>OX422141.1:99572456-100867006 GCA_949129095.1 Volucella bombylans | reverse complement strand
TGATAGCCTCTTTACTATGCTAGAATGACATGGTTAGTCCAAAGGAGTTTTTTAAATAGGATAACACACAAATACTTAACTTCTGAAAGAACAAATGGTGAGTGTGACACTAAATTAGTCATCCTTTTCCTTTTCATAAAGAAAACAACCTCAGTTTCGACAAGATTGACTGAAAGCCCATTTCGTAGGTTATGTCTAGAGCTGCCTGCGCTTTAGATCAGACAGTTGCTAGAGATGACCCAACAGAGCTGCATCATCAGCAGATGATGGCAACCCTTTTTTCCCCTTGTAACTCACATTGCACGAAGTCACCATCCGCAATCGAGGTCCAGTTCACTAGGATTGCCCTAATCCATAGTGTTGTCGAAAGGACCCGCCATGTCGATGAAAATGCCCAGTGCGTACTCCTTCCTCTCAGTGGCGTATGGAAACTTAGCTAGATTCATACGACAACTTTATCGAGCAACTGGGACCGTATATCAGCAATAACACGGCGAATGTTGACTTCCAAATTGTCCAACGTCTCGTTGTTTTATCGGCATAGACTAGTGTTTTCACATGTGACTAGCACACCAAACAGTGAGTTTTAATGGTTGCAAGGGCGTCTCGACAAAGGCTTCTGGGCTTCAAGCTGAATTATGTTTTCGGCCCATTCACCAAATCTACGACGCGTATAATACTCGTAGTCACGCGGTTTCAACTCTTGCACAAGCTGGATCTCATAAGCTTTTAAGCCAAAATCTTTCCGTAAAATCTTCCACAAAGTGGATGGGCATAGTTCCGATTGCGAATCGACTCATTGGGATTCTTCTCAACACTACGCTCCACAAAGGCAATTACTTCTTCTGTTCACACTGTTTGTCATCTTTGGGGATGCGTATTACCCACTAGAGTGTACGTGGTGCGAAAACGATTCATCGTGTTCCGAATAACTTGCTCAGATGGACGATTATGTCGGAACAATTTGCACAAGTTTAGAGGTTAGAAAATTGTGCTGTGCCGTATTGGGGGCAAACAAAAAATGAATGTTTAGATTTGGCAAGATTTCCGGTACGGTACGTATCGACGAAAATGTGATTGCTGTGACCGAGAGTGTTCGACTCAATACAGGAACATCGACTCGCCATCGATCTCAACATTTGACGCACCAGCCTGATAATGAAATTTGCAGAGAGAACTTGGATTATTCTGTTAAAAGGTACAATAGAAGGCCAACGACCATATGCTCCCTTATCGTTTCTCAGTTTGGATCTTACAACAGCTTGAATTATACGTCGAATTTGGCCGAAAAATAATTTTTTCTGTCGAGACGCATTTTTATCTCAGCGGCTATGTTGATAAACATCTGGGCATCGGAAAACCCAATACATCCACACGGTGACAGCTTGGTGCTTATTTGGAGTGGTGGCGTCATTGGCTCTTTTTATTACGAAAATTCTTCTGGAAATGCCATTCCGGTCAACGGTGAGTGCTACAGAGATATGATTACAGAAATTAAAGATATGGACCTGGACGAACTTTGGTTTCAGTAACATGCCACACAGCCCATAAAACAATTAATCTTTTGCGCGCTAAGTTCGGTAATCATGTTACCAGGCGCCTTGGCGATGTCAAATGGTCGCCACGGAGCTGCAATTTAACCCCGTTAGACGTTTTTTGTGAGATGCCCTAAAATATCGATGTTATGCGGACAATCCGGAAATTATTCAAGGCCTTAAAACGAATATTGTCCGCGCTATTTGTGAGATAGAGCCAAAAACAGTCAACAAGGGCTTGGAAAATTGGGTTGACAGGATGCGCTACTGCGAAGCCAGCCGAGGCAGCCACATGAATGAAATCGTATACTAAAACTAATGGGAATGTTTGCTCTTTCTAATAAAGCCATAAATGATTCGGATGATGGGGGATGGGGGTAAGAGTGAATATAGGATATACAAATAGTGTGGGAAGGTAAGATGATTACTATTAGTTTTGTGTCAAAACTCTGGTCCCAGTTAGAAGCTTAACTATCACGAAGCTTAACTTAATATCACGGAACCACCCTTGAGGAGAAACGCTACATTGCCACTAACATCATTATATGCGGCGACTTTAATTGTAATCTGTTAGATACATCCGGCTCCATAGGCTTTTTGGAACAAATGAAATAGCTTGATCTAAACCGAGTTAACACGTCTACCCCTACCCATTTTACGACCACTGCTTCAACTCTGATCGATTCAATTTTTGTATCCGATATTGGTAAAGTCCTGTTATATAGCCAACTCTCAGCACCTGCATTCTCTAAACATGACTTGATATATATATATAACTTACCAAGCTAAAAATGACTTTGTTGAATCTAAAGTCATGTTTAGAGATTTCCATAACTTAAATTATGCTCAATTGCAAGCTGATACTATAGGCACAAGTTGGGAACGTATTTATCGGATGCCCCTTGTCAATGATCAAACTAACTTTCTGCAGGAAAAAATTGCTTTCCTTTTTAACAAACATGTGCCGTTAAAAACAAAACCTGCTGGCCCCCTCACCTTCAATGGTTTACCCTAATATCATACAGCTTATGAAAAAGCATGATGATGCCTATAAAAGCTGGAAAAAATACAGAATGCCTGAGTTCTTAAATATATATCGCAAATTACGTAATGAAGCGGTTTCTAAAATAAGAAACGCCAAGCGTGTCTTCTACTATCGGAAGTTCGGTAGCTGCTCCTCAGGCAGAGAGGTTTGGAAACATTTCCGTGAACTTGGGTTAGGAAAACAAGGGCCTAAAACTCCCGATGATATAGACTGCAACCACTTTAACTCAACTTTTTTAATGTCAAGTGATCCACCCTCAGTAAGCTTAACTACTTTATACCAGCCACTGGATGATTGTAGAGAATCATACTTTGAATTCTACAGATTACGCGAGGAAGACGTTGCAGAAGCGGTACTATTGATCATATCAAATGCTATGGGGGTCGATGAAATTCATCCAAAATTTGTTAAGCTTCTGCTTCCATATTTACTGCCTTTTATAACACATATCTTCAACTCAATTTTAACGACGTCAGTCTTTCCCACTCATTGGAAAGACGCTAAAATCATTCCTATTCCAAAGAAATCGAATGGAAATGCAGTGGAAATCAGACCTATCTCAATTCTGCCATTCCCTTCAAAAGTTTTTGAGAAATGTATTCTCAAACAGATTCAAATCTACGAGTATCTACAGTGTAAAGAACTGCTTTGTGAGAATCAATCTGGCTCAATCTGGAAGTTGCAAGACTACGTTATTATTGATAATTGACGAAATTAGGAAAGCTATTGATGACAACCATGCTACAACACTAACGTTACTTGACTTTTCGAAAGCATTCGACACCGTTAATCACACTATACTTTGCTTAAAGCTCAGAAAAGAGTTTAAATTTTCATTGCCCCCTACAAAACTTATATTTTCTTACTTAGAAGGAAGACGACAACAGGTTGTAGCGGGAAACCGATGTTCATGCTATTTGCCTATATAGAGGGGAGTACCGCAAGGCTCCATTCTTAGACCATTGCTTTTTTCGCTCTACGTAAATGAACTGCCAAAGGTTGTCGTGCATTGTGCAATTCATATGTTCGCCGATGATGCCCAGATCCACTTAAGTTCTCCCATGAATTTGGTTCACGAAGCCACTGCGCAGGTGAATGAAGATCTGCAGCGTATACTTGGATGGTCAGCTAAGAACGAACTGCATCTTAATGCCCAGAAAACAAAAGCACTTATGATCCATAAAAGAAAACTGGACCTTAATCACTTTCCACCAATCCAACTAGCCCAAAGTCCAATAGAGTACGTCGACCGCGCCAACAACCTGGGCCTGATATTTAACCGGACCCTTACTTGGTTTACCCACATAAACGCCACTATAGGTAAGATATAGGGTGGATTACGTGCTCTCTGGACTGCACATCGCTTTGTTCCTACACGGACAAAGCTCTTGTTAGCGAAAACCCTCCTAATACCGATTCTGCTATATTGCTCTGAAATCTTTTGCTGCCCCGACTACGACTCCAGACGATTTGTATTTCACCTAAAACGATATGACCATATTTCCTTTTACTCAAAGCAAATCAGCGGATGTGCATTTGATAATGTGCTCAAATACAGAACGCTAAGTCTCTTACATGGCATAATTCAAACTAAACAAGCAGCATACCTATTCAATAGGCTACGCTTCCTTCAGTCAGGTAGATCATGTATGCTTTTTTAAACGAGCTATGCCTGCTTGACGTCTGAACGCCACTTCTTCGTAAACTCCGTACGGCTGTGGAATTCTTTGCCCATAAATATTAGGAAAATTAGAAGCACAAAACAATTTAAAACCTCTCTCTTAAAATACCTGGCCAATGAAACTAATTAGATTTAGAATTTTAAACGCTTAAAATGTTCAATTTGTTTGTAAAGCCAATTGTTTTTTTCTATTCTGTTCTTTCTTTTACTTTATCTTACTTACCTTATTTTATTTTATTTTGTTATCACTTCCTGAATTCTTATTGTTATATATACTTGCACATACTTGTATCTGATATTTGAAAAATTTAAGGCTTCCACATTTAAAAGATTCCATTATCTTACCGTGTAAGCAATACTTACTTAGTAAATAAATAGTAAATAGTAAATAGTAAATAAGAAAGGTGATTTATTGTATGAGCATCTCTGACTACTTAGCTCTGAACATTTCTTTTGGAAGGTTAATGTAATTTAATGCCAAAATAATTACACCCAACAGACTTGTTGACGCTAGGCAATAACGCTGCTCATACCTCAACAACTGTTACTTATTATTATGCTGCAAATAATCTTATTGTATCAATTTTATGTACTTACCTCTACCATTACAGGTAACTGCCTACCTGGCTTTGCAAACATGTCCAATTAATTACAACGTGCACTTTACCTATTTTTCTTTCATTATCGTCTATCCCGTAATTACAAACAATTAAATTGTTTCAGAGTCTTATGTGAAGTGCGACAACAGGATGTGCAATAAATGAAGACATCCCGGTGCTTCCGTTGATGAATTCCATTTACCCGTTGTTTTAATTAAGAAAATTCACGACACACTAAATTTCAGTTAAGCACTTTGGTTCCCTTCACCTCAATTTGAGTCGCTATTTGGTTTTTGCGTCTTCTCAAAAGGGCAAAGCTCGTGTGGAAAGTTTTGATTTAACTTTTGACGATTTCAGTGTTACCATCGGCTAGTTGCCCATTGTTTTACATTGCAGAAAATAATTACCAGTGCAAGTAGCAATTGATTCTTCACCGATTGCCTTCGAACTACTGCTCCAACCCCGGATCTACATTTATTTCATTCTAGCACTGCCTTGTACATTTTGCTACTATATAAATCCTCAGGGCGGGCTCTCTACTAATAAACAGTCAATATTCTGAGATACTGTAGGCATATAATCTAGCAAATCCGGGCACTCTGCCTTGGATCTTGTAAACTTAACAATTATCAATCACTCTGTGTGTCAAAGTGAACCACCACTGCGATTATAATTAAATTTCAATCTGCACACAAGAGCAACTATGTTCTCACCTCTGTTGCTAAACATCGTAAGGTAAACTAAGAACAATTAGACTTAAGTGACGTCGGGTTGAATTCTAATTTGCTGGTATACCTGCGCGAGTTTCTTACTAAGGTCAAGAGCAATACCTATACTCCACGCGGTACTACAATTAAAAAATTGTAATCGAATCTCAGTGATTCGGTCAGTAACTTTGCGGCAGAAAACAATCATGCCTTGAAATCAATGCAAAACCAATTTACAAAATATGATGACCTTCTCAAATCAGTTGAAGATTTGTCAATTTCACTCGAGCAATCTGCAATCTATAACAAGACCCAATTTAGAAACTTATCCATGCAGTTGGCTCAAAACAGTGACTTAATAAAACGAAATGACAAACATGACTTTAGTGAAGATTCCAAAAATTTTCTATCCCATAGTGTTAAATCAATAATAAAATCTTGCATCCCCACAATAACAGACTCTTTAAGTTCTCTACGGTCTTCCCTCGATTTTCATCTTCAAAGCACATCCAGAAGCAGCGTTCCGTCTCCGCCTAATAATGATCAGTTGCTCATAAACATCATGTGCCAAATAAGCGATTTAAGCAACGCGATAACCGAATCACGCGCGCTGTTAATCGAAATTGCTGATCACATTCGGATAACTTCCAGTAAAATCGAAGATATACCGGTGCAATCCCAGCCCCCACCGACTCCATCATACAACACCTCGCTTCTCACTGAGATGCTTGAATCTGCAATTATGGAACCACCAGTAACTCCTGGATCATCTTCTCCTCCACCACAACCCTCGTCGGTAAACGATGCTACTACACCAACTCCTGAACCCACAATCTCAAGATTCGGAATCTTATGGACACTTTCGGAGTGGAACACGAGAATAAAAAAGTTGAACAATTTCAACAAAGCTGAGTCAGTTGCCTTTTTAATAAGAGGTACTATCCTCGATCGAAACAGGCTAACTAGTCTCTTCAAATCTAAATTTAAAATAGATGTCAGCAACTGCCGTAAGATCTCCACCAACACCTTCAAGGTAAGCATCCCGTCAAAATATGAATGGATGTTTATCAACCCTGCTTCCGACGTCATCAATCTGGGTGGATTAACTATGGAAAGAATTAAACCGAATAGAGGAAACAACAAACATCGCAAGGATACTACCTTTACCTCAAAATCCACTAAATCTAAAAAACAGAATAATGTTAATTTTAAGTCTAATCCTATACCGAAGCCTAACTCGTCCAAAAAAAAACCCAACTCCTAACAAACAAACTCCTGATGCAAATTGGAGTTTTAAAGTTGAGACATTTCCTATCTTCACTCCTCCTTCAATTCATACTGCCAATCGCGTATATACTAAACGTTCTTAAACCGCGTCCAAATCAATTCCTAAGCGCGTATCTTTCAATCTAGATCCTCCTCCCAGTCATTTACAAAACCCAACATCTTCTCATTCCCCTCATACAAAAACGGCATACCCCAACTTTATTCGTTCCCATATTTTAAATCCCTCCCCATGTTCTAAGCTGGACTCCCACCCTAATACCACACCACCTTCTTTTTTAGACCCCATTCTTCCTCCAAAGGCAAAGTTAACCAAACACCTTATCGATTCTGGGGAAGATGGCCGATATGTTCTCTCTCGTTTAAGAGACCGCAGATTATATGATAATGTTCGCTTATATCTCGCCTACCTACATGATAAGCCTGACTCTGTCTGTATCGACGGTATAACGAAAACCAATGCAATGGTTTCCATTCTGCAAGAAGGCCTCCCCACTAATCATAATGATCTGCGGCAACTTTTTATATGTTTTCATGAGCAGTTAGATATGACTCCTGATGACGTGGCTAATGATCTCTCTTCTTTCGCGTCTCATGTTAGCTCCAAACGGATACTACACCTCCAGAGAACACGGTCTAGTTTCAAAAACTACCATCGCTCCTAACCCACCACTCAATTCTTTGCCGAAGCCTCCCAAATATCTGTCCCTGTATTATCAAAACGTAAGAGGATTACGAACTAAGATTTCTGCTATATATCTTAATTCGCAGATTCTGCCATACGACATCTTTGCCCTCACAGAAACCAATCTCACCCCTGATATTAAGAATAATGAATTATTTTCCCAAGACTTCGATTTACACCGTGACGATGGTCTAGATAAAGAGGAGAATTTATATGGCCGTGGTGTACTTCTAGCTATACACTCTCGTCTGGAGTCTAGACCCTTTAAAAAATCGTCCACTGCATTCTTCGAATTCGTTTGCGCTAGAATTCCTATTTGCAAACGCAACCTATATATTTGTTGCTGTTATATTCGCCCCTCTCAACCAATTCAAGGTTACCAGCTAACTGTTGATGCAATCGACTGCATTTTTAATGCTGCTGATCCCAATGACGTTGTTATTTTTTAGGTGATTTTAATCTACCTAAACTTCTATGGACTCAGACTGATCAGTGCTACTATACTGCAACAAATCCTACCTCTGATAAAGAGAATCTTTTCATTGACTGCATAACTGACTCTGGTCTATATCAATTAAGTGGTGTCACCAATAACATCGGCAGACAACTCGACCTAGTCTTCGCCACTGATACAGATAACTGCGTCGTTTTAGAAAGTAAACACCTGCTTTCTAAGTTGGATAGTTACCACACTCCCCTTTCTCTTACGCTGACATATGACAATGGTCTTAATCCCGTTTCCTATGAATATTCTTACAGTTTTAATTTTCATAGGGCTAACTACGCCAAGCTGAACAACCTCCTCAGTACGGTCAATTTTAACTTTCTCTACAATAACCCTAACCTTACGGTTAACGATGCTCTTGCATCCTTTTATACCGAAATTTTAAAATGTCTCTCCCAATCTGTGCCTTTTTTACCCAAAAGGAATCCCTCATCGTCACCACCCTGGTATAATAAAGAGCTGCGATCTCTTCGTAACAAGAGAAATAAGCTCTGGTATTCTTACTTAAAATCGCGTTCCGACACCGATTTCTTCTACTACCAGTCTGCCCAAATTAATTTCTCTGTACTTTGCCAAACTCTCTATAACAACTATTTAAACCGAATGGACCACACACTCATTTCCGACCCCAAAAGATTCTTTCAGTTCATCAAAACTAAAAGCAAATCGGATAACTATCCATCATCCCTAAATTTTCTTGATAGGTCCTCGGGCGATCCCCAAATTATTGCAAATCTCTTCGCAATCTTTTTTGGCCAAGCGTTCGCCATCCATTCCCAAGAGCCAGACCATTCTTACTTTTCCTACTTAAACAGCTGCCCACAAACAACTTTGGAATCGGTGTCTATAACTTTAGAGCAAGTTAGAGATAAAATAATAAAACTCAAAGATGATTATTCTGCTGGCCCTGATAACCTTCCCCCTATATTTTTAAAGAAATGTCAAATGCATCTAGCCCAACCTCTTACAGCTCTCTTTCAGCTTTCTATCACCCAGGGGTTATTTCCATCAACCTGGAAAAGGTCGTTTATTATTCCCCTACATAAAAAAGGTAGAAAAGACGATATTTCCAACTATCGACCAATTGCTAAATTGTCCTGCATACCTAAGCTTTTTGAGAGCATTATCTATGACATAATGCTTTTCCATTGTAAATCTATTGTTTCCCCAAACCAGCACGGATTTTTCAAAGGCGGATCTACGACCACCAACTTAACGGAATTCGTATCAAGCACTTTATGTGCACTGGAATCTGGAAATGAAGTTGATGTGATTGCCACCGATTTCAGCAAAGCCTTTGATAGAATTGCTCATGATATAATCCTTCTAAAATTAAAGGCTCTTGGTTTCCAGATAAACTTTATAACTTGGGTTCAATCCTATTTAAATGAAAGACTTTACTATGTTCTATTTAGGTCCATGGTTTCTGACCCAATTAAAGCCTCCTCTGGTGTACCCCAAGGCAGCCACCTTGGTCCCTTATTATTTATTCTGACCATTAATGATGTTGCTTGTATCATTAAAAATTCATACATATCTGTTTACGCAGATGATATGAAAATATTTAGATATATATCATCTTCCTCTGACAGCCTACTTCTGCAGCAAGATCTAGACAGGTTTTGTACTTGGTGTCAGAAGAATTTTCTTGAGCTTAACGTCAATAAGTGTCAGGCTATAACATATACCCGTAAACGCCTCCCTACTTCACCTCGTTGCTATCTAATCTTTAATCTGCCTGTTCCCTTAGTGAATGAGTTGCGTGATTTAGGTGTTATCTGCGACAAGGAACTCAATTTCCGTTCTCACATTGATAGTATAATAAAAAAAGCCAACTCTGCCCTTGGTTTTTTCAAGCGCTGGTCTAAGGAGTTTTCCAATCCTTATGTTACCAAATCTCTTTACATAACCTTTGTTAGGCCTCTTCTGGAATATGCCAGCCAAGTTTGGTCACCCTACTACAGAACTCACATCCTCCGGATAGAAGCTGTTCAACGCAGGTTTTTACGCTTTGCTTTACGTGGTCTTCCCTGGGATGATAGCCAAAACTTACCACCTTACACTGACCGACTGAAACTTATAAATTTACAACCCCTTTCTATACGCCGAAACGTTGCCGACATTCTCTTTATTCATCAAATTTTAGTAGGTAATATCGACTGTCCTTCCTTACTTCAAATTATTTCTTTTAACACCAATCCCCGCAATCTTAGGTCTGTGCCACTTTTCCGGCTCAATCTTCACAGAACGAATTACGGACACCTGGAGCCAATGTCTAGGATGCTTCGCGAAGTTAACGATGTACTGCCTCTCTTCGACTACCATCTCAGCAAACTCTCCCTCAAGAACATACTTATTTCCACCTATGCCTCACGTCCTTATTTTCTTTAACCGCTCCCACCCTTTAGTTTTTAAGTGAAAATGTTAGTTTTAAGTATATGTTTGCTTGCAATAAGCTCAATAAATCTGTCCGGGATTGACCCGGGCCGCAAAATCAAAATCAAAAAAGAATAATTTACAATACATTATTTTCATAAATCGCTACCGAGTGTTTGAAAACATTAAAAACATTTCCCCCTCAGTGGCATTGCTAGTAGAGCCCTGCATGAGTGGAGTCAAACTTCAAATAACTCATCTCATTTAAAAATGACTCTGAATGAATCATATGTCTCATTTTATGAGACAGAATGAATCGTGTAATTTGAAATGATTCAGCCTCATTCAGATTCATTTTTATGTCTTTCATACCTCACAGTTTGTGATTCGAACAGTAACTGTAGTAAGGAGTTATTTTTCGTGTATTGTGAGTGGTGTTATTCATTGTGATTCACTGTGATTGCATTTGATTCGTTGTTTTGAAAGACGGTTGGAGAAAATAATAAGTGGGAATGGAAAATATGCAGCACGTAATGTACATATTCTTAAGGAATATATTTACTTAAAAACAATAATTTTAGAAAAGTAACATTTAATGAGATGTTTAATTTGAATACAGAAAACTTGCAATTTTAAGAGTTTAATAAAGAAAAAAAAACTTACGCTTTGGTTTTTAGAGCGTGATTTCTTGAATGAACAATAATTTGAAGTTGTTGTTTTTTTTTGTGGGGTTTAATTTTGTGCTTATGCTCTGAAACATTTTTTATCGTAAAAGTTTTGAGTGTAGGTATAATGCAATAAAAAGGATTTTCTGTGTGTATTCAGTTAACATTTTCATAAAAAGTTATTTTCTTTTATATGAAAAGAAAACACACTAATTAATAACCGATAGTTAGTCTATGCTCTACCGTACTGCACACTGATCGTAATTTTCCACGAGTTTATATACATTTCAAAAAAAGCTTTTTCAAAGAAAAGCTTACAATATTAACTCAATAAAAGCTTTTACACTCATAAGTTTGTTATTTGGCATTGCCAGATATATCATATATATGAAATTAATTCGGAACAGTACTGCCAGTTTGGCTAAAGAAAATAAAATAAAATAATACAAGTAATTCAATAAAAAAGTTCATAATAATTCAAAAGGTGGTGTGATATAATATTTAATATCTGTAAATTTCGAAATCAAGCAGTGTGGGCGCTGTAAGTACCTAGATGGGGGACCACAAGGTGTACCGCGCTGTTGACTAGCGCCACATGGACATAGTACCCCGGCGTGAAAATCCCGGACTTTAAAAATTCCTTTGTAAAGATCCCTCGAAATAATAATAATAATAATATCTGTAAATTTTCATAATATTCATTGGCCGTTGTTTTTGTTCGTTGTCTATTGTTATCTAGATTTGTCAACTCCATGGAGAGAGGAAATTGTCTCCCGATGCAGGTCGTTTCCATTATTTCTACTAACTTATGACCTCTACGTAATCAAATTCTAGTCGTGCGAATTCCACGAGATATGGTAACAACGCGAATTTACGTTTCAAGTTGAATGTCCTCAGCACACAACAAGTTTGGATTAAGAGTATGTCACATAAGTGCTCAAAGTTTGTTCCGAAAAATCGACGAATTTAATCATCTGGTTTGAAGGTTCTATGGCTGATGGTGAATATGACATATACAATATGATATAAAAGTGTTCCGGCTATTTCGTGATTACAGGATAGGTAGATTGGGAGGTGGTCCTGTTATTTATATTAAAGAGGGGCTAAGACACAATCTAGTATGTAATGCCGCTGGCAACGAAAAGAAATTAAAGTCTGTTACTTGTGCCCAACCTAACAAATAGGTATATTGATTTGAGTCCCGTTTTTTCCTTTTTGGAATATATTATGTAACCCTATGTTATCCCGACATAATTGTTGGGATGATCTAAATAGTAACCTTTTAGTTGAACGAGATATTTGAGACGGCATGGGGACCTTTACTCTATTCCCCGTCAATACGATGGTAACTACACATTATTTCGACGAAGGAAGTACTCTCTTGAATGTATTTTTTTGTAAGAGGTTCACATAATATTATGCTTTATGACCAACTTGCTGCACCTGCCTATTCTTAACACGATCTTTTATTCTTAACTCAATAATTTTATAATAAATCGATATAATCTGAGCTATAGATATAAGGACTTCCATAGCATTAACTACCATAAGTTTGCACTAGGTTAACAGTAGGTGCGTAGATTTCCGCACGGTAGGTTTGAAATGGTTTGCTGAAGAAAGGCTTGGGAAGTGAGCGTTCATAAGAAGATTCAATATCCGGGTGCGAGAGAGTGAAGTAAAAGTTCTTCTTACTCTTGCAGAGTTGTTCTTGGATATCCGTAGTTCAACACCGCGGACGCCTAACCTCTATCCTCCTTGATTTTTTAATAATTTTTTATTTTTTTTTTTAATAATGAGCGCGCGCTCAAGGGGTTTGTGTACCCTTAAGGTGATTGTTCACAGCGCGGGCTAAGGAAATTTAGGGAGGAAGAAAAGAGAGGTACCGTGGTACATTGCTTTTAAATGTTTGCAAGTTATAATGACCAGAAAATACAGAGATCGCCAGGGCATTCCATAAGCGAGTTGTACGGTTTTGAAACGAATCACGATATTTTAGAGTACGTCCGAAAATGGGCTTGAGGGTATACTGATGAGCATTCATAGCTAGACGGGTGTTACGCTTGAAAGTTTGAATGGGCGGAATGCTACTGGCGATTTCAGTGGAGCACTGGTGGTGGAAATAGCGATAAAACAAAGTGAGACAGGAGACATTACGTCGGTGTTCGAGCGTGTCAATTGATTGACTGGTGTTAGTATCATCAATAAGTTTTATCGCACGGTTTTGAATCCTATCTAGCAGGTGCAGAAATGTTTTAGGAGCACCTGACCAGATGTGGGCATTGTACTCCAATTTTGGGCGGATGAATGCCTTATATATTGAGGCCAGATCAGAGTGGGTAAAATATTTCTTACATCGCTTGAGCAAACCTAGACATTTCGCAGCATTTTTGGCGACATCAAATATGTGGTCATTCCAACGTAAGTTGTCATTGACACACATACCGAGAATGGAAAGTTTTTCTGTTTCGACGATGCAAGTGCCATTCATAGATAATGGCTGGGTGTTTAAATTTCGCTTTAAAGACAGCAGACAGCATTGTGTTTTGGAAGCATTAAATTCCACTCTATTTTCGTGTTTCGAGATATTTCATGAGCTATTTATCAGCGTTTCCATGACCTTGGAAGGAAGGGACGTAAGTCAATGGGTCTGTAGGAGGAGAGAGAAGATTATTCGCCTTTTTTACGGACGAGCTGGACAAATGCTGTTTTCCATCTGCTCGGGAAGAGTCCTAAAGAGTAGGATTGATGAAAAAGCTTACGCAGTGGTTTTGCCAGTGAGGAAGAACACCTCTTCAGAAGAAGGGGAGATATACCATCTGGACCAGCGGATTTATATATGTTGAGATCTTTAAGTACTCTTGCTAGTACACGAATGCGAAAGTAGATTCGTCCCATTGAAGATTCGACGCATTCCAGTGTAGGCGGAGACAAAGCACAATCTGGGAGTGTTGAGCTGGCCGCAAAGTGTGCAGCAAGCAGATTGGCCTTATCCAAAGAGCTGACAGCTGGAATGTCATTGTAAATGAGCGTTGGAAAAGCATTGCAGGCATTTCTGGCTCGTTTGAACTTTTTTCGGTTTTCCTCTGTCGGGTTGGTCTTGTAGGACCGAAAAACCATTTCTCTAACCCTGACGGCCTCTTTACAGCTCGAGTCGTACCATGCCTTTTCTTTTGGTTTGATACTCTTCATCCGATGAGGAATAAAGGATCTCATTCCAAAAAGAATGGTGTCTGTAATCATATCAGCAGCGGCATCTACGTCGTTATCGAGGAAACATAACGACCAGTTAAAATTCCTAAAGAAGCTGTTAAGACCGCTCCAGTTGGCTTTCTCGTATTGCCATACGGTTCTTTTAGGAATTGTTTCTCTAACTGTGTGGTCGGTGTACGAGAAATTAGCTGATATGAAATAATGGTCCGACGAGCCTAGAGGGGAGAGCACATCAATGGTGTACTTATCAGGGTGAGAAGTTAAAAACAAGTCCAGGGTGTTGACGTCTGGTATTCGCGTGGGCTCATTTACAAGCTGCGTTAGGTTGTTTTCCGCAGCGAAGATCTCAACACACCGTCCTTCGGGTGTTGTCTGTCCAGAATGTCGAAGCCACCCAGAATTGTGTATATTGAAATCGCCCGTAATAACGATTTCAGTATGAGGATACAGGGATACAACTCTTTGAATGGAGTCAGACAGCGCATCAAACTCGTTAAAAGTTGAATTGCTATCCAGTTTGGGGTTTCTATAAATAAAGCAGTAGTGGATAATTTGCTTACGGAGATGGAATTTTAACCACATGAAGTTGAATTCCGGATTGGAACATGGATCACATTGTGATGGAGTTTGGTAAACTACATCACTACGCACGTAAATGGCGAGACCGCGGTGAGAGAATAATAATGGCACTACTTCGAGCCAGGTAGCTTCAGATCAGAATGATCTGAGAGGTGTGGGCGGCGATATACCTGTGTTTCACTAAGTTCCAACACAGCTGATCTGTATTTACAGACGTGAAAAGTGATTACTTTTTAGCCCGCGTATATTGGCTACGTCTACCCTGAATTCCCTAGTCATAATCACAGACAAACACAGAAAACACAAACACCGACGATACTAAGCAAGGCTGTGAAGTGAAAATTCTGACATTGATTTACCGGATGAAGTTGTTGTAGGTGTTATGCACTTACAACAATATGAAACAGTGCACCAACAAAATTTTCACGACCCGCTATCCATCAGTTGTTACATACACTCAGCCACTGCCCGTACCGTATGGTAAATACAGTAATGGCAGTGATTGAGTGCAAACAACAGTACTTCGCCTAAGAGCGGGAGAGGTGGGATAACCGCACTGTGTGATTTTTTTTTTTGTCACTGCACTGCATTTTTTTTTGTTTTTTTTTTTGCACAGCACACAATAATATTGCGAGTGCACTGGTTGAGTTGTGC
The DNA here is from genome assembly GCA_949129095.1 of Volucella bombylans. Classification (NCBI taxonomy): domain Eukaryota; kingdom Metazoa; phylum Arthropoda; class Insecta; order Diptera; family Syrphidae; genus Volucella; species Volucella bombylans. Next base: position 100,851,481 of record OX422141.1, on the reverse strand, counting down.
ATTCGACGGTGGTCGACTCGGTATTCGGTAGTTGAGTTGGAGGAGACAATAATTTGTTGGATTCATTTTGCTGTAAGCATATTGGACGATTAAATAAATCACTTGAAACTTATTTAGAATTAGAGACAAACAAGATCGAAACACTTGCCGAATCTAAGAGACCAAATTCATGACGAATTTCGAAAACCTAATGGCAACTTTCCAGACTCTTAGATTCATACTCGAAACTTGCAAACGCAAGAGTAGAAAGAGTATTTGAAGATCTTAACATACAAAAACCCGCTGGTCCAGATGGTATATCTCCCCGTCTTCTGAACGGACGTTCTTCTACGCTAGCAAAACCATTGCGAAAGCTTTTTCATCAATCCTACTCTTTAGGACCCTTTCCGTTCAGATCGAAAATAGCATCTGTCCACCCCGTCCCAAAAAAGGGGAATCTTCTTCTCTTTCTTCCACTTACATCCCTTTTTATCAAGGTCATGGAAACGCTGATAAACCGCCAGCTCATGAAATGTTGCGAAACACGAAAATTTCTAAATGACCGGCATAAAGTTTTCGTAGCAACAGGTCCACTGGTGATTTGATGGCATGTCTTACCGAAAAGTTGGAACCAAAGTTTACACCAATCTGACGAAAGTACCATAGTTGCACTTGATATTTCTAAGGCATTTGACAGAGTTTTGCATCAGGCTCTGTGGCCGAAAATGAGTGCTTTTGTGATTGATGACTCTCGTCTTCAATGGGTTAGAAACTACCTTTCGGAAAGATAAATTCAAGTTGTTTTGGATTGTTTCAAGCCTAATATTCACAAAATAAATGGTGGTGTGCCGCAGGTCTTCGTTCTGACTCCGACACTATTTTTAATTTTTATCAATGATCTCTTGTCTACCACTTCTAATCCAATGTATTCCTTTGCTGTAAGACAGAATTCTTTGCTTCCCGGATTCACGTCCCTGTTTATCGGGTGTATAATGGAAACGACAGCGTATGTTTAGCACATTAAAGTCCAATATTAGCAGCATAACCGATTGTGGAACTATTAATGAGTGGAATTTAATTATTCCAAAACACAATGCCTGGAGCCAATATGTAAAGCGTTTATCCGCCCAAAACTAGAGTATAATGCTCACATCTGGTCGAGTGCCCTTACATTTGTTAGATAGGATTCAAAATCGTGCGATAAAACTCATAGGTGATGCCAATATTACGCAGTTATTCTACACCGTCGAACACCGGCGTAACGTCCTCTGTGTCACCCTGTTGTATCACTATTTTCGCCACCAGTGCTCCACCGAAATTGCCAGTAGCATTCCGCCCCTTCAAACTTTTAACCGTAACGCAAATCTCGCTATGAATGCTCATCAATACACCCTCAAGCCCACCTTCGGAAGTACTCTGAAATATCGTGATTATTTCCAAAGCCGTACAACTGGCTTATGCTTATGTTTATGCCCTGTCGAGCTCTTTATTTTCTTACTTCCTAGTCACTATGACTTGTAAACATTTAAAACCAACGCACATCGGTATTTCTCTTTTTTCGTTGCCTAACTTCCTTTCAACCGCGCTATGTGCAATTATAAAAAAATTATAAAACAAAAAATGCTGCCTGTGGTCAATGTGTTAAGACAAGGGTGGGCAGATATTGCCTACAGTCCGGTGCCCTTTCTTTACTTTTATGGTGCAGTTTGGTTGAGTATCTGAGGAAATACAAAGTCGACTTTCCATATTTTCGGTGCTACCTTCGCCAAAGTTGGAGCCATCTTCATCTTCATCGATAGCTTCAGAACGACAGTCTTAGGGTTCTGTTTGGAAAAACTTCCATTTGTCTTTCTAGTGGAGACTTACGCTACCCCAATAGCAATTAACCTTATTGTGAGATACAGGTAGAGGGGTAATGTGTCTGCTTCTGAAGCGACGAGCTGCCTTGCCATGACTTCTTACCAATGTCGACTTAGTTCGAAAATGTAAAACGCAGTCGAAATCTGAATCCACTGAACCTTGTCTGTGTTGCATATTACTATGGGATCACGGAAATGAGATCGCCGATAGACTTGTATGGCATGTCTCAGAGTACGAGTTCTCAGGGCCTAGACCTATATTGATACTTCTTGTGTTCTTCGGTTAGGGCGTCTCTTAAGGGCCAGCGGCATTCTTGCCGCCTCTTTCTTTTAATAGAAAAGTGTGTAGACTGCTGACTGTACTTTTACTAAACACCTCAGTGTGCTAGACTTGAGTGACACCACCTATTGCGACGCTGGTTTGTATTGATCGTGACACTTCTCTTTGAATGTGCGGCTTATGCTTACATTAGACTGCACGTGCTAGGTACGAGTACTGTACGGGCGTTTTAACTCGGAAGGTGTATTTCTTGAAGTTTGGAAGAAATCCTTTTTAATTCCCATCCATAAGTCTGGGACCAAAGGCAATGTTGAGAATTACAGAGGAATTTGTAAGCTTTCGGCAATCCCTAAGTTACGAGTATTTGAAAGCATTATTAAAATTAAAATTGAATTCCTTATAAAAGAGTATCTGCCGGATTGACAGCATGGTTTTGTCGCTGGTAGATCCACTACCACAAACCTTGCATTATTTTCGTCCTTTGTTCTGAAACACATTGAGAAGGGGAACCAAGTTGACACCATATATACAGATTTCAGCAAAGCTTTTGACTCAGTCAATCATGATAGGCTAATCTATAAACTTGAATCTTTCGGATTTCATTCGCAATTACTTCGTTGGTTGTCTTCCTTTCTTCTCGGTCGAACCCAACAGGTTAAAATCGGTAACCTTGTATCAAAAGAAATTAAATGTAGCTCTGGTGTTCCACAAGGGAGCCATTTGGGCCCGCTTCTCTTCATCATCTTCATTCGTGATATCGCGATAAATATTAAATATGGACAGTGTTTATTGTTTGCCGACAATCTAAAATTATTTAGAGCTGTTAAAAACATTGAGGATTGCTCTTTACTGCAACTAGATTTAAACAGTATCACGGAATGGTGCAAAATCAATGCCCTAACGTTAAACACAAACTAGTGTAATTTCATTTCATTCTCCAAATCATCCTCTATAATTCAATTTGAATATTCGATTGTTTCCATACCCCTCTCCCGAATTAGTGAAGTCAAAGATTTGGGAGTTATGTTGGATACTACTTTTTCTTTTAAAGTACATTTTAATCGTACTTTAACCAAACTTTATTCGGCAATAGGATTCATTAAGAGAAATTGCAAAAGCTTTTCTGATCCATTTTCTTTCCTGTCATTGTACTCCGCCCTTGTTAGACCTTATCTGGAATACGCAGTTCTGATTTGGAATCCCAATCTCTCTTTTGACTCCGACCGAATTGAACATGTTTAAAAGCGTTTTACAAGATTCATTTTCTATAGAATGCATTGAACTTTTGCCCCAATTATAAAGCTAGATGTTTACTACTTGGCTTAAAATCGCTAAAGTCTAGACGTACTATACATGATATAATGTTTGTTAGAGACCTTCTCGGTTATCACATAAGATGCCCTATTCTATTATCAAAAATAGGACTTCATGTCCCTATACTGTCATTGAGAACACGGCATCTTCTTTTTGTTGAATACCACAGAACGAATTATGGTACTAACGAACCACTTACTCGTACTGTCAAAGCCTTCAACAAAGTCAGTAACCTCTTTGACGTTTGTTTAAATAGAGCTCAATTTAAAAATATAGTCAAAACCTTATACATTTTTTAAATTTAATTTATGTACGAGTATATATATAATATTTTGTTTTCTAGTATCTGTTAGCACTTAAGTGACTTGTAGATGTATAAATAAATAAATAAATAAATAAATAAATAAATAACTGAAGTGATTGCTTCATAGGATAATACAAAGGACTGTAAAGTTAAAAATAAAAGGACATATCACAGAATCCAGATTTTGCTTTTCCGATGTATCCATAAAGAAGCAATAGATGAATTTTCTTTTTATATTTTCAGGCATCAGACCAAGCGAAACGGTACTCAAGTCTAACATCGCAGTGCAATGTAGTAATACCACAGCAGGACCTAGTCAACTTTATTCGAATACTACCCCTGCCAGTGAATTCACAAAAAGTTCCTAGGCGACCGTTCGCCCCACCTCAGCCTCCAGGCGAAGCTGAAGACGTCAACGAATACAATGTAAGCAAAATATATACAAACGAGCATAAGAGTCTTCTGTCTTCTATTAGAATGATAAAAAAAATTCATAAATCCTTCAAACCTACCGTAGTCCTTTGTTGTTGACGAGCATAATTATTTCTTTTTCAGGACATGATGCCAGTGCTGCGGGATGAACTTGTTTTTGAACGCTATTCATCTTTGCAATTGCGTCCAGCTCTGGATTCCCTTAAGCGTGAGGCCGCTGACTTAGAAATGCAAATACGACAACTGCAGGTTTGTTCACCCCAAAAAGAACTCCGTTAGAGTTACATGGACTACAACCAAACGAATCTCTTCGATATCAAATTTCGATTTCGTTAATTCGAATGTTTATTCTCTTTTCCATTAAGGATTCTGTTGATTCACTCAGCCGCACCCAGTTAAGAGGTATTGAAGGGCAACTTTACAATAAAGTTAATGAACTGCAGGAAGATCTATCTATGAAGAAGTTCGACTTAAGAGCGAAACAAATTCACTTTGCGGCTGTTCGCGCTCAGGTATGTACAGAGAACTTTAATACAAAAAAAAACAACAAAATTGAATCCCAGAATCCGCCCTTGAAATCTGCGTCCGAAATGTACTTAATGAGAAACGTTCCACTAGGAAATTGGGGAAAAACTTTTCGCAAAAGTTTTTAATTGCTAACTTTTTGTTTCTTTCTGTTCGTCAGCGCGGTTTATTGCTTCATTATCGAAATTTGTTTAATGAGACTGTTTCTATGATAATAGGTTTTCTGAGAAAAGAGAAATTGTTAGCAATTTCTTATACCAATCGACTGTAAGAGAAAACTGTGAAGTATTTATCTTTTTTAATTGCCTTGTTTGTTTGAAATAGCAAGTGTTAATGTTGGTGTTGTGAAGTTGAGGGTTACGAATGAGCTTTGCTTTTCATTAAGTATCGTTTAAATGTGTTCATATAGAAACCCTGAAGACTTTTTTTAATTTTTTTAAATTTGATACCAATAATTGAATTTATCATTGATCAAATTTAAACGGCGATAAGGTATTTACATATTCAGAAGTAGCAGGAGCTTACTTGTAAACCGTACAAAGTGGTTTCATCTCGTTTCTAGTTGTATTGTATATTACAAGAAAGGAAGCATCTTTTTGAAGTCAATCGTTCATTAGGTAAATTTTCATCTGTGCTCTAAGCATTTTTTCTATAATGACCATGCTGAGAAGTCTGGTTGTTCAACTTCAAATGCTTGATATATGTAGATGTTACCACATTTAATTCTTCGTTAGGTTCATGGTGTTCCTTCTGTTCTATTCCTCTGAGTCTTTTCAGTCTTTATCTATCTTATGGTGAAGACTTGATGCCGATCTAAAGGCATTTGAAGATATTTAGAACCTTTTTCAAATTTGTTCCCTTCTTTCTGGTTTGTATATCTATCATATTCTACTGAAGTCCTAAATGCAATAAGCCCATTAAATTTTATGCACCCGCCATAAATTTTCTGTCATTCATTAGATGTCTAATGTAGATGTCTGGTGTACCTACCTCACCATTGTTCAAAGCTTTCCAAAGTCGGTTGTGTTATCTTGTTGGTTATTGATTTCTGTCCTTAAGGCAAGAAATTTCTGGCGCACTAGAGGCTATTAAAGGCAGTGTTAGTCTGCCTTATTTACCAGCTTTAGTGGCAGTTAACGATCGATGAAATTCTAAATTGTGTATTGGCAAACTTAGCTAGGTATTTAGATAGATCGATGGGTGTCATGTGACTGCACAGACTGCACTCATCCAATGTGGCCAAACGACGACAGTATTGTTTCCGGAAACCTATAAAGAGGAGTTCTTCCCAGAAGTTGTTGTAGTGGACACTTAAATTATTAAGATAGATGGCGCAGTTTCTGTAATAAAAGCAGACTCGACTCGTCCATCCCAGCCGCCAAATCTATTAAAAGAGCTCGATATTTCCGTTTTGTAAAGGTGCTTCTTATTGTGTACATCTCAGGCAAGACTTTGCGTGGACTTACTTAACCGATGGACTTCTTTAAGATGAATCATCTGACTGGTCCTAATGGAGATTTGACAATGAGAAGTATTAGATTGTGCTACATTGTCGAATTTTAATCATTTTAAAAGTCAATATAATTTGTCTATAAATTTTTATTTCATCAAAATGTGATCCGTTGGAATCTATGACTCTCTTCCCATGTGATTCAAGGTCAAACATTCCTTTTATGTAAAAATCTTGACGAAATCCTCAATAACTTTTATGACCTTTGCTCGGTTTCATACGGTTTTCTGCCTTTAAAATGATTTCAGAATGTGGGAAAGCTGATAGTTCTTTGGGGAAATATCATGAGAATACGGTTGATGTAGGTACTCTTGGTTGAAGGGCCCGATTTTTCTAAAGTTTGCTCAATTTTCAATCACTGTTTTGTTAGGAAGTTAGAAGCAGCACAAGGTACAAACTTTTATCATTAGATTGGGACATTTCCTGCCGTTTAGCGTTCGTCACAATTTTTGCTTGAAGATATAAGAAAACTCATTATCTTCAATCTATCGGACATTCGCATTATCTAGAGTACTTGGGTTGCAATCGTTTTAGTTTGCTATTCATACAACGACCATTCACTATAAGAATATTCAACATTGCAGCCGCTTGATTTTTGTTTCATATCACACTTTTCGTAAGGATCGTTGAATTGTGGTAAATAATATTTTAGGCCCAAATTTATGAGCACTGCGAAGTTAGTTTACTGATCTGTGGATTCAATCTTTACAATTCAGATTTTGTTATTTGTTGATATCAAGGACTATTCCTAGATTTTTCCCAATAGGTGAAGGCCCTATTGTTCTGCGAAAGTTACATTTTGCAAGATTCGGGATTTTCTCAATTCAACGGAACCGTCCTCTTTTGGTCCGAATTCGTGGTTCGGTTGCTGCTTAAGTAAATAATACACCAACAGGCATGGCCACAAGACAACAATTGGGCATCGCTACACCAGGATTTTGATATTAATCTGCATTTGTATCCATATAGCATCCAAATGAAATAAGAATTTAAGTCATTAGGTCATTCACAGCCTTGTATTTAACTCAATGGAAATCTTGCAATGAAGAGACACATTTTCATTAAAAGTTATTTTTTCTGATGAATCACATTTTTGGAAGGCGAGTATATAAAGAATCAGAATTTACGGCCCGTAAACCCGTGAATTAAGCAAAACCCAATGCATTTCAAAAAATTTATTGCGTGGTGTAATCTGTGAACGGGTGGCATCATTGGGCCTTTTTTTTTTAAGTGGACTATGAAGAGAGCGTTACAGTAAATGCTGAATATTATCGACAGATGTTGACCAATTTTTTCTTACAGAAATTGGATAAGTTGAACGTGGCTGATCTCTGGTTTGCACACGATAGCGATGCAGTACGCAGATCTCATCGAACGATCAACTTATTGCGAATGAAATTTGAAAATGGCATTATTTCGCTTTGAGGGGAAGTTACGAGTAGTTGGACACTGAGGTTGTGCGATTTAACGCTGATAGATGATAAGATGCAGCCAACTTTCAGTGCATTTTTGGTAACATAGAACCCTACATCATGACTTGAGTGGTAGAATACCAAGAAGCCCATATCTTTCAAGACATAATTGAACCATTTGTTAAGAATATAGATTTTTGTTTGAAATTCAATTCCTGTCATTACTGCTTAAAAAAAAGTCCCAAAGCGCTTAAAAATTACTTTTTGCTATCCAAGTTTTCACTGACAACTTACGAGTATGTTCTCATTCACACAGCTTCTATTATTTTGTGCCGTTAAGATGAGAAATTGTTGTAGTAGAAAGCATATACATATATGTAGGTCGGTCTACCTTGTCGGTGCTTCGTGTTAAAAATCAACCACTCAACACTATGTTAACTGAAAATCCATTGTCTCCAAATTATGGTAGATTATCCAAGTGGGTGCATCGAGCAGCCCACTCCAAGATGCCTCTTCTGACTGAACTTGATGGGACTTTTGCAGAGAGTAGAACATATGGAAAGTGCAGCGCTGATGCTTTCCTGAGCATTTCTTCAACCTCTCGATTGTCTGTATATCAATTTACCTTTAGCATTCAGGAGATTTCAATCTTTGATTCGATTATCCAGCCAAAGCCAGAACAGCTACCTTGCTGTCTAACTAGGCTGCAATTTATTTTCTGGAGTTCTAATTATAGTTCTTGCAGACCGGTTGGTGACAATTTCTTCTGCTTAGAATATATAATACTTCAACCACCTTATCCTGTAGAAGTGATAAAATTTAAAAGTTTCTTCGTGTGGGTGTCTATTTTAGAATAAGCAGTATAGAATGCCATTCATCCCATATTATTTGCTTATATCTGTTCGGAATTCTGATTTCATGTCAGCAAGTAGCTCTGAATTTGTTGCAGTCTTCCATCCAGACCCTATAATGCGGTAGCCACTTTCCTCGGGTATTTATATTATGGATGTCCTTTATGTTGTCTACAGCCGTTTTGGTGGCCGAATTGCTGCAATATAAGTTTAACGTAATGAAACTTATGCCTTGCGTGTTGTCCTGATTAATCCCAGAATTCAAAATGCAGATTTTCCTATAGATAGAGGTGCTAGTACTTCTAAGGATGTCAAGGATTGTTCTCTACTTTTTAGTCCCAGACTTGACTTTTCAAAACACTGTTTCATGTTCTGATTTCACTTTAGTTTGAAGTCACAGATCATACATAATTATCGTTGTGTTAAACCAGATAGGTAGTTTAAGTACAATTTTTCCAATCTCAGATGGTTTGGAGATGGATATTGAGCTATTGTTGTTGAAGAGATTAACCACTATCTTTGAAGAATTGAACCCCCAAATTGCTAGTCTACCACTATGTCAAGCCCTTCGCTCTAAGCTGACATGTGTCTTGCCATAGTTTTCATAAGCAAATCATAAATAAAAAAAAATGCTTAGGAATCTGAGTGAACTATTCCTCAGTTTCTTCTGCATTTTCCCAACATCTTAGTTTTGAACTGAAAGGCTGGTGTACATTATAGGCATGTCTTTGGTTTAAGAGTGAACGCACTCACTGTCGTACCTATTTATTACTTGGTTGCCAAATACATTGAGGGCCGGATTAACCCTGGTATTTTATCACAAGCACATAGCACACTTAAAAACTAGACTTTAGACTATACTCAAAACTGATGGTTTATGGGTCGGGAGGCAAAGGTAGAATAAACGAAGTTCCTTAGGGACATTTTTTTGAGGTGTAAATCGAAAAGAGTTTGAATACTACGTACTAATTTCCCGTAGCATCCTAGGTATTGATTCTAGGTATCTCTAATTCGTTCGGTGAGGATTGAGTCGAGTGGTACAGACTTTAGATTACGTGGGTTAGTATTAAGTGTCGAAGATTATGCTATCGATGTTACCAGCTATCTGTTGATGAAAAGGGCTGCCCATAAGTTTCAGCCGATTGGTGTACGGTGGTAAATTTAAGCTATCAGTCCACGGAAGTAAGGCTAATCGGAGGAACTAGCGTTGTACGGCTTCAACCCAGAGAATGTAGTAAGGTGACCACACTTGGCTAGCGTGTTGCATAAGAAGAGGGCGAAGAGAGTGTATAAAAAGGGAAGTAGTGGGGTTGGAGAAACTAATTTAAGTGCAAAGTTGGCTTTATTTTTGATACTTCCAATATGGGATCGAAAATTGAGTTCTCTGTCACAAATAATACCTACATAGGTCCCGCAATTCAGTTACTAAGGGAACAGGTTGATTATAAATTAAATACAAACGAGGAGAAGTTGGGAAGCGCTTACGAGTCTTGACACTTACTAACATTGAGGTCAAGAGAATCCATATGCACCAAGTACAAAATCTGTTCAAATCATTCTGTAGTAAAAGACAATCTGAGTAGGTTGAGAATTGTTTGAAGATTTTCATGTCATCGGCGTAAACAGATATACCTTTATATGAGTCTTCAAAGATACGATCAATGTCATTGATTGTTAGTATTAAGGGCAAAGGACCGAGTTGTCTACCTTGAGGTACTCCGGAATAGGCTATAATAGTGTTAGAAATCCAGGACCTAAATAAAACATTATTTTGTCGATCTTCAAAGTAGTATTTAATCTATATAATTGAGCTCGACTGAAAGTCAAGAATCCCCAAGTTTGAGGTATTTTGTTGAAAGCTTTATTGAGATCAGTGGCGTTCACGTCAACTTCAATTCCACATTCTAGCGCGCACAAGGTGCTTGAGATGAATTCAATAAAGCTTACGATTGTTGACCGACCTTTCAAAAATCCCTGATGGCTTGGGGAAAAGATACATCGACAATGAAAAAACATTAGGTTATAAAAAATACTCTCAAACAGCTTGGGAATGCAGGAGAGCTTAGCAATTGATTAATAGATAAAAATATGTAGGAATTCTGGGACATCGAAATCTAGAAGAGAGAAATGAGCGGTTGAGCTAGTTTGTTTTAGATGTACCGCGGGCAACTCATCGCTGTCAGCGGAGTGGTCGTCCATGAGATTTTCAATTTGATGTGCTTATTTGTTCCAACATTACGTTACGTACGAAAAGTAAAGATTTGACTAGTAAAAGCCTGGTTGAAAAAAACTGCAAAAATACGAGTATTTGCAATTACTTGGGGATCATTAGAGGATTTGTCCAAAAAATTTAGTGTGTGATTCATTGGTTCAGGTATGGTAGAGAGATTGCCAAAGCTCGGAAAAGCCAATATAACCAGAGTGATAGTTGAATAAATCAATAATAGAGTGGTACACATGGTGAGCTACAGTGAAGGGTTTCAGCGCACAAGAGTGATACAGCATCACTGATTATAAGTCGTGGGTTATCAAAGAGGTGACTAAAGTTGACATTACTCAGAAGGTTATTTATTGTAGTTTACTATGTTTGCTCTATAACAATTGAAACTGTAAGAATATTTGTAAGTAACAGTTTTTAGACCATTTAGAAATATGAAAAAAAAAACAGAGAAAGGGGTGGGTGGTAACTACCAAACTTAGAGAGAATTTACTTACTTTCGACATAGTTTCTGTATTAGATGTAAAGATAAGGCCAAGTTTCTTACCAATGATGACTCTACTCAACTGATAAAGTCCGAAATCAGTAAAGCAATCGATGAAAAGAACTTCTTTTCAGAGATCGGATTAGGACGGGAAAGGACGAATAATAAAGGAACTCGTGCACAAACAAATTCAAAGTATAAAGTGGAAATTTTTTTAAAGCGTTTGGAATCAAGGCGAGAAGAAATAGCCAGAAGAACTCCACAGCCATACAAGTTCTCTTCTTTGACCTGACCATCAAACGGAAGATCAAAGTCTTTCGTAAATAATTCCATATCTTTAATGTTAGGAACTATATTGGTTTCCGTAAGAGCAAAAATCTCGTAAAGGAAAAGCTAGAGTTAATATATATAGTAGAGGTTCATATTCGAAGCCCTCTTAGGTCTTGACAATAAAATGATAGGTATTTGGGAACGAAAGAGGTATGCAGAGAATTTAATCACGGTTAAGAACCATAATAGTATTTAAAATTAGAGCGTGATTTTTGAAGATGCCGTAGACGTTTGTAGTTTGCGTGATATTGTTTTTTGATGAGTGATGAAAAGTTTTTTTTAAGTTACTCTAGGTTGCACTCTCCTGCTGGATAGAAACTATTATATTCGTTTTGATTTTGCTACGAATGCAAATAGAAGCGGGCTTACCTGACAAGTACGCAAGATACTAAGCGAACGTTCCCATGAATTGTATGGTCTCTTAATCGAGATAGAACATAACGGTCTTCGTCTCCAGCATCAACTAGATATTTAGTTATTTTTACTGCGGTCCAAAAATAGTGATGTATTATAGTATCTGTTGTGTTATTGTGAGGTTGATGTGAGAATGTATAAAGTACAAAGACTTGGAGCATAACAAGAACAAGTTGATTGTCTTTATTAGAGGTGGTTTCTGTGTAAATGGGGGTGAAATCTGAACATTCTTGTGTTTCGAAGTAGATACAGAGTGGCGATAATGGAGAAAAAGAAAGGAAAGGAAAGAAAAAGTTGGGAACAACTTAAAAGACCAGTTAGGATTAGAACTAGAGGTTTATTAGTTTTGAAATTTATTTTTTTTATTCCTACGAACCTTGTTTTTCTTAGAATTAATTTTGGAAGTTAATATATTTTTGATGTGAATGTCATTACCAGATGGGTTTCTAAAAACCCATTCGTAGATTTTGGGGATGCTGAACGAGAAAAACTTCACGTCGTTTGCGAAAGGAGACTCTTTTGCAGTTTTTAATCACAAAGCAAAACTTTTATGGAAAAACTTAGTCATCCTAGTTTAATCAGCTTCAAGAGGAGAGCCTTTGATCATAATCCTCGGATTTTCTGACATTGGAAGAATCAATTCTCTAAGCCGTTGATTCCATTCAGAAAGCATGCACGATATACCAAAGTGTCATTAAGTGTTGGTAATCGAGAATCAAAGGCAAATTTAGGGTCATTTTTAAGAGTGGTGGGTATGCAAATTTGGGGGTCACTAGCGGTTTATTTAAAATGCCATTAACACTTGCAACGTTCTTTTCGATGGATGATAATTTTGATATAAAAATAATTGATGACGATTCAGCGATTTTCCAAGCATTTATTGAGTTCGCAATATTTGCTAGTTGGCTAAATATTTTTTTGTAATACTATTCATTGTCCATTGTCAATATGGAAATAGAAGCTCTTAAGCATTTTATAGCCAGCATTATGTGCGGGAGGGAAATATTTCTACATGCGTCGCAATAAAAAAAAATTATGTCAATAATCTTTTAAGTAAATAATAACGTGTTTATTTATACCGATACAAAGAGGGTGAGATGAATTACCCCACAAACCAATACAAGGCACTAAGTCAGTACCGAAATCCGACACACATTTTGAGCTACCAGAAGATTTCGACATCTTAGTTGCATAGGTTAGTGAGGGTATAACTATAGGTCGCTATTATTGTTTATATTTTTTATTTGTTTTGCTTATTGTTTGGTAGCAACTTTCAAGAGATAGAGGCTTTGCACGCAAAACTGCCAGCAGACAAAAAATAAATAGATTCGAGTACAGTTTCTGGCGCCTTCAATTATTTCTAGGTGACTAGCGTATTTTGGGGATACATATTTAGTTGAATGAGCTCAAACTTATTTGTCCAATCAGTCCGATTTGACATAAAAATATGAACAACTTCTGTTCCAGTAGTTCATTTATTTTCTCCTTCTCCTTGATATGACCTGTGTCTGACAGAGAGGTCGAGGATACATACTGCTTGTGTGATCTTATAGAATTTTTGGTGGTGGTGTGGTGGTTACATTAAACTTTCGATAGCTAATTTGATCTATTACCATTTATCGAGTCTTGTAAGCCGGTGCCTTGAAACGGTCGTCACTTAGTTTTTGAATAGAGCCAGCATAGTTCGTAGGTGTTAAATATTTTGAATCATTGGGCTAATTAAACCAGTTCCAAATGTTGGAACTGCTTCGTATTTGTTCAACTTTTTCTTCAGTGAATACTCTATGAAAGCTGTCATCGCCTTTATTGAAACCGTTTTGGATTTTTACAGCAAGTTCATTTCTAGGTGTGTTATAAATTCCACGACTTTCCTCGTTTCAAATCTGGGTTTTGCTTACGGATGTTATTTGTTTAAATGTTATGCAATAGGTATCCGATTTGCATACGCTCTAACCTAATTCAGTTACTCAGCTTAACTACATAGCATTCACATAAATAGATATTTACTTTAGCTAACCTCTTCTAAAGCAAACTTGATCCTTTGAAAACCAAACTAAGTAACTGTATCTACAATATATGTGGTTTTTGCCTCCTCAATGTAATATTATATAGATAATTTATTAAAAAAATATATCCAATCAACTCAAGGATATTCCTGTCAAATGCAAAACAATTCTCACTTGATTTTCACCAGATAATAATAAATTATATTGCTAAACTTCCTGATACTATAAAATAAGTCTGCAACATCTTCATTTATCTCTAGAGTATCTCAATGTACCTAACCAACAAAACGTCTACTTGTCATAAATTCAGAACACTATATTGTTGTATCCTTATGGGGTACTCTATTCACCCCAGACGAGTGTCTTTCCATTTCTCAAGCAAATTGCCCCGACTTTAATAAAGCAAACAAAGTTAACCGATGGAACTTCATTTCTATGCACACCCCTTACTCCTTTAGCATTATCAGTTGAAAGTTTCGACCTGGAAATTTGATACGAGTACCTAAATAGAAATCCGTCACTTGGTGTTGTTTTCTTCTTTTTTATCCTTTTGGAATTGAGTTTGAACTTTGAAGTCCACATAGGCTGAAGGGTAGTGACATTTTGGTGTCTCCGGCGCTCTACGAAAGTATCCGCATAATTGATTCATTCATATTTTATGAAACAGAACGTATCCATTAATATACTCAATTTCGAGTTGTCCTTTACATCCTTGAAGCTCTACTTTTGTTATAGTAGATATTATGTTCTATGTGAGCAACTAGGTACATATTTTTATTCGTAGATGTGTATTTTACTTGTCCTATCCTTATGTTGAAGCTCCTTCTTGTATTGATGTTGAAGCCCGTTCGTGTTGCGGAGCATTACGAGCATTTGTAGATGTGTATTCTCATCGTCCATATAATAATTTATTCAGATGTAAATTAAATATGAAGCTAAATAAAACATGAGACGAAGGAGAAAATATTTTGCTAAATATTCGGATGCAAACTTACATGCATGTGCTTCAAAAAAAATATTTATTTTTGTTTCGTTCCCTTCTTTTCATTTTACGAGTACATTGATTGAGTGCTGACGCTGTTAAGGTACAATAGTGGTTACGCCAGAGCCTGTGAAATGATTACTACACTATTTGTGTATGAAGATCTTCTCTGACAAGGATACTCGTTTCTAGGGGATATAGGTTGAAATAGAAAACAAATAAATTATTTACCAACATTTCTTGGTTTGACTTGACTTTTGTTTGAGACATTAGCTTGATGTATAGAGGCAGGTATAAGTATAAAAAAAAACATTAAATAAACTTCCTTTAAAAATTAGAACCTTGAAATTATTAAATCTCTCATATTGCAGATTTTTTTAATGGAGTTTGTTCCACTAACTGGAGCCCTTTGTGATATAGTACCTACAGGATCAATAGCCTTAATATCAGCATCTAGTACTTGCAGCCTGATGTGAGCGTAAGTCGGATGTTCAGAGACGAAGAGCCCGGCGCGGCGGTATATTCACACAGTGCCATCCCGTCGCTTATATCGTAGTGAAATCCTTGCCCTGTTCCTGTGTCATAGTACTTACTGTTGTCCCAATATGAGGGGCCCCCGCCCAATTATCAAGGCTTCGCCCTTTAATGACGTTGTCTAATAATGAACGGGGGCAGAGCAAAGTAGTAGTCTTCTCGTAAACATCTTTAGATGACGCTACCGAAGGTTGCTACGATTCGATCAGTCACAAGTTGCCGGTCATAGGTCTTGTTGGCGGCTGGACCACCGGTAGTCCCTACCAGGACTTAAATCACGGTACCATGGGAGTCAGGAGCCCCCCCCCCCCCCCGATCCCGGTCCGTACCTGACTTGTTAGAGGTAGGCTCCCTTGTGGGAGCGTCATGGTGACTGTGGTTTAAACCCAAAATCGCGGGAAAGGTTTCGGCCCAATGTAGAGTTGCAATAAGTACTGGGTGCTGCGACCCTAAGAGCAGTAAGAGGTTTTAGGTCGGCCTCGACTCTTACCAAGGGTGGAACTTGTGTCGGCAACACAGTTCCGAATTGTTATCAGTGGATTGACGGTGAGTGATGGCAAGGCGTATCCTTGCTCCCATGGATGTTTGGGCATCCCGTAGGTTTAAGCCCACATGGCAGGTACTTACGTTAAACACAAGAGACGTTCTGTCCCAATATGAGACTCAACTTTCAGTACAAGCCCTTACAAAGAACGCAAGCAGTCCCAACGTCGGATCAGGTCCGGAGAAGTCGTTTCTATCAATCCTATTCTGGCCTGGGATCCAGACATGATTTAAAGTTTCAACTGCTTTTAAAAGTTCATCCAGTTCATCCTCATCAGAATTACATATGATTTCGCTTTAAAGACGGATACAACTTTGCCTAACGATCAATGAAGTTTAAGATTTCCGTGCTTCACAAAGACACCAGCTCCAGATTTTTCATCGGTTTAGAAGCCATCGGTGAAGATCAAACCATATTTTCTTATTCAGGTTGGCGTTCTTGGTTCAGATTATAAGTACAGGCAAAATCAATGTACCTCTTTTGTACGCTCTGTCAAAAATCACTTCTTTGCAAACACAGACTTCAAGGTACATGTTAGTCACCATGATAATCGCATCTATAGTGAAGCCACAAGCTTTATTATGATGCAAGAAAACAGACAGTGTCTTTTGGTTTGATTTAGTCCATAGCTTCTCCCTATTCAGGATGACACTCAGGTACTTGTATAGCTTCGTTGAAGAAAGAGATGCTGCCACTGACATTTGAGTCAAGTCGGTTAACTTCCTGCCTCTCGTCAAGAAAATAACTTCAGTTTCGAAAGAATTACCTAAAAACGACTTCTGATGCACCAATCGTCGATTGGTTTTTTTACACCACCTGTTCCTTGGAGACACAGACAGATAGTACAAGCACAAAGTCGGCAAACACGCATCATAGTAGTGGAGAAAGGACGCCGCCGAGCTAGCAACCCCTATTCACTCAATCCAGTATACATATTGCCCGCAGTAAAGTAGTTCTGTGCACATTAAAGTCAACTATTCTCTCCACATTCTTCAACATTAAGGAAGTCGGGCTAATTAGACTTAAGTTGTAGCTGTAGCCATCTTTTCCAACCTCCGGTATAGACACTACTTTCACCAGTGAGAAGCTATCAGTAAAGATTGTTTTTAAAGTCTCCAGCTGCTTGTTATTGCTGTTACCGTCTCTGGAATTGTTCGAAGTAATGAATGATACTCGTACTTCTTATTGTCATCACAATATTTAATGAGTTCGGCTACTACGCTAGGTGGTGGCTGTAATACAAAATTATGAGAGACTATGGGCTATACAGCGACATCGACTTAGCCAGAAGAGTGAAAATCCAACGGCTGAGATGGTTGTGTCATGTTAAGCGGATGAACATCAATGCTACGGTCCAAAAAGTCTTCGAATCCGTCCCGGGGGACAGCGCAGTAGAGGAAGATTGTGGCACGCAAGTGGAAGGGGACCGCAGCCAACTTACTCGTAGCGTGTGAAACTAGAGGCAGAAACCTAAAGATCTATCTGTCTGGATTCGTTTGTTGGTTGAGGCCCAGGTCCACCCTTGACTCTAACGCCACCTCAAGTAAGTGTGTAAGTAAGTAAGTTATAACACTATTCGATTATTTTGTATCTTGCGCCGAGAGCTTAGATACTGAGACTGTATTCGACACAATAAGATAAGCTATTCGATAAAATTCAATTGGTTGTTCGAGTTGGAAGAATTTTTTTACTGCGACTGTACTTAAGACTTCACAATAAAATTTTGTTTTACTTTACTTTTAAATTCACTTTTATTGTTTCTTTCATTATTACCTACAATTCTAGACAAAAATGCTTAAATCTAATTTGACAATGTTAGTTACTTATTCTAGCTTACTGGCTCTTACCGAGCGCTCTAAACTTACAATTTAATTTAAAGTTTGCCTTTCGAACTTAAAACTATCTTACGATTATTCTTATCTATCAATTATGCGATATACGAAATTTCTAAGAAGAATAGTTTTAGAAAAAATTTACTCGTAGATAACATATCTTATTTTAATTTTGTATAAAACTTAAAACTATGGCCCTATGCTGCTTAACCTACCTAAGCTACCTAACCTAACTTAACTATAATCCGGGTGGTGATCACTCGTAGCCTCTCGCACAGGGTGGTCACCGTTTAAGATGCGATTTCGATTTAACCAATGCCATAAAGCATCGGTCACTTCTCAGAGGTCCCGCCTCATGTTAACGAACGTGGCCTTTCCACGAGATCCCCCTAATTAGCCTTAATCTAACTTATAACTAGAAGGAGTATGTTACCTTAGTAACCTACCGACCTAGGAGAGCGAGCCAACCATCTTCCTTCTTGAAGCCACCAGAATTCGGATCGATTCCTGTCCGCAATCGCGGGACTAATACGGAAGAGCTCCTGAGCATTGGCAACATACCCGTCGTAGATGAGCCGCTTGTTACTCGCACCGCGGTGGCGGTGATATATATATTGCCGGGATACCATCCCTGCTTTGCACTAGCTCTTTAACATCAATATGGAGAAATGCCTCTGGTGGGATAAAGCCCGATATGCGTGAGCTCTCGTGGTACATTTCATTGGGGTAATAAGCCCCAAAGGCTATTATCGTTAGTCATTGCCCTTGCAACGTGCCATCGAATCACCTTAATCAGGAAATTGTCAATCCTATTCAGATTAGCCCCATCGTAATATGTTTTGTACTCTGATTCTGGTATCCTGTACAAGCCGAGACAGGTCCTAAGGCACTGCCTTTCAAACACACGAATCCTTTCCATCTGATACGGTACTATAGTGAACACTGGACAACCATACCATATGGCCATCACCCTGGAGACAAGTTGACTGCTGTGAAACCGTCTTCTTGTCAGGGCTAAAGCCTTCTTGGCCCCAGCAAGACAAGCATCTATATGTTTGTCAAAATAAAAATACTTGCAGGGCCAGATTCCAAGGTGTCTCACTGCGCTTCTCATCGATAATGGCAGTCCGTGCTGTCCAATGATGGCCAAATTTCTCCAGTTATATCTGATATCCCTAGAAGCCCATCTCAGTGGAGTTCTAAACAAGATTGTTTCCGATTTTTGAAAATTGATTTTCAATTTCCAATCGTCGCAATACATAACATGATCGAAATCACGCTGCAGAAGAGTATTGATGACTTTTTTTTTTGGTCCTGGTCTGTACGCCACTAAATCGTTTGCGTACGCTATGGCATGATGGCATGATTGACTAAATCACTTCTGTAAATTTTAAACAGTATCGGAGAAATTACAGCCGCCTGTCGTAAGCTATTTTTAATGTCAAAGATCTTGCTCGAAATAACGTTGTTACATTTAACAACAAACTTCTTTCCTATAAGTATGTCGTAAATCATGTTGTATATAGCAGAGGTTTCAGCATGCCCATCCTGGTCAACTTATAGAAAAGCCTCTCTAACCACACGGTGTCGAAGGCTGCTTTGACGCATCATGAATGTAAGTGTGATGCCTCGCCCTAAAACCAAACTGATTCTCCGGAATTATATTAATTTCGCCAACCCAGCTTAATAGCTCTCTATTAACCACTTTCTCGAATACCTTGTTAATATTTGGAAGGTCTAACTTTATCCCTTTACGGGATTGGATTCACCAGTGCTGTTTTCCAATGAGTCGGATAATATAGCATAGTAAATATATCCACTGCTTCCAAGGGCAACTGTCTTAATACGAACGTTTTGAATACCATCTACTCCCGACGACGTTTTGTTTTTCAGAGATTCAAAGATACACATGAGTTCATCTTTTCGCACGAACAAATGCGAGGAAGCCCGTTCATCGGCGATGATAATGTTTGCCGCATTTTCTTCACTTAGTACGGTGAAACCGTGATTCTCGGATCGCCAATTTTGAAGTTCGTTGCACAGAAAATAGCTACTTACATTGGCCTTGTTTTCAATGTCGTGAACCGGATAGTTCACCGTATACACGGCCTCGAAAAAATCTTCCAACAAATCCACTTTCTCCTGTGGATCTTCGACCACGAAAAGACCGTCGCCTGAGTCGGCACTCTCTGGGCTTATGGCGTTTGTGGAATTCGGACACACTGAATATCATTGTGATCTTTCCTCTTGAACAATTTATTTATCTGCGGGAAAATATACGGACTACTAGACTTTGAAGCCCGAATTTTATTGTCCCAGTTCAGACTTACAGATTTACTCTAATTTTCTTTAATTTATTGTTTTAGGTTTTTTATCAGTGATTTTAGCGTTCTTATTTTCGTGTCATTTCTATCAGTGAACTGTTTGTACAGCTGCTGAAGCCTCGAGAGCAGTCTACTTTTTTGTGCGTACAATGCATTGATTGTTGGAGTTCTGTACTTTTCGACCTGGCTTTTGTCGGAGTATTCTGTCCGAGGGATAGTCTGCTCCATATTTCTTTTCACAACGTCTTGAATCGTCAGTAAATTACTGTCGATTTCTTCGTTTGTCAAGTTTCTGTTAGTCGGAGGATTAATTCCACTCAAACGTAAATTACGCTTTAAAATTCTAGAGAAGCATGGCCACCGTACTCTACGGTAGTCGTACGAATACAACCAATTGTACTCATACTGCTCCAGCTGCGTTTGCTCGTTTGGGATCCGTATTGTGGTAGCAAGTCC
Source organism: Volucella bombylans (assembly GCA_949129095.1). Lineage (NCBI taxonomy): Eukaryota > Metazoa > Arthropoda > Insecta > Diptera > Syrphidae > Volucella > Volucella bombylans. Next base: position 100,830,891 of record OX422141.1, on the reverse strand, counting down.
ATAGTGATCACTATCGTACTCGAACGAAACATGAAACTTTGTTTTCAATATCCACTCCACTGTCTATTTGCTTATTTTAGAAATACAACATTTGAGCCCTTCGTAACTTTTCTCAATTATCAAATGTTTTACCTATGCTGACTTTCGTTTCCTTCAGAACTGGTGTACGGACTTTATTGTACGTTAAATGTTCCAATGGCGTCATTTTTGCTCTTTAGGATCTGACCCTACTTCATAGTAAAGATAGATTTATCATTATTTTCGAAATAAATTTACTTTCTCTTAGAAACATTCAAAGTGTTTGGTTTGATTTGGTTAAGTTACCGGAATGATGGACGGAGTTCGACATTTTCTTCAAACCTATCATATGCCTAACTGAAGACATAAGTTTCTCATCATTCCTTCCGAAAACTCTGTAAATAGATATTAGTCTTCTTCAGAGTCTACCTACCTACTTAGAATCTTGAATGGTTAATTCAAACAAAAAAATTCTGTTTTTCGTTATTAAAAGAAACTTAAAACCTAGACACTTTGAGTAATAGTCAACAAACTTAAACACCGTACTTCTACGCTCAATCTACATTTCAATCAGCACCTCTTCTATAGCCTTACGAGGTCAAAACCTAAACATCAGTTTGTTTATGTAGGACTCGTAGCACGGTAGATAAGATCATGTTCGCGATGTAAAGAAGACTGATTTCTATATGAAATAGTTGCCACAGTTAAGCAAATTATGCTGAGATTTCACACATTCATTGAACCATATTCCAAAGATATGGAGTATATCCTTACTAACTCGATCCTCGCTGCTTTTGGTAATACCGCAAGTTCGGGTGAGTAATGTTATTGTCAACTATCATCGTCGTTAAATAGTTATCTATGCTACTCATCTTAGCTGTTAAACAATCTTCATAAAGAATTTACTTTTACTTTTCCATTGTTATCTAAACACGTTTCTGTTCGGTATTTTTCCAGTTCTTTTCATTTTTCTGCACCTGTGTATGGCCTCGATCGAGCGCTCTAGAGACATCATCGGTTTTATTTTTTTTTAAATAAGCATGAGCTGTTGATACAGAAATATGAAGAACTAGTATTTGTTTCCAAATTTACAATTTGGACAATAGGCGGTTCCAGTAGAATAAGGCTCAGTAATCATACTGCGACGAATAGTATCGATTTATTGAAATCAAAGTTTGGTGAATCAAAAGTGTTTAAAGACAGGAACCTTTAAATTGTCCAACAAGATCTTATGATTTAACGTCCTTCGACTAGTTTCTGTGGAAGGGCGTACATTTGGTTATCTACGTGGATAAACTATGCATCTACGATTGAGGCTTTGGAAGGAAATATATGCCGAATTATTAAGGATAACCGGCTTCATAAAACAGCTCCAAAAATTGCCCAAAATTGGGGGACAGGATACGCTTTATAGCTGCCAGCAGCCCGAAATCATCTCCATGTGTTAATATAATAATAGAGAAAAAACGTTGTAAGATCAAACTCCTATGATATTTTATTTATTTAAATTTATTTTTCGAACTTTCCCTAAAGAAATATACTTCAGGCGCATAATCGCTCGCTTCGTGAATTTGATTTATGCCACCTGAAAGCGATTAGCGCAGTATACGAGAATATACATTTAGTATACACTAAATGGAGAAAGTTGTTGGTTGAGGCCCAAGTCTACCCCGGACTGTATCGAAAGTATTTTCTTTAATCCACAAACCTGAACTCAGACAGCGGAAACTACATTTTAATTTAATTTACCACTGAACTAAATAGCACAATTTGTGTAGATGTAAGAACAAGCGTTTATTTATATTATTTAAATATATAAATAAATTATTTAAATACATAAACAAATTATTTAAATAAATAATTCAAAATTTTAATAAAAGCAATACAGGAGCAAAGCTCACTTAATTTAGCTTTTTTCGTAGCAAATTCTTAGTTACATTCGCGAGAGTTAAGATCCTTACCAGAAGAGCTTTTGCACAATTTTACAAAACGAGGGAAATGCTTAACTTACAGCCTTCCTATCAAATACCAAACCCGTTTCATTCCTTCAAGTTAATTTAAGCACACGTTTCGTTACATTCGAGTTTCAAACCTACTTATCGTTCGTCAAATTCAAAAGTTATCTTGGAAATATGTATTTGTTCCGAAGCCCACTACAAATGCCTGGAAATTGACCTTTCGTTAAGTTTAATACCTGACACAATTGTATAGTCATTAAAAGCTTTTAAAGTGATTTTAAGCCCTTTTCGTTGCATGCTAATAAAGACACTTGTGAATGCAACAAGTGTTTGTTCTAGTTGGCATATGTATATATGTATGACTGTGTTTTTTTTTTACAATACTTGCACGCGTTTGTAAGTCCAGATTTGAAAGGGATAGCAAGAATACAATTTTTTTTTTTAAATTTAATGAATTATTCTTTGTAATTGTAGATTGTATGCACAATAGGTATATATCCTAACTCGTAGAGTGAGCACTTTGAAATAATTTGTATTTCTCCAGAATATCCAGCTTTGTATCTATAACTCAGGAATCATCGGATGTGCTTTTGAAAGCTTTCTAATGCGATACAAAACCGCGGTTGTTCTACAAGAAAAAAAACAAGAACAACTTTCAGCATCAGCCCACACATTAGAAAGTTTTATTTTGTCGTCGAATTTTTTGTTCCCTCTTTTCATCAGTGTTGTTATCAAATTATTCCACTGACCTATTTAACCCATTAGCTGACCGGGTTTCACTTTCCCCCACGCAATGAGAAAACATTGAAATACCCTGTCCTAAGGACGCAAATGTCAATGTAGGTCTCTAAGTACAGCTGAACTTTCACTGGAACGATTTGTTAAGTGCCACAATTGCGCATGTGACCAAAATCCCACCTTCCAAAACTATATTCGACCTCCTCAGACTGATTATGTTAAATTTTAAATAAGAAGAGCTTGACTAGATAACATCCAATGCAGCGACTATACCAACAATTGAAATCCTTGTACGAGTATGTGAAAAAGAAGTCTCAACTCTTGAATCTGTCAGTTTGTTCAGCAGGGCCAGCAAAGCGATTACTTCATCCTATAAATACCAGCTGCATTCGGATAGTTTTCCATAAATTCTAGACATCACTATCATCATCTGCAGTGGCAAATTATTTTTCAAATTTTTTTATTTTCCTCCAATGTGCGTTGCGGACGTGTTTTTAAGTGGCGCGTTTCGAAAAAGAAACTCATCCAGACAAAACGGCTACGACGGTCTTTCCAAATTGTCACAAATATTTGTTGGTCGTATTCCGCCGAATTTTTTAAGCTGAACTACTCGTAAACTAGATAGAAAAATAAATTGAAATTTCAACTGGTGCAGTGTGTGTGTAGTGAAACTAAGACAGACTCTGAATCTGATTTGGAAGAAAGAAAATTTCACTTCGATTCGCACACGCGAACAATCCCATGCTCAGAAACGCACAAAAAACTCCAAACCTACCTGCCTACTTATCTACTGTTATTTTCGTGAGAGAGAGTGTGTGAAAAAGGGGCAATATTTCAACATTTCAACATTTCAACATTTGCACATTTCACATCGATACAAGCTACCACGATAACCCACCCCAAAAAATTTACCGCAAAAGTCACGTGCCAATACTCACTCACCAGTGAATGGCTTTAGATTTGTTTACATCCTTGATTAGGATAATTGTCCTTTAATTTAGATGAATTTCCCTTTAACTCAATCTTATAGATTTATACATATTCTCATATACACTTGTATCTTATACTTAAAACATAATCGTAGATAAGCTGTAGTATTAATTTAATGTGATAACATGCCAAAGAACAACAAATACGCACACCAACAATAAACCTATGATACTCGTACTAATAAGATTCGTGATTGTTAATTTAATTCATAGAGTAATTGTCCTTGTAGCACAATTCAACGTTAACGCTTGTTATGTTATTTAGATATATACCTATACATACATACCTAAATCAATTGATATATTCCGTAGTGTGTATTGATTCAATGTGAACTTAGTCATAGAAACTCGCTCGTTCGTTAAGTAAGTTATCGTCATTAGTTATCGATAAAATTAATTCAATTTTTAAAAGTTTAATAAAAAGAACTTTATAAGCAATATAAATTAATAGTATTCGTATTTTTAAGATAAGTGCTTTTGCTCATTTATTATTTGAATTTTGTGAATTATGTATATGAATGTGTAAAAAGTCGTTTAAGAGATACTCGTACGTATCTACAGTACTAGCGGCTAAGGTACTTTTTGATTATCCAAGCGGAAGTTAATCCATAAAATATCTACTAATTGGTAAGTAGTGTTTTTGAATACGTTTTTGTAATTTTATTTTACTATTTAAGTATTTAAGATTAAATTATATTTAACCTCCAAAGTGTTAAGTTTAAATTTATTTTAAAATTCCTATATACAGTCAGGTGCAAGTAATTAGAAACGCCAAAAAATGTACTCTTATTTTCCTAATAACACATAGATTTTCACCCTATGAAACTGCATTATCTTCAGGATAATTTTAAGACAATTTTCTCTATTACTGTGAAATAGGGTGCACTAATTGAAAAAGTCAGAGAATTGGCATAAAGTACCGTTGACTAAAGTGGTCGTGCACATAATGAGAAACGCTGACATTTTTAGAAGGAATTTTGTTAATATTTATTAAAATAATTAATATAATTCCATATTTAATAGAGTAACCAAGATTTTCGATTGCAGCTTGTAATCTATGGAGCATAGACTTCACTAGCTTTTGGCAAATGCTCTGTGGAATGTTCTCCCAGGTAGCCTTCGTTTCTTCAATAAGAGTGTTGAAGTTTCCGATTTTTTTGAAGGAGAGTTGTCTTTTAAGATGTTGCCATAAATTTAATTGGATTGAGATCAGGACTACACAAAGGTCAGTCCAAAACCGTCACCATTTTGTTTTCCATCCAATTTTTCGTATATGCCGCCATGTGCTTTGGATCATTGTCCTGCTGAAATGTCCAAATGATGGGAAGAAGGTCATCAGCGTATGGCAGCACTGTATTCTGCAATATTTCGCAATATTGGGATCTGCCCATCCATCTTTCTATTTTTTTAATTGGACTGACACTACGCCACGACATTGCATCCCATATAAAAATACTGCCACCACCATGTTTGAGCTTTGGGCGGGTATACTTCGGGTCATATGCTTTTGACCTGGGGCGGCGTACAGTACCTTTGCCATCAGATGGAACTCTATTCATTTTTGTTTCATCACTGAACAAAACAACATGTCCAATGGCTATATTTCTCGACAAACTTTAACCTTTTCTTGCGATTTCGCTTAGTAAAAAGTGGTTTCTTCCTTGCGATACGCACAGAGAGCCCAGCGTCGCGCAATCTTCGCTTTACGGTATCTACCGATCATTGTTGCCAAATATTTTACTGTAACGAACAATGAGTTGGTCTTCTCGGTAGGTATCCACTTTCACCCGAGGCTTACGGCTAACTTTTTGTGCAGTACCATTCTTTTTAAAATATCGAACAGTATTAAAAACCTTTCTCTTCGAACATTTTAGCATTTTCGCAATTTGACCATAACTTGTTCCTTGCCCGTATAAATTTAAAATGATCACTCTAGTCTCGACGTTGCTCTAAGGATTAATTATTCTACATTATATTTAATTAAAAATATGGTATACTAAATCTAAAATACCAGCAGATTTCTACCCGTTTCTTTTCGGAATTATCGCAAGAACACAAATTATGCGCGCGTTTCTAATTATGTACACGACCACTTTAGTCAACTTTTCCTCATGTGATATACAATGGCTAAGATAACTGTACTTTATGACAATTCCCTGACTTTTTCAATTAGTGTACTCTATTCTACAGTAAAACGGGAAAATTATCTTAAAATTTCATGAAGATAATGCAGTTCCTTAAGGTGAAATCCTATGTGTTATTAGTAAAATAAAAATACATTTTTTGGCGCTTCTAATTACGTGCACGTGACTGTAGGCATTTTAGTCTGATCGGACTTGTATAAGTGCCATATACGAGTATGTAAGTCCATAGTGATATTTCTTGAGGATAATATGATCTTAAAACTCGGAACTACTTAAGAAATGCAAGGACATTTTTGGTCTATTCGTAAAACGATAGAGTAAATATTTTCATTTAGTTCCAAAGGGTGGCCTTTATTGGAAAGATATTTTTACACAATCTGGAAGTCGAATTTTAGATACTTTCGAGCAGCTTCCATGTCATCCACCATCGTCTCTGGTTTATCGGCTTTGACCTCCCAAGGGCATTAGATGCGCCCTATTTTTCCAATAACGGTTCTACCATCTCACGCATACCATCTCTTGACGAACTTCATATTTCTTTTGACAAATTTCGAGATTGCCTACCACTTGATCATGGAAAGATACAGGCTTTAAGGGTTACAAATGAGACAGAAGGGAAGAGAATATTGTAAGTAAGTAAGTCTTTAGATTGTCTTTGTGGTTTATTTTGCAAAATGACTCAGCTAGATGTCCATATAAGATTGTATTGACTCAAGAGCTAAAGCCAACTAATCATCGTGCACTACGAACTATCGTTGATTGGGCTCCATAAAAAATGTTCACTAAAAAAGCATCCACAGGGACAACGCATACTTTTGGTTAAATGGCTTTTTCAAACAACAAAATTTCCGTACTTGGTGAAGCGAATAGCCGGATGTATTTCAATCGCAGCTATTGTATACGAAAAAGTTGACAGCTTGTTGTGGTCTTCATGTTGATGGTGTTAATTGGCTGTAACCCTCGATTACGAGTCGATTACGGTTAGTGGACACCACCACTGCTCTAAGCCCACCATTTTTTTTTTGGATAACTTGAAACTGGGAAGCTTGGAGTATATGGGGTTTCAATGAAAAGTTCGGCGATAGTCTTATGGCCAGTAACTGACCGCTGCGCGAATATCGAGCGAATTAGGCGAACAATTAATAGAAAATTTGGTCCATCACTTTCCCTCGCCGAAGTGGTTCCTCGGTGAACATTTGAATGTTGCCATGGTTCATAATGTATGGTATCAATTCTATTTCAGACAAATAAAATTTTCATTGGTACCTCGGAAATATTTGGCTGAAATTTGGGCAGGAATTTAGACCTCTGTGTGGGTCATAGTTGGTTAAATGTTATTTTTGTCACTCTGCTGTCCCCATTTTAGGAACACAATTCAATTTTAGTTTTTTAATTAATTATCATTTTAACATGATTATTGTAATACTGTGTAGTTAGTTTAAATTTTATTTATCAATATTTCCTTCTGAAGCATTTTACTTTATGGCACTCAATATTTCTCGCTCCAAATTAATTTTATTTTTGCACGAATAGTAAGCCCACAAAACTAAATCAAACACTATCAAATCCGGGGAACGGAGAAGTCAAGTGAAATTATCATTTTTAAAAATTTTCCTGTAACTGAAAGTTCTCGAAGAATTTCCTTCGGTTTGTTTTATGGCTTCATCCTCCTGTAACCATATATTAGGATTGTTCTAAACTGTCGGAAGTACAAGATGCTCTATCATGGTCTGGTACACCGCCCCAGCAATGATTTCTGGGACAAATATCTGAGTCTGGAGCGACAACTAAGCTGCATTTAAGTCTTTGGTAAGACCTTTCACTACTTTCTTTGAACATGGTCGAAAGTCTAAATGTACTGAGTCACAATAAGACCTAGAGAAATGAGGTTATCAATGAACTTTGGGAGCAAGGATCAGAGAAATTATTCTCAGAACCTGAACCTACGCTAGAACTGCCTCAGTTTTTGAGTAGAGCTTCAATAGACTTTCCAGGATGCCGGAAGATCATCGGAATGCTTTTCAACGTCTCTAAGAAGTAATCTACTTTCCTGTTGCCCCATAGTAGAAAGGAGTATAGACTGCTTAATGGTGTCGTAACATAGCACTACGTCTTTCCTAAGCATCTAAGAATGCTACTCGGCACTCATATGGTGGGTGCTGGTGTTGTAGGGATATTCTCACTAAAACATTCACTCATGTTTCTAGGAAGGACCCAGAATTTCCAGAAAAGCAATATACCAGAGTATTATGTATAAGTTATTTGTTTGAGTGCTCGGTTTCAAGTTTCAATGGCATTGACTTGTTTGGAAATTTCATGCTTATTGGCCGCGGCTGGTTCGAACACAATGTCGAGGTCCAATTTTTGACCTTTTTATCCGGCGACCGGCGCCGTATATCTTCTTTGATTAATCGGCATAGACCAGCAATTTTACATATCCTATCAGAAAATTATGTAAAAGGGTTAAATTACACGATCTTGGAGGCCAATTCACAGGTCCTTTACGTAAAGTTATGCGCTCATCAATTAGTTCATTCAATAAATTGATTTCGGCATGCGCTGTGTGTCACCTTGCACTAACTTGTTGAAACCACAGCCCTTCCACATTGATACCATTTAATATAAAAACAGTTCACCAAAATTCACAATGCATATTGACCATCACGGCTCACGAAAACAAATGGTCGGGACCTTTACAAGGCAACTCAAAAAACAAGGTGTGAATTTGTGTCTGCTGGTAAGCTTACATACTCGTACTGATCGGTGGACGGTGGACAAATTGTCAAGGAACTTTATACAGGTACAAAAAGGTTTGATTGTCGATTCGTACCACTTTCCAATATGCCTGACACTGAGTGAAACTTTTATAGTCAAAGAGCACAATCCACACCTTTCAAACAAGTTCACAGATTGGTTTAGTTTTAAACACATCCTGCGAGATAAAGCCAATAATAGTACCGCTATTGAGACAACAGAAAATAAGGCATACGCATAGGCATAAGCATACGTTGTCAAACGAATCCTTGGTTTGGAACTGTGCAACTGAGAACAACGATAGTAGCTACCTATCCAAAAGAAATAAAAGAATAATTCAGCGTAGCTGACTATAAACTCGGTCTCCCCCCAATAAAGCGAGACTATAAAAGGCGAGATAAAGCATCCGGAATGAGAGTATAAAAAAATATCTCTCAGTGCTACGAGTAACTGCTAATAAGAGAACTGAATATTCACTTTGGAAAAATACAAAATACCTTGAGTGACCAGCAAACCATATTCTGCCAATTAGATGCAATAACGGGCAATGGGCCAAAAGCAATGAGGAGAAAGCTACTTTTTTCGCGGACCACCTAGCTAATACCTTTAAGCCTAATGATTACAGTCCTGTGATTCCTACGATCACAATGTTTAAGTCAAAGTATGAGATAAGGATAAAAAGTTCCAGGTTTTGACTTGAAGCAACAACTATATAAATGATTGCTTAAACTCTTACAGTTGATGAATAATGTACCAAGCGGTTAGAAAGTAGCTGATCTCTGATCCCTAAACCAGGTAAGGACCCTCACAAGGTATCTTTATATAGGTTAATATTTTTATTTTCCTTGACTTCAAAGTTACTTGAAAGACTGATTTTTAAGCGTTTCAAGCGTTTCATCCCAAATCACCAGTTTGTATCTCGAAGCAAGCACTCCACAATAGAACAAGTACACAGAATAACAACTGAAATCGAAAGAGAATTAGAACAAAAAAGTGTGTTCTGCAATCATCTTAGGCATAGCACAGGCTTTCGATAAAGTATGGCATGAAGGTCTTATCAATAAATTAAAAGTGTACTTGCCAGAACAGTACTTCAACCTAATGGAGTAACAAGCAAACTGTTATTCTAAGCTAGTGCAGATCAAAGCCGGAATTCTTCCAGGAAGTGTCCTCGGGCCTCTGTTATGCCTGCTCTATACCAACGATATGCCAACAACAACCTTCACCAAGACTGCAACCTATCCCGACGACACTGCAATCTTAACAGTGTGACGCGCAACGCTAGGTTCGACAGAAAACAAGCTGCAACAAATCCAATTGTCAATTGGGCTCAAAGATGACGAATAAGACTTATTCGAACAAATATGAACATATTAACTTCATAAATAAATATATTTGGTACTCCCCTATAGGACACGACAGTACCGTATGCTAGTACAGCAAAATATTTAGATATGACCCTAGATGCCAAGCTTCGTTGGAAAGAGCATGTTAAAATCAAAAGAATAGAATTACACATTGATTGGCAAACAATTGAATGGCTTTTAGTCAGGGAGCAGGAATATTAAAAAAAAAATTATTTTAAATAACCAGGTCCTAGGACCAGTGTGGAACTATGGTGCTCAAATCTGGGGGTGTGACAGCCAAACCAATATTCCGGTCATCAAACGGTCCATGTTACACCAGAAACAGTGAGCTCCATCGGGACCTAAGGATTCCTACTGTTCTTAAACAGATCAAGTCTAAGGCCAAAGCACGTGGAAAAAGTCTGCAGGAGCATGTTATGGAGGAAATAACAAGATTTTTTACCGCATATGGCGTGTAACGACTGCAACGTACAAGGCCGTCAGACCTAGCAGATAACCGGAAATTGCAGGATTAACCACATAGGTAAAAGGGTAGTATCAAAGGATCAGAACGAGTGAAAATAGGCGCCTGGAGACAACTTAACTGCCAACGCTTTGGATGGATTAAGTGCTATCTACTATATGCTCCTGTTACTATCATTAAAGTTAACAATATGAAACACTTGAAAAGAAATGTAACTTCTTGTGAATGCAAATTCGTTTCAATAATGGCTTGTGAATTTTGTTTATGCCAAACGCAGTAATTTTCCTTTTTGGCATTCAACCATAAATGAGCCTCATCGCTGAACAAGAGAAAGAGAACCAAAAGCAATATGCGATGGACAAACGGTTTCAACTTTTACACCGCTTGGATCTTATAACCTTGTAAACGAAGAAATCTTCCATTAGATGGATCGGCACAGCTCAATTATTGCTGTGCACGATGTCGAATCGACTCGTTTGGGTCCTTCTCATAACTACATACCAAAGCGGCAAAAGCTTCACAAGTCCGCACTGTACGACGTCACTGCGGATCCGTATACTCGTATAACCTACAACTATTTTTGTCTAAACACCAATTTGTGATCCATTGAAAGTGTCTGTCTGAAACACAGCTCCCTTTCAGTTTCTAGAGCCCAACAGTGCTGTCTGCTATGTATCCATCGATCTTTGACTTGGGATCCAGTTTATCTTTTAATCTTGAATCAGGGGCATTCGAGGACTAAATTGTCCAGAGCGTTATCATCTTAGTCATCGTACTAAAACATGGTAAACCTGAAATTTTTCGGATTTGTGTCATTCTAATGAACCCAGTATCAGCCCCACCTTTTTGCTTTTAGTCCATTAGTCGGCGCCATAGAATATATTGTAATTGCCACGATCAAAGTTCTGTAGAGCATCATACAAGGTGGGGCAAAAGTAATGTGATAATGTGAATGTGCCATAATTTTTGCAAATGGTGTCAAGTGTCATTATGCTTTGATATTTATGTTGTGGACAGATGGAGACAGCAGCTTGAATTTCTTCGTCGTTTTCGTTTAGTTGAGCGTCTCGTGCAAACTTGGTTCACTAGAGATATCACAAGAAGTAACCAGCCCCGTATTGCTTGTTTGACCGAGAATATCACTACTGTGGCCGAGGACGTCCAAGAGCGTCCTACGAGACAACGATACACAGAATCTGGCATCAGCAGACGTTCGTTGCGCCGAATTTTGATGAAGGGCTTAAAGATGTTCCCTTATAAAGTGCAAACCATTCAGCAATTGCTGTCTGTTGACCGTCAAGTGAGGTTAACGTACTACCCTGCTCTGTTAAAGCTGAAACAACCAGGTAACCACTTAAGTGGTTATGTGAATAAACAAAATTTGCATTTCTGAGCAACGGAGAATCCACATGGAATGCACGAACAGCCATTGCATACCCTCAAAGTGTCTGTTTGGTGCAACATTTACAGTGAAAAAAATATTGTAACTGGTGAGCACTACAGACAGATGTTAAACGACTTGTTTTGGATGGTTGCTGAATTGCGTCACGAGTATTACTCACAATTTGAACTGGTCAGACTTCTTCCTTTGGGGCTGATAGCTTGAAATCTCGAATTTACTATAACAAACCACAAGCCTTGCAAGTCTAGAAAGTCAACATTGAAGAAGAAATCACTAATCTGAAGCCAGATGTTTTGCGAGTAACATTTTAAAATGCCGTAAAACGAGCGCAAATGTGCATCAATTCAGGATGTGGTCAGTTGACCGATATTATTTTTTTAACTAAACACAGCCAAAATTCTTTTATTTCTGGCAAAACGGCAGTCAATGCGCATTTTGACATTACCTTTACCCCACTTTGTAAAATAGTTGCCTTTCAAGTTTGGAATGTTATGGTATGCAAAACCAATTCCTAGGGCTAATCTTTGTCGGATCTCCTCTGAGGTGTCAAGCGTTGCTCCAAAGTAGATTAATTCCTCAACTCACAAAGTTATAGAGTCGATAGTGGCGTACATTACATTAGAATACAATTGGGAATTTTCTTACATACGCGTATTTTTAGATTTGCAGCTTAGGAAAACGTTGCCGTTTTGTTGCTTTTCATTTCATTAATTATTATGTCGCCCTTTTTCTGGTTAGAAAGGCAAACCGCTTTATTATTAACAAGATCAAAGTGTTTTTTGTAACTTATTATTCTTTCCAGCGGATGCCTCATCCTACAGCTAATAAATATGTTGTGTAAATGCATCTAAGAATCTTAATGGATTGTCCATCGTTGCAATTAGATCATTCTTATCTCAATCGCCTTGAGTCATGTCTTCGGTATTCCCTACTTTTTCCGTGTAAAGTTGGTCATTCAGCGAATAAGAATTTCATTTAACCCAAGCCCACAAGATTATTCTGCCATATTTCCATGCTCTTGATGACATACTATATATTAAATGAACTTAGTGTGTAATCTTTATCGAAGCAACTGCTCATACAATGCAATGGTCTCACAAGGGCGGAAATGGACTGTAAAATGCGAGTCGATCATCCCGAAAACATCCCTTATTGCTACTGCCTTATTTTCAGACTGGCGAATAGCCCTTGTAAAATTGTAATAAAAACAAATTAAATGTTTTGGAGGCGGTTGACAGACATATTGTAGTTACACGATTCCAAAACTAGAAAAATCTTTAAAAAGAGCTCTCAGCTTTGGAACGGTAATTGGAATTCATGTCACAGCCTTTGCTTAGGATTTGTGGGGTTCCAAACAGCTTCGCCTTTATATAATAAAATGTATCTACTGGCGACCAATGTTTCACGCTTTATCGTCATTACGGTCCCCTTGAATAGCGACCACTTCCGACCAAATTTGTATGTACCGCTGAAAAAAGTTTTATTACAGATAATAACCTGTTGGTAATAATTACGCTCATCGTTATCGGATTCGAGTTCATTATCCAGTTCTGCAATTATCTTTTCATCCGCTGCAATATTTAAACAAATTTATTAATTTCGCATGATCCATTAAAAATGTATTTGCCATATTTCTCCAAGTTTTAATTATTATTTATAATTAATCTCTTTTTATCTTCTAAACTAGAATAACACTTTGTGAAGACATTCGACGAATTCATTAGTTTATTTGAAATAGTTCCGACAAGTTGAAACATTTCAGAATTCAGAACTTTTATTCGCAAATCCTTTTTTGCAGTTTTCCATGAATCACAAGTGATAATAAATTACTGTAGAAAATGTCGGTTATAATCTTTTAAGTGTTTAATACATTTTCGAAGCATCTACGAGTATACGTACTTTTATTTCCATGTAAGTTACTATAAATTAGCTTTTTCTCCGAATTTTTCTAGGCAAATTATTTTTCCTAAGTACTCGTAATCCCACTGATGAAAATGTAACATTTAATTATTCAATGCTTTGACCGTTTAAATACTTTTCTTGGAAACTAGTTTATAGTAGATTAAAGTTATGTTAGGATTCAAGTTCAAGTTCAAGAAAATATATATATCTCTTTTTTAACATGAGCTTGTCCAGGATAGATACTCATTCATTTTGGTGGAAATGGACCAGAGTATCACCAAATAACTCTCTTCATCTTGTATTTATAATACCTAGCTGTGCACGACAAGTTGGCTGAGTTCAATTTCCATATGAGCGCACCAGCTAAACACTTTGCTGGGTTTTCGGACTCGAAATCAATCCGATCTGAAGGGGTGGTGTTCATTCGATCAACATAATTCTAGCCCTTCTGACCTTATTAGGGACTCTATATAGCCCATGCAGATGAATTGTACCTTTTTCTCCAATTCTCTCTATCCAGGGGCAGACGAAAATCATTCAAAAGACTTTTCACTTCAAGCACTCAAGGGCATCTTTGTTCGGTTTAGTTAAAATTCATGTTCCCGTGTCCCACAGTAGGACGGGAATGATAGGGGTCTTATGCCGTGCTATCTGCGCTGTTCGTGAGAAAGCCTTATTTCTTAGTCTAAAGAATTGGCTATTTGTAAGACTGATTCATCGCTTCATCCATAGGTGTTGTCATTGCTGGTAGATCTAGTTTGGCATTCAGGAGTGCTCTCCAAATAGATAGTTTTTGGTGTCCTTTGGTTTGACTTAACTTTATTTACCACTAAATTAATTTCTGCGCATCTACGAGTATGTCATCAACATATGCTAACAGTTTCTTTTAGTATGAGGTTAAAGAATATACATGATAGCACCTAATGTTTTCAATATCCTCTTCTTATTCTAATATCGGCAAGAGTTCTCCAGAGATTTTATGAGGAATATCTGTGCTTGGCATGGCTTTATATGCTATACGTTATGACATATGCGGCCTTAACATCCATGGAAAAGTATCGATTTTTCATAATTTACCGTAAAATGAATATCTGATCAACGATAGGCTTTCTAGGCCTAGCAGCGATGATGATCTATGAAATTGTTGAAATATGCGTTTCCATACTACGGTAGACAAGACATTGTCAAGTAGTTAATTAGACTAATTCCTCTATAGTTGACGCAGGTTAGAGGTCTACCTTGTAGAGGATTTGGCAAATAATGCTGAGTTTCCATCTACCTGCTGGGATTTTATATGTTCCTCACCCAATCAATCTCTGCTAATTTAAATCATTTGGTAGGTAGTTCATTCATCTATTCATGCAACTTTGGTAGCCTTTAGTCAAGGTATTTTTATCCAAACTCCTTTTTGATCGTATGGACAAAGTTGTTGCTGATCAACATCACCGTTGAATGGTTCATTCTGACAGCAGAAGATTGGTCGTCTTCATCCTAATCATCTTTTTCTATTTTTTGTTTCTCAAAACCGTATAAACATTTAAACTTAAAAACATAATTTAAATAAATTAAATTAAATAAGTGGCCTTTCATATTAAAAATAAAATAAAAATAGTACTTAATGACACTTCATTAGATATTTAATTAATAATGAACATACTAATGAAAGACTATTTGGTGTTGTGATCCATAGAAGGAAAAACGTAGCGACATTATTTCTAGAAAATGTTAGGTTAAGGACTAGTATAATACACATAATTTGAAAAACAAAAATTAAGTTATCTACCCATTAAGTTATTCTGGATATATGAGAACTTTCAAAATAGTCAACAAAAATAATAAATAATTGAAAGTAGAAAATTAGCAATATTAATAATATATCTGTTGAATATTAAGAGGTTTTCTACATCCCTGCACTCAAAATTTATTTAGCTATTTCCTTATTTGTTTCAGAAATATATTAGCTCATCGAAATGCTCTCATTGATACATATACACAACTGTATAAAAATTCTGAAACACAGTGTTACGAAAAGTAGGAATAGATATTATGTACTCGTAGATGCAGAGAATTTGCACGAAGATTATAATTTTCAAGAATTCTGAAGCTAAGATTGTCAGATTTGTAAAAAAAATACATTAATACTTTAAAGCAGTAAAGATGATGAGTGGGTAGAATTTTCAATTTACGGAATAATGGAAAATTATGATGACTACGAGGATTATGGCAGATTTGTCTCACAATATATTTTTGCACAAAAAATAAAGTGTGTATCTTATTGAAAAAGGTTCCTTCTCAACAGCTTATACCATATTTTAATTTAAAAGATCGTGTTTAATAATTTAGTGGAACAAACACCCCTTAGATAAAATGATTTTCTTAAAGTAAAGCGAAAATACTTTCTCAAAGATACCGTGTGATTGACAAAGGACATTTAAGGGTCAATAATTAACTTTAAGTAGTTGAACACGTCAACATTTTTAATTAAAGCAAGCAATTACCACTAAAATTAAGATTACTTGAAAAGGTAGTGGAGGAGTTACAGTGTACTGTAAACTTATTTAAATTTATGACATTCTAGTGCATGATACAATATAATAGCAGTAACATATATTGGAGTAGTCAAGCTGAAAAATATAAGTTTGGTTTTGGAGCTTATAATCAAATTATGTTTGGCAAACCAATATATTGGTAAGCTCCAAGTTTATATCTACAATAAGATCTAGAAAACTAGCAGAGCCATAAACAAATCCTATGTCGTCAGCAAAAGCCGTTACCTCCCCTTAAAATTCAGTGCAAATAAAGTGAACACTGCGGTACTCTCATTTTAATAAATTTATTATCACTCCTGGTTTCTTCTATCTTTACCCTTTATGATCTCCAAG
This sequence comes from Volucella bombylans, assembly GCA_949129095.1. Lineage (NCBI taxonomy): Eukaryota > Metazoa > Arthropoda > Insecta > Diptera > Syrphidae > Volucella > Volucella bombylans. The sequence goes on along the minus strand of OX422141.1, from coordinate 100,814,274 downwards.
TAGGATTTGAAACACTCAAACATAAGGCCCCCTCGTAACTTTAACTTTTTATGAAAGCTTTTCGGTCATTGACCACATGTTAGATTCCTATTACAGTACTGATTCCACTTACATAAAAGGAAGTCGCCACAGCTTTGTCACAAGAAGAAATCATTGATTTAGGACAGTAGATTCTGTCTCTCAAAGACTTCACTGTCGTCGTCAGCTGAGAAGATGCCTCTTATAAAATATTGTCTGCTATTAATTGCGGCCTCTTATCCAGGTCTTTCAAAGAAATTGCAAGGATATCAGATTTTCATGCATTTATCTTTAATCTCTCTCTTTTTGCCATCTGATAAGGATCGTAAGCACGCACCTATTGGGCAGCCCAAATGTCTTAGGTAAGTCGTCTTTATGAAATGAATTCTTCTTCTTGCCTGTAAAAATGCAGCCGTGAATAAAAATAGCTAATTGCCATCAGAAAAGGAAACGATGTTAAAGTGCAGTCCAGTACAAATGTTTTTCATTTCAATGTCTTACTGTGATGTTAGATTCTGTCAGGAATGTTTCCGCAGCGAAGGGCGATCCACTTAAGTTCATCATATACGCTGCGACGGAAAATCTAAGGTGAAAGTCCGATTGATTGAGCTATTGAGTTAAATCAAGGCATTGAAACCGCAATAAAACATTAACATTAGCAGTATCACGGTACTCGTCTCGGTGAATCTGTGCCCATTCATTTAATTCACTCCTCCGGGAAGCATCAACTTTCTCGTGAACCAGCTATGATGGGATTCAATAGTTCTGTACATGCAACTGGCACAGCTTCACGATCCGTGAAATGCAAGAGACTTAGTGTAGATGTATTCCCAAATTTGTTGCTTGTAAACGCTCATTATTAAATCTCTCTGGTAGTGGCATAGAAGGTCGGTTCTTCTATTCTTTCAATACCGTTCTAAGCTTCAAGTTTATACTTTTTTATTATTGAGCCTACACTGTGTTATAAACTCTAGATATTTGGAGGTGTCTTCTGATAGACATGTGCTACGGCTATGTTTCATGCCGATATACCACTGGTGTTCCTCCAAACCTCCGGTCTACACCCACATTCATGTTCTGTTATTTCTGGTCTCATGTAGAGGTAATCCCAGTTTTGTTGGCGCACTAGGGGCTTGCACAGTCTGTCGGTGTTGTACGTAAACGAAACTAAGCGATAGTGATCACGTTCTATTCTAATGACAGAAAAACCTCTGGCTATTCGCAATGTGCTTCACGTTAAATGCTTATCAGATGATACCAAGATGATCCTCTGGAAGAATGTTTCCGATCACTGTTGACATTGTAGAAATCAACCAACCTACAACTTAAAAGAGCATTGTTGTCATCTCTTATTTTAACGTTGAAATAAAGTTGTATCTGGTACCTACTTATATATATATGACTGTAAACATCATTCTTATACCCAATCGATGTTTCCGATGATGACTAGTTTTGTATGACGGCAGTCGTTTTTAGTCTGCTTAATATTACTGTCCGGTTACTACCGTATGAGATCTTTTCGTTCTGCTGGTGTTGACATCTGCAATTTTCTGGACTCATGCATGTTTCCGAATGGCGTTCTGGTATATAATCTCTTCTGTCTCATGGTCAGTAAAGAACACTCACCAGATTCTCATCATTTCGTTCAACTCAATCCAAAATTTCCATCTTGAAACGTATTATGTATGAACTCTCTATCTACATTGAAAGGACTGAACAGGACTAAAAGGCTTGGAGGATTTTGTGATGCATGTGATTTAAATGCAAGAGTTTTTCTCGTATTAGTAAGTTGGTTGCCGGTACTCAGTAACCAAATACCGTCAGCAAAGTATCAGTCTGTTTTGAAGGTGTAATTTTCCATTTCGTAGCAATTAAGGTTTTACGGTGCAACTAACTTTTGGAGCAATGATCTTGCGATTCGTACTTTTAACTTTGCATTCTCTGAAGGAATTACCAGATGGCGCCATGAGGAAGCGTGAAATACAGCTTATTAGCGAAAGTATTAGTATAGAAAATATGGAGCCTCTTTCGTGTCTACGGATGACTAAATGAGGAAAAGTAACATTTTCTCTTAGTATAGAAATATTTTTTATTACAATTTGCTGTCATACTTTTCGACAACATAACGAAGGTAGACGTACTCAATGCATGAATTATTGTGCAAATCTTTCTTTAATTAGATAACAAATAAAATTTGTTATGACACTATTTCTCCCACATTTAGCAAGCCCAGAATATAAATTCGAAAAAATAATTTTCCAAAATGCACGCTCCATCGAGCAAGAGAAATGATAAAATTTAATTCAAACTCCCACTACTCTGGCCAAGCAATGAGAAAGCATTGATCACCAAGACAATGGGGTTGTTCTTATGTTTATTTAAGCAAATACGTAGTCGGTCTGCCATATAACAAGACCGAAAGCTTTAGTTCCCCATAGGCTTTACTTAGGACGTATTCAAAGGTTTGTACCTGTACTACAACTTAACTGAACGCCTATCTTAAGCTGCAGGTTTAATTAAATTTTTAAACTACCTCTATTCTCTTTATTTGGCTGTTCTTTCCAGGTCCTTTTTAGCAAGGACGAAATCTACATTAGTACTGCATCGTTTCTTTACCTCATCCCACACTTTACTTTTGCACCAATTGCACAAAGAGCTCTCCATTTAAATAAGGAAACAATATATAATCGTCAGCATGGTTATACCAGAAAGAACACCAACGCCCCAGACATATACCTACACTCGCCTGTCCGTATCCTTATTCGGTATCTGCGTCTCATAGCCGTATATCTCTCGCGATAGTCAAAATAATATCCCGTAATTAATTGTGTACGAAAAGCGGAAATCTTAAATTAATTCCCTCATACCCCTTATAAGAAACTTTCAGTGTAGGTGGATTAGGGCACAACTGTGCTATTCGGAGCATATCCCGATTAAAAGCTTAAGTCACCCACTCCGACAAAGAATCTGGCAAGAGATGACAGAGAGAGAGAATGGCAGGCAAGGTGTTGGGAAAGGCTTGGAAAAATCTAAACATAACACTAGTCTGATGTTTTTATTTAAAACGACGATGATGATGATGATGATGCTGGTGCTGGTGCTGCTGCTGGCGAAGACCGCTTAATAAAAATGACAATTTTAATAACCCATTGCATAATAAATGCACCAACTGTGCTTATGGAGTTAAAATTGTCACTCAAAAAGCATCATCCTACGCAGCCATTCCTTTTATTTATGTTATTTGATTCAGAAAAGCTGCAACCCCTCCAATCCACATCCCTTACCAATTCCATAAAACTTACAATACTTCCTTTCGGTGGAGGTTTTTACAAATTTGTGTCCTTGTAAAACGGGGGAATCCCGGTAGAATTTTACTTTCGTAAAATATTTATGCGAATTTATTAACGAAATCTACGTTTGCAAAACGGATACCGTCTTATTTCTACCCAATTTAAGTGTATTAGAAAGATATTCGTGCCTGTCTGTCTGTCTGGGTTGGTTTTGAGAATGTCTGCTCAATCAAATTTATTTGGGACTTCCTCTAAAAAGGATGAGGTTTTAAATTGGTTATATTTTAAGTAGATTAAAATGGAAAATGGAAATGGAAAAATAGATAAAATCGAGGAAACGAATCGTTATCTTCCGAATGCAAAAACATTCAATGATCATAAGGTCAGAAGGGTTCTTATTTTACATAAAAAAAATACGTACCATCTATGGATGCTGTTTGGTTTTATTTGTGTTACAAATTTAGTAAGTTGTGAGAAATTATGAAAATGAATTCTTAAGATTTTCTTGCGAACGAACAATGTGGGGGAATGTTGGGGAGGTTTTAAGAAGATGTTTTCAGAATAAAGAAGTATACACTTATACAGAAAACTTTGTTTTTATTAAAAACAATTATTTGGATACAAAAAATTATTATTGTTAATTGATTCCACGAAATGTTTGTTAAAAAAGTTCTGCTACTTCCTCAATTTCTTCAAGTGTCTATAATCATCGTTTCTGAAATTGCATTCACCCTTGTGAAGAAAAGCAACTCTCTAAATACAGACGGCGTCTGACGTTGATGATTTCCAACGGACCAAGAAGTTACTATCTTTTTCAATATTGATTCAATTTGTGCGAATTCGAATGTCGTTTCTGGCTCAGAATTACATTATATTGCATTTCCAAGACTATAACCTAATAATGACTAAGAACCCAATACCTAAAAGTCATTTCTTTTCGGTCAAATAATAATTATTAGAACCCAGCTCATTGTGTATAAATCAGGAAGAGAGAAAGATAGTAAAGTTTTAGTTCTTTTAGTTACTTCCTCACAAGTCTCGGGTTCGATACTTAAGCTGTACACCAAAAAAAGAAACATAATTTTTTAAATCAACACGCTTTCGGTACGCAATAGTCAAAATTGCCAAAAGTCAAAGATTTTTGCTTAAAATGGGACATTATGTCCCATTGTCATTGGTAATGAAAAACATTAATGACGCGTTTGAGGATGTAGTGGTAAACGAACGTACTATACGACGTTGGTTTGGAAAGTTCCGTTCGGGAGATTTCAGCCTCGAAAATGAATCTCGTGGGAAGCCGGAAAATTTAGTTGACGACGATGTTTTAAGAGCAACGGTGGATAAGGATAAGGTGAATGAAAATAAGTCGACAACTTTCTCTCATAGGAAAGGTAAAGAAAATATTGGCTTTTAAATGTTCACTATAAAATCGGACATTTCATGTGGTACAACCTAATACTTAAGTAGATTACACTATAGTCTGAAATGGTCCTGAGCCTCAATCCTCATTTCACTTCTAATAACCAGTCATTAACAGGATAGAGGCAAGGTATTCAAAATCGCTAACAACCTTAAATCTAATGCTGTCTTTTGACATTTTGTTCGAATCGCTGATGTTGTGTGCACATTGACAGCATGTACTTGTATTATTCACAGTCAAAATCAGTTTTACCGCTTCTTTCTTAATACTTGCAAGCGTACCAATGACAGCGGTCATCAATATCAATGTGGTCGGCGTATGAAAATAGTATGATAACACAGATTTTTGGAAAACAATGCTTCTGCTGTTAACTTGTGAGATTCGCTCAATTTTCTAGAGTATGATGTTAACTAAGTCACTTAAAAGCAATTTATTATCTTGGGATAGCCGTTTTTTAACATCAAAAATCACAGCACGATTTCTTCTGATTTTCACGGAGAAAGTAACGTACTCCATAGTCACTTTGCACATGTAATGCCAAAGATAGGCTTGGCTCCGTGTTGTTCATTTCCATAGATGCTGTCAAAACCACTTTCAAAACGCCGAGTAGGTGGTGACTCTACGGTCATTTGTAGTGTCAAAATTTGTGGATATGTCCGGTGTAAAACTGCACTAAAAAGTCGTTAGGAAGTGGTTTTGAGAGTTCACATTAAACGGCAGAAAAGATCTTAAAATGATCTTATCCTAGTTGTTCGTATTTAGAGTATCTTTTTTTTTGTGGATCAGACCCTTCAAAGTGTCTGTTTAAAAAAAATCGCTCATTATCTCACTGTTCGAAGTTGAAAAAAGACAAAAACTAAGAATGATAAGTCAACCTTCACAGACTGAGTGGAGAGACCAGATCTTGGTCCACATCGAACTGCTGCGCCATTAAATGTATTTGTTCATAAGGAACATAAGGTACCCAAAAAACTGATAATCTTAATTAGTATCAGTAAGTACATTGTTCTTTGCAATTTGGTTAAGAATATATTCCTATGAAAGCTTCCTCTAATAGGCAGCTGAAAAGGCTACAAACATCCATCTAGCTCTCTTGATGATTATACATAGGCCTTAATAAAAGCAGACGGAAAACTGTCAGTATTCTGGCTTTCTTCGATTCTTCGAAAAAATCTTGGCTTTTAGTTATGTATGTTTCTACAGTATAATACATTTTTATTATTGGAGAAAAAAGTAACTATTAACAGTGTTCTGCGTAGAGCTTGCCGAGAGGTTTCAAGGCATAGGCGGCAGAACGACAAGTGGTAGTGTATTGGCTTACAAATTGGACGGTTCGGGGTTGAATACCAGCCGCGCCTGAAAGTTATGACAAAATACAACAATAAGCCTAATTACACAAATAATTTAGTCTCCCCATTAAATTTTGGATGCCACCCGATGGAGCGAAATAATCACAGAGCCCAAAAATCTGTCTTTCTCTCTCTGTCCCATTTTCCTAAAAACCTAACACGTGCTAAATCACTTTAAGTGTAGTCATACCCACTTGATACCCACTTAACACTTCGCTCCCAATCTACATTTTCCCCTAGACACTCTTCTCATAAGCGCGAATCTTTCTACAAATTTTCTTCCAAGTCCTATTCGTTGGGTTATTAAACAGCTTGTATTTGAGACATGGCATACAATCATAACACAGCACAGCATATAAGCATTCCTGCTGGTAATTTCTCGCTTACAGTAGAGGGAGGATGAACTCATTAGTCCTAAACTTTTTTCGAATGAGAAGTTTTTTATATACATATCTATCTACCAACTCAATTCTTCAAATAACCAGACGGTGTTGGTATAATCTTCAGTGAACATTTTCAGCGTATGGGTACACAGATAACTCGGAGCTTCCAAAGAACATGGTATTCGTTGCAACGTTGGTCGGAAGCCTGGGGAGCAATCCCATATATACGAGTTTAATGCATAGGATCTCATTGCAGGCTCTAGCTATTATTGCTATCCAACGTTATGCCCTCTGTTTTGTCCGTGTTGCAGCATATTTTCTTTGTGCGTTGAATCGAGTGGTGAACAACAAATGATCAGAGCCAACATTCGGACCTCTAAAAGTTTTATTTTTTCTCCCGATGGAAAGTGAAACTCATCTATAGACACCATGAGGATAGCAAGCTCGTTCTCACAGTTGAATACCATAGGTCCACACTGGCTTCAGTAATGCTTGTATAAGTGAAGCTTGATCTTGATGCTCAGCTTGGGATATTTTCCAAGTGATCACTTCATTTCTCCAAATTTGTTGTATAGTTCTTTAGGTTTATTCTTTTTCCCTAAGCGTTGTTATTCCGAGGTATTAAGTCTCATTTGCAAAGTGAGTGTAGACCAAGCTTATCAGGGTTTGCAGCCTGCTCATCTGTAAGTAAATCTACTTGAATAGATTTGGTTTCACTAAGGGCAATCCGCCAGGACTTTTCCCATTTATTTACATTATTACGAGCTCCTTGTATTTAAACTGAAGCGGACCGCTAACACTTACTTGCGGTATGCCGGCTAAAATTTCGTAGAATTGCGAGAACCCGTTTCCGTGTCTGACACGAGGAAGTCTATTCTTAAAATACGTTGTCAGTATATTATATACGAGTAGGCTTGTTGTAATTTAAATTTCAATCCTTCATGTCAAACCTCGTCCAAAGCTTGACTGAAATCAAGAAATACTCTTGATCAAATCTTTCTTTTCTTAAGAGCTATCTCAATTACGTCAGGTATAAACCTGATCAATACTTTAATGAAATCAAACTGGGGATCAGGGATAAAATCGTTTCCGTCAATATCAGGCAGTATATGTATGGTTAAATGAACCACCTCTTGTCCGTTGTTTTATTTTTAATTCAATAGTTTAATATTTAATAATAATATATAATTTTTTAGTTTTTAGTTAGTTTTATTGACTTTATTTCAGAAAAAATATTTTGTTATTATCTTAAGTCTATTTGGTTTGGCCAAGGCCGTCCACCAGATTGACATTTTTATTATTATTATTAACTATTATTAGTAACTATTATTACATATACACATACGTAGATATCTAATATAAATAATATAGAATTATTTTGGTTTAGTAAAAATAGTAATCACTACATCATTTTATATGTTTATTGTCTAAAAATCGCCTTCTATACGTAGCGTAGCATACTTATATATGTAGCTCATCGAAATCACGGTCTTCATTTAAAAAACTTAACGTATCCTCCATCTATAGTACTTGTGATCCAGAAAACCTCACTAGCGAGAAAGTGTAACACATCCTCTTAGATCACAAGTGATTGGGAGTTCAGGTCGGTGTGGTATGTAGTTCAAACTAAATAATTCTAATCTTATTTTAAATATAGTGCTTATTTTTTCAATTGAATTGCAATTCAAAAAATATGTTTTTTCCCGCGGACTGTAACTCAATTTGCTGTGTAACATTGTGTGCTGTGATGACTGGGCTTCATTAACACATAAATAGTATAGGTGATGACCTGTTTCTTCCAGTATAATACCTGATTTTTAGTTTTGTGGATATACAGTCTTATACATAGGTTAAGCCCGCAGTTTTGTGCTGTTTCTTCCCATTCTAAGACAAGGCCTCCTCTCGTTGAGATTATGTGGGAAAGTATTACCTTTGGTAAACGTCCTTGCTTCAATCCCAATACTTTTACAACATAGTTCAAATGCAATTGAAATATTTCCAAAAACGGCCCCTCTGTTTCTAGGTAAAGCATACAATTGGGGGTGTTATTGTGGAGTCTAGAAACTCTTTTTATGCTATAGCGTTTTCGAATTGTGTTCGATGTATTTATTTTTTCCCAAACTGAACAAATTTCGCGCTTAGCTTATTTTAATTTTCTTTCAAGATGTTTATTCGTATTTATGTTAGCTGAGACTCCTAGATACTTACTGTCTCTGCTAAAAGGACAATATCATCTCCTTACATTAATGCAGGGACATTTACTCCGCTAATTTCAACTCCGCCTCCAATATATAATTAATTTAAAAAATCACTGCATGCGAATCCAAATGCAACAAACGTAACTGGGTAATATTGACTCTTATTTAGAACGTATCTATAGGTAGACTAAGTAAGTCAGGAATGAGAAAAAAAAGGCATGCTCTCTACTTGTGTTTTTTTCTACAACTACCTACACTCCATTCTGGTTCTCGACTTAGACGATCTTAGACGAATACCTTCAGTATCTTCATCTTCGTTATCCTTATAGGAACTGTATATTTTCCATGGCTTTATGTAGTCAGCTGCAGTCAATTTTATATTTGGTCCTTCGTGCTTGTTACCTTCGGCGAAATCCTCCAGTTTGCAATTAACTAACAATATCTGTTGTAGGATGTAAAATCAACTGTTTGATGTCGTACAGCCATTGGTTTTAGTTAAGAGCCAACGATGTTTACGACGAAGTGCGGATGACCGTCTGAGCATTACTGATGCAATACCTTCGCCATACTCTATGAAATCAGTTACTGTCCTTGGTGAGAAAACAAAATCCAGTCATAAAAGAAATAGATAGCTTACGGCTAGAACAATAAGATGTTGGCCACAAATTTGACTTAAATGAGTTGCTGCCAGGAATCCTGGAATACAGGTGTGAAAAACGACTAGGGAAATCTGGGATACCATTTCTGTTTCAGCGAATTAATTGACTGAATTTTGTGTATCGTTTGTCGCAGGTGGTAGAAATTGATCCACTATGAGTGATTTTTCTTTTAAAACAGATGTGCCACTTGAAGATATAAATTTCTTAGTTAATCCTCCATATTTCTAGAAAAAGATTTGGCTTGTATGAATGTTTAGAATAACATTGTACATTCCCTCTTACATGGGTGATTGATTCGAATTTCTTCTGGAATAGTATTCGCCGTTGGGCTTATTAACTACCGAGTATCTTATTTTAATTTAGAGTGCGATATAATTCGAGGTGGAACCAGTTATCACACTTAGCCATTTAAGGTCCCGTTTGTGATTTTTTAAGACTTGGTCTGAGTTGCTGTATTAACTGCAAAATCCGTAATCAAATCATCTCCATCAACTCCGTTGATACAAAGAACCAAATATCGTACACAGAACTCTTCTATCAAAACATTTGTTTGAAAACTTCTTTGCATTTGCAAATCATACTGTGGAACGTGGATGTATGTTTTAAGTAAAGTTTATCTTGCTCTTCCATTTACTTTTTTGAACCCTACAAACCTTATACAGCAAGGGGATTTCTCTATGGCATGTCAATTCGGATAAATTTTACTATTGCTCTTGGCCTTTTTAACTGCTGGGGACCAGTGCAGTTAGTTACGAAGGTAGAAGATCTCAGCCTGTATCTTCACGAGTTTTCTCTCGTGTAAATATTTTGGAATTCTTTGTCATACCAGAGGTTTCATCATGGTCATCGTGGTCATCTGGTGGGCTCTTGCACGTAAAAGGCGGTTCATCTAATGGTTTACTGATGAATTTTTGCTAAAACAGATAACAAGTTGACAAGAAAATAAGAAAAATGTAGTACTACTGAGGCTATCTACAATATATCCTTTTTAAAGCAGCGATGAAATATAATACTGAATGTCACAAATTGTCCTGTTAAAAATGTTTACCAAGTTTTTTATGTTTTTTTTTAACTATTCTAGAATCCATAAGGAGTTTGCTTCACTACTACATACATCTGTTAAACTTTGAACAAACTTCCAAGTTCGGAAACTACACAAACGGAGTGGAGGGAAAGTTTCTAAGAAAATTTGTCAATTTTCCAATCCTTTCAGACAAGATTTTTCTGAATTGATTTATAGCATTTGCTTAAGGCTAAGGAAACACTGAATTACTTATACGAACACCCAGGCAGGGATCTAATATAACAAGTTAATCAATATGTATCATAACATAAGAACTTATTAAAGACACACGTGTAGGTACCATTGACATTAAAATGCATAAGTTTGTTTCCGTAATTCTTCCTATCGTGTCTGTCATAAAGTGGAATTTAAATATGTTAGACAGAATAAACTGAGTGAGGATTTATTACAAAGTAACATTGTGCGGATAGAAATGAGAGCTTATGGATTTTCGATATACCAGGTTTTTTTTCATTAATTAATGTTCGAGAAAAATTAATGTCTGGAAATATACCTACACTCACCCCCAACAACAAGCGGCAGCTGGTATCTGTCATGGGTTGTGGTGACAGATTAGGCTATCAAATATGCTGCTGTTCCCTAACGAACTCGTATATCTGGTTTTGATACAAAACGGCATGGACTTGCTGCTGGCAACTCTGAAGAGAATCTTCACAGAAAGCCTGTCATTAGTTTACACGCCGCACCGCACCCCGGTGGGAGTAATAACCGGCAACTAGAAAAAATGACTTTAAGCTCGCCAGAAACTGCATACCTATCAATATGACTCCCTTCATGGAGCATGGAGAGAATTCTCGAGTTTCATGTCCATAAATCTGCTTTCCGAATGTATCCTCTGTCTACGATACAACATGCATACCAATACCGAAGATTCTGCGAGAACTAGTTCCAAAATTTAGTGCGTGGAATAGGTGTAATCTACAACAAAGAGTACGCGTTGTTTTCTACAATGCAACTTTTTGCTCGTAAGTTGCAGGATTAAAGCAATCCTGGTAGACTGAACCATGATTGTGAACACTGATTGCGGCCAATATGTGACGGCGGTGACTAAACATGGCGTTTACATTCCATGTTGGTTACTTCACTGCGCAACTATTTCAAAAGTACTACCATCTTTGGTCAGGTATGATATATATACAAATGTTGTAGGTATACAGTCTGTTAGATCATGTCTAGCGACTGTCTGTTTTAAAGCGCAGGCAGCCCTAAACATTGAAATTGGCTTCCAGTTAATTCTCTCAAAACTGAGGCTTTTTTCTTAACGAGAAGAAGAAAGCTAACTGGCCAGACACATGTAGTGTTTAAAGGCATCATCATCCGTTTCTCCAACGAAGCTAAGTATTGGGGTGTCAACCTGGCTAACAAACTTCTTTGAATAAAACAAGTCGAGACTTTCGACGAAGGCGCTGTCAGCCTTCTGGCACTGTAAAGAAAATTTTAGAAAGACTGGGGACTTGTCACCGAGGATTTTCCTTTGATCTACATAGCTATGATAACGCCAAACATATTCTGCGTGCCGATTATTCGGTGGAACAAGCATCTACCAGACTTCAAAAAACGGTCTGTCACGGCTGCATGGACACTTCTCTATCGCGAGTGACTGCTCTAGATACACGTGATGGGGCGCTACGGTTTTGCTAAGCAATTGAGTGTATTGAGCGTAAGTGACACAACATCCTACAATGCTTACTGTCAAAATGCTGGCGACACTGCGGAGCACTACCACTGGAAGTGTTCGGCCTACGATCGCATCATGCTGCAAATACACATCTCTGATATAATGGATAATAACATACAAAAGTACGATGAACTAGTTTGTTACCGTCGTTTCGTCCTCCGCGGTATCAGGAACAAAGGTTGCCGACTGCTCGATGGAGTAGTAGTCGTGGGTATTTATAATAAGGGCGCCACGCGATTATCCTTTGTCCCCAAAAGCTGTACGGCGTCGAATTGCGACTCTGCCAGTAAAACCCGCTATCCTCTTTCCTAGGTCTAAAGCAAAATTAAAGAAAAACAAAAGCGAGACCACCAAAACGTCCCAAAACACCCCATCGCCACACTGATGAAACGGAAGAAACCCCCCCCACGCCGCTTACAGCTTAAGGGCGCAAGAAAAACAAAGACTATTCATCTTAACTTAAACACAATCCCTTTTTTTTAATAAAAAAAGAAAAAGAAATATACAATATATATAAAAATAAAAAAAAAGGGAAAAAAGAAAAATATTGTACAAATATTGTAAAAATGTATTCAAAAAAAAACAAAATTAAAAGAAAAAAAAATAATAGAAGGAAAAAAAATTAAAAAAAGAAATGCCTACAACCGCCACCCAGATTTGAACCTAGACGAGAAAGCTCGGATCCGATCCCTATCGTTCACAATGCGGCGCTTTGACCAACTCGGCTAATTAGTCAATTCTTTTTTTTTTTTTCTCACGGTCCTACTTAGGACTTACAAATTCTCCAACTCCAAGTAAGGATCTATTCTTTTACATAAATACATATATGTATTATCTTTTATATATAAAAAAAAATGCAAGAGGTTAGTAAAATAAATACTTATGCTAGGGTTAATACTCTGTCCTGCAAATCCTCGCTGGAAGCGCCTCCGACGACCTCGTGACGTGTGGGTGGATGGGAAGTCCAGGTGGTACGTGTAGGTTATCTATACAACCCGGGTCTCAGCCTATATGCTCAAAGTTTTTTTTATATTTTTTTATATGTCTTTGGTCACTAGCGCAACGTATTCTCTTAGGGTTTCCAAAGTTTAACCGAACCGATCACGTTTTTTTCCCCCCTTTTTTTTTGCACGCACTGTTCTCTTGGCGCGAACACTTGTCTTTTGTTTCTCGACTTTATTTTTCTTTTATTCGTTTCAGGAAAAAAAAAACAAATAAAATACGTCTCGACAAATCTCCGGGAAGTTTAAGAAAACATAAAAAAAACACGCGATACTCCCTCGCCTCGCACTAATCTCCTCGTTTTCGGTTTTCCTTGTTTCTCTTCTTTTTTCTTTTTTTTGTCCCGATCTTAGATTCTTTTCTTTTTTCTTCGACCGAGCTGTTTCCTAGCTCTCCAAAGACTGCCAATTTGTATCACACTTGCTAGAGCTCTCCCTATCTTCTCTGGTTCGGAGAGAACAAAGTGATTCGTTAGTTAGTCCTTGGGCTCGAACTAAGAACCCCTCGCTTAATAGCCAGTGTATTTACTAATTGCACTACTCTGGGCTGTTGGGGCTGCTGGATTAAATTAGGGTGACGTCACATCGGTCATGCGAAAACCTTACCAATGCCATTGTATTAAAACCATAACAAGTTGTCTAATTGGATGCTCCGATTCGCCAAAAAAAAATCTTGAACGTCCCTTTGTTATATTTTCTTATGATTTCCCATCTAAGATCGTAGAGCTAAAGCCGAATTATCATCGTACTTTAACTGATTTATTACTATTGAAGAAGAAGCCGGATCTTCTTACCCAAAAATTATTCTCAAATCATTATGAGGCACGGTTTTGGTTAAATGGATTTTTTGTTAATAAGGAAAAGTGCTGCATTTGGTCAATTGAAGTGTCAAAGATGTTCCAAAAGCAACCATTGTATAAAAAAAATTGTCGGTTTGGTATAGTTTTCATCCTCGAGGTATTCCTTCTGAATTAATTCCCACGAGTTGGTTATAGTCAATAAACACATAAGTCTATCGCTCCATGTTGCCATTTGGAATTAAATGGAACTGAAAGGATCAGCGCATACCACGGCCGACTTTTTAAAGATTGTGCCTCTTGTGTTGGCGAATGAGTTTTGTACCATTTTTTCAAGAATGATGTTAAAGAAATCGCATGACAACGGATTGCCTTGTCCAAATCCTTTTATGATACCAGAGGTCTCGGTGAGTTCTTTACCGACCTTGAAGGCGCAGCGTACATTCTGCATCGTCATCCTGCACATATGGATGAGTTTGGCAGGGATACCAAAACTAGACATTGCTCTGTATAGGTTGTCTCTATAGATGAGTCAAACGCGGCCTCAAAATCGATGATGTGTATCGATTTGGAACTCATGGGTTTTATTCCAAGATCTGCCGTAGTGTGAATATTTTATTGATAATGGACTTTCATGGCCCAAAGCCACACTGATATGGACCAATCAGGTTGTTGACGAACGATCTTGTAGGCGATGATAACAGGACTGATGTCTCTGTAGTTGGCGCAATTCAGAGAATCCTATTTCTCGAGAATTGGACAAACAATGCTGAGTTTCCATTCATCGGGCATGCTTTCGTCCGATCATATTTTACAGATGAGTTGATGTATGCTTCTTACAAAATCATCACCTGTTGTCTTGAAAAGATCGGCAGTCTGCTCCATCAGCTTTGTTGGACTTAATCTTAGATGTTGGAATTGTTGGTCTATATCGCCAGATTGAAAGCTTCGCTCTACCTAACAACGGTATTTGGTTCGCCATCGCCGTTATACAGTCTAGAGAAATACGGTTCAAGGTTTGTGTCAGTGGCATGTTTTTTAACTTTTGGCAAAAATTCTGAATCTCATTCCTGGAGTAATATCTCTCAATTTCTTCGACCGTGTGCTTCTCATGCTCGTTCTTTTTCCTTCTCAGAAGCCGGTGTCCGTCTCTTCTCTTCTGCTCATAGAGCTTAAGAGCAGCTCTAATCCTTTTACGCAGCACCGCTTTTTATGCATCCAGCACATCAGAGGCGACATTTCTGATGGCGTTTTGCAATGTTACCACTGGTCTTCGATACTTGATGCTGGCGGCATAGCACCTCTTAAGAGATTAAGGGATACTCGACCGGAAAAGGATTCGGTGATACTGATCACAGTATTACATTGCCTTTGCGATGCTCGAGATATTCGCATTTCACAACCGTACCTTAGCTACAACAAGGTAATGGTCTCAATCGGTAAAAAATAAGCGCTGCTTTTGTGGTCGATAACAATCGCCGTAATCTAGATTTCGCAGTTTTTCATTTTCTTTTTGTCCGGCTCATCCCATCGCATTGGATGGCGGTAATATCTGCTTTTCAAGCAGGCCAGGGGCTCCGCTAATTGTTCGGCTGTAATTAAGGGACCTAACATTCCACATGCAGATCCGAAGTTCGATGTCCCTGTTTACAGTAGATCCGTCAGTAGAAGCAATCTCTGAGAGCTGCCGTTGATTTATTAGGGGCTCCGCCGCCACCATCTCTTTTCCAAGACCCTGACTTAATTTCAGAAATCCTTACTATGTCGGTGTAGCCCGGATAAGGTTTTATTTACTTTATTCCGGAATTTCACTTCGCTGTTGATTCCATCTAGAGAATTAATCCGTTATCCCGTTTATAGTGCTGTTATTTTTGGCTGCTGGTCAGCACTCGCGCCTATAAGTTTGGCAAGTCGAGTCCAAATGGACATCGACCAGTACCCGATGGTTACCACTTGGAGATAGAATAAGCACAAGTGATGTGTAAAAACAGGTGCAATACTGGGTATGGCCAATTTAACACCTCTCTATGCCTACCGTATTTCTACAGCACACAACCATTGTGTAAATTCTATGGACTTAAAGTCTGTGCTATATATAGCAGGAGATGACAATTCTTAATAATTGAATTTTTTTAGTATTTCTATTCCTGTTTCTTGTCCATTCCAGACCTTGTGAAGCAATAGTTTGTTTCTTCCAGACCACATAAATGTGCAAATCGTACTCTAAGGAAAACGCAAGGAATAGAACGTCGTTCAAAGTAGTCAGCCTTACGTTATATAAAAAATGGTCTTACAAGAAAGAAAACTATTTTTTATTTTTCCTATATCCATATCTACTCCACTTACAAAATATAGCGAGAGATAATTTAAACTTATATTTTTTTAAATATTACTTAAACTTTACTTTTAAGTTCATTCAATTAAAATTGTACCTTAATAATCGGTGGTGCAATATGCATGCCTTGTTGTTGGTATACGCCACTCTTTACCACTCTTTTCTATAAAAAAAAATCTTTTGCCACACAACACAGATTGTATGAAAAGAAAGAGATGCACTTTAGCTTTTCCCTTGGCTCGGCATTCATTAGAAAAATTAAAAAGCAACATTTTAATGAGATTTTTACATTACAAACGTTAATGAAGGTGAACGAATTTGAACAATCTTTAGTAGAGATACTCTTACATTACTGTGGTAGAACACATTGAAGTTGATATTTAATTTTAAATTGCGAGTAAGGAACAACTTCGAACGTAGATGTGCTACGAATTTAAGATATACCTATATACCTATCTACCTATACCATCTACATAGACATGAGCAATTTTAATGGGTCAACCCAGCGTATTTACTGGGCTCATACGTACCATTTTAAAGTACAGAAAAGTACCAACTATGTATATAAATTATATGGACTTTAAATTTGGGAACTACAGTGCTTTAAGTGCAAGTATTTGCAGCCTCGATAGGAGGATGCCTGAGGACTGATAAAAGGTGGTAAGCAAGGTCACATTCTATTCTCTCTACTTTTATGTGACACCACAACATATTGTGCTGCAAGTTCCGGCTATTGGTTATGTAGATAAATGGGCCGGTTAGTGGAATACCTTGAGGCGATAACAAGGACTACCTACATTCAAAAATAAGATCTCACACACAGAGCCGTGAGTTTTTTTCGAATATTCTTCTGTCATTCAACCAATTAATATGCCAACAAAAAATCACAACTCAAGCCATGACAGAGACTTTAATATATAGGTCCACAAAGTGTGCATCTGTTGTACATACTCACAATTGGTTCTCTCATAATCTGTCAGGTATTGCAGATTGACTCGGGAAAATTGAATATTTCACCATGGTTCCGTATGATGAGCACGTGTCAGAGTGCACTTTTGCAATGTTTTCTAGTGTTCAATGTTGCATGCATGCATAAATATTAAAGTAATTAGCGATCTGCTGCACAACAATTTATAACTGAATATGGCTCATGAAAATGGATTAACTGGATAGAGTAATTGATCAGGGTTTTCTAAATTGTCGCATCCAGAATTGATGTCTAAATTTGGGAATTTCATAGAAAATCATAACAAGTATCCATGCATCTGTATGTAATACGTTACGGTTATTGATTTTAAATTATTTCTGTAAGCTGTGTTTGAAGAAATATGGTTTACAAACACAACGAAGTGAAGTTTTATTTTTTTTTCGAGAACTAAGCAACTTAAAGGATAACTAGTGAATTAGTATATTCATTTTGAAAGACCGACAGCTACTACTTTAATTGCACGTTTTTCCCAAGCACGAATTACATGGCAATGGAAAACAATATTCAATTCTTCTCTTTTTTCTAACTTATAACCTACAAACTCTTTGTTAAATAAAGATAGGTAACAATAGTAGCCTGAAGGTCGTAAAGATCAACCTGAAGCAGATTGAAGTTCTAAACCGGCTTTTCGGTTGGTACGTATTGCCTGCAGATCTGAGGATCTTGTTGATCTTATTAGCAAACCACCATTCTTCCTATTCTTCTTCATTTCTACACCTTCTGAAAAATGTTAAAACGGGAAGCCAAATAATTTTGGCAAGCCTTCTAAAAATGGCCTGCGATAATGCCCAATACGATATCGATTTCAAAGCCGTTCGCAGATAAAAAACTCATTGTACGACTCAGATGTATGATATGTGAATGGATTTTTTTTTTTCGGTATTGCAATGCTACTCTACATTCCTTAGCTCTAACTTGAAACTGATGTTATGAATAGGGTAATGGACGATCCTTTGATTGACTTCCCTTTTAAGGGTGAATGAGTAGCCTGTTTGGAGACGGGCTCACAGCGAGGTAGCTCTGAGATGAATAGCAGGAAAGGCCGTCAACTGCGTGTGGTATATTTCTCTGGGTAAGGGCTGAGATACTAGAACTAGTGCATCATTGGTGCTAACACATACCATCACTGGTGCACAATCAGAAACGTTTCTTGCTTGAAGAAAGGCAATTGGATTTCAGTATATATGTAGAACATAAATTATGGTTCAAAATTGGTAATCGGGCCGATTCATTTTTACTCAGGTGTGTCCACTTGGAAAGTTTGTTCAGAGTTCTTTCCACTAGGTATCTTTGAATATCCAGGTTTCTTGTCAGTGGAATCAACTTTCTTTTGCATAAAGCTCTAATTTGCAGTCATCTTTTGCAAGGGTCTTGCTTCTACTCAGTAGAAAAGAAAATTGAGCACCAGTATTCGCTGTGCTCCGACTGCTATGCTTTTGAATTAAAGGTAATTACTGTTTTGTGTTATGAGAAGCTTATTTACCAGTATACCTATAAGACCTTCTACTTCTTGATATGCTGTTATCATCTACTATCACCTACTTTGATATTGAGAAGGCAGTTGCACAATATTTCTTAAGATTTACAACTAAAGTGGTTTCTACTAATTTTCAGTTCAAGCATGAATGTTGAGAGGTTGAGAACAAGGTTCCGTTTATGAACTGTTATAAATAAGCGTTAATCAGCATTTCTATAATCTTTAGAATGATGTCACACTTTATGTCTTGCGCCCTTGAGATAGACATTGGTGCTGCCTCCTTTAAGCACGAGAATGATGCTTACCTTCGATTATTATCAAGGAACTTCAACCAAGTCTTGATAGCTCCGTAAAATGTACAACCGAAAGATATACTGGAGCAAATTTTTTTATGACTTGATGACATGCCTCACCGAAAACAGAGTCTAAAGTTCTCATGACAACGTGAAAGTATGAAACGAATTTGGCAAGCTTTTGCTTTACTCCAACACTTTTTTTCAAATTTTGATTAAAGTTTTTTTATTTCTGGCTTCGATCCATATATTATACAATGCTGCTCTCGATTCCCTCAGGCACTAAATTTATAAGTTGTAAATTGGTTCTATATTGATGAGGCTATCGCCAGATTTGATGCTCCTCGAATTTCGTTTCAAAATGTTTTCCATAATTTTCTCCACCCTGCAAATCCTACATTTTGCTAGATATTCTTTTTCTGTGAGTTTTTCATATCGAATTTGGACTTCGACTCAATAACATCGTCTAATCGGATGATCTTGATGGAGAGTGCAAACTGTCAAACCGAAAGATTAGTATTCGTAGTATTGCTCGTATTGTAAGTGTGGTTTCATCATCTTGCTGGAACCATATGTTCTTCAAACCGAATTAATCAATGTTTGGCAGAAAAAATTCATTGACTATCGTTCCTTACCACTCACTTGATTTAATGGTTCTTTGTGTATTACACGAGAGTATACAATATACTAGCAGGGAGTATTTCATAATACTCTCAAACGCGCGGATGTTGTTCCGTTGTTAAAAAAAGGGTTAACAGCTGGTATGAGCAATTATAGCCCAAACTCCATTGTCCGGCTTTAGCAAAACCTTTGAAAAAATAGTAAAGAACAGAATGTCAAAGTTGTTCAGTCCTAACCAAATGTGCTCTCAGAAGGGTATATCAACTGAAGATGTCCTTCAGCAATTCAACAAAAAGGCAAAAAAGTTCAACGCCAGTTTGTTTATAGATCTGGGGTCTTTCAACAAGGACGCTCGAGATTTAATTGTTAATAAAACAAGTTGTGCGTGAGACATTCACTATTATTTTTGTTTATTTGAAAGAACATTTTAAGGCATTAAGTATGGAATATAATGTCGTTCAAATGTCCACCTCGGCTTTGCTTGGTGGTACGTATTCGGGAGATCCAATTTTCGATGACATTGTTGTGTAAATATGCCTAAGTTTGCTGGATGACGTGCGTTATGTTGACTCTGAGTACATCAATTCTTTGTGGAAAGGAAAAAGTAGGTATAAAGTTGTTAAATCGCACGATCTCGGTGGACAGTATAAGTCGCCACAGCGCGAGATAACACGTCCTCTTATCATGCGCTGTGCGTCACGTAGCGCCGTTCTGTTGAACTCATATATCGTCGGTATGTATACCATCTACATTTTGTCACAAAAAATTGCTTACCATCGATCTGTAGCGCTCGGTGTTGACGGTTATGGCAATGCCAGTTTGGTTTTGGGAGAAGTACGGGCTCGTAATCCCGCCAGACCAAAATTCTCACCAAACTGTGACTTTCTCGGAACGAACTTTATGCTAATGTATCTCGTGTGGATTGGTATTGTCCCAAATTTGACAATTTTTCTTGTTCACGCGCCCAATCATTCAAAACTAGGCCTCGTCGCTAAAGATGATTTTTTTGGGGAAATTCTCAAGAGCCCAATCACTTGATGACTTGCACACATTGTTCAACGCGGTGATTTGGCATATAGTACTGAACAATTCAGAACTAATTTTACAGGTGTTTCTTTAGCAACATAGCCAACAAATTTCGAGCGTCCCTATTGAAAGATATATATATAACAAAGCATTAGACATTGTTAACCATATTACATTGTTAAAAAACTTTGAAAAAACTAATTTCAAATCTTACCTGTCAAATCGATCTCAAAGAGTCAAGATTGATGAAACGCAGACGAAATCGCATTTCTGGGAGTGCCTCATGGTTCGGTGTTGTGACCATTTTTGTTCTCATTTACATCAACTCTCTGCTTAGACTTAATTTTAAAGGCACCCTTATTACCTTCGCAGACGATGTAGGCTGTTCTTATGACTCTAGTACTATTTAGTACCTGTTATCAACTGTGATCTTAATCTATTAAGGATATAGTTGGCTGAACATCGTTTTAGTATTAGCTATAAAAAAAAATTATATTTTTTGATCTCTCCACAACAATAGCTGTCAGTGCAGAATTCTGCTTCCTTGCAGTGGAATGTCAAAAACACAAATATAATCTAGTAACCTGTTCATGTGTTTCCGTCCCTACTTCGCAAACCTTTTGTTACGCCCTTAGCTTTTTTCATTTTTTCTACCTGTAAGATGTTTGTTATTAAAAATAAAAACAGATTTTTAAAAATTATATACTACGGCATTTTTAACTATGTTAAGTCTCAAAGATTCAGTGAGGTAGCGCATATTGACCGCTATCATTTCTGCAGAAAAAATTTTATAAGAAAAATTTGTCGTAAACACCGTAGAAATTACAGTTTTCCATTGTTTCGGTATATGGAAATTCTTCCAATCTGTCAATTGTATTGTTAAAAATGTTCTTTTGTTTTAGATCAGGAAATTTGAGTATCCGACTAATTTCTGATGCTAATTTACGTACAAACTATTTGTGCCTCCACATTGAAATAGGCTTTGTTATTAATGACAAGTTTCGATTGAAAATCATCCCGGTCACGGTCGAACTTAAAGACAGTTTTGCTATCATATTTTAGACGCGTGTAGACACATTTGAAGGTTTTCTGAAAATACGCAGCCACAGCAACGATTTCTTCTACCAAGCAGCTGTTCCACAGCCGACTTCAACTGCCATTATCCTCTTTTAAGTCAGTCCCTTCAACTAGAGTGGCTCGAAACCGTAGTGTTTATCCGATCATTACTACATTCGACGACGAAATTCAATTCATTGAGCCAAAACCACAGTCTGATTATCTGTCAAAAACATTGACGCAATTTTTTCGCGTATGAACGAATACCAGTTCAAGATAAATACCACATTATAATGTTCAAGGGTGACACGTAGACATTGCATATTTTCTTAATTAATTGTTCTCAAAACTCGGCGTTATATACGGTCATCTTGACCCCCAAAAATGTTGATTATATTGCGCTCGTATTTGTTTGTTTTCGCCACGCATGTTTATGGCATCCGATCGATTGTTAGCATTTTGCTGACCAACTTAAAAGAAGTAACATAATGAGGGAAACATTTATAGATGAGGTGTACGAGTATTTGTCTCTCTTCTTCACAAGAGAGATGAGGAATCGGTTTTTGTCATTTCCTATGCCCTGGTATCCACCAGAGCTTGACTCTGTTTCGTTTAGATAAGTCCTGAAGGGAATCGAAGCAATGCGGCACAAATGTGGACTCAAAAAACTTTAAGCTTTATGCTTTCAATGCCACCTGATTGTCCGTGTATAGAGCCGCCTTTCATTCCTGTTTCACGAATGGCACCGACACATTTTTTGGTGGCACTATATGCCTCAGCTTGAAAGACTCTGGAACTTTTTCTCATTGGGCCGTGGATACCTGCACCTGTGTCAATTTGGGATTCATACGTATACCAATTGTTACCTTGAAGGTCTGATGTTAGGTGTAGGAAGTCCCATGTTTGTTGATTTGGTATCACTTTGTCGAACATCCGGTCGAAGCATAAAGATTTTGATATGAGGGTCATATATCGCACAGATCATGTCGAATTTAGCAATTTCTGAGATGATTCTTGCTAGCTCCGATTATATTGCCAGTTTCGTCATTGTAATTGTAATTACCTAACTAACTAGCATAATATGTATATACATGTGAAGTGGAGTGATGCTATTGAAAACTTCAATGTCATCTCAGTGTCAGGTTCGTGTAGCACCGGAGATACCTATGTTTTCGAGACTCTGAAGACGTTACAGCTTTGATATTGTAGTGCTTTCTTTTGCCCAACTCGTCCGTATCACGGACGAGTAGGAGATGATCAGTCTGATATTCATTGTGCCGATTCAATGGGTGATTTTTAGAGATATCCCCATGTCTTGTTATTTTTATGTAAGTTCCAATTCAATTCTTTGTCTACAACAATTCATAGAAATTTAATTCCAATGGAGAACTCTACAATTGTATCGTTCAGAGAGATCTGGTTAAGACACAGCTCTCTTCAACGACAGAAGGTGGCTAGTACCGCCTTTCGGGAGTTGAGAGATTTTCTCCAACACACCAGTCAGGCATTACTTTTAGAACATTTTGAATTTGTTTGCAAATTTTCTTTGGGTGTCAACCTTTTACGATGTTTTTGTCACTCATCCACGGTCAATCACTTTATAGCCTAAATTTTCTAGTTTTCCATCCGTGACAAGTGACCTCAGAAGGAGTGAAAAATACCTCATACTGAGGCTCATGGTGATCCTAAATCATCATCCTAATCCAATCTCAAAACTCGTTGCTTGACCCAAGGCGCTTGCAAGGAAAGTGGGTAAAAGATTATTTCTCATTTACATTTACATATTACAGGGTATACTTAGCTTGACTGCATGATCGCCTAACGGCCAGTGGCTTGTGATTATGGATATAACTTGTCTTGATCTGCTGAGAAGCTCGGTTGCTCTTACATTGATATACTTTGATCACATTTTTCCTGATATGGAGCAGTTTATTAGCGTATACCCGCTTTGGCTGGCAAGGATTCGTTGGTAAATGTTGCCTTCGAATATTCTTAGCGGAATATCGACTATTTCTGTTAGTGTGTTGTCAAGGGCAGACCTCCGCTTAGCCAGTTCATCGATTCGTTACATTCAACGTCACTGTGTCCTATAATCAAAATTATCAAGCCAATGAGATTGAGTAAAGGTTAACATTGTCTGACTCGTTTTGAGGATGTAGTAGCTGAATTAATAGCATTAATTTCAGCTGTGAATATAACAATATTTTGAGTCAATAGCAGCGAGTTTCGAAGTAAAAGACAACCCTCTCTAAATGCGATAAGCATATGAAAACGTACTCCAACTAATCATCTATTGTTGGTGATTTTCTAAACAATATTGAACAAAAATATGAAAAAAAAAAACTGTTGAAATTATTAACACGGCTTAAAAGCCAGCCTTATTGGAAGACCTATCAGTTAAACAAAAACATAATTTATCTTTTCACTGCAATATCACCTGTGGTTCCATTTATATTCATAGGAAAATTAAGGAACTCCTCTAAATGATGTCAGAGAACCTATTTAAGAAATAGGCATTGGTTCATTTTGGATTACTTAAATAACTATGCACATTCAAGACGTTACAATACAAAATTGTACCTCAACTGAGAAAAAAGAGAGATCAGCACTTCTTTAGAGGAAAAAAAATGGAAATGGAATGCACACAATCAGTACGCAAGATCAGTATAAAATAAAACTTCATCTTACGATGAACCAAGTCTGGTCTCACAATAAGGCCATTAAAAAAGTTGATAATCTTGTATAAAGTCATTCATATTTGACCTTTTTAAAGAAGCCAGGCTAAGATCACAAATCTATTTACATAAATCTGTTCCTTTTCTGTATAACAACTCTTGAAAACCACTTGGCTTTGTAATCAAAAAAAAGGACATCATTAGCATTACAAAGGCAAGAAATACATATGTTTCTCTATCCTGCAAAAGCAAGCACAGGCACTGCAAAGTAAAAGAAAAAGGAAAATAATATAAAACAGTTGAATCTGCAAGATGTATGTTCGTATCTACAGTAGAATCAATTATCAAATTTTCCCCAGCTTTTGTTTCCTCGAATTCTTAACCTATTTCTCTTTGTAATGGACATTTCAAAACAGTACTACTCGTAGCTACAAGTACAAGCATTCTCTTTTCAGATATTTTAATTGAATACCGGAAAAGTGCCAAGAAACCATTGCCTGTCAACTTATCTCCGAAGAGAAGTGAATAGTTTTTGTCGGTGACCGGATGGCAGATAGCAAAATGCCAAGCGTACCTGGCAACACCACTTGCATTGTGTGTATGAATTCATCTTCATTCTGAATAGAATGCCTCAATACACCTTTATTTATGTATTCTATATGTTTGTATCTATTTCGCCGAGTATTTACATTATGTGTCGTAGAATGAAACTGAAGATGCAGATGGATTTTCTATTTCACAATGTTTTCTGTTTTTTTTTGTTTTTGTCCTGGTATATTTCAAATGCCAACGGGTTGGTGAAATTTTTTATAATTTTTTTCTTATTTACCCCACCTTCAACATCATTTCACACAATCTAACGACTAACAACAATTCACGTATATTCACACGAAGGATAATGGATATTATTAGTGTCGCTAGTCGGATGCGCCTGACTGGTTCTAGATTTTCTGTTGACACAATATGGTATTGCCGGCAACGTAGTCCTTGCATATATGTACATACGAGTATATCATACTTGTACATAGAGGAGGTAAAAATTGTGACGGAAAGCAATCAGTGTTGTCAGTGAATGTTGAAAACATTCGATAGGATACACTGTACCACTACACAGCCTGGAAAGTCCTTGGGGGTATCCAAGCCAATTTGCAAGAGGCAATACTAATATTGCTTCTTAGCAAAAAAAAAAAATCCGGAACCAGTTCATAACTGATTGTGTGTTATATTTTTTTCACTTGCAAGATTTCTTTCAAGTTGATTTGTATCTTTTAAATTATAAATGGACTGTGAAAGAATTTAAAAAAAAAAACAAATGAAAATCTGTTAAGCGCTCTTACTTTTGTGAATGACTATCGCTTTGTTGATTTCAGCCATATAGCTACTCGTAACATGACCATTAAAGATGACTTGAGATACATAAATTACAGTTGTGTGCTAGAGTAATTCAACAATGCTGTAGGGGAAACTCATTAAGAAAGCCAATGCAATCAAATGTTGACTACCCTCTTCTTGGACAAATTAGAAACTTGCCCCTTTCACATGAAATTGCCAGAACAAAAGTCAGTAAGCTTCTTACTACATGCCAAGATAATTGGCTTTTGTAACCCTACACAATCGTCCGAAAAATGTTGCTCTAATCAAAAAGCACAAATTCAATGCATTTGTGTAACTGGGTCAAACAAATTAAGCATTTGTAATTTCATTGGTCATGCGATGTTAACATTTTTTAGGTGGGATAGGGCTGGAAATTACTTTGAGAATTTATCTTTCTCCAACCCTCGAACTGCTGTAGAAACTTCCACGTCAATATAATATATTTTATAGAAACAAAAAAAAAAAAAACAAACAGAAACGGCAAGGCATTCTATAAGCGAGTTGTCGGGCTTGGAAAAGAATCACGATATTTTGAGCATTCATAGATCGACGCATATAAGTGTTGAAGGTTCGAAGAGACGAGGACTTCGACTGCCAATTTCGTGGCAGCTATAGTGATGATGGGGGATGTCAATAAACTGTGTAATATTGGGATCACCTATAAGCTTTATCGCACAGTTTTAAGTCCTATCTAGTAAGTGCAAGGAGGCTTTAGCAGTACCTGATCAATAGAATAAATAACTTATATGGTATGATATTTTAAGGCCAAACAAAACGCAGTTAAGTGAAAGGGAAAGAATGTACTCTCGGCACACAAGAGATCATAAGCCTCTGTCGGGTTTCTTTTGGTTTGATACTCTTCGATGAGGGATAAATGATTTCATTCCGAATGAAAAAGTGTTTTCGATCATATCAGTAGAAGAATCCACGCCATTATCGATGAAAAAATAAAGATTCCTAATGCAACACGGTTCTTTAGGAATCTTTTCTCTATTTGTGTGGTCACTGTACGAGAAATTTGCTAATATGATACAATGGTCAACGATGAGCTTATCAGAGTGAGAAGTTAAAAACAAGACCAGTGTGAGGATAGTATATTTATACAATTACTTCAGATAGAAAGCGCATCAAACTCGTTAAAAGTCATGTTACTGTC
Source organism: Volucella bombylans (assembly GCA_949129095.1). Lineage (NCBI taxonomy): Eukaryota > Metazoa > Arthropoda > Insecta > Diptera > Syrphidae > Volucella > Volucella bombylans. The sequence continues at coordinate 100,787,396 of OX422141.1, read as the reverse complement.
CGCTTTGGGGTTTCTGTAGAACAGTAGTGGATAACTGAAAGGTTTCCTAGGGCACAGTGTTTAGAAATCCGCATCAGAAAGTTCACCAAGTCGGAGTTCCTTTTGACGTCCGTGGGTCCCTGAAGACAACAGAGTGTAAACTTAGCCATTTCGTTCGCCGATGCTTGGAAGTTTGCAATTACCTTCGGTTTTATAGTGCAAGAAATAGAGGATCTTATAGCTACTTCAGTGTTTACCAAGGAGCATATTTCACGAAGCGGGTATCGTATATAGCTGAGTCAAGTGGTGACCTGATAAACAACTGAGACTTTGACTTGGAAGATGGTTTCCTAGGTGAACAGACTAAGGGATTGGTATATGAAGAATTTCTGACTGGGATGAGGGAAGGTTATTTTATTTTTCATGTGAAGTGGACCAGCTTTATTTCTGTCGTACCAACGCTAAGGCCACAGATACGTCCCTTAGGTAGCTGCATGGTGGCCTTTCCTAACACGCTTGGCTCCGCCCAAGATGCTTTGATGAATCTCGCTCTCTTGATATTCATATCATGGGCTGCGCTCCCAAATCCATCTTCCATTTAAAAAGAAGTGGTCTTTGGTACAACACCCATTGACGATCTTGCGCGCCAACTATCATTTGACTCTGGTCTTATTACGAAATCTACATTCCCTGCGCCCAAGACTGGTTTCGGCCAGAATCTGAACTAGGGAAAGAATGTGGCCGAGTCTCCACGGATGACCCCAAAACTGATATAGGATGTTGCGCTGTTGTCTTTCTGGAGGACGAAAGCTTTGGATTTCACTCCTCGCAAAAAAAACTTGCGTCAGTCTTCGAAGCGGAGATGTATGCAATCCTGCTGGCAAAGTGCTAAGAACTGGTGGAGGGGGCGAAGCATTGCATCTGTAGCGACTACTGAGCTACGCTTAGAGCCTTGCTGAATCCTCTTTCGACTTCTAGAGGTAGCTCGAGACATCTCCAAAGACAGTAGAAGGATGAATTCACTGAATCCCAGGTCACAATGAGAACACAGCAAATGAAATGTCCGATGAATTTGCCAGTCAAGGTTCAGCGGAGAGTTTTTCAGAACCCAAACCTACGTTGGGTTTACCTGCGTCCTCGATTAAGACATCCATTAACAGTTGGGTTTCATATGTCGGCGTTGACGTTGTGGGTGTTGGTATTGTAGCCACTTTATCACTGAAAAGCTTACTTGTCTTTCTTCCAAAAACTGAAGGCTTTCATTAAAAGGAACTTACACGGACAGAAAAGAAAACAAAATTCCTAAGTAGAATTTTAGAGAGTGTTTGAGGACGTATATAGATTGCCGTCGTCGAGATACTTCAGGGTCGTTTAAGTATGGTGTATGTACTGTGATTTTAACGTTGTTTAAAGCTTCTTGCTTCTTCCATGTCAACAAATCTCGCTATTATAATAATCAATATAGTGGTTTGCACGGTCTTAAAACATATCCAAGCAGTGTTTCAGATCGTCGGCCGCGATGTCCTTCGGGATGTCGTTACGAGTACAATTCTTTTGGATGGCTTCTACGTCCGCAAAACGCTTTCCTTTCATCGGCAAATGCATCTTTCCGAAAAGGTAAAATTAGTACGGTGCCAAGTTAGGCAAATTCGGACAGTGGATCACAGTTAGAATGCGATTTTCAACCAAAAAATTGGTCACAAGTGTCGATCGATGAGATGGAGCATTATCACATAACAAACGCCAACTTACTTCTGCGCAATATTCTGACCGTATAGAACAAATACGATGCACCGAACGTTTCAAAACAGCAAGATAGATATGTACAATGCCCTTGGAATCTTAAAAGCAAATAAACATTGTCTTCACTTTTGACTTCTCCAAACGACATCTTTTGGGTTTTGGTTCGTCTAACGCTCGGCAATTTAGCGCTTGGATTCTGAATCATACTGAAAACACCACGTTTCGTCACCTGTCACAATAATGTAAAGGAAGTTTTTTGTTCCTTTTGGCCTTCTGCGAATGTTGTACAATTTTTGTTTGTTGATAATTTTTGTACCGATGACACAAGCATACCATCACGTCAGACGCAATCACTCCGCTTCTATTTTTTTAAATGTCATGAAATTTTGATAGTACATCAGTAATTTACTTTTCCGACGCTTTATTCGGAAACATAAAATAAAAGGGTTAAGTAGCATTTAGCTGGCCGTATAATTTGATTTCGTGAGTCGTGTTTCGTTTCGTAATACTCTACGAATTTATGATCTTTTCGATTCCCGTCGATATCCAATCAACGAACGGCTTTCATGTAATGACGATTTTCCATGAAGGTGGTAAAAACATTAGCCCTTCGCCGGTCTTCAAGCTTATTTGCCTTAGTAGAGTAGTAGGTTGGTCACATTTGATGAAAGATAGTCACCAACATTACATATCTTATTTTACTTAACTTCAAGAAGTCCAAGTTGTTATCAAATTAACTCTGTCCCAAGTGTGAACACATCTTACCGGCCTAAGTACGTCTTTTGATTGTACGATCGTTGTCAAAATGTCAATAGATTACACGTTCATATCCAAAGCATTTTCTTTTCACGTAATCGGTTTTTAAACAGTACGGCTCGCTTCCCCTAAGCCAATTTACAAGCATCCTATTTTATGGCGCCGCTCCGTGAGGATGAATAAAGTAGGACTGACTAGAAAAAAACTACAAAATGTTCTTCTGTTGAGGATAATTATGGTTTTCAACAAAACCAATATTCGATTAAAGGCTACGAGGCCTAAACTAGTGATTATCCGAATCCAAATATCCGGTTGTAGTGTTCTGATCTGAGGAAGTCATTCGCAGTGACGATGGTGTTCCTAATTGTACTACTCAACGACCCAAACCGTAATCAAAACAGAGAAATACATATGTACTTAAACAGAAAGAAGAAACAGAAACATGAAACCTTCTTATTACACATCTAAAGCATGAGATATTTTTAGTATTCACTAAGGAAATTGTATAGTATGACTGTTTCAAATAAATTTTGTATACGTTCTACGACCGGCATTCAAACCCACTTTAGACATAAATCGTCGTTCTTTTCTTTCATTTATATGGGCATGTGCGTGTATGCATTACTCGGAACAATTATAAAAATGACAAATGATATATCATAAACAGAATTTAAATGACCTTTCGCATAAGCGCTGTCCAAGGTCATAATAAATAAATTCTAAGTCCCAACTTACCCCAAACGTAAGCCACATAAAATGCAAAATGTAAATAGAGCATTTTGAACAGTAAAAAAAAAACAACAACAAATCCAATTCCTTCACTACGGATACGAAAGTGAAGGAAACCCTTTCAAAATTAAAGACAAGGAAACATTTCGTATAATTCAGTTTTAAAATCAACTAACCATTTATATCAGTCACAATCAGGTTACCTTTAAATTGCCCTTAATATTAGCTTTATCGTCTTAATTACTTTAAGAAGGATATATATGCGCAGAATGAATGGAGAGAGAGTTTATGATGAACAAATGCAAAGTTTTGCACTCTTGGCTTTTTTAACAAAAAAAAAATTATGTAAGACTCCAATACTAATGGGTGACCAGATAGGAATGATAGTTTTTTCAATAGTTATGTTTCGACAGCTGTCAAAGTTATCAATGATGTCCAGCTGACAAAATATTCAGTAAGGTTTACCATTTCATCATGTAACGTTTTCCACTTGCCGAAAGTGCGGAAATTATTGAAAACATGTTATCGAAATTCCGGCTCATTTATAAATACGCGACGTGGATTTCGTCGTGAGGTCGGTCGTCATAATGACTTCTATTTGCAGGGAAAGTTTGAGGATAAATACACTCTTTTCGATCTTAAGCCACCAACCAGACAGAGATTGTTGCGAAATGAAGAAAACATAGCCTCCGTAGCGGACAGTATCGAAGAAAACCAAGAAAGGTCAATTCGCCGCCGAATTGGGCATCGCCAGAAAGTCAACCCGGTTTATTTTGCGGTTGGATTTGGGCATACATCCGTATAAAATTATTCTGACGTGAGAATTGGGGCCTTACGATTATAGACAAAGCTGTGAGTTCGCTAATTGGGCCCTGGAAATGTTGGCCAAAAAATCGTCTTCTCGGACGAGTGCTCAGCGGCTATGTTTCTGCGGTCAGAGCTCGACAACATCGATATATCCGAGCTGTGGTTCCAACAAGACGGCGCCACATGCCATATAAAGGATGCAAAGCTCGAAGTTGTGAAGGAGAAATTTGGCGACTCTCACGGCGAACATTTATCAATTGCCCGCCGAGATCATGCGATTTGACACCACTCGATTATTTTCTCTGGGGCTACCCCAAGTCCTTAGTCTACGCTAATAAGCCAACCACTTTGGACGAGTTCGACGCCAACATTCGACACTCTATTGCCGGAATAATGCAGCACATATTGGACTGAATCATCAAAAATTGGACCGATCGCTTGAAGCACTGCCAGAATTAATTTTATATCTCACACCGTTGTTGCTTTATTTAATTTTATTTCATTATATTAGTTCGACGTTTTGAGTGCTCAAAAAGTCACTTATTTGAGCGCATTGTCATGGTAGAGAATGCTTGTTCGGCCGTTGTTTTTCTTATTTCTCCAAAAACTTCTGGCAAAGTGTATATAGTGTACCATTCTAAATTGACCCTTTTACGTTGCTCTAATAGCATGTTGGCAACATGCCCGGCACTCCCGAAGATGCAGGCAGAATTGCTTCATAATGCTTCTTGCGCGAACAACTTTTATTTGCGAGATCCAGGATTCTTTGCCTGTCGTGATCTTACAAACGTCTTTTAAAGCACCGTGGTCGAGTTTGTTCAATTTTTTTTTGGATCAATCGACAGGAAGCTGTTTTTGAACGATTGTCATATTATGTGGCATTTAGCGCAAAGAAATCTTTTTGACGGCCAAATGTTCATGAAATATTAAATGTATGCTAGTGAAACTAATGTCCAAGAATGACCCAATTTCCGGATAGCCACATGGTCATCTTGTCCGCACAATTCCTGCACAGCATCGATGTTTTCTGGCACAACAACCGATTTTGGACGATGACCACGATTGAAATACGGTGGCCCGGGATGGTACTTCATCACCAAATATCGAAGAGAGTTGCTCAACTATTACTGAGTTAACCCACATCGAATATCATAAAAACTCACAGCACGAAAATGTTCACGATTTAATTCCATTATTTCTGAAGTCTCTGTCAAAAACGGAAATAGCACTCGTATGACAAACCGTTCTGTGCATGTGTACCCTTAAAAACGTCAACCATTACGATGCTGATGTGAGTAGCAATAATAATAATAAATACTGTTCAATAGGGTATGGTGGATGCGGCAGCAGTTCGTACCATAATCCATGCAATTTGGACCCTGCGATTCCGGATGAGTGAGCTGGTGCTTTGTCGTGTTGGACAATGATTTTTTTTTGTCAAAAGGACCATGTCTATAAATTTTTTATCAAATTGGTCCAATAATTCTCTGTAATGCCTCTTTTCTTAAAAATGGTATTATATCCTTCGAATGCAGCCGATGAGACGGTGTTTGCTTTTTTCGGAGCAGATTCACCTGGTTACTGGGTCTTTGGCGCATTGTTATGGTCCAAATTTCATCAACGATGATGACTAGATGCAAAAACTTCGTTTAAACACTGCTTCGAAATTGACAACCGCATCTACTTGTTGTCCACTGTAAGCAATAACCGATAGTGTAAAATTTTGATTTGTACGATAAATCTTTGGCCCCTGCAGTTTCGCGCACTTTGGTTCGACGATCAATGATTTTCTTAGTAGTCACGTCTGCGGCGCGGCCAGGAAGCTCATCATCAATAACAGATGTACGGCCACGTTTAAACTCGTTGAATTGATATCTCATGAGTGTCATAGATGGCGAAGGGTCCACGCCTTTTGTTCTAACGTTTTCCATCCAGAAACCGCTTTTAATACAAATGGCTACCAAGTCAAAACTAATCGACGAATCAATCTGTAATTTTATGGCGTCGTTTCAAGGATGAAGGTACTCAATTGTGGTGAGGACTTTTATAAGCAACGCTCAATGTCTTTTAAAATGTGTACTTATTAACTCCCTTGTAAAAAAGAAGACTCACTTATTTAGGCTTACCTAGGTCGCCACACAGTCTGGGGTGAATCTAGGCCTCAATCAAAACCAGTGTCCTATTTCATGTTGGTTGAGATCCTTTTTCACTTGCATGTGCAGTCGCGTTCATCAGCTGCTGTTCTGCGACTTAGGGTTAGAATCAAAGACTCTTTGTTGGTGTCCATTTGCTCAAAAGCAATCTCAGTTATCGTATACATCTCGTGGTGTCCGTCCAATCACATCAACATCATCCTACGTAACTTGAGGTATTTGGCACGTATGACAAAACTTGCATATGCAAGTTTTCGTTGTGGCTGCGCTTTAAAACCGATCACATTTGAAACAGCTTCTCTGATGGCTCGTTGACCATATTCCCATTATATAGTTTGCGTATGAGGGGTATGATTTTAAGAAAGTTTTAGGGAAAGGCGATTGATAAAGATTCGACATCGAGTTTTGGTCGTCGTACACTAGTTGCAACAAAATACTGATCCGAGTCGATGGTGGGTTCAAACATTCAGAATGTTATTAGAGTGTCTGTCGCCTGTTGCAACATAGGGAATAGCTAAGTCTGTTTATGAATATTGAGATATGAAAACCGCGTGCTGTTACTAAGAGGTTACGCTCCGCTACACATTCCAAAAACTGGAATGCATTGTAGGACGTGGTGTTATGCAGGTTGAGCTTTCCGATGACCAATTCGAGGGCGACTTCCCTACCCAGCTTTTCATTAAGACATCTTGGTCAATGCGGTCATTGCCATTTTTGTCCTCTGTAGCGGCGTAAACGCAAATCATGTTTATGTTGCCGAATTGAGCCTTGGTGAGGACTGTCATGAGCTTAAGGCTTTTTCCTTGAGTCTACTTTGAATAGGAAATCCGTATCCAGGTAAGCGTTGTGTAATACTCGTATATATGTTAGCAGTATAGGGGCCCCGCGAATTGTGTGGCAGCACCTGGTTTGTTAAGGGTCCTAATATTTCATGTGTAAAGCCTATATTCGTTCCCCTTAAAAAGTTGCTGGGTTCGCCAACATTACATCAGTCGGTACCCGAGGATATTGATTGTGGACTCATTAATACGAGCTCGTATAACATGCTGGCGATGATACGATAGCAAAATAAATAGGAACTGTTTCACTAGTATTCAAAACATTGGTATTGAAAATGCGCACAATAATTAGACATCAAGAATTCTGTTTTCTTCTTCCACAAAACACTCAACCGCACCTGCTTTAAAGAGACCATCAAAAGGATCTTCATTAATTCCTATTGCCAATCGAAAATGTGTGGGTTTTATTCAAAACCTAAAACACTTTAAGGTGCTTAATCACAATCTGAATACAATTATTTTTTTTAATCTACGAACCATAAAATCCGCTCTAGATACGCATTCTTCAGAGTACATTCTTTGGTGCTCCTTAAGCCTTTGACAGTGCAATAGGGGACAAAAGCGATTTTTCTTCGTTGGCGTCTGTATTGGTTGATTATTGTTGTTCTGTTCTTCCCTCTCGATGAGTTCTCATTCTTTTATATTATAATGCGATGAGGTTGTTCTATTTTCACTAGTGTTTTCTGTCTGAAAACTTATTTTTCAATGCATCATACAAAAAATAATGACTATGACGGAACGGCGACAAATTATGATGCAAATGTGTTTGTTGTCTATCTAAGGATACATATTGTGATTTTCAATTGTTTATCAATATTTGTTACATGCTTTAGTGTGAGAAAATCTGAGGAATTAATGGAGAAATGGTGAAAAGATCCAAATCATTGTTTGCAATTTTATCTCACGATTCAATTTTGTATGAATAGTAGGGCTTAGTTATTGTGAAATTAATGCGAGTTCGTTGCCAAATGCTGTATCTTGGTCCTCCCTGAAGCAGCAGCTTCGTCATAAAAATAAAATAAATAAGCTTAAAACGCTAAACTTGAGATGACTGTACTTTGGTTAATGCTGATCTTAACAATTCATGGCATCATATCCCAGAAACGGAAGATATATAAGCAAATGCACTTGCAATATCTACATTCCTCAACCTCAAACACACCATACTGCTGTCGCGTTTGGCTTCTGGAACTGTGTATAGCTCCGAAGGCGTGTGGAGCTCTGGTGTCTACGAGCAGTTCTCTCATGGTTTTCGAAGATAGTAACTCTGCAATCCTATCTTGTGAGGTTAAGGTGGGAAGACTAGTAATTACATTTTTATTATTGCATATTTTCAGTCCAAAAATGCCTGTATCCCTCTCATCATTCGTTGCTTTTTGTGGAGGTTCATAACTGTACGAAAATTCCTATGTTTCCCATCAAAAGAGCTTCACGGAGTAAATCGCTTATCACCAATAACAAAAATATTGGGCAAAAGGAACATCCTTGCCGCACTCCGTTCAGGATTTGGAACACCTCCCACCTTTAGCCAGACCATGACATTTGGATCTGCGGTTAGTTACCTTTTGATACTTTTAATTTAATCTGAAATACCCTTCCTGTTCAAAACAAGCCAGAAGGGCGCTCAGTTGATACTATTGAATCCCTTTTCAAATCGATAAATAATAGGCGCAAAGCTCAATAAGTCATACGCTGTTCGATGATAATCCGCAAAGCATTTATGTGGCCGACCAGAAGGCTTGCTCGCACCGAGTGTAGCCCAACGGATGGTTTTTATTCACACGAGGATCCCTTTCGATATTATTTAGGCCAAACAGCAGACAAATTCCTTTTCTTCCACTCCTCGGTGACAGTGGCCTTTCACCAGTGGGTGAAGGAGCACTAAACATGCTTCACGTGATGTTTTGTAGAGCATGACAATAATCAACTCGTTAGTGATTCTGTAGACCATTCTGCCATTTTGCATATTTACAGCTGCTTCTGCTTCTTCGGACATTGCACTGATACATTGCTAAACTGATGCATCACACGCTGCGCTGTACTTCTCTCATCTTTAACTTGTGGAGTGCTATTAACTTGTTCTTCACTGCTGCTGGGGATTCTGCAAGATGAGTTTTTGGTCTTACCATTCCTCGATCAGTCTTCACAAAGCCAATCCTTGGAAAGACACATCCTCTATCTTCCTTGGTATCTTCTAACAACATATCCCGAAATATTTTTCACACTAGTCCAATGTTCACCAACCAATGTTTCGGTGGAACTACCATTGCGATTTCATCTATCCGTGAAAGATATTGTAGTGCTAGTGACGTGTTTTATATTAGTAGTAAAATGACTTATAAAGTCCAACCTTCTGAACTGCGATGGTGATTGCATACAGTTCCCGGTCATAAGTGGACTGTTTTATGGGTGAAAGAGAAAACTTACGGCTAAAAAAAACTAAACGTTACCCGGCAGATTGACATCGCTGCTGTAAAAACGCTCCAATTGTTCATTCTGATGCGTTCGGAAAGATTGCCCAGGTGGGATTGATATCAGGAGAGCCAAAAGTGCAGAGGATGCGTGAGTGTGCTTGCAATCTACAAAAGCATTATCTAAAACTTCCGTCCATGCGAGTGGTTGCGAGCCCTATATCCGCGATCCTTCAAAGTCATTACTATGCGGTGCTAGTATTGACGGTAAAAATTAGAAATTCACCTAGAAATTACCTGTCAGAGGCCTTGGGAATTTCAAAATCGCAGAAACTCTCTCAGGAAGAGGAGAAATTCCATTTTATGCTGGCCGATGATACAGAAAAGGAACCTCACCTTTACCGAAAAGTGATTTCGCAACATTTATTACAAGTCCGGCATCTTGAAGACGTTGAAACTAGATGTTGAAGTGCTTGAGGTGGTATGTTTTGTCATCGATGTACATATATAAAAATGAAACGATGCGCAGACCGAACGTCATCAGTGGGAACTGATGATGGGGTGATGATTGCTGTTTTGGGTATATAGTCAGGTGCTTCTGGTATCTGATTGAAAGCACGTACCAAATCTATATTTGCTTTCAATGCAAATTAACGGCAACATTTTCAAGATAACATGCGAGGTATGAGCCATGTATTATGCGGTCAGTTAGGCGTCAACAGTCACCACAAGGACGCCAAGATTTGGTATGACAATGAAAACGAGTCAGTTACTTTTAAAATTAAACCATTCATTTATTTCATTAAACTTCATTAAACAACGATATTTTAATTATAATAGTGAGCTCGACCCGACGGGTGGAGTGGTACTTAACAGACTGATTAAAAGTGTCCCAAGCGAGGTGAAATGTTTTTTCCAGCTGAACTGTTATTTGGCGACCATGGTCACCATGTCCGTATTTTAGTTTATTGTCTTCTAATGCATGTTCCGTGTTTTTTTGTAGATGCAGCTATCGTAAACGTCATTTTGGCATGTATGGGGAACCATATAATGATCACTACATATACTCTCTACCAAGTTATCTGATGCATCCCCCGAGTTGTAACCTTGTTAAACTCCCCCTTTTGGACGGAATTACCAAAGTTATGGGTTTTATTGTTTAAAATATATGGATCGTACTGCCTGACAGCAGAATTTGGCTCGTCCACTACGTTTAACAGTCTGCAGAAATAGATTTTCTCTCGGCCCAAGTCTTGTTGCCTGAAGCGACACTTTTTACCTTGAGTTCAAGAACTTTATTTGGTCCTGAAATGACAACTCTCATTTTCACCAATTGCGCATTATTTTGTTTTTCTTGCGACCTCTTCTTAAAAAATCAGTTAGAACTTGAGTCTCTACGGCAAAACCATGTGGCATGGGGTATGAGCATTGGCATGGGGTATGAGCATTGGCATGGGGACTAAAAATTTGGGCATACTAAGTACAATCGAGAAGTCATATTCAGTCGTTTAGTTATATAGAGCAAAGCTCACATTACAGTTGTCAATTGCTCGATAGATTTGTGGGAAAATAGACTACCTAACTATTTAATTAATCTTTTCAATATCGAAGCGATTTAGCTTAACTATTCCAACGATAGGCACTTGGATGAAAGACGGTTGTCAACTTCTTTCAAACGTGGCTTCTTTTCTCTCAATTCTTGTGAAAGCATTATGAGTTTAAACTGTTCAAACTTAGGGCGGGGCAAAGAGAAAATTGTAAGGAATATTTGCACTATCAATTCATACAGTGTGTTTATTTTATAAACATACAATAAATCAAGCATACGTATAGGGAAACCACATCATCACATTCTGTCATTATAAGAGTACAAACATATTTGTACATGTATTGTATGTTGGTATAAAATATGCAACTCAATATGCTTTACATGCCTTCTCGCCATTATTCCTCAATAACAATACAAGTATCCTTAACTTGTATGTGAAGCACGAATTGCTCGTCTAAACATTCTTTCATCTATAGACTTATGTTCGCATTTACTTGTGCATGCATGTACACATGTATGTAGGTACATATGTGTACGAGTATATAGCAAGGCAAAGGCAGAATAACAAAATCATCTGAAATGTCTATGTCAATAGATACAATAAACATATTTGCATATCCAAAACATTGTCATCTCTGCAATTTGCATTGCTACTTGCAACTTATGAAATTCTACAGCTTCACTTGACAAATTCCTTTCCTTTGGTGGCAAAGTTTCCTTTCTACTTTCATTTGTGCTCATATTTGTGCATATTACTATTGTACAATACATGCAACAACCATTCTATACTTCGTACAAGTACTTGAATGCCTTTATCTGATGGATAAACAATAAGTCATTGGAATATCTACATTTCTGCAAACATGCTTGTACATACATATATTCTGCTGATTGATTTGCTAAACTAACAAGTATTTACACACAAAAAAAGGTACAAAACGGCAACAAAAAGAACACAAAATAGATGAACCTTAAGAAGTATTACCATTACAGACCTTCATTCAGACAGACAATAGTAGCTCCTCACTTACAACCGATATTAAAAAGTAGTGAACCTTAAAGGGCTAATTTGTATGCGGAACAAAACAAGGGTGCAGCAGAAAAAACTAAAAAAAGGTTTACCCCCATGGCTGATGCTGCCTCATCCAGATAGGCTTAAGGGATGTATAGACATAGATAGGAATACAGATGCAGATACGCCTGTTAATTTTACTTTTATTCCAAAGGAGAACGATTGTTGATATTTACTGCTGGAAGCAAGATATACCCATTTATCTCAAACAATGAAATTACTCTGTACATGGGTACTCGGAACTGAATACTAAAAGAGTCTTAAACCAACTTGCCTTGATTGCCCATATGGAAGATATTTTGCAATAGAGAACATAATTTTACTGATACGAGTATCTTTCAATCATTGGATTTTTTTCTAAGCTTTGGTTGCATTCTAATATCTTTTATAAAATTTGGATGAACGTTCTATTCTACATACATACGTAGGTATATCTGACTTCAGAAGGACCAGTTGTAATTTTCCCGCAAACTACTCGTATGTACACTATTCGGAGCATATTAGTACCTGGAAAGCAATTAGTGTCATCAGGTTTCAAAAAGTGTTCAAGGCAAGGCACCGCTTCTGGACCAGTCATATTAATTTTGGTAACAATTCTTATATCAACGTAAGTGAACACACATCTCGCAGTAGATCTTCTTAATCTTTAGGTTATTTTTTTTTAATCGATAATTTGGTGATCTGCTGCCGTAGATTTTCATCTTCTTAGGTATTTGTTCTTATAATAAGATTCATTGGAAAGCGACAGGGTTGCCAATCTACTTGTGATATTTACTTGATACTTCCTCTTGTCGGTCTTAACAATCCTGTTGCAACCGCGTGTCTAAAATGATAAGTAAACTATAGGGATTCGTGGTCAAGTAAGTAGTAAATGTCCAAGACTCCTAGGGTTGGGGGAATTGTATTAAAAGTTGTTGGAATTCTCCGATGAGTTTTTGTTTTCACAACCTCTGTAGAGGTTGTCGCCTCTAAAACGCAGTTTCTAAAGGTATTATTGAGTATGGTCTGTCGAGATAATTTTGTTAGATTTGGAGTTGAAGAACTCTGCTTATCGGTAAATAAGAAATGCCACCGTGGCTGCTTTAATGAATCTTTTTATTGACCATGACATTAAAGTATGTAATAGACTGCTACTCATATTGTTTTCTTACCTAAAAGTCAAAACTTCGGATGACACTCAATATTAAGTTCTGACACTTTACTGCTTTACACTTTACTTGTTCACCAAGCGCTGCTCATCCAATTCCGGCAGTAAGAAGTCGTTTATCATCGCCCTGTAGCGTTCTCCAGTAACACTGACCGTATTGCCGATGGCGTCCTCAAAAAAATACGACCCAATCACTCCTCCCACGTGAACGTCGCACCACAAAGTGGCTTTGAGTGGATGTAATGGCTCTTCGTGCATCACATGCGGATTTTCAGTGCCCCAGAAATGAAGATTTTGCTTTTTGACATAACCGCTTAAGTGGAAATGCGCCTCGTCGCTCATGATGATTTTCGACACAAGATCGAACTCTTCGTTGTTGAGATTGAGGATAACTTTACAATAATTCACACGCGACTGACAGTGAGGAGGCATTAACTAATTTCGAGTCGAGTAGCTAAGCGCTGGAATATTTGCCCAGTTGACAATCTCACCATTTGGGTGGCCATGGCACAAGTGGTAGTGTATTGGCTTCCAAAGCGGAAGGTTCGGTGTTCGGATCTCTGGCAACTTAATTCACATAAGACGAATGGTTGCCTATAATAGAACAACAAGTACAATTACACTAAATTTTGGATACCACCCACTGAGCCCAAAATTTTTTCTTTCTCTCCCTGTCCAGTTTTCCTAAAAGCTTAACACGTGCTCAGGCATTTTAAGTGTAATAATACCCACTTGAGTATTAAATTCTTTAAAAAAAAATGTCCAGTTTGCGCGACACGATTAGGAAATCGACGTCGAAACACCACCGACCTATTATTGGTTAATAACATCGCCACAATTATGCCAAGCTCATGCGGAGTATAGCGCTCCATTGCTTGTCTATTTGTATACCGCAGCTGTCTAGTTCACAACTGTCAAATATGATTGACGCACGACGCCATTTGCAAAAAATTTTCCCTTTTTCCGATAGGGTTAATAATTTTGCGCCACCTTGTAAATACATACGAGTATTAGGTGAATCAATTACACTTAAACCTCAGTTGCAAGGTACTTAAAATATCGAGTGCCTCACTGGAATTCTAGAAGATGCATTCTTTCGAAAATCTGAAAATTTTCTGATATATCTCAAAAGTAATTACTGCAAATTGTTTCCATGTTTGAGTACTGTAAATACCTGTTGGTTAAAATGACGCAAGGATCTGCACTTCTCAAGATAGAGGAATGGCATATTAGGATGTTGCCATATTACTTATATGAGATACTTCGACGTGTTTGTAGCCAAAATCAATCAATCAGGATCATTAAGGACTAGTCGGGTCTAAAATTGGCATAAATCTTAAATGGGTCACCAAAAAGGGTTACTCGCTCTACAATAGCCGGCCAACAATATTCTGATCTACACGTAGAGCACAATAGGCCACTTGTAGCCGAACTACTAACAGCGGCAGATATTAAAGCATATAAAGCAGATACCAAAGCAGTAGGATAAATAAGATGAAAAGAGGAAAACTGTCAGATGTTCTTCGATGAGGTTGGTGTTGAGGATATGGTAAATCTATTTCGATAGATAGTTTTACCGCGGGCCACTCTATTTCCACTGCCGAGTAAAATGAGTCATTCAGCTTGTGGGATGAAAGCCAATATTTTCACTCACATGAATTCACACTTTTTGACAGTGCTATAGAAATTTTAGAAGTTGAGTTAAAAACTTTATTCATTATGAAGATTTGTGTATGATTCCACGTTTCTTATACCACCTCAAGCATGTGGATTTCTCGGCAGTTAGTAACGAAGCGCATTCTGTCGATTTAATTTTGGGATATTTTTTGGTGAGTTTGGAGCTCTATCTCACCCATAATGCGCTGAATACTGATCCTGAACAGTTTGCCAAAGATGTAATGTATTGCCATCAAATCGGACGATCTCGGTGGCCAAATCACTGGTCGGCTCATGATATAATGTTGTCCCTTAATCGAGTCCTTAGTAAGTCAATTGTTTCATGGGCAATATGACTGGTAGGGCCATCCTGTTAGAACTGCATCTCTGGTTTAATGTCATCCATATTTTCAAAGAAATAATCACTGATCATTATCCATTGATCGTTTAATAAAACCCGAGTTTCGGACTTATTTTTGAAAAAACAAGTACCGGCGATGCTAAAAGAGTGAAAACCACATTTAGCATGCTTGTTGGGTGTTATTGAGTCTCATAGGCCTTAATCCAGAAATGACAATTTTGCTGTGAAAGAAGCAAGATTTTTTTATACAAATGAGAGTCAACTTTTACCCGCTCATGAGCATAATCCGTTAATCCAAACACAAACGATGGTGATATAGATTCATATTTATTCATCACACTTATCTTCTATTATATATTTATTTATTATTTGCAGTTATTTCATAAAATATCTTATAATATGGTGTCCCAAAATGATGCATTATCATGTGTTTCTTTTTTTTCTAAAAGTCAACGTCTATTTGATTTATCATTCTTTAAGGTTGTATTGTATGCTCTGTTTTTTATCGAATTTAACAACTTTTCGTCCCTTATTTTTTGTCAATTATTCGCAACAGCGGTCTTGAACTGTTTCACGTCATTAAATTGATGCCTGCCACCATAATGCCCCACAAGTCTTCAATAGAGTTCAAATCTTGCAAACGTGCTGGCTATGTCATAATAGAAATATCATTATTAGCAAACCACCCCCTAGTTGAAGATATTGTCCTGTTGAAACACACAAAATTTCTGACTAACTTTTCCATAGATGGTATTATACAAGCGTTCCCTCTATCATTACTTGTTATTTTTCCACATTCATTTTGCCAGGACCATCTAAATTGAATTATTCTTCATCATTTCAAACAACATTTCGCCACATGATTTTGAGCTCATTCCAAACTGGTCGTTTTATGTCGTACACCAAGTGGTGATTGCGAATTCGTTTTTCTTTAACTTTAACCTAACGTATGCCTTTACAACTCTGTGTACGGTGTACTGTTGGCTGAATTGCGTAAGTCCCTTAAAATGTGACTTTTTTTGGATGATTATTCAATAAAGGTAGATGTTCTGACGACTTCTGCGTCTCGTATATTCCTGAGTTCTTAGAATTTTTAATAACGTGATGAGTACGATTTACCACTGTTCAATATTTCGCTTATTTATCCTTGTTCAAATTCCGTGAATAACTTTCCTCTTCCTGTTGTTGGCTTTCCTTGTATTGTTAGAAAAAAGGGAAAGCACGAAATTCAGTAGTGGCTCTATTATTGTGGGAAACTAAATATGTCTTTGTGCATTAAAATTACTGTAAGCAACCACAAAGACAGGAGCAACCCGAATTTTTGGTGAACATTGCTGATTTTAAGGATATTACTACAAACTGAGTTGTTATTTTTCTCAATACTTGCGTCGCGTTAATACAGAGCACTTGGAGACTGGATCTATCATTTTGGGACGTACCTTAAGGCAGTAGGTTTAGTA
This sequence comes from Volucella bombylans, assembly GCA_949129095.1. NCBI lineage: Eukaryota > Metazoa > Arthropoda > Insecta > Diptera > Syrphidae > Volucella > Volucella bombylans. Next base: position 100,770,734 of record OX422141.1, on the reverse strand, counting down.
GGGAGTATACATTTTCAACTCACTTTCAAGATATAATCGAAAGAATATAAGTAAGAAAGGCGACACCTTAAACTGCTTTAACTCCATCCGTATCAAAATAGCCTCGTTAAACCAGATCCTATGAACAATTGAAGAATTATTCACAATGCAACAGATCATAGAGTTTCGGAAGTCCAGCTGCACACTAGTCCCCTCTATATCAATTTCATGACTTCTAAGAAGTCGAGTTATTCAGAGCGGTCGCGATGCTTGGTATCGGCATTGCTGTCTAACTTGTGCAGATTGTAGAGAATAACGATGGGGGACACTCGAACTTTACCCCATGAAGCCCAAAAGCAATTTAGTGTTAAAAAAGGATTAGGATTTGGAGCTGCGCTGCCACGTGAATCTTTAACGTTATGCTTGAGCAAATTGTGTGAAACTCGCAAGCTAGTGTCTTGCAATTAAACAATTAAAAAATGCAAAAATCTGTTCATTTCATACATTGGCAAAATGGAGCGAGCTGTGCAAGTACTATACTAAAACTAAGCCTTAAAAAATGTCTTTAGCTTTGAATGGGAGAGAAACCAAGGATATGCTTTGAACAATAAGGGACATACAGCTTCAATGATTTGAACAGAGCACCGCAAAAGAAAGCTATAACTTTAACTACCAGTTTTATCCACCCAGTTAGAACGCTAAACCGCATCCGAAATCCAATGAAGAATTAAACTTGCCAACCGCTGTTTCATTGACAAGCGCATTGAGTAATGTGGCCTTCTAAGAATTACTATTGAGACTTTGAAATATATGACCCTCATCATCCCAGTCTGGAGGATGTACATACAACCGATCATAAAACCACTTATCTGCTACCTAAGGTGGCTAGGATGAATGAATTATTATGCTCTGGCTTGCACAATTAATGATTTCTACGCGGAAGGTCAACGCAGTATATGAAGAGCTTGCCTAATGTGGTTTACATAAGCAGACCCTTACCGTCTTTGAGTGTTCTTGAGGCAGTTGCCTAAAGACCGCGCAAACTTAGGAGTTTTATTGATGGCGTCCACCATGGACTTTAGTAAGTAATTTAGAACAAGTGTATAAAAATGATCAAATTAAAATAGTCATGTATCTTTCTATCAGTAGGTATCCTCGCTTCAATAATGTAGTGTTCGTTTCCAAAAAGTCTATGCGAGCAACAGGACTCCTCGACAAATACCAATAAATGCCATTAAATAAATGGATTGGCGGCGGAGATAGATATGAATAATTTCAAGCCATATCGTATTGTCAGAAATTGTCGTTTTTACTTTCGAGAGAAAGTAAAAATAAAATACATCCCCAAGCCTCCTCTTGGGGCCCATTTGTTAAATGTTAGTATAATACCAATGTTTAGACTTAAACTCCATTTAAAAATTGTACATGCGATTTGCTTAAAATATTTCGGTCTCATGGGATTACTGAATTTTATTCAAAAATCTCTCTAAATGTAAATAACTAAAAAAATGAAAATCCTTTTCTGATGTACAAATTATTAGATATGCATAAGTTCAGGGAATACATTAAGTTTCCTCGAAATTTTCAGACAATGCCTCAACAGCAAGCGTTCTAGATACATACATACTCGTACATCTACTTCTATCAGTCAATTAATGTCTGCCGTTTGGCTGGGGAAGGACCCAAATTGGCGTTTTACGATGAATCTTTCCTGGCACATTTGCCAGAGCTACACTGTGTGAATGTGCAACACGAAATTCTCTCCGATAGTACTCGTATGAAAATTCGATCTGTGAATGCCCACACATTGTACATGTGTCTAGAGCAGTGCACAAAATCTATGAAAAAAATTCGCAAAAAGTAGGGAAAAAAGTAACCAAAAATCGAACATCCCAAATGCAGAAACACGAGAAGGCACTTTATTTTAATTGAACTCTCCATCTCGATTGCAAGTGATATCGAGTGGGTGTTTAGGCAGTTGAATTGCCAAAAACTACTAGAACCTCTAGTATCGGGTTACACACATTCTGTGTGGCCACAAAAATCGACACTAAACTGACTCTGTACGAGGATTGTAGTCGTACAAATACCAGGGCTAGATAGGTTTATCGATTTCTTTACACTTTATAGGCAACAATTTTATAGAATCGTTTATTATAATTGACTGGAAAGTAATGTGTGACGTGAGGTAGTCTACCGTATCCTTACGGTTATCTTAAGAAAACACATTATATTATATTTCGGGCTAACTCACTACTTACATACGCATCTACATATCACATTTTAAATTATTGTTCGTTAAGCAGTTATACTCTGCACAGCGTACACAATATCAATTTAAATTTCATGCCAAAGCGAGAAGATATTTGTTAAATTAAAAGCACTTTCTGGTGAAAATTTCCCACAAATACCAGGAAGGTAGGATATTAGCAATTTTAAATGGAAGACTAACAAATTTAGAGTTTAGAAATAAATTCTTTTCAGACACTAATAGGAGGATAAAGAGTGCTCTCAAATATTTACATATTTAAATTAAAAAACAAAAACGGCTTAAGGTTTTTTTTTAACTTCATCTTTATATATAAAGAAGCATGTTCTGACTGACTGATTCATCTTCGAGCCTAAGCCCTAGTTGCGTTGCGATTAAAGGAACGCCAGTTCTGAAAAGTTCGTCATTAGTGAAGGACACTGATATTATATTGTAAGTTACAAGATTATCTATGGTTGGAATTTCGAAATACAATGAAACGCGTCAGTTGGTTTTGGAGGTAAAGGTGAAAGATGCTAAGTAAAAATATCAAGATGTGTAATTAATATTTGCAGAAGACTCTCTCCAGATTTCTAACTTTAATATTAAATAAAAAATACTACCACGTTATTTTCATATTTTATTTACACAAAATTGTGTTTTGCAATGCCGATTTTATATTTTAAAAACAATATCGTCTAAATGACGTCCATTCCTTTCAACACATTCTTGCAATCGTTGTATCAATGACAGCAACTTAATGGCGGATAATGTCTTGTAGGGATTGAATTGTTCGAGGGGATTGTTGCTGTACACCCTAGACTTAAGGTATCTCCAAAAAATGTCGCACTGTGTAAGGTCTGGTGACAGAGGTGCCCAAGATATGTCTCCGTACTTGCTGATTAATTTATTAAGAAAAATTACCCTCAAAAGTGTCCATTGAAACTCTAGCTGTGTGAAGTGGCCCCGTTTTGTTGAAATTGTGTTATCTTGTTAAACCCAGGAAACAGCAGCAGTTGCGATACCAAAATCTCGTCGATCAGTCGGCCGAACATATCGGGCAGAAACTGCAGACCACACTGACGTTTTTGGACAGACAATGCAAACGTTTTTGATGGCGTTTCCTAGATTTGTCGGGGCACCTGTATCTCATGTTCTGTTTATTAACACCGCCATCGATATGAAAATGGGCTTCGTGCTGATCGAAAACGTTCGAGCATCGTTCGTGCTACGGTTTCTTGCAAAGAATAGTCATTTTCGTTAAGAAACTGCATGATTTGTATCTTATATGGGTGGAACTTAGTTTCTTTTACAAAATAACGTGCACAGTTGATTTTTTTCATTCCATTGCAGACGGCAATGGAATCTTCCTTATCGATTTACGCAGATTACGCATTCTCCCTTCTTGTTTAAGCTTTAGAACCAGATACGTTGAGTACTCGGCCCATCACTTACTTGTCGAGTATTGAAGTGGGTACAAAACGCGTGCTACGCGTACGAACCAATGCATTGCCACACTGTAACTGACCAATCCGCAAATCACGCGCGTTGGTTTTTTTAATTTTTAATTTTTAATTTTGATGGATTAGTACGAGTACAAGCTTAATGTAACTTAAAAACTAGCTGAAAGACTTAACAGCTAGGAACCAAGGGAATGATGGAGCAGGTCTTGTTTGAGACGAGGAGTGCTCAGGTTGAAATTAAAAACGGAGAGGTTTGAGTTGATTTTTCGGAGCATACGGGTGATCGGTTCGTTAGAGCCATAAGATGTGCGGTGGACCGGTAGATAGAAGGGACGAGGACAACGTAGATTACGTGGGTTAGTGCTGAAGGAAATAGAGTTGAAAAGGGATGCGCAGTCGATGGAACCTGAGAGCTGCCAATGAATGAAAAGATATTCCTACGTTCTTTTAATGAATTCATATTGAAAAGTTTCAGGCGGTCCTGTAAGGGAGGTAAGATTGAAGGGTCGTTCCATGTCAGACTACAGAGAGCAAATTCGAGGAATCGACGTCGAATACTCTCGATTCGGGAAACATGAAATCGGTGAAAAAGGGAAGAAGCTTGACTAGCATACTCAAGCAGGGGGTGAACAAAGGTAACATAGAGAGATCTAGTTACATACGGGTTAGAAAACTCCTTGGACCACCGTTTAATAAGGCCAACTGATGAGTTGGTTTAAAGGATCATATTATCGCTGTGCGAAGGGATATTAAGCTCAAAGTCGAATAATATGCCAATGTCTTAAAAAGACTGAACCAGGGGAATTGGTTTATCATAGAGGGGCGGCCGTGGTGTAGTGGTACTAGCAATCGCTTCTAACTCGGAGGGTCAAGGTTCGAATCCTACCCATTGACAAGTTTTTCAAGTTCCTCATTTGTGTAATTGGAACTCAGACAGAAAAATTCTGCGTGCGAAGGCATAAAACTGACACATAGATTTGGCTGTTGAAGAGTTTCAAGCACAAAAAAACAGTGTGAATTATAACTTTCAAATCACTCTGAGTGAAGAAAAAACTCTCCGTCCTATTCGGACTCCCAACCCTGGAGAGCGAATATCTAAACCAAATACACCTGAGTTTCAAACTACGAGTACTACAAAAAACCAATTTTCCTTTCTCCTCCTTCTACCTTTCCGTCCGCGCCCAGGACAACAGTAAAAGATTATCTAACCCTTAAGGCGCGCGTAAATTATAAAAAAAAAGAGAAAATAAAGTCGGGGAGGAGACGGGTTGTATTTACGTGAGAAGGATATAGATTACCATTTGGCTTTATTAAGTTTTAGGCAGTTTTTGAGGCACCAGATTGAAAACCGATCAAGGCCTTCTTAAAGAAGGACAGAGCAATGGGGTGAAGAAATAGTTTCGAAAAATGTTGTGTCGTCTGCGTAAAGGGAAAGAGGAAAGAGTTTTTAATGACCCTCTCAAGATTGTTAACAATAAGAATGAAGAGAAGAGGCCCAAGATGGCTGCCTTGTGGAACCTGCCAAGACAGGAATGGAACAGAAATGAGGGATCTAAACTGAACACTATAATATCGGTTTATCAGGTAAGTAGAAATCCAAAAGAGGTTCAAATCCGAGAGCAGACACTTTGAAGAGGATCAGGCAAGGTAGAATTTCATCTTTAAGACTTAGTAACTTTTCTTCAATAACTTCAGGATCAAAATTTTGAGTGTGAAAATTACGAACGGAGAAATTTGGCAGGTCATTGATATAAGAGGGATCTGGTACGAAGGAGTTGTTGGCAATTGATTGTTTGGAAAATGTAGCAAAAAAGTTGGCGATTGTAGGAGGATCACTTGATGATTTGGTTTCGAATGCGAGAGAGAAAGGATAACCATCGGTCTTACGTTTGCAATTGACAAATTGAAAAAGGGACTGAGGTTCATTTATAAGATTGGTTTACGCATTATTCAGGTAGCGTTGATAAAGGGAGTTGTAGACTTCAATGAAATTAAGATATGTACCTAAATACAATAGTTTGAATAGTTCGAAGAAGAGTGGGTGCGAAGAAATACCGCCCATAACTTGTGCCTTTTGTTTCGTAGAAAGCCGAATCTATGATTATACCAATGAGGGGATATAGAAGATGTTTTATGGCGGGAATATAGCACATAAAGGGAGATGGATTTGAAGAGATAGGAACAACACGATACTGAGGAGTTGATAGGATCAATTGTGACGATAAGGTGTAATTGCCATTCTATATAGTTGGAAACGCCACTTACTTGACATAGGCTAGAGTTTGTTAACCGATCTAAGAAGTAGTTTAGAAGGAATTGGAATAAAAGCGAAGAAAAAGATAGATCTTCAGATGAAGTCCATTTCAGCTGAGGTAGATTAAAATCGCCGAAGATAATTATATCATCAGGAGAGTCCGATAAATCGATCAAATTGTCAATTCGATAGGTTGAGCCGGAAGAATGTAATAACACATAACACAAAAGCATCTACAAGTAAGTGTTATTTTAATTGACAGTCGAGCTTAGAAGAAGGCGAAATTGCAATCGTGAGGAGTCAAAACTGTTATGAATGACCTGTAGGACGCATCGAGACGGAGAGTGAATCAAGGAGGGTGTGCGATCAACATCCCGAAAAACATTAAAAGAGAGACGGAATAACTCCTGTTTTTTTATGTTGAGGATAAGATTAGTTTCAATCAGAGTCTAGATATCAAATGGGAGAGCATGAGATTGACGCAAAACGGCATGGGTTTTTGAACGTTCTGGTAATAGAAAGTGAGAGGAAGGTCTTTGCAGGGCTTTTTAGGTTCGAAGAAGTTTATCGTGGTCAAGTCGAGGTCTACAACTTTTTAGGGAGGCGCATTGAAAATCTCGTGATACTTTATATAGAGTTTCCTGAGACTGGTAACATCGGTAGATGGAGGGAAACCATGACGCTTGTTTTTGTTTTACCCTCGTAGCACAGGAAGTCGAATTTATCGTGCAGACAAGCGAGATATACGTAGACGTGAATTCTCATATATCTTTTTATCCCTATGGCTAGAGAGCGCATTGCGACATACGAAGGTATTCGCTAGTTTTCTGTGTTAATTTAATAGTGGGTGGCGAAAGGGAGTCCATAGGAGAGGGAGTGATTAAAGAAGAGGGCTTTGATGTCGCAACAGATAGGATGTCAGAAGAAGGGTTTAAAATCTAAGAACTTATGAAGTCTGTGAAAGGCGTGCGTGTTAGAGGTTGAGTGGTGGCAGTTTGAGTGATGGCAGTTTGAGTAATGGCAGTTTGAGTGGTGGTAGTTTGAGCGGTAGGTGTTAAGTCGAAAGAGACACGTTGATGTTGGGGCTTGGTTTCGGCTGGAATAGAGAAAGTTAGAGAGTGGGTAGGGGGCTTAAAATTAGGAAAAGTTTTAATTTTGAAACTCTAATTGGAGTTGAGTTTGTTGGTTGTGGGAAGAGGAGATGGGTCTTGGCAATTTAAATTTAGTTGCTAACTTATTAGCTGGTTTTGGTACGACTGACTGCTTGACTTCATCCAGCTTCTTGGTCGTATTTTCCACCTATTTGCAGACACGCATCTTTCCAAAATTGAAATTGTTGCTGCGCTTGCTATTGTGGTGAGATGTTGGAAGCAGTGGCCAATGGTGATGCCATATTTCTTTTCGAAGAAATTCGAAATCCAATCAACATCAGCCTTTGGGGGGCGCCTTTGATAAAAGGCGTAGTGACCAATTGATTCTTCGAAGCAAGCTTGTCTAGTCTACGTTACCATGCGAAATGTGTCCAAGTTGAATTAAAGCGATTGATAAGCTTCCGTGGGACGGCGAGTAGAGGAGTTGACATAGATATGTTCTGTGTTGTAAAGTTCACAGGAATCAGTAGGTTGACCGTCCGCAGATGACTTATGTGTGCAGGTGAGAGTGAATCCACTTCAGGTTCCATTAGCTTTGAGCGATATATTATAGTGGACATTCCGATAAGGCTGCGGGAAGTTTGGTGTGTCATCGATATTGTTGCGATGTAATTTTCAATATCACAAACTAGGGTCGAGTGGCAGTAAGTTCATCACCGACATCGTTCACTTTATCGAAGATAGGTTCGAGCATAGGATCAGATTGTCTTGGAGAGAGTTGTTTGTGTGACGAGGACTAGAAATGAATGTCAATGTCATCACGCAGCGAGATTATCAACTCGCACGTTTTTTGGTTGGTTATAACCTGCGCAGAACAGATAGCTTTAACACTTTATTCAGGTGATGTAAGGAAGTCTCTTCATTCCTGGATCTCCCGGAGTCTAACTCGATTAGACCTGCAATTTGTGTGAGTATTGTTGTCATCGATTATACAATTAGCAATCCATCAAGCCATGTTGCATTGATGTTGCACTAAATACACGGTCGTGTAGATAAATTAGTTGTGTACGTCAGTGAGATATTTATACCCTCGCTTTTATTGTTTGCATTTTTTTTGTTTTGTTTTATTGTTTCTTCGCACTGAAAACTGCAAGCAGACAAAAAAATAAATGAATTCGAGCACTGGGGGATAAGAAGCGGAAAATGCAATTTGACGAAAACTTGAACTGAAAATCGAATAGGTAAAAAGGGAGAAATAGAAAAACACGTCTGACTGGTTTGAGTAAGTGATAGCAAAAAAAAAGCAAATAATTGCGAGCAATTATAATTTAAACTTAAAAATTTTCCGCTGGACACACTTTATAAAGGATTTCCCAAGCACGCCTGGCTCTGCTCTAGGTGTCCTGATGAATCTCGCTCCCCTTATATTCATATTATTGACTGTACAATCAAAACTATCTTAAAGAAAAGTGGTCTTTTCTGATGACCTCCCCCGCCGACTGCCTTGTGATTCGGATCTTAAGACATGCCGACTGATGTAATGACAGCGCTTTTGGCTTTCTGGAGAGCGACAACATAAGATTCCACTTCTCGTTTGGAGAGCTTATGAATGTCTTTCAAGCGGAGATATACGCAATCCTGATGACAACAAACTATATTTTGAAGAATCGGTGTAGGAGACGAAGCATTTTCTATGCCTTAGGAGCTAGTTCAAGATGCTTGAAGCAAGAACTGTTTGGGTTCCAGGTCACAAAGGGATTACAGAAAATGAAAAGGCTAAAAGTTTGTCAGGACCCGAACCTGCATTAGGACTATCTTCGTCCTCAGTTAAGGCTTCCATTGGTAATTGGGTTTTATGTGGGCATAATTGCTGATAGCATTACTCTCCAGGTGGCCGGCAGACGAAGCGAATGGTTCCTGAGGTTTCTAAGAGTTCAGTGATTTTTTTGCTGTCCCTCAGTAAGAAATACAGCAGGCTGCTTACTAGCGTCGTGGCGGGGCACTGCGGTTTTACTAATGACCCAAGTGTGCTGGGTATAAGTGACACAACATCTTGCTGTGAAAGTGATGATGACATACCTGAGCACCACCTCTGTCACTCTGCGCTGATGGTGGGTAATGTAGGCACTTTGTTACTGAAACGCTAAACATTGACAAATTTTAGTCAAAGGAACATATAACAGTACGATGGATTAGTTCTTTGTCTGAGAAAAAAAAAAAAAAAACTATAAATAGCGGCACAATGTCACCGACTGATGTATTGTAAAATGGTAATAATAATAATTTCTTTTAGTTTAGCAATGGAGATTTTTCTCAGGTTGATGTGAAAGATTGTGTGTCTTTAATGAGCACCAGCTTTACCTCACATATATGGACTCCTCGTTCTAGAGCATTTTTCATAACATTACGTAAAAACTCTGACCATAACGTTTGTATTTCAGCGCGACTATTCTTTTTTAGCTGCGAAAGCGCTTATTTATGGTTTCATTTACATCTTTTATTGATCGATGAAATACTCCTATACTAGGCGTATAAACACATTTAATGTAAAAATTTTCTCCCAAATATCTGCAACACTAATGCCGGCTTGTGGGATTGCTTAAATTTATTCATTTATTCATTCATTCTTATTCATTATTCTCTACTGCAAAAATATTGGCATGTACAGCTTTCATTTATTATAAAATGGATAGTAGTTGGTGGCATTAGATATTTGAATAATAGTGTTACTGTCACGTCAAATAAAGATTTAAGCTGTGGTATGAACATATTAAAAAATATTAAATTCAAACCAACAAAAAATATGTAGGCACATATTCAACAACAACTAGTATAACATTTCTTTGCGTAAAAACAAAACTTGCATCATAAAACCGCTAGACTTCCAAATTCTCTGTTGGATCAACTCACAGAACGTTCTAACTTGGTTAAGTTCACGGCCAGCGAGATGGAAGTCATTCATATCAAACCGCCACACGCTCATTCACGACCTTGTACCAACCGCCACGTGGCGTACATTGCTGGTTCCATGAATCCGGTAGATTGTGCGTCCAGGGGAGTTCCCCTGGCTAAACTTAAAGCTATGGCATTATGGTGGAAAGGACTCCATCTTGCTGAATCCGAATGGCCTGATAAACGTCGACCTAAATCATTGTCCGATGAAGTTGCCAACTGCAACACATACGGCAGTGACTCAACCCTCCCTTTTTGGGGCCTTACTACAAAGCTATTTTTTACTGAATCGCCCCAGCAGCATCGAAGCTGTAGGTCTCTTTGTGCGGAGAAATTCGGGATTCTCAACTACTCTGGATACGATTTTGCTAATGGGTATGTTATTCGAAGGAGCTAAATTTGCTGCTCCGCAATCAATCGATTCCAACGTCAAGTGATCTACTCCGGCTGTCAGCAATTTATGATAAAGAAACCGATACATTACGAGTTAGAGGACGATTAATCGAAGTATAAATTTCAACAGAGACAAAGCATTCATTTATCATTCCGAAGGATTGTGCTCTAAGTGATCTTCTAGTGGCAGATACACATTTGGTGGTGTATCTCTAACTATGAGTTACCTTCGACTGCAATTTTGGATACTTTCTTGTCGAGGAAAGGTAAGCTGCTACATTCACCATTGCATAATCAGCTTTTGTTACAGAGCCTCAATCAAAACCCAGCTAATGGGAATGCTGCCGCTAGAACTGGTCAATCTTGCCAGACCGTTTCCCAATACTGGTGTGGACTACTCCCGACCAGCTCTTGTTCGATACAGACATTATGCGTCCTCTCACTCCACACAAACCTTATAGTACGCTGTTTGTGTGTATGAATACAAAGGGCAGATAGCAGCGTTCAAACGTTTTATATCAAGAAGAGGAGTCTGTCGAACAATATTTATCGATAATGGAACTACATTCGTAGGAGCAGCTAAGACTATAAAGGATTCACTTCCCCAAGTATAGCAGCAACTCACTCAAGAAGTCATGGAATCATATGGAATTTCATACGGAAATTCATTTAAACATCACTTAAAATCTATAACCGGACAGACTACACTTATTTTCAAGAGATTTTTACTCTACTTCACAGAAGCTTACGAGGGGCGTTCAATATATTCTCGGTATCGATATGAAGGAAAATGCGAATTCAATTTAAATTATTTTTATTTTTCAATACAATCTCCCCTAACATCAATGCATTTGTTACATCTTGAGATAAGCTTTTTTAAACCCTCAAAAAAATAGATTTCCTCTTTCTCTGCAAAATACCCATTTATTGCCGACTTGAGTTCTTCATCATCCGAAAATCTTTTTCCACGAAGACATTTTTTCAAATCCGGAAACAGGAAATAATCACTAGGGGCAAGGTCTGGACTATAGGGTGGGTGTTGGATTTCTTCGAAACCACAATCTCGCGCAGCAGCCTTGGAAACTCGCGCCGTGTGAACAGGAGCGTTGCCATGAAGAAGCAACACACCCGCTGCGAGTTTACCCCGTCTTTTCTTTTTAATTTCCTCCCGCAAATTATGCAAAGTGGAAGCGTAGGATGTAGCGTTGATGGTTTCACCTTTTTTTTTTGTACTCAATGAGCAAGATTCCCTTTGAGTCCCAAAAAACTGTGGCCATGAGCTTCCCGGCAGACGCAGTGACTTTGAACTAATTCGGGGGGTCTGTTCTTTTTTTATGCCACTGCATGGACTTTTGTTTGCTTTCAGGGTCATAGTGGTGGACCCATGTTTCGTCCCCAGTAGCAATTCGATCCATAACACCGTCCGCGTTCTCACTACACATCTCCAAAAGCTCTCTACAGCATGCGATTCTCACTTTTTTCTGAGGCGCTGTGAGCATTCGTGGCACCCACCTTGCACTGACCTTTGAAAGGTTAAGATGGTCAGGAAGAATGGTGTGAATGGTACCAATTGAAAGCTTGGTGATCTCTGCCATCATTTTCACCTTTATTCGGGCATCCTCAAGAACAAGTTTTTCGACTTCTTTGATGCTTTCTCCCGTACAAGCAGTAGCCGGGGCGCCGGAGCGGGAGTCGTCTTCAATGCTCTCTCTGCCTCTCTTGAACTCACTTGACCACTTTTACACAGTTGATAATGAAGATGCGGAACCCTGGTAAACAGCCACCATCTCTTCATGAATAGTTTTTTGACTTTTTCCTTGCTTAGTGAGAAATTTAATTACAGCGCGATGCTCAATTTTCACCATCATCGTCTCAGTTGCCATTATGATTCTGTTTAACTAGAGATAAAACGCGAATTAATAATCATATTTATATGAAATTTTACATGAATGCACTAAAATAATAGTATTACTTTATAAATAAGTCAATTTATATATACAACCACAGCTTCACCCCGATACCGAGAATATGTTGAACGCCCCTCGTACCTAAATTCCAGGCCTCTTTACGTAATCAGAAGTAACCAAACTGATCCTATGCCCTTAATGCTCGGACTTATTTTGATGTGGTCAAAAAAATTGCCTGAATCCAGTAGTTTTGAGAAGGAATTAAACCGACTACGAGTATATATCATAGATGGCATCTGGTGCAGCGAATGATGGAGCCCTTCTAGCAAAAATGGACTTGAAATTACCTTCAAGGCAGAAATAAGTGGAAAAAAGTACAGGAGAATGTATATAGCTATCGGCCAAATTGTGTTTATTAGAGATGAATATTTTCCCTCTTGTGATTGGGGGGCAAAATTGTATCAACTACGAAGGGACCAGACGGGCTGGTCAGAATGGCTTTTGTAAAGATTAAGGGTAGTGTTTTCAAGAAATCAGTAAACAGATTATGCTGTCTTCCTATTCCAAGTGAAGCTCACATCCAGGACCTATCACGGCGGGCGATTACCGTGTACCAAAATGGGTTTCGACCTTCATAAGGTCAAAAAACTCTATTAAAATGCTGATAACACTATTTATCTGTAAATTGTTATGTTTTCTTTTCTCCTTCTTACCATAAAATAAAGAACATCGAATTTAAACAGAGACTGTTAAACAACTTACAAGATAGAATTCTGTAGGAATTTCTAAAGCTTTAAAGTGGTGGTACAGTCCGGGGTGGAGCTGGGCCTCAACAAAAAGCGTCTCCAACTAGCTCGATCTTTAGTTAGTTGCCTACAGTTTCGCACGCTAAGCGACGTCTCTGTCGTAGTTGAGTCGCCTGTCCGCAGTTGATCGTGCATATACATTAGATCTCCTATGAACGAACGCATTTTTAAGTAATCGAGGACTATATGCAGAATGTTTGCCTATAATACAACAACAAGTCCAATTACACTAATAATTTAGTCTCCCCATTAAATATTTGGATGCGAAATAACCACTGAGCCCAAAAATCTTTCTTTCTCTCTCTGTCCCATTTTCCTAAAAAAAACTTAACACACGTTCAGGCATTTTAAGTGTAATAATACCCACTTGAGTGTTAAGTTCTTTAAAAAAAACAAAAAAAGATCACCGGAAGTTTCGCGATTTTTTTCCATAACTATCTATAAACTTTAAATCGGGTCATATTCGTATGTCGACCTGCCTCCCACAAATCGTCACTGACTTCCACGGAGTTTATTATTATTATTTATTATTCATATTGCTGCGTTGTCACTTGTCTAGAACTCTTCGTATAATTTTATAGCATCTGACATTAGTTTCACCTATCGCTAATTATTTCAAATTTGCGTGTCGCTTTTGCCTTTATGCGGTGGGATTAAAAACCATTCCCTGTAATGGACATGTAACCAATTGCCTTTCAATATTTTCCTTAAAATGGTTTCTCCATTGATGTAATATTTTTGCCCAAAGCAGAGTTTTTGCACTATTATTACATTACAGTGCATTTGGCTTTTTTCGCTACATTTTGTCACTTTTCTCGTTCGAAACTCTTTTCTTCCAACATTCCAGGTTATAACACGCAACTTACTTCCTCGAAAATCATCTTGTTATTCGTATTTGGAAATCATCGAGCTCTGATACGATTGTTTATATTTGCCCCGGTATCACACTTCAGCTATGCAAAAGAAGTGCACGGCAGCGCAATGTATTCATCTCCGTTCGCTTCTATGATTCCGTACTTTTGTTTATCTTCGCCTTGTACAATAAGTGGAGAATCGAAATTCTAAAATATTCTATAAGTCGTTGCTGCACGATACAGAGAGTATGCTGATGCTTTTAAATTGTAGTGAACGCAGAGGACAAATAAATCCTGAATTTTTTGAAATTATTCAGTCACCAAAAGTGTAGCACAATTGGAGACGGTGAGCAATCGTTTGCCCTTAAAAACGTTCAATCATGGCGCTGTATCTTTCACCATTTGCGATTACAATATTGGTGGTATTGTCTTTAGAGTATAATAGAATTCTTCAATTACTTTTTCTAAAGTATTACTACCCTGGACGCAGGCAGTGCGTTGGCATCTATTGAATCAATCTTAGGTCCTCAGTGTCGCATATTTTTGTATGACAATCTTGTTTATTTACGAAGAAATGAGATTCATCATTATGTTATACATTACCAGGTCATGAATAAAATCATCTTCTTGTCTCGCCATTTCTTTTAGACAAGCTATGCAACTAGTGCGTTGTTAAGAATCTTCTGGCTTTAACACTTGTAATGTTCGCCTGCATGCACTACTGCACGTATAGTTTAGAGGACCGTTGCAGGGAGGTAAGACAAGCCCTTCCAAGTATGAAACAATGGGTTACCACCCGATCGCATACAATAAAGGTTGTCACAGACTCAAGCCAACAGTTCAGACACAGCTTTAAAGCTTAACACATCGGACATTTCTAGTGGAATATACATACTTCTGTTCTTTCTTCTCCATATTTATATTTCTTACCGGCAAAATTAGCAAACGCTCGCGATCCCCTAAAACAGAGGACATCTCATTGTATTCTGAAAAAAGACTTAAATCATCAATCGCAATGGCAAACAATATTAAAACTCCCAGTCCAATTACTGGAGCCCCTTACAATGTTTGCCTGATAGCGATAATGAGAGTGATATAGCGGATGAAATTTTATCTCCAAATAACTCGCAAAAAAATGTTCCTCTTCCTATCAAAGTGTTGCAAAAAACGTGAAAATATGTGCATAGTGCAATGAACAATTTAAAAATTTCGGATTATTCGATCAAGAAGATGTCTATCGGCATCAAAATCGTGTGTGACTCCTTGGATTCTTATCATTCGGTGCTCAAAAAACTAAAAGAAGACAACTGTCAATTTTTTACACATTATATAAAATGTGAAAAAGTGTTCAAAGCCGTGCTTTATGGCCTGGGTGGACATTGTTTCCCTAAAAAACGAACTCATACGACTTGGCCTAAAATGCAAAGACATAAAATCGTTCAGCAAAAAATACGATCATTACACCGACACGTTTTATATTATTTTTTTCGAAAATGGAAGTGTTAAATTGAGCCAACTCAGAAAAAATGTTCGCGCCATATTTCACACACAAGTGTCATGGAGCTTTTACAGAAAGCAAAAAAATAAACTAACACAGTGCCGAAACTGCCAGATGTTTGGTCATGGAGAGAAGAACTGCAACATCAAGCCATACTGCGGTAACTGCGCTGGTTCTCACAAAACCGAAGTATGCAACGTACACGTCCTCAAATGTGCCAACTACGAGGGCGATCATAAATCTACCGATAGCGCATGTGCAAGCAGAAATCACTACTCTGAGTTGAAGCAGAAGCTTGCAGCCGAGACGAATCGATCTGCCTCCACCAACGGTAACAAACAAGCGAAGCTGCGTAACAACAACAACAACGCTACCAAATCTCTTCACTCAATGAACGATTTCCCAGCTTTACCAAACAAAGTTGCTGCAAATCGTTCGATAAATTGCAACAACAACTTCGCACCTAAAGTCTGGACACCCACTCATCCAGCAGTGTTGTCGTCTTGTAACATCTGTACAAGTACCAATGGTGGTGAGTTATTCTCTATGGAGGAATTAAACGCACTCTTTGTACAATAATGAGAAGTAATATAATGAGCAGTAATTTAAATATTGCAACATGGAATGCAAGAGGTATTCGGAAAAATACTGTTGAGTTCATTGATTTTTTAAACAATAATAACATTGATATAGCATTAGTCACAGAAACGTGGTTAAATACAACATTGCGAATGTCAACCTCAATATATATGTAAATGTTATCGGTTGGATATAATAGAACAAATAGAACGGGTGGTGGTGTAGCGATCCTAGTTAAGAGGTCAATTCAACATAAGCTTTTAAGATGTATTCAAACGCAACATGTTGAAAACTTGGGCGTAGAATTTACCTTAAGGAATGGGAGTATATTGAAAATTTTTTGTGTTTACTTCCCTGGTGGAAACTCAAGCAATGTTAAGAAGCTGCAACTGATATCCGACTTAAGAAGATTATTCACTATTAGTGGAGACTTTTTCATTGGAGATGATCTCAATTCCAGGCACAGAGATTGGGGCTGTTACCGTGCAAATTCATGGGGCAATATTTTATGTGATCTCTTTGCTATGTTACCTGTTCGTAGCTTGTTTCCTTCCAGTCCTACTTATTATCCTGCTAGTTCTCGTGGTCGTCCTTCTGTTATTGACTTGTTCGTTACCAACATGTCCAGTCATATTTCTCAGCCTGTTGCTATTAATGATCTGCCCTCAGATCATAATCCAGTCGTTTGCCGGCTTCCCTGGTCAGGTGTTTCGTTCTGTAATTAACGCAAAACTCAGAAGCCTCCCTACTGCTATGGAAAGTGTAAACAGCAAGGGAGATGCTGATGTAATAGTCAAACATTTCTCTGAACATGTTCTTAGCTCTGCGGATACTAGCATCCCAAAAGTTAAAAAAAAATATTCGTGTGTAAAACTCCCAGGCCACATCTTGGAACTCATAAAAATTCGAAATATACACAAACGAAACAGGCAGAGATATAGGCAACACTTTTCTCAAAGTATTGCAAAATACTTTGGCAAACTTATACGCAAATCCTTTCAAGAAATACGGAATGAGGAATGGAACACAAAACTTAGCTCTCTCGATAAGGCATCTAAACCTTTCGGGAACATCACCAAAGTTATCAAAAATAAAAAAAGGCAAATTCCGTCTCTTAAGGCCAATGGTGATATTTATACAACTGATGTTGATAAAGCTAATGTTCTCGTTCAGAATTCCGTGCAAAACCACCTTGTCTCACAACAACTGGGAGACAGAAATACTGACGACGGGGTATCTCGAGCCATACAGACCTTGGACGCTTCAGAATCTGATACACCATTAAGTGCATTTGTATCCGAGGCTGATGTTAAACATATTATAAAAAACCTAAGAATAAGGAAAACTAGTGGTATTGACAGTATACAGAATTTCTATCTTAGGAACTTACCCAAAATTGGCTTCCAATTCTTAGAATTTTTAATTAATGCCTGTCTAAAAATGCAGTACTTCCCAACAGTATGGAAGGAAGCAAAAGTTGTCCCTATCCCAAAAGCAGGCAAGCCGCTCAACGAGCCTAATAGTTACAGACTTGTTAGTTTGTTAAGTAGCCTGAGTAAAGTCTACGAAAAAATATTGAAGGAAAATATGCTAAAAATTATTGATGAATGTAGTATCTTCCCGCATGAACAATTTGGCTTTAGACGATACCATAGCACGAGCCACCAAATTTTAGGAATTTGCAGGAGTGTTAAAAAAAATCGTGCTCTTAGAAAATCTACAGGAATGATACTTCTGGATATTGTAAAGGCGTTCAATACCGATACAACGGTATTTTTTTTTAATTTTCCAACTTTTCTTACCAAAATTGTTCAGAGTATTTTGTCAAATCGTACGCAGAAAGTATTCGTTAATAACAGTCCCTCACGTGTAGTAAATGTTATAGCAGGTGTTCCCCAAGGTTCGGTCCTTGCACCAACCTTGTTCAATCTGTATATGTCTGACATCCCACACTCTGACATCCCACATGATCTTTATGCTGATGATTCTGTCATATTTTCGTCGCATACGTATGGTCTCAACATTGTGACTAACTTACAGTATGCGACAGAAAAATTGATCGCTCATCTAAGCAAATGGAGAATTAAAGTAAATGCGGAAAAGATACAAGCTATCTTTTTCACAAGAAAAAGAAAGTCTTGTTTTTTACCACCAAACGAAATTATAATAAGCGGCCAACAAATCAAATGGGCGGCACATTTGAAGTACCTAGGGGTGTATCTTGACAAAAGACTTACATTTAAGGAACATATTTCAAAGATGTTACATAAAACTGGTGTAGCAATTAAGATACTTTATCCCTTCATAAATAGAAGGTCCTCACTGTCAAATGAAAATAAAATCTTGAACCACAAAGTAATTTTTCAAGCTATCTTGCTGTATGGTTGTCAAGTATGGGGTGCTTGTGCCAAATGTCATATAAAAAGACTGCAAGTACAGCAAAACAAGTTGCTGAAAATGATGCTCAATCTCCCCTGGCATCACTCAACCCATGATCTCCATAAAAAGGCTAATGTTGAATTGATCTCTGATAGAATACGCAAGCTCACTGAAACATTTCTTATCAGATGCAGTCTCCCTGAAAACCCCTTAATAAATGAACTGAGTACTACTCACTTAAATCCAGATTAAACTAAACTCAACTTACTTTTTTTTTTTGATTATCTCTTCTGTACTTTTTAGGTATTTTCTTCTTTGTTAAAACTGAAATGTTATTATTTATATTTATTTATACACATACATGGTTTTCTCGTTTTATTATATATTGTTTTAGTATTGTTAATTTCTATACAATGAGAGCTTGTTTATTTGTTTGTTATTTATGAATTTACTTACTAATTTGTGGCTTATTTATTCCAAGTTTATTTATCCTTTATTTATTTTACTTATCAAACTATTTATTAATATATTTATTTATCTATTTATTTATTTTCAATTGATATTATTATTATTAATTTTTTTTTTACATAAATGAAGGGTTTTGTTTTTGTTTCCCTTCGGAAAAATGTTTGATTGTTCAACCTTTTAATTTATAAATAAACTTATTCCAGTTGAAAGATATATTTAGTACATAACACATCTCTGAACTGTAAATTATGCGGTCTAATACCATTGTAATATTTAAGAACTAAATAAAAATATTTGATTTGATTTGACTCAAGCCAATAGGTATGGTACTCGTAATCACTTGGTAATTGCTACTATATTCTCCAAGTGCTGCTTTGCTCCGCTATTTCAATATCGTCGACAACATCGTTCCAATCCTTTGTTTCGATCCTTCGTTACCCTTTAATAATAAAAGTTACCCTCAGCTGACATCGATATCACGACCATTTAAGAGACACTCGAACGCTTCCTTATAGACAATCTGATATCATATATTTTTCGTCTGTTGAGTATTTGTCGTATATGAGTATGAGACTTTTAGTGTTCAATTGATTCTTGGAACTGTGGCGCAATTTATTGCCTGTACTGATTTCTTGTCATATCGGAGGTTGGAACGTTGATACAATTACTGTAGGTTGATTGTTAGATATCTTTGTTCAGATTTGTTTCATATAGGGATCATGAGCCTGAGGCTAGTACTTACCCTACTTTGGACACACTACGTCTTTCTGAGAAAATTGACTATTAAAATGCAGGCCCGAGGCAGTCTGCTTCATAAGAGATACCTCATCAACTATAATGGGTATATGTAGTCCCATATATTTCTTCTGTTTGACCCCAACTATGCAGCTGGGCTTCAAAAGTAAAACGAAAATGTATTTCAAACTGTCGGAAGTAGGTGCTGATTTTACCGATGGTTTTGAAACAAGTAGAAATTTCATATAGCAATGACATTTTTGTTTTGTGTTTTTGAATTTTTTTTATTTTTTAATGACATCCAAAACGGACATTATACGAGCTCTATAGTTTACACTTTTGATTTTTGTTTGAGATCAAATTCATCTCATCAGATATTATTATGGCAAAGCTTTTTATGCACTTCAAAACGGATCAGTGGTTATTTTTTTAATAATTTTCTGTATAAACTATTTTTGAAGAGGAAATCCGTGCACCTGTGTCAAGATGCTTCGGTAAAGGAAACCAAAAACAAACTTCATCATAACAAAGTTGACCTCCATAAACTACCATATAAAACTATATAACCGAGTAAAATGAGGATAACTTTCTTTTTCAAAATTTTCAAAATATGAAGAGAGAAAACAAAACTTTATCATAAGGCATCACGGTGGAAACTTTTCCCAACAGACTTAACGTTCTGTTTTTGATAAAATTTTCTTCTATAGATTCCTTACGCGCGCAACCCTTTAAAGAATTTTTATAAAACTAACTAGGCGGGAGAAATTAGGTCAATTATTATTTCTTGTAATACTGACACTCAATTGCATGTTAAGTTATTTCAACCCTTCAAATTCAATTCGGCTGACCGTTTTTACATAGTGCGCCCTGTTGATTACTTAACATTTTTCCAATTGACCTAGACTAATCGTACTCGTATCTGGGCGGCTGAAAGATTATGCAGATGAAATTCAGTTATGTAAATAAGTTGAGCATTCCACTCGACTCACATTGACAACATTTAAAAAGTTAAAAAGTCAAGTATTAGTCCAAAGTCACTACTTAATGTTGAAGAACCTGCCCATTAAATTTTAACTCTTCCCCCCTTATAATTAACTTCTCTGTTAATAACATCATCACTGGATAGCAAACTGATTATTCCAAAGTGTTATTCAGAACAATCTACATATATGTATATATATACATACGTAGAAACGTACGAGTGAGAATATATGTGTGTCCGTATGAATATCAACTGCAACTGTTCCGTATCCGCAAGGGCTTAACCCTAATGAACCTACCCTACTCTTATGCATTCACTGTATGCATGAGTTGATATTCAGAGATTCACAAGTAGGGCTGCCGAAAGTGTTCCGCTTGGAGCATTTTACTCCTACATATTTCGTACGTAGAAAAAAGACTACATTTCTCCAAATCAGTTTTATTTTATTTTTGTTTTAGGAGAAATTTAGTAGAATTTGTATTAATGTCTAAAGTTTCGTAAAAACTTCGAATCCGGCTTGTCTCCCTCCATCCATTTCATGACTCATTATATTGTGGAAGTGGGACCTGAAGATTATCGGTGGCCTACAGTGAGTGTGGTGTAGTCAGAAAGTGCCTGTTTTTCGGTGCCCTATGATATATTTGAACCAAAACTTAATATGTAGTAGGCAATAAACAGGTAAGTTGACACTGCAAATAGACAGGGGGGTACGATAAATAATTACAGTACATTTATCTGGATACCAGGGAAAACGTCGTATATGGTGATACACGTAAGTGCTAAAAATATTGGGGCACTCTATGATGGGAGATCCCCATCAGCAACTTAATTCACCAAATTTCGTAGTCAATATTTGGTTACTCCGATCCAGCCTTCGGAAGTTCAATTGACTTTAAGTGTGATATTAGCTTGTGACCCGTTTGTGGACTGTGGAAACATCAGATATTCCTCCCAATTATTCATCGAATTTTCAACACTAAATACTACGATCTTATGTTATATTATGAACGGCGTTTGGAAAAAACAAAATTTTGCATTTATTGTTATACTCAAACTTCACTGAAGGCTTTTCGTCGGCATTTTGAATTATAGTTTACTGCAGGTGATTGATATGTTAATTACATTATCATTTTAAAATTGTGGTTATCCATTGTTGGTTATGTTTTTTGCCTCTTCAACCTCAATGCTCGCGAATGACCCTCTGAAAATCCGTTGATTTCTCCCAATTGCGCACAATAATATTGCCCTACCTAAGAATTTTTCTGTTTTAGGATATCGATAAATGTTGGCAGGGTTGTCATAACCAAATAAGGCTTGTAAAATTGGTATCAGAGGGAACTTAAAAGTCGATGTCAATGGTAAGGTTTCGGGTTTTCTCTAAGATCTAGCAGAGGGAGTATTTGGTCAATAATGGATTCAATCTTGCTCATTGAAATATCCAATAGAAAGATAATGTTGGGATTTTGTCCTCTAAAAAATCATTACACTTAACATAACAAAATTAATGAGCTTACTTATTCTACCGGATCGATGGATACATGTGCAGAAACTAAACCAGTAGATGAACTCTCTATCCAGTTACTTAGAAATATAATTGCAGGAGGTCTCACACTTTGGCATCATAAGAGAAGAGAACAACTAAAGTGTCTAAGTTCTTGGTTGCATTTTTATTGGCATTTGTATTGTTTTTAGTAGAATTTAATGTATACTTCCTAGTAGCGTCTTTACTGACACCTTGCTTTTGCTGTCCCTTAAGATCGCCTTCTATTGTACTCGTATTTTGTCCTGTGAATATCGGACTTACCGCCAAACTCGGACGACTGGCAGGATGTCAATAGAGAATTCTTGCTGCTCTGTCAAAGTTGGAGGAAAGACGGTCACAGATGTGGCAAAGCGCTATTATGTTGTCATGCTATGTTTTTAGGCAATTCGCAAGCCAACACTAGAGGTTCAATATTTGAAAAATCTGTCCAACTTCTCTAGCTCTTGTTAACTGCAGTTTCCATGGGACAATTGACCAGCAAGGCCCTCGAGCAGCAAACAAATGACTATATAAACCCTCATTATACCTGTCACAGGACAGTAACGCGCAGAGACATGGACACTCTCAAAGAGCGGGTGAGATCTCTTATCAAAGGAAACTAAAGTGGCCGTGGTGTAGTGGTACTAGCAATCGCTTCTCACTCGGAGGGTCCAGGCTCGAATCCTGCCCATGGCAAGTCAGTTTTTCATTTGTGTAATTGGAACTCAGACAGAAAAATTCTGGGTGTGAAGGCATAACACTGACACGTAGATTTGGCTGTTGTAGAGTTTCAAGCACAAAAAAAAAATACTGTGAATTATATCTCGAATCACTCTGAGTGAAGAAAAAACTCTCCGTCCTATTCGGATTTCCATCCCTGGAGAGCAAATATCGAAACCAAACACACCTGAGTTTCAAACCACTACAAAACAATTTTCCTTTCTCCTCCTTCTACCTTTGCGCCCGCGCCCGGGCAACAGTAAAAGGGTATCTAACCCCTTAGGCGCGCGTAAATTATAAAAAAAAAAAAAAAAAACCCAAAGTAAGAATATCGGGCTTATGATCGCAGATATATAGATATTATGCTATCGCCAGTCTGTTTACGATTTGTTGTCTAGAAGTCTGGAAATATCTATCTACGGTGCATATTTAAGCTTATTTTGGATGTCTTACACTTTTATACAATACAGTGTTTCGTATAGCCTTTTGCTGTCCTATTTTTCCCTGGAAAAGAAGCCTTATTATAGTTATTAGGAGAGCATATGTAAGTAGTTGAAGGAAGAAATCAGTCTCAAGGGAAGTTCCTTGCATTCAAATTCGAGAATATGTAGAGTGCAATTTCTAATGATGTCATGCTGTCTGTAGGAAGTCATCCTTGTGTTTAAATCAGCTTATTTTTTTGTCATTTATATCGAAAGTCAATTGAATGCTTGAGTCTGGGTAGTTTACATCTCAAAATTAATGATTAATCACTGCTAGTAAGTTGAATCACTGGATCGACTTCTGAAGATGGGATATTGCATTGCATCCTTTACAAATCACTTCTTCGTCTGAATATAATTTGTATGCTGATTCGATAACTACAAATTAAGTCAAGTTTCGTTTCTGACATATTTAGAGATTGATACGTTTGCGTGAGGTTAGTGTCTTTCTTTTCTGCATTTGTAGGGTTTTAAGCTGATTGTATTGAATATCTGAGGTAGAGGTTTAAGCTTTCTGCAAAAAATGATGTATATATCACAAACCATTGACTACCATTTGATTCAAATTATTTCATGTCATATTCCCTATCTGAAATTTACAACGGCAACCCTAGATAATACTTCACTTGGGCATTAGCCATTACCCACACATCGCATATAGTCAATCCAAAATATACATACTTGTACTCCCACTCCCACGTTTTTACACATTTGCAAGCTATAATGTATACATGCTCGTTTGTATCAGAAAGATAAGATGCATGGCAGACCACTGGGGCTGTTCACTGAAGAAGGATGTCAAAAGAACATCTGGTGAGCATCCTCGTGGCAAGGGTCACGTTCCATTCATAGAGCGCAGTTGCGTACTTCAGATTAATTATTCAAGATATGTAGGTGTACTCACTTGGGATTGTTTGCTGGCCTAATCCAAAATTAAGTTCTCACCGAGCCCTTCAAGCCAAAACCAAAAGATCTCACTTCCCAGGATAATATTCTTCCTTCTTTCCGTTGACTGTAGTCTCACCAATACGTAGTGGTAGGTGGGTGGTTGAGTGAAATAGAGTAGACAACATGTTACTGTTACTGTCACAATGGACTGAAGGAAGTTAGTGCTGCGCGCAAGGTATGGTAATTTGCATAAATGACAAAGCACCCGAATACCTAAAAGGTAATGGCATGATATTTCCCAAACTTTCCCCAAAGCATTTCCGTCAGCTGAAAAGGACGAATGACTGGGAGTATAACCTTTGTTACAAATTTGTGTATGTGTGTGCTTTTCTTATTTTTATTCCACATCTTTTCTCTGTGTATTGAGCAGAAGTAATCCCTTGATTATTAAAGTTTATGTGAGAATAAAATCTTGTTTCAATTAAATTTTTGCAAAAGTACCATGGTTGGTGCTTCCAAGTTTCAGACTTTACCTGGTTGGTAATACAAGTTAAGTCAGTTAAAGTCTACAGACTGCAGTGCCTCTATACATATACACATACATCCCACATGCATTTGATACAAAAAATTAAAAGAAAAAATATATATATAAAAGAAGAGATAATATCCTATTCTGAAGGAACGAAGTGCTGAGAGATTATTATGAGAATTAAAAATGTACGATTAAGTTGATGACAATTAAAACAGGCGCAAAATTTTCATAATTATAAAATGAAAACTTAATTAGAAATAAATGGATAACTTACTTCATAATTAAATATGTCGATCTGAAATGATTTGTATCTTTGTCTGAAATTCTTAATTTAATAATGAGGAAGTATTTCAAAGAAATTTTTCTGTAATGAGTTTGCAGTGCAACATTCTTACAAATAAAAAATATTTTTATAATTTTATCTCTTCTTACTCTGTACTTTAATTAGGTCCTTTTACACCCAAAGAAACACATGATATCATCATATCAATACCTGCAATGCAGAGACACTTGACTTGTCACTTTTAAGACTGATTATCGTTTAATTCGTCACTGCAACATTTGTTTACGACAACTTGCACTTCTATTGTACAACTTAAATATTGCTTCGTAAGGATTTAGTGCGATTGCATGGGTTACATTTTCTATTTTTTTATGTGTGATACGTTCTAGAGTCTAGAGTGAATGCCAAATTCACAGCAAAACGGTAACTTGAAAAGGACTGCAAGATATGAGAACAATAGTCCTCTCCCGATAGGTGTTTGATCTTCATATGTGAACAGAGAACAAAACTTCATGCGGATATAACTTCATTCGCTGTATTACTGAAGTTACTTTCCAAGTTGAAGTGCTGCAAGCAAGACCATCTGAGTATTTCAATTTCGCTTTAACGACATCAGACAGCATTTTGGAAGTATTAAATTCCACTCTGTTGGTAGTTCTCCATTAAGTTACTCGTATGGTGTTAATGTCAGAATTTGATGAGCTTAACCTTTTAACGGGAAAACTCGTAAAATTGGTCAGATCAAACTGATTTTTTTTTTCAAATTAAATATAGGTAAAAGAAGCTTAAGTTCAAATTTTCAGGCACAAGTTTTATGTGGAACGACCGCCTGTTGAAAAATAGTCAAGACCGTTTTGAGACGGTCTTTCCGGTTTGCATGTAAAAAGTAACATAAGTAAATATTTATGTATCAAACAAGTTTTATTCATAAAAGGGGTTGTACCACATAAATGAAGGCCGCATTTGGAACAACTGACTTGTGTATCCGACTTTTTACAATGTTTGCACTTCTTTTTACCTTTTCTATCAACCCAAATTGGAAAATGATTTTGATGAACAGTTCTTTTCCCAACACTTGATGTGCAAGGCATTAGTAATATTGTCCGATCAACAATTTGAGCCGATAATGGTCGACCTACAGGCCGTTTTTCTTTGCAGTTAACAAGTCCAGCAGCTATTTCCTCACGAAATTGTGGAAGCTACAGAAGGTGTTCTTCTTTGGATACATTGTTGGAATTACTTGATTTCTCACTGTATATGTTTGTATAAAATGAATGCATTTGTAGCTGCCATGTCCACAAAATGGTAGAGGAGTCTAATCATAATATCACGACTCTTATTTCGAATGTCATATCGACCAATAAGGCTGTCCATAAGATCAACTCCACCAATGTGAGCATTATATTCTCTGATGATTTGCGGGCAGTTGATTTCAATGAATTTTTTCTGCTTTCTATTATACCGAGGTGCCTTGCAAAAGGTTCAATACCAAGCCAACATATGCAGATGCCAAGCGCACGCACTTGTTATCTTTCCACAAAACAGTGTTCACATCGATTCCTTGGATTGAGGTCATGTATTCTGTGGAAAATCCTCTATTCTCTTTGCTCACTTCTCTGTCAGTTGGCAGCTTACACGCTGGTATACGATTGGCTTTGAATAAAATAATGTAATTTTGATCAGCAAAATCACTAAAAAAAAACAATCGCCTCTCACTGTGCCTAAACTGTAAATTCCTCTGGCTCGTAAGTAGACTAATAGCTGCAGTGAGGTGTAAAAGTAATCAAAGTAAAGAATGTGGTGAATGACATCAGGAATTGATTGTGATAAACGAACAACAACATTTGATACGGCTCCAAGGCCCGGTGTGCCAGGTAAGATAACATTGTCGCCTGCACTATCGTACACTTCAAAACGGTAGGTGAATCCGTTCGAATTGCAAAGCACAAACAATTTAACCCCCACTTATGGGGCTTGTTTGGCATATATGGACGAAGATGGTGTTTCGTCTTTGTGCTGCACATCTGTTCATCGACAAAAAGCCTAGCCGTTTTTGGGATTGAATCGAATCGGCCATTGAGTTTGTTGGCTAGTGTACGGATTCAGAACAGTGGATCATAACCCGGTTCACCTTTCTTCTTTCGTTGCGATTCATCTTGGAATGATAAATATCTCTTGATAGCAATAAATCCTTTCACTGGCATACAGGTTTTAATTGGCAAAAAAGGATTTTTACCCTTTTTCATATACAACGTTATTCCAATGTAATTTCTGATTTCGGAGGCAGTTGTTTTGAATGTGCTGTTTATAGTTTCTATCAAAGCACACCGATTTGTCTCTTCAGCAATCAATTCAATAATTTCGTCAGTGAAAAAGTAATTGAAGTGCATTGGTGTTTGAAATTCTTTCGCATTCAACGGAAGTGATAAATCGCCATAAATCGTTTACATGTAAAATTGTAAACGCATGGAGCATTTGCGCCACATCAGTTTGGATAGCTCTTTCGAGTCCTTCGTAATTTCATTTAGAGCTTTGAGAAAAAAATAGACACAATGAATGTTTATTTTATAAAGTAACATAAAAGGTATAACTTCTCCAGTGTAGGCACCAGCAGTAGGTTGAACTTATGGTCCAGTAGCTTCGAATGTTGGCAAGGGAGATCGGGCTCTTTTGGGTGGTTTGAGGCGTGAGGTTGTTACAATCGTCCGCCGCAATACCAAGAACCAATGTTGAATAAGCTACTGGATTCTCGATTTCACTAATATTTATAGACAAATTTATGACCTGTACAAATGCATCTGTTGTCTCAGCTTCATTAATTTTCTGGATGCATTCTTCAACTGCCTGTTCATCGTTCTTTGGCAGCTCATCTAAGCTATCAGGCTCAATGTTGTCGACAACATCACGGAATTGATGAACTCGATCAATTGATCATCCGACATTTTTTCCAAGTTGAATTTTTTATTATAATTTCGCTTACAACGGTCCATCGTCTTGAGACGGTCTTGTATTTTACGTTTCCAAAGCGCACTCCACATTATTTTTCACTTCAACTATAACATATAACTCAAAAATAATATAATATCTACTTACGGTAAAATTATAGATTCGATCACTTGATTTTAAATATGTTTATTTAATAAATAAAAAAAAACAATTTTTCCGGAACAATTTTTGGTGCTATTTCGTTGGGTGGTTGTACTTTACGGATTATAATGCCTAAACACATGGTCGAATTGCAGTTATGTGTTATCACAATGCCAATCAGAC
Organism: Volucella bombylans; assembly: GCA_949129095.1. Lineage (NCBI taxonomy): Eukaryota > Metazoa > Arthropoda > Insecta > Diptera > Syrphidae > Volucella > Volucella bombylans. The sequence goes on along the minus strand of OX422141.1, from coordinate 100,742,449 downwards.
TACCCTAACAAGGTTTCCACTACTTTGAGCAAAAAAAAAAAAATAATTGTCAATTCTAGAGGCCAAAAATCAAAGGCCGTCTGGAGACGGTCTTACCCGATAGGGGGTTAACACATAAGCTGTCGTTCCGGTGCAACAGCCGAAGAGCACAGATGGGCGTACGGAAATAAATATGACAAGCAGACAGTACTGGCATTAGTGGCTTAGAAGTGTGGTATAGGAGATAGAATGAAGCCCTCAAATATACCACCCTATTTTTCAGGCTTGAAACCATTCAAGACAACTACAATTAAACGCTGTGAAAAGTAGTTTCTAATCCGCTGAAAAAAGAGAGATTCGTCGATCCATTGCATTTTCGTCGAAAGAGCCTGATGGGAAACCCTGTCAAATATCTTTGATATATCGTGTGCGATTGTCTTGCTTTCGCCGGATTGGTATAGAATGTGGTTGCACTTTCGGTGAGACATACCACTTCTCCCACACTATGTGCAAACGTCTTAAGAGTACCTTGAGCACGCGCTAATTTAAAAAAAATATCGTCAGTGAACTTTTGCTGGGAAAATCGTACTCGTAGTCGTTGAGAAGATTCCGCTATCAGTAAATTTCATGAGCTGACGGTTTATCAGCTTTTTATGACCTTAGAAATAAAGGAAATGAGTAAAATGGGCTTGGTGTTTTTCATCTTTTCAGAAAGAGTCCTAAACTGTCGGATTGATGAAAAATCGCACGCAGTGGTGTTTTCTTGCTTGGAAGAACACGTTTTTGGAAGAAGCGTGGCAGATTTTTGTATTTTAGGATCATTAAGAACAAACAAATGACATAATCTGCTGCAAAGTGCACAGCAAAACGATTGATCTCATCCAAGGAGGTGATAGCTGAAATGTCTTTTTAAGCGAGCTTAAGAAACGCCAACAATTTGTACCACTCCTAGGATACTATACTCGTATACCTTAGATAGTATTTTTTGTCTCAGTATTGAAACTTCATATGGAAGAGCGTTACAGTAACTCCTGAGTAGTTTCATCGAGTTGGTCTAGTAAGACATTACTTAAAACTCCTGTTTGTTGTACAAATATATTATCAGGATGCAATATAATCCGCAAATAATACATTAAATGTAATCCTTCATTTTATCTGGAATATCGAGTGCTGTGCTTTCGGGTAGCCTTTGGGATTCCAACAGAATCATCTTGCTTACCAACGTTTTTTTCGCTAAAACCGGGGAGTAGGTGAAGGATTTACGGAACAGACCTTTTCGTTTGTCGGTTTTCCAACTCATGATTCCAAGAAGACCTCCTCGGTCGGTAATGCGTGTTTCAACCCGAAAATTAGGCATATGAAGTCAACCTGTCTTTAGTTTTTCCAACTAGGTCCTTACTCTGTTAGTATCCTTTGAATATTTATTATTAACTCCATATATACTTGTATGTGTTTTCTAGTTTGGTTGGCAATACTTTTAAATTACACTACGAGCCCATCCAAACATTAATTTTTTATCACAGCATTTCACAGTGATATAAATTTTTTGCAGCTGTTCCGTATATGGGGAGAAAACTACCTGTAGACTCTCATAGTTGACTTTTTCCCCTTGTCACAGATTTGACCACATGACCATCGCAGCATAAAGTCATCGTTTATAATACACTCTACTGCTCACAGTTGAAAACACATCTGATTGTCAATTCGTCCTCGAATTGGATATTTAATCGTCTTTTAGGGCAGGTGTTTCCAACATCGGGAATATTCTGATATCCATCCCCCAGTGGCATTATTGTCATATTATCGCAAAAATCCCAGAAATAAAATGTTAAATTCTTTTTTTTTTGTACGCTTTGAACTCACAATGCAATTTTTGGAATATGTATGTTCCTGATGCAGACGATTCAGGACAGCTGGAGTGGCATTTAACAAGATATCTCGTTTTCTTCGGAAATGATTTGATAACGAGGTTTTATTCTCCCATCGACACATTTTTTTGCAAATTGTCGGTGAAAAATCAGAAATCAACTGTCGTGGCTACATTTATCCATTGGCAGCATAATGATGGTAGTATTTCATTCAGTTTGCCCCTAATGAGGTCACAATGAGAATCATTTGAATACCTGAAAGGATGACTAAAAACTGTACAATCTAAATTACTATTTTAAATTTCCCGTATCGTTGCTTTCAACGACAACAAAACAAAAATAACGTAAAACTTTTAAATCGAAAAAAACAAATTAAAAACAATTTTATGGAGACGCTTAGAAATGATTTTTTCTCCACGAGAAGGAGCAAAATGTTTTTTTTTTATCATTCCTCTTAATCAGACTTAAAATCAAATTGACGTTCTTGAGTACGGAAAAAAAGAAATTAAAAATCTCTTCACACACTGCAACAGTTTTCGAAAACCCATTTTCGTTTAAATTTTTTTTTCCAATCAGCTAACTGTCATTTACAGATTATGGGAGATTTGTATCGGCTCATGCTTTTTATTCTCGTCTCTCTTCATTGCAAAAAATAAAAAAAAGTTAAAAACGTTAAAATTGTATATGAATCCAGTGCTGGAAAGGGGGCGACACAAATTGATCCATAGAGAGCATCTACAAATAACTTTTTAAATTATTCAGTGAGATTTTGCAGCTTATCCGGTTGGGAATGTGTTGCATTAAAATAAATTGTATTGCATAAGTTGTTTCGTTTCAAAATTTTAACATTTATACAACTATGTAGATTTGTATTTTTTTTTTTTTTTAGTTCTCTTAAACTTAAAATAATCGAAAAATAAAAAATAAAAAAAATTCAAGTGTAATGAAAACAACAGAGACAGAAGTCATAATGGGTTGCCTAGTAGAAATGCATTCTATATCCTTATTGAGATTTATTCCAGAATATTTTACTCATAAACCCTCAGCTCCAACCCTTCATTGTATATCCACCTTCCCTTTGCGATTCACACATTTACGAGTACCGTCCTACTCGGTCCGGTATTATGTACAACCATACTCATGCAAATGCTTAAAATGTCATACAGGGTGCACAACATAAACACATGCACTTTATGTTGGACAGTAACGTGTTAAAAAGGATGTAAAAGCTTTGTTTGGCAAAGTTCCCGAACCAAATTGGGTAACAAATTAAGCCCACAGTTTTCTGCAGTGTGCCTTTTTCTCTTCACAGTTGTGTGACTTTATTTAAGATACAAATTAATTATTGTAGTCGTTTACCAGAAGCCAAAGAGAATGTGTAATTCATGAACGTTTTTTAATGCACCTACCAGTGTCCTTGTGTGGGGGGACATGGAATTATTTTAAAATTGTTAAGATCTTAAATTTCTATTTATACTACATGGTTTTGGGATTACTTTCGTTGGCTTGGTTGTTGGCCATGAATTGGCAATGTCTAGCAATCTTTGGGTAGGTTAGTACTTTAATGGAATAATTCCATCGAATGTAATTTTAATGTGGATTCATACAATTCTTTTTAAAGAAATTATTTTGGAATAAATATCGTCATACAATCCACCAAGTAAAGTCAAAGACACTTCCGTTTCTGAGCACGTATTATACTTTAAAGAAGCGAAGGCTGTTCTCTTCATAAGTTAGACAAACAGTGTTGTACTAGATCTATTTTGCAATACATCTACTAAATAATTAACATTCTAAGTCCTGGCCAAATATGTTATACTCATCTATGAGTAGTGCATTGCGATTAAGTCTTTGCTTTACTTGTTATGATCCAGGGAAGCAGTGCTCCCCAAACAACAATCTTTTTCATCTAAATCGATCGCTAACTCTATTCAGTTAGGTACGAAAATTAAGGTGGTAGAGGTGTCTCTCCACTTGGGGGCTATATTTGAGTTGGCTTCATCCTCCACTATATTGTCCATTCGGAATGAACTGGAATTCATCCGCTCTACATGTCCCAGCGATCGCTGAGTTATGAGTCATTACATCTCCGTACAGTTCGGGATTATCCGCTCACTATATTTTATCTGACTGCGTTCTTATGCATATTTTAATATCGTTGGCATTTGTTAGTAAATGAAGAAATTTTTGAAACGTTGTACCTCTTATGTTGGGGTGTTAGACTTGCATTTTTTGTTTTGAGAATAATGTCAATGAAATCACATCAAATCATGCAGCGAATCGTTCTACCATAACCCTTTTTGAACAACGAAGGATTTGGTGAGGTATTTGCTTACGCTGATGAAAAAACGTACATTCTCTATCGTTACCCTGGGCAATGGTATAAGTTTGGTAAGGACAAATGGCCTTCAAATCGATTAAAGTTATTAAATCTGCTTTAGTGTGAAGATGGTGGACCTTTTATGGCTACAGCCATGTTAATATTGAGTATTGGCGTATTCTATAAGCCGCTTATAGAATACAGTAGATAGGCTATGTTGAAAAGACTTATACCTCTTTAGCAATCGCAGTATAAAATGGGTCTTTTCTTGAGAATCGGCCTAACAGTACTGAAGTTCAAATCATCAGGTAGGTAATGCTTTTCTTTCCTCATTGATAGTTAGGCCGTCAATACTAGCAGATTTGTTGAACTTTAATTCAGATTTAGCTATTTTTACTTCATCTTGGTCAGATGAATCTATTGGTGGTTATTATCCTTTCAATTAATTTGTCTGAATTCTGATCTTCCTCGTCGTTCTACAACCTGCATGAATTGTCATTCTATATCCTGAGAATCAACTGCTATTTTATTACTGTGTTTACTTATTCGTCGTTGCAGGCCACCGCTCGAGATTTGTATCAATGTGTTGTTCATATTATCATACGTGTGTATTACAGATGCAAATCAAACGTTTTTAAAAAATTGGGGATTGAAATTGACTGCGTCATCAGCATTATTCGTGTGGATGGAATTGTCTTCAACTTTAAATTGTTTATTCTGCCTAGCAGTTAAGTTTTCATTCTATATTTTCAGAACTTATTGTGATACTTCGTTTTCTATTGTACTTCCTTCTATTTGGAATACGTATATTCTCTTTACCTTGTAGAAGAATTTTTTGCATGAAACCAGTGCTCTATTCTTTAGTTCTTTCCATTTCCTTCTGAGAACACGATGTTTCTTCCATCTATTCCTGTTCTATTCCTTCCATCTATTCCTGCAAGCAACAATGGTCCTGTCTTGTATCCCCGATTTGTACTCCTCTTGGTTTTCTGAATCCCTTTATCGGCATACCTAATAAAACCGTGAGGTCTTAGGCGAGTCGATTTCGATAGGAATTAGGAGGCTCTTGGTTTTGCAGAAAGATTTTTGGATGTTTTTGAGGTTTTCGAGCATTTTTATAGATGTGAACTTTGCTATCTGCACAAAGGTGTTTATGTCATCAGTTGACGTAGGTAATCGTATTTCAGGCATCCTGCTATATGTACTGCATTATTCACTTGTGTATGGACTTCACTTGCGAGATCCTTTGCTATTGCATTTGAGAGTGACTTATTTCGAACGCATTTAGCATGCGCTAAGGGTTATATTCACCATTGGCTATTTAAGTGACAGTACTCTTTCCTTCTCATATTCGTTCCCGGATTCATGTCGCTGTTCTTCGGCTGTAGAACGGGAACGAGGGTATATACTAAGCAGATTAAATTCCGATATTAGCAGCATAACCAATTGGGGAACGATCAACATAGTGGGATTTAATGCTTCCAAAACACAATGCTGTCTCCTGTCGTTAAAGTAAAATTTATATACTCAGCCATTATCCATGGATATCACTTGCATCGTTGAAACCGAAAAACTTTATTTATATTCTCGGTATGTGTGTCAATGACAACTTACGTTGTAATGAGTACATATTCGATGTAGGTTTTCTCAAGCGGTGTAATAAATATTTCAACCCCTTTGATCTGGCCTATTCGCTTAAGATTTGACAACTTTGCACATGCTAAATAGGATCCAAAATCGTGCGATAAAACTCATAGGTAATGCCAATACCACACAGTCATTCGACACTCTTGAGCACTGGCGTAACGTCTCCTGTCTCACCTTGTTGTATCGATATGGAATGCCCTGCCGAGCTCTTTATTTCTTAGCCACTATAACTTGCAAACATTCAAAACCAATGCACATCAGTCTCTCACACATTTCCCATTCTAACTTCCCTTCGCCCGCTCTATGTGCATTAAGTTGTTTGTCGAGTAAAATTCCTTTGCAACGTGTCTTTGAGTCATCTTCTTTATGAAATTGTACAGCCTTATCAAGTACGCGACATTCTGCGAGAGCTTATTATTTTATGTTCTGAGACTTTGATTTCCTAACGAATCTGCGAATTTTTTCCAACAAGCTGCAATGTTGAACTATGCCGAATACGAACATATACCGGGTGAGGACCATGCGGAAGAACACTTGGCTCTGCCTACAACAGTAACTATATATACAATATTTCGTAAAATAGAATATTGATATTCCAAGACTTCATAATATCAAGGATTCTTAAGAAAATTTTTCAACTTTTGATCTGTGAAATTTGAGGAGAGTTCTTATGGAATCTTTGGAATTAACCAGCGCAAGCTATGGTATGGTAAAGTGATCCTAATAATCTCTTATGTGAATGATGAAGATGATTAGTGAATTATCTACATCCGTTGCAGATCGCTGTTAATTTGCAATGTTCCAGACGAAGTCACGTTGCCATTTGTCACAATGATAACAGCAGTGGCTTATTAATCTCCAGCCTGTACTCGTAACATTTATAGAATAATCTCACTCACCATACGAAATCGAAGACCTTCTACTAGTCAATCTGGGAAGCATTCGTTCATTGCTTCTAATCTAAGTTTGGATAAAAGATAAAACATGTGTACAAAAACTGTGTTTGGTATTCTATCTGTTTATACTGGTCCTAATATTTCTAAGATTGTGACAGAGCATAGAAAAGAAATAGCTGGTAATTCAATCGTCGAAGTAGATTGAAGACGAGCAGGGACAAGTAGTAATGAGAAGCAATGAAATCTGCAGATCTCACATACCATGCAGTTGATAATGTAATTTTATTTAATCAATAAGCGCAGATTTGTTGACCTATTATCTCATTTAATGTCACTGGACAATGACATAGAAATATCGCAAAGCTTCGAAATCTCTGTTAGGCGTCTTCATACACTCTAGACATGTCAGATGAAGATGTTCAAATTAAAACTAAATGCACAGCGGGATTAACTGGAAAAGTAAAAGTTAAAGTTAGAGTACACCAAGACAGTACACAAAGCGCTTTGCTCTTTAACGACTGCAAGATTTTCTATCGAAGCAGCACATAGACAACCACTATCACAAACCACAAGTTTCAGTGTTCGATTCCCAACGATTCCCAAAGACGTTCTTTTTTTACATTCAACTAAAATCATTTATGTTATATGTTTGCTGAAAACCATACCAAACATCTTTCTTGTCCTGTCCTATTTTCCCTAAAAAACTTAAAGCATCCTTAGACATTTTAAGTGTACCAATATCTACTTGAGTGTTAGGTTATTGTTTTTTTCTGAAAAAATAAGGACTTTCAGGCAACTCTAAATAACTAGATAAAGGCAATAGTAAGTAAAGACTTACATATCATTCGCACTTAGTCCGAATATCTCCACTGCCGCTTTTCCGAACCCAAGCCCTAATGTCTATTTGGAAAGAATCATCATCTCAACGTGTGAAAAATACTAAGACGTAGAACTGATGTGGTTTAGCTCAAGTGGCATTTCAACTTGGAAGTTCTTTGTATACTATTGTCATCTAACCAACATTAACATATGTACATATGTACGTATCGCAATGTTGGACAATTGTAACATGTAACAAATTTCAGCGGATGGGACAAACCATGGTATAACAAAAGAAGTACGCACAACTGGCAAATTCTACACATAAAGAAACCCATGGTGGTAATACTTCAGTATTAGCAAATCAGTTGAAGGTATTGATGGGAACTATCGATTCAATTCTATTTTGTTAGTAATTGAATAATTTCAACTATCGAATAGTTTTATTCATTCATTCATTCATTCATTCATTCATTCATTCATTCATTCATTCATATTCATGCATCCATGCATTCATGCAACCCCGGTAGTCCAAAGTCTAAATCAGTGAACAAATCATTCTTTCGTATGAAAAACATTGGAATATTTTTCCAACCCCGATAGTCCACATTTCCTACGACTGAAAAAACCATTCGAATAAAAAAAAAACCCCTTCCTTGGTATGAAAAACAATCGAACCTTTGAATGGTTTTTTGTTTTCCTTCGACTGGTTTGAATGAATGATTTCTGGAAAATAGTAATTGAATGATTTTTTGATAACTATCGAATAAATTAATATTTTGCAATACTCGAATAAGTCGATTGTTTTTATTCGGTAGTTCCCAACAGTAGTTGCCTGTGTCACGTTTAACGATGTTTGTCAGAAAATCAGATCCAAAAAGCAATAGAAACTCAAGTTCTAGCTGAGCGGTTCGAAAAAGTAGCTCAAAGAAAATTAATCAGATCACTAAAATGCAAAAACAAACTACATTAGCAAACTCTTGGTCGCCTTAACGAGGTGATCCAAAATAGAGCGGTTTTTATGATGGTACTAATGCCCACGAATTTACGATACGTGAGAGAAATATGTTGTAATTGTACGCTTAACATATTTGAATTATTACTAAAAGAAGGGGAACAATAAGTCATTCCCTTCGAAATGAATTCCCTCTGGTCGGTATCGTATTTTAGTCATTGAACTCGGTGAGACAGTGTTCTTGAATTCTTCATACTCGTAAAAGTTTTTCTCAGGGAATCAATATGATTCAAATAGTAAAATATCGTTTTTATTGGTGTCACTTTCCTATGCGTTCCTTCGACCACAAAGACATTGTCATCGTCAGCAACTTCACTTGATCATGAAAAGTCGCGTTGATCCTTGTTTCGAATTATTTAATTTATTTGCAATTCATCCTGCTTTGTTGTTCTAACACAATCAAAGAAGAAACTTCGTAATTTTGACCTATGTGTACTAATACATGCAATATTTTATTTGACTACGTCAGTGAGTTGACTGCATTGACCACACTGAACGAATGTAACAAGAGGAATCAAGCAGCTTTACTATACAAATTTAACTCTTTTAAATTTGAGTAGGGTGGGCTGTTAAATTAGCAATTGCTGTTTTCCGATGTAATATACCACAGATTTAGGTAACGTGGAAACCTAGCTCTAGTCTAAAGTTCTTTTTTTAGTTTTCCAATATTCCAACTATCACAAATCGTAGATATCTAAAACGGCTCATCTCAATCTTCCTTCACTCTTGAAGCATTTCCAACATTCATTCGAAAATTGAAAATCAACGAATTTCCACAATTTTTTCAACACTTACAAGCCAGGAATTTAGCCTGAATCCTGATTTGTTTTTCGTATTTATTCTGTGCAGCAATTTCGTAATTTATTCCTTCGGGTATCAATCATCTAATCAATCGAATTTACCAGTATGAATCGGAAATTGCCTTTCCAAAACTGCTGTCGAAATTTCTGTTTCTCCCGGTGGTGCTCCTAGAAAAGTTACACTTCCCTCAATCCATGAAATATTTTAATGTTCTCAACGTTTCTAGCACAATGAAGTGAAACACCCTATACCACGATGGTATGCGGATACGAGTGTTAGTGTGATTCGTCGCTACCCCGTCGAATCTCAATAAACTGCTGCTCAACAATTTAAAAGTCAAATTTCAAAACAAAAATGCGCCCATGCATAGCAAATAAGCTCTGAAAACTTTTCAGATCCATTCTGCAGGATATCACACGAAAACTTCTTCGAAACCCACTACCGTCGGTCGTCGCCGCCGCTTACCACAACGAGATGTCCTTTGGCTGTTTGAAAAAAGTCCTTTGTTTTGTTTTTTTTTTGAGTCACTTTTTCTTGTACGCGTTACCCGATTTTGTGTGAGTGTGACAATGTCTCACTTGCTCTAGGTTGACGCATTAATTTTAACTATTGTTCGTTATGCTCATGTTTTTCATTTTTCTTTTTTTTTTATTGTTCTACTGTTGATGATAGCTTGCTGAGAGAGTTTGTTTAATATTTGTGGGCGGAGATGTGTTTTTGTATATTGGTGTGACTGCAGTATGCGGGGATTTCCAGTGGCAATATCTAAGCAAGTTTTCAACTCTGAAGTTGATATTATTATTTTTGATTTCCGACAATGTTTTGCACTTGGTCTGGAATACAAGTATTCATACTAATTACCCATTTGTTGTAATGAGCAAAGTTTCGGGGCAGAGAAAGCATTTGGTTTGCTTGAATTTTAATTAACATTGCGAAGTTGGACATAACAAAATAAAAATTTTAAAAATTGCATTTGCCATTGCCTTAGATATGAAGAAATACACGAAAGAACAATGAGATTATGTATAGTATTTACGAGGACTTCACACTCATTTAAAATTATTCAAAATGTTCAGTTATTTAGGGGTTCATCTTTTTGGAGAATACCGAAGCTATCGTGTTTCTAACGAAATACAATATATGGTATGTATCATCACCCACAAAGTTACACGCGAGTATGTGCTGAACTATTTTTTAGACATTTCCTGATTATGAGCTGATTGGGTCATGTATCTGTTATTCCTTATTCATATACGAGTATTTAACAAAATTAGCTTTACATTTTTAGTACTTGAAGCGTTGCCGTACTTACTTATTTCTTATTGTTGGTGGCAGCTCTTTATCCTTCCAATCACCTCGATCCCTAATTATTGGAGCTTTCTTCAGTTACTCGTATACACACCGAATTGGTTGAGATGTCTTTCCAACTGCGTGTGACACCTACCGTAATGTCTTCTTTCACTGCATGTCCCACTAAGCTGAATTACAAGATGCTTTAGGCAGAAAGGCTGTTGTCCATGGGCTCTATGTACGAGTACATTTCCTAATTATCTTTGTCAGTGAAGGCACAGATTCTTACCATATCCAAGTCGAAGAACACAAGAAGAATCTTTGGATCAAGGAATCGAAGGGAGTTTTATTCCATTGTGAACCTTCTACACGCATCTTTTTTTTTATATAATTTACGCGCGCCTAAGGGGTTAGATACCCTTTTACTATTACCAGGGCGCGGGCGGAAAGATAAAAGGAGGAGAAAGGAAAATTGTTTTGTAGTAGTTTGAAACTCAGGTGTGTTTGGTTTCGATATTCCATCTCCAGGGGTGGGAGTCCGAATAGGACGGAGAGTTTTTTCTTCACTCAGGGTGATTCGAGGTATAATTCACAGTATTTTTTTTCTGTGCTTGAAACTCTACATCATCCAAATCTACGTGTTAGTGTTATGCCTTCACACGCAGAATTTTTCTGCCTGAGTTCCAATTACACAAATGAGAAACTTGAAAAACTTGTCAATGGGTAGGATTCGAACCTTAACCCTGAGAAGCGATTGCTAGTACCACTACACCACGGCCACCCCCAAGTTGAGTTATATAAAAGGATTGGAATTATTAGAATCATTAGAATCATTGAATTATTAGATTATTTTTGGGTCATGTGGAAGCGAATCGCCTTGTGTAGAACCTTTTTTGGCATTAAAAGGTGTGGCGGGGTTTCTTCTTATATCGATAGAGCAGCGGAAGTTTCACAACGAGATCTTGTATTACCAAACGAATTTCAAAGGAATGCCAAAAACATTCTTGACTCTGTAGCACCTTTGTCGACGCTATCGAAAGCAACCTTAGGCCCGACTGAACAAAGTGAATATTCGGTTAAAAGTTGACGTATTAGATTTAAAATCGCACTGATATGGACTTATGTAGATATACGATTGTTGAGGATGAGGTTTAGATGTTCCAGTTTGGCTTCTACTATAAACGTAGTTCGAATGATCTCATTTCTTCAGGATGTCCACAAGGTGTTACATTTCCATTTATCTATGTGATCTCCAATCAGGTTTAAAAAAAATCAAGGTTTCGATCTGACGACATCTTCTGCGGATTTATTCGAGTTGAGTTTGCATATTTGGTCGACGGCAGTGTCTGTGATCTTCGTTTGGTTAAATGGTCCTGCCTGACAGCTTCAAGCTCACAGTTTTCGACGTTTTAAATCTGCAGAACTGGTTCCAAATTCTCAGAACCGATCGCTTCTATGATATGATATTTTTGATCAACCCCACATAGCCCTTTTTGAATTCTCTCTTTTCCCTTCGGAGATAGAGGACATATAGCTCCCGCTAGGGTTAGTTCTGGCAGACAATTCTGTTTATTAAATGAGAGTCAGTACTTTACCGTAGCTTATCATTTCCCTGAGCATATGATACTTAAAGCCTTCTTGAAACTTGAAACTCCTTCTCACCCTTCTCAATTTCATATATACTCCTATTTTTGAAGAAATGTTCATGAATGTAGCCTAGGAATGATATCATGTGACCGTAGGGTGAGTTCCAGTCTCATTTCTGAAGAAATAAAATCTGATGATGACTCCAGCGTAAAGACCAGACCAAACGGTACTTTTTTGTTGATTAAGTGAAGCCTTCAGATACACTTCTGAGTTGGTCTCACTTTATATGCGTCCAAAATAGGTGTTTCGTGAATACAATAACTTGTAATATCTTTTCAAGCGAAGGAATTCACCCAAATGGGCATGTGGCTTCTATTCTAGATACTGCGGCAGCTGGACTTAAGGTGAACATAGCAACATTTTTCTGCTAAATTTTTCTTGCGCCTTATGGATATCTATTGTAATTGCAACACATACCTAGAAACTGTATCACAGAAAATAAATTACAATTGGAGACAGAATATTGGCGCGTCGTTTTCAAGGGTGGTGGATCTTGCCGAGACCAGAATGAGTTTTAAGCGCATAAAGCATCTCTCGCTACCGCCAAACGGCTGGCATATGTACGTCAACTCTGGTATATTTATAATACTCACACCAAAACATGTCATTAAGACGAAGTCAATCCTGTTAACTATTATCATAATAATAAAGAAAGAGGAGTATGGCAAGAAGCAGAGATGGACTTAGAGAAAATGTAATTATTTTTATTTCACAGCCGACGATGCTACGTGTTTGTGACCCCGGAATTTAGAGTGGACATAGCAAATATATGTGGACTAAAAAGTAGTCACTTTTCTGAGTACTTCAACGCCTAAAAATACAGACCAGCTATTTTGGCACTTAATGATACACAGATAGATCTCCGATCTCTACCTGGCCACGAACTAGTGCTATTATTCTTTTCTCGCGGCAGTCTATCCATTTACGTGCGCAATATTGTAGCTTACCAAAATCCACCACAATGTAGTCCCTGTTCCAATCCAGAATTCAATTTCCTGTGGTAAAATTCCATCTCCATAAGCAAATTATCCACTATTGCTTTATTTACAGAAGCTCAAATCGACCTTTAACGAGTCTGTCTGACCCTGTCTGACTCCATTTAAAGAGCTGTATCCCTGTGTCCTCATACTGAAATCGCTATTACGGGTGATTTCAATATACACAATTCTGGGAGGTGGGAGGTGTTGTAGTCATACAGCCAACACCATGAACTTGTTTTCAACATCTTACCCTGATAAGTACAAGGACGATATGCTATACTTCCTAGGCTCATCGGACCATTGTTTCAGGAGTGGAATTAACATCTTCTTTAAGAATTTCAACTGATCCTTATGTTTCCTCGCTAACGATTTGGATTCCACTGCTGATATCTGCTGAGGGGGCTGTCAGAGTTGAAGAAATATTTGTTCGGTCCTACAAGCCCAATCCGACAGAGGAAAACCAAAAAAGTTCAAACGAGCCAGAAATGACTGCAACTGCACACTTTGCTTCAGCTGAGTACTTCCAGATTGTGCTTCGTCACCCTCTGTACTTGAGTGTGATAGCAATAGTACTTAAAGATCTCAATATACATAAATCCGGTGGTCCATATGGCATATCTCCCCTTTTTCTGAAGAGGTGTTCTTCCACGCTGTCAAAACCACTGCGTACGTTTTCCATCAATCCTGCTCTTCAGGACTCTTTATGAGCAGATGGAAAACAGCATTTATTCCTGAAAACGTCCCATTGCTTTTACACCCCTTTTTTCCAAGGTCCTTAAAACGGTAATAACCCGTCAATTCATGAAATATCTCGAAACACGAGGACTCCTCAATGACCGACAATACGGTATGGATGTCTTATCGAAAAGTGGAACCAAAGCGTACATCAATCTGGCGAAACAAGATAGTTGCACTTGATAGTTCTAAGGCACTTGACAGGGCTTGGCATCAGGTTCCTTTGGCAAAAATTCATTAATTTGGGATCGACGAATCTCTTTTTCAATAGATTAGAAATTACCTTTCAGAACATTCAAGTTGTCTAATAAATGTTGATGAGCCCCAGGACTTCGTTTTGCCGCCGGCACTCTTGTTAATTATCATCAATGATCTCTTGTGTGCTACTTCTAATCGAATATATTCCTTTCTTGACGACAGTACTCTCTGCTTTTCATATTCGTTCCCGAACTCACGTCCCTGGTCTTCGGCTGTAGAACGAGAGAGGCAGCGTATGCTAAGCTCATTAAATTCCAATATTAACTGAATCACTAACTGGGGAACCACCAACAGAGTAGCATTTATTGCCTCCAAAACACAACGTTGTCTGCTGTCGTTAAAGCGAAATTTAAATGCCTAACCATTAACCAAGTTTGGAACTTGCATCGTTAAAACCTAAACACTTTCCATCCTTGGTATGTGTGTCAACGACAACTTGGAGTGTCCACATATTGGATGTCGCCAAAAATGCTGAAAAATATCTAGGTTTCCTGAAACGATGTTAGAAATATTTCACCCCCTCTGCTCTGGCCTTAGTATATAATACCCAAAATTGGAGTACAATGCCCACATCTTTTCAGGTGCCCCTAAGACCTCCTTGCGCTTTCGATATTTCCTAGTCATTGTCGTTGTTATAATGGTTGTGGTTATAACCTAAATCCCAAGAAGAGTCTTCCGATCTGTCAGTGGACTCAAAATTGAAGCAAAAACATGACGCAGGACGTTTAGTTCTGTGTTGGATTTGTATATGCCTCACCCTTCAACAAAGTGTAGACTCATGATAATAGATACTTACCGATAAATGGGTGTACTTTTTCAAGAAAGATCGACACATCGACAGATGAGGGATCTTTATCCATTTAAGATCTAGATCGTTGATTAACTCAGCTTCATCGTATATGTATGTGAATTGCTGAAGCTTTTATAGGAAGTTCCCACGCTAAGCATATGATCATCAGCTGTCCAATACAACGGAAAGTTTTATTTTTATCGAACTTATGATTCTTTAATCTTTTTTCCTTGTTCTCCTTCTTCCCTCGGGTTCGCCATCTATGATCATTGCCGTTATAGTAACGTAATTGTCATTTATGAGTATAACATAGCCAAATTATACTAGACGGACCAGGGCTTTAACGAACTAACTTATTCAACTAGATAGATCCACTTTAATATTTGGCTTGGACAGAAATTGAATAAGACTTGGTGCAATAACCTACACGGGGCAAGTTGCTTATGTCATGTTCGTTGAAGTGAGGTTCCAGGTAGTGATCCAATATTAGTGGAGTCTATGTACATAATGGCGAATGCAAACATATCCATTATCGACTGCTTGAGAGATTGGCCTTGAAAGTTCATGGCGCACCGACGAAACTATTGTAGATTGAACGAGCTGCACCTGAAAAATTGTAACGACAAAAGACGAAACGTTTTAAAATCGTATCACTTTATTTTGAGACAGCTTCCCAAAAAATTTATATGAACTTGTTTCGGTTAAAAAAATATCCCATCGAGTTCGCAGGGCTTGTGCATATCTAATTACATAAAATCTATTCCAGTTGGCATTCGTTTTATTTGCCAACAACTTGGGGATTCATACCATCTCCTGTTGTGGTCATATGAATCCCAACTGTCAATGGAAGTTCTTATCGACGACGCAGGCAGTTCCAACGCAGGTTCAAGTTCATCGACAATTACATTTGCTGTGATCCTGTTGTGATCCAAGCAACCCAATCAGCAAAGCCTTGCTTTCTCGAACTAACTTGGAATTCGCCAGCACGGCTTAAAGCACGGCAGATACCAATGATTCTTCTCCTTCGCCGATCTTTCACAATAATGTTCCTTGTCATCAAGATTGCGTATTCCTTCGCTTGGAAAGTAGCCAACGTTGTTATTCTCCAGAAAAACACCAGCGCCATCTTCCAAATCGGATTTGGATCCACCCGACTATATTCCGTTTCCCGCTCAGATTCAGGCCGAAATCATTTCTATGCATAGGGGAAGTCGATTTCGTACTTTTTCGGCTACAGGACTTCTAGTGTTATTGCATCAGATTGCATGTCCATCAGAGTAAAAAGATAGTAGGCGCGTTAAGTCATCTAAATTCCAGTGATTGTTGTGCCAAAAACATGTTCATTCCATGATATGAACATCAAGAAATGAAAGATTTATTAGTGTTTCTGTCTAGTGACGTACATATTTTCGTGAAAACTTATTTCACTAGACTTGGTCTGTTCGGTTAAGTGTTTGAAAATTCTTAAGGCTTTTGCTTTGGCTTTGTTTATTGTAGGGCTTTTTCTGTCGCAGAAGTTTCATAATCCATAGAATTTCGTTGTTGATTTCTCTAAATGCTGCACGGAGTACATGGCTTATGACAATAACCTGTAACGCAATAACGAGGTTGATACTGTGTTCATGAGGTCGTTGTATTGTAGGAGGCTCCAGCGCGAAAACTTGCCTGTTCTTTGTCGAGCATTTTAATTGAATGTTCTGAATCTGTTCGATATAATTCTATTTTGGCTACAGCTGTGAGAAAGCCGTATTTTAAATTCTCACAATTCAATAGATTTTGCTTGATCATTCCTCCACTCCGAAGGGTAATTTGATGCCGCTTTAAATAGTTTTTTAGGGATGTCATATAGCTTTGTCATCGCTTTGGTTTTCGTGAGTGGGTTGACTGTTGTTCATTTACGGTTTTTATTTTTTATTGTCTCGGAAGACCCACTAAAATATGAGATCATATTACCATCGTTTAAATTGTTAACAAAATGCTGTCTTCATTTGTTGATCTGATCCTCACCCAAAATCAGAAAGTAAATGCAAACACTTCACTGAATGTTGTTCGAAGTTCCGACCAGCGATGAGCGGTTTGGTGACGTTATGGAGAGTTCTTGGGTCTTTCTTCTATTACAATCGCGTGCTGTTTTTTCGTTCTTGAAGCAATGCAATTGAATTGCTTTAGACTTCACTTTCTCCTTTTTTGTGCGATATTGGACTTCACGTTCGGTTTCCTCTACTGCTGCTCCAACTGTCTGCTGACGACGGCCATATGAGGTGACTTTTCTGCTAATTACTAAAGTAGGTACACATATCAGCCGCAAAAATACTTCTCACAACGTACAAGAGTGCGTTCATATTGTCCAATTTCGTCCCTGAAATATTGTTGTACTTGGAGATCACTTAGTAAGCCGCTTGTAAGACACATTAAACTATTCAATTTCAACCACATTGCATTCGAATTTATCCACTTAAACGAAGAAGATATTATGGAATACGGAAATATTGGTTATACCCAGTAAGCTCGTCGATTAATGTTATCCAAAACTGTATGAACTCCTGCTCCGTTTTCAGAGATATCTAGCCTGATGAGATGATTGAAATTGACGCCTGATATTGCTGAGTGAGTAGAGAAAAGCAGCAGCCCAGACGAATTATGCGGTACGGACATGAAATAGAAGTGAATGATATTTTAAAGTCTTTGGTCTTTTCACAGAGTGTAAGTGAAGGTTTACCGAATTTTGTAAAATATAAGAAACCTGTCTAACTGATACGCTCATGCAAATATGCTATTCTTTAAAGTTCACATATCTTCGCCTTTAATTTGTAACGATGTACCCCATTAGTTACAAGATAAAGCCATAATGGGTCTTTATCAACAAACTGAAACAAGAATCACACATAACAATTTTAATTTAAATATAACATAATAAATTTAACCAACAAGACATTACAGTACTTTAAACGTCGTGAGATGAATAAATTAAAATTAACACTGGCATGTAGCATGTAGCATGTAGACAATTTAACTCACTTGCCCCTGACATAATTGTTTCGTCCAGAATCAAAAGTATCACCCTTAGTACGATATACTCTCATGGTGAAGACCAAAAATAAAGTCCTCAATCTGTGCTACGGAGAAGCAGCAGTTAAAAAAGGGATTTCCATCGCCGAATCTTTTTTGTCCATTTGTCGGTAGATATGTACATATATACGAGTACATACGTACAAGCCTAGCACTGTTTAAGAGGACCACAAGCCACTCATGTGAATGCCATCACGATAACCCAAACCATTCGCAAACATGCCCTTATGACGGCGAATCTGGGTGAATCTGGGCTGCCGCAACTGTGAAAGGATTGTCGCAAAATCCACAACCTCAGGAACAGAGGAACAGAGAATTTTAATCACGCCTCACCAAACAAAGAAATTTGCTAATAGCTCCATTGGTCGGCTGGAGTGTGTGGGTAAATTTCTATCATACTGGCAACATCGTCGATGTCCTGTGGCATTATACTCCCACACACAAAGGAATGGTCTGCGTCTGGCCGAGGTGTAGGCGGTTTTCTCGTTCGTTTCTTGTTTCATTTATTTTTTTTTCTCATTTTTAATTTAAAAAAAAGAAAAAAATCCAATTTAAGCTAAAACCCTCTCTCTCATCCTGCAACGTGACGATAGTCATTCTGTTGATTGTGTGAGCAAGTAACAAATTACTAAAACAGAATGGGAAAACAGGACCAGCATATATACAGTCCCATACCATAAAATTAGTTACACGTTATAATAGATACAATATTTTGGTGTTGCTTTTTATTTTAAAAAATATTTAAAATATTCATATTAAATTTTAAAATAGAAAGAATTAAAACATTTTTAAAAATTAATGAATTTCGATAAACTTTTTAATATTGCAAAAGCAATAATAATAATAATAGTAGAATGATTATATTAATTTTTTTTTATTATTGTCAATCCGGCTTCGATCGCAAGTTTGGCCGTTTTTCATTTACTCTGTAGAAGATCCGTATAGGATCCACCTGGTGCTGGAACATGGCCTGTAAAGGAGATTCGCGTTTGAGCAACTGAATTAGACCGCTATTGCAATATTATCGAAAATTATTGTGTCCTTCATGTTGATGCATCATCATATATTTTTATTTTTTTTTTTTAAATGAGGTGGGAGCTCACAAGCATGTGGAAGCATTATATGCTGTCGTGTTCGGTTTTCCAACTGTCGACGATGAATTCGAAACGTAAGAGTATACTATAGATGGAAAATCACAACCAGTTGTCGTTTAGGAGCTGCAACATTAGAAACAGAAATAAATCTTTGTGTTTTGTAACATAACAAGTTTCCACGATACCGGCAACATTTTAAAATTTTATGGTGGTGCTTGGAAAAGAAGTGCAACTGGACCCGCAGCAGTAGAAAGGTGAATAAGAGAATTGAACGGAGTCCACAACAGGGCGCAAGCAAGATGACTAAAGAGCTTTGATGTCCCAATAAATGAGCCTCGGGTCAATGCATACAAAAACAAAAGTTGCACAGTCTCAATTATAGGCAGAAGAAACGCCTTGTCGTTAGTGGTGCATTGCTTAACATTTAATTGTTCACCGTTCTGTAAGTCGAAAACCAACAAAAGAATAGGGTGACCAGATCACAACAGCCGAAAGTCGAACACCACTGTTTTGGACGTCACAACAACTAATTTTCACAAAAGCGTGCCGAAAGGACCATTGGGCACATAACCACTTTGTTTAGATATCATTTACGTTCATGTAAGACCCAGCAAAGACTTTTGTGTTTGGAGTATGTTAGAGGCTAGGATCACCTCCAAAAAACACAAAAGTATAAATTTTCTGAAAGCAGCCCGTCACCGAGAACGACACAAAATTCCATAAGCAAGCAACTCCATGGACCTACTCATATCAAAAAATTCAATTGGTTTCCTTAAATATGATCGCTAATTAACTTTCTGTACGAGATTGGATTTAAAATATTCAAAAAGGTAAATTTTATGTTTTCTACGTGGTATACTACCCATCAAAACCATTGACTTTCTCAAGACTTAATTCAAGGATAAAATTATATCGCCAAATGGAAAAGAGAATCGGTCGCCAAAATCGTACCATTAGACGATAATAGTTCAAAAAAAGGAAATATAAGAACGCAGCTGTTGCGACTCAAAAAAACAGCTATGTTTTTGGTTTGGATACGCGACAGAAAAAATCAAAACTGGTTTACCGAGTTCGGTAAGTAAGATATTCACTCGAAAGAGGAAGAACTTTCAGCAGCTACGACTGATCTTTGTCTTACTGCAAGGCTCAAAGTTTCAACTTCATCCAAAGGTGGCCATCCTTTAGCCATCGGATATGAAAAAAAATCTGAAAATATGAGTTCGCCTCTGTTTGCAGTATTTTTGAACATACACTTTGTGTTTAGTTTTTTTGCATCGAGTTATTCAAGAACAAGTGGATTTTGTACGATAACAGGAAGAGGTCAGAGATAAGAGACCCTCCCAGCTGGAAAACTGAGGAAGTTGTGCATTATTCGCTTTTTTTAAAGTGGAAAAATAATCAGCAGAGTCATACTGTAAGGAATTTAATATAATCCATAGAAAATAGTGCCATAGAAATAGAACTGCTGCATGAAAATGCAAGCCCATTTGTTTCCTACAACCAATACTACTATTTTCTTTAGTCTTTCTTGAATATTGGGTTTCCTATTTAGTTTCCTGTCAAAAATAGAACCCAAATATTTCGCTGTATTGGAAAAGACTTAGCTGGTACCGCTAATTGTAGGAGTGTATATGATTGCAATTTAGTTTTTCAAGGAAAAGAAAACAAGGTCAGTCTTTTGAGGGGAACACGACCACTGGGTACTCTCTATAAATAAGGGATCATTCAATGTGTCTAGTCAGTAAATGTAGAGCCGTTTCCACCGACTGAATCGTAGACAAAAGTCATGGATCATATCAGTCAAATCAGTCATTCGACAGTTTTCAGAAGGAAATATGATAGATTTATAGGTCTTTTGGGACAATATGAGAATATTTTCAGTCTTTGAGAATGGAATAATAACAATTTGTACCTCGGCAGGTATTATAGTGTCTGGACCAGTAGACTTGTTTGTCCAGAGCACCTACTAACTTACTTACTTAAGTTTGAGGTGAACCTGGGCCTAAATTAACAAGTCTCTCCATTTGGTCCGGTCTTTAGCTAACTGCATCCAGTTGCGGACTCCTAGTCGATGTAGGTCCACTTCTACTTGTGCGTGTCACCTGAGGTGAGGTCTTCCTCTACTGCGTTGTCACTCCGGGTTAGATTCGTATACTTTGCGGGCATAGCATTGGGGTCCATTCGCTCTACACTTCAAGCGGCTAATACGCAGTTTTATACCTAGGTTGATGTCGCTGTACAGCTCGCATAGAATCTTCTCCTCCAAAGCCCGTGAATGCAAACGGAACTGAACATTATTCAACGCATTTTTCTCTTGAAACGACTGACGATATTTTCATTCGCTTTCGATAGGGTTTATGCTTCTGCGCCATAAGGGATGATCAAAGTCTTATTCGGGATAGGGCCTTACTATTCACTTGCCTAATTAGTCCAAGGAAACGGCGATTGGCAAGAGTGATCCTTCTTTTTATTTCAGCTGAGGTGCTGTTGGCAGAATCCATATCAGAACTACGGTAGACAAAGTTCTTTACTACCTCGAAATTATAGCTATCAATTGTAACATTCTGTCCTCTGTCCATATCATCGATGTTGTGTGTTCCTGCTTGTTGACCGCATACATTTGGTTTTGCCCTCATTTACCACTAAAGCGATTCTAGCAGCTTTCGTTTCAATGCTAGCGAACGCACTGGTGATAGCCCGCTGTGTTTTCTCAATTATGTCGATATCATTGGGTCCGCTAGTAGTACTTTTGAAAGACTGTGACTACAGTTTTCACTTGTAAGTTCCACACAATTCTTTCAAGCATAATGTTAAAGAAGTCACATGACAGCGCGTCAGCAGTTAAGTCGTTACCGACTTTGACGAAGCAGCGAGCGTTCGTAATCATCATTCTGCACAGACAAGGCAAGGATGCCAAAACTAGATATGGCTCTATAACGCTCGTATCTATAAATGCTGTTATATGCGGCCGTAAAATCGATGAAAAGATGATAGGTATCGATTCGGACTTCTTGAGTTTTTGCCATGATCTGCCGGAGTGTGTAAAGAGTTGGTCAATTGTGGACTTTCCTGGTATGAAACCGCACTGATAGGAACCAATCAGGTTGTTTTCCCAGAGCACTTTGTCCCTTGTAATCAGACCGGGAATTTTAGTCGCGGCAGCCATATTCCTTCTAAGGTTGTTACTGGCCATGAATAGGGAGCTACCTGGAAACTGGGTGTACAGTAGCAGGTTGAGTGATTCATCACTTGAAGTCGTCCAAGTAAATTGTCTTGATATTGTATTTAGGCAAGCATTCATCTCACGTGATTTTAGTTGTCTGAAAAAAGGTCTTTCGGTCACGGCTGGTATTGAACCCCAAAAAGTCCGATTGGGAAGCCAATACACTACCACTTGAGCTACGGTCAATACATTCAATATTTTATTAAACAGCAAAATCAGTTGTGTAAGTTATTCTCTCCGTGGGCTGTCCCTTCATATCGGTATTTTTTTCAACATAACTTTGGTTTAGCATTGATCACTCTACCTCTCAGGATTTTCTTAATTCAGTAGGCAAGACATTCGTTGGACTTGAGATCTATTTTGGTTATGCATTGCGTTTTCCAGGATATGTACAGAAAGTATAGTCCTTGTTCTGTATGAGCTCTTCTATTCTTTAACCACCATACGGATTCTTCCTTTTGGATCAGTGCCAAATTCATCCCAATGTTATACAGGAAGATAATCTTTACTTTTGCCCGTATAACCCGTATAAGGGAGATTTCAGCCAGGGGTCGATCTCGACTTTCTTATATCTCTGATAGCGTTTTACTACCAAGTCCACTTTGTGACTACTACAGCCTTGATTTGCTTTAATCTCAACCTTTCGATTGTACAAATTATTACTTTCCTTTGGTCCTAGGTCTTTTGTAAAAGATAAATTCTTATTTAAATAATACTAGAATACAATGGTATTTTATAATTAAACTTAAACTAAGTCTGGAAGACTAGCCGATCCTGCTGCTGAAAGTTGAGTCGAGTACTGATGATTTTGGATGGAGTTTATATACTCTTGAAATGACATCATCTGAGTGGTGATGACTTCATCAATCGATAGTTCTAGATTGATCGGTAATGGCATATTTCATCAGGACTGGACTTGGTGTCCGTGTGCTTTTGTTTACAATCGATCGGAAGTGATATTTAACATGTTTGATCTTGATTGGTGTCCAGATGCTCTTATTTATACAATAGCTGATCATTAGCAATATGTGACAAATGACATGTTTGATCAGGATTGGACTTGGTGTCCAGATGTTCTTGTTTACAGTTGATGCTGTTGCGATTGTGTGGCAATCGTGCTGATGCTGAGTAAGCAGTTTTAAGATATATTATTCTAATAAACGAGTATCTTAACTTAAATGTTAAGGTCCTAGATACCTTGCTGAAATCTTATAAAATTTACATAAATCCTAACTATGTAAAACAAAAATTCCAAACGATGTCAGGCGTTAATATCATGCTTCCCTGAACCATTGTTCTGTGAGGCAATTAACCTTCCTACAAAGAGCTTATGTTGTTTAGGGTTAAGAATTCAAAAATAATGCGAAACCCCCATCATGGAGAGGCATAACATTTAGCTTTCATCGGTTGCCAAAACTATAATTGTATTTCTTCTACTACTTCTAAGATCCTTTTTATAAAAAATAATTGTCTACGACCTCAGATTTGTAATCTCAGTACGAGTATTAGACACAAGAATTGTAACAATGTCCCTAATTTTATGGCGCCAAGTTGCAGACAATGTGGTGTAGGCGGGTCCAAGTTATTTTTTTCAGGGAGAAAAGATAATTTTTTACACTATTCGAAAGGACTTCAATGTCGTTGTTAGATGTTTTAATTGTCCCATAACGGTTCCAGTTATTTTTTCCATTCGAATTTCTTTCCATTTACGATTTTCTGTTTTTCTTTTAATTTCTTGTATTTTTGTTTTCATTTCTCTACTCTAATCTGCGAAAAGATTAAACTACAATTTAGTTAAAAGCTTGTTCTGTTTCACTCCCGAGAGGGATTGGCGACAACTTTATGAGTACGACTGACCAGGATTTATATTTCTTCGAATCTTTTAAATGCTTGGAGCTGGTCCATCATCCTCTTGGTTGTAGGGAGCAGTTGAGCAGCACAGGATGCTTGTAAAATTGGTCCCGTTCCGGTTTAGTTAAGTGAAATAATGAATTGTTGGAATGAGAGCGCATAAAGCGAAATATGCGTGTGAAGTAAAAATTTGAGTGCAAAAAGAGTGTTACACAAGTGCTGCGTGTGTATGATTGGTATTGTAACAATCGAGAGAAAAAAAAAATTTTTCGTACATGGAAAAATGGAAGAAAGAAAACGATTTTCATTTTTTCCTTTCCTTTGCAAAGATGATACGTAAATGTTTTAGCTTTGGGAGGTTTTTGGAGAATATGATTATTTGCTTAAAGCCTTCGTTTTCTAAATCAACGCTAGCCCTTAAAATGTATGTACAAAGTAGTAGCACCAATTTTGTAAACTTAGGTTGCGTTTGCTATTACACGGAGTTAAATTGACCGGAGACATGCATATGCTTTCGTAATGGGCTAGATGATGCTCATGAATAAGAACTCATGGTTAATCGTAGAGGAGATTGCAAGAATTGATGCATAATAAATGAGAAAAAAACTGCAAGACGATCGGAGGAAATGGACCGACGTGGCCATGGTAAGAATACGAGTACATGAAAGACTGCTATATTTGACATTTATAGAAATGTCTAACAGTGTGTGTTGACAACAAAATTTACTCGCGCAGCTTCTAGTCCATCTGGTTTTACTAGAAACTGTGATTTGGCGGCCAAAGGATCCTATCCATCACGCACGTAATGAGATGAAGTGAGCGTTAATTTGCTCGACCAATGTACTCATCCATAGTACCTCTATTGATAATGTAGGGTCGGATAATTATAAAACTCGCAATCTTATCACCTATAATACTTCGTAGTCTTTGATAGCTATGTGTCTTGGTACCAGTTCAGAAATTTTTTCAGGAGTTTTTCAGCGTCGAACGGCTGCAATCCCAACAAACCACCAGGGCCTTTCCCGATTATGTTTCTCAACTTTTCGACTTGTGGCATCGATGGGAAGAATCCATCTGACGCCGCTTCTTCTGATGTTATGGAGTTCATTCGACTACATCCACAAAATTCATAGCTTGATGAAGAATGCAGGCAACCATACGTAGGAAAATAACTCACCTATGAAGCGGCAATGCACAGATGAACTAGATCTGCCCTTGAGCTCTCCGAGCAAAATAATAGTAAAAAATAAGACCTGGACCTGTAGACTGTTAAACAGCGAGGACAACCCAAATTCTGCTGTTTGAAGACACCGAGCCCCCGCCCAATTATTAAGGCTTCGCCCATCAATGACGTTGTCTTATAATAAACGGGGACAGAGCAAAATACTGGTCTTATCGTAAACATCTACAGATGACGCTACCGAAGGTTGCTACGATTTGACCAGTCACAAGTTGCCGGTCATAGGTCTTGTTGGCGGCTGGACCACCGGTAGTCCCTACCAGGACTTAAATCACAGTTGCCTGGAGTCAGGAGCCCCCCGGATCTCGGTCCGGGCCTGACTTGTTAGAGGTAGGCCCCCTTGTGGGAGCGTCATGGTGGCTGTGGTTTAAACCCAAAATCGCGGGAAGGGTCCTACCTTGGGTTTTCCCTTGGTTTTTCCCTTGGGTTTTCCCTTGGTTTGACCCAATGTAGAGTTGCAATAAGTACTGGGTGCTGCGACCCTAAGAGCAGTAAGAGGTTTTAGGCCGGCCTCGACTCATACCAAGGGTGGAACTTGTGCCGGCAATACAGTTCCGAATTGGTGTCTGAAACAGTGAAAATGTTTGGTGAGCGATGGCAAGGCGTATCCTTGCTCCCATGGATGTATGGGAATCCCGTAGGTTTAAGACTACATGGCAGGTACTTACGTTAAACACAAGAGGTGATGCGTCGTGCTATTTCTTTCAAGATCAGAAAAGGTCTCCCTCTAAATGAGCGCGATTGGGTTTCCCCGGAAGAAGTGGATGGCCTATCCCTGAAGCAGCGTAAAACCTTGCTACACGCATGTGTTCTATCTAGATGGCAATCTAGATGGGATGCTAGCGAAAATGGCAGGGTTACTTACGGCTTCTAAAGGGATGTGCTAACCGTGCGAATCTTTCCTGAACGGAATTTTAACCTTAGCCTGGGCTTTTTGTTGACCGGGCATGGCTCTCTTAATGCATTCTTCCATAAGAGGGGGCTTGGCGAGGTTGCTCATGTGGAGCTACTTAGCTCCATGTCCTATGTAAGTGTCCCAATTACGCTGACATAAGGAACTTGCAGGCTATGGGCATCACCTTTAATGGAGAGACCTACGATGTCAGTGGAATTATCACTGATACCGTACGGTTCGAAAGAATCCGTAGTTTTGCAAAAGAAGTATTCAATAGAAGGCGCAGTAGGCAGCTAGCGGGAAGATTGTAGAAATTTGTTGTTGCAAGGCCGCCAGTCCTGGGCAGTGAGGTGCCCAACTGGAAGTAACCTCAAGGTTGCGAAGCTTGACCGGAAGCTATATTCTGGCACTACGGGAGGTCAGGAGCCCCCGGAACTATGGTTCCGGCCTGACCTAGGAGTTGGCCCCCTTGTGGGAGAATCGTGGTGGCTGTAGGTGTATACCAAAAATCGCGGGGAAAGTAGACCGAATGGAGCTTGGTCATCTCATGGCTTAGCATATGTTGTAGTTTGCTACGACCTGTGCTGGAGAATGGGATTGCTATGGAACCAACTGGTCTATTCGATGTGGAGTTGCATTGCAACCGAGTGCCATGACCCACAGAATGGCGGTGGTATTAGATAGGCCTCGACCCTTCACCAAAGGGGAAGTTCGTGCCTTACACACGACTTCGAATCTGGTACTGGTGGTAGTACTTGTACTACCCGAAGGGCGCTTATCAACGCATTGTTTTGATATCTTGTGCGAAGACGCACCGTAGGCTTAGGCCCTCACGGCAGGTACCTACGTAAAACAGAAGAGACATCTGTCACCAAGAAGGACGGCATAACATCGCCACAATGCACAGCTATAACTTTGAGATAGTCAGATACTGTGGATACCTCGATTCCGCCATTAACTTTGATGATCACACTTTATCAGTAGTCAAATGAAGAGTTACACTATTCAGTAATAAAACCTTGCTAATAGATACTAAGGAAGCTCTATATAAGACCCTCATCATCCCAATCCTGGCTTGTGATCCAAAATCATGGATATTAGCGAAGGTGGCTGAAGATATTCTTTCCCGTTTTGCATGCAAAACTTCGAGTGATTTTTGGTCTCGTTTGCCTTTCCGGGATTTGGAAGAGGAGATTTAACGGCGAGCTTTACAAATTGTACAGTGACATCGACATGGTCAAAAAAGTGCACATTAGTCGCCTAAGATAGCTAGGCCATGCAGAGCGAATGAACACCAACGCCCAAGACCGAAGAGTCTTCCATTCCAACCCCGAGGCACAACACAGTAGAGAAAGTCTCGCTCAAGTGGAAAGTGATGATTTCGAGTACGCAGCTGGAACAGGTAAGCCAGAGATCCATTGTTTAAGGTCAACTCCAATTTGTAGTACCATATAAGTAAATAAGTAAATAAGATCTGAAGAATTTGCGTGCACCAACAAATTTACATAGGTCTACAAGGAGTTACATAGCACTATCTCAATGGCTAGTTCACTGATCCATTTAGCCATCTACAATAATACTGTCGTTGAATTGAGTCCTCTGCAAGACGATGGTTTCATTGGTAGTGTATATCGTAGCGCACTCATAGGGTAAGTATAAGAAATGTGAACATCACACCAAGCAGTCCACATTTGTGTAGGACACTTCAAGCTGCTCAAGAGCCCAATCCACAAACTACCGCCGCAAGTCATGATCTCATGGCTTTAGTTCAAGCACCGCATA
Source organism: Volucella bombylans (assembly GCA_949129095.1). Lineage (NCBI taxonomy): Eukaryota > Metazoa > Arthropoda > Insecta > Diptera > Syrphidae > Volucella > Volucella bombylans. The sequence continues at coordinate 100,714,250 of OX422141.1, read as the reverse complement.
GGTCTTATACAAGTGTAGACCGAGATCTTCTTACAAAATTGTTAACTGAATCGATGGAAGAAGGTCAAACTATTGGGATCAACATCAGATTGACGATTATTGATAATACAACCCTTTAACAAATTCTCCTATACGTTTCGCGAATTAAAAACACATTCTCAAAATGAGTTTGAATGTTACGGAAGCGTTTTTTTTGTATAACTTCATTCATGATAATCGGACAATAGTGAACATAAACCATAAAGAACTCTCAGAAATGTCATATTTATTGAAAGGTCCCTCAGTAAGAAAAACCCTTGTCTTTCATTAAATAAGTAAAAATTTACACTTGCCTTTTTGTACGTTCTCATGTTAACTAGTCAGACTTGGAGTTGAACTAGATAGTCTAAGCACAGTTTGAAAAATCTCTGGGAGGACAGGGACCTCCTGTAGATATGGTGTTGTGCGGTAAAAAAGTGTTCAAACTTATCTTCCATATCTTTAATGTTTTTTAGCAGCAAATATTAGCCAACTCCTGTACTGTGAAATCCTTTATATTGCATTTTATACTAATAACAAAAATAATCAGCGACTTCTTATAATTTTTCTTAAAAACTGCTTTGTAAGTGTGGACAAAAAATTGCCCGAATTAGTTCTAAAATTCAGCGTTCACAGCGTTTGGTTTACTGCAACCTGAACTGTGTTAATCTTCAACAAAGTGACAGTGAAGACATGCAAAATAACAGCATTTCTTAACATTTTGTGTCGCGTGATAAACAAAGTTGTCATGTTTATGCTCACCACCAGTACAGTGAAAGTTCTGCATCAAAAATCACTGCAAAAATGTGTTGATGTCATTGGGGTTCCTAATGTAGACACCAGTAATACTCTGGACGCATCTGTCAATTTGTTGACAAAGGGAATCAACGAAAACTTTAATGTCGATGACATTAACTATTGTTATGTCAAGAACATCACACGTAAGCATATTCTATCTGATTCTTCTATGGTTTTAAATTATTATATTGTATACTACTGTGATCAAAAAATAAGGTGGCATTTTGATTTTAAAACACGCGGGCTCTGCAATATTTTTTTATTTAGATTTCGTGTAAAAATCTGCAATAAAAATCTTTTGAATAAAGTTACGCAAGTGTTTTGTGAATATTTAGCGATTTTTACAATGTCTGATTTTGTTGAGCAAAAGTAGTTGCATCAAATTTTGTTTGCTGAATGAAATTTCTGCCGCAGAATGTTGTAGGAGGCTTGGTCACAAGACAAAATTTACAAGTGGTACAAACAATTCAAAGAAAGCAGAGAAAGCGTTGAAGACAAAGATGGCCCTGGATAGCCATCAAAATCAACAGATGAACAATAAGTCAAGGAAATCAAAGATTTGGTGTTCAATAATTGTCAATTGACAATTAGAGACCTCGTTGATACTGTTAATATTTCATTTGCATCAGTCCAGACCATTTTGAAAGATGTTTTGTGTCTGAAAAAAGTCAAAGCTCATTTCGCTCCAAGAACACTCAACTTTTTGGAATTTTTTTGCATTGGTTCTTTGAGCCCATTTCGCCGAAAATTCAACTCATATCGTTAGTTTAGTTTTCAATGCATTTTATTTTCTTACTAATTAACTCTTACATACTAACAAAAAATGCTCAAATGCTAGCTTACAATTACTTAACAGTCTTATACTAACTTACTGGCCCCACACAGGCACTCTAAGCTACTCTAAATACTTATATCTAACAACTCATATCGTTCCACAATCATCGTGTTCATCTAATTTAGCACCGTGTGACTTTTGGCTATTCTTTAAACTCAAGAGACCGCTCCGAGGACACTGTTTCGACTCGATTAAGGAGATAAATACCGAATCCGCTGCGCGCTTTAAAGGCCCTTCCCGAAATCGACTTCAACAATTGTTTCGAGGATTGGAAAAACCGTTATCCTAAGTGTATTGTATCAGCCCCTCTTGACGGTGATGAAATAGATTTTAAGAGAGATAAACAATTTCACCTTATTTTTTGATCACAGTGGTACGAGGATATCTGGTTCTTTTTTTGATCTAATGGCTTGGAATCGTATTTTAGAGAACATAGAAGAGTAACTCTTTTAACACAAACCTGTGTTGATCATATCTTCGGTAGACTTGGTCGCAGCTCTAAGCTGACCATCACTATTTCCTTAGAAGTTTAGTTTTTCAACGCACTAACGTAAAGCAACCTGAGAAGCCGGTATGGTTTGATAAAGTTTCAACATTGAACTATGTACGTTTCAACCATGTTCTACTGTATACATGTTGAACAGATGTATACCTTGAAAGTAAACCCTCTAATGCTTTTAACATATTTGTAAATATCTTAAAAGTTCATGTTAGTTAGAAGCCATGGATGTATATGACCTTACTAGAAAAGATTGAAAAGAAGAATAAATTATGTATTAAATGTAAAAAGAAACCGAATAATATCAATCTTCGACATCCCTATAATAGAGTGTGCAAGGATGTTGCAATTATTATACCCACAAACTACAACTATCTAGATCAATTTTAAGGAAGGAATGGACAAATTGTTAATGTATAAATAAAATACTACCCCCACAAATAAACCTAACTGTGATAGAACTAATCTCAACGAATTGTTTTAAACAATATTTTATACAGTGTTGTTTCCATGACCCTTTTTAATTCAAGTTTCTCTGAATCTTTTAATTTCATAATCTTTTCTCAAAAACTTTCTAAAAAGTTCTAACTCGTCAACGAGAGACGGATAGTCTAAATATTTTACTAAGAAAATCTCATTAAATATTGTTGATGTTTCAACGCAGAATTTTAATAAAAGTATCCGTAGTGGTATTTTTCCTGATGCATTGAAAACTGCAGAGGTTATACCGATATTAACGAAATATGATAGTTAAAATCTAAATAACTAAGGGAAATTCTCTAAATAAGGGAAATTCCCTTCTTCCGGTGTTTTCAATAATTTTTGAGAAAGCAGTGAATAATAGAATAATAGCCTTTCTTGATAAATCTTCTTTTTTTTTTAGTAAAAGTCAGTTTGAACTTAGAGTTGGTAAGTCCAAAGAGAATGCGCTCCTAGAGTTTTGATGATTTAACTACGACAGCTTGAACAAAATAAAAATATACAGCTGCTATTTTCAGTGATATGTATAACTAAGGCGTTTAATACTGTCGGCATGTCATATTAAGAAAAAAATTAGAAAAAGCTGGGATTAGAGGCTTTATGCTTAGTTGTTGTAAGGATAAATAATAGTTTTAGCCTGCCTTTAGATATTAAAACTGGTGCGCCAAAAGGTTCAATGCTTGGTCCGATCCTTTTTTTTTTGACTTACATCAATTCAATATTTAATACAGATTTCAAAGGTATACTAGACTAAGTATTGTACGAGTAGTTCTGCTTTAGATTTAGTTGCTTACATAAAGCGTGACTTAGAGCAGCTAAGGTATTGGCTTTATTTTTCATAAATTGGTAATAAGTGATAATTTCCCCCATATGAATTATTGTAGTGCAAGTTGCAAGCATTTATTATTTAGCCTGCTACATGCAAAACGACATCACTTTCTATCTTATAAGGGTCTTTCCAGAGCATCTGGGGAGAACAAAATCCTCGTATAATTTCAGAAAATCATTACGAGTACATCCACAAAGATGTACTATTTGGTGTAGTTTTTGGGCTGGTGAGAACATTGGTACGTTTTTCTTCGACGATTCAAATGAATATCAATGGAGAACGCAATAGACAAATGATTGAAACAATTTTGTGATCTCAAATTGAAGAAATAGACACAGGCGAGCTTTCTTATCAATATGATGGAGGTCCGATTCACGTAACACGCGTAAATATTGATTTCCAGATCAATTAATTTTACGTAATGGTGACATAAGAGTAAACTGGTCACCTAGATCATGTGATTTAACACCATTAGATTATTTTGTTTGGGGTTTTCTGAAAAGTCTTTGGATAAGCCTACAACAATTGCATAGCTGAAAAATAATGGCTATAGAACCGCTCGTGGTGGACATTTAAATGGTGTTATTTTTCACACATAATTGTTAAGAATCACATCTTTATAAAAATAAAACAACAGAAAAAATCTAAGTATTTACATGTTTTATTTAAAAAAAGTCACGCTTTTATGTTTGACTTTTGAAAGACCATTTATAAAGGGGATACAATTGGTTCACCTTAGTAGTACTCATACCACGTGAGGCAATTTTTCAAAAAAAAGTGATGGAACTACTGCAATCTATTGTTTTAGTCTATTGGAGAGGTATTCATAGTATTAAAGCCCATCCGTTACTTATTGTGCAGAAATATCCTCAATAATCTAGAGAAGATATCGACTAGAAAACAGTTATTTGCTTTTTGTCAACTCAAAAATCCTTTCACTCAAGCATCTTTACTTTTACAAAGTGGTGAGAATATTCTTTGTAACGACTAGTTACACAATCAGTCACTACGTAATATTCATAGTTTCTTGCTTTAATTCCATCTTTCTACACATAACATTATTGGAACTTTTACTCCTCTGCCGCTCCAAGATTATACAATGTATTATCGCTTGAGATGAAACGAAACAGAAATTGGAAATAGGAAAATTAAGAAATAGCTTTTTTCACTTTGATCTAAATGAAATAGATTTCTTAATTAGTTGCATAATGATAAAATTTATTCGATAAACTTTAACATTTGTTTTCTTCACCCACTTAATACCGTTTTATTTGAATGGAGGATTATATAGCAAAGAAAGTAATAGCCTTATAGATTTTTGTGTTTTGAAGTTGAACATTTGAGAGCATACGAATAAACAATCCAAAAACCATGTATCCATTGCGATGATTCAAAAAGACATAGACATCTCAGTGGGAAGCTATTATCTATGAGTAAGATATACTAGTTATGGTGAAAAATTTTTACATTTTACCATCTTTCGCTTTATGAAACATGAGAATATTTTATTCGACGAACCTACGAGTACCTTCAAATATATTCCACACTGCTAATCAATGAAATCTCTGACATTGTCCTCCATGAGATATCAAATTTCGAGTTTTATTTGGAGAATGACACGTGGATCTCTTTTGCGTGGCTCATCGAATCTATTTCATTACTAAAGTGTTTGTACTATATTGATATTGATTGGTTATATCTCAATGATATCTGTTATCATGTTGCCCTATTAAAATATTAGTGGCACTTAAAGGTTACTTTTCCTGGCCTCTAAGTCAATAATTTAACTGCACATAACATTTTTAAATTGTCTCCTATCTAGCGATAAAAAATTTAAAGCCCCAGTTATAGATATTATTGTACTCATAACCAATGTTGCAGCGAAAATTCAATTATCTTTAAATTTGTTTAATATAAAATAGCGTGGCATCGAATTTAAACTTGTTAGGACGTTGAATTACATTAAAAGCATTGTCATCGGCGGCACTGGGAAATTAATTGTCGGTGCCTTAAGCAAACCACATTAAATAAGGCGTGTGAAATATAGCCCCCGGGTATCCGTCTGCAACGGATGTATCCACAATATCATGTGTTCGTTTTAAGTAAATTACTGGAAAGTATTGTACATTCAATATCCCATTTCATATAGGACATAATATTGTCGTACTTAATATTGTCGCAACTGCAGATAAATTAAATTTTATTTCAAAAATCTTTAAGATAAATTTTAAGATTCATCCATGTGCATAAGAGAGTGCTTGGAGAGTTCTTTTGAAGATAAATTAAATTTTACAGTTTTATTGCTTATTGAGTTTGAAGTTTACTAGAAAGCTTTGGATTCGTAACGTCTTTATCCACTTTTAACGAGCAGATTTCCGCTATTGTGTACGTATGGCAGTCTTTATTAGTTGAGATTTTGTTATTTAATTCAGGTATGAACTCTTTCAAAGACATCGCTAGAAATTGGATACGAATAGTATGCAAGAAATTTTCACTAGTTCCCTTGTAATCCCTTGTAAGAAATGAGCTGCGAATTTTTCCAAGTTATCTGTGCGAAAAATTCTTAAGTTAATTCCTTCGTTGCAGTACTAATTTGAACAGAAACTCCGTGGTTTTCAAAATGTAACAAATGAATGAACGTTCTACTTCTCGGAACGTTTTATGACGTATTTGGTATATATCTTATATTTATTCAGTTATAGCTGCTGCGTATATTGCAAAAAAATATGTACCGATTCTTGAAATAGTGTGATGCAACATTTTAATACTTCTATTCCTTAAATAAAGTTTTACTCGTATTTGCTTTACTTAACCTTAGATAGCGCTACCTTTTAGAATAGAGTTAAAAAACATCTAACAGCTGTCTTCATTTAACACGGTTTTGAGCTAATCGCTGTCAGTTGCGATCACTCACTAAATTTACTAAAGACTTAAGTTCCCTACCGAAACCATTCCCTGCGGAATAAATTCAAAGACACTCCACGCCGTAGCAGGGATGGTCATTTGTTCAATATGTACCAGCTTTCAAGGCATATGAGTTCGTTTTGACAAGTCAGTATCACCGTATAGCCGAAACCTATCCTTTTATCTTATTCTCTGAATTGCGGTTTTGGGACTGGGATCAAAACTAAATCTCGAAGTAAACAACGATACTTTCGTCCGTTTAAGATTAAGTATGCTTCCGTGTCATATAATAGGACTGAGCCCTGTTGTGTGGCTCTGTTCATGACATTGGTGGGGGATATCCTACTCAATGGCAGCATATAGTATTTTGATCTCATTTATGACCAAACCTGTCCTCGACGCTTCGGCTTCAAAAGCCACAAACTTCCCAGCGACAACTCGCTGGCTTCTTTAAATGTTGTCAATATATTCAGTGTTAGGTATCAGTTGTAGAGACTTACGCAATGTCCTACAACTATTTCAAGTAATTCTTTCACTGTCACTGACTTTTATGGCGCAACACACGTTATCCATTGCCATCTTCTACAGGGAGAAAAAAAACTTGACATGGCTCCATATAAGAGTAGCTCCTTCCTATAAATTCCGCCATATGCGGCTTCAAAATTCATGAAGAAATGGTGGGTATCGATTTTAAATTTCTGAGTTCCCAGGGATTGCTTTATGGTGATCAGATGATCTAATGGCTTTTCAATATCGTCACTGGTTGTCTGCCGTTCATAGCAGAGAATTCTGCCAAAGAAGACTCAATTAGAGGAGGCTTGAGCAATCCTTTGAGATTGAAGCCGTTTGGCATCAAATTTGATCACAGTACTTTACCAGTATTCTTGTATCCGGGATATTTGCATTTCAAAGGTAGTCGTCTGAGTCGACGTAGGCTTCTTAAACCATTCAATCATCTAGAATTATGAAGAATGCCAGCATGGTTTGTGGAGCTTTCAGTGTGACAACAGTGTGATACCTATGATGACATTTCGAATGTGCGTTTTCTTTCTAGCTTGACGTTTAAATCACGATGAATAATTTTAACGTTAAGGCTAGATTTTCTGGTCGAGAAGATCGTAGAAACAATCATTGGCACAGTCGCCTTTTTCTTCAGCTACGACAGCTTATCTGGCTTATGCTGGTGACTTGAATTTGTATGCGGATTGTAAACAGGTGCTTACTCAGATTTCTTATCTTCTTACTTAAGTCTTCTTCTGATGACAAATCCTTATTTGCCTCTATTTAAGAATTACCACAGTATGTGCCACAGTTTGTCATCCGTATTCACTTTGTATAGATTTAGGTCATCCGCCTATTATTCGGCCTCATGTTGGAGTGCTAAAGATTTTTAAATTCTACATTCATATCTGAAAGTCCTGTTCAGATTTTCGTATGTTTCACAACATGTGCCTTACGAAATTAATACGACGGTAAAACTGCCAACTTGTAGGCAAAGATGCTTCAAAGGATTGTTCTTGCGGCCCACTATGAACCTTCCTGCTGTTGGATACTTAGAAACTCCTCCGTAACAATTTCTATTTTAGCAACCTGACTAAATGCCTGAAACTCCTCACGTGAACCAGATTCGAGTGTATCGACTTAGCTTTAGAGAGGCTATTGCCTGTATATATAACAAAATTCAACTGGCTGTCCTTACACAGGTTCGAGTGTTCAGCTATATTTGCATATTCAGTGAAAAATATGTGGAACACCAATTTCACCATATGCATTACAGCATAAAAAACAGTATCGAGGGAAAAATATTGAGCCAGAAAAATGGAGGAAAATAAGATCCTGCGTAAAAAGAAAAGGGCCTAAGCAATCTTTCACTGAAGAAACCATCGACCATTTCTAAAACAGAAGAGGATGACTGAACTGCTCGTATCAGCTCAGCGGAGTTTTCAAAACATGTATGGTAGGTGATGTTTTGGTGGGGTCCATACGATAAATTGTCAACCAAGTATGACCTGCCTATTATCATACCGATTTTCAGCCTTTCATGTTCAAGAAATGCTATCCTATGGCTTGTAGGAACCATCGTGTCATATCCCTACCAGATGTGCTATATCCGTATAAGACACTCTCCAATGTATTGTGCGAATGTCTCAAGCCAACACACCATACTCAACTCAACTCAACGTAAGGACAGAGCGATAATCCACAAAAAATTTTACACTAAGACAAATCCTGGAAAAGTTCAACGAATTTCAAGTAGAGACTCACTCTCTCTTCTTAGACTACAAGTCTGCATATGAAATCATTTATCGTGTTGTGTGGTTTCTTCAATCTAGTGCTGGAACATAGAGTGCGCATCGCAATCTGTCCGACAAGCTTTTACGGCAATTGTGGAATAGGCGAAACGAGTTAGCCTTGCAGTACATAGGGACAAAAACAGGTTCTGTTCACCGTATAGGATGAAACGTCACTTTTAACAATAGTAACTTCGAAGTGGTTCATGAGTTCACCTATCTCGGAGTAAACATCAATGTCAGGAATGACACCCTAGTGGAGGTCCGGCGAATACTTACTCTAGAAAACCACTCCTTCTTCGGAAGACGATGTATACTCTACAAAACATTTATTCTGCTACTCTAGGATGCTAAAAAACACGTCAACTTATCTGGGTCGGACACATTAGGATCTTCGAATCACAGCCCCCAACCAGGATGACCAAACTTTCATTTTAAGGATCAAGCTATTATAGATGCCAGTGCGTTAAGTCTGGACAACTGAAAAAAGCGTACTCGAGACGCCGAAAGGCTGCCGTGATTTCGGCAGAGACTTTTCAGATGCCGAGTATTCATTATGTATGTACCATATGTACATATGTACATACAGATTCGGTCCATAGTCAAGATTCTTCTCTCAAATCGTTGTTTAGTTAAGTTCTGTATAGTGTATTAATTCATCTGGGCTCATATCCTTAATCGATAATCTTCTTCAAGACATCACTGAAATGCCAGCTCATTGCTATGTCTCTAGACTGTCTCTAGTTTCATTAACCATACTAGAAGGCTTGACTGCTGGTGTTGGCAATTAGTAGTCATGATCACACTGTAAGCATTCCTGCCTGAATATTATATCTTTCGATATAATCTACAATTCCTCATGACCTGAGCAACATTAAGTAAAACCTACATATTTTCCTAATAAAAGCGACATATTTGATTACCAAGAGAATGTTATTGTAGAACAGAGAGGGTAACGATTTCACACAACCGTCCTAAACTGTGTCAGTTATTCGTACATATGTTGTATTGTAAAGGGTTTTCCAATAGGGACTTGACAACTTTGAATTTAATTTGTGAACACACTCTTTCACTAATCATCACTGTCACTGTCAATTTATTCAGTAAACTCAACATTTTCATCATAGTAAAGTACACGAACGAGCAACGTCTGCGAATTATAAAAATTTTTTACCGAAATTCGGAGTCGGTGACTGCAACTTTAAGAGCGTTAACTCCAATTTTCGGTCGTAATTCTCGCCCTGGTAGACAGGCAATAACAAGTTTGGTGCAAAAATTTGAGTCTACATATTCGCTGTGTGATGTTGCCGTGTCAGTGAGACAACGGGTTGGTCGAAGTGTCGAAAATATCGCTGCCGTTCAGGCGTCTGTAGCAAACGATCCAAATCACTCAATTCCACGGCGTTCTCAAGAATTGGGCATCGCTCAGACCACATTGTGGCGTATATTATTGATCTTGATTTAGACCCATACAAGATCAAGCTGACTCAAGAATTGAAGCCGATGGACCATTTGAAGCGTTCTCCGATTGGGTTCTGGAGAAGATGCGCCAAGATGATGAATTTCATCGCAAAATCATCTTCAGTGACGAAGCTCATTTTTGACTCAATGGGTTCGTCAATAAGCAAAATATGCGTTATTGGTCGGGTGAAAATCCACATGTGCTTCATGAATCACCACTTCATCCACAAAAAATAACTGTTTAGTGCGGTTTGCATGCCGGCGGCGTTATTGGTGCATATTTTTTCGTCGACGATAACGATCGCCACGTTACTGTGAATGGTCAGCGTTATCGCGCCATGATCACCGATTATTTTTAGCCTGAATTGGAAGATATGGACTTGGACGACATCTGGTTTCAACAGGATGATGTCACAAGCCACACAGCACACGCTACAATCGATTTATTGAAGAGTGAGTATGGTGAGCGTGTCATCTTAAGACATGGGCCAGTCGATTGGCCGCCTCGTTCGTGCGATTTAACGCCGCTTGACTATTTTCTGTGGGGCTACGTTAAGTCTTCGGTTTATGCCAACACGCCGACGACGCCAACGACGTCGACGAAATAGCGGCCGTTTCGGCCGAAATGTGTGGTCGAGTCGTGGAAAATTGGGTCCAACGAATCAACCGCTGCAAACGTGCCCGCGGTGGCCATATGAACGAAGTCGAATTCCATTCATAAATATTTTGATTGTACTTCAAGCCGATAATAAAGTTTTTGAAATATCTCAAATGATTTGCGTTAGTTAAAAAAAAAGTTGTCAAGTCCTTATTGGAAAACGCTATATATGTATAAAAGCCTTCAAACAACCAATGCTTCTTAAATTCTGAAATTAATTTTAATTTTGAAACTACAGTCTAATATATGTATTTCAAATGTCTAGTCAACCCATTCGACAGATGTCAAAAGTCGCTTTTTTTTAATTTAACACTGTTCGAGAGTGACATTTCCCCCATTTCCATACGAAAATATTTTGCTGTGCTTAATCAGCTTGGTGCATTAAATCCGACAGATTTTTATTTTTGTTGTTTTTCCTTTTTCCGTTTGCCCCCCAAACTATCAGCACATGGATCGTTTTACCCACATCAAAGTCAACATGTGAAACCGTTTAGCTCTGACGATCCAACGAATGCATATATGAAAATTCCGTAGCCACAGACATTTTACATTCAGATTGGAAAGCACTCTATCACATCCCACCAACAGGGCAAACGATGGGATGGCGGTAGATACTCCAAGTTGTAGCAACGCATGTTGTTGCAGTGCATATCACCATGGTGGAAAATAAAATAGAAGCATATGTTATCCACGATTGGGTGCTTTTATCTCGTTGCCACTGGCAAGATGTGATACATACGAGTATCCTCCTTTGCCTGCGCTCAAAGTGGGTACACATTCAAACATTCAAACTGTTTTTATGCGAACAAGCCACAAGCAACGAAAGTCGTTCTTCTTCTTTTCGCCCCATCTCAACTCAACATAATTACATACACTAGAAAATAAAAGAAAATATATATTATAGGACACAAATAGGTCCTATGAATTCAAGACTTACTTTTCTTAGAGAAAAATATAGGACAATAGTTTAAAAACTATTCGAAATGGAAATACGCGATCAAATGGGCAGCACACGATAAGTTTCGATGAAAAAGGAAAACATTCTTCATGAGTTCGTTTTACTTCCGTCGAAATAGCTCTATTACTCTTCGAGAAAATCGAAGTACTAAAAATACCTTAAAAAAGTACTAAATTGATAAATTCAGATGGTGGAAAAAGATTTTGAGAAAATGTTGTCAGAAATATTTTGATAACAGTCCGCTCTGTACACGTGCGGTTTTTTTTAACTAGCGTAATAAGCGCAAAAAATGTTTATACTGAATATGTCAAAAGTACGAAAAGTTTTAAAACTCTCTTAGATTTTGTTCATATGATATTTTAGCTAGCATTTAAGTACAACAGCATCATGTGATAATAAGTGGCTATTTTTATCAAAATCTTACCCACCGTTCTAAGGATTTCGGCCATTTTTAAAACATCGCCTTTTAACTAAATTTCTCCATTTAACAATTTTTTAGAAAGCAAATTTTACATTCCAGTTAAGTTAATATATGGTATTCTATTCAGCCTGTAAAACTTTACAACTTATCATTTTTCCATGAGCAAAAAACTTGCACTTTAATAAAACTTTTTCGTGTGTAGGTGCGAATAAAAATTGTCAAAATGTCCGGGCACAGGGATTGACAGTTTTTTGCTACTATAACTGACATGATATAACTGGATATGTATATATCTCTCTTCTTTACCTCACTCTGTTAGAATTTGTTGAGTTGTGTTTTTTTTTTTCATATCGTGTTGGTTACCAAATGCATTAAAACGATGCAGGCATGCATTGGCAAGCCACTGGCATATTTTCAAATTGAAATAGAAATTTTGTTACGAACAATTGCAATATTTTCGGATGTGGCTTACATAGGAAGTCAACGCGTGTTCTGGCAGTTTTTTACCAGCACCCACAGGAGCATGGCCTCGTACATAGTCTAATTGAAAGCGGTGACAGGATGCAAAGCTATTTTAGCCCATAAATAACGATATTCGCGGTATATGCTTTGAAAAGTGTAAAATCCACTATATGGCCGAGTGTGGCAAAGAAAAATTATGCTCTACATACAAATAAAATACGTATGCATACGGATTCGTGCACAAATATAGTCACGATACAAAGCAAGGATGGCTTGCTTTGGTACATTAAATCAGCTTAAAAATCAAAAGAGCAATTTTGTTGAGGAAAATAAATAAAAATTAAAGAAAATGAATAGATTGTATTCGTGGGGAATACACTCTGATTCAAGATCCGACCTACTGCCAGGTTAATTTCGAAATACAACTCGGAGAAATTGCTGTGATATACCTTCTTCCAAACCTGACAATGCAAATTAAAAAAAAAAATCATCGCAATATCTTGCGTTCAATACGACTACAAATTTCTTCATTTGTCATCGCCAACGGCCATGCTTTTACGCCATAAAGCAGGGCTGGGATGATTAAATTTCTATATAGAGTCTCTTAAAAAGTGGTTAAATATTTTACTTCACGTTGTGAACCCGGACACAATGACTATGTCCATAGCTTGACGAGCTCATGAAAAATTAATGACTATTGCATCAACAAATTATCCATCCGAATTAAAATCATTTGGGACAGTATAGAATTGCATAGTTCTGTGTTCAAATAAGTTGAAATGTGAAAATTGTCAATTCTTCTCCCACGATCTCAAGAGTGGAAAAGTTCTTAAGGTCGTCTTACGCGGCTTGTGTATTGTGGACTCATATTAAAAAAGAAATATGAACACTATGTCGATAGCTTCTCCATATTTAATAGCACTGTAAAATGGTTCTATAAAATTACAAGGGTTAAAAAATATATTATATCGTTCCATTTTCCACACACAATTAAATTTAATTAAATGTCACAATTGTCAGATATTTGGCCATGGAGAAAGAAATTGTAACGCGCAGCCCTATTGTGCACATTGCGCTGGTTTGCATAAGACTGCTGGTTACATTAAAATCATAAAATACAAATTGCAGTGGCTCTCAAATGTCCACAGATCCAAAGTGGAAACCCAAGAGCGGTTTTTTTTACTACCCAGAACCCATGCAGTACAAAAACCGGCTCGCTTGAATTCTCTAACAGAATTTGCAGTGCAAATTGTCGCAGTGTAACAGCGCCGTCAACATTTCTCAAATGGAATAGAGAGTACTGCTCTCATAAACGCTCAGCCTCAAATTGCATTTGAGACCTCTTTCCAAAATGACTCCAATCTTAATAACATCAGAGCTCATGACCTCTGCCTATGGCGAGAATAATATTTATAGAAAAGACTACTTTAGCAAATCAAGAAGTTTTTAAAATTGTTTGTGTATATTTCCCTGGCAGAAACGCATTTGATGGAAAAAAGCGGATCCTCAAAAACGATTTAAGGGGGTGGCTCAAGTTAAGCGGTGACTTTGTATTTAGTGGAGAGGTAAATTGCCGTGGCAAAACGTTATTTATCATCTTACTGTTGCACTACTATTTTCCTGGTCCATGTTATATTCCAGATAATTCTCGTAACGCTCCTTCTGTTCTTGATTTGTTTTTTACTAATGCATTTTCTTTAAGATTCAGAAACTACTTTCTTTACGAATTTTGAAAAAGCAAACACAATACCGTTAACTTTTACAAAAAATCATAGCGTTTCCTCTCATCTAGGTGACATAAACACAAATATTTTGCTTCAAGGCGCCGTCCAATACACAATCAAAGTCCAAAAAACAAACAATTCAAGTTAAATCTCTACTTGTGATTTCGTAACTGAAGAAGACATAGAGTTTCGCTATTAAAAACTTAAAAACGAGATAATCAAGTAGTCCAGATTGTGCCAAAAATATATAACTACAATAAAACATTTGCCCAAAGTTGGAATTCTTAGGATTTATAATAAACGGATGCTTAAAAATGCAATATTTTCCTGATGCCCGCCTAAACGCACTAAACTCTGATCACTACCCTGTTTTTGGTAAACTTCTTCGGTCTGGGCCAAAAAGCAAGCAATGTGTTCATGATTTAATGAAATGCAAATTGAGTTCACTTCCGATCAGAAATTAGATCGAGTTTGAGAAATATTTCTGTCGATATAGATAATGTTTCTAGTAAAGAAGACGTAGATACGAGTACTGACCGTTTTTCAGAACATATTATACAATTGAATGCTGTTGAAAAATGCGTTCTTAAAGTTCCAAAACCAAATTTTTTTTTAAAAAAACTCCATTCACATATTTTGGAACTCATTAAACTTAGAAACATATACCGAAGAGATTGACAGAGATATCGCCAACCCTTTTATCGACAACAGGTTTAAATTTTGAATAAAATTGAAGAACTTTAATGGTTCTGCTTGATAGAGAAAAGACATTTGACACAGTTTGGCATAATAGCTTCATATACAAAATGTTAAATAATTTTCCACCCTATACTTGTAAAATAGTTCAAAGTTCCCTGTCGAGTCGTTGTTTTAGAGTCCATGTTAACAGTGCAGTCTGTGTTTGACTCTGGTGTTTCACAAGGTTCAGTCCTTAGCCCAATTTTATATAACATTTTTACATCTGATTTTCCAAATCTTCGAGATTGTTAGCTTGCTATCGTTGTCCCATGAGTTCGGCTCCTGACATTGGGAGGAACTTAATTAAATTAAAAAATTCAAATCAAGGCTTGTTACTTTCCCAGTAAAGTATTGAATTTGAATGAAGTGGACATCAAGTGGGAGCCCTCTGTTAGATATTTAGGTATACACATGGACGAAAAATTAACCTTTAGCGATCACGCTTAAGAAAATTGCTATTGCCACTAAAATGCTTTATCCTTTTATTAATAGGAAATCGTGTCAATCTTCTGAAAATAAAATTATCAGTCATAAAGCGATATTTCAGACAATTTTACTTTATGGGTGCCAAGTATGGGGAGACTGTGCAAAATGCCACATCAAAAAACTAAATTTGCTAAATTTGCCTTGGTATCATTCAACCTGCGATATAACTACATAAAAAAACGAATGTTGAATTGATCACTAATGAGATTGTTAAATCTAGGGCGACATTTCTCGAGCGCGCTGTCTTGCTGATAATCCTCTCATAAACGAACTAAGTACAATTATCTAGTGCAAGTTAAAGAAATTTATAAAATTCAAAAAAGTACTGTATAAATTTATTTATTCATTTCATTTCCTTGTTTGTCTTTTTCTATTTATTTATTTTTTATTTTTACACATATTTTCTATTGTTTATTTATTTATTTATATATTTCTATTATTTATTTACTTACTTATGCACATACTCAATTATTACGTTTGTTTCTTTACTAATTTGTATACTAAATTATTTCTTCATTTACATATTTACTAATCTGTTTATTTATTTATTTATATAGGAATATTTATTTATTTAATTTTATTGTTTTGTCAATTGATTAATTCCAAGTTCTAATCAAGGTTTTTTTATTAGAGATTTTTCTTGTATTTTCCTCTAAAATTAAATTGTCTTTCTTTTCTTAAAATTTAGAATTTAATTATAACCAAAAATGTTCCAGTAGACATATATAAATTCTATATCTGTATGTTAACTGTGTAATAACAAAATCAATCTAATTTATGTACCAACAAAAATATCTATATGTCTATTTTGCTTGTTAGGCCAAAGAAGTTGTCGATTAGCAACTGCAGCTTTTCGTTAAATTTCTGATGAGGTGCCATTATAAGAATTAGTAGCGGCACTGAGGTAGACATATCCTGTAACAGCCTCAAAATTATGATTATGAGGTTCTTCACTTCCTGTTGGTAGCTAAATGTATTTTTTCTTCTTCTTTTTCAAAACATGCACTGGAAGAGCACAGATGCGAATATGCTACGCTTTCTGATCTCAACGTCAACAGCATCTACAGGCATTGGTACAGACTTTTGGCGTAAATTCTGTGATACTTCTAGTATTGGTGTGCGATTTTCGCACAATTTTCTCAAGTTAAATGTTAAGGAAGTCACAAAGTTGCGTATTAGTTCATAGAAACTCTTTATTTGTAATCAAATGTCTCGGTCAGATTGGTTCCGATATTTATGCATCAGCAACACTATCCACAATCTGACGAGTTTGGCAGGGATACTAAATCTAGACATGGCTTTGTATAACCCGTCTCTGTAGATGCTGACATATGCGTCCTTATAATCAATAAAAACGTGGTGATCATCGGTGGGAAATAGAGCGAATCTGTAGTTATGTGAATATTTTGTCTATCATGAAATTGAAAGGAGCTTGTCATATAGCTGACAAATGGTTTGAGGCGTTCATATAATATGGTATACAAGAACTTTCACGTGATTTTAAGAAGGCTAATGAATTTATAGTTGGAGTAGTTTAGATGGTCCTCTTTCTAGTAGGTTGGACACACGTTACTGAGGTAACATTCATCAGGTATTATTTCCTAAGATCAAATCTGAGAAATGAGTTGGTGTATGCGTTCTGAAAATAGTTGTCTGTGCCGGCAGAATAGTTACACTTAAATTAAAATATTGCTTTCTTTACTTAATTTTGTATTGCTAGTCTTGGCTTTTATTGACCAAGTTGTTCCTTCTGCCTGACATCGAAATTTGAGTTGCCCCCGTCATACATCTCTCTGGGAAGTGATTTATCTATATCATCAGCACCGATTGTCCTAAACTTTTGGATTTCCTTCCGAATCTTTACAGTTTTTTTTTATTGCTATTGGTTTGACACGTTCTTTTTACCTTTGGATGAAACTCACCAACATGTTCCACAGAGTAGAACCGTGTGCTCGCTTTAGTGATATTTCGTGCCGCAGAAAAGTCAAATATCCTTAGTCCGTTTCCAGGCGTGGTGTCGTATATGCAATGCTTCCCGATTGTATTCTTTCCTATATTAAAGTCAGCTATATAAATTTTAACGCCATACGTACGGCATTGCAGTAAATTGAATTTTTTCATGAAGTTCGTGGCAAAAATGTTTCTGGTTGTGTCGTTTTTTTTCTTATGCTGATGTTGGAGGATTAAGCCTCCATGTGCCGATATTTCAGGATTTTTTGTATTAGTCTGCAGTAAATTCGCAATTAAAAAGACACTATTTGTTCTATAGCACTCACCGTAGTATATGTCATGTTTATTTCCGGCCCATCCCATATTTTGCTGGCGACAGCGATGTATGAGTTTGTCATTTTTTTACTGCTAAATAGGCCGTTGGCACTTCTGCACATTGGTACCGAAATTTTAGATCATTTATTCATACTTTGAAACAACTTCCGTGTTTGGCTCTATTCTGTTGAGTACGATGTTGAATAAATTACATCTCGCATTGACATCTTTTAAAATTGACTCTATATATGGTGTAACATACCTTCTGAATAAATGATCAGTACTGGCGTAGAAGGGTTTCTTCAAGACCTGCTAATCTGATAAATATCTGGTAGATCTAGCTGGCTTAAAACTGGCCTGATACGTATCTATCTGGTTGTTGATGAAGTCAATGAGTCCTCTTATATAACATCAGTCGAGCGATTTTAATTTGTTTTTTTCTTTTTGCTTGAAAATATTTAATGATCCCGTTTCCTTTACTATGGAAAACAGAGAGCAGCTCTGAACTTTTGATGCATCGGATGCGTCTGTAGCCATTTTGCATGCGTCTCGCATTATTAATGGTCTTTATCAAATCAGAGAATGTGTTTTGTTGCTCAGATAAAACAGCACATTTACGCTAGGTCTTGACAACATAAAGATCTACTATACGCTACTATACACTGCGGGTGGCCGTGGTCTAGTGGTGGTACTAGCAATCGCTTCTCACTCGGAGGGTCAAAGTTTCTCATTTGTGTAATTGGAACGCAGACAGAAAAACTCTGCGTGTGAAGGCATCCCACTGACACGTAGATTGAAGAACTCTGAGTGAAGAAAAAACTCTCCATTCTATTCGGACGCCCACCCCTGGGGAGCGAATATCGAAACCAAACACACCTGAGTTTCAAACCACTACAAAAAAAACAATTTTCCTTTCTCCTCCTTCTACCTTTCCGCCCGCGACCAGGCAACAGTAAAAGGGTATCAACCCCTTAGGCGCGCGTAAATTATAAAAAGAAATAATAAAAAAAAAGCGGATTTGCGAAACTCGCTCAGTTAGCTCTTGTATTTGCAGCCGTTCGAAGTAGAACTGTCCTACAGTAACTGAAACATCCAATACTGACAGATTGTAGCTGTAATATTAAGCAAAATCATCCTTTTTCGTTGTAGAGGCTGAAACGTAAGGTTCTAGTTGTTCATCTACCAGGAGCTCAAGATATCTTGTCTATGTTTTTCTCCTATGCTTGGAATGCCTTTTGCAACATTTTGTTAAACTGCTTGTTCTTTGCAAAGGCCTTTTTCTCAGTTGGTTATTTACTCTCCACCTGTTTTCTGTCCGTGTAGGCATCAAATCTTGGAATTGTTTTCTTGTAGATGTTGCACCATTTCGTTATTGGACTCTCGAGCATTGAATCGAACTATTACTAAATACTGATCATCGTAAATATCTGCCCTCGTAAATTGTCGCACATCCAAGCCATGATCTGACGTTGGAATATGGTCGATTTGAACGGCTGTTTGTATTTGTAGTCTATTGTCGTATAAGTAAATGCTACAAAGGTAGTAAGTTGTAGGTTCCAGGCCACTGTCGAATCTTAGTTGTGGTACCTTTTGAATATTTGTTTTTACAAATCTATGAATGTGAATTATATTTGTAATACTCCAAAAATACAGTTGTCTATCAATGCATTATTAGAAACCCCTTTCAGTGAGGTTAAGCCTTATACGACTCCTTCGAAAATTTCAGTTTTTCATTGAGTTGTCACTTACAGGATGTTTATATTCCTAGAATAAAAGCTGTAGCCCATCTAGACTAGACTATCATTGGCCGGCCTTTTGTAATTTTATATGAAAATAACATTTTGGTCTCACATATTTCAGTCTTTCTAGATCGTATCGTCATCAGATACCTCAGCGTCGTGACTTTATCAGAATTGATGTTCGCAAACACCACTTCTTTGAGCATAAGCTTACTATCGTTCTTGATATTGATATTATTGTCAGATATCGATCATATTCATATTATCTCATTAGCCATTGGAAACTTTAAAAAAACAAAATTAAAAAGTATAAAATTTCGTTCCGAATCCGGTTGGGGAGAATTTTTCTGTAATTTTTGCTGATTTCTAAAAACAAAACCTAAAAATCCGTCGTACATATTACCAATTCAAAATCATCCAATAAAATCGGCATGTTGCAGATAAAATTTAAAAAACAATTCTCCACGCACTCGTAACATCTGAATTCGTGTTATAATGTCACCAAAAGTAGATACAAATTATTGATTCAAGACTTGACTTTTAGTGCTTTTGCTCCTTTGGAACGACGTAAACACGATTTCCTTTGAGGAGGGTTTTCAAGTGCACGTGTGCGAAAAACGAACACAGAATCCATCGCCTTTGGCACTTGGGGATCTGGCTTCAAGAAGCTCAAGAAGCCAACAATAATAATGTTGTTTGTTATGGATTCCATCTAATGTCTTTCACATTTATTATCGCATTATCTACTGATTCAGTGCCATTATGTGACAGGCAGCGCCAAAAGTCGACTTTTTCCTTTTGGCTCACACGCATGCACGCAAACTGTGCTGTCGACTTCCAATGCGCCCCCAACCAATGAACGAAGATAAATTGTGGAATTAAAGCTTTGTCGGTTGTAGACATTAAACGAAGACCGCTTTTGAGATTAATCAATCACTTGACTAACCTACCCCCGTTTGGTAGGTATTTTGGGTATAAATTTAAGGGAGGTGATGTGGCCACAGTAATTCCCACATAAAATTGTGACGAGCCTTTTGACCATGGATTCGAGTACGACTACCTTGGTAAAATTGTACCTATATTATATATCAGGTCAACAGTATCGATGAGCGAATTATTTTTGGATATTTTTGGCAAACGTTTAATTTTTTTTTTCGTTTATAGGAATTGAAGAATGTGAGTTTGTGTACTGTGAAAAATAATAAATTCAGGGAAAAACAACACTGACATTGGCTATCCCAATCAATAAGGCGCTGTCAGTTGTGTTGTTGAAAGAGATATCGACTTGGTTTTCCCCAGAGATGACGACGAAGGAGCATACGAAAGATGTCCTCATCGACATAAGGGATTGTGGGTTTAAAAGCTATGAAGATATCATGAAGTAATAATCGGAAAAAATAAGAAAATGACTTTTACAAGAGATTGAGATTCTGATTTTTGAGACATGAAATTGATGGAGAACGTATTTGATTCATAGTAAATGGCAACGTAAGCATTTTCTTAATTACTTAGCACTTGGAGAAAGAACTATGGTAGTTTACTATGCTCGTCGTAAGTTATTGTAAGTAAGATTTCTTAGTTTGATGGAAACATGAGCAAACGATTCAGTGATAAAGTTCCCTAAAGTACCATAGCCGCGTACCTGCAGACATATAACCCAGGACTGACGGCCTTTACTCCAACCTTAAACTAATCTATAATTGCCACCAGCTAACTATTTGCGAAGCTACGAATTCTTTCGAATTTCGCTCTGTCAACGAGAATAACGCTGATATTGCAGAACACAGCATCATAAGTGATTCCCGTATCTTGCGAATCCCTACAATATGAGTAGGCTTCATACATGCACAGAATATGCATCCAATCCTCAAGGAAGAGCTCCACATGAGCAACCTGCCAACTCGCTAAGTCCTCTCTTATGCAGAAACGCATTTAAGAAGCCATGCCCGGTTGAGACTCAGCTCTGATAGCCCGCTTATGATCAACACACCCTGAAGCAAGTTATAATTAACCCTGCCTTTAACGCTCATATCCCATCTGGATTGCAATCTAGACCGGTCACATTCGGAAAGCAGGAGCTTAACTCTTTACGTGACAAATTTCCCAACCCCCTCGAGAAGACCCAATCTACATTTGTCAGCAGTAGTCCCTACCTAATCTTGTGGGCGATACCTCGACGTATCACTTCCAAGTCAAGGGGAGGCAACCCCGAAAGCACCTGTAATGCACCCGTAGATACGGTTCTACAAACTGGAAAGCAGCCAAGCAAGGCCACTCTCTGGCAAGCCATTATCTGATGACGACCATACTTTAACATTACCCTCTCGTACCCAACAAATGCCCCAAATGTTGCACAGGCAACAAAAAGGCCACCGTAAACAGTACAAACGGCACGTCTGGTGAGTCCGCTGTCAGTCCGTATAATGAGCCTTGCTTTACCCATAACACTCTGCAGTCGTTCTCTTAGCTGGATGAGGTGATGTAGGAAATTCATCCGCTCACCTATCGTTATGCTAAAATGTTTGCCCTTTGCCACATATGTAAGGTTAACACCATTCAGGCGTATTGTAGGATTAAGTCCGGTGGCAATTGGCAGTACTCTCTCTAATATTCTTTCAAGTTCAGCCCTGACCTTCCAGAAGCAGAAGCAGATCTTCCGCGCGAGCGCAACCTCTGTCTGGTCTGACAATGACTCAGGAACCGATTCATCATGGGGTTGTATATAAATGGAACACAAATGGACCCTTGAAGGTAACCCCGCGCTACATCTAAGCGAACCCTATCATAAGGAGAATCTACAAAAGCGCGTCTAACAGAGTACTATAACAACTTTCCCGTAAACCGATTTCCTCGCAGTTCAGTTCGTGCAACCTGAATTGTTAAAGGTGCCCTTAAAATCAATAAAAATGCCTAATTTGTACTGCTATTCTGGACGCAGTTTTTAACAACAGACCGTGCGCCCACGATACCCCTGCCCTTTTTGAAGCCAAATTGGACAGAAGGAACCGTCTCAGCTACCCTATCTGAGAGTCTTTCCACCATGATCCTATCCAGTACTTTTTCATGCTTCGGAAGTAGGCTGAGGCCCCAAAAAGATCAAGGATCAGACCTAGCCTTATCGTGAAACTTTAGTAGTCCAACCTCATCTCTTTCCAATTTGAAGGGAAATAGCCATATCCGTGGCTTTCACCATCTCTCCGGTTATACCATCTGCTCCAGGATATATCCTGGAGTGAAAATGTGAGACACTGTAGTCAACTTCGGCAACCCTTAGTTTAGGAGGAATTAGCGGCTATTCAAAAGAGGAAGCCTCAACACGTTCCTCTTTTAGAAAGAACTCATCAAGCAAGACACTCAGCCAATCTCTCGACGTGGATAACAAAGTGCCAGTCCTTTCAGTACTCCTGCAAATTTTATACAAGTTGCCCCAAATATTGTCAATATTGTCTGTAAAAAAATTCCTCCATTCGGATCCAGGAGCGCTGGGAAACTCCATTCAGCCGAGACAGGCCAATTTTTACAGTCTGGTAAAAGCGACGGTGAAGTATTTTCGCGAAACCTTGTGCCACCACACAACCGGCGAATAGGATATTATTGGTATTATCATATCGTGAAGATCCAAATGACTCTCCTCGGTGACAAGCCGCATATCTTTCCGAAGGCTCCTTTGCACTGCCAGAAAGCCGACAGTGCCTTTGAGGTCTCCGACGCAATGGGATTAGTCCAAAGAAATTAGAAAAATACATGTTGATGCCTTTCAGCTGCATTGCTCTTATTAAAATAGTCGGTGCCATCTTGTCTGGCTGTGTTACACATTCCATTAAAAGTTGCGCTGCCGAAAGTGGAAGTCAGACTCGATATCGCTAAAAAGTTTACTCTCACTTACTTTTCGTATGTATGCCAATGCTAGGCAGGCCAATTGCCTACGGGTGGGCTATGCCTTTTTTTTTAGCTGAATTGGATATAAACCGTCGATGCCAGGTTATTTAAAACCGTGGATGGAACAACAGCGTATACGATAGCCTCATTCGCCAACGATGACAAATACCAGAAACGGTGTATTCCAATCTGGAAGACCTGCGCCATTTGAGGAATTTGACCAGCCTGTTGGTTTTCACAAAAATCAATAAGTTGGACTCTTTTTTTCTTTAAAAAAAAAGAACTTAACACAAGTGGTTACTAATACACTTAAAATTCCTGACCACGTGTTAAGTTTTTAGGAAAATGGGACAGAGAGAGAAAGAAAGATTTTTGGGCTCAGTGACTTCGGGCTTCGCTCCATCATGGGTGGCATCTAACTTTAATGGGGAGACTAAATTATTAGTGTAATTGGACTTGCTGTTCTATTAGAGGCAACCATTCGTCTTACGTGAATTAAGTAGCCTGAAAAAAAGAATGTCTTTCGGACCAGGCTGGGATTCGAACACCGAACCTTCCGATTTGGAAGCCAAAACACTACCGCTTGACCGACGGCTACTAATGGGCGTGTAAAATAGCATCTTGGTCTTAAGTGACTTGTGTAGAAGTCCGTAGCAGTACCACGGTTTCTTTACCTTTTGCTACAACTTTTGAACGTTGTTCAGATGCTCCGTTCTTAAGTGTTCGTCCTTTTATATAGCATCGTTTCTTGGGCGAGCTGTTTCTCTCTGCTTGTGGTTGAATGCACTCTTTATATAATCAAAACTTTACATCGAGATGGTCGGGTGAATCTATCATATCAGTTTCGGTATTCTAGCGGCTTCGAGGAATAGAACGTCATATTCAGGTCATTGCTTACATTCGTATCATACATAGAGAAGCACGTATAAGAATTTTTTTTTGTAACATCGCCTATTTGCTCTCTAGTCGCATGCGCACATATTAGTCAGATATTGGCAAGTATAGCCTTGATGCGGATTGTTACATTGTGTTCAAGTTCAAAATTCAAGACTTTTCTTATTAGTCTGCCGTCTGCAGCAAATCTACTCAGAAATAGATATTCTATTTTCTCTGTAGCGGTTACCATAATAATTGTACCAATTCTTCGAGTTTATTTTATCCGGACTATTCCAACATACTCGGTTATTTGATCTTACATGTTGCCTGTTCAAGATCCGATCCCGAAGTCGTTGTCTTTTCCTCGTTTTACAGGGTCCGGAATAATAACATATTTCCATCCTTATCCCGGTTTTAAAATTCCCCTGTAGGAGTAAGTAATTAATCTCAATAGCAAGTCCAAACCTTGGCTCATTTCGCCATTGCTGGATCCTCTTTTGTAATTAGTTATTCTGGAGACCTTTTTTTTTAAATGGATAACAGTGGTTGATCTACTTTTTTATTGCATTTCAGCAATCTTACTTTTCCTGAAAAATTATAATTAGCATTCCTTTCAAATACTTGAGGTAACTCATATACCCAAAAGAAAGCCAACTATCGATCAACTATGGAAAAGACCCTGAAATTTCGGGTCGATACCCACAATTTATTTTTCAACTTGAAAGTTGCGTATAGCACCGTGCACAGAGATGTACTATACAACGCCGTGTCTAGTTTTGACAACCAAAGCCATCAAGTTGTAAGCGTCCGTAATAAATTAACAAAGACCCTCTGCGTCAAGAAACGTTTTAGACAAGGCAACATGCTGACTTCTGACTTTTTTAACATCGCCCCAGAAAGAATCGTGCAAATCTCATTGGCCAGCAAAAATCACTCGCATAGCGAGTCGTCGAATCGAGACAAAACAAAGTACATGTGGTTACCAGGAAGAAAGCATTCCATCTGAGGGAACAAAGCCACTGTGAATTCTGAGTTTAGAGCTTTGTCCACTTGTTTCCGTATTTACAAGCAAAAACAACACTTTGTGCTCAGGAGGCAATCGTGTAACATATCTCTCCCTTGCAAGACGAAACTGGTTGTATACAAACCCTTTTCCATTCCGGTCCTGCTCAGTGCCGCAAGAGGTTTGGACCTTGTCGAAATTATGAAAAAGTACTTCGAGAGAAGAATGCTGCAGGTAATTTGCGGTTGACTTGAATAATTGAGGAGACAACTTAACCACGAACTGTACAGCCCAGTTACATCGATTTAGTCTGAGATCATCTGAGATGGTTGGTTGAGCGAATAGACATCACAGCTCTGACAAAAGAGTCTTCGAGCGTAGGCGTAAAAGATGGACCGCATCTAAGGTGGCGCGAGGAAGTTAAAGAGGATCTCAACTAATTGGAGTGCGACTTTGCAGGCAATTGATGAGAGTTCATGCTAGTTCACCCCGAAGACATTCAAGTACCTTTTACTAGTTTCTTAACATTCGCGTTTCTAAGTTTTACAATTCAAGCTAGAGGATTCCAGTAACCGGGACTATCAAAGATTATAGAGACACTGCAATTGGTGTGTAATAATCAGTACATCGCTGAGCATTTCCTAGCTTAGAAGTAGGTATACCATATACATATGTGACATTTTAGTGGTTGTGGTTGCTTACCGATAGTACTTTGAGTTAATTTATTGTTTTAATATTTAGGCTTGAGTGAATGTACATACACATTGAAGTATTTGTAGTATATTTGGAAACATTTCCTCCTCGTCAACCCTCCATATTTGTGTAGCAATCAGTAGTTAGAGCCCTATAGGATATCCTAAGCCAATTACATCACTTCAGTTTTCATTTAAAAATCCTTATACAATAATAATATAATTTCGTATAAGCCGATATACATATATACAAATAGCATAGCGTCTGTTCATACGGATACGCATCATACATATTAAAAAATCCAGGTCTATGATAATCTTCTACATGTTTAAAAAGAATAAAACTAGCTCCTGTCTGCCAAAGTTCCTGAACATATATCAAAAAGTATCAAATAATGAGGTAAGTACCCATACATATGTACCTATATGAGCACACACTAAAGCACTGATTGTAGTCAAAATAGAACACATATACACATATTCTCAATGGTTGAATAATACTTTCAGTTACTCGTATCTACATACAAAACACTAACGTCACGACAACGTGGCGCATAAAACGTGTCATTTTCACTCTTTTTTTTTAATCTGCATCTTAATAATTATAAGACAAACACAGACTTAAAGCGAGATTCTCCTTGCCAGTATGACAAATAAGAAAATGATGACAATCCGACCTCACGCCCCGAGATATTAATCCAAACCAACCTGACACAAAAGAAAAGTATCTACTGCAAAGCAATTAAATTGAGTCGGATATTCTGAACCTCATTTTGAACTCAAAATTAAAAAAAAAAACAATAATAATGATAATAACAAAAATAATTCAAAACAATCTTTTTTATTTTGTTAAAACAAAAGTGTTCGGTTTTCTTCGGAACTGCTTATGTTTGGGTCCTACGTTTGGAATCGTGGACAGAAAAACTGGGACAGACAAAAAAAAAGTAAAAAAAAAAACAGAGAAAGAAACTAACCAACGCACGTGAGGAAGACAATTTTACGGAAAGGACAATATAAATTGAGAAAAATTCTTTAAACCCAAGGGGGGAGGTAAAACGCAGACTCTCACAATAAGCACCGTACCGGAGAGAAAAATCACCTCAGGTTAACTCGACATGGGACATAAATCCTGTGGAAATTTTCTGCATTCAATAGAAAACAGGATCTCAGAAAATATTATAAAAAAGAAAAAAAAAAACATCGTAGAGAATCTAAAAGAACCATCCCCTCGACTGTGTGCCCGAATTCCAGAAATATCCGCGTTCGCATTAAGGTATCCCGCGGGTACGTTTGCTTTTAAACGGTTAAGTGGAATTTATTTTTGAGAGAGAAAATGCCAACAATTTTCTCAACTTTAAGCATGTCCTTGCACACTCCCTATGGAGGAATACGGATATGTGCAAGTTCTCTTGACTATTGGACTAGAGAAAACGTGTTTAACTTCTTGTCTGCACCTTGGGAGAAGCTACATTTTTAGGGCACTCCTCCATTTTCCAGTCTTCCCTTTCCTTTTTTCTTTTGCTATTTTCAAAGGGAAGCAATTTCGGTTAATAATCGAAAAATTATTGATCTCTATCTGGAGTTTATGATTGATATTCCTCCATAGAAGTGGAGAAAGCCCAGAGGTCAACTTTTAAAGTGTTGAGAATTTTCCGGATCGCTTATAGTTTTTGGTGGAAAATGTCCCGAAAACTTTTGCAAAGTATATACATGGTATAATGTTTTTGATTGAAAGTGGATTGTTGCAACATTTCAACAAAAAATAAATCCATGCTTCACCAAATGCTTTGTCTAGTTTTGGTCACATTGGATGACGCCGGCAGGATTTTTTTTTCTAAAAGTTTCGAAATTTCAAAACTTGGAGTTTTGGAAGGAGTTTAAAAAACCATTTACGGATTATTATAGAAGATGGAAATATATGGGAACTTTGTTGAAAGTTTTGCAGTCGTTTCCACCTACGTACAGTTTTCTAAGAAAACATTTCTTTCATAAAAAGTTCGATAAGATTGGTTTTAGTTACAGCGGATATTTAGGGTTGAAACGGCATTATAAGAATAGTAGGCTACCCAATAAATATGTCGTTCATTGTGAGTTATTTGGTTGCTATAAAGTGTGACCGGTAACAGCAGGTGGAGAGTTCCAAAGAAGATAAATGTAAGATAATCGTTACCAGATTACTTGAGAATGTCTTTTGAGAATTTCCGAAAAGTTTTCAATAAGATTTGATACCGGAATTGAGATCTATTGCAGATGATTGGAATAGTCAGCAGGCACATCGATTTCTTTGATTAGGTTCTGTTAGGTTCCAGTATGCGCCAGGCTTAATGCTCTCAGATACCATTTAGATTACAGTAGAAGTATACGCATATACTCCAGCAATGGCTCTGTTTCACTTAAGTTTTATTTGTATGTGATTATCTTTACTTCGTCTAATGCATTATTTTGGTATCGTCATTATAATAGATTGGCTCATACTGCCCGGCTGCGGAATCTTGCTCTAGCATTTCAATCCGTCGCCTTTGCGCTTGTAGCTCGCGAGCATCTTTGTCCTTTTGTGCAGCACCACTTTGTATGCTTTATTTTCCTGCATGTATCGGTCAGTATTCTTGCCGATGATGACTCTTTTGCAACACTGCCCTTGGTCTATAGTAGTGGCATAGGGCTTCTTGAAAGGTAATGGACCACTTTATCTGTCGATCTCTTACGACTGTGGCTGATCGACGCCAAACTTCCTCACAGTATTTCCTTGACTTTGATAAGTACGGGATTCGCAATTACCGACTTTCGGAACGTTCGGCCATCCATTACACTGGAGGAGCACATCGCGTCGTCTTTCAAGTTCCATTATGAATACTAAACTTAGGAAAAGCACTCTGGTCACGTCATTGCCGCAAATGATTTTAGTCTGAATCTTTGCAAGACAGTTTTAAGTCAATACACTTTTCATAGGATCTGTTGCCTTTCTCCTCTGTAGGGACATGTGCGCATATTACGCTGATATAGGAGAATTTCACCTTAATATGAATCTTCATCGGACGCTCGTTCACATGCCTTAAACTCAAGACCTCTTGTCTATGTCACCTAATAGATGTTGTGTCTATTATGAGTATCAACCTTTGTAGAACACATCTCAGTTCTCCATCCTCTTTTTTGTCGACTCCTCATACAACTTTTTAGATGTCGCTTAAATCTGATTGCAGTAGTCTGGGCCTTCCTCTTATTATTCGGATCCACGTGTTCTATTTATAATTACTACGTTCGTTGTATTTACTTTGATTACATCGGATCCATTCGCATACGGCTGTGTATGGCTTTATATCGGGTAATTAACTCTACAGATAACTCACAATCTACATTTTAATGAGGTCGAATAAGTAGTCACTGATGCGCATACTGAAAATGCACAGTTTTTTAGTTTCGAAGATGAAAGTGCGATTAACAGAGGTCTCGGTGGTAAAATATCGCTTTTACCACAACAGACTGCATAGGAAATTGTTGGATCTTAACATACCATATGCAGCCGTTTGCTATCTATGCTGAATAGCAGGGAACGAATATCAAAAACAGATTGTATTGTCGTCAGGAAAGGAATATAGTGGATTCTAAACGACAGACAATAGATCATTTCAAAGCAGTGTCGGAAACAGAACGAAACCCTGAGGCACACCAGCATTGAAGAAGAGATTCGGTGATTGCAAATGAAAGCATCTTTGATAAAAAAAAACAAAATTTTGTTCAAAGCCTTTGAAATCTTGCCACTAACTCTTTTTCTTTATTGAAAAGTGGCGTAGACCTTCTCTCCACTTTTTGGTGCGACATCTACATGAGTAGATTTGTTCTACAAAAAATTTGCTAGCGTCGAGAAAAACCCTTCAGAAAACTAGGATATAATGTATACCGTCTTCACCAGCGGATTTATTTATATTGAATTCTTTGAGGGTTCTTACTATTATGCTACTGTGTACGAGAAATTAACTGACAGGAAAGAGTGTTGCGAGAGGTAAAGGGGAGACCAATCGATTATGTACTCGTACTTGTCAGGGTGAGAAGTTAAAAACAAGTCGAATATGTTGGCGGAATCACTGTCAACGTCTGGTACTCGTGTAGGCTCATTGACTGGTCTTTAGCAGCAGAGGTCTCAAAGTATAGTCCTTTAGGTATTACCTGCCTCCATCTTTAAGTTGCATTGACCATTTATTTACTCGAGTTTATAAAAATTTTAGAAATTTATTTAATGGTAGAGCACATAATTATTGTATAACAGACCAACATATGATTTACAAAAATAAACTTGATCTTAGCACTTTTCCTAAAATATATGTATATAGGCACAACAGTTCAAGAATACACCGACAAGGCTATGAAACTTAGGAATATGGTTTGATGCTGCACTAAATTGATTGCCTGCGAAACATATCACTATAGTTAGCTAAGTTCCTTATAATATAGGCATAGTTCTGAGAGCAAAAGAAGATTGACTGTAGCATTTAACAATATAATCCGTTACGTGTATAATCTTAGATCAAGACAGCAGCAGCATCCACATCGTTATGGAGAAAACATAACGCCCAGTTAAAATTCCTAAAAAAAGCTGCTAAGTACGCTCCAATTGGGTTTCTCGTATTGCCATACGATTCTTTTAGAAATATATTCTCAACGGAGTAATTATTGTAGCTGATTCCACACACACCATCCTTCGGGTGTTGTCTGTCCAGAATGTCGAAGACAACCAGAATTGTGTATATTGAAATCGCCCGTAATAACGATTTCAGTATGTGAACACAGGGATACAATTCTTTAAGTGGAGTCAGACAGCGCATCAAACTCGTTAAAGGTTGAATTGCTGTCCAGTTTGGGATTTCTATAAATAAAGCAGTGGTAGATAGTTTGCTTGATGAAATGAAATTTCAGCCACACGAAGTCGGTTAGGCACTGACTAGTCCTGAAAAATCCGTTTTGCTCTTAGCTGCAAATACCTTGAAATAGCTCAATACCAACAGGCTATTTTAGTGGGGCTTTTTTTTTCTTCTGCAACACTTGCGCTTATAATTTAAGTGTGTCAAGTTCGGTTTGACTAGACCATTATCCTGTGGCTACCATCTGAGATGATGATGATTGACGAGCTGTCATAGTTCCATCACTGTGATGGATACTAAAATAGATAGATAAAGATACTAAATATACATAAATCGAATAGACCAAATTGCAAATGAATTGTATATTTAGATAAAGATACTATATATACATAAATCAAATAGACCAAATTGTTTCCCCTTGGGCTAAAGAAGTGTTTTTCCACATTTCGAAGACCACTACCTGTGCATTTTTTTCCAGTTAGGTTTTTGGATACTTGCCGAGAAATAACTTCGATTCCACGAAAAAGTATCTCGGAGGACTATTCATTGCAACTTCACCTATTAAATGTTGGCACCGAAAATATTGATAACGTCGATGTACGGGTTTCATTTAAAATTTTGTGCATTTCTTATTAATACTTTTTCGAATGGTATTTCAACATTTTATTTGATATTTTTAGCCATATTAAATCATCTTCTAATATTATGCACTTGCCCAGTTTGACAGGGTGCTGCAGAATAATAGGAAAATGTAGTTTTGCAATACCGTCAATTCAGCTTTTGACTTTGGATATTCCTTTTTCGAACTTCAGCTATAATACAATGTTGCCAATATTTATAGCGAGTACTAGTTCGTTTAGAAAAGCCATACGTTCAAGATTAGTCGTTAAAAGATTCCTCAATATGTTCTCCATCCACAAATCTGCACCAATTTCAATTATTACCAGGATTGTGCTTGAACAAAAGTAACTGGGCCTTTTGGTAATATGGATATCTAAACGGAAAACCATTAAACCAACTTAAGTTAAAAAAACAAAATGAAATCCAAATAAACTACTCCTACAAACTGCATCGGGAATAAAGGAAGTCGTAGTTTGCTCGAAATTGTTTCCGTATCGATTTGCTGCAATTTGTTTATTTTTTTTTTCGTAGAATTGTGCACGGAAACACTTGCTCATCGTTTGAACAATTTTATTTCGATTATAAAATTTAATAACCCATCGCACTGCATCGTTCAAGCATTCGTTTATTTTTATTTTTTTTTTTTTTTTCAAATAAAAAATTTGGATTTTATGTATTGCACATTTGGCTTGCAGTAGTAGGTAAAGCTTTTAACGGCTTGACTATTGAATGCCAACAAATGTTGATTTATTGACACTTTAATCGACGTCTGTATGTATGTACGAGTATATGATTTTACTTGAATTCAGTATTAAAATAATTTCTAAAAAAATACTTCCTATTGAACAGATCAATACGAGTAAGTAAGGATTTGATTACAATGAATTACTTGTTAGATACTGTAAACCGGAAAGTCTTAATTTGTGTACAATATATCTACTTCCATTTTTAACTAACAAAGGATTCGACTTTATGGATCCAAGAATACTCATAACATTCGAGAAATCGATTGCACTTAAATCTGGGAGAAGAGCTTGCGAGTGATGTATTTTTCTTTGTAACAATTTCGAGCAAGGTCATCCCTATAGCTCATGGAAAATTTATAAGAAAGGTGACCCATCATTTAAGCATATTTACGTATAAGGGTGTGTACAGCGAGAAAGGAAACTATGGAGCTGATGACTTAACACTATGTTTATGATCCTGCTTAGATCTGCTTTGAATTGCGACAAATGGGGCCACTTCTCTACCTGTGATTGGTATTGTTTAAAATATATGTGGCTATTTTCATAGCTAAGTTTCGTACTTCTTCTTAATTTTTGAAGAAATAGCCTGTCAGCTGCTATAAACAAACTCTCCATGTCCTGACACCCTGGACATAGAGCGACCTTTAGAGAAAAGGAGTAATCACTAAAGAAGTTAATAACCATACTAGTAACTGGCTACACTTCCTTGATTGGCATAATTTTGCCATTTTCAGACTGAGTCTATCCAATCGAAGTTCCATTTAGCGGTAACCAACAACCCACTTTCTGTGGCCAGCTGTACTTGTTGGAGGATACCATTAGGGAGAGTATATTTGAGAATTTCCTAAAGAGCATTTTTGACTACAACAGTGTCTTTTGATTTTCAGGTAAACTACCAACATAAATATATATTAGGTACAACCGTACATGGTTGTGCTTATCAATTTTATGACAGAAATGACCATAATTATTGATTAATTAATGGTCTGTTACTCTCGAAGCCTCTGAATTAACTTCTTAAAAACAAAGATCGTTATTTTTAATCCCAGATCTCCACATCTTTTAATTCTTTCAAGTTCAGCGCACTACGTTGGGGTAATGCTAGCATGCGATATGCTTTAATATGTTTTAATATTAATATCGCAAATCTAGCTGGACAAAATTATAAAATCATGTTGCATCGACTCCTTGTTTGTACAAGGTTGCGCAAAATTAATCACCCTATCGGAAGATGGTATAACTTTTGCAAATGGCGTCGTATGTCAATCATATTTGACATTTGTGAACTAGATAGCTGCAGAATACAAACAGACAAGCAATGGGGTGCTATACTCTGCAAGAGCGTGGCATAATTGTTTCGATGTTTTTGACCAATAATCGGTTGGTGGTGTTAGAGCAGCATAAATTTCGACGTCGATTTTCTAATAGTGTCGCGCCAACATTCCGGCGCTTAGCTACTCGACTCGAACAGAGTGGAATTACAGGAGATCATGCAGGGCGTAGCCGCCACCTGAGAACGCTGAGAACGAAGAAACATCAACCAAACGACTGGCCACGCAATTGGGCATCACCAGACAGTCCCTGCCGTGGATTTTAGTGAAAGACTTACACATGTTCCCGTACAAAGTGCAAGGAGTGCATCAGTTAATGCCTCCTAACCGTCAGTCGCGTGTGAACTACTGCAAAGCCATCCTCAATCTCAACAACGAAAAGGACGATTTTGTGTCGAAAATCATCATGAGCGACGAGGCGGATTTCTACTTAAGTGGTTACGTCAATAAGCAAAATCTTCGTTTCTAGGGCACTGAAAATCCGCATGTGATGCACGCAGAGCCATTACATCCACTCAAAGCCACTGTGTGGTGCAGCATTCAAGCGGGAGGATACGGTCACTGTTATTGGCGAACGCTACAGGGCCATGATAAACGACTTCTTACCGCCGGAATTGGATGAGAGGGACTTGGTGAACATGTGGTTTCAACAAGATGGTGCCACCGCACACACAGCACGAGCCAAAATGGATATTGTGAAGGAAGCGTTTCCTGGTCGCGTAATCTCCCGTTTTGGTGATTTGGCATGGCCAGAAAGCCTCAGACAATCGCAGCCCTTAAGGAGATTATTCGACAGGAATGCGAACAGTTTTCACCTGAAATCTTGTGGAAAGTCATGTAAAATGCGATAAAACAGGCACAAATGTGTATCAACATTGGCGGAAGCCATTTGGCGGATATCATCTTTTCCACTTAAAAGAAACAATTGTAAAGGTCCAAATAAAGATTTCCATCAGTCAAAATGAATGATTTGAAGAATTGAAATCAAATTCAAATTTTTTTGTGAAAAAGAGTCAGACAAGATCATTTTTATTATTATGAGAGAGGCTTCATAAAATATTTCATAAAATTTGTATTATATATTTTGACTCTCCTTTACACATACTATAGATTTTAGAAGCTGAATACATAGGAACAACAGTTTTAAGTTAGTCACTTTCATATCCATTGTTAATCGCTTCTTCTTCAAGGCTATCGATGGATAATAACGAAAGCACTTCTTTTGTTATCACGCCTCGAACTCGTATAGGAGTGTGACGCAAACTGGCAATAAAATGATCTGAAGAAATTTAGAATCGATTGAAAAGATCTGTGCTTGTGTCCACTCTCGATGTTTTTTTCTAGTGAACATCTCTCTAAATTTCCTTGTGTCCTTATTCCTCACCTCTTGAGCTTCCTCTTTTTATAGTATTTTTTCCTAGATTTTCACTAGATGTTTTATAAGTTTCGCGAACAGAGCTTCGATTTTGGAAATAAATTTCAACGATGAAATAGTAGCTTAGTTTTTAGTTTAGTTTTATATGCATTTTATTTTCTTAACACTAACTCTTACATTCTAACAAAAAATGCTTAAATGCTAGCTTACAATTACTTAATAATCTTACACTAACTTACTGGCCCCACACAGGCACTCTAAGCTACTCTAAATTCTTATAACTATGTCTTTCGACTTCATTTACATTTTCTTAAAACTATTTATTTTGTATACTTAAAGCTAAGAAAAAAATTTGTTAACAAAACTTAGCATATGGACATAATTTTTTATTTTTAATAAAAACTTAGTATCTAACTTAAAATAAACCTTAGCCTACCTAAACTAAATGTACAATACACACATAAACACACATAGACGTTATACACAATCATATACATATATCAGTATACACCTTTGTATACACTGATATATGTATATGTTTCTTAAATGCTAACCTAAACCTATGTAAGCCGGCCATCGCTGTTTACAGAGAAAACAGATTGGTCAGCTCTGCCTCATTAGTGAGGCTGGTCCGTAATTGACGGAAACGACGACGAAACATCTTCTCCATCATTCAACCACCAGAAATGCTGGTGCTGCCGAACGACATCCCTCTTATCGCGATTCCCCACCGCCCTACTGAACCTGAGGCGATCCACACTGCCGTGTG
Source organism: Volucella bombylans (assembly GCA_949129095.1). Classification (NCBI taxonomy): domain Eukaryota; kingdom Metazoa; phylum Arthropoda; class Insecta; order Diptera; family Syrphidae; genus Volucella; species Volucella bombylans. The sequence continues at coordinate 100,678,536 of OX422141.1, read as the reverse complement.
CGACGTCTCTGTCGTAGTTGAGTCGCCTGTCCCCAGCTGTCCGAGCGACATGGAAGATTAACGGCACCGCTGATCTATCCTGGATCAACCCTTTCTGATCTAGGTAGAGGATTGCTTCCGGTGGAACGAAGCCGTCAGAGCGCACACTCTCGTGGTAAAGGTAATTGGGGTAGTAAGCCCCAGATATCAGGTTATTCGTCGACGTCATTGCTCTTGCAATATGCCTTCGAGTCAGCTTAATTACGAAGTTGTCCACTCGTATTAGGTTCGCCCTGTTGTAAAGGACCTCATTAGGATACAATTTTTTGTACTCCGACTCTGGTGTTCTATACAAGCGAAGACAGGCCCTAAGGAAAGCCCTCTCAAACACCCGAATCTTTTCCATTAAGCTTGCTCGTACATTGAACCACACGGGACAACCAAATACCAGCATGGGCCTAATAAGGGCCATGTAGCAGATTACCTTTACCCCCGCATCGAGTTGGCTGCTATAAAACAGTCTCTTTGTAAGGGCAAAAGCACCTTTAGCTCTGGCCAGAGCAGCATCTACATTTTTGCCAAAATATAGAAACTGATCTAGCCAGATTCCAAGGTATCTGACTACATTTCGACAGGCAAGAGGCTGTCCGTGTTGTCCAATAATCGAGAACTTTCTCCAATTTTTTCTGGTATCCCTTGAGGCTCTAGACAACGGCGTCCTAAAGAGAATGGTTTCCGACTTCTGAAAGTTGATTTTCAACTTCCAGTCATCGCAAAATCGTCTTATCTTATCGAAGTCACGCTGCAAGAGAGTATTAATGACCTCGATTTTTGGACCTGTTCTGTACGCTACCACATCGTCTGCGTACGCAATAGTATGGGGAAGTGAACCTATCAAATCGCTTGTAAAAATGTTGAATAGGATCGGCGAATTGACCGCGCCTTGCTGAAGACCATTTTTAATTTGAAATATTCCAACAGAAGTCACATCACCATTCTTCACGATGAACTGTCTGTTAGTTAGCATATTATAAAGAATGTACAAGAGTGGTTTACTGATCCCTAGCCTAGTCAGCTTATAGAAAAGACCCTCTAACCATACGGTGTCGAAGGCCTTCTCCAAGTCAATAAGGCAGGCACCAGTGCATTGTTTTTTGCCTTTATTCCATTGGATATCGGACACCAGTTTAGACGCGGCATGTGAGATATCATGTCCCGCCTTAAAACCGAATTGATTATCCGGAACTATATGTTTGTCCTCAACCCACCTAGACAGAGCTCTATTGATTACCCTTTCAAAAACCTTACTGAAACGGAGATTCGCCGGATTGGATATATCCTTTCCCTTTTTGGGGATAGGTTGAACCACCGCCGTTTTCCAATGCGCTGGATAATGTGCATTATTCATTGCATTATTAAACAGGGTGGTGTAAATGTCCACCGCTTCTAGAGGAAGATGTCGAAGCACGATGTTCGGAATACCATCGGTCCCCACCGATTTCTTAGCCCTGATTGTGTCGAAGATCTCATGGAGTCCTGCCTTCGAAATGAACGGGGGTAGGCCACCCTCTCTGGCAATGACGTTATTTGCCATATTTTCGTCGCTAAACTGGGTGAAACCAGAGCCCTCGGATCGCCAGTTCCCTATTTCATTTCGAATGCGGAAGTCGTGCACCAAGACGCGATTGTCCAGGTCGATGAAATAGTAGCTTTCACGATAAAATGTCATGCCGTACTGAAAATAATTGAAGCCTGCCGTCTCAATGTGATAACTGATTTGATATTTAATCCCTATTGAAAAGTCTGACATTTCAAAAAACAACCACCCATTATACACATGTGTTTATACATATAATTGGAAAATTTTGTCATTATGTCGACGTAAGCCGTTACAGACAAATTTTCGTTGCACCTTTAATTCGTTTTTCCTATTGAGGACCTCCTTTTCACACAAATTCATCCAGGACCTAAAAATTACGTCTCTTCGCGTATCATAGTCTTGCTGTATTTATCTTATACAGAAACGTTATAGTGCATATATGACAGTTTAAGTCACTTACTAAGGTGTACAAAATCAGAAGATATCCACAAAATGATTTAAAAGGAAACAATTTACAATTAAGATCTAAGATTCAGATGCTGAATTTCCAGCTAAAACACGACGTTATTCACTTTAAAAATTTCCCTGTGGTTAAACGGAACTAGAAGTACTACTAAATCTTTATACTAACATGTTTCTATGGTAAAGAACGAGGTCGGATTGTAGCTATTTAGCAAGACGATATCAGACCACATGTTGGTAGAGCAGCATAGGTCCATATGTACTTTAATTCCACCTTAAACAAATGTCAAATGTTGAACACAATCTTTAACAGAATTATTTGTGAACTATTAAAATATTTTCTTTTTGTAAAGAAGTTTTTGAAAAACTTTTGTTTTTAAATGTTTAAGGGAAAACATAATGTAAACTAAACGTAAACACTTTGTAGGACAGATAATAAGGCATTTGATAGCAAGTCGTAAACCAGTACCACCTTATAGTATAAAAGAATATCTCCTTTTTCTAGATCAGAGAAAGGACGAAACCACCCTTAAACGTTAACAATCAGACAGTGTTAAGTAACAGAGTATTATTGTATTCTTTTCTACAACGTGTCCATGGGCACAGGACACATAAGACATAAAAATAAAAACAATTTTTTTTTAATGAAAAGAAAGGGAAAAACTAAAATAATTCTTATACAACAAGTCATGCATTTGAGGATAAGTAATGGCTTTATCCAGAAAAAAGAAAAAAAAAAACATCAGAACCAAGAACTTTAAGCAATTTCACGTACCACATTTTATTTCCATGTTTCTTTACTCAATGTGGTCCCAATCCACCGTCCAATTTAGACAACATCTCTCTCCTATACCTCCAACATATCGCCATCGTTGTTATACGCAAAAAAACCAAAGTAGAAAGTACAGATATAAAACTACAAATCATTCCAGCCAATTACTTCTCAAGCCCCCCAACATACCAACGAGGTGATGGTGTGGCACTAAATTATCTAGGCAATTACATCAATTCCTCCAAAGTCGACCTCCATAAAAAAAGGGGTAGTAAACACATCCATTCTAGGGATGGTAGTATTATAGATATGAGTACTCCTGCCCGTACTTATATGTTGGATACATAAGTAAAAATATAAAAGAAAAAAAAATCTATCAACACTTAACGAGAGCTTCGTGCATCAGCAGAACGCCCAACCCCTATGGTGCGATTCGTATTCATGGACACGGATCCGTAAGAAGATTCACATTCCAAATTCTATGTACTCGAACGTTGAAACCGTCACTAACATTACAAAAGATCAAGGATTCCGCTTTTCGCTCCAAAAAATTCATTAATCACTGTCAAGTGATATTTGCAGATACCATCTGCTGGTTGGTTGCCGTTGCTACTACTATTTGCGCTAACCTTACTACATATATGTAGTACTTTAAAGTGGTAATATTTATATTCATATGAGCATGTATACATATATGTATTTTTCTACTGCACTTTATATGAATATGAATACGAGTAGACGAACTCGTACACCCTTTTACTTATCCATAAGTCCGTTATGGAGTTTGCATAATATCAAAGCGATTTTTGCTTTAATAGTCATTTACGCCTTCGTACGCAATTATCTGAGGACGTGGAAAAAACCTTTTCCCATATCACGGCAAAAAACAAATGATACTAACACAACGGGGTCGTATGTTGCTGCTCCTATCTAACAAAAATACTTAATGTCAGATAAATATAAACGCCTATGTAGAAAATGTAGAAAAAAACTTAAATTTGACTAAAATCAATATTACTCCATATTTTCAGTGAATAAGAGTTTGTTTTGTCTCCATAAATGTCCGTAAGTATGCTTGAAATTGTTTTTATGTACTAAAAAAGTACTAAAAGTATTTTAAACGCCCATTGTCAAATAAAAGGTCCACAAATTGTTTGTCATCTTACAGATTTTGACTCAACACACTCGAAAATAAAATTTTATGAAAATCGACACATGAAACTTCAAGATACTGGCTGTTCTCCCAACTAAGAAGTAACACATTCATTTTTATTAATTCGATTCTTCTTAACCACAACTAAACTTGCCCTTTGGGAGCAAATACATATACCTACAAATACTCGTACAGGAGTGAGAACAGATAAAAATCAACATAAAAATGTTCGCTCTTGTATTGCTTGCGTATAAGTGCATGAGTGTGTGCGTAAATTATATTATTAAAATAAGTTATGAATGGGGAGAAAAAAACTTGAGGAAGAGAAGGTCCTTATAGGATCAAATTAGCTTGTATGAATTCATTGCGTTTTCTGTTGCAGGTTTGAAATTAATTGTGGCATATGGTACTGAAGAGCTTAACAAGGATAGATGAAGGCTAACACACTGGGTGGAATGGGTGTTCGTGTACCGCTGCAATTTATTCATAACGTAAAATAAAATTCATAATCAGAAACCACACCTATGCAGAAAAAATTATTTTAAAAAATGGTTCAAAGCATGGGAAAAAGTAAAGTACAGCGCTTGTAGCATTATTATTCTGTGGAAATGAATATCCTGTTACATTAGAGTTTTGTTTTTTTGTAGTGTATGAGATGGCAGGGTAACCTTGGAATAAAAAAAATACAAGTAAATGACAGGTGCATTTACAACTTCTGTCAGCAGCATATGTATATAAAGGGACTTGACAACTTTGAATTTAATTTGTGAACGCACTCTTTCACTAATCATCAAACTGTCACTGTCAATTTATTCAGTAAACTCAACATTTTCATCATGGTAAAGTGCACGAACGAGCAACGTCTGCGAATTATAAAAATTTTTTACCGAAATTCGGAGTCGGTGACTCCAACTTTAAGAGCGTTAACTCCAATTTTCGGTCGTAATTCACGCCCTAGTAGACAGGCAATAACAAGTTTAATGCAAAAATTTGAGTCTACATGTGTGACAACGGGTTGGTCGAAGTGCCGAAAATATTGCTGCCGTTCAAGCGTCCGTAGCAAACGATCCGAATCAGTCATTTCCACGGCGTTCCCAAAAATTGGGCATCGCCCTGACCACATTATGGTGTATTTTGCGTAAGGATCTTGGTTTACACCCATACAAGATCAAGCTGGTTCAAGAATTGAAGCCGATGAACCATTCGAAGCGACGTACGTTCTCCGATTGGGTTCTGGAGAAGATGCGCCAAGATGATGAATTTCATCGCAAAATCATCTTCAGTGACGGAGCTCATTTTTGGCTCAATGGGTTCGTCAATAAGCAAAATATGCGTTATTGGTCGGGTGAAAATCCACATGTACTCGTACTTCATGAATCACCACTTCATTAACGAAAAATAACTGTTCGGAGCGGTTTGCATGCCGGCGGCGTTATTGGGCCATATTTTCTCGTCGACGATAACGATCGTCACGTTACTGTGAATGGTCAGTGTTATCGCGCCATGATAACCGATTATTTTTGGCCCGAATTAGAAGATATGGACTTGGACGACATGAGGTTTCAACAGGATGATGCCACAAGCCACACAGCACACGCTACAATCGATTTATTGAAGAGTAAGTATGTTGAGCGTGTTATCTCAAGAAATGGGCCAGTCGATTGGCCTCCTCGTGCGTGCGATTTAACGCCGCTTGACTACTTTCTGTGGGGCTACGTTAAGTCATTGGTTTATGCCTACACGCCAAGCTCAGAGCCAACATTGAACCCGAAATAGCGGCCGTTTCGGCCAAAATGTCTGGCCGAATCATTGAAAATTGGGTCTAACGAATCGACCGCTGCAAACATGCCCGCAGTGTCCATATGAACGAAGTCGAGTTCCATTTATAAATGTTTTGATTGTACTTCAAACCAATAATAAAGTTTTTGAAATATCTGAAATGGTTTGCGTTTTATTTAAAAAAAAGATGTCAAGTGCTTCTTGGAAAACCCTATATATATGTATGTATGTTTGGTCTAATGTGTTTCGCTCAATGGAAGGCTTCATAATTATTACTTGGAGAATAGTTGGAAAAAATGTTTTAGTACTAATTTTTGGTTACAAATTGTAAGATCATAATAAGGGAAGATCAGAGCGTAATAGGGAAGGAAGAGCTTTTATTTGAGCTTAGTAGGCCTGCGTAACGAGCTCCTTTGCTCTCTAATTAATGCTCACACTACGGAAGAGTCGGATGAACTCGTATGTACATTAAGCCATTCACGCTGATGAAAGAAGAATAGTGCCAAAGTTTGCCATGGTGGAAGGGGATGTACTTGTATATGGATAGACTGAACTTCTTCTTCACAGCGGAGACGGCGATTCTGGGAGCGAGCAATTTATAATACTTTCAGTAAATAAAACACGTTTCACAAACACAAACTAAAAACACAAAGGTAACACCGACAAGAGAAAAACCAATGAAAACCGCCAGTGAAGAACACAAACTGGCACGACTTAAAATATGACAGAATCCATCTCTGGGCTTTACGAGTAGATTCGTGAGAACAGCTCTAAATTGGCATGAACCAAGTGAAAGAACTAAGCGAGCAAGGTAAGATAAAAAATGTTAGAGTAGTTCGAAAACTATCGCCGAAGTTCCGAAAGGCCGGCTCTACAAATACTAAAGAGACATGGTGATGCAATGATTAAATGAAAATGACTCCATGAAGCAAGAGCAAGCCTTTAAAGCGTAGAATAAGTGCAAAAATAGCGAAAAAGTTAAATCAAATTAAAATATGGCCGACGCTGAAAAGAGGCGAAAGAAGCGGTAGCTAGAGATGTGCGACAGAATTATAACAAATACCCTCAGAACCTAGTAGTAAACGGCAGACAGTGGAAAAGGTGCGACGTCAGAATATGCGCAAATGAGCTAATGTTTTAAGGATTTCGGCAGATAGAAGAAAAAACTCGCAAGAGATTCTATTGCCGATATATATTGAAGACGACGAAATCTGCTGTAGGGTATTATGACGCCTTTTTAGCGAAAACTTTTCGCTAAGTACCATTCCTGCGACTGTCGCTCATGAAAGGAAAATGACAGAAGTTAAGGTAGCAATCACAAATCTTGAATGTAAATAGCTTGGGAATTTGTTCAAAAAATGGTGAGATTCACACCAGTATAGAGCTCTCTCGTTCCACTCTATACGGGCAATATTCCTTAACTCTATTGCTGCTCGACCTATTATTCAATTCAAAGTTTACAAATAATTATGGAGAAGCAAATCTTCCAAAGGTTTTAAAAATGGCATTAATACATAGCCATCTTCCGTTTGAAAAGAGGTGGTCTTTGCTACAATACGCACTGTAGTTTTGATAACCTTGCGCGAGTTATGTACATAACGTATTATGTCCAGCGCCTAGCTGGACTAGCAACAGAAGAGCAGCAATACAAGCAAACGCAACTTCCTAGCAATACAGGAACAACACAACCTGCTGTTAACAACAAGGCTCGGGATCCACTTGACTGCATGCAAAAGAAAGAGAAAATCATCATCGTTATCTCTGGGTCATCACTGAAGAAACGAAGAGACAAAACAACATGTTATCACTCTATGTATCATTGTTTTCATGTCAAATCGTTTTCATACCATATATGGTATTCTTGTTGCTATGCTTGTTGAACTGTTAACTGTCAATCGTCCTCTACATTTTTGTTGTTGCTTTCTTTTTCTTTTATGTACATTTATGTTAAGTGTTATCTTTTGAGGAGAATGAATTACGATTAGTTGATAATTAGAAGTGAATAAAGAAACTTGGATAAAAGAAAACTTTAATTATTTACGAAAACACGCGAAATCCTTAACTGGCGCAGTCGGTAGGATGCTAAGTCCAGCATCGTAGTGAATCTATTTTAAGTAGCTACAATTTAAAAGGACCTCAAGAACACACAACGAGAAGAACATTTTGAAGTGGTGGATTTCAATCCTTTAGTTCTTACCTACGTTAAAGAGCTTCGCGAGTGAAAAAAAAAAAAAACAAAATCTATATGCCGAAGTAGATCAAAACTATTTAACAATTAAATTTTTCGAAGCCAGTATTTTTAAGGCTCATCTGCTATACATACGGAAAGGTAATTACCCAAAATAGTAGTGAAAAAAAAAAAACAAAAACAAAAACAACAACAACAAAGAACAGCAAAGAACAAATTATACTATACGGAAGTGACTGTACTATATGGATTGATATCTGGAGCTAATATTAATTTGACTAAGGGGTGAGTCCAAATTTGTTGCTTTTATCAGTGATCCCTTATGCCTCCTATAAAAAAAATTTCTAGAAATCGTAAGATTGGAGCCAATTGCTTTTTAAATTGTAAAAGTTGGTGTAGAAATTCATTGAATTTATTTAAGGGTGTTAAAAGTGATTCGAAAAACAGAGTGCTTGACTCTAAATTTAGAGTTATTGCTACCAAGACTGAAGGAAACTCTTTTTCTGATCCAAGTGGAGGTTCCAATACGAATCCGAAAGTAAATTTAGAAAGTAGCGATTTATATAGTGCCCATACAATGGATTCGTACGGTATCGCGGTTGCTACGGATGCCTTTAACTCCCTCAGGATCCCTGATGCTGTTAAAGATCTTCCCCATTTTGATGGCAATCCTCGTTCATTGTATGAATTTATTACCAACGTGGAGGAGATTTTAAGCCTCTTGCCACTCATAACGGGAACTGCATACGAAAGAATTATTTTACGCGCAATCCGAAACAAGATCGTAGGACCAGCTAGCGAAGTACTTACTATGTATGGTACGCATCCCAATTGGAATGAAATTAAGGCTAATTTAATCCTGCATTACTCTGATAAGCGCAATGAGACAAGTCTCATTCGTGATTTGCATCAGCTTAGGCAAAACCAAGGCACAGTAGAAAGTTTTTACGCAAAAATAATTGACATACTTTCAGCAATGACAAATCACGTGAAAGTTCACGAAAGCGATGCGAATGTTATTAAGTCCAAATTATCTCTATATCAGGAAATGTGCTTAAATACCTTTTTGTCTGGGTTAAAAGAACCATTAGGATCCACAGTTAGGTCAATGAGGCCTAACAAATTGGCAGAAGCACTCAATTATTGTCTTCAAGAACAGAACAGCCTCTATTTTCAAAACCCCCCGAGCGTACAAACCAATACGTCGCCTAGAGTAAGCCAAAGTAGACCAGCATACACTAATTATCCAACATATTTTTACAGACCAACTCAAATACATCCTCAACAGTTCCAAAGACAGACTAATTTTACGGCCCATTACCCTTCAAACACACAACCCTTTAGACAACCTCAAAACTATTCGCAGCCTTACAATAATAACTCAGGCTTCAGAAAACTTCCACAACATGAACCCATGGACACTTACAGTGCCCACACTAATAGAAGTTCTAAAAAGTCCCATACTCAGCGCAATCAATTACATAACATCGATACAAATTACAGTCCCAATATAAGAACTTCAAATCCTATTCAGGAATATAATGAACCTCAAAATTATTTCCCGAATCATGACAAACCCAGCTCTTCTTGCCAAAGCATTCAACGTGAAGTAGATGAGGAAAATTTTCATTCACGTGCCTCGGAAAGCCAATAGGGTACTTAGACATAAATAGTTACAATTCATATTTACTACCATATATAATCATTCATAGTATAAATAACAAAAAGTTAAAGTTCCTCATAGATACAGGGAGTAACAAATCCTTCATTAGTCCTGGCATTGTAAACAATACCAATGTACGAACTATAGAACCTGTGGAAATAAAAACAATATTTAATACGAAGTTTATAAATAAAAGGGTAGATATTAACGGGCTAAGAGAATTTAACACTAAGAAGGTTATATCGTTTTATATTTTTAAGTTCCATAACTATTTTGATGGATTAATTGGCACTGATATGATGAAAGATCTTGGCATCAAAATAGATCTAAAGTATTCATTTCTTGAAACCGATCGTGCCAAAATTCGTATAAATTACAAACCAAATTTAATGTCAAAAAGTTATACTGTCCCACCTATGTGCAAAATAGTTGGCCACCTACCTGTTGATATTGAGTTTGGTAGCATTTATATCAAACCAACTAGTATAAATGATTACTTGATAATACCTGAAGGGATTTACAAAGCCCACAATTGGTATTCTTTCGTGGAAGTTATTAATATTTCTGATTTGGCACAGACTTTTCTAATTGAACAGCCACTTAAAGTTACATTTCTTGACCACAATACATACATAGAAATCCATAGTCTTTCAATAAGCAACAATAAACATTTAAATAACTCAAATGTATGTGAATTGCTTCGAACCAGTCATTTGAACACTGAGGAGGAACATGCGATAAAAGCCTTATGCAGAAGGTATGAAGATATTTTCTTTGAAGACGGAAAGAACTTAACGTTCTCTAATGTTATAAAACATGAGATTAACACCAAAGATAATATCCCAGTATATACCAAATCCTATCGATATCCTTACGTGCACAAAGCTGAAATACAAAGACAAATAAATGATATGCTTGGTCAGGGTATCATCCGTCATAGCTTTTCACCTTGGTCGTTTCCAATTTGGTTAGTACCAAAGAAAAGGGACTCAAGTGGAAAGGAAAAGTGGCGGTTAGTCATAGACTACCGCAAATTAAACGAAAAGACAATAGATGATAAATACCCAATACCAAATATCACGGAAATTCTTGATAAATTAGGTAAATCGATGTATTTTACCACACTCGACCTCGCATCTGGATTCCACCAAATCGAGGTTAAGGCAGAAGATATTCCTAAAACAGCATTCTCCGTTGATAATGGGCACTATGAATTTGTTCGGATGCCGTTTGGACTAAAAAACGCCCCGTCGACATTTCAGCGTGTCATGGACAATGTTCTACGAGAGCTTCAAAATAGAGTATGTCTAGTGTATATGGACGACATCATCGTATTCTCGACATCTCTACAAGAACATACTAAAAATCTGGAAGCAGTGTTTCAAAAGTTAAGAGATGCCAACCTGAAAATTCAACTTGAGAAGTCCGAATTTCTGCAGAAAGAGGTCTCCTTCTTGGGGCATTTGGTTACAGCCGATGGGGTTAAACCTAATCCCGACAAAATTAATGCTATAAAAAAATTTCCATTACCAAAAACCTCTAAGCAAATAAAATCATTTCTTGGACTTCTCGGTTACTATCGAAAATTTATCAAGGACTTCGCTAAACTTACAAAACCTATGACAAACTGCCTCCGCAAAGGTAAGGGTGTAAAAATCGATTTCGAGTACATCAATTGCTTTGAAACCTGCAAGACGCTATTGTGTAACGAACCTTTATTACAATACCCAGATTTCTCAAAGCCCTTCAACCTTACGACGGATGCGAGCAATGTTGCAATAGGCGCTGTACTGTCACAAGGGCTCATTGGTTCAGATAAGCCGATTTGCTATGCAAGTCGGACTCTATCGAAATCCGAGCAGAATTACAGTACAATTGAGAAAGAACTCTTAGCAATAGTTTGGGGTGCAAAGTACTTTAGACCTTACCTTTTTGGACGAAAGTTCCATATAGTAACCGACCACAAACCACTTACATGGCTTTTTTCGTTAAAAGAACCAAATTCGAAACTGGTTCGTTGGAGGCTCAAATTAGAAGAATTTGATTACGATATTACTTTCAAAAAAGGTAAACAAAACTCCAACGCTGACGCCTTATCTCGAATAGAGATAAACACAAACGAAACGAATGAGCCTTCTTATGAAATAGAAAATATTGACCTTTTATCTATTCAAAACAATGTAGATGAAAATGATAACTTGTCCACTATCCACTCAGCAGAAGAGAATTTCAATGATGGCATTCCGATATCGGAACGTGCAATAAATGAGTTCTCTAATCAACTTATTCTGAAAGGTAATGCTAGTAAAAGTAGCCCGGATGTTAAGTTTCAAATACTGTTTAAAAGAAAGAAACGGTATACAATAGAATATAGCAAAATTAGTGAAGAAAATTTCATAATTAATGCTTTTAAAGATTATATGAGTACTAGAAGACTTACCGCGGTACTAACGGATGACAGTACATTCAAAGTTTTGCAAACTGTATACTCTAAATATTTCAGTAATAGTTCCTTAAAGATAGTTAGATGTCATATTATGCTAAAGGATGTAACAGGTTCTGATGATCAGGAAAAAATAGTTCGAGATTATCATAAAAGTTCCAACCATAGAGGAATAAATGAAAGCTTCGAACATATAAAAAGAGAATCCTACTTTCCAAATATGAAGCATCTTATTACGCGTATTATTAATAATTGCGAAATATGCCATAAATATAAGTATGATCGTAAAAAAGAGCGTTTGAAATACGAAGTTACAGAAACACCATGTAAGCCTTTGGAAATACTTCATTTGGATATATACTCTATCCACAAAGAGAACTTCTTGACAATAATAGACAAATTCAGTCGATTTTCCAGCGTATACTTACTTACTGCGAGGAATAGTCTAAATTTGATAAAATCTCTAAAACACTTTTTTTCCCATCATGGGATTCCGAAAAAGATAGTCACCGACAATGGTAGTGAATTTGTGTCTATTTTGTTTAGGGACTTCTTAGAGATTTACGGGATAACCTTTCACACAATATGTGCCAAAAGTTCGACAGGGAATTCTCCTATAGAGAGGTTCCATTCCACCTTAACTGAATTAATACGAATTATCAAATCTGAATGCAAAGACAAACCCATTAGCGAGATCGTTGATGAAGCTGTTATTACATATAATAACACAATCCACTCTTCTACTAAACTATCCCCTTTTGAATTACTAACTGGTCACTTCACTAAGAGTAATCCATTTTCCATTACCGAAACAGCAAAAACGAAGCAAGAATATCTTGGGGAACACATAAAAAGGTATGAATCTCTGTCCAAACTTGTACACCAAAGAAGTTTAGTAAATAAACAAAATCTTATACATAAACTCAACGATAATCGCAAAGACCCACCTAACTTTTCACCAAATGAAAAGATTTTTGAGGCTGACGATAGAAGGAATAAACTAGCCCCTAAATTTATCGAACATTCAGTTATAAAAGATAACAAAATTACAGTGGATACAAAAAAGAGGAAAGTTCATAAGCAAAAAATAAAGAAAAAACGTAAATTTGCCGGTTGAAACTATGATCTTGTTTTATTCGTGTGGGCATTTGTAAATCGTTATTTTCTTCGACATAGCGAACATACTGGAAGCAAATTAATTTATGGATGTAGAGTTGTAGTGTGTATGTTAATCTCGAGTCACTTTTTTTCCCCCTTCTTATTTACACCCACAATAAATATGAAATATGTACGCATATATATACAAAACTTATACGTTAACTATTTCTATTGCAACTGGCTTTAATTAGCGTTTCCCCACTCCCATTCCCCTTGATCGACAAACTGATAAAATGCCTCGAATTTGGATAAACGTCTTTGAATCGGTACATGCGCCTAAGAATTAGTAGAAATGAATCAACAACTAGCAAAGCCAAAAAACTCATCATCAAGATTCTCTGCAACATACACTATGGCCATCACTCATCCATACGTGCTGGCCATTCTTCGGGGGGAGAAGTTATGTACATAACGTATTATGTCCAGCGCCTAGCTGGACTAGCAACAGAAGAGCAGCAATACAAGCAAACGCAACTTCCTAGCAATACAGGAACAACACAACCTGCTGTTAACAACAAGGCTCGGGATCCACTTGACTGCATGCAAAAGAAAGAGAAAATCATCATCGTTATCTCTGGGTCATCACTGAAGAAACGAAGAGACAAAACAACATGTTATCACTCTATGTATCATTGTTTTCATGTCAAATCGTTTTCATACCATATATGGTATTCTTGTTGCTATGCTTGTTGAACTGTTAACTGTCAATCGTCCTCTACATTTTTGTTGTTGCTTTCTTTTTCTTTTATGTACATTTATGTTAAGTGTTATCTTTTGAGGAGAATGAATTACGATTAGTTGATAATTAGAAGTGAATAAAGAAACTTGGATAAAAGAAAACTTTAATTATTTACGAAAACACGCGAAATCCTTAACTCGCGCTAGCTATCTTTTGACTCTGGTCTTATGGACATGCAGTCTGATGCAGAATTTCTGTTTCTGAACAACTATGAAATCAACTTACAATCTGTCCACGGGTGGTTTCTGCCAGGATCTGAACCAGGAGGGGAATGTAGTCAGATCTTCACGTATGGCTGAGAAACCAATTAAAGATGCGGAGGTGGTGTCTTCCTGGTGGACTAGAACTGACTCCTCTTTGTGGAAACGTTTTTCGTCTAAGTGGAAATATAAGCAATTGTAATAGCAACGAACAATATTGTGAAGTATCGGTAGCATCAGCTATGCCGCTGTTTAGGCCTTTCTGAGCTGTCTCACGACTTCCTAACTAGTTCGAGAATGCAAGGCTGAAAGTCGAAAGGCAGAATTCCCTGGGTGGTTTTGGGTGCCAGGTTACAGGAAATAAACTTGCTAGGCAAGGTTCAGCGGTTCACTACGGAAAATGGTATCACGCTTTTGCTAACCACTTAAATGTGTTGGACATAACTGATACACCATCGTGTAACGCTTGCCGTGAAAGTGAAAACGACTCCGTGGAGCTCTACTTCTGTGAGTGTCCAGCCTGCACTCGCATTAAGCTGTAGTGCTAGTAGGTGGGTGCTAGTACTCTAAACACTTTATCACTAAACCATTTAGTTATCTTTCTACGAAGGATTGATCAATTTCATTAAAAGGAATATGCAAAGAGTATACTGGACTAGTTCTTTATCTTAGTGCTCTGTGCCGAGAGAAGAAGGTTGTTGCTGTTTTTGTCGTACAAAATTTCCTATTAGAGAATCTCGTTTACGAGTCCGGAACAACTTCTCTTCTTTTCGCCGATGATAGCGCTATTATACGCAACGACGTGCAAGTCCTTCAGTTACCTCTTAATTATTGGATAAGAATGATAAAAGGTCTTATTACGAATGAGTCGCACTAAGACCGAATATCGACGTTCTCGTTTTTCCGAACCGCAAATCTAATACATGAAATCTATTTAGAAGAAGTCATCGTGTCAAAATGTGAGCACTGTCGTTAAACACAAAGCAAATTGTCGTGGAGACGTGGCACATTGAGTTGGCGTGCTGTGGCTTAAATGGCGTCATTTGGTGACAGAAAAATACCGCTTAAACTTAAAAGTTTATAAGATACATAGACGGCAGTCGCTCATTCACCTTTAACAAACTCATCGCAATTTTGGACGATATACTGGAAGTATGTAAGGAAAAATAGCAGCGACGGAAATGAAAATGTTACGGTGTGAAAAGACATGACCTGGTAAGTCGAATATACATTCGCAGAAGTCTCCGCATTAGGAAACCGATACTAGAGAAACTTCAAACTGAGCAAATCAGCCGGTGCTGCCATGTTCAACAAGGGACCCCAGAAAATCTGATCCACGAGCAATAGGGGCTCAAGTTTAATTAAGACAATGTTCGAAGAAGAGGCATATAGAAAAATATAATGGAATGGATTTTGTATGCTTCTTGTTACGACATTCTCTTAAGGAAGGGCTTCCGAATATCGGTTCTATCACCTCGGTCTACTATTTCTACAGGTAATTCACATTACTTTGGTGAACCCCGTATTACTTCCATCTTATTTGGAAGCCTTATATGTATCTTGCTTTAGGCGCATATTTATCATCAAGCTGGATGCGGCTTCTCTGATCGCTTTCTGACGATGTCACTTCATAAAAGTCTGCCTTTACTTTTTGTCCAGCTCTTCTTTGGTATGCTGGTGTCCAGATATCCACGCTCGTTCCTTAGCTCAGAAGTTTCGGGTATCTTAAATACTAGCGCTGTATTCTATGTTATCGTCAAACTGGTGAATTTTACAGGCATATTTGTTGTATTTCCATCCTTTGTTGAAGCCATCAGTAGCAAGTTGTACAAGTATATCTGAGACAGTTTCTCCTCATAAATAACAGTTAATTGAAGTATTTCATACTTCCAGAATAGTGCAATTTCTATGAGGGAATGTTCCCTGTCAACGGATGATTGAGAGTTCCCTCTTAAACCATCTTTATTTCTACGTCCGGACATTCTTAAATAGCTTGAGCTAAGGTCAGGCGCAATCTGTGTATCTATCTACGAAAAAAATCTTATAATCTGAAGTTCCTTCACATGCAGTTTAATCAAAAATATTTTCGTATATCATTTAAAGACTAAGTAGCTCCGTCATTTCTTCAGCAATTTGAAGGGAGCAGCTAAGCATGTCACTATAATTGTGTCACTGAAAAAATCATTACCATTCACCTCAAAACATGAGCACTGAAACACAAACACGCGTTTGAAATCGTTAAGTGCACTTAACTATAACATTGCCATTAAAACATGTTTTGTTATGTGTCCGTGTTGTTGATTTTTGTCGTTGTCCTTAAAAGAAACAATATCATCATACAAAGTGTACACATTAAGCGCTAAAAATTCTGCCTCATGCACTTATAAAATGTATATAGGGGTTGTTGCAACAGCAGCTACTATTCATATCTGTAGTAAACACATTCCAGTATGATTTGGTCCTGGCTGCATCAACTTATGATGGACTTACTAATGCAATATTCCACACAGAGCCCTACATACACCATATATTCGTATATAAGTGGGTAAAAAGATCCTTTCGAGTAATTTATGAACAAAATGGGTTAAGCACTCAATACCAAAACTAAAGATGAATCCACAATAGATGTACTATATGTTCTGTTCCTATGTGCGGTGTGCTATTATTTCGCACATTATTGCTATGGAGCCCGAAAGAAGGAGATGGTGAGGAAGTCGCTAATGGGCCGGTGCCAGGGTGTGGATTCTATGCAATTGCTAGTAACGAAAAATCCTTTTGGCCTCATTTCAATGAGCGTTGCTTTAGCACATATAGAAGCGGGTGGAAAATGGCAAAAAGGTCAGAGATGTGCTATACCTACGAATACATTCGTACAAACAGGTCAGTCGGTTGATTTTCTTTGGAATTTTCTACTTAGTGTTCTACAACCCAAAGGCATTAGATATGAGTATACTGCTCGTGGTTACCGCCAACAGTTGAATTATTCTAATTCATCTGAACTATGGGTTATATCTCGTATTAAATAGAAAGGAAATTTCCGAGGAATCTTATAAAATAAAATTTTAATATAAATCGTGCTGAATAACGTGCAAGGTAACTTTTCAGTGCAGTGCTTCTGAATAGCTAACTACCACATCCTGATTCTCTGATTTTCACATCCGTGATTAATTATAGCGCAATGTTGTGCATACTGATTGCGGATGTAGGTTGCTTTGATTTCACTGATTTTAGAGAGCGGAAAATTCCAGCACTAAAAGCACGTTACCGATTGTACGAGTATGTTCAATCAACTAAGACATGAAAGCCGCCAGCACCTACTCACTACATTTGAATGGTTTCAACGTTATAAAATCATTTGGACGGGTGGGTAAATCTTACTTACGATGCGGTGTGATTAAATGATATTCATTTCAATGAAATAGTAGAATATTGGTAACCGGGTCTGATTTTAATATGTTCTGTATCTGATGGACTACATGTCGTATCTCGAGTATTTCGCTATTCAGTACTCACTCTTTGAAGGTATATTTTAATCGGGCTGACAACTTCAACGATTTTGAAGGGCATCAACTACAGCTACGTCTCACTACCTTGGTTTGGTTGCCCTTGAAGTTTTCAAAATCGAGCTTGAGTCGCTCTAATACTGAGCCAGTTACAACGTTTGCTAAAAATAACTCTGGCAGTATCTTGCACCTGAACTATAATACTTGGACTCTCTTGATATAAATTTCACACATTTTTGCAGTTTTATTACTAAATTTTCATCATCTTCCATTCATTAGTTTTGTGGATATGGAGATCCTTCACCGCCGACTTTGGACGATTATATTTAATACTCAGATGTATGATACGTCAGGGAGAAGTTGAAGCGCATTCAATGATCTGATCACTTAAAATGCAAATTGAGATATCCGTAACACATGACTAATTCATCACATCACTCTATTAGGGAAAACAGTTTTTCAACACTTCTTAGCATTATTTTTTTAGTCCTGAGTTTATTCTTAAAAATTACTCGAGCAATATAACGACGGACTCTCATTTCTCCAAAATCATAACCTTCTTTGTAATCAAGACTAATCAATATTGAGTGGGCTTATAAAGCTCATAATCCAGCCGAATCTTGTCGTTTTACTCGTCTTCTTTTGAGGAATTTCCTGGATGACTGGATCTGGATCTTTAACAACAAAGGGTTTTTCTCTTCGCGATGTGTCACATGGAGTCGGCGTGGAGTGTCCATGGGTAATGGAAATGATCAATAACTCCAAGGTTATCTTCAGAGTTACACCACAGATTTCGTTGCAAGCAAAAACCACTTCCCGGACATGGAACTTGTAACTTAACCTATCCATTTGGAATATTCCAGTATTTCTTAGCAAAAGTTATAGCAATATCCTGGTTTTCATTGTTAGCATTTGCAGTTCTGCACCCACTAGTATTGGCTTAACCAATCATAAGATCCACGTGGACATGAAATGCCACGAACCTCTGAACTATATTGCTGTCGGATACCAAATGCCTGGATGATGGGTTTCAGATCACAGCTTTACCATTGTCAACTGCAAGGTGGACATATGCCTTTCGATTAGATAAAATACTATTTTGCGACTCCTTTCAATAGTTACGTTACGTGACGATCATTCACCCTTAGCATAGGGATATATGGTAGATAGGATAAGTGTCACTTTCAACTACTTTTGCTCGAGGTAAACAAAAAAAGTAATACCAATCCATTGCTCTTTTCCGCAGTAAGCGTTCAGCATTGCCAACCTTAAGAAGGAAAGTTAAAAGAAGCTTCCAGATAAACATGGTGTACCTTTCAAGGATTAAAACTTTTTGAAAAATTATTTGCAATTGATTCAGATATTCAAAGGAATAATGCGAATGATCCGCAAGTGTCGGTATAACCAATATTACAGTAAGCCAAAATCCTGTCTCAGTTGCAGTTGCTATAGAAGCTCCGCGATCTTTCGGCAATAAACTTCAGCAGTCGCTGTTGGCCATGGCTAAAAATATACGAACCCATTATCCCTTCGTCAGTAATCGCACACCTTACTGTGATTTTTGGATAATTTAAACGTTTTGAATGCCGTTCGCTAGGGTTCTTGTGACAACAGTAACACTATTCCGTTTGTTTACATAGACATCGATAGTAGAGCGTGCCTCATCACAATATGCTTCCAAGGCTTACTGCTGTTCGAAAACATTTGATGATTGTCCAACCTGAATTTCTTTTACTAACATATATGATTTGATTTAATGGAGGCTGCAATATAATGGAGGCTGCAATCTTCCTTATAGATTTACGCAGATTCTGAGTGCATTCGTCCCTGTACTTGACACACATGTCACTCCGGAGAAATTCTGTTGACTATTGTCCCTTCTTGTCTGAGCCATTGATAGCAGCAAAGAATGAATATACATATTCCAGCAGAAGGCTGCCATATGGAAAACGAAATTGCTCAATGCAGCAAACTCTTGAATGGCACATGGATTTCCGTGTTGAATACAAAACTTCACATACGGATACCATAGGATAAGGATACCATAGATCGGGAACTTGTCTTTTTGTGTCGAATTCACACCCATCATATTCATTCAGGTAGTTTTGCAACCAAGATTCAGGTACTGTAGATGTATTTGAAGTGAAGAATCTGAAAAAGATCCGAACTGGACATGCTTTAACGAGGAACTCGGTTATATTCTACATGAACTCACAATGGAACAAAGGGCAGGAAAAACCCCTGCGGATAGCCTTCACGATAGAAGGCTGGTTTCCCTGCCTAAAGAAACCTGAAAATCAGCTTTTTCGGATTTCTAAGAGTGTCTGTTATAAAGAATTTTGCAAAAATATCGAAATACTCGTTGGAACCAGAAGGCTGGTCAAAGACTTCAAAAGGAGTCAATCAGCAAGACTGATACACAGAAGATGTGCTTTGTTTACACCGAAAATCGAAAAATCCATTAGGCTGAAATACATATATGTAGAGACCGGTTGAACTTCGTATGCGCAAAATTGGTTAGCTATTACAACATACTTCTAAGATGCATAGTGCCTACCAGCCTGGATGATCCTACAAGCAGAATTGAACTGACACTCGACAAGAAGGAGTACTCCCTGGGCATTTTCATCACTAAGGCTAACTACGAGTATATCCTGTCTGGCACGAAAATACTGTTACCCGACTCCAAAGAACTGTCTGCCAAAGTCATCTTTCTCTTATCATTAGGTATTGAATAAATTCCTCTGCATTGAATAAATTCCTCTGCGTCCATGTATGGTTTTGGTCATGCCAATAGGGAGTCGAGTGCTGGTGTCCTTCTGGACTTTGCTCTTGCATCACATGTACTCCAGATAAAATTTAAACATAATTGGTGAGCATGCGCCTATAATGCGAGCCATTGAACTTCACAATACTGATTTTAAAAATTTGGATTGGAAACTGAGTAACGTCAGCGACATTCTTGGCCGAATAAACGTTATGAGAATGTGTGGGTCTTCCTCTATCCGTAACGATACAAATGCACTTATACTAATATGTCGATCACTTTGACCATAATTAGCCTGCTATCTTTCTTCAGATGCGCCAAATGAATCTAAGATATAGTATATGATGGCCGAAAATGGATCCAACTAGTTAAAACTCACTTAACTTACAGAAAAAAAAGTGGGGGACAACAAGTAGTTCCATCACATTAAATATTATCGTTTTTGTTTTTTTATATTATTTAATAATATTCGCTTGTCAAACCGGCATAAGGTAAGAAAATGTACTTAAAGAGGCGCTCGTAAGTTCATATGCTCGCTTGTGTGGTGACTTGACAACATTCTTACCTGTAGTTGTTTGAAGTGTGCTTAGATTAAATATTTAGATTGTACAAAGTTCAATAAAGTACTAAGGACTTAGTATCATACATCGAATGCTTTATAGATATTTACGCACACCTACATAAATACACATGGTATACGCAGTATGTGCAAATGTTTGTAGGGATACAATATCTGATCACTCCTTCTGTCCGGGAGGAATTCATTTTACCAACTTCGTTGGTTCGTTCTTGCTTTGTTCCTTGACTTTTAATAAAACGGAAAAATCTGTATTTTATTTTTGCTGACATTTTCAATATACAAAGGAAGGAAGGAATTTCATCTTGTTCAACTCATATATGTCCGACTGACACAGCAAATCGATACCCGAATTATTACATTTCATTTTGTCGTTGTTCTGTATGGTCAGATACGATGTTAATTTGTCTGATTTGTATCTTGAGTTCAAACAAATGTAAGAATATCCAATTGGGCTTGTAACTACCATTTTTTTTTTGTATTAAATACAATATAAGGGCATTAAGTAACGACTAAGCGGGATATTCATATATGGTCGCGTTATGTTTGCTTCTTTTCATTTAATCTTTTTCATTTGTAATAGTGATGTCATTTAGTTCAACAATTGCTCATGGACTCTATTTTATGACTCTTCTTTCAATATCACCAGAATACTTGAACAGTGTATTTCCCATTTCCTAAACCAAAACCTTAGGTACGAGTTTAGTATCCAAAAACAAAATGGCCAGAGTATTTGCCACAAATCTGGTTCTCAAGTTCCAATTGGTGTCCAGTTGGTGTCAATCAGTATAACTTTTATTTGAGCAGTGAGCCTCCGGGAATCTTTTAGATCTGCGGTCATATATTAGTATTCATGGTTATGACATATTAGGTAACATTTTTGTAAAAAAAACTAAAAACTCATTGAGTTCCATGTTTGTCATACATTAGGAAAATGGCGATATCCTGGAGGACCAGCAGGAGGGAACACACAATCTCATTCACAATCCTGATTTTGTGCTACCTGCATACCATCTTAGGGAAAACTTCAAAATCAAAGCCATCACCATTTAATTAATTTCTCTCAGTGAAAAAGTTGCTTCCAAAATCAAATGGTGCCGGTTTCTTGCTACTCTGTTAGAGGTGGTTGCTCCAAACACCGAAAACGCAATGAAAAATTTCCAAATCGTAAGTCTCTTCCTTCAAGGAAGTGGAGTTTTAGGATTTCGGCAGAATATTTTTGCACACTCTAAATGTCAGAGGATAGTTTGCAACTAGATTTGTAGATATGAATGAATAATCCATAACGAATATAAGTTTCTTAATTCTTAAACTCTGTACCATGCATCGTCGAAATGACTAAGCAGTATATTAAACATTCTGTAATGAAGTGACTTATTTCAAGGAGACTGTTAAGGAAGCCCTGTACATCAGTGAGCCAAAGCCCTGAGGTTTACAATAATAGCTATTTCATACGAGTCTCTATTGCAAATTATGTATCTTTTTATAACAAGCACACCCTCAAGAGATTTAGTGTATCCTTAAAATGAAAGGAAAATTAGAGAAAATTAGAATATATTAATAGCCTGGAGCACATTATTTTATGGATATCAGACTTAAAGCCATCCAATTCCTACAACTTGCATTAAAAATTTCGAAAAGAAAACCCTAATCCATTGAAAATACATGTACATGATGCCAAACTATATCAAATGCTTTAGACATATCAAGTGCAACGATACCCTCTTCTATTGCATTCAAATCGCGAATATGACAGGGATTCCCTATAACGAAATACCGATTCACAGGCAAGCTATAATAAATTACGCAGCTTTGGATGAACTTTTCCAAATTCTTTCCAGGAAGTTGAGGAGCCATCAGTTCTCCAACCCCTTGTCGTAGTGTGGTGTGAAGATGAAAATTCGAAACCACGGAACATACGTATGATTTTAAATGAATATTATGTAGAACTGTAGGTATATACATATACATAGGTAGGTAGGTAGGTAGAGATGGCGGTTCGGCATAAAATCACTTGAATGTGCCTTTTTGTTACCACGACTCGTGTGCCCTGGTTGATGATGTGTGTTGTTAAGAATGTGAGACAGTTGGTGCCTAGATCTCGCCTTTGGAGTTATGAAAACGGATTAGATCTCGTATCCCTTTACCCGAGATGTCGATAAGGTCGTAGAAGAAGAGTTGATTTAGTGCATGCAGTCTGGCTCTTGCTAGTGTCGTCATTTGCACAGGAAATGGGAGAGAGTTTCCTTATCATCTTCGTTCCCGCAACTTCGGCAGTGGGGGTTGCATGAGATACCTAGTTGGCCGCATGGTCTCCAATTGGTCAATGCCGGCGTGATGCTGGTGATATCTGGGTGGGTTCTGTTTAGTAGGTCTTTAGTTCCACTCTTATCGTAGATCGGGCAGTTGGTTAACCCGCACAAATCGGAGGTTGGCCTTCTGCAGGAAGTCTGACTGGATTTGTGCTTTAACCGCTTCTAGCAGGATGTGGACCCTTTGCCGCGAGTGAGCCGTGGAGAGCTGAAAAGTGTCTATCCAGTTTATCTGCACGCTCGTTTCCTCTATTTCCATTTACGACACTGTACCCTAGAACCCATAGCTGTATAACCCTGAAGTGTTCGCCCAAGCAGACAAGCTCACTCCGACACTCCAGTTTGGAGGATATGGTAGCAGAGTCAATAGTTTTGATAGCAGCTTAGATATCTATGAGGATAGCAATATTTTGTATGTGCGTTATATCATGCTCTAGTTGCGTGCAAACCTGTCGGATTCCCGACTGGAAGAATCTGGCAAAATCCGGCAAGCGGTAAGATATTGATATTTTCAGTGATTCCGAGTAGCCACCTGCTTAACACCACAGTAAATCCGTCCGAGTAGATGACCGTGTCAAAGTGCTTTATTACTTCGTCTTTCTTCCATTGAGCTTTGACGGAAAAATCTACTGGTACGTCGAAGTTTCTCTTGAAGTTTAGTTTGGGTGTGATAGAGTTGATTGGAAACGTGACTATGCCGTTCGGAAACGAGTCTAGGGTATTGCTGTGACCGCTGTGTGTAGGTCGAGAGGCAGAAGATGCAGGATCATAGTAGGGGCATCCCTTGGGTCCGATCTCAATACACCTGTGGTTCGTATACTGGCTATTCATTGGAGCCTTTTTATTCTCGTGAGGTTGTAGTCTACGCTCAACTCGGGCCATACTAGTGGCCCGTAAGTGAGAATTGGACGCATTACGTCTGTGAAGATCCACAAGGATATCTTTGGTTGAAGTCCCAACTTCTTTCCAAAGGTTCTGCTACAGGCATGGAAGGCGACACATGCCTTCCTTACTCTCTGTTCTATGTTTTGCTTCCAGTTATGTTTTGGGTCAAACTGGGTATTAGTTACATAGCGCTGGAGGATAGTGTGAGCGTGTGCCCACTAAGACAGGGAAGCGTAAAATTCGGTATATTGGATTTGGTAGTGAATAGAATTATAGACTACAACTTATGCTGGCTCTTGATCATGTTATGGTCAGTAGTAGGGAATTAGTTGATACAGTTTATTAATCAAAATTATTTGAAGTGTTTTCTGTCATTTAAATGGATCCTCCTCACCGCCTGTGTGGGGATTTGAGAATTTCTTCAATTGGACACTTCTAATGCTAATTAAGGGCATCTCCGATATTAACCTATATATTTCTCTCTGATTTCTTCTTCTCCGGGGGCTTTCCGCTCGTACAAAGCAAATTACATCATGAAATAAGTTACTCCTTTACACGTATAAGAGGTAGCTTTGCATTATTGGACATGATTTTGTCATTCGCATAGTCTAAGACCATACCACGATTCAAGGGCTTGACAGCATTTGCAAAGAACTGAGATTTAAAAGAATTCCTTGAAACACTCCTTGTTTTGGCTCAATCCACAGCTTTACAAAATTTGTACAAAGCAACATGTTGCTATCCCTGTTAGATTCTTACATACTTCGCCCTCTACGTCTTGTCTGTATGTAATCTCTTGATCAGAAGAATTTACTATTAAGACAGTGTATTGGATTTATTTTGGTCTAACAAATTATGGGAAATAAACCAGATGATTTCTCTAAATACCAACAGAGACTCCTGAAAAAATGCTTGATTAATATATTTTTCATTGAGAGATTCTTGCTCAGAACATGGTATTCTTGAGGTTCGTTTCTCTGCGTAGCACAATGGAATATAGAATGGTCTGCTTGTTAGTGTCGCATTCTAGTAGACTGTGCCCTTCGATACACTTGGAGCACTTTTGTTGTCTTCGGCCAACATAGTTTTTTTCGAAAAATTCAACTTGAGTGTTAGTAATGAAACTTTAAACGTTCAAATCATTTGTCTTAATCTGTGTTTGCTTCTGTCTTAGTTTATCCAAGCTACATTCTCAAATTAAGTCTCTGACATTAATTTGTTTGATTTTAAATTTTTTCTGTTGAAACAGAGCATTCAGAAAAAGAATTAGTCCATGAGCTCCTATATGTTTCTTTTACTGAAATTGATCGGCCAATCGTAGAAGGATACAGTATCAGTACTCACATCCTGATGGGTAGCCCGCCGAAAACTCTCAATGTGCTCGCCAATATCGTTATTACTCTGACAGAATCTCTCTTGTGATTTTAGGTTGCTTATATCTAGCACACTTACGAGTATATAGCTCAGCAAAAGATTGGTACCTCGTTACGAAGCCAATAAGCCGTCTGCAGCCCATCCAATTGAGGGATATTTAGAAAGTTGGTGGAAAAGCACAGATGAACGGCACCTGCAAGGTCATGCCATCTGCGGTTCTGCTTATATGAAAACTAACTGACAAATGGCAGTCCTAATGCAAGATCAGGTCCTGCGAAACACTAATTTGAGCTGTGCTTAGCAAATTCATTCGTAATCTCATTTATCGCATTCCTATTATGACATAGGGCTAAAAAATGTGGTTAGAAGATTCAACAAGATGGTAAGCGCCACTTGGCTGTGAAGGCTTTTTCCTTCCACCGGTTCTTCACAATTTAGTTCATTGCCATAAGGAGTGCAATCTAACGATGAACGTCTTTCACAAGGACACCACCGCTGCATCCCAGTTCGAAGCC
This sequence comes from Volucella bombylans, assembly GCA_949129095.1. NCBI lineage: Eukaryota > Metazoa > Arthropoda > Insecta > Diptera > Syrphidae > Volucella > Volucella bombylans. The sequence goes on along the minus strand of OX422141.1, from coordinate 100,652,467 downwards.
ACCCATGAAGACCCGATTAAAATACTTTTCTGGCTCAGTCGAAAGCATTCAGGAAAACATGAAAGGTCAATTTCGTGCTTTCGCTACAACAAGAGTTCTGGTGTCATTGCTTCGAATGATATATTCATATAACCAGAGTTAAAAATACGGTCGGCGTGATCAAAACTTCAGTGCGTGTTTTTCAAATCACATCTTCAATTTAAAACAAATTAGAAATAAAAAAGATGAGAGGACTGTCTATGATGTAAATATGAAGAGCAGCCAGGCGTGCTAGGAAGAGTCCCCATGCAGTCGAATCGGACCGCTTGTGGAGTCGTGTAATAGAAGTAGTTACGTGTTTACATGAAAGCTATTTCATTAAGCAACCGGCTCATAGGATGTCTGTGGCTATATTATAGACGTGCTGATCCAAGGACTCTCTTGGATAACATCTTTCATCTCTTACTGAAAGTTTTCTTACGCCTCAGTTTGCTGGTGCAAAAGGACCTAATGTCTTTACAGTGATGGCAAGTTTACGATTTGCACTCATCGTCCTGAGGGGAGACTTTCATATCATTGGGAATATGCTTTTCTTCCACATAATTATATCCACAGTGGGATTCAACTGCATTTCGCATAAGTACAAAAGGACCAAAGCAACCCTAAGATTTGTTATAGTTATCACCAATTAAAGATTGATGAACCTCATTTAGTTATTAATTTAAATAATTTCCTTCAGAATCTTTTTTTTTTCTTATGAATTCCAAAAACAGGCACAAGATACAAAAGTGCTTAATTAGAAAACATTTTCATAATATTCGAATTAGTGAAAGTACCCGATACTTGAAATTTTCCGCCTCAACATCTGCGTCGTTACATAATTTATAACTAAACCAATCTTAAATTTATATGTGTTGTGTGTTCGCTCTAATTACGATCTTTAATTAAGAAGGAAAAATATTAAATCATAATTGCAAGAGTGGGTGTGGATATGACACAGCTCGTGACCATCTAAATTGTCAAACGACAGCTCTCTTTAAGTTTTTGGTGATACAGGATGCAGGAAAGGATTTTACAACATCCGCAAAAGCAATGAAAATCAACTGTGTGCTTCTAATTCAGTACCTCAATATCCCTGATGAGGAATAATAAAATATTATCTTAGAATAACATTGTTTTATGATAAGCTGCCTTAGGGGGCTCCATTAGTTGAGATTGTTGAAGTGCCAATTTAATTAGAGGTCACAAACCATTGTGTTGTGGTGAGGTTAATCGGAAGCAACAAGTTGGTAACAGAATGAAAATAAAAGAAATTTTTTATAGTAATAATTTCTTATTGCGTTGCTTCTTTAAAAAAAGCAAGTGGGCAAGAAAAATTGACTTTGATTTCCAACTCGGATTTTTAGGGGTTAGTTGGTTTATAAACATATTTCTAAAATTTTCTTTTTGAAGAGACGGACTTCAGTTCTGATGTCTAAGATAACTTAGATACTTGCAATGCTGGTCTATATATCAAGTGCGAGACCTGCATATGCAGTCTTATCCTAGTCATTAATTTCATCTTTTAAATAGAATAAAAGTTATCCTTGGTTTATTTATACTATACCTCGAATGTATAGACCCGGTAGGTTAAGGTCGTCTTACAATTGCTCTTGGGATCTAAGATAAGATCTTCTTCTATTGCTGTGTACTAAATTTGATCCGAGGCAACAGCGCATATGTCCATTAATTCTTTGTAAGTGACCTTTCTTGAAACCATAAAAATTACTAGCGTTCTTACTGATTGTGGCAAACGTACGAAAATCCTCAAATGAAAGCGGTTCAATTTTAGAATTGACATTGTTTTACAGCAACTTAGTGCTTCTTGCTTGCTTTGACGATCGGCTTCAGGCATTCGGAAGATACGATCTGGCATTTTTTTATTTCATTAAATAATGCAAACCTAATCGTAACAGTTGACATTCAGAAGGACAACCGTTTTTGTCCGCCCTTTTCACTTTTGTATGAAAATCACCAAATATCCCCTTTTTATGCCCAGAGCGCTGGTCGTAGGCCCTCTCTACATAGACGATCTTAAGTTTTATATCATATTTCTGCTTTTTCTCATTACGCTATTCTAAGCTACTAAAATACCTGCATAGGTATTATTGTTAGCTTAGAACAAAATAGCCTTTCATAATGACACGATTTGGGTGGTGCCTTCAATCACCCCTGGTAATTTATCACATGCATACAGTTTTTCACGACTATTTCGGCATCCTCCTGTAAGGTTTAACAACCTGCATGCATTAGACGGACAGGTAAGCATCAGTTTTGCACTCTTCAACTACCAAATGCAGTATCGCTCTCTCGTCAATCGTTAACAACTGATCAAAGTACATTTTCTAATTCAATCAAATAACTGCTGTCAGTAATGGAATAATCCAATTGCATTCTCTAACATAAGGGGTGGTATGTTGGTCTTCTGTACGGCTACATACGACCAAGTATCCAAAAATTTAAAGTACCCCCGGGAACTTATTGCAACCACGATAAGCCATTTAGCCTGGCAAAGTGAATTCAGTTCATTCTGACTACACCAGTATCTATCTGTCTGGTGGATGCTCAGGTGGGCAACTTATTTATCCAAAAATGTAAAGTACCACCTGACATGCACAAGAGAATTGGCAGAGGTAGAATTCGTAGGTTTATCTGCTGCACAACAGAGATATTACAAAAAACCTCCTCCAGTCTGGATGGAGGACTATACATGAGCGTATGGGGAATGCATTGTCATTATTCAACCTGCACCCTTTATGGAGCTATATTTTAAAATAATTTATAAGCTCCCGATTGGTACTTTACGCAGGCTAAAAGGATAGCAGGTTGGAATTGTAGGCGGTAATTGTAGGCAACAGGGAGAGTTTTGAGGGCAGCTCTATGGTTCAATTAATGTGAGTAATAATTATTTCATTGCATTATATGCCAAGCCAACGCTTATGGTGGTGAATAAACTAATGTAACCGAAATGGATTCAATATTTCTCGTGTCACACATTGGGCACAGATGGAATTTAAATAATTAATTAGAAGTTGAAGCGATGTCAAAAGCCACAGTCCTCGATCCAGAAAAAAACATGCATATTGTAAAAAAAAAACAGAAAAAAAAACCAACAAAGAAATAAACGGAAACCCTCAGCAATCTTAAAATGTTTGCTTCATAATGTAAGCATGACCGTAGTCATGAGCATGTATGTTACCACTCTAGCACTGCGAGCCATTTTAATGCCAGGGCTGACACTTTTGTTTTTTAGAGGTATATAAATTCAATATCAAATAAAATACTTGAAGTTAATTTTCATGTCTATGATATTAGCTTTATTTAATGGATAATTTTATGCCATTTTAAGTATGATATCGAACATATGCGTGCCCCATGGCTAGCTAGAAAGAAGCGCAAACGTGAAGTCCAATTTTCGACAACTTTATCAAGCAAGTGCAGCCGTATGAATGTTGACTTCCACATCGTCCAACGTCTCTGGTTTATCGGCAGAGGCTAGTGACTTCACGTGTGACTAGCACACCAAACAGTCAGTTTTAATGGTTGCAAGGGCGCACTGTTTGTCGTCTTTGAGGATGCGTATTTATCCGCTAGAGTGTACGTGGTGCGAAAACGATTCATCGTGTTTCGAATAACTTGCTCAGATGGACGATTTTGTCGACCGTAAAATGGAACGAACCGAGCCATGGTTTCCAAAATAAGTTTGCATACGTTGTTCTGGCATTAGTCTATTCATCGTAAAATGGCAAAACGTACCAACCACAAATCAACTCTCAACTGTCAAATTGACAATTTGTAGAAATCCCAACCTTTTCTAAGTAATGCTAGCCTAGCGAGTCGTTATTGAAACATATATCCAAATATAGCATCTACTGGCAGAGTCGAAAGGCATTGAGAGATGAGATGAGAGATCTTCTGTCTGGTATCTTCATTTGTTAATTACTTCAATTAAAGGTTTCTTCAGATAAGAAATGAGGCACAGAGACGCTTTGAACCTGATTGCGATCTTGCTCAGGGATTCACATCAGCGCAAATTGGATCTTATATTTGGTAAGAGTACAGCTTTAATGGCTGACTGACTGCGGATATATCTCATATTGTCAATAGTAGACCTGTGGTCTATCAAAACGTATAAGAACAGAACTCCTGATTCTTGAATGTCTCTGTTATCTACTTGGAAAATTACGCAATAATTGGGTTACCAAATTGATAGGTTAGTATCTTTCAAAACTGAAAACACATCGTGATCCCTTTTTAATCACTCCAGTTCCAGCCTCTCTGTTGGAAATAAGTAGTCGCTATACTAAAAGTCGCTAATTCCTACAAGAGTCTTAGGGTGACTGATATTGTCGACAACAGATTGGGGGTAAACAAGTAGCAAAAAACCTATTTCAAACGCAGCTGTTGGTCTGGAATTTAGTGCTCCTGTCGCATAGATAGAGCAAATTGCTTAACTTTCACTATTTCGAGCTGTTTCCTATTTCAAAGTGTTACTGAAACTTGTCCACCAGATCATACTGAGACTTACTACGCCTATGAGTAATCTGATCTTATTTCATTTTTAACTTAGGATGAATAATTCTGCACCTGGGTATTTGTCCAATCGAGTAGTGCAGACTTTATATAGAAGATTTTATGGCTATAACTGGCGATGAATTTTCCGAAGTTCGTTTCAAATTCCTAATAAACCATTTATTACTGAACGCCTAAATATCTTTATAACGATATGTGGAAGGTTGTACAAACAGAAGGCATTTACAACTGCTGCATTCACGAAAAATAAAAAATATGGTGGCATCGTAGCCACCATACTTTCGAAACAGTCCCATCGTTATTTTTGCGTGGCACACAATATTGAAAATTGGAAAAAATATGTACTCGTACACACCGCTTATCTCTCCATTTCATTGCGGTTAAGTTTCTGTCACTAAGAAAAAATAAGCCTCTCCTCTCTTCATTCGATTGTCTGGTGGAAATGGTGGAAGATATTTTCGTGTTGCAGTTATTGATCCACAGGCATATATTCCATGATCCTATAATTAATTCTTTAATTCTTCCATCAGCTCAACACTAGTAAAATAATTGTCAAAATATATGGTATATTCTTTTTCTTTAAAATCTGAAAGCAATCCCTTTACAACTCTAGCTCCAAGTTTGACTTGCCAGTGTAAATATCGAACTTGTGACAGTACCCAGTTTTATTTGCGTTTTTATACATTTTTTTTTAAATTTTTCGAGAGTATTTGTAGCACAGATTTATTTTTATACAATCTGTAGTGATTACGGCTCGAGACTTTTGCGTGTATATTTCCTAGAAACCAACTAAACCGTGCTTGTGTCATAAGGGAACTAATATCAATCAAATCCGGTGCATAGTCACCTGCAGTCTCCATAACTTGGAAGATTCAAACCGATAAACATTTTCATATTATCGAGTAAACTCCCGTAAAGTTTCCACCTTAACATCAGTGACCTGAGTCCAATTAAGAGTCACTTTTGATTGATCACGCCTTAGAACTTGTTACCGGATTTCTGAAGGAAGCAATTCATCCTCTGATTCGAAAGAAAATTACAAATTACAGTGGTGCTTCCTGATCCTCTGGATATACATATAATGGAATCTGATTCAGATACATTCCAATCAAATTGAAATCTTTTAGATATTGTATAGTCTGCCATCAATTATGTATATACAATAAGAATACAAATTATTAAAAAAAAAAATAATAATAATAATTAATACAAAAACCTCTTCAGTCGCTGTGGATCAAAAAACTTTAAAAATTATATGTTTTAATATAATATAATACTCGTAAATTTCGAAAACACAATTTTATTGTATTGTAGTAGAGCACGAAATTTAAGGACCTGCTTCCACTGATAAATAGCACCCCTATCTACTTAACCACATCGAACAGGCAACTACAAAAAATTCGCCGCTATTCTCTGCAACCTAACACATGTTGTTGACGTTACTTGCACAAACTTTAAACCTTTGTGTCGATTGCAGAAAATATTTTCTACATGGTTTAAGATTTGTCCCACTAAGGAGCGACAGCCGAAAATATACTCGTATAGTTCAAATTTTGAACCGTTGAGACTTTAGACGAAGATTTTCTCTACTATACTATGTGAAAGCCTGCAATAACTCGGCTTTACTAGTGCATCATCGATCATATATTCACTTTATGACAGATATATGAAGAAACACAGGAAATCTATACCCACCTCCTGTTTTTTAATTTAATTAATAAATTAAAATACTTCTGGTAGATTTAGGATAAATACTAATATTATAAAAGCGAAAGTAACTCTGTCTATCTGTTTATTATTATAAAATTATAATAATAATAATTAATAAATTAATATATCATACTTCAATGATAAGGCACTGCACGAGGCAGTATTTTAAACATTCTAATCCTGAAAGACTACTCTAAAAAAAAAAAAAATAATAATAACAATAGTGTAGTTTAATGTAAACCTACTTCAAACGGCAGCCAGTAGCTGAAGCTTCGGCACACAAATATGTACGAAGTACACGAAGTAAATAGTATTTAGTCATTTTCTATTTCATTTCTTAGTATTGTATTGTATTTTTTTTTGCAATTCTTTGTCCATGCTTATATTTTTACTGACTTTTTATAAGTAATCAGAGTTTTACTTTTATAAGCTTTCAAATTCCTGTCAAATTGAACAGTTTTTTCTAGCGATTGAAAAAATTCGACAGTCTTGATGTGATTAAAAACTTGTATCTCAAGCAACTACCTAAATCAGGGATACAATTTCTAGCGTCTACTTCCCGAATTTCTTGGAAAATTACGAAAGTAATTTGAAGGCTGGAAAACAAAGTCAGAATCCTGTTAGTTACAGGCCGATAAGTCTACTTAGTTGTCTTAGCAAAGTTTTCGTGAACTATGTATAGGGTTTTCCAATAAGGACTTGACAACTTTTTTTTTAAAATAAAACGCAAACCATTTGAGATATTTCAAAAACTTTATTATCGGCTTGAAGTACAATCAAAACATTTATGAATGGAGCTCGACTTCGTTCATATGGCCACCGCGCGCACGTTTGCAGCGGTCGATTTGTTGGACCTAATTTTCTCTTCCAATTTTCAGCTCTTCCAACGTCGTCGGCGTGTTGGCATAAACCAATGACTTAACGTGACCCCACAGAGAATAGTCAAGCGGCGTTAAATCACACGAACGAAGCGGCCAATCGACTGGCCCATTTCTTGAAATAACACGCTCACCGTACTTACTCATCAATAAATCGATTGTAGCGTGTGCTGTGTGGCTTGTGGCATCATCCTGTTGAAATCACATGTCGTCCAAGTCCATATCTTCCAATTCGGACCAAAAATATTCGGTGATCATGGCGCGATAACGCTGACCATTCACAGTAACGTGACGATCGTTATCGTCGACGAAAAAATATGGCCCAATAACGCTGCCGACATGCAAACCGCACCACACAGTTATTTTTTGTGGGTGAAGTGGTGATTCATTAAGCACATGTGGATTTTCACCCGACCAATAACGCATATTTTGCTTATTGACGAACCCATTGAGCCAAAAATGAGCCTCGTCACCGAAGATGATTTTGCAATGAAATTCATCATCTTCGCGCACCTTCTCCAGAACCCAATCGGAGAACGTACGTCGCTTCAAATAGTCCATCGGCTTCAATTCTTGAGTCAGCTTGATCATGTATGGGTGCAAACCAAGATCTTTACGCAAAATATGCCATAATGTGGTCTGAGCGATGCCCAATTCTTGAGAACGCCGTGGAATTGACTGATTTGGATCGTTTGCTACGGACGCCTGAACGGCAGAGATATTTTCGACACTTCGACCAACCCGTTGTCTCACTGACACGGCAACATCATACGACGAATATGTATGCCCACATTTTTGCTCTAAACTTGTTATTGCCTGTCTACTAGGGCGTGAATTACGACCGAAAATTGGAGTTAACGTTCCTAAAGTTGTAGTCACCGACTCCGAATTTCGGTAGAATATTTATAATTTGCAGACGTTGCTCGTTCGTGTACTTTACCACGATGAAAATGTTGAGTTTACTGAATAAATTGACAGTGACAGTTTGATGATTAGTGAAAGAGTGCGTTCACAAATTAAATTCAAAATTGTTAAGTCCCTATTGGAAAACCCTTTATAATAAAATGTGTCACTGGAATCTACTCCCCAATTTACCCGTATCTACTACTTTCAAACACATCCAAAGTGGCAACAGTGCATGTGAAAATGTGGTACTCTGGTAAACTGGTGAGCTGGTGGATTGCTAGAAATGCAATCCCACATTCAACCACAAAGGATATTAAAACCGAAAACGTTTTGCTATTCGAACATTTCGCTCTTCCGCGTTAACTATTGTACATATCTTATCGGTTCAGTTGGGCGTGACAAGCGTCTATGATTTACAATTTTGTTTGATTGAATTCCAATAATGAATGATAATGAGATGCGATGCAGTTTGCATTCTGAATCCGGTATTTGGGAATTTACTGTGGTCAACGCCAAAAAATACAGGATGTGTTTGTGATTTGTCTTTTGGTGATAATATGGTAGAAATTCAACAACATTTCGAAACAATGTATATAAATAATTCTGTTGCGGCTCTAGTTATGTCAAAATGACGTTTTCAGTATGTTAAAGTATTTATTTTGAAGGAATTTAATAGTCCTCCCACAAAAACGTAGGCCAATGTGTTTTAATCCAATTACAATACTACCCACATCTGTTTTTGAATTTCATCTGGACACAAAATTGGAACGACACTTTTTGTCTTCATTCATAAGACTGTCGGTATAGAGTTCCAGATACGAGAGCATTTTTGATTATGGTCTTCTTCATAAAATCATGCCAACAAAAATTACAAACTTTTTTAGAAACTTTAATTTGAATTAAACGTCGTCATGTGGCATGAAATCGGATGTGACTTCAAGTTGAATTTGCTGAAGTTAACATCGTGATCAAATTACGGGCAGACACATGCTTGTATGCGAGTAATACATATGAATTTGTGTAACAGCTTTAAGGCCTTGTTTTTTTTTTTCATTTTTTGAATGAACATTTATTTCAGAAAAACAATAAATAAATAAGTAGGTACGTGAGTACATAAGTAACGAGGTGCGTTTTGATGTATTGCAGATTTACGATTGCCATTCATATACATATTTGGTCGTAAAAAAATTGCCAACCACCCGGACAATTGCAGGGGTGACTTCACATCACAATCATGCATGAATGATTTTGAGGTTTGGCAGAGCTATTGTTAGAATTTGACTGTGTATCTAAATGTATAAATACATAGATACGTATATCTCTGCTCATATACCTTTGCATTTGGTACGTGCGAGGTAAAAATGTACAGAGCGGCTGAAATATACATACATATGTTATATATACGTAGATGGTTTGGAAATCTGGGGGATTGTCACTTTGCAAGAATCTGCATTATATTTATGATGCATCTTGGGGTGTCAGCAATCTTTGCAGCCCACGCTTTTTTGTTTAATTTTTTTTTTTGATTTTAAATTACCTTCTGACAAATGTTTTGACACCGTGTCTTGAATTATAGTCTACGAAAAGTTAACCAATACACACAGATGAAAATGTTTTAAAAATATTAGAGTTATTGGAACGATGTTTTTCTTTAACCCGTACAAAGTTGTGTGTTGACATATGTAGCTCTTCGTATGATGTTTCGTGGAATTATGTTGTAATACCTTTACCTCGGGATTAAGTTTGCTAACTTCTGCTTGTTAAATTGAAATCAAAATTGGCTGTGAATAAGGTAAGATTCCCCACGTTATATCTTTTCTAATTTAGCGATTCAAGCCTCTTTCCGCTTGTCTAGGTTAGTCTAGATTAAGGATCTTTCCGGTGGGAAGAACATTCTCTGATCGGACTTAGATTCTTATTGATTCTTTGTACTATGTGTTTCGAATTTAGTTACCTTTCCTTCATTCATAGATTTTTTTATGCCATTTTAACCCCTATATGAAGCAGTTGTTGAAGAAGAATTATGTATCTTATATGTTGCAATTTGTGGCAATGACGGAGGAAGTGGATTTATTGTTACTAAGATGGAGAGGGAATTCTTGTCTCTTTGTAGAATCTTATTTCCTGTTAGCTGGTGGTTGTCATGGTTATGTAAGGTTGGGTTAGAGTTAGGTGCATTTAGACCAGTTTTAAGTCCAAAGAGGTTTTTTATAAATTTATCTGTTATCATCATAGAACAGAGATTGTTTAGTCCTCTTTTCGTGTGTTCCATTGGCACAGTGTGCCGTGATGAAAGGTTAGCCGTAGTCTTTGAAAACACTGGAAAGTATGTCATTTGGTTTTTTCAGAACATTGGTGGCTTGACGTTGTTAGGTAGTCTACTATTTGAACCTGACCAGTTCCGAGTATCGCGGGTTCTCGTTAAGATTTGTACCAACCACTCCCGAATGAATGGTTGGACCCCTGCTTAACTATATGTATGTTGAAATATTCGACGCGGGTATTGGCTGTAAAGACGATACAATATGCATTATGCGGGTATGCTGAAGGATGCATTCATGCTTAGAGAAGACGCCTGATCGAATGCCTGCGGTTGCCTTCGGGGCGGGTTGCCTTCTATTTAAATGCGGTTGCCTTCTACTTAAATAGTCTAACTAAGATGAAGATAGACATCCCAAGATCATAGGTCTATAAGCCTGACGGTGTATAAACATGACCATTTTCCAGTCCTGTAATCTAAAAGCTCATTATGCTGCGGAATTTTATGTATATTATTACTAGCAATGGTATCAAGTTTAGTATTGATTTAATCCTATGATGGGTATTGGTCACAGGCTAACCTTGGAACCTCGATTTTTTGCTTTATGTAATTAGCAACAATAAACTCAAGGGATTATTATGCCCTTAAAATGTTTACATACAGCGCGTGTGAAAAGCAAACATAGGGAGCAATAAAAGAGATATACGGATGTACATTAATATTAAATGTTTGTAAGTTATAACCAATATTAAATAGAGGGGGCATTCCACGGCTTAGGGACAAATCACGATATTTCAGAGTACGTCCGAAAGTGAGCTTGAGGGTGTACTGAAGAGAATTCATAGCGAAGCGCGTCTTAGGGTTAAAAGTTTGAATGGGCTGAATGGTACTGGAAATTTCTATAGCGCACTGGTAGTCAGAATATCTATACAACAAGGTGAAACAGGACATACTACACCAGTATTCGAAGTTGTCGGATGACTGTGTAGCGTTGGCATCCCCTATGAGTTTTATCGCACAATTTTGGATCATATCTAGCAAGTGCAAAGATGTCCTAGGAGCACCTACCAGATGTGGGTATTGTACTCCAATTTTGGGCGGATGTTTATATATTGGCAACATCGAATGTGTGGTCATTTTAACGTAAGCTGTCATTGACACACATACCGAGAATGGAAAGTTTTTCTGTTTCGACGATGTAAGTGCTATTCATGGATAATTATATAACTTTCGCTTTACTGAAAGTAGATAGTATTGTATTTTGGAAGCAATGAATTCTACTCTGTTGGTGATACCCCAGTTAGTGATTCTGTTAATATTGAAATCTAATGAGCTTAGAATACGCTGCCGTTCCCGTTCTACAGCCAAAGAACAGGAAAGGGAATTCGGGGACGAATATGAAAAGCAGAGAGTACTGTCGTCAGCAAAGGAATATATTGGTTTAAAAGTAGCAGACAAGACATCATTCATGAAGATTAGAAAGAGTGCCGGAGACACAAACGAGCCTTGGAACACACTAGCATTTATTTTGTGAGTATCAGACTTGAAACCATCCAAGACAACTTGAATTGAACGCTCCGAAAGGTAATTTCTAATTCATGGAAAAAGAGATTAGACGATCCTAAAAGCACGCCTTTTCGACAAAAGTGTCTTATGCCAAACTCTATCAAATGCCTTAGAGATATCAAGTGCAACTACCTTGTTTCGTCAGATTGCTATACGCTTTGGTTCCACTTTTCGGTGAGTGGACCTGCAGCTACGAAAACCGTACTGCCGGTCATTGAGAAATGTTCGTGCTTCTAGATATTTCATGCGCTGGCGGCGCAGCGTTTCTATGACCTTGGAAAGAAGGGACGTAAGTACACTGGGTCTGTAGGAGGAGAGAAAAGAAAACTCGCCTCTTTTTAGGGACGGGCTGGACAAATGCTGTTTTTCATCTGCTTGGAAAGAGTCTTAAAGATTAGGATTGACGAAATGCTAACACATTGGTTTTGCCAGCGTATAAGAATACCCCCTCAAAATAAGGGGATATATACCATCTGGACCAGTGGATTTGTGTATATTAAGATCTTCAAATACTCTTGCTGCGAGTACTACACGAGTGCGAAAGTGGGTTCGTCCTATTGAAAATTCGACGCACTCAAGTATAGGCCATAGGCCACTCAGATAGGCCTTGTCCAAAGAGCTGACAGCTGGAATGTTATTGTAGATGAGCCTTGGGATGGAGGCAGAATTTCTAATGCTTTTGACGAACGACTAACAATTTATACTACCTTTCGAACATTGGAGGATTTTTTTGCTCTGTTTTTGGTTATATTGAAATTTCATGAGCTTAAGAAAGACGATGCAGTCATTCCGGGGTCGTTTGAACTTTTTTCGGTTTTCCTCTGTCGGGTTGGTCTTAAAGGACCGAAAAAATATTTCGCTAATCCTGACAGCCCCTTATAGCTCGAGTCGTACCATGCCCTTTCTTTTGGTTTGATACTCTTCATCCGATGAGGGATAAATTATCTCATTTCTAAGAGAATAGTGACTGTGGCCATATCAGCAGCGGCATCCACGTCGTAATTGAGAAAATAATGACCGGTTAAAATTATTAAAGAAGTTGTTAAGTCCGCTCCTATAAGCTTTCTCGTATTATCATACAGTTCTTTTAGGAATTTTTTCTCTAACTGTGTGGTGAATATGAGAGAAATTACCTGATATGACACAATCGTCCAATGAGCCTAGGGGGCAGATCACATCAACGGTGTACTTATCAGGGTGAAAAGTTAAAAACAGGTCCATGGTTTTGGCGGTATAACTATCAAAATCTGGTATTTGCGTAGGCGTCAAGTTGTTTTCCGATCTCAACCCACCGTCCTTCGGGTGTTGTCTGTCAAGAATGTCGAAGCCACCCAGAATTGTGTATGTTGAAATCACCCGTAATTACGATTTCAGTATGAGTATACAGGGATGCAATTTTTTGTATGGAGTCAGACTGCGCATCGAACTCGTTAAAGGTCGAATTGCTGTCCAGTTTGGGGCTTCTGTATATAAAGCAATAGTGGATAAATTGCTTATGTAGATGAGATTTTAACCACATAAATGGCGAGATCGCTGTGGGAAAAGAATAATGGGGCGAGTTTGCAGCCAGTTAGATTCAGCTCACAATCCGGGCGGTGATCTACCTGTGTTTCTGTCTGAATTTCCAGATGTAAACATGTCCACTATGTCCTATGTCCACTATGTCTATGTTTCTATGTCCACTCTGAATTCCAGAGTCATTACAAATTAACAAACAAAAAAGCACAAACACTTAGCATCGTTCTAAGCAAGGCTGCAAAGTGAAAATAGTGACAATGGTTTACCGAGTCAAATTATTATAGCTGTTGTGATGTTACAACAATAGGAAACAGTGCACCAACAAATTGTGACCTTAATTAAAGAATGAATACAAATTAGAAAAAGAACTAATTTATTGCGTCACCAACGAAATGACAAACCTTCAGACAAAAAGAAATCTAAAAGAACTTCTGTATATGCAAAACTCCCGGATTTTGGATTGAAAAAGTTGCGGGTTCAACTCTCTGTGCACGAAAAATAACAAGACGGACAGTGAGTGAAGAGATCAGACTTTTGTTAACAGTCAACTGTCTGACCATCAGTTTATTTTATTTTTGCTATAAGATCTGAGAGCTTTGTTGTATGCCATCTAGACCGGGTGGAGTGGTTGCTTATTGTTTCTTCATATTTTGTTAACTTTTTTGATATGATGCACAGAAGCCTGCGCTACCGACCCTAATGCAACTACCAGCTGCTAAGCTCCTTAATTTAAACTCCTGATCATTAAGCGACCAAATAATAGGCATGGTCAGCACTTGGAGGTATATTTTTCTCAATGGAAATGCGGACTACATCGCCAAGTCTACCCCATTGCGTTTCGTTATGCTGCGAATTCTGTAAATATTGTCTAGCAATTCGTTACAGGAAATTGATGTCACTTTTGACGGATTAAGTACTTTTGCATGTATGAGTGATTAACCCAAAGCACAACTGCTAGCCTGGATAACAAGGCCCTTTTGAATCAATAAGTACACATATGAAAACATATAACGTTTCGTTACTTTTTCTCAATCTAGCAAGATACTTTTTATTCAAATCTTTCTGGCTACCCCTGGCGCTAAAAATGAACATTTTAATTGCTTTTTTGGAGAAATTGAAGTGTCTCCCTTTGTGAGCCAGTGTGCAATTTTCAATTTAGATTCAATTTTGGTATTTTCATTTTGGGCCATCTTGTCTTTGGTCCCTTGTTTATGTGCAAAGAACTAGGAGCAGTGAACAGTTTGGAAACTATGTCTGATAATTAAATATGGGTGTTACGTTTGTATCTATGAATTGGCAAAAAAAAAAAACGTCTCGAAAGTTGTATCCTTGTTACAGCCAGTAGTGGGTTTAATTTATTACTATAGTAGTTTGTAGTTGTTTGTAGTTTGTAGATGCTTTTTTAATGCGAAAATATACGACTACACAACGTGAAAATCGATGTTTGTGTTTCGGAAGCTTATTTATTATCCTCATGCACTAGAAAACAGAACAGAGAACGTTAAAAATGAACAAAACAGTGTCAAGTAGCACTTCTGGGGGTGCTTTATCGTAAGCTATAAAAGTGCAACTCGTATGTCCATGTGAAAGTGATCTCGAAATATTTTAAGTGGTTTTGTTGACATTTTCTTGACTCTTTGTCATTTTCAGGGTAACAAAGTACTCAACTGGACGCAAAATGTTGAGCTTGACAAAGCTATTAATGAGATTTTCTTCTTTAAGACAAACACTTTCTTTCTACTAGAGACTGTCCAATGCATGAAACGGGAAATCATTATTTACTCATATTTCAGGAAGACCAGTGTTGCTTTATTGAAGCGGATGACATTGTGTCCTGGTGGACGTTCGAGGAGGAGTGACAAATAAACTTATAAATTATGCTTAACACTTTTCCATAGCTTTGCACCTTGCATAAATCGCTCGCATTGTGATGTGGAGATAAATTAGCTTTTAAGAGTGAGGAGTCAAAAGAAAATCATTCTAAGCTTACTAGGAATACGACATACGAGTAGGTATCAAGACTTTATTTCACCACTTTAAAATTTACAGCAATTTAGTTAATGTACAAGCGTATTGAGTTAAAGTCACCTTTCAATGAAGACTGGCGTGCTAAGAACCCTAATTTTGTCAGTTCTCCTCTAACACGCCGAATGTTGGACAAAGGACAAAATTACGATATAATTAGCCTGCGACAAAAGGGTGTCTTGACGCGTCGTGAAAGTCGAATTCTATCAGAATTCATCTATCCAAGAGGTGTTCGAAGTCAACAAAGTACATATGTTAAAAAACCTCATTAGATCCGTTGCATGCCGAAAATGCATGACACAGCTCGAACTAAAACTTGCTTTTGGTCCTCTGAGGACTACCGAATCTCATATTCAAAAAGCAAATGGTTGCAAGCAAGATAAGCAAGCATAGAATGGGTGCTAAGAGGCAATGGTGCCTAAATTCGACACTTATAGTGGAACAGAAAACAGTTATATCTGACACATTCGTCGGAAAAATACTACATGTGTCATAAAAACAATTTCTTTGTAAAGATGGGGCAGCCCGGAAGGTATTGAATTATTCTGCAACAGAACACCCAAATTTAGCACTAGCCGTTGTAATCGTTTTAGGCTATTTTTTCTATAATTTCTCAGTGTTTTTTAGAAGAATGAGTAAGCATCTAAGTGATAGTACCAGCGCCCACTACATTAGTGCCACGTATCAACACCTTAATGCGAACGTTTGGCAGAGCTCGACAGTGCCGTCGTCTTTCTCACAGCATGCCTCACAAAATGTTGTATGACTTAAGATTAACACCCTCGTCGACTTTTTAGGGATGTCGAGATTTGTTAACAAGAGTTCAAATAATCATAGGAAACCCTCCCAACGTATGTACGGGTTCTCAGAAACTCTCCTCTGAATTTTTCCCAGCACCTTCATTTCATTTCCACACCGCGCCTTCCTGATTTTACTTAATTCAGATTTTCAGAATTTTCAGATTTCTTTTAAATTTTTAGAAACAATGATTGAAAAATAATTATTGAAATAAAAACTACAAAAAAATTTTCGTTTTGTTGACCTATGTTACAGAGGCACCATATTGGTCTAAGGCCATTTATCAACGATCTGATAGGCCTCTATCAATGCTGTTTTATGCCAGATAAGTTCACATTCCACCAAATATTCCGCATAATGCCGCATATGACAGCACTTGTAGAGGCGAGCTATACTGCAACAAATATCTGGTTCCAACTCCGGACTTACATAATATGCCGTCTGAAAAATATACTTTTCTGTCTTTATTGACCAGCAATAATCGCTGATTAAAATTTTATCATTCAGAATTTGACTTTTCATTGTGGCTTTTAAATATGTCTATATAGTTACCTTAACAACAATATAACGTTTATCGATATCACAGAAACCCAAAAAGTGGTCACTTCTGCTGCTTATGACAATCTTATTTCGCTTTGATGATATTTTCGATGTGGCAACAGTGCCCACACTCCTATCTCCTAGATAATCCGCCAACCTGCACCTTTCCTTTCTCATTTTCAACAACTCTCGCTGATGTTGAACTTTTCCCAAAAAATGTTGAACTCGACAAACTGGTGGAAAGTTTTCCAAGCGTTAATCGTTCGAAAAATTAGAGACATTGTCTCCCTACCTCTCTAAGTCAACTAAATTCGTCGACAAAATTTTCAGTTAAATGTTAATTTATCACTTTCTTTTCTTCTTTATTTGCAGAAAGATTTATTTGTCAGCAAACTTGAACCAGGGTCGCCACGAGGGGAGCGTAAACTTTCTGCTGCAAGTGCGTCTTCGATGAAAACAAAGTGGCTGAAAGCTTTTAGAAGCCTAAAGCCGGCTTCTGGTTCTGCAGCACAGCCAGATAGGTAAGCTAACAACTTTTATCCCATTTCTCACGTTGTGTATGCAATTTTGACAAATTTATGGTCCGTCGCGTATCTAGAGTTCTTTCCGATGATTTATCGATTAAAATTTCATCTTCTTTTCTTCAGCGGGAGTACATGTCTTAGTTATACGTTTACGAGTATAACATGTACGTTTGCAATTAACGTTACGAATACAAAGGCTCCTATATATGATGGCTATAATACAATAGGATAAGAACAAAAACAATTTTAGCGAAATCACTTTAATCTATCAAATTGGATTAAATATTAGGATACGTAGATTATAGCATTATCTGGCATAGTACAGGGGCATGAGAAAGAACGAGTAGGCAAACGAATAAAATCTACTTTGCTGAACAAATTGGATCGATT
This sequence comes from Volucella bombylans, assembly GCA_949129095.1. Taxonomy (NCBI): domain Eukaryota; kingdom Metazoa; phylum Arthropoda; class Insecta; order Diptera; family Syrphidae; genus Volucella; species Volucella bombylans. The sequence continues at coordinate 100,634,801 of OX422141.1, read as the reverse complement.
TCTATTTTTACTTTTTGTGCATTCACTCTCGACGTTGTAATTTTACTTGATCGATGTTCGTATCTATATCTAGATACAGACGTGAATAAAACATTTATCGCGGAAAGGAAATATTTAATTTTATCTTCAACTGTGATTGGGTACACATACGGTGAGTGATTTTTTTTTACTACATATAGTTATTTCTATCAATTGATTAAAGGTACATACGAGTAAATGGTTTTAAATAACCTGGAAATCAGTGACTTGGTTAACGAAATACTCTCTGATTTAATTGAACTATGAATAACTGGGAGACGATGCTGTGGGCGTGTTTATTCGATTATAACTTGACTTTCATTTATCTGTTTTTCGTGAGGTTTTTTTCCACGATTAGATAGATTATCTGGTCAAGCTATAGTGCATACCTATATAAAATTCATGTCGTGTGTGATTAGTCCACGTGAGTTCCCTTTAATTATTTCGAAGGCAGACCTTGTAGCCTGCTTGACTCTTCTTGACAGAGGGAATCAGTATAGCAGTGTGGTCTTGGAGTATTGCAGTGGTCCAAACTCACTTAAGACTGTGGTATGAAATTGAGCTCGCAATTTGTCAGTTTCTTCCTTCGATAATATTAAAGATTCCCTACACATATTTGCAACATACTCGTATAAATGGGTCCTTGGACGGAATTGGATATTTGGATACTTTCTCTATAAAAGTGGATAAAGAATAGAAAAAGAAATTCTGAGTTAGAGAAATCACTGATTATGAAGCGGTTAGTATTGACGGTAATTTGCAATACGATGCTTACCCATATGTTAAGGGTATTCTGCGGTAAATTTAAAAGTCTAAAATTGAATAAAAAATAATAATGCAATTTGTACTTTAGTATTTATATTGCTATATCGCGCTATGTGTAAGCATTTTAGGGGTACTTAAATCCTTTAATCCTTTAAGCGCGCGAAAATTATAAAAAAAATGTATTTACCTTGTCTATAGCAGTCTTCACTTATCACGAGGGGAACTTTCATGACACTAGTATCACTACGTAATCTGCATGTGCGACCACATTGACCTCGTCTCTGTCTAGTCTTGCAATCATTTTCTTCATAACCATTAGCAAAGTGAGAGTCAACTACGGTACCCTGTGGCGTTCCTCTATGGGCGAATTTGGATAAGTAATTGTTACCTAGTGTTGCCTGAATAATTCTTGTTCTGAGCATAGAAACTATCCATTGACTGATAAATTGCTCTATTCCCACTCGATCAGAGGTTTGTGAATAGCTTCAGTGTGTACCTTAATAAAGGCTCCCTTCATGTCTAGGAAGAAGGCTAGGTTATATTCTTTGTACTGTAAGGATTTTTCTATTGTTCGCACTACCTCGTACAGAGCTCTTTCCATTGATCTTCCCTTGAGTTAGGCGTGCTATGGTATATATTGCGACGATTCTTCTAGAATTATTCGCGTAGGATTTCAACTACAAAGGAGGTTAAAGTAATTGGCCTGAAGTCCTTCGAGAACTCGTGCCCACGTTTACCTACCTTCGGTTCAAGCACAACTCAAACGCGTGTTCAAGAGTAGGGTACCTGGTTCAGCATTAAACAACTTCTCGCGATTGACGGTAGCCAAGGTATTGTTAGGGAACTTATCGAAACTTTCTGAATTTTATCCTGCCTAGGGTATGCCTATACAATATGATAAAGCACAATCCGCGAGAGTCGGACCAAACTATTAAAAAGTGAATCACTTCATTTAAAACCGTGATTATCGTTCACTTTGGTGATCGTCAATTTAAATTCACGAGCTGTTTCTTCGATCATGATGTATTTTATTTCCTCTTTATTCATAAGACCACTTTTTAAGGCTTGTTTTTCAATCAGCGTAAAGGCAGGTACTACTGTTTTATACCGGCTTTTCTCACTTCAGTTAAGCAATCACTTCTTGTCGAAATTCAATGCATGTACGTTGAGAATAAATCTTTGACGCCAATTGTAGGCTGCAAAGTGCATTATGTTTGTTTAAGTTTGTTCGGGATCCCTAATTCACCTATCGCGTTTTATAGATCAATTGAATGAATAAATAAAGAAATTGTGAGTATCGACTTATTGCTCTTTTTTAGAATTTGCGTTTGGATATGATTTGATCTATCCACAACTTGCCAGGCCGACAGCCACACTGATAAGTGTTATAACTGTGGTGAAATCCTGTATTTAATAATGGCATTCATTTGTGCAAAATATAATATCGGCTTTCTTAAACATGGCCAGAATCGCGATTAGAATCGCCTAGCATGATTTTGTCGTCCTTAACTTTGCAGATGATTTGCTACATAAAATAGCCATCGATGCAGAAAAGCCTGATTGTTGTCTGTCTGAGTGCGCGGCCTTCAGCCTATAGATATTTATAATAGTTACATCTATGCAGGTTGAATAGAAGCAGTACTTCATCAACGGACGTTAAGGTTTCCTCAAATTCCTTAATATATTTTCTGCTAGTCATACCCATGAAATGTCTGCTGAAAATACCTCTAAAATGCAACACATCCAACATTTTCGCGGCTCCATCACTGTTCGGGCAGCATGAGCTGCCGGTCTTCTAAAAATTTGTTTCTTTGTGAAGCCTTCCTGATTCTGATTTTTCTCTATTCTTGAGCTGGAAGACTATGAAATGTCTTTTCTATTTGCAGTGTCTTTTACGTCTCTTTTTTTCTAGCTCTTTACTCATACTACGCCCGGGATGTTTGTCTACAGGCACCCGTATATATACTTCTTTTATGGTTATGTAGAAAAGCTATCAAATTTTGTTGGCACTTGTGGTAGTAAATGGCATATTGCAGAGGCCTTTCTTTAATTACTCTATGAAGTCTCTGACATTTTTCGTTACGTTCAAGCACACAATGGTAAAACAATTTGTCCTTTCCATCTTTTTTGTGATAGAATTTGTTGCTACTTATTTCACTTACATTTAATTTTGGCTCACAGATTATTGCTAATTCTATCCAGCGTTCTGCCTTGATTAAAGTAAGAATAACCTTATTCTGCATGAGGATGTTCTCAAGTTATTAAGTAGATCCCGGAGCGCATAATTTTCTTACAATTGAGATGCTCTTTACATTCAGTCAATATATATATAATAAAACATAGAGGTGATAAAACTCATTCCTGACAAAATTCTGGCCCCACGCCGCTTATTGAAGATGGCTTCCGCATTACCATACACTCAGGCGGTTTTAGGAAATATTTTTAGATTGAATAGGAGATCAGTTGTGCCCTTGTCGGACTACTAGTTTCAAAACAGCATCTGTCAACTATCCTGGAAATCACTGCAAATACCAAATGATTAAACAGTTTATGGTTAAACATTAGGAGCATCTCCATTTCCGGTCGACCTCCAGTGATGTTCAACTTCTAAGCGCATTTCCTTTAATCCGACAAATCAAAATTTTCGACCCTACTCAGGACCATAGGACGGCTATCTTCTGTGCCCCATTTGGGATTGAGTAAATTCAAAGAAATTATCCCTTCAACTCGAAGGATGTTTTCTTATTAAGAAAATGTGGCCACCATCAGACAAAGCTCCTTCAATGATACTGAAAGTCCTGTACCTGTACCTGCCACAACAAAGAATTCGAACACAGTCCAACTTCTTATCGACATAATTCCAAGATTGGGTTTAGTTTAAGAACAAACAATTTGCAAATTCCCAACGCTTAATGTTAAAATTTAGAAATGGGTCTACAGAGTTAGTCCTTCATTTCGTTCTCAATTTTTTTTTTCTGATGATCGTGTGCTTTCTTATCGCCGCCGTTCGCAATATAGCCCAGCCCAATGCTGAAAACATCTCTTGGGTGAGAAACTAAACCCTGATATTTAATTCGGAATTTCTTATTCCGCTTGAATTGTTCGGACATCTATAAAACTGAAAGAGTGACTTGCGTTAATTACATCTAACATGATTAATTTGATTTTATTATCAGGAAACGCTCTTCCCTTCCGCATATCAGGCTGTTGTTGCAAAAATGTATCCTTATGCAGCGTTCAGTTACGAGTCGATTTTTCAATATTCGATGTGGTTGACAGATGCACCGAAAATGAGTAATGCTAAGCATCTTCTAAGGATGAGCACTCATGAACTACGAACCATGCATAGGTACATTAATAGAGCTAACATTTTTTTGAATGTCGTTGGCCCTTGTTCTGCTTGAAATGATTATTCACTGGCAGGACAGCTTGATTGAACCGTTTAGAAGAACCTAAAACATTTTTTAGCTTTTATCATTTACCCTGTACCACATCATGGGTATTAAATAAAATATAAACAAAAAAGTTTCGTACCTGGATGAATCTTTCATGTTTGTCCTCATTTAATGCTATTCGTAAAAGTAATTTATTTAAGAGCATCTGCGCAGAGTTTGGTTGTAATTTTTTGCAGGATATTATTTGATGTTGACCTTCCGCTTTGCGGTAAAACTATTTCTATAACCGAAATGGAATTATGGTCTCTATTGAATTTTTGAAATGCACGTAAATACATACAAATTTATGTAATGGCCAAAGACCAGAAATGAGGTATTTGTGGAAAATCTGAAAAGCATTTCTAAATGAAGGATTCTCGTCCTCGTAGTTGTATTGTATTTCGCCTTTCACCGTTTGAGTGAATTGTAAAACTACCACAAATTTGAAGGAGGAATTTTGTGTTTTACGAAGAAGACTGTGTTAGTGTTTTATTTAGAAAAAGTAAAACAATGAAATATAAAAACAAAATACCACAGATCATTGCTGTCAGTATTTTATAATGGATTACGGGTGAACTTCTCAGGAGATCTACAATGGGAAATAAAAGGTCATTGTCCGTGTTCAGTCTATGTGTACATACGAGTATGTCTAGGGACTTACAATGAATTTGTCAGTATTTCACAAGACGTACTTTTGCAATGTTCACAACATTGAATTATTGAACAGGAAAGCATAAAATGTTAGGTGAGCTTCGAATGATTCAACATTGACTCTGCAAGCCTACAAATGACCTTTAAATGCTCAAGGTAGTACTTTTTATCGAGGCAATAAAAGCCATCTTTCGCCAGATGCCCTTTCTCTATTCAAGCTAATGCAGCGCGAACATCTCATACCTTCCACTAAATCTGGATTTAATGCACGATTTCGATTGATTTAGAATGACAGAAATATTTTCCTACTCTTTGATTTTTGCAGATCTTCTGCCCCAGAAATTGGCCAGCAGAAGCTCTTTCCTCACTTGTGAAGTAGATGTCCGTGAGAATCGTATCATTTGCATACGATATTTACATCGAGATAGTATTACCTTACGATTCTCTGCCTCTTTTTAACGTAATGCTAAATTTATAAATTGGAAACATTACATAAGTCAGCTTGGGCTTTTTAAATTCAACTGCTATTTTATTGAGCCTTTAAGTTAGATTAGTCGATGGGTGGCTTATGGCGTGGAGTCCTTGTTTACTTAAATTAGCAGAGGATCTATTGTGTCCATACAGTGGTGTAGTTATTCCTGGAAATCAATGAAGAAACTCCATCAGATTGGGATTGCTAAGATAATGAATTGAATCTGAGGAGGTTCCTTATCTTAGCGTTGCGTGAACCCTCCAGCTATGTAGAGAATTAGCTTCCTTTTTTATTTATTTGTTTACTTTTGCAAAGTTTATTGTAGTGCATACCCTTTCAGCACGAACGCTGATGGTGAAGTGCAGGGTGATGGTAGTATAGATGACCCCCGAATCTCAACGAGGGTGTAATCTATTCTTGGCATCTACTCCATTGATATTTTTATATAAATTTCCGGGCGGCCTCAGTTTTGAAGAAATATGGACCGATGATTCTACTAGCCAATAAACCCCACCAAACCATTGTTTTGGCGGGATGTAATGGCAGTAATGTAATGGCTCCCCAAATACGTTTATTTTGCTTATTGGCGTAGCCATTAAGTCAGAAATGGGCCTCATCGCAGAACCCAATAACTGTTTGCCGGCTTCAGTTCTCACATGAATTGAATTCTGTTTGCTTTTAAACCAAGTTGCTGACGTAAAATACACCAAGTTTTTGCAAACCGCAAACCAATTCGTTGAGAACGACGCCGAATCGATTCATCACAGTCATTGCATACCCTCTCTGCTACCCCCGCTATATTTTCTAGACTACGTGCTAAATGGGGTCTATTTGGTCACGTATTATTCCATAATGAAAATAGGGTTTCAAAGTATTCGATGATATAGTAAATTGTTGCTCTAAGCTCATGAACGTGGAACGCTGATTTTCGTAACACGACTGCATAATTTGTAGACGTCGTGCCGGGCTAGGTCTTTCCATGATGAAATGTGAAATAATGCTCAACAAAATACCATATCAGTATGACACTTCGCAAGAGTGATCTGTCATGAAATCTTCACAGAAAAAAGTGTCTCTAAAAGAATCACACCATAGGTACACCTATGGACATCCACTGAATTGAAACTTGCAAAAATTGGTCGCATCGCACCAAGAAGATACTTTACCATAGTTCCTGATAGAAATGAGTGAACAAATCACCAATATGGAGGAACTGAGTTTCTTAAGCGATGATACTTAAGAACATCGCCTAGGGGCCTGAGGTTCACTGCGAACTCTTAAAGGTAGCCCCTCCATAATGAAAATAATAGAGAATAATTTATCGAAGCCGAAATATTTATTATAGAAAATGATATTGCTTGAAGGTTAATTGGTGCCTGCATTGACAGCCATCAAGCTGTTAAGGCCCCGCAGTAATCAGGTCAATAATAGAGGCGACTTATTAAAATTTCTGAATGAGGTCACAGGTCCTTCTCCTTGAAAAAGATGCATTTAGTACCATAATTAATACAAACCCCATATATAACTATTAATGGCGCCCATAATCGCGCCATGATAATGACTATTTGCTACCTGAAATTGAAGCCCGTATTCTCTACGACATTTGGTTCCAATAAGACTTGCCACACACCCCGTGAAACATGGCTTTATTGAGAGAACGACTTGATGAACAGAAAATTGTAACTTCAGAATGCACCATTTTCAAAGGAAAAATGTAAAAAACGGTTATTTAAGATGACCCAATAAAATTGAATTTTTTGATAGTTTTTTTTATTTTTTAAAAAAAAAGTACGTCTAAAAGAATCACCCCTTAAATGAGGCTTAGCATGATTCTCCTTGAAGCTTTGGTTGCTGTCCTGATTGGTTTGGAAATTGGTATAGCTATTCTGAACTCTTCCACCAGAATGACGAATAGTATGTCATAATGGGTTATAAAGTTAAATACCCCAGATATTGCTTTGCCATATTGAGCTCCGACATCCTCTTCGATGGGTCTCTTCTACGGCTTAAACAGGCGTGGTTAATTTTCTTACACTTCTCATTGCAACCTTCCTCCGAGGCAGTGATTTTTAATTGGCCCTGAAGTAAGCAGCTCTCTCCTGCCACAGGACTCGTCAGTACATATTTGACTATTAGGTCTTCATCATGCACAAGGGAGTTATTATATTTTTTCGGAAAGCGACAAGGGTTCTTCCACATCCACAGCTTTCTTGATGTTGCCTCATTTTACCTGGTGAGATTATTTTCTCCTTATATCTCTGGATGCGCTCTGGTATATCTACATGTTGCTGTGCATCCATGCATCTCTTTTAAGATATCCTCATCAAAGGCATCGATCGCCTATGATACATATGGTGGTACTAAAAGGGACGTGTCAGCCTCAGTGTTATAGGTACTGATTTTTCAGCCCACGAGTAAGTCTAGAAATGACTGTATAGTGCCAAAAGGCTTCCACGTCAGGCCAAATCAATTGAGCAGACTTTACTTGGGCATCACGAGTGCTCGCTATGGTTAGGTTACCTCTCACTTTTTCGTCCTTCAGCATCACTGGAAGTGGGTAGTCAATCATCTTTATTTATATAACATGTATCAATCAGAAGTAGCATAGCGGCGCGTCGCCTTGTCCAAACTAATTCCTTCCGACCTTTAAGGACCATTCTGTATAATCTGAAAAGTTTCCAGGACTAGAAATGGCAATATATGTATAACTTGTCTCTACAAATGCTGATATATGCTGTCCTGAAATCGATAAAATATATGTAGGTGGGCATCGATCTGTTTCTTAAGTTTTTCCAGGATTTGCCGTAGGGCTATTATCTTGATTTGTGAATATTAAAGTGAGGAAACAGTGCGCTATGTCTTTTGTTATCCAGTGCCATAGGAAAGTCAATTATTCTTCGTCTGATTCCAGATCGTGTACGCAATACATTCCGATAACCAAAGATATTTTATTTTTCTATTTTGACATTAAAATCACCTAACACGATTTTAATGTCATATTTAAGGCATTGTACGTTTGTCAAGGATCTTGCGGAAATCCTCTTTAATAGAATCGTCTATTTCTTTTCTAGGAGGGTGAGCGCATATCATGTTCGCGTAATTCGGATTACTACAATACCTTCGCTTACTTGATTATACCTCAAAACTTCTTGACATACGAGTAGTCTGCTACTAATATCAAATCGACACCCAAGTCGACGCTACTACGGTTTTCGTTGTACTGGGTCTTCAACAGAAAATCCGTAATTATTCAAAGCTATTGGTTGGGTAGACTATTTTGATCCTTAAAATGATTAACGTATTGAGTGAGCTGATTCTAAGCCCTAGATATCAATTCAACCTTTCTTTACTATGGTAGAGTTGACAATCAATGGTCGTACTTTGGGACATACACTGAAAAGTGGGAATAGTATGAGATCTGTTTGCTGCATTTCTAGAAGTTGCTGGGAATATCAGGCTACTGGTGTAATTTAATATTACTTTTCAGAGGCTTATAATTGCTTCCTTCCTGCTTTTCATGCAGGCATGAGGATAGTTTCTCTTCTCCCTGTCAGATATTACACAAGAGACAACAATTCTCAATAACTTTCTGATGTGAATTTGTTACGAATAAGTCATCATACCATTAATATTTGCAAAATATCCCACAAAATGTCCCACTGGTTACGTTGGAGTACACATATACCTAGAAAATCCATTAGTTCAGGAAATTGTTCTGCTGCAAATTAATCATCCATTACTCCAAAAATTTCATTAATTTTAATTCAATTGGATTATAGAAGTAAAAAACAAAATGTCGAATCCAAACAGATATCTAGACAGATGTGCATAAAGTCCTGTCAAAATAATTGTTGGTATAATAGTATTCGATATGAATAATGGAATCAAGCAAATGTAAAATTACTTGTAATTTGGATAATGGTTACGGAAACTTGTTAATGAAATATTGAAATTCATTAATATGCACCATGCTGATAAATTTTTGAAATATTCGCTTAACAAGAGCTTAGAATGCTCCCCACAGTATTCGTTCACATTTTTTTGTTTTTCTTTTCTTTTTTTTTTGTGGTGATATCCATATTTAAAAGAAAACGAAACAATGAATAAATCCTATAAGAACGACGAAACGATTCAACAACTCAGCTGTAATTGGTTTTCTTCTTATCTTGCTGCGCCAATGATAGATGTGCTAGACATCTACACTTGAGTAGGTGGAATAGAGCTTCAAAATAAATTCAGCAGTCTCGAAAATAAAAATAAAACATTGTCGAATTGTCTGGCAAGGGGATTCACCAGACAATTTATTGATTGTTTCAATATCCAAACAACATTTAACGATACAAAAATGATGCTCCCAAAGCATCAAGCACAATGGTTTGCGACAGTCTTAAATATAGTGGCTGTTTCCTCACATCGATATTTACGATGAGACACGGTAGCCTCCAGTCCAACGAATAGCTAAATTGGACAACATTTCGATGAATGTCTCAATTTAATGCCTCAAATTAAATCTATTCCACAGTAGAAAGTACGAGTATCTACAATAACTAGTAATATAACCAAAAACCCAAGAAAACTGTCAAAACTGTAGTTCCAGGTTTCAGAAAGCCACCACTCAAAGAGGCTACTGTTGTTCAACTGTTCAACTCGTTGAAAGGGACACCACGCTTGGCTAGCGTACTCGAGAAGGGGGCGAACAAAAGTGATGTATAGTGACCTGGTCACGTACGGGTTTCAGAATTCTTTGGACTATCCTTTAATGAAGTCAAGTAATGTGTTTGCTTTAGTAATTATCTCATCAATATGCGAGCGGAAATTAGGCTCCCTGTCGGGTAATATGCCAAGGTTGCAGATAGACTGAACAAGAGATATAGGTTGGCCATGCAGAAGGTAAATTCGGGGAGAAGACTTATTGCACGTGAGAAGGTAATTGACATTTATGGACATTTGGTGACTATTTAGATCTATTTGAAGGAGACTGGAGTCATGTTGTGAGGATTTAATGGATTTAAAAAATTTGGTGTAGTCAGCATAGAGAGAGAGAGTGCTGAGTATTGAATAACCCTTTCAAGATGATTAATGGTTAGGATGAAGAGAAGTGGACCTAGGTAACTACCTTGAGGCACACCTGACGTGGCCAAGAAATGGGTCGATAGGACAGACCTGAAACGAAGACTATAAATACTTCTATCCAGGTAAGAAGATATCCATTTTAGCAAAATGGGTTCAAAGCCCAGGACGGATAATTTGAACAGGATGAGTTTATGAGATATCTTGTCCAAAGCCTTACTGAAATCAGTTGTTATAACGTTAACTTCTTTACCCCCTTCTAAGGCTGACAGAACAGACGACACGAATTCGACGAGGTAGGTGGTAGTTGATCTACCAAGAGTGATGGAGGAAAACCGTCAGATTTTTTTTTGTAATTAACGAATTGGTAGAAAGGCTTAGTGTCGTTTATAAGCTTCGATTGCACACTATCAAGGTATCGCAGGTAGAGAACGTTATAAAGCTGGTTAAATTGAAGGTATGACCCGAGATAGTTTGAATACTTAGCGCGAAAAGGGAACATAGAGAAAAATAGAATTGAATAATTCTCTGTAGAAAATAGAGAAAGCACCAGTAAAGGACATATTGGCGAAATCAAAAGAACACTTACTAAGACATGCGTTAATTTTTCGGAAATTCACTTTATAAAAGTCGTAAGAAGAGGTAGCTGCAGATGGAGAGAGCTGGATAAGAGAGTGGTGTAAAAAAGAAAGAAGAAGTGGTGGATGAAAGTTATCAATGGTCGATAGTGAAAGGGGACAGAGCGAGACAGAGGAGTTTATGGGGTCAGTGGTGAAAATGAGGTCTAATTGCCTACCAATTGATACCCCACTAATTTGGCATAAGCTAGAGTCTGTAAGCTCATTCAAGAAGATTCATTCTTTACTCGAGTTAGGATTTGCGATAAAAAAAGATTCATCATATTATTAAGACAAGTGCAGTTGAGGTAGATTGAAATCGCCGTATACGATGATATCTTCGAGAGGATTATAATAATTTTTTGATCAATTGCATCGATAGTGAGTTGGTAGCATTCGATAGGTTGTGCCGGTAGGATGTAAAAACACATAACGTACAGGGACTTGCAAGGGAGAGTTATATTTATTGAAACGCAATCAAGCTTAGAAGAAGTAGCAACAGCGATTGGAGATAAGTTTAGGTCAATGTGGACGGCCAGTATCGGGCCCCGAAAAACTGTCTTCTGAGCCTTGCTTGGCAAGTCTTAGCAGGGACCCAAACAACACTCAGTGAATTTAGACTTCCGACTGCGTTCAGTAATGTCTTACATTATTGAACTAGGGTTCAGTAAGACTCTAAGCGCAGCTTGGCTATCTCTGCTTGGAAGACAAACGAAGTTTTGCTAACGAAGATTGAAATCTAACATCATCGTAGATGTTGCTGCACTTGCGTCAGATATCATGTCCATAAGACCAGAGTCAAAAGATAGCTGGCGTTCAAGATCATCAAGGCTCCAGTACGTGTTGTGCCAAAGACCATTTCCAACCAACTGGAAGATGGTTGTGTGAGTGCAGCCCATGATATTAATGTCAAGGAGAGGGAGCTTTATCAATGCGTCTAGAGCAGAGCCAGCCGTTCTAGAGAAAGCCCCCACGTCGAGATAGACCTTTCTTTAGAGTCTTGCAAAAGCAGCAATAACGTACTTTCGTGAGAGCATAGGATATAATAAATATAGAATATTTTGAGAAAATTGACTGAAATCCCATTTCTAGTGCATCAAATGTCGATCACGTTTAAGGCTGCTTGCGCCTTAGAGCAGACAGTCGCTAGACACGATTCAACAGAAAGTATAGCTGCATCATCCGCGTGTGCTTGTGCAAAGACGTCAGAACTATCGAGCACGTTGGGCAGTGATCAATGTTCTTTTCACCAATGTCCTATACTACGGCCTGTCTGGCCGAGTTGCACATGCGGTCAAAAGTCGTCGAAAGCACCCTCAATGGCGATGAAAACACCCAGCGTGTTTTGAAATGCACTCTCGCAAGATCTTTCGCGGTGGTAAGCAGGTTGCATGTCGGACAGAGGATGTGTTTGCAAAACAGTTTTGCGCATATGGAGCTTGGCCGTTATCTCCATGCTCTTCTTCATGAAGGAAGTCAAAGTTGTACGTCTAAAGCTCTTGGCGAGCATGTTTTCCGATATTCGGTATAAAGTCTGTCACTCTCACTGTTCATCAGGGTTTTGGTATGTATGCTAGTGCCAGGTTAGCAGTGAAAGTCTTCAGAGTTACCAGCAGCTGATGTATATCTTTCTATAACATAACTGGGCAATGAAACTTTAAGCCATTAAACAAAACAACAGAATGTTTCACTAGTCACCACAACTGATATAGCATATACCAGCTATGGAGTGTCATTAGGTTCTGATTATTTTACCTGGGAAGTAAGCCTCAAGCATGAGCCATAGAGTCTCCGCTTTCGACTCAGTATAAGTATCATCTGAGTGATTGGAGCCTGGTTGATCTTCAATTTTTGAGGCCTTTGACTGGTTTCTAGTGTTGACACTTTCTATCTTTCCGCAAAAGTCTTTTCAAGAACCACTCTTCGAAATCCGAATAAGCTTCTTATATTCTTTTTGCTTCGATCTGTAAAGGTTCCTGTTTTCCTCCAAATTAGTCTTAAGTGACCTGTTCAGAAATTTTCTGGTTTCTTTACGAAGACGCTGCACATCCGCGTTCCATCAAGGAACGGGCGATCTGCCGGAGTGCATACTACCTGCGCATGTCATTTCCAAGCACTTGGTGAGAGTACCGTTCAGGTTCTGTACTGCTTATTGTAGCTTTTGTTTTGTCCTGAGCTTAGGGGGAGCACTGTTGGACTTGGAGCTAATCTTTAAATCGTGTCCAGTCGTTATCTGGTGATTCCCCCTCTTCAATAAGGTAGAGACCTTGCATCCGATTTTGAATTCGATGTACTTATGATCAGACATGGAGATCTCCAGCCAGTAGTCTCCTTAGCATACCTTTTGCATAACGTTAAGTCGATTACTTGCTTTCTTATTCTCGTAATAAAAGTTGGCTAAGAGCCAAAATTGTTGACTGAAAGGTCAGACGATAGTATGAAATCCAAGAGATCATTACCTCTCACGTTGCATTTGCAACTTCCCCAAAAAGTCTTTTGAGCATTACCATCGCAGCCTTTGATAAGCCTGATCTTGCTGCATCTTCGGTGCAACGACGAATTTGTCCCATTTTGCGTTGGTTTCGTAGCTTAAGTCCGCAGCAACTAAATCTTGGTTTCAAAATTACCCATGTTTAGATAGTACATAAAGACAAGTTCTCCGCCTTTTCGGTCGCTCGTCATTGGTATGAAACCACTTAAACACTCGAAACCACAGATGCGTTTCTTTTACGGAAAAGGAATGTATTATAGTAACATTAATAATGTCTAAAAAAAAGCATTTCTGCGGATTGTAGTGGTAATAATAAACAGCATTTGAAAGATATTGAAAGCACCATTAAGCATAAATTGTTAAAATAACGGAGGCGTGAAAGGATAATCTGAGGAGCTCTCTAATGTAGCTGAGGATACGGCATCATGCACAATTAGAGGCTGATGAGATGAATTTAGTCCAAGGTAGTAGAATCTAAAGCATCGCATATACGATCCACCATTTAGTACAAGATCATGTTGCAAAAGAACTTTTTATCAAAAGATAAGTCACCATAGTTCATAGAGAATGGCACGTCCTGAGAAAACCAAATCGATTCGCATTCAGTTTAACTATGACAGCATCCAATAGTCAGAAAGAGACAAGTTCTTTCTGCAAGCGCTGCTTGCTACCAATCAAAAAATATCCGGACGTTAGGCGATGATATTAGGCTAGATTCTTCAAGACAGAAATAAACCTTCCTCTTCTCACAAAACAAAAACCTTATAGCACTGCCGTCTCAAGAATTCTACCTTTGGCGCTTTTTGTGTGTGGCGGGGAATAATGAATTTAGCTTGAAAGGAAACCATGGCCATTGACAACATTATCAGCTATGAACTCCCCATCTAGAAAAATACGTTTCTATATCTTACAATTAGTGTCAGGTTCACGTTAAAATCTCATATATTTTTTGTAATACAATAGTGGGAGATCGGCTTCCGAGCTAACAAGTTCACAAAGCCTAAAATCTTTATAATGAGGAAAATCTCCACTACAGATTAAGTCTATTATCATTGACTTTACTTTCGACAGCTTTAAAATAGTTCACCAAATCTAATCCTCTTTGATAGCCAGCACAAAAAATTATGGTGTAGAACTTCGGAACCGCTCCTTGAAGCTTCTTAATCGCGCGTGAAATGCGTTTTCTTCAGATTCTTTTGGTTCTCTTGTCGATTGATGATCGACTATTCTCTGTACGTGCGTCAGTTATAGTCTATGTTAACTGGACCACATAAACCATGTACAAAATACTTTTCCATTTCTGACCTGGCCCCAAGACACGAAGCATTTCTTCGATCCAAATTAGGCTACAATCTCTACATTTAGTCAGATGTTCCTGAGGACCGGCTGTGCTAGATAGGGGTTAAAAATCCTGCGGGAAAACTTATATATAAACTTTAACCTAAGGCATTTATATAGACTTCAACAAAATTGTTAAAAGCATTTCGTCCCTTCAAACTTTCAGCCGTAGCAACCGTTTCGATATGAAGGCTCATGAGTTTACTCTCAAGCCCAAATTCGGACGTTTTCTTAAATATCGTAATTCGTAAAAGCCACAGAATCGCACACCCTGCCTGGGCTCTTTACTTCCCAACCACTATAACCAGCAAACATTCAAAACCGAGGTATCATGCATGGGTTTCTCTCTTTCTTTCCTCACTAATTTACTTTCGCTGGCGCTGGTGAAAACATACGAGCATTCGTTCTCCCTTGAGCGTGCTCAATTTAAGAGCTCTGCTTGGGGAACACTTCTCAGGATCAATTCTTATTTGTGATACACCAAATGTAAATTTAGATTTCAGCATCTATCATAACAACAGCAGAGCGGACTGTCTGTCTGCAAAAATGTTCGGTCACGACAAAATTAAGTGGGCTATAAACTCATTTAAACCTTTCAATGCACCGAGAACTGGCGGAATCTTTCCAGCTTTCATCCAAAGAGGTCAAATTCCCGTCCTATCAACTATAATTGCCCTGCTTAGTTCCAGCTTCAATTTGGGATATCCACAAACTTGAAGGAAGGTAAACGTTGTTCTATCCCTACGCTAGGTATAAAATTTAGTGAGCTACCTCAATTTTATTATCCGTCAAGTTCGACACCATTTTTTCTTACAATAAAATAAAGACTAATATCATAGATAGCCATATCAGAGAATGCTTATATAAAAGTAAATCTCTGTATCAAAGTCAATACACTTTCAGGAATGAACGATTTTCAGAAGGCGCACTAAATCCACAATAATATCACAGATAAAAGACGCCTACCGAAGATACTTCTGAAAATAGTGGGTACAATTCCATTTTAAAAACCACGGCACATAAAGGTGTTTGTCACCCTCCTCGCAAATGGTTTAGAATAATGCCCAGAAGCCGAATAATAACAATTACTTCGGGCGGGTTATCGTCACCGACGACTTACTAGGTCGAACTAGAAAATTCAGGCCAAAAAGCGATTGGCTTTGCAGATAACCTGGTCATCATCGTGAAAAGGTAACATCAAAACAAAGTTGCAGCAAAATGCAAAATGACCTAAGAGCATTGTCTGACTGATGTCTTGGAGAAAACCACTTAATTAACCCCGAAAGGTCCTTGCTAGTCCCCATCAGTTGTTAGTCTTGTGAGATGTTTTGTCCTTTGTCGGATGAAGAGTATCAAGCCCAAAGAAATGGCATGGTACGACAGAAACTGTATAAAGGCTGTCGGATTGGAGAAAAGACAACCCGACAGAGACAAGCCGAAAAAAGTTCAAACGACCCAGGAATGACTGCAACGCTTAAGTGGGTGAGATTTCAATACGAACAAAAATTGAGGCAAAAAATACTAGAATACCCCAAAGCTAGTGAAAGTTGTTCATTGTTCGTGAAAAACATTAGAAATTCTGTCTCATACTCCAACGCTCATTTACAATGTCATTCAAGTTGTCATCTCTTTGGACATAGCCAATTTGCTTGCTGCACACTTTGTGGCTTGCTGAAAACTTCCAGATTGTGTTTGTCTCCGCCTACATTTGAGTGCCTCGAATTTTCAGTGGGACGAATCCACTTTCGCACTCGCGTAATAGTAATAGTACTTAAAGATCACAACATCCACAAATCCGCTGGTCAAGATGGTATGTTTCCCCTTCTTTTGAAAAGGTGCTCTTCCACGCTGTCAAAACCACTGCGTAGGCTTTTCCATCAATCCTGCTCTTTAGGACTCTTTGCAAAGCATAAGGAAAACAGCATATATCAGCCATTACCAGTCCTTACAGAAAACCAATTTTCTACTCTCGGCTCCTATAGACCCATTGCACTTACGTCTTCCTTCTTCTAAAGTCATGGAATCGCTGGTAAACCTTCATGCCCAAGAAATATCCCCAAACACGGAAGTCTCTCAATGACCGGAAGTACGGTGTTCGTAGCAACAGCTCCACTGATGATTTTATGGTATGTCTCGCCAAAAATTGGAACCAAAGCGTACATCAACCTGGCGAAATCAAAATAGTTGCACTTGATATTTCTAAGGCATTTTACTGGCATTTTGTCATCAGACTCTTTTGTCGAAAGGCGTGCATTTGGGATCGCCGAATCTCTTCTTCCCTTTGGGAACGTTTAAATCAAGTTATGTTGGATGGTTTCAAGTCAGATATTCACAAAATAAATGTTGGTGTGACCCAGGGCTCTATTCTGTCTCCGACACTCTTTTTAATTTTCATCAACGATCGCTTTTCTGCTATTTCTATTCCAATATATTACTTTACTCACGACAGTACTCTCTGCTTTTCATATTCGTACCCGAATTCACGTCCCTGCGCAGATGTAGGACGGGAGCGGCAGCAGATGCTAAGTTCATAAGCATAATCAATTGGAGACTATCAATGAGGTAGAATTTAATGCTTCCAAAACACAATGATGTCTGCTGACGATAGGGCGAAATTTAATTACCCATCCATTATTCATGAAGGGCACAATGTAATATGTGGAATGACCACATATTCGAGATGTTGCCAAAATTGCTGCGAAATGTCTGGGTTTCCTCAATCGATGTAAGAAATATTTCACCACCTCTGATCTGGCCTTATTTATCAGGTGCTCCTAAAACCTCTCTGCACCTGCTAGATACAATTCAAAACCGTGCGATGAAACTTGTAGGTCATGCTAATATCGCCCAGTTAATTGACAACCACGAACACTGACGAAATGTCTCCAGTCTGAAGAAATTCCTGAACTCGACAAAAGGCATTTCCTCAAATAAATCGTATGACTAATGAAGTGGAAAGTATCTCGATTAGAGGTATTCTTAAGTTTATTAAGAAATGTGAGGCTCGACTGGGGTCTTAAATTGATTTCGTTGCACAAAAGATATTATAGATCGCAGTGCCTAACTCAGTTAAGGGACTCAACAAAGAAAGTTAAATAAACCCCATGCCTCGAAGTGATTGTATTATATGATCCTTGACTCAGCCT
This sequence comes from Volucella bombylans, assembly GCA_949129095.1. Taxonomy (NCBI): domain Eukaryota; kingdom Metazoa; phylum Arthropoda; class Insecta; order Diptera; family Syrphidae; genus Volucella; species Volucella bombylans. The sequence continues at coordinate 100,616,799 of OX422141.1, read as the reverse complement.
TTATCCTTTACCCAGAACTTCTTATTTTCCATAATCAGAAAACAGCAAACTTATTTCGGGAAATGAGAAGGAAATCCTGTTACAAAACGTTCATTTAACTCAGATCTCGTGGATGGTCATTTCTCTGAAATATGTTGGCTATTAAATCATCAGAAAATAAAACTCCTTTTTCCAGAAATATGCCGACATGCTTCTACATTCCCCTTGAGTCCTTTCCTCTTGTATGCAATTAATTAATTCCAACAAAACTGTCGGTATTTTCCGTATATCCTTCCACCAAGGGCGGCGTTTACACGACCCATAATTTTTACTCATTTATTTTTGTATTTATGTATGTATATGCTTATAATTCAATTAATTAATATTCGGATGCTGGTGTTAATAAACATTTTTTGATGGCCTCGCAACGATACAGGCGGCATTAAATTTTTTTTTCAAATAAATAGCTCTTTTTGCTTGTATTTATTATTATTTAAATTTTGTAAATCATAAATTAGCCGACAAATACCAAATATTAGGTACTGGTCTCTACACATTTTCACAAAATTTTTTTAATTGGAACGAAATCCGAGAATTTTTTCGGACAAATTGCCATCTGCTACTGATGGTTTGATGATTTTCGTAGACAAGGATGGTTAGTGTAGATTAATTGCCTTCCTCGAAGGACGTTTGTCATCGATTTTAAAATTAAAAAAATTCGATTTATTTACGACTATGCACGTGATCAATTTTATTTTACCTTCTGTCAATGTAGCACAGCACTTTGGTGTCTCAACTGTTAAATGAAAATTCTTGGGGGAATTCCAATTTAATTAAAACTACGAAGGAATAATTCTCATGTGGATACATTTGACTGGCTTTCAAATGGTCAGCTGCAGTGAGTGATTCTCATATGCGTTTTGAGGACTTATTTTTTGGGATATCTTCTTGGGACTATCTTGTTTGAATACATCCTCTGAGTGCACTACATTAAATATTGAGTTGGTAACTAAGTAATTTCAGATTTCACATATTAATACATACGTATGTTAGTCATAGTGTTGAAACTATGGATCTATCCAAGGAGATATATAACACAAAGCATTCTTTCTATTGTACAATATTCATAGAAATAAATCTCAACGCTTGTTAAATTATTTAAGACACTTGGTATTACGAGTACTTAACATATCATTAAAGAAATCCAATTTTCGTAGTCCTGCAATGTATTTAAAAGAAGATCCATTATTGTCAGGAGCACCCTTCATCCAAGTGGAGGTACAGTTGATGTGATTCGAGGTAAATACATCAAATAAACGGAAAATCTGCCACGACAATCCTTTTACGGATATGTTCATCTTAATTAATTTTTGATTGACAGAAATTTAATTAACATGAAAAAACATATCCGAGTTTTTATTGTACATACTTATATAGAGACTTTTGATTGACGTAAAACACAATTGGGTGCAAGTTAACCTATCAATACGTACGAGTATGTGCGTACGTAGGTGTTTCTTTTATGTTTCTTGTGAGTTTTGCTATTTGATTTTATATTTTAGAATCTTTTAAATGGTATTTAAACAATTATCTGTTAGCAATAATTGTTTTCATTCATTTGATGGTTAAGATATGTATCTGTGGTATAATACATATACGTCGATTTCTATATATCCTATAATAGCGTGTTAATAGAAGTTTTATTTAAAATCATGTGAATCCTTGGTAACCCTCCCGAATTCGGTAGGATATGCAGCGTCGAAAGGGGAACACCTCATCTCGAAGCTGGTAAGAGCACCACTAAGGTAGTAAGGATTTTGCGCACTCAGGCATCACAGTCACTCACTTTTCATTATGATACCAACAAGAGGCGAAGAACCACTATTGTTAATTTATATTTCTACTGCATACGAAGATAAGATACTCCCTGAGGCTTCTCTCTATTACAAAAATCAAAAATTCTAGGATACCTGGGATAAAACTGTTTTAATCCCAGGTGAAATTTGAAGTCCAGAAGTTTAGGCATTTTCTGAGGAAGATTACGACTTCTTTAAAATTCAAATCGGTTCTAGAGTGTCCAAGCTCTCTAAACGTATGGGTGCTGTTATCCCAACACGTATGAGGAATTTACTGTGTCAATGATTTGAGTATGATAGAGCCATCTTATGAAGACGGACGTATTGACAATGATGATCAAAGCCTATACCGAAATCAATTTCTGTATACTGAGAGTTGGATAATTGAGTTAGGTAACGGCGCAGCATGAGTAGACTAGCATGGCCTACATTTTGCCTACCTCACTGGGGAGTATTTGTTAGTCTAAGGGAAGAGATTCAAGATGAAAATGTCAATGTTGTCTTAATGTGATAGTGATGGTTACGGAGTTAGCATGTAGCGTTTTGATTAAAATCCTCTTTTTTAGTCACAGGCCACTTGACGATTACACTATTAATGAGAACTGGTCTGCAGATTGAGGTGCACATAATTTGTTTGCTCACACAAGAGGCCTTTTCAATTAGCCAGGTCTCTGTCTTCAGTTGAGTACTCCAGTTCGGTTGGAGTATACTTTCATTTGTGCGCCCAAACTAAGGCGAGGTCTTCCTCTACTGCGTTGTTCATTCGCCTCATTGGGCTGGAATGTTATCGATCATTCGCTCTATATATGAGTATCTCTGCCATCTTAGGCGACTAATGTGCACATTTGTGACCAGGTCAGTGACACTCTTCTCCAAACCCCGTCAACGTAAACAGGATCAAAACTCACTTGAAGAATTTTGCGTTCAAAAGGGCCAAGAATATTTTTTATTTTTTTTTTATAATTTACGCGCGCCTAAAGGGTTAGATACCCTTTTACTGTTGCCATGGCGCGGGAGGAAAGACAGAAGGAGGAGAAAGGAAAATTGTTTTTTTTATAGTGGTTGGAAACTCAGGTGTATTTGGTTTCGATATTAGCTCTCCAGGGGGTGGGAGTCCGAATAGGACGGAGAGTTTTTTCTTCACTGAGAGTGATTCGAAGTTATAATTCGCACTAGTTTTTTTGTGGTTGAAACTCTACAACAGCCAAATCTACGTGTCAGTGTTATGCCTTCACACGCAGAATTTTTCTGTCTGAATTCCAATTACACAAATGAAAAACTGACTTGCCATGGGCAGGATTCGAACCTTAAACCCTCAGAGTGAGAAGCGAGTGCTAGTACCACTACACCACGCCCACCCCTAATCTTTATTCACCTTTGCTAATGTCCATGCTTATGCACCATAAAACAGGAACAGGGGATGATGAGGATCTTATATAGAAATCTCCTGTTTCCTGACATGCATACGGTAGAAGAAACAAGTATATGGCAGGATTAACTCTTCGGTGAATTTCTGATGAAATGTCATCAACAGATTTAATAGTAGAGCCGTAGACTTATTTGTACCAGGCTACTTTAAAGTTATAGATGTGCATTGTGAAATTCTGTTCAATTCGTCCATGTTGTGCATCCATTTTTTTGGCCGCATATACTTAGTTTTGCTCTCATTCTGGACTAATCCCATTCTAGCCACTGCTGTTTCAGTACTCTCGAACGCACTGATTACTCGCTGAGTTTTGTTAATAATGTCAATGACATTCCGACACAAATAGTTGTAATCGATTAATTTCGATTTGTACTTCTTGAATATTTGGTCAACTATGGACTTTCCGGGCCTAATACCGCCATGATAGGAGCCAATTAGATCGCTGGTTAATAGATTCATGCCTTCACACAAGGCGACAAATAATATCTTATATGCGATCTTATTGCCAGGAGACTTATGCCTCTATAATTGGAGCAATTAGGAGGGTATCTTTTCTTCTGGGTCGGGCAAACTGTGCTACGGTTCCACTCTTCGTGCATACTTTCTATCGACCAAATCTTGGGAATAAGATGGTGCCTGCTCTTTACCAAGTCATTTCCCGCTGGTTTAATTAAATAATACGGGAGGTAGGCCGTCGTCGCGCTAACCGCCTGCTATCTCTGTAATTGTTTAAATATTGAGTGTGTATGGCCCAAGCCTTTCACCATTTTCTTGGTCATTTCAGCTCAATCTTACAAAAATATTCACAGAAGCAAGCGTCGTTGCCTAAAAAATTAGGGGGATGGAGAAATATGAATATTTATTCCTCGAAAATTTTAGAGAAAACTTCGCGAGGGTTGCCACCATTCTCGCGAGCAGTACATAACTGCTAAATGTGTTATTTTACACTTTGTACATTTCTGCTAATAAAGCGATATTTACCTTACCATTTACTCTTCATAATACATAATAACAACACGTTATCCGTAGTTCTCAACTAAATGATTAACTACTGACTTGAAGGCCTGAGTAAACTCATAACGCGAGTAGATAACATCAGCATTATCCTTTTAAACCGCGTCTCTTCTACATAAGGTCCTTATATCGTGTACATTTTCGCATTTCATTTGACTAATCTAACATATATGCGGTCATGTCATCTCAATTTCGTTAAGTGATACTCAGATCCCATCAAATATAATGTAATGTAATTCTCACACAGTCATAATAAAAAAAATATATCTCTTCCAACCTACCTCACTTACCCTAAATCCATTAAAATCCCATAAATCCATCTAAGCAGGAAAAATATCGGGTAAAACTGGTATGTATGTTTCCTGGTAGTACAACGAAACCTACTCCTATCCCGGCTTTCCCATTATCGCTTAAACGTAATTTAATAATTTATTCCTAAGAGACTTTCTCGAATTCGTACGTGAGTGAGACTTCAGCAATTTCAGTATAATACCCCACAATCCATTCATCTTTCTTACATCCTATGTGCACTATAAAAAATCTTTTCAACTAAATGCGAATGCAAATGATTCTCAAATTGTTAGAAAAACTTTTACAACAACTTTTATTACAGTGAATGCTCAGCCGTTAATTTCAAGATTACTCAAGAACTCTGTGGATACTGATAGTGTGAAATGGCATTAATTACAGAAACTAATTTTAAGTGTTTCTCTCGAAGGTTTCGGTTCCGTATCCATAATTAATTCAAACTTAGGGAAGGTTAAAAATAGAAAAAAACATCGATCCTTGTAGAGTCTCTGATAGTTCCTGTATTATGGGAGAGTTCAAGAAGCAATGGAGACAACTTGGGTACCACGTTGTACCTAGGACGAGAATATGGATACAAGTACATTTGCAATGCCAGGCAGCCAGTAAACTATGACAAAATGCCATCATAAATGATTTTGAAACAGTCAATGAGAAGAAATGTGCCAGCAATGGTGCGGCAATCAATTAAAAGCCAAACCCTACATGAAAGAGTTGGGGGGATATAACCTTACCCAGTAATCATTCTGTCTTTGACAGACTGCGCTGTTGAGTGGATGTTTTTTCCTTTTCTTCGAAATAGAAAGCAAGAAGTTGTAAGAGCTTTATGGATGTAATAATTTTTTTCTAGTAAAGAAATTTATGAAGATCCAAGAAAAAAGGGAGTATGACACATAGGTTTACTGAGTTTGCGCACAGGAGCTTGACAGGCGAAATGATGATGTCGACACGTATTTGAATATGTTGGACACAACATTGGACACCCATTGATGGACATCTTTCTTCTAGGATACCATCCCCGTGACGGATCCGTATTTGGCGATGCCAGAAATTCTGTATTAACAAATTTATTAGTGTGGCGCGGAGCAAGTCACTTTTTACCTAGTAGAACAGTATTGGTGAATAGAGTTATCGTTGTTAGGGAAGTTTGGGAGTTTTCTTTTCTTTCAATCTTCGGATAAGCAGAGCCTTTCTTCTAGTGAAAGCAGCTGCTCTGCAAATGGTGTTGCCGCAACATCTTTTTATTTTTTCTTGAGGTCTTGACTGCTGGATTTGCAGCAGTTAACTTAGTTTTACCACAGATCGAAGTACGATAGTTGGAAAAATTTGATTAGATTTATGTAATTGTATGAGTGCTTCGAAAATATAATCCAGAACTGAAACAAAAAGCTTCTTCGGTGTCCTTGGTTGTCCTGATACAATATGAATGAAAATTAGAAAATTAGACTTAGTCTTAGCTTATGCTGTCCTGAACAAAGATCATCGCCCCCTCCAGCGATTCTTCACAATATATACAGTCTGCATTGCTTGAAAGACAGACGCAAGTTTTACTAACGAGGAGTGAAATCTAACATTGTCTTCCTCCAAAAAGACATCAGCGTCGCATTCCAGATCGATCTAAGAGCCATCCGTGATAGCCGGACTACATTCATTTCTTGGGTCAGGCTCTGGCACTCTAAGCTAATCTAAATTCTTATAACTATGTCTTTCGACCTCATTTACATTTTCTTTACGTATATTTATTTTCTATACTCATCTAATTCCATTGAGGGTTGGACACTCACATAAGATGTGTTGAGCTGTTTCGTCCTCTTTAATGCCGGCCTTCTCAATTCAAAATGGTGAAAGCGGCATCATAATAGTTACACCGGTCTCGTCCCCTTTGACAGTTGGGTGTTTTCTGGGATGGAAGTTTCCCCGCGACGTCTAAATTCTGTCCACTCGAAGTGCAACTTGTTGTACCACCGACTTTGCTGGTCCTTGAGTGACAGGAAAGCCACTACCAGGGTTGTTACTTAAGGCGAGTTTGACCTAACTATGCCCGTATCTTGTGGTGGAAAATTAATCAACAAAGGAAGTACCGGAAATATTTTCTCTGCTTGCGAGAGCTCAAACATTTCGCTTTGTCGTCAACACAGCACTCTGCTCAACCATTTGTCTATTCTGATAAAGTTTAAACGTAACTTGCTACAACGTTCCACCCCAATTTAACGGATGTGTGGTAGAAAGATTTGTAGAAATCATCGCTTAAAACAGCGGAATTTTTTGTTATATTGTAGTAAGTTTCTGGGGGTCTCCAGAACCCGTGCCCCTGCACGGATTATAGCTCTAGCCCTTTAGTTTTACCTCTCTTTTAACCATTTACTGTCTAGTTTGGACCCCTTTGGCACTTAGTTCGACGTCTCATCTGATTTTTTTCTCAGAACATTTTTTTTCCAGAACCCCTTAAACTTTTCTGCTATGCCAAGGCAGCCATAGAAAGGAAGATGCCTAACTTGTAAGTTCTCTGGAAATGCGAACGTTTCGAAGACCCAATATCAACTCAGACAAATAAGGATGAGAGCTGTTCGCAAACTGCATAAGAAAGGAGGAACATCGGTTTCTCAAATTGAGAAAGAAAGGGTCAGAGAAGCTCCCGATTGAGTCCATAGAAAAAATTTGCGAAAGGCACAAATACAGAGATGAGGATGACAACTAAGTATTAGAGTGAAAGCCGTACTGAAAATTTGTAAGGATTACTTTTGCAGATTATTAAACGAAGAAGATAATCAACGTGCTGTCAGGCAGAATGAACATTCAACGTCAGCGTGGATTTCGTCCACCCGATCAGGAGGAAATCAAGATATCGATATTTTAGCTAAATAAGCAGACTTACTACTTAGTGAATAAAGCATCGGTGATTGATTTCGTTAGGAGCACTCACCAACTCATCTGAAATTTGAAAGTATATCCGGTGGAAGAAGCATTGAAATTGACAAGTAATTTTCGGTTCCATCGTGTCGGTGGCTTGTAGCGTCAACTAAATCTAGAAAGAAGAAATTCAACCCTCATCGTTGTGTAGAACAACGCTCTAAGCTAGGTCTCTGACTTTAAAAGCTCCAACATTTTCTTGAGTGAATGCACAAAAAAGTGAAAATCCTTATGATGGTTGATAAAAATACAATATGAATGTATGTACATTTATAACAGGTGTGTGAATATGAAGTGTATATTTCAAAATACTCATTTACTTAAACAACTTAATAAATAAATTCAATAATCAAAGCATTATCGAAATAGATCCACTTTCCATCGCCAGTATCAATTCGATACAAGAATTACGGGCGCCATCTCGCACTTCATGACTAATTGGCCAACAATTAGACCCATATCGTTCCGCCTTATTATTCTATACTCTTACCTAAACTGAATAAATTGCCCCGAGCTATAGTTTTAAACCGACCGAAGTTGAAGTCGAAGAAGGTTTCCAGAAATAGACTTTAACAACTGTTTTGATGACTGTAAGAAATGTTGGCATAAGTGTATTCTATTCGAAAGTGATGAAATAAATTTGAAGGAATAATAAGCTGTTTATATGTATAAAAGGACTTACTACTTTTTGATGCACTCGTAATAGTGCAAAATCAATTAATTGTTGTATATTTCCACTATCAACAACGGAAAGCATGTCTTTTACAACGACCGTAAGCTCCAGTTTTCGCAAGAAATTCAAGGCCTTCGACACCAGCTTTGCAGTGGCGCGTCTTAAACCCGATTGATTGATTAAAATTCCGTAAACAGATCCAAACAATATGTTGGTCACCTTTTCTAATTATCTGGTAGTTAAAAAGAGGCTTACGATCAGTAGATCTTTGATTTCATCAACGTGTTCCTTCACAACCATTTCTAGAAATAAATCTTCTATTTATTACGCCTGAAATATTTCTAGAGTCAAAATTTAAATATATTATGGTTCTGCACTTACTCAATATATCCTCAACAAAAATGTCTTGTGAACAATGTTAAAAAATATCACTTATAATAATGTGTACTTAAGTACTCAGGTTAACATTATCACTAATATGAACTCAATATCATAGCTTATATATAAATATATTACGCCTCCAAAAATTCAGCTAATCTCCACTAGAAGCACAACCTTAAAATGTATTTCTGTACCTCAAAATATATATAATTTTATATCAATTGTAAATAATTGCAAAAATGATTCTTATATTTAGTTTTTATTACTAAGATTTATTCACTGCAATTTATGTAATAAATACTCAATTTATTTTATTCAATTTCACTCATCATTAAAAAATAAAATAAAAAAACAAAAATCAAATCAAAAATCTAATTCGTTACCAAAAATCAAAAGTCATCCCCGATCAAACCAAATGTATCACGCCGTTTCAACCGTTTTAACCCTAAGGTAACAACCAAAAATTCTGTTTTATATTACTTGCATTTTGGTACATTTGTTTCATTACATTGCTACTGTTCATTGAATTGTTTTATCACATAAAAAAAAAATAAAATAAAAATCGAAAAAAAAAATTAATTTACAGTTCATATTAATTAAAAATATCGTTTATTTGCATAACAATTTAATCCGCATCACAATTGCTTTCTTATGGTAGTTGCATTTATTCAGTTGTCTGCCCCTGTTGCATTTATTGCAGTAGTTTTACTCATAACATTGTATTGTAATTTGCCCTCATTTCCCCGTAGATTTATCGCTCCAATTCCAGTATAAGTCATTATGTATTTATTTTATTAATTTAATTCATTAAATGAGATAACCTAAAATAAACAAAGTAAAACATTTTAAAATAAATATATGTATGTACAATATAAATATTTTAGGAAACACATTTACGTTTGCATGTTTGCCATATTTGTAGTAATCAGCTATAATATATACGACCTCCGACAATTGGTAAAACACTATTTGGAAAATATATTTAACAAAATTCTAAAGATGAATTTTACTTCAAAACGTTGTAGCATCGGAAGTGAAATTAATTTAATATACGAGTATGGTCTTTATTGTTTTATGGTTGTCCGCTTTTTTTGTTTTATTATTATTATTGTGGAATGCTATACATAATTAAAGCAATTTGAATAGTTAAAATAAATAACAGAAGCCAATAAATTGGATTAGATACATATTTAATGTCTTCCCCAATTGGTTTGGAAAAAAAAATGTTTACGATTTTACGATTATTTTTAATGTACGAGTATGTAGGTTTTTTTTTGGTGTACCCAAGATACGTCTATATCATCATATACCTCGCAGTTTAATCTCCATTTCCATTTAACCTCCGCTCAAACAGGTCCACATACTCGTAGTTGAAAAAGTATTGTCCTCTAAAAACTGTTTTAAAAAAATCAATATAGCAGCAATATAGCAGCTCCCACCTAGGGAGTATTTTCTCGCCAGATCTCCTTCGATGTTACACAAGGTTTTCCAATAAAAGGTTTCCTTTTGATTAAGTTGCTACCGGTAATGACAACTAAACAAAAAACTATGTATACTTTTAATAAAATTGGAACGATACACGCTTGTTCATATAAAGGACTGTGAAAACTGTGAAAATTTGGAAGAGACGATTCGAAATGCCAGAAGTTTTCTGGGTCGAATGAAGCACTCTTTCGCCCTTGTCAAATTGGTTCAGAAGTGTAAGTTCGGACAAGTAAATGATGTCAGTAATCGAAATTGTGTCCGTAGCGCAAGAATAACTGGGAATATTGCGTTTCTTGCTCGAAGTACGGCTAAGAATTTAGATTTGTCAATTCCTTTTCCCTCTCAGGAATTGGACACATCACGAACAACACTTATTCGTAAACCTAATCAAACTCATGTTTTCATCAAACAGTGATGTCTATCGTCGTGGCCAAAGTGACAATGATAAACATATAGTTTAACAAACATCTGCAGTTTTCGAATATTACAGTGGTACTCGTATTCCTATAAACATTCCTTTTCCAAATCTTGGGTCAGATACCATATATAGCTTCTGCCTTCGTTACTAAACTGCCTGGCTTGAGTTTAGAGTTTTTCAGTTTTGTCTCCTTCATGCTTAGCAATGTTAAGTTTCATAAATCAACATGAAAAGTTTAGGGCTTTTATTTTGGATGCACCTGCCCTTAAGTATATTCGGCTTTCTGACTGAACTCCACATGAACTCATGTTCTTTATTCTAGCTGTGTTACGTTGTTAAGTGCTGTTGAGATGTAAAAATTTTATCGACTCCTCTTGCTTAAAAGAAAAAGCATACTAGACATAAAAGACTAATCAGATTGCTAATGGAAGGATTCAGTTAAGATCCCTTCTTGTTGATCAGACAAAAGATCTCTGGATTATCTTTAAATTTTTTTGCATTAGTTGGTTGAGTTTAAGCTTGTATACTATTGCAGAAATTTTGTTTTGAAAAGATAAAAATCGGTTTAACTATCATTGAATAAGTTGGATTGTGGTTGGTACGATATGTTTTTGTTCCATTGTATGTCACAAAACTGTTTGCAAGAGTACTTTTCCAACCTGTTACTAAAAATTGCTTTCCTCATTTTTTTTTCCTGTATTAATATACATATATCTCTTTGTATCTCCAATGGCTCGCCACTCATGCTCTATCTTCTGCTTTCAGAGGGCTTTTCTTCTTCCGTTCGCTCATAGAGTTCACAGGTATTACTATGTTAACATCTTATTTGACTATACTTGTAGTCATCGAACAATAGGCACTGGATATCTATAAAGCATATCAAATGCATCTTGTCATGATTACCAATGGTCTTCGGCAATTGCAGTGGGATCTTCATAAAACTTGAGATCGAGGAAACATCGATCTTCTTAAAGGTTTTGTCCTGTGCGGTTTCTGATACACAGAAAATGCATGTTGTGGGTGGCCGTGGCTCAAGTGGTAGTGTATTGGCTTCCAAATCGGACGGTTCGGGGTTCAATACCAGCCACGCTCGAAAGACATTCTTTTTTTCAGACAACTAAATTTACGTAAGATGAGTGGTTGCCTAGAATACAACAACAAGTCCAATTACACTAATAATTTAGTCTCCCCATTAAATGTTGGATGCCAGCCATGGAGCGAAATAGCCACTGAGCCCAAAAGTCTTTCTTTCTCTCTCTGTCCCATTTTCCTAAAAAACTTAACACGTTCTTAAGCACTTTAAATGTTGTCATACCCACTTGAGTGTTAAGTTCTTTTTATTTCAAAAAAATCTGTGCCCCAGGGCTCAGTTCTATCTCCGGCACTCTTTTTCATTTGCATAAACGATCTATAGCCTGCTACTTCTAATATCATACATTCTTTTACTGGTGACTGTCACTCTCTTTCAGCTCTCTGCTTTTCGTATTCGTTGCCAGACTTAGTAGCATAACTAGCTACTACTGAGGAAACACCAACCGTGTGGAATTTAATGCTTCCAAAACATCGGGCTGTCTGATGTCGTTAAAGCGAAATTTAAGTATGCAATTTGCTTCGTCGAAACTGAAAAACTTTCCATTTTAGACATGTGTTAATGACATCATACGTTGAAATGACCACATATTCGATGTGGCCAACGAAGCTGGGATGTAAGAAATATTTTATCGCCGCAGAAGTGATCTCAATTTATTAGGGATATACAAGTATTTGTCCCAAATTTGGGTACAATTATTATGTTTGGTCAGGTGTCCTCAAAATTTCTCTGCACTTGCTTAAAAGGATTTCAAATCCTAATAAGGTGACAACAATATTGCACAGTCAACTGACATCCTCTAGCAACTTAATTCCACTGGCCTAACCTTGTTATACTCCTATATTCACCACCAATGTTCCAAAGACATTGGCAGTACTATTTCGCACATTCAAACCTTCTATTGTAACATTCTTCTATTGTAGTTTACTCTCAAGCCGGACGTACTCTGAGAATATCGTGAGTCTTACAAAAGCCATACAGTTCTCTTATAGAATGCCCTGTGGATCTCTTGCTTGCATGCAAAATGTGTTGGATATAATAATCGTTAAATGAGCTTGAATCGGTTCTGAATACATCCGAAAGACTCATATAAAGCGGTCACTGAGTATTTTAGTTTGTTAATGAAACTTTGGATACTGATGTTAATTTCAGACGTAGTACAAAATATGGCCTCTCTTTAATATACCAACCAGAAAACGACCGCTTGCAGAATAAAGTCCATCAATCTCATAATCCTATTGTATATTGATAGCACTGCGCCATGACAAGGTTTACCGGGAGATCTCCACAGGTCTTTCCCATGGATTCTACTCATCAATGACATACGTTCATTTGAAATGGATTAAGACAGTCTTAATAAAAGTAGTTATACCCTTAAAAATTAAAAACTCCAACATGAAACATTCTTTACGAAATTTTAAATTAAAAAAAAATTAATATATAATTAGCTATTAGTTACTAATGCTAAATTTTAAAATACAATAATTAACCAATTTCGTTTTGTAAAATTGAAAATTTAAAAGCAAATCCAATTTGTTCGTTGGCTTTTCATCAAGTATATTAATAGTACTCATTAATCCTTCTTTAGTGTCCTACATTTTTCTATTTTAGTTTGAAAAGAGATTCACAACATACTCTGTATAATAGTATTTTAGCTTTTTTGTTAAAAAAAAAAATACCTTAGTTGAAATTGTTAATACAACATTGCTCCTCTATTCCCTTTTCGTGTAGTTTGTTCCATATATCTGTTTTGTTATTACTAGATATGTATTCATACTTAGCAGGATATTTCCGGTGTAAATTTCGTTTTGTATTTCATCCCAGTTAAACATGTATTTGTTGACTATTTAAAAAAAAAACGTACATATATACCTATTTATATATATGTGCATATATAACTTTGTGTAACCATTGTATTGCGTTTGAACAAAAGCCTGTACATAAATAAATGTTTTCTAATGTATATTTCCCTACAAAGATACGTTTCTTCTTTTCATTTTTACTCACATTTTATTACCAACACAAGAGCAATTCAAAACTAGACAACACTAGAAAACACTTAATTATACGACACCACGTACATACACCCTGTAAAGGTTTAGTTGAAATAAAACGAGTGTTCCTGTTTTTCAGATTTTTCTTTTCTTTTCTTTCGTGTGAAAATACTATAGTTCCTCTCCTTTCCCCCTTGTCGCATTTTCAAAAAAAAAAAAAATGAAACAAATGAAATCCTGGTTTTAAACAAACAGACACACTGACAGACAAATATACCACTTTTGCCAAGGGAGTAGAAGCGATTTTGGTTAAAAAGATTCCAACCACGTTGATTGTTAATTGTTTGCCGTTTTAATTGCTCGGATACACATTATATAAAGTTCCTTACAGCAATAGTGTGAGACGTATAGGTTTGCACAACACGACAAAGTTTTGGCAGAAAGTAACGTGAAGGTAAACGTACGAGTATGGTATGTGTTTGTAAAATAAAGCATGAGCATACTTTACAAGGATCCTTTTGAAACATACTTAGAAAATGCATCAAAGTTAAACAGCAGCGAATGGAACTGTGCCAGTTAAAAGGACAGTTGTATACTTTGTTTTAGTGACGACTTGAGTTTTGTTTCCTTTTTTCGGAAATAATTAAGGCTGTAAGAGCTAACTCTACAAAGGAACCGATATAAATGCACTGGGGGTAATTAGAAGCCATAGGGACCAATTACCACCTAACGGATACTAGATCGGCGATAATGCTCTCATTCTCTCCCGGACTTCCGTCCCGGCTCTTCGGCAGTAGAACGGAAACATCGGAATTGACATCGCCGAAAATGCTGCGAAGTGCTTTAGTTCCTTTAAGCGATATAGGAATTAGTTCCTCCGACTATTCGAATGCTCCTTAAACCTGTTTGCATCTGATTCCGACAGAATTAAAAATCGTCCGATAAAACTCATGAGAATAAATTAGTTTTCCGCACAACAACCCGCAATGGACCAAGACAGAGTCTTTCGAATGAACTCCTCTCCTCACTCTGTCACATAATGTATTTCGAAGTAGACGATTTCATTTTCGGGGGTTCCAGAGATTGTTCCAGAAATAGGTGGTGACGGCTGATAAGTAGATTGCTTTTTTTAGTTGTCCGAGTTTGAACCGGCGAACGTAAGAACTATGCCACGCCGCCACTAAGTTCACGCTGATTTTAATATTGCGCAGGCAACTGAAACCACCGATGCAATTTTTTCCCATCTCCGGCACTCGAACGAAATAGCATCCAAACTTATCAAGAGATCGATATCGAGATTGCCAAGATAACTGCAATCAACATATGCCACTAATCAATTGCCAAACACGTTTCTGAACTGAGTGTGCCGTTGAGCGCCTACTGCGCTAATTGGGGAAGAGTGTAACTATCTAAGTCCTCTCTGAAATGTGTATCTTAAAGAGTGTATCCAAAACTACTTTCTAACCAGATATCGACAACCCTCTCACATGAGTTAGGACATCAAAACGGTTTGGTATCGTTAATTAGGAGACAAGTGAGACAAGCCATGAGATGGCCTTTCTACGATACTCATACTTAGCAATGCCTATATCCTATGTTGTATAGCTCGCAAAGTATATTAATCACCATTTTCTACCATTCCCCAAGATTAACAAACTATTCGACAAAAGATTTATTTTTTCAAAGAGGATCCGGTCCTCAAGTCGATATTGCATTATGCAATTAAACTTCTAAAGCCATTGTTCATTATAAATTTTTTATTGCTCGCATATTGACTTCCCAAAAATTGTTTCCTCGTGTTAATCATGCATATTATTAAATCAAAAAACGGTCACTTTCGCAAATTCTAGAGTTTAATAACTTTGCTCTTATCTAGCTTCGACAAAGGATCTAGCTATTCTACGTTCCAATAACCATCTTGGTTTCTACTCTTCCCTTTTACCTAGTCACGTGCAATGGCACTTCATTCCGAAACTAGAGCCTTAATAAGCTGATCTCCTCAGCTAACTATTTCCAGGACACAAATTGTGAAAACCAGCTTATCTACCTTTCATACTGCATTTTCATTCTGGGTTTTTAAGGTAGAAACATCGGAGTCCCTATGTCCTAGCTTTATCAGTTGGGGCAGACGTATTTCATGTGAACAGATTAGTGTCGCTGTGTAGTCCATATAGCTCTTCGATGGCTCTTTTTTTGACTTTGTGGCTTTGCTACTCAATTGATTCTTCTACTAAAGGAGACAAGGATCGGTAACCGTTTTATGTTTTAATTATTTGAACTGGCATTATTTATACAGTTTATGAACATGAACTTTTATAGTACCTGTCGACGGGTATATTTGTTTCAAGACGATGTCAGTTCTTGTAGACGTCGTTGTACAGCTTGTACAGTTCGTCTTTGAATCGTGTCCCCCAAGGTCTGTCATCGCAAATGGAAGTGAATGTTTATCGAAGAATTATTCTCTCGAAACGACTGAGGATATCTTTATCTGCTTTCGAAGTCCTTCAGCGACATAAAGTGGGACTGTGATGACCAAAGACTTATATAGAGTCTACTTAGTTTCTCAGGATAGGACCTTACTACTCAATTGCCTCCTTAGCCCAAGGAAAGAGCCATTTGCAAGAGTGATTCTTCGTTTTATTTCTGCTGAGGTATTGTTGGCAGAATTTATAGCAGGGCCAAGGTATGCAAAGTCCTTTACTACCTCGAAATTCCAGCTGTGGATAGTGACATTCTTTCCAATTCGTCGATGTTGTATGCATCTTCTTGTTGACAGCATATATAGGGTCTTTCGATAAGGACGCTCAAATATAAATAAACATTTTATGGCATTAAGGCATTAATATAACGTCGTTCAAATGTCCGCCGCGGCATTGCTTGGTGGTATGTTTTCCGGAGGTATAATTTTCGATGGTAGAATTTGCTGGATGGCATCAACTGATGTGCATCAATTGTTTGCAGTTTATTCGCGTAGACCTGCGATTTAAGATATCCCCAAAGGAAGAAAACTAAGGGCGGTGGCCAGTTCACATCGCCACCCCACGAGTTAACCATACCCTCAAAGCGCTCGTGCAGTATTGTCACCGACTCATTCGCTGTGTGGCACGTTTCGCCGTTCTATTGGAACCACATGTCGTTGAAATCCATAACATCCAGTTTAGGCTACATGAAGTTGCTCTTCATCGATCTGTGGCACTCGGCGTTGACGATTATGGTAATATGCTAGTTTCGTGTTGGAAGAAGTGCGGACCGATTATTCCGCCAGACAAAAAACCACACCAAACAGTGACTTTCTGGAAATTAATTTTGTACCGGTGCATCTCGTTTGGATTGGTATCGTCCCAAATCCGACAATTTTGCTTGCTCACACATCCAGTCACCCAAAACTGGTCCCCGTCGCTAAAGATGATTTCTTCACGACGGAGCACTAATATAAAAAAAAAATTGGTAATTTGCTAACGTTGTTCAACGATCTAACCTTCCATTGTGATTTGTCATTCACAACAAATTTGACATATGCTTCATTAACAACGTGGCCGCTATAACCTAAAAAAAATGCAATACTGAGAAAAAACTTTTACTTGGTTTTGCCCTCAATTACCGCTAAGCCCATTATGGCAGATTCCGTTTCAATACTCGAAAACGCACCTCTGACAGCCTGATGAGTTCTCCCAATTATCTCGATATCGGCGTAGGCTAGTAGTTGCATATACTTTTGAAAGATTGTACCTCCAGTGTACGCTTGTAAGTTCCGCACTATTATTTCAAGCATGTTGTTAGAGAAGTTACCGACTTTGACGGAACAGTAATCGTTTTCCGTCATCATTCTGTACAAACGGACGAGTTTGGCAGGGATGCCAAAACTAGACGCGGCTCTATATAGCTCGTCTCTATAAATCAGGTCATATGCGACCTTAAAATCAATAAAAAGATGGTGCGTATCGATTTGGGCTTCCAGAGCTTTTTCCAGAATTCTTCCGGTGTGTTAAGATTTAGTCGATTGTGGACTTTCCTGGTTTGAAACCGCACTGATATGGACCAATCAGGTTATTGGCGAAGGGTTTCGGACATTCACACAATATGGCAGATAAGATCTTGTATCCGAGGTTGATGAGACTTATAACTCTATAGTTGGCGCAGTTGAGGGGTCTCTGAGGGGCTTTCGTCCTATGTTGCAGCGCTAGTTTATATGCTTCATGTCTTGCTGCGTGTTCTTGCTGGCATTCTTCATCAAACCGGATATCAGTTCGATTTAGCGTTTGATGTCTGGGAGACTGCCATATCCCTTTGTATATTGAGATGAGGAAACCGTGAGCTTGCTACAGAACGTTGCATCATTCGAACTCGACTCAATAATGAGCACACTAAACGTCGCCTAAATACGAGTAGTATATGCTTATACTGCACTGTAAAACTGCTTTGTGGTACGGTTAACAATTCTTAGGGTCAATTCAATATGCTAAAACTAAAAAAGTGTGGTGGTCAGGATCACTAATTAATGGTATACAATAGAAAATGTATGGAATTAAAATTTTCTTCCTTCAGCCTGAGCAATTTTCCGAGTCTTCACAATCAATTTTCCATCATTCCATTGGTCCTTTTTTCGTCATCGGATAGATTCGCTACACCTTCCATGTTATATTTTGAACCTAGACAGTAGAAAGCTAGCAAATCTTCATGAAACTAGTCCCATGGCTCAAGTCTAAGGACTAGTGCACTACAGCCACTTAAAATAATGTCATATGTCCAAAACTCCATGGATATTTAAAGACGGATAGTTTACTAACTTTTCTATACATCTGGTCCGCTGACTTTCATTGAAATTCATTAAAGAAAAAACAAAGAATTGAAATACTACAACTTGACTATTCAAATTAATCAAGTACCACTCTGTCTTAATTCCATTGGTCCGAAAGAAAGTTGTCAAGTTGTCACCTTCAACGTTACACCTTAATCGTTTAATACCCCCATCAACACGACATCTCATTAAACGACTGACATGTGGTAATTTAATGTTTAGCCTTTGGACAGCCATAAAACCTTGACCTGTCAATTGGTGCAAATACGTATACGATACAACCTAGTACTGTGGCTTTCAACCCATTAATTATCGTTTTCCTTTCGATTCCAATGAATCCAATTAAAACAACTTAATCGCTTACCTTGGCCTCCTCCTGCACGAACATACGAACGAATTTACAATTACAAAATAAACATTCAAAGACACATAAACTCGTAGGCTATTATATTGTATGCACATGAACTCGTAGAGTTTCAACAAAAAGATACGAAAAGGAACATTCATAATCCCTATCCTGTGCTGTTCGAAACAAATCCACCGACACTTTATCTATTTACATATTCACACCTTTTTCCACTTAACATTAACTAAACAAACATACATACCATAAGTATTTCTCTCTTTATCTCTATAACCTTTGTATGTAAAGTGCAATTTCTCGCATAGATATTAACGTTTTGAAAATTTATTACTTGGTGTTTAGGCGAAATGGTGCCACTGGAGGTGCGCCTTCTCAACCACTGCGACCCAACGAAGACGGAAGTCATCACCTGCAAGAGTATACGTACAAGAAAATCACCGCATGCGATGTCTGCTCACAGATCCTTCGAGGTAATTGTGTACAGAATTATCTACAATACAAGTTATTTCATCTTCTTTTTTTTTCTTTTGTAAAGCAAGTACGATTACTTTTCTCAGTCTTTCCCTTAACTACCGAATTAAACTTAAGTTAAATTTTAAGGTTTTCCTCTCATATACGCACAACAATAGTTCACACAAATCCTCCACAAAATGCATATGCGCGTATTGAATGTGCAAATCTACGTTTCTTCAACGACGAACATCCTTTTATCTCATCGTACTTCCACCTATGTCACTATCATCAGTTTTATGGTCTATGTAGGAGTAACTTCCAACTCATCTAAAAAGTTCTGTGAATGTGTGAACTCAGTAGAAAAAATAAATAAAATTTCAAATCCTTAAATTTATTTTCGTATTATTGCATTTAATCGTATATACGTCTATCCTGTGGAAAATGTTTTTGTACTCATTTCGTATCAGTAGTCAGAGTTCGCAATTAATTGGGGGCAAAAAATACAAATCAGCTAAAGTTCATATGTATCCTTTAGGATCTATTATCCAGTAGAGATAAGTTTCAAATGGTGCTGATGGTTCTTTGATATTTATGTTCACGATTGTTTGACAAAATACCATGAATGGACTTACTTACCCGAAGAAATCTCCCGAATCGTTCAAATTTATTTTGGATGACGGTCTAGAATTGCGTATTACGAAACGTATAGGAGATTACGTTTTTTTTTTTCCTCAATCAGCTTACTGAGCTCACTTTTTTACTCTTAAATTATTTAATTATTTTTTATTATTTCTTTCACTTTCACTATGCAATCACAGTATAGCGCAAAAGCACCGGTGATGCCATGAAGCACTCGTTACCTCTCGCATATTATAATTAATCTAACTTATAAATACCTAAAATGTGTAGTACCAACCTAGAAAAACGTGTTATCCTTCCCTCCTTCCTGAGGCCATCAAATTTATTCTTTGGTATCAACCTAATCACTGTCCTTAGTCGCGAGGCTAATCCTTCAGCATCAATATAGACAAAAGCCTCCGGTGATAACAGAGTAAACTATTATGGTACCTTTCATAGAAGCTATTGTTGTTTGTAATATCTCTTGTAACGTGTCCTCGCTATATTTGGATAGTATTAATTGAATAATCTAAGACACTGTCTTTTCAACAGCGGAATTATTTCTATGTCATGCGACGCTACATTGAACCATACGGGACAACTAAGATATACGAGTATATATGCGTTCATTGGCCTAATCAAAGTCGCTTAGAATATGACTTTCAAACTGAAAACAAGTTGGCTGTTGCGCAATAGTTTTCTTTTCAAGGTCAAAGCCTTCGAGACAAGCATTTATCTTCTCCTTTTTTTTCAAAATGTAATACATCGCTAATGCAGTCCGTGATGTCCAATCATGACCAAATTTCTCCAGTTTTTTCTGGTATTCGTTGAAGCCCTTCTCGATGGAGTTCTAAGCAAGATCGCTTCAGACTAATGACAACTGATCTTAAATTTCTAATCGTCGCACCGTCGCGTCGTCTAATATGCCCTACCCTATTATAAGTCGTTATTCTTGAGTTCGAAAGAAAACAATTTCGTTTTTTTAGCGTGGAACAAAACTCCTGTTTTTTACACAAAGAATACATTTTAATCAATTGTATATCTTCCATTTTGTTCGATGATCTTCTACCATCTTTTGTGCTTATGTCCCTTATAAGCGATGTGCGATTTCGGATCATTATTTCATTCATATGCCATTCAAAGAGTTTTGCCTACTTCGAAACAAATGAAAATCTGGTGGTGCAAGGTCGGAGATATATGGTGGATGTGATGTGACTCCCTGACCAAGATTTAATAATTTTTCACGAGCTACCAAACATGTAGTGGTGTGACCAACGACTTGGAAATTCTGGCCGTTTTTCGTTGATGAATTCATCCAGTTTCATTCAATAGATGTTGACAGTGAACATCTGAATAGGAAGCAGCTCAAAATACACAACGCCTTATAATCTCACCAAATTGAAAACTTTTGCTTTACATGTTTTCTTTACATGGTTTCTGTTGCTTAGACTATGACCCTTTTCAACTGATGTTGTTGTTGATGATCCATTTTTTATCACCAGTGATAATTCGTATCAAAAACGGATCAACTTAATTGAGTTTGAAATGCACATCGTAAATATTGATTTATTGGGTTAAGTGAATCTCTTTCAATTCATGTGAAATCCAAATATCAAGATTTTTTAGGAGTCTAAGATGTGTAATGCATTAAGATAAGATCTGATTTAACTATGACTTCGATTTCATCATCATCAACTAGAGTTGATCTACCTGAACGTTGATCATCTTTGAGGGAAAAAAATCCAGAACCCATTTCCCTAAACCAATTCGAACACGTGCATTACTAAGCAGTCATCATCATAGATTTCTCTTATCTCTTTGTGATCCTAGAAAACTTTCTTGCCTTTACGGAGATGAAAAAGCAAAATATGTAGATCACATGGAGTGCATCTTGTTAAAATCGGCACTGTACTAAATAAAGTAAGCTAAAGCGACAACTATCAATTGTCAAACGAAGAATCCTAACATTGGTAAAAGCGAAGAAATGCGAAAACCGTAATGTTGCTACATTTGACAGCGACCTTCTTTCCTAAAAGCATGTTGTATAAATCATCCATTCTTGTCAACCTATAAACAAGCCGTTCTTACCATATGGTGTCGAATGCCTTCTCAAAGTCAGCGAGACAGGCATCTGCACAATGGTTTTTGCATTTACTATATTCCAATGTATGTCGGTGATCAGCTTCAACGCAGCATAAATAGCGTGGTACTTTGCCCTCAAACCAAACTGATTTTGCGGAATTATATCGTTATCCTCAACCCACCTTAACAGCGGCCTATTGATTACTTTTTCGAATACCATAACAATATTCGGAAACAAATTAATTCACCAATTATTAACAGGGTTGGCCTTATCGCATCCCTTCCCAGGATAAAGCGTCATTCACTGCGATGGATAATAGAAGTATTGAGCTCATTGTTAAATTATGTATTACAAATAGACGCGGCGTTACGACGTTTGAAATGAAGTCTACTCCCGATAATCCTCTGTTTTTCAGAGACTCTTGGATGTATAGGAATTCATTTTGTCGCTCGTCATCCGTCGATTTTAACGTTGACGGCGTTTTCTTCACTGTGGTTTTCGGAAGTGATAATGTTGATTCTCGGATTGACCTCACAATTCGTCGTGGATAAATTGTGTACCATATGCATTCTACGTGACTGTAACCGCTGCTGTGAGTGAAAGTTTGGCGGCTGATCTGATATGTACAAGGTCGATGTGCTATCACGTCGAAATACTGTGTCATATCAGCTAATTTCTCGTACACCGACCACACAGTTAGAGATAAGATTCGCAGAAGAACTGTATGTCAATACGAGAAAACCAATTGGAGCGGACTTAACACCTTTTTTTTGCATTTTAACTTGTCGTTATGTCTCCTCGATAACGACGTAGATGCCGCTTCTGATATAATCGCCGGCACTATTCTCTTCGGAATGAGATCATTTATCCCTCATCATATGAAGAGTATCAAACCAAAATAAAAGGCGTTGTACGACTCGAGCTGTAAAGAGGCTATCACGGTTAAATAAATATTCGGCCTTTCAAACCCGATAGAAGAAAACCAAAAAACGAGAAAGGAATGAATGCAATGTCTTTCTTAAGCGTGTGAAAAAATTGAGACAAAAAATACTACAATGTCTCAAAGGTAGTAAAAATTGTTGGTCGTTCGTCCAAAACATTACAAATTCTGCCTCTTGTTCCATCCCAACGTCCAACTGCCAGCTCGTTGGACAAAGTCAGTCTGCTTGCTGTACACTTTGCTGCTAGCTCAACACTTTGTGCTTTGTCTCCGCCTGCACTTGAGTGCTTCTAATCATCAATTGGACGAATCCGCTTTCATATTCGTGTAGTAGCAAGAGCACTTTAAGATTTTTATATTCACAAACCCGCTGCTTCTCCCCTTTTTCTGAAGTGGTGTTCTTTCACGTCGGCAAAATTACAGTGTAAGCTTTTTCGTCAATGGTACATTTTAGGACTCTTTCCGAGTAGATGGAAAACAGCATTTGTCCAGCACGATTCTAGGCGAATCTTCTTCTCTCTCCTCATACAGACCCATTGCACTTACGTCTCTTCTTTCCAAGGTCATGGGAACGCTGATAAAAAGTCAGCTCATGAAATATCTCGAAACATAAAAACTTCTCAATGTCCGCCAGTATGGGTTTTGGAGCAGCAGGTCCAATGTTGATTTGATAATATGTATCACCGAAAAGTGGAACCAAAGCGTACATCAATCTAGCAAAAGCAAGATATTATAGTTGCACAATACTCTCTGCTTTTCGTATTCGTTCCCGGGCTCACATCTTTGCTCTTCGGCTGTAGAACGGGATCTGCAGAGTATATTCGTATTTAGCTCATCCAATTCCGATATTAAGAGATTTACTAATTGGGGAAATACCAACAAAGTATAATATTTGAATGATACCAAAAAACAAAAAAGCGAAATTTAAACATCTAGCCGCTATCCAAGTATGGCACTTGTACTGTCGAAACCGAAAAACTTTCCAATCTGAGAATGATAATCACGTTGCATGACCACATACATATTCGATGTCGCCAAAAATGCTGCGAAAAGTGTAAGAAATACTTCACCCCCTCTTGTCTTGTCTCAATTTATAAGACATTTATTTGCCCAATTTTGGAGTCAGGTGCATCAAAGACCCCTCAGCACTTGCTAGATAGGATGCAAAACTGTGCGATATAACGCTACTTGTCCTCCAGGTGAGTGCATCGTCTTAGAACATCTTTTTTCTTCGTTTATATCACTTTTAAACCGAGGCTAAGCAGCTCCGTACATATTATATTTCACCTAGCGTTCATTTCAAATTATTTCTTGCTATGGGTGGAACATTTTTCAAATTTCAGCAGACCTAAAAACTTACTCTAATAAAGCTTAAGATTACCTAGCGAAAAAACAAACACCAAATCCGCGAACCTAAACAGAATAGAGATAAAAGACGGGTATCTACTTATTCACAAAAAAGTCTATTTCAATTAAGTGGGAACTCTGCTACTGATCTTATTCGACTTTTCACATTTGTATGCTCTTTAGAAACTTCTTATATATGTACT
Organism: Volucella bombylans; assembly: GCA_949129095.1. Lineage (NCBI taxonomy): Eukaryota > Metazoa > Arthropoda > Insecta > Diptera > Syrphidae > Volucella > Volucella bombylans. The sequence continues at coordinate 100,592,461 of OX422141.1, read as the reverse complement.
CGTACTTATCTTAACTTATCTCTTATCTTAAAAAGAAAGGGATCAAATTGATTCGAGGAAAAGAAAATATTTCCCACCAATTGGCAGCACTATCATTCTATACATACGAGTGCATGGCTATACTTTTTTAAATGCATTAATATTAATGTTGTGTTATTTCTCTTGGTGCAAATGCAATAGGACACACAAGGCAAGGATTACGATGTAGGATATGCAAGCTGAACACACATGGAGACTGTGCACCACAATTGCCAAGATGCCAGGCTAAGCAGAAGCTCCTAAGACGACAGAAGAGCACTTCAGAGCTAGAGAATCGTGTGGATGTCGAGGAAGAAAGTAAGTTGAATTTCGTTTCATTTCGAGTGCGCAAATCCTATCTTAAGGATATGTATGCTTGAGTGCGAGTGTGTGTTTGAATGTGCGAAGGAAAAAAAAAAGATAAGGATTTTATATTTTACATTTGTATCCTTGTTCTGAGGAAGTAACCGGGTTTGTTTCATTTTCTTTGAAATTCCTCTTTTCATTTTTTTGTTTTAGTTTTGGTTTTGTTTTGGTTTGTACTTTCTATGGTTCTATTTTATTGTATTTCCGAGTATGAGGCGTACATAAGTTATTCCGAAAGTTGTTTTCTAATTTATTTTTATTTTTTTCTATTTTGTTTCGTTTTGCTTTGCTTTGTTTGCTTTTGATTTTTCTTTTTCCATTTTGTTTTCCTAATTTATTTATTTTTTTTTTTTGAAAATTTTGTTAGACTTTATTTCCTTTTCCTTGGTTTTAGTGTTTTGAAATTGAAGAGAGAAATCAGATTGTCAAATTGTTTTGTTTTCTTATTGAACAGTATCTGAAAGGATATCTGATAAAAACAGAAAAGAAGGTAATTGAAAAACTTTGAGATTGCTGTACGGGGGCCATGTAATCGTGTTGAAATGTATTTCATGTTGGAAAAGAGGATTTTTGCAGTTGGAATTTAGCACAGACGAATTACATACGAATTTGTTATTTTCGGATATTGAATGAGACAGATTTTTGGAAAATGTTTATCGCAGAGGATTTTCGTGGAATTGTACTCTGGGGTGCCACTATCGGAGGTAGACAAAATTAACTTCTAAGAATAAATCACGATACTTTCGTAATGTTAGTTGAAACAGAAAAAAAAGGATATATTGGAAGAGATTTGATGGATTCCTGACATCAGCGAGGAGGGTAGATCAAGTAATACATACCTACACCCTTTTGATTTAACGCTCCACTTTTTTCGAAAGTTTTTATGAGTCTCTGTTAGTGCCTACGAATGTCTGATATCATTCAAATGAAGACCAGTTAAGGTTGTGTAGACGTTCTCAATTTTCTTGCCCATAAACGCTCGCAAATTACCCCTGGGGGTATACCAAAAACTTCGAGTGAACTGGCAGCTATATATGTATGTCTTCCGAATTCTAGTTCTATCTGGGGAAAGAGGTGATAAAAGCTTTTGACCTGCTTATCATTTTCAGTTCCTAATTAGTAATACAATGCTTTTTCTCTAAGGTACTTATTGATACAAGCTTCCGGCTTTCCCGGAAAATTATCTTAGCATCATGTATACTGAGACAGATCATTTTCCAGCTAGTAGGTCTGGTTTTTCATTACCGTGTCCTGACACTCAGACTAAGTGAAACCTTTTGATTCTCCATTGTCCTTTACAGGTTTTTTAGTTTTATATATCGAAACAGCACGTTGTTTCTTAATTATGAAATAGTCAAGGCTGCAGAAGTACGCCAGACATATTTAGGTTTCTCTAAACTTAGTCCTACTAAGCTACAGTAAGGACGAGCATGGAGAAGTATGTATTATTGTTGTTACACTACAAGGGTTTATTACTCGTACATGATAAAGAGCAGGTTCGAGCTTTATGCCTTTAGTAATCTAGAGCCCCTTAACTACATCGTCCTTTGGCGTGAAGAGCTCTGCAACAGATTTTCCATTTTCACATGATCACCTACCTTGACTCGAATATTGATAACTGTGGCTGCCATTTGAACGCCGACTTAGATCTTTTTGGTCTAGAAACCTTTAGACAAACATAAAGTTTCATAACGACTTCTTTGCCACAAACAAGAACTGACATAGTCTTACTTTTTTCAATGTTATGATCAAATTCTTACCGACAGTCTGATCAAGCATACAGTAGTATTCAGTTGTGCAACAGGTCCATAATCTTCTCTGACGTTAAGGTAATCGGATGCGATTTCAGCATAGAGAGCAGCTGATATAATATAGCGATCGTTGATTCGTAGATGAGATTCTTTAAAGTCACCCTCTTGTGAAGTGAAGTCATGTGGAGAAACTTGCACACCAGGTCGTCCTTTCATGCGTAGGACATGTCATCCGAGATTTTATAGTTTCTGAAAAAGCGCCATAAGATGTACCAATGTCTTATACAAATTTAATCACATATTAAATGATTTGTCTTTTCAAGCCTTTCAAGTTTGTTCTGGACAATGGATTGAGGCAAATCATCGACGACCTTTGAGGAAGGAGTAATTTTGTAATATCAACTAACAAAACATATGCCTCGATATCCTCGAAGAACACCCCCAAGCCAAGGGAGTAGGCCTGGAGAATTGAGTATTGGCGTATTGGACACCGGGAGTTTCATTAAAGTCGACATCAGAATTGCCAGTATTTGATCCCAATTAGCGGAGTACAATAGAGGGTTCTGCTACTCAATTTGTTTCAGGCGCTCACATAGAAAAGATCTCAGAGGCGATGTTTAGGAAACTTTTTCCTCTATAGTTGGTGCAATGGAAGAGATAAGCGATGGTGAGATCCAATACTTCGGGCGTGCTTCCTTCTAACCATATTTTGGAGATGAGCTGGTACACATTTTACGATTTCATCTGCAGCTATTTTAAAAAAAAACTACAGCAGGCAGTCCATCTTTATTAGATTTAAACCTCGATATTGCTACCTTAGCTTCGTCTAGGTCAGCGGAACGGAATTCTTTGTCGTCTTAGTCCATTGTGCCTGACGGCGGTTTTCGGCCAACATATCGTGCATGTGTACTTCACTTCTTTTCTGCTCAAGAGCAGCCGTCATCCTTCGATGCAGCGCAGCTTCTTATTTTTCTTGTTTGGTAGCATGTACCTATGTATACTCATCGTCAAATCAGAGATTTCCTTGTGGCCTTGAAACCGGTCATATCAGAGGCAGCTTCTCTGATGGCTCCTTCAACATATACCCATTTGCGCGCTAAGCAATATGTAGTTTGTGTATGGGGGCTGGGATTTTGAGAGAACTTAAGGGAAACGCCATCGACCAAAATTCTATCGGTCTCTTGCTATTGCAGTCTTTCATGTCGAGCTTTTTTGGCCCTACGTAACTACTTTGTGCCTTTGATATTTGTATTGCACCCTGGCTGTAGCAAGGTAATGATCCAAGTCGACAACTTCGACCTCTGAAAGCTTGGACATTCAGAATGTTGGAGTAAGCTCTGGCGTCGACTGTAGTGTGATCAATCTGGATGAGGGTTGATGGGTCAGAGGACGGCTAAGTACCTTTATGGATCCTGAGATGTGAAAACGTTTTGCTGGCGGCTAAAAGATTGCGTATGTTACAAATTTTAAAAACCTGAATCCATTGCCGGACGTGGTGTTACATATGTAGCCCAAATTTTCCGAAGACTCATTCAAAGACCACTTCCTAACCCAGCCGTACGTTAAGAACTCCTCGAAAATGTTGGTGTAATGGCTGAAACACTGAGTGTAGTTTTGGTCTAAGAGGTCATAAAATTCGTTTTCGATGTAACCCTGCTCATCCTCTGTAGAGACATGAATGAGGTTGCTTTTGAGAACGCAACTTTTGACGACACTGGGAGTGACACGACTTAGATGAAACACTACTTTTGTGGATAAAAGCTATGCTGGTGAATAGGTCACTGATTGCGGATGCAGACGGTGGTCAATGTGAGATGGCGCGGATTTACAGGGGTTGCCCGCAGGCCGGAGTTCTGTCTACACTGCTATGGTGCATATTGGTCGACTCACTGCGCAACGCGCTTAATAGTTCTGACGTCTATGCACAAGCTGTACTATCTGTTGGACCGTATCTAGAAAATACCTGCTCTACAAAGCAGGTAGCCCTAGACGTAATCGACGATTGGTGCACATGAAATGGGCTTGCAGTCAGTCCTCTCAAAACTTTACGAGAAGAAGGAAGCTGTTTGGTCTGGCTCACCTAGTCCTTAAAGTCATCACCACCCAATTCTCCGAAGAAGCTAAGTATTTGGTTGCAATCCTGAATAGTGAATTTCTATGGACTAAATATGTTAAGTCGAAAGCTTCTAGCTGTCGGTAAGACAAGCGCCCTATCGCCGAGAAGGGTCCCATAAATCTATACGCAAATCATATCCTATGCGCCGGTTCTCTGGTGGAATGGGCTTTCGAGAAAATACGTCATTGCTGCTTTTTCCAGAGTTCAAAGAACAGTCTGTCTCGGCTGCATGGGGTTTTACCTAGCACACGTGGCCCCTCTGTAAATGCGTTTATGAATCTCCCTCCTCTTGATATTCATATCATAGGCTTAACTCTCAAAGCCATCATCTATTTAAAAAGAAATCTTTTGGTACAACACGCACTGGAGTTTTGATGACCTTGCGCGCCGACTGTCTTTTGACTCTAGTCTTATGGATATGACGTCTGATGCAATGGCACCAGAACTCCTGCTGCAAAGAAAATACGAAAGACCGGTGAACCTGGTGAACCAGGAAAATAATATAGAAATGTCTTAGATATGGCTTCAAAACTCCTTGTTAGGAAAACTTACTGTCTTCCAAGCGGTGATATGTAATTATGTGACATGTATTGAAGAGGGGGCGAAACATTTGCGTCTGTAAGGATGGCCAATTTGCGCTTAGAGTCCTGCTGAACCCTCTTAAAACTAGTTCAAGAATGCAAGACAACACTGAATCCTGTCGGAAGGCTAAATTCACTGAGCCTGGGTCACAATGGAACAATGGAACCTCAGTTAGTTCTGTCTGCGTCCTCAGTTAAGGCTTCAATTGACAGTTGGGTTTCATATGAGCACAACTGCAGATTGAATGACCCTCCAGGTTACTGGCAGACCTAGCGAATGCTTTCCGACGTCTGTAAGAGGTCAGCGGGCTTCCTGCTGTCGGCTGTTATTCCAAATTTAACCTTGCAGATTATTATGAGGCGTTTGCTTACTTGCCGAAAGCACAAGATTTTTTCTACATACAAATAAGCGTCGTCTTTCCTCTATGTATCAGTCACATATATAGATGTCGTAGTTTTCAGCGCTCGTATCTGCTTTAAAGCAGGCTAGGGCCTACGCGGTTTGTCCAGCAGAACGTGCTCTGTTAAGAGTAATAATAATTAGTTGACATAATATCGGCATCGGCATTCGGCGCTGGTGACTGTCTCTGAATTTTTGTTTTCTTTCGCAACTCCCGATCTGGAGATTCAGGTCCTTAATAAAACCGCATGGGGCATGGGTTTTCGTTATTCCTGTTCGACTTCGAACACATCGAACCCCTAAAGGAAGATGTGGCCTAACTAGCTAAGCCTGATACAGAGTGTGCTACCGTCCAGAGGAAAGTGCTTTTTGAGGTATAAATGACGTCCATCCACATACATATGTGTCTTGAAACTCCGTTTAAATATTCTTGAAGATCGTTGTAGCGCCATGGTGTCTCTTAACTACTATGAAGTCTAATTTTCACTGTTTAAGACATTTGCCTCACTGATTTGTAGCTATTACAATATCTCATGTCGCCCTTGCAAATGGGTGGAGCTCTTTTACTTAATAATTGGTAATCTGTTCGGGCTTTTTATCCGTTTCCGCTGGAGTACGTACTAGATATAGCCACCCGTTTTTTTTCATATTCTTGCTTGGTCTAGGTTATCTTAAAACGCCTGACACTTGAAACTGTCAAAGTAGCTCTTTAAGGAATTATTTCAATACGAAATCTTTTTCAAAGTCTTTCAAAACTTCTCAATAATGCTTCTAATATTCTTCAGCGTATTAAAAGCATATCAGTTATTTAATCTCCTTAAACGCATGAGTATCTTTATCGTGTCTCTTAAATATATATAACAACATGGCTATATCGTCAGATACATCTTTCTACTTGCAACATACACATATTGCTGGGTTTGTTGAATACACAAACGGGATAGCTTAAGTGTAGTCAAAGCGAGCTATTGTTTGACGATATCAATGGATCCGTAGCATGTGAGTATTTGTATCTGTGTGCCCCTTTTGCTCTATCAACTCAAACAAAGTCGTCATGCTGACCTAATGCCTTGTTCCCATGTCAGTTTTTCCTAGTACAAGAGTATGCATTGTTCCTTACAGCTATCAGACTGTAGATCAATTCATTAAGTGCACTTCTCTCAAAGTTAAAAAGTGCATAGATATTTCTAACTGAGAGAAAATTGTCGTTCAGTTAGATACAATAGAAAAGGATGTTCAGTGAAGACAATTCGTTTTGAATTCTTAAGTACTTACATGCTTTGCGCCTGGTAAATATTGTCACAGATACTTTCATAAGGATATCATCATAGGCTTTGTAATTAGAGTTGAAGAATGCTGCTATCGAAATAGTGCCACGCATTCAGAGAAAAAACAATAAGTTGAAGTAAAATGCGAAAGAAGCACTCGTAACTAAGGGTCGTGTTTACCTCACAAGTAGAATGCCATAATTATACTCGTGTACGTATTCATGTCATAGCTTAACCCGCATACATATGAACACAAATTCCAATATTAAAATCGATTAAATGGCACTTTGAGGTGTTTCCTCTTCTCAAACATAACCATAAAGCAAAAAACCATGTATCTGACCGTATAAAAATTTGTATAAATCCAAACTACTCGTATAAACAGGAGCTGGTTATTCATTTTGATTCCGAAATCCAACCAAAAAAAAAGAAAAAAGGAAGCACTGCTTAATTCAAGTAACCCAAGTTTGATTAAAAATTATCGAGTCAGCTATTTGCACGGTGAATAAGCACTTATATGTTTGTTCACTCATGACTCGATTTTCCAGTATACTCAGCTCATTTTCTCGAAAAAAAACCCTCCTTTCTGTGAATTGGATGGATTTTAAATTTTAAAGACAGTATACAGATAGTACTCTCACATGACGTAGATATACTCCATACGGTTGAATGCACATTCGAGTTGCACATGAAAAGGACTGGTTAGTGTAAAATTTGATATAAGTGGAAAAAGTTCTTTATGGGGTTGTGGACAACCATATTGTTCATGTTACATCTCGTCCTTTTTTTCATTCAGCAGATAATTTTCCTTTTCAGTATACTCCGTTGACCTTTTGAATTGAATTTATAAAATTTTTAGAAAATGGTATTGACAGTCGTTCTACATGTGTTGGATATCTCAGCAAATTGTTTTAACATTGTTATTGAACTGCTATTAGAATCTTTTGAAAACATATAATTTCTGCCTTCTAAGACACATTAGCGTGAAACATTTCGGGGAAGTTTGCACCGAACTATACCTGCTTCTTAAGGAAGGAAGATGGAGAGCACGAATTGTAAGAGTTTTTTAGTAGAGCTGTCATTTTGAAGATACTACACAATGATCCAGAAAACTACTCCAAATCAATACAAAGGTGCACCTGCGATTTTTAAAATATTGTCCCTGCTTAGGACTTCGGATAAGTTCACCGACTATTATGCCAGAGGTTCTGAGTCCAAATCTCAAAGCAAGAGTACTAAATCAAAATCTCGAAAGTACTCGAAATATGCATGCTGGTGCGGATGGTATATCTCAAATTCCTCTAAAGTTGCTGTTCCTCCACATTGACAAAATCACTCCGTAGTGGAGTAGTGGTACTAGCAATCGCTTCTCACTCGGAGGGTCCAGGTTCGAATCCTGCCCATGGCAAGTCAGTTTTTCATTTGTGTAATTGAAACTCAGACAGAAAAATTCTGCGTGCCAAGGCATAACACTGACACGTAAATTTGTCTGTTGTAGAGTTTCAAGCACAGAAAAAAATACTGTGAATTATACCTCGAATTACTCTGAGTGAAGAAAAAACTCTCCGTCCTATTCGGACTCCTACCCCTGGAGAGCGAATATCGAAACCAAACACACCTGAGTTAAGGCTTAAACCTACGGGATGCCCATACATCCATGGGAGCAAGGATACGCCTTGCCATCGCTCACCGTCAATCCACTAATACCAATTCGGAACTGTGTTGCCGGCACAAGCTCCACCCTTGGTAAGAGTCGAGGCCGACCTAAAACCTCTTACTGCTTTTAGGGTCGCAGCACCCAGTACTTATTGCAACTCTACATTGGGCCGAAACCCTTCCCGCAATTTTGTGTTTAAACCACAGCCACCATGACGCTCCCACAAGGGGGCCTACCTCTAACAAATCAGGCCCGGACCAAGATTCGGGGGGCTCCTGACTCCCATGGTACCGTGATTTAAGTCCTGGTAGGGACTACCGGTGGTGCAGCCGCCAACAAGACCTATGACCGACAACTTGTGACTGATCGAATCGTAGCAACCTTCGGTAGCGTCATCTGAAGATGTTTACGATAAGACCAGTACTTTGCTCTGCCCTCGTTCATTATTAGACAACGTCATTAAAGGGCGAAGCCTTAATAATTGGGCGGGGCCCACTTGCTTGCTACAGTCCGGGGTAGACCTGGGCCTCAACCAACAAGCATCTCCAATCTCCAGCCAGATCGATCATTAGCTAGCTACCTCCAATTTCGCACGCTAAGTTGATTGAGGTCCTATTCCACTTGCGTGCACCACCTGAGTTGTGGTCTTCCTCAGGGCGGATTCAAAGACTTTTCAGACCGGAGTATTGATGTTTAGATGACTCAGCCATCTCAGCAGTTGGATCTTCACTCTTCTGGCTAGGTCGATATCGATGTACAGCTAGTAAAGTTCGTCGTTGTATCTCCTCCTCCATTTACCGTCCATGCAGACGGGACCGAAAATGACCCAATGGATTTTTCTCTCAAAGCAGTCGATCGTACCGCATCCATTTTTGATAAAGTCCATGCCTCTGCGCTGTAGAGTAGCACAGGGATAATTAATGTCTTATATGGGGTCACTTTATTGTTCGAGAGAGGGCTTTGTAAGTCAATTACCTTCTTAGCGCAAAGAACCAGCGATTGGCACGAGTTATTCTTCGTTTGATCTCAGCGCTGGTATTGTTTTTGAGTTTTTAATTATTCTTTCAAGAATGATGTTAAAGAAATCGTATTACAGCGCATCGCCTGCCGCTTTGAAGAGCTCGGCATTCATTCTGCCCATTCCATCAGCTTTGTTGGATTTAAGCTTAAATATGGTTACCTTCACTGTATCCAGGTCGGGTGGACGCAATTGTTGGTCCAGATTGAAAGGCTCATTATGCTAGATAGAGATGTTTAGTTCGCCATCGCCGCTATAGAGTCTACAGAAATGCTCTTTACAAACCCTCAGCATTGACTACGACTCTACTACGATATTCCTTTGTTCGTCTCTACAGTCTTCGATTCGGGATTTGCGGCATGTTTCTTTTACCTTTTGGCAAAACTTCCGAGTCCCATTCCTGGAGTATCTCTCAACTTCCTCGACCGCGCGCTTCTTATGCTCGTTCTTTTTCCTCATGAGAAGACGGTGTTCGTTTCTTTTCTTCTACACATAGAGTTCGTAACCAACTCTGGTCCTTCTCCAATTGCTTTTCGATACTTGGTGATGGCCCTCTTGCGATTGTAGCCGTCCGACGTCGAACTTCCTCACAGTATTAGCTTGCCTTTGTGATGTTTGAGTTATCCGCAACCGTACCTTGGATACAACAAAGTAATGAATCGAGCCGATGTTAGCCCCTCGGAACATCCATAACACTGGAGGAGAGTCTTCTGAATATAGAGATGTGGGAACCGGAAGGTCGATTAGCCTGAATCCGTTATCGGAGGTGGCGTCGTGCTGGCTATACCTCGTCGTAGACAATTTTATCAGTCCGATCTACCCACAACATTTAAGGTATCTATTCGTCTGATTAGGTGCCTCTAAAACTTTTCTGATAACATTCAAAATCATATCATAAGTGACGCTAAAAATGCCAAGTCATTTGACACCATTAATGTCTCTTGCCTTATGTTGTTTTTCTCGGTCAAAGAAATTGACAATAACATTTTACCAATTCATAAAGCCAACATTCGGACATTATCTTAAACACCGTGATTCTCTCATAAGCCGCACCACTCGCTTACGGAATGTGTTTTCGAATTCTTTGTCGGCTAATCATTTCAATAGCCAAACATTCAAAATCAATGTACTTCGATTACTCTCTTTCTTTTCTCCCTAAGGCTCGTGCTACGTGGGTGAATTTTCTTTTATGGCCAACTATTTGTGGAATGTTAAAAAATTAGTTCACCTTGCATTACACTCAGCATATGCTACGTTCTTAAACTTATTCTAGAATGGATTTTCCTGAAAATGAATAGTTTTACTAAGGCTAAGCTGAACTCACCATACTCACTCTTCAATAAATCGATTGTAGAGTGTGCTATGTGGCTTGTGGCATCATCCTGTTGAAACCACATGTCGTCTAAGTCCATATCTTCCAATTCGGGCCAAAAATAATCGGTAATCATGGCGCGATAACGCTGACCATTCACAGTAACGTAACGTCGACGAAAAAATATGGCCCAGTAACGCTGCCGACATGCAAACCGCACCAAACAGTTATGTTTTGTGGATGAAGTGGTGATTCATGAAGCACATGTGGATTTTCACCCTACCAATAACGCATATTTTTCTTATTGACGAACACATTGAGTCAAAAATGAGCCTCGTCACTGAAGATGATTTTTCAATGAAATTCATCATCTTCGCGCATCTTCTCCAGAACCCAATCGGAGAACGTACGTTGCTTCAAATAGTCCATCGGCTTCAATTCTTGAGTCAGCTTGATCATGTATGGGTGCAAACCAAGATCTTTACGCAAAATACCCCATAATGTGGTCTGAGCGATGCCCAATTCTTGAGAACGCCGTGGAATTGACTGATTTGGATCGTTTGTTACGGACGCCTGAACGGCAGCGATATTTTCGACACTTCGGCCAACCCGTTATCTCACTGACACTGCAACATCACACAACGAATATGTAGACTCAAATTTTTGCACCAAACTTGTTATTGCCTGTCTACTAGGGCGAGAATTACGACCAAAAATTGGAGTTAACGCTCTTAAAGTTGCAGTCATCGACTCCGAATTTCGGTAGACAATTTTTATAATTTGCAGACGTTGCTCGTTCGTGTACTTTACCATGATGAAAATATTGGGTTTTCTGAAGAAATTGACAGTGACAGTTTGAAAATTAGTGAAAGAATGCGTTCACAAATTAAATTCAAAGTTGTCAAGTCCCTATTAGAACCCTTATTTTCTAATTTACTTTTATTTTGGACCACGGTACAGACCGTAGTAGACCCGAGACTGTAGCAACTTTTCTCTGGACTTGGTGCAGTGTACACCAAATTGGCTAAGTTCGCTTTTAGTTTGAGCGGTCGACCTAGGGAGAGGTTACATTACTCTTCCTTTATGGATTCACTCCAATCCGAAGCGAAGCTGCTCATTCAATCAATATTTTCTACCCATCCAAGGTAATGACTTTTAGTCGCTTTGGTACGATCAATGTCACTGTATAGCCCGTACAGTTCGTTGTTACATATTCTTCTTCAAGGTGGCTTGATCTCTATGGCTAGCTCGTTGATTGAATAACAGCGGGGCGAAGGTAAACAATGTGTTTTACCACCTCAAGTCTGTTGTTGCCCTTGTAGAAGTTATTATTTGACATAAGAAGCAGCGAACGTTTTCTACTATTACTCCTCTTAGCAAAATTAATTTGACAGAAATGCTAAACTTTGGCGTTGGTCCTTCAAGATCGTTTCTATTGCATAAATACTGTTATATACACTCTTAAGATCCATTTGCAAGTAGTGGGTTTCGACTTGAAGTTTCTGGGTTTTTGTTTTAATATCTGCCATAGTGTGAATGTCTGGTCGATCCGGGACTTAATACTTTGCTTACCACCTTGCAGATTATTAGTGGAGTATTTTAAGCATCTAAATAGGTTGGTAAAATCTTGTATGTGATGTAAAAGAACTACTACTCTGTAGTAGTCACAGTTTAGAAATTCTCCATTTTTGAGGATTGAGTAAACTGAGGATATATTCATCCAACCATGTTTTACATATAAGTTGGTGTAGTTCCACTTACAAATCAATCTTCCTGCTCTTCCACTTTAATTTGTGTTTAGTTCAGATATTTTTAACCAGTCTTCTTCTGCTGCTGAAAGTTATCACCGAGACATTTCGTCAAACAAATGTTGTCGTTACGGTATAGAGGTAAAACCTAGCGGATGCAGCACCACTAATGGTTTACTGATAATTCTACCGGTCTTCTGCAATTAATGCTGGATTTCACGTAAGGATATGTGAGACATAATTAGAAAAACCTCTTGCCAAAGATACTACCGCCTCAACGTCAAATTTATTTATATATATTCATATACTTCTTCGGTGATCTGTGGTCCGGAAAATTCATATTCGCAGGTTGGCTCGAACAAGATATGTTGAGTGGTCTGAGACGACATTGGCTCCTCGAAGCGCTTGCATACACAGAATACTAAAGCTGAGTCTTCCATCGATCACAGTGTGATAAATCTGGTTGATGGTATTTTGATCAGGCTACTGCCTTTGTTAATGTTGGTGTGTGGGAAATATATATGTACTCGTATGTAAATATCGTATGCAAGACATAGCTTACGAACCTGGTCGAAGGGCTCGTAGAAGAAATTTTTTACCAAATCGTCCTTTCCCTTTGTGGAGGCTTATAAGGCTAATCTTGACCGGTGTTATACGGTCAAATGAATATAGTCATATAGTCCTACTCTGGTGGCAATTCCACATCCGAACAGGTGCTGCTTTTACTCTCTATAGCAATCATCAATAAAGTTGTCACAGTTTCCATCCATCCTTTGCTCAGCTCATATATTTGCGCTTCTAGGACGTCATTGATATCCGCTCTATAGCATAATAAGTCCGAACATTCCATCTACAATGGGAATGTTCGCTGAAAACTATTCCATCACTATCCTTATTTCGACAGCCTGGCTAAATGTCGAAAAATCTTTACAAGACCCCTAACCTTCGAATATATTGAAATAGCTCACATGAGGTTATCGTTGGATCCACTTCTGACGACATCTTAGACATGATCATGCTTACCCGGTCTGAGTGTTCAAAACCCGACTCAGAATATTACAAAATGTTGGTGGTGGTTATCCTCATCCTACCATCCTACCATATAATCCAAAATACAAGCAATGTACAACAGAAGAACGTGATAAAAGTCTTTACTTTTTCTGCAGCTGTAACTTTCTCTTATCCTTCAAAAAAATAAATTAAACAATTTTTGAGGAAATAATTCTGTAATGGTTATTGCCATAATTAATGTTAATAAAATACGGAACTTAGATTGAGCTAAGTGAATCCCGCTCAATGGTTGGTGTTTTTCTTTTTAGCATATCAAACATTTTTGGTATTTTTCCTAGTAGGTGAAACTAGAGATACCTTTCCGCTTTTAATAAACTCGACAGCAATCTCAATAGTTATTTACTTCTATTTTCTTAAAGCCATTCTAAAAGATCTCTTATAGCTGAAAACTATTTTTGAAAAAAAAAACAAGAAAAAATTAAAATTTATATAAACCTTCACCGTTTATAGGGGAAGTGGCCAATTTACAAAGTGTTTCTGCTCGCCCACCACGAATCGGCAGATTAGAAGAATTAGGTACACTCAAAATAAATTATTGGAAATACCAATTAAAACAGCCACATCTCTAATTTAATAAAAAAAAAATCATAAAATTCTAAATACCTACCATAACCGCATAGCAGAGCTTACATAATTTTTAAATGTATTAAAACCAAAAAAAAAAACAACAGTTTTAAATTAACAAAAAAGCCTGTCTCTTAGTGAAGCATGCGCATTTCAAAGAGGTTCGTTTATTTTTCTTTTCCATTTAGGCTACCACATCGTAGAGAAACACTCACGAGTTTTGTTGGAAAATATTTGATTTTGAATTAATTTAGAAAAAAATAGAGCACACTTATTACATATTCTTTTATTTTAGAAAACTTTTTTTTAAGAATTTATGCGCGGCCAATTTCTTATTTTTCATTTAATTTTTTTTTTTTGAATTCGGGAAAGTATTGTCATGACACTTTGTTTAATAAGCTAAATGAGTACTTTTATAAAAAATAAAAAAAGTAAATGAATTTGAAACTGTTACCTATGTGTGCGATATAGAAATCACGGATATTGACCAAATCTATCGAGTACTTAAACAAGCCGGAGATGCTAGTAAATCCAATGCAGATAAATCATCCGTCCAGTTAAAACCTATCGGTGCATTGGATCCAAGTAATGCTCTTCAAGTGCAGCTATCCCAGCAGGCCCAGCAGGCCCAGCAAGCCCAGCATGACATACCAATTGTTAATGTTCCCGAATGTCCGGAAAGATCAACTCTACCTGGAAGTCGTAGCCGTGGTGGACTATCATATCGACCTTCAACGACGGTACCAAGCGCCGGACCAAGTGGTTCATCTCAGCAACAGCAAAAAGGACTGACGGCTCCAACGCAAGATATCTCTAGTTCTTCAGGTCCGACATCAATATCGCTTTCCAAAATTTTAATTAAAAAAAAAACCAAAAAAAAAATAATTTTTAAAAAGAAAACAGCTCTTATTCTCTATTTCTTTGTTCGAGATACACGTTCTGTTTTTTGATTGATTTTGTTCTGTTCTGTTCTGTTTGATTCGAATTTGTTAATTACGAGTACAATGTTAAATGACACGCAATAATGAACCAAGTAATCACAATTAAACAAAAGTTAATTCAGTTTTTCGTTCCTTATTTGTATCTTTATCCCTTAAACACAAATATGTTGGATAGCTAAATAACTAAGATTTGTGACAAAAACTAAAAAAAATGTATTGTAGTTTGCAATTTTGTAACTGTCTTTTTGTATCTTTGGCTTTCATTTCCTTTTTTTCTCAATTTTTTTTTGTTGGTTTTGTTTATTAGTTTTTGTTAGAGCATGCGAATTTATACTTTTTCAGCGCTAGTGTTCTGGATATACTTTAGGATATCCTTTTCTCTTCCTTTACTCTGGAAAATTTTTATTTAGTGAAACTTTTTTAAAAACAAGTTAATTAACTTAAAATATTTACCATTAACGAGCTCAGAAGACATTACAACAGCTCTCTGAAACGAGTATCTAATATAGTCGAGAGACGTACTTTTATTTAATTAAATTTGTACCTTATTGACCCTGAATCCTCCTGTTCTGTTTTCTGTTTTATTCGGGGAAAGATAGTAGTGCTTAATTATAAACCCGATACGTAATTCTGTTAAGTTACACAGGTTTTTAATAATTTAAAAATGGTCTTAAAACTCTTATATAAAGTTTATACATTTTAAAATCATCACAGTCCGCAGATTTAATTTATTTAACTGATATTCTATTACCATGGATGGCATTACCATCTTTTATGCTACGTACTCCACCAAAGATGTTCTGTCCGCTTCTTTATTTTTGAAATCTTTGACCTTTTGCGAATTCAAATTTCTCGTCATTCTTCCATTAAAGTTTCACCACAATACTTACCCTATGAAATTTTACCTAAAGTTAATGTGGCCGCCATTGAAGTTATTGAAAGTTTGGTTCTGGCTTTTATCCGCACACTACCGCCTTTATATATCCCCACGGAAAATATTCCAGAGGTGTTCAACTACACTATTCTGGGGACCAGTTCATGGTTCCATTTTCCTTACGCGCTCATTAAATGTTTCGTAGAATAAATTTAATTTATCTTATTGAAACTAGAGCCCTTCAACAGACCTATAGTGCTCTCCTTTGATTGTCACATTCTGGTCGGTTTTATTTTTGAAGAGAATTAGAACAATGATTCCACTAGCCTATAAAGTACTCGTACATTCAACTGTGACTTTTTGTGTGTGTAGCGGCATCTCAATAATGGCTTGTGAATTTCCTTCACTCCAAATGCGCCAATTTCACTTGTTGACGTAACCATTCAAAGCCTAATCTCTGAACAGAACTTTGTGATTAAAGAGACGATCAGGAGCAATTTCGTTTTCGGTCGCATTCAGCCAAGCGGTCAGTCAAGCGGCTAAGTTCCTTGCACCACCTAAAATCTTTTGGGTTCGTAAACCAAGATCTTATCGCAAAATCTGTCATAAAGTCGATAGAATAAGCAGCTTCAATTGATGTGCAACAACAAATCGATTTATTCGCGACACCAATTGCGGTGTACACTGAGAACTAAAAAATCTATTGTGCTACTAAATGAGTTTAATCTGACAGATGAACCTCAGCTTTCTTAATAAACTTAAAAGTCCCTCTTGTGGAGATACTTTCTAGTTCCTCAGCCACCAAGACTTCTCTGAGAAGAAATATCTCCTTATGACGCAAAGAGCTTACACAAGGTTTCGCCATCAAGGCGACAGTCATTGTTCTGACTAATTCTAAGTTAAGTTAGTGATGCTGGAACTGTCACTATTGGCTCTTGATGAATTTGTTGTTGATACGAGATTCCGTAGAACGGTTCTGGATCAGTGAACTGATCAGCTGAACCGTTTCTAACTAATTTATTGGCTTTTTGATTTCCTTCATACCCTTGTGACCTGGTACACACCAGCACTTGACTTATCTTCTTTTAGTCCTGAAGAGGATTGAAGCAGTGTAGCGCCCATTTTATAGTCAAATAAGTTTAAGCTTAAAATCAGGCGTGCTTGGTTGTTTCAAGAATGATACTGGCACATTCATGGATGGCATGAACCTTAGCTTGAAAAACGGTACAACTTTTTCTCATTGACCCTGCAACGTTTGTACTTGGGCCATGGATACCTGCACCTATTTCGGCGTCCATTTCGCCATCATCCGTATATCACTTGTTACATTTAAATTTTAATATTGGGTTTTGGAAGTCTCATGCTTATCGTGTTGGAATTCCAATGTTGAACCCACTGGCAGAGTTTCTGATATGTCGAGTTCAGGAATCTCTGAGATGAAGCTTGCGAAGCACGATTGTAGTGCCACTGTAATGTAATTTGTAACTTGTTTGTAATAACCTGACTGTATTGTGGATTTTCAACACATAAGTCAAATGATGGGAGGCCAATGAAAACTTCAATGCGAGCCTTTGAAGACGTTGGAGCGTTGACATAGTAGTTTCTATCATTAATCGTGGTTCGATAGCGCACTCCATTCTCGGTAACAGCAAAACGCACTTCGTTTTCATAGAGATATTGTCCTATGATGCTCCAAAAAGTAAAACTTTGTGTATAGTCTTCTCAATAATAATCAATCTTGGATTTTGTAAGCCCCGAAAGCGCCATTTCTTGGTGATTTAAACTTGGAGATAGAAATGTGTAAGCGTTTTCAATTGAATTTTGAAATCGATGTATCGGAAGAGCATATTCGGCATATGTTATTGTTTTTGTTCCGGAGAAACTTCAGTGGGTTCAAGTGTCGGCACTGGCATACTACATTTAGAAATGGCTAGTTTGACCTAAACGATGAACCTCGTTCGGGTAGGACAGAAGAGCTAGATGATGAGCCCCTAAAGACAAAAAAGTCCTAATGTTACGGTAAGTGAACTGAAAGTAATCTATATGACTATCTATCGACACCCAACAAGAATGGGAAAAGTCATAAAGTCAAAAAATGGGTACCACAACACCTATCGCAAAAGCAATGCACTTTTCTCGCGTCACTTAATTGTGAGCCGTTTTCGAACCGGATAGTTACTGCAGATGAAAACTGGGTTCCTTACAATAACATTACACGTCGCCACCCATGTCTTAGTCCAGAAGACCGACCAGCACAACATCCTAAAGATGGTTTTCATCTGCTCAAGGTGTATATGGTGGGATACTGAGGGGATTATCCATTTTGAGCTATTGCCTCTTAACCATACTATCAGACTATTGTCAACAGCTGTGCATATTGAAGTCGGCACTACTTAGAGCAAAAACTGTCAGGTATGGTCAATTGAAGGGGTGTTCTATTCCATCAGGATAACGCTCACCCTCATACAGCTAGGACTACCTGCACACAGTTACAGGAGTTCGGTTGGAAAAAAATAGTGCATCCTCCTTATACCCCAGATTTAGCACCTTCGAATTTCCACTTGTTCCGAAGTCTGCAAAGCTTCCTTGATAGAAAAAATAGTACGATACATCTCGGGATAATGTCCAAGAGGCCCTTGAGATATTTTGTTCGTCAAATTCAAATAAATTTTTTAGTGAAATTGACGATTTAATTTTTGCATTTGGTGGAAATTATGTGTCATTAAACAGATCTGTCATAAAGCCAGTTTGTCCTTGCAAGAGATAGTAGAGCCCTCACTTGCCCCCAAAGCCCGAAGATATAGCTATTGACTGGTGATGTTGCTACTTGTAACTGCTGAGCCAAGATTGGCAAAGTAAACCTCGGAATTATAATTGCCAATAGTAACGCTTTGGTCAAGCCTTTGGTGGTATGGTGGAAGTGTGAATATATGGCTTACTTGCCCCTAAGTGGCACTGATAAGCTCCAATCAAATAGTTGGAAAAATCCGGCAGATGAGATCTTCTACTCGATTTTAGGGACATTGGTGCCTTTTACATAGCGTAGTTGAGACAGCCTCCTGTTTTCCTCCAACTAAATCTTCAAAATGGTTTGATGTATACAATCTGCTAACTCATCTGCTGTTGCCTAAAATAAATGGACATGTAGGCCATTCTATGGGGCAATATTGCCTTCGATTTTCAATATTGCTATCTTTACTTCATTTTGGTCGGGTATGCGGAAATCCTGTTTTCACTCCTCAAGTTGGATTGTTAGTTCTGTTTGACAGTAGAGTTTGGGCGGTTATCATTAAGCAAACTTTTTAAACCGTTTTTTACTTATTCTCAGCACAGACAGTGACTCTATTATAAAATTTCTTTGCTCACTTTAACGTATTTGTCTTGTTGCTTTAAAAAGTTATTTTTACCTTTATATTTTAACTTTTCCATACGCTCTCCCTGAAATAGCTCACATTTCCCTTTCCTCGATCGTTCAGCTCTCATCCTTCTATGTAGAATCCGATGACTTTGCAATCTCGTTTGGTCGTAGAGTTCACGAGCAGCCCTCGTTCTTCTGTGTGTTTAACTGCAGTTTTTATAAAATCAAGGGTTGTTGTGAAAGCAAGCAGAACATTTTTCACATTTCTGGCAGCTTATTGGTATCGCTGCAACTGATCTTCAGTTGTTAATCCTAGTTAAAATTGTGTTTTCTGCGATTTGAGCTGCTGAACGTTAAATCTACTTGCTGTATTTCTACATCATTGTGCAATCTGAGATATCGGTAGACTTAACTTGGCTGCAACTGGGTAGTGGTTAGTAAGTTAATGATAAGCCTAACGATATTCACTAACAAGGAACGGGTTGTTTAATGGAAACCGCATTACGTTAATAACATATGTACAGAAATACTGTTTTCAAAAGAACAAGAAACTCTCTGTCTCGTTTACTTAAGGGCTCCATTTTTACGTCTGGCTTTGCTTTGGACTTTGATGAATATCCCTCCGCTTGATACAGATATCGTCGGCTATTCTATCGAAGCCAATTTCCACTTAAAATGATTATTGATGTATTGTTGTGCTTGGTTGATTTGTTGGATTTATAACCCACTGAATTCGTCTCCTTAAAACAAACAACAATCTCTCGAATTGGATCCTTGTAGGACGTCCATGTCGACCGAAACAATGGTTATAGAGGTCGTAGCTTTAGAATTTTATAAGTCAAGAAAATAAAAAACCGACAGCAAAAAAATAGATGGTCCGCCTGGTATTATTAACAGGATGACGGGTAAGAAATCCTTAATAAACATTATTATATGCATTAGCTCCTTCACTCTCTCGAGGTATACAATTATACAGTACACAACATGATGCCAGAGAGTTGCACCTCGTAGAATCGCTTACGTAACACAGTACTTTTCCGTACCGTCATGTTTATTATTAATCATTCTCAGCAACTGAAAACGGCAGCCACTATTTGAATAATATAATTTGATACCTTCGTGTTTCGCAGCCCTCCTACCATTTTTTTGAAAAAAAAAAAAAAAATTGATGCGCCATACGGGGTCTGCTTGCATCCAGGTTTTACAAGAAATGCTGGTTCATTGCACTGCTGTGCTGGAGATACAATTTCCAGAAAAATATGTGAAAAATAGAAAACAGGAACACTTTCACCTGTATACAACCTGTATATAAATACGAATTTCCGTAGAGTAAAGTGTGTAGATACGAGAGTGTTTCGTCGTTTGCTTCAATTGCTTTTGTAAGTCAAATGCAATACATAAAATCAAAGATGCAATTTTGCCTTTTGTACGGCAATAGTTTGGTCTTATATCTTTCTGCATATTTTCTAAACTTACTAATTGAAAGTTTACAACTTCCAGCATGTCTATTAAGTTGAACTTGGGAATCACTTTCCCTAAGGTTCGTCCTTCACCTTATGTGCAGCTGTTTATAGTACAATGGATACGAAGATTTGGTTTCCTAATGATAACATAAACCACTTAAGCCTTCTTCAGCTAAAGAAGCAACGATTACTGAGAGCAATTCCTTGGTTGATTCCCGTTCGGATGTCATTATTTGAACCATCTGCGAAACCGTAGGAACGCAGATATTGCCACACCTTTGTATATATTATTACAACCAATTTCTGAAAAAGTTTTGTCAGATCTTCAAATTGTTTTCCATTCCTCTATTTCAAGATTTAACAGAATCAACCATCGCCTTAACTGATGTAAAATCATTTCGAAGAAGAACTTACTTGTAGGTTTAACCTAGGCCTCAAATAACAAGCCTTTCCAGTTAACCTGGCCTTAGGTTAACTGCCTCCAGCTGGGTACTCCAAGTCGGTTGAGGTCCCCTTGCATTTGTTTGCGTTACCTAAGGTGAGGTCCTCTTCTACTGTGTTATCGCTCCGAATCAAAATTTGAAGACTCTGCGGACCGAAGTAGTCGGTCCTTTCGCTCCACATGTGCTAGACTCAGACTAGTGCTCAGGTGACTGATGTGCAGTTTTCTGAATCGTATAGTTCGTCGTTAAATCTTCGTCTTTAAAACCTGTCAACGCAAACGGGACCGACTTCTGTCCAATTCGTGGATGTTGTGCCCCATTCTTGTTGACAACATATACTTGGTAGCTTCTGTTTCAATAATAATGAACGCACGGTTGTGCTCTGTCATTTATGTCGATATCATCGCTGTACGCTAACAATTGCACAATCCTTTGAAAGACTGTACGTTCAGTGTTCGGTTGGGATGCGGTAGCACAATTCTTTTGATGTGATGTTAAAGAAGTTACCTTGTCTAAAACCTTTTTTGACATTAAAAGTCTCAGTTAAGACGTTACCGACTTTGATGGAGCAGCGAGCTTACTGAATCGTCATTCTGCACAGATGAGCGGGCTTGGCGGGTATGTCAACACAAGATATCGCTCTATATAGCTCGTTTCAATAAATTCTTTCATACACGGTCTTGAAATCGATGAAAAAATGATGGGTATCGATTTGGACTTCCGGAATTTTTTTTAGGACTGTTAAGATTTGGTCGATTGTGGAGTTTTCTGTCCGAAACCGAAACAGATAAGATCTTGTATCTGATGTTGAGGAGACTTATACCTCTATAGTTCACGCAGTTGAGGGTGTCTGCTTTATTGATACTGAGATCTCATTCATCAGGCATAGACTCTTCTGACCCGATCCGAGAAATGAGTTGGTGTATACACTCCAGAAAGCCATTTCCAGCAGCTTTGAATATTTGAATATC
This sequence comes from Volucella bombylans, assembly GCA_949129095.1. Classification (NCBI taxonomy): domain Eukaryota; kingdom Metazoa; phylum Arthropoda; class Insecta; order Diptera; family Syrphidae; genus Volucella; species Volucella bombylans. The sequence continues at coordinate 100,570,541 of OX422141.1, read as the reverse complement.
TTCAGGTCCGCCTGCTTTGTTGGATTACAGTTTAGATATTGCTAGCGTTGCTTCATTTTGATCAGGTTATCGTATCAGTTGAATGGTCTATTCTGTCTGGCGGAGGTATGTTGGGCTTCTTCCCTGTCATACAGTCGGCAGATATTCTATATTATCAGCACCGACTGTGACCCTACTACAAGGTTTCTATACGGTTTTCTTGCCTTAACACATTTTTTAACCTGTTGGTGAAATTTCCGTACGTTAGCTCTGGAGTACAACCTCTCAATATCTTCGATCACGCGCTTCTCGTTCTCTGTTTTCTTCTTGTGGATGTTCTTTCCGTCTCTTCTCCGTTTGATTTTTGTGTACATCGCTGGTGAATACACGATTAAGGACCATTACAAAATGCTCCTTCCATCGGTTGAGTTGATCCTCATCCGAAACGAGTACGGAACAATATAAGTGTTTCACCGATTGTTGATTAGAACGATGACCACCTGTTAGCTCTTTGATGGTTCTGTAAATGCTTCCTCTGCTCTTGTGGACAGGGCAGGATAAAGTTACGTTTGTTCCGTCGTACGCTACACTGCACTTCTCACATTTTCCTTCAATACAGGGACTCTAGCTCGTTCCTCCCTGTTGCTGGGATATCTACAATACGAGCTTTAGGTAACTTATGTTTTTCAATCTGCCTGCAGGCATGCTAGGTAAGCCACGTGCTATGCCTTGCTTGCCATTTGCTAACAATTTGAATATGAAAATATTTTTAAAAGTATTCCAATGCTCTTAGATGGTTGTCGGCAGTGAGCTGCGAATTGCTTCCATTCCAAACGAAAAGTGCTCCCTTAGTTGTTGTCGTACTGAGGAGATTTTTATCCGGTTGATGGTGTACCTATGCATTCTGGTGATATTGCGGAATCTTTGGTCTATTTGCCGAATTGTCGATTTGGTTGAACGATGATTGCTTGTCAGTTGACACTCAGCTGACTTGTGGCAAGTCCCAAACATAATGCCTCCTATGACTAGGCGATTGATGTTGCAGAAATCAATAAAACTTTCACTATTGTCATTTCTTTATCCAAGGCCATGCTTCCCGATCACATGTCGGAGCCTTTTATTGTCCTTGCCTACCTTTGCATTGAGGTCTCCCATCACGATGACGATGTCTCCATTCGGCGGTGCGTTGAATACAGTTTTTAGCTGATTGTACAACTTGTCGTTTTCATCCACAGTCGAGGGATTCGTTGAGGCGTAACAATGCATAATCGTGACGTGCCGTATTCTAGTCCGGAATCTGGCCCATTAGATCCTATCACCATATGGATGCCAGGAAATTAAGCCTCTGTGCGCTGTTCGTGTTAGCAGCAGACTCACTCCAGATTCACAGGGACTACTGGAGGGCTTGCCTGAGTAAAGTAGCACAGTATAAGGATTTAAACATGTAGTTGCCCGTGGACCAACTCTAGGTGGTAAAACAAGCACCTGATAGTGCTGCTGTTATCGTCTCTGGTTTAACAATGTAAAAGGCAGCCTCGGTATTGAGGAAGACCACGGTAGAATATTCCTAAAGATAGATTTTGTTTAATTAACACACTGTTGTTGCGAGAGAAACAATGACTGCAGCGCCGTCTAGTTAACATGAGGCTGCACGTACTAAACACTGGTATGGTAATATGGATACAATTCTTCCTTCATTTTAATAAACCATGCGCTTATGTTAGCACTCTGTTTCTGTCGAAAAATATAAAAACCTCTTGTTCCGATAAACGTTTGCCTTATTTCGGTAAGTATCTCCCTGGTAATTCAATTTATAAAAGACTCTTTTTGCATATGTTGGCCGACATGAAGACAAGCACCACCACCTTCAAAAGGTGTATATACATATGTTACATATCCATAACGTTAACATTGTTCATGTTGGTGTATGAATATATTTTACTTTCCTGGCACAATAAAACCCTACAAACTATCCGTAAATCAATCTTATGTTGATGTAGCTTATTGATCAAACCTACGATGTTCGCTTGGCAATGCGTCAAATTTGCGTTCGTGTCATGCCACAGTATTTCTCTTACCTGTTGGCTGACTGGCTGACGATTTGTTACAGAAGTCAAAAAAGGATATGTTGTGGTACTGTATTGCATTACATATGTGATTGTTCATTCGTAAACATTTTCCTTTGCTGCCTCATTAATTCTGATCCATAATCGTGCGGGGTTTAAAGGTAAACTACTTCTTCAGGGTGTGTTACTTCCCATTTGATAAATTTCCACAGGACTTGACTAATGTTAATACTTACCTATGCACATTTTGAGACTTTTATCCTCATTCGCCCTCAGCTCATCAAACTATATACAGTTGTATCCACATCTATGTATTTCAACATTCTGCTCTTCTATGAATTCAAGGTCATGCTCATGGAAATATTGTAGAAGCTCATTAGGCACAGGAAATATTGCATATTAGTTACACTACATTTCCTGCTATTCCACAATGATAATACTCGCAAACCATTTAACACTGCGAAAAAAAGACTCATTTCATTTAGATATGTACATTAATAGCGGTTGATATCCGTAGTCGTAGGTTTATCCTCGTCATCTAAAGACAATAGAGGAAGGAAAAATATGTTTATTAGTAAAGATTAAATCTTTCCTGATGGCTAAATCTGTTTGGTATTACCATTAAGCCGACCAACTTAGCCAATAAAATTAAATCAAAGTAAATCAAATTTCAAAGTATCAACTCCATATGACCTTAATAGTGTATATCCTGTATGGATATACCTACTCAAACTGTTATTTTCAAATACACGACCAAAACGTAATAGGATGGCTGAATATGGCAAGTGTTAGTTGCATGAATTACCATGACATAATGAGCCATAATGGATTATCCCTGAGCCTTGGCGGGGTATATCCTGCCAACGGAGTCGAATAATTGCTTCGTCTTGAACAGTCGTTGTTCTGGCTCATTTCCGTTTCCTTTGAGTAAGTACTGTGGAACAGGCAAAGTTTGTTTTTGATTGGCTCAGAGTATATTCAGCCCAATCGTCCTCAATGAGCAGAAGACCGGTGTAAGTTGGTATCCTTTTTCCCAATTATGATAATTTGGATTACTCTATTTGTTCTGTTATCACAATAATCATAATTATAGACAACGGTATTATGACCAAGATACTCTTTATATTGTATCTAGGTCAAGATAATGCTTTGACAAAGATGTGTGTGTTTTTCCATATGCATCGGAAAATTTGAACCTAAGGTTTTGGTTGCGTTGACTATTTTTTTAGATAAAATATGTGTTAGAGCTCTCAATGTATGTAGTTTCTGACAATATTGCTCCATGTTTATCTCAGCCCATCAGCCCTTCATTTACAAATGGATTGGTATCCAAATTCAATCCATTCACTATGCAATTTTGGCTTGTAATCTCATGGACTTATGCATTTTTGTTACTAATGCACATTACTCGAAAAAAGCAATAATTCTGGAAACTGAGATAAGCTAAATCCTCTGCATTTTGACACTGTTGGACCCTTAACCAAAATCAATGAAGAGTTATTGATATTGAATATTCATCTTAAAGATGATACCCAAGATCTTAAAGATGGATACAAAAAAGGAAAACAAACATTCACTGGTGTTCAGTTATAAGCTTTATTAGTATCTGATCACCTTCCCTACCTTATGTTTCTTAACTATGACTCTGCTTTTCCCTCGATACTCTTCGCGATATTTCGTTTCATTCATACACGTATTTAATTTTTATTTACAGAAGGAGCTAGCAGCCCAAAGTTATTCGGGTACTTCGTTGATGAAGCCACTGCTCGTTGGCGTTTTTAAAGTGGGGTGTCACATTGATGAGCTTTATGTTCCAGTTTTCCAGTTTTACAGTTGTACCTTAAGCCACGTGTAGGTATTTTAGGAACATCTAGCATTTCGGAGGTCTTACCCCACCATCGATGATTGAGAGGTCGATTTTGTATAAACTGGAGTGCCAAGTCATTTTGAATTATGAAGATTGATTAGGGGATTTTATTGTGTAACAACCTTGTGCCACATTAACTGGTCTGCCAAGAATGAATTCCGTAATGATTTTGGCTATGGAATCTATAAGTACGTCACGCAAGCTCCAAAAGTTGTCGTAAAAATTTTCACAAGGTCGTAAAAGTCTTTCTTGAAAGTATATGTAGTTCCACCGGTCAGGGCATATACACTCATTTTACGTATTTGCATCTTTTATATTACGGAAGTGTTTTTGCGTGTAAGTGTAATAGTTAAACAGAGCGGCATAGCGGCTAAATACATAAGTGTTGGTTTCTCAATTAGGAATCGAACTTTTTTGAGGCCTCGATATACAATATGTATACTTGCTGCCAAGACCGAAGTGATCTTGTTCACCTGAAAATATAGATTTTCTAGTTTCAGACTTCATAGTCAGCCATCAGGCAAGTGTATGAAGCCCCACAATGAATATAAGCTGAACTGGAATCTAAGTACTCAGGATAAAGTCAGGAAACCCTTCATTATTTCTTTCGCATGTTTAAGGAAAATTAAAAAAAGAGATGGGGACTTCAGCCAGATATGATGCACTGGCTACAATTGACTACAGAATGATGCGTGCTTACATTTTAATGTCTTGTCTTATAGAGAGCTTCTATCAAGACATCGATTCTGGAAAAATTAACGATATTTAAAAAAAAAAAGACTTTTAACGCCTATACTGTGATATTGTGACTTTGAACAATTTGTTAAAAATCCCTGCCTCCTATTTACACACCACAAAACTCCTTCAAGAGGATCTTGATAGTTTTGTGTTTGGTGCCTCAAAAGTTGCCTACAGTTTTACGTTGCTAAATTTAATTTTAAATTAACTCATGATGCAAGTACAACAAATCTCTTCCACAAATTTATATTTTACGCTATCAACCTGCGCCCCTGGTTCCGTTAATCCGTCAGCGGCCTTAAAGGGCAAGAAGAAAAATTATCTTCGCATATTGATAAGATAATCCTTTCATGTCTTTATTAAACGATGATCCAAAGATTTTTCCAACAATTACGAGACCAGATCGCAATACATCACCTGCTTGCATACGTCAGTTAAGCGTGATCCCCTTGGAACAAGTTCATGTGTCCAGAATTTAAAACATTGAATATCGTATTCGTATGTTCTTTGAGGTGTACCCAGGAACGACCCTTTTATCTTTAAACTTTTTTGAATCAAGAAAATTGGGACTTAGCATATATTCGGTTAAATTATCGACTTCTCTCAAGCCTTATCGATTACGATTTCAAGTTATACCACAAAAAGGGCCGCATTCTACTTGTATGTGGTCCGGCGAGTGACGACGACAGGGAATGTCTCCATACTTGCTAACTAATTTACTCGGAAAAAGTATCCTTCTTCATCAAGACTCTGGCAAAGTGGTAACATCCTGATGAAAAAGCGTTCTGGTATCATACCTGGAGAACAGATGCAGTGCAGAAAGATAAACTCATCCCTCATTCGGCAATGTTAATGTTTTTGATGGTATTCTCTAGAGCTGTTGAGATACATCTAGCACATTTTCTGTATATTCACAGAGCCAGCGATATGAAAATGTGCTTCGTCACTGAAAATTGTGTTTCCAATCGCTCTTGACGTTCGAAAAACGAAAACGTTGCAGCATTATTCCTGAGTTGGTTGCTCGCAATATATTGTCACTGCCGTTAAGCCTCTGTACGGTCTTTCTTATCGATGTACTCGGATAAGGAGTGGTTTAGTATCGAATTTGAGCTGTAACATATGTTCCTGCGTAGTTGCCGGAGTTGATGGCCTCGGAGGAGTTCTTTTGAATATGAGCAGATTTCCAAAAGTTCGTCGTGCACGGCGGATCAGTGATTCACAGTTCCTCAAATATTGCTCGAACAAACCAGTGACTCATGATGGCATTTTCCACTGGACATCGTTTACCCCGAAGTGGACATAAATCAGCATTCCAATCAACGTCAGACGGAATCTCTTCTTCTCCTGATCTTATGTATCATTAAATGTTTATAAACATATTAAATACGAGGGAGAGTTTACATACGAGTATAACCAGCACGAACAACGTGAAGTTGAAATTTTTGCAATTGTTTATATGTACTATATGTATGTTAGGGTGTCCCAGGTTAAATTTTTTTTTTTAGATAGAGATACGCATACCTTTTTTTTTTTTCTATTTGACCCAGATAAGTGAAATATCAAATATTATTGCGATCGGATGACGATAACCCGTGCCGACTTAACGCCAAAATCTAAACATAAAAATTAGTATGGAGCAATGGAGGGAAAAGCAAAACTCATTTATTTTTGAAATAAGGCATCCGGTATTGGACTTTATTATTATATTAATTGTTGAAAGTAGGTTAATTATTTATTAATTTTCTTTTTAATGTTTGTTTTTTACAGTCAGGATACTTTTGTCGATGTTCTTGTACGCAACGAAATAAAAATTGATTTTGCTCCTCTTGAACAGTTAGCAGGCCGTGAAAATCTTGCATCAACTTGACTGCTCTTTCAGCAGAGTCATTAACTGCTTTCAGTTTTAATAGCTTGCTTTTAGCATGTTGGTACGAAGCATTTTTAAGCCACAAAGAGGGGCACTCGTGGAGAAAAGCACCATCAATTTTCAATCGACTAAATAAGGACTTGCTTTTGACTGAAACAAAGTCATCGATTTTTTTTTCTGAAAACAAAAAAAGGAGGATTATTGATATAATTTTTTAGTTATGTAAACAAAAAAGTTAAAAAAACAAACTTAATTTTCAAACTTACCATAAAGTCTGCCACAAAGTTCTTCTTTCGATGGAATGTAGCATTTACCATAGGCAGATGGATATTCTTTGGCTAAGTTAGCAACCATTTTGACTTTCGTTTCTTGGCTTACATCATCATCAAATAGAGACAAGATAGACACTTCGTCTGTCAAATACCACAAATGCAAGCAAAACTTCTGTAATGCTGCTTTCGAGATGCTTTCATCTATTGTTTCATAAGATTTTATAGCTTTCAGAAAACACAAATCCTGGTAAGGTGCTTTTACTGCTAAAATGCATTGCAACCAAGGCCTAACGTATATTGTCACGATGAACAGGCAGACGTCTAACAGAGCTTCTTTATCTTTGTTAGAAATTCTTAATTGATCACAAAGTAACGATATTTTTAATGAGTAAATCGCTCTCGCCATCCATCGAGCTTGGTGCATGGCACCTGGAGGCCGGATCTTAAATTTTTTTTCTGCATCGCCGCCAAGAAATATTATTGAAAGTTCGATTAACTCTCTGTAATCATCCCTAGTAATTTCTTTAGTTAATTCAATTTGGTAAAAATCGATAAGTCTGTTGATCTCAGAAACATTCAAACATGATAGCTTTTCTGTACAGCTCTGTATTTTCTCGGGATCGACATTCTTCCAGTTCTCTCGAAATTTCTTGAACATTGGAATGTCTGGGCTTGTGGTAACTTGGCAGATTTTTGCTTCAAACACGCTTTTTAGTACTAATTCGTAGACGTGATGGCGGCAAGCAAAAATAATCATTTCCCTGCCTAGTTTCTGTTCGAGAAGTACACAAGTACCATTGATTCGACCAGTATTTGAAGCAGTCGTATCACAACACAAAATCTGCACTTTATCCTCAAGATTCCAATCAATTATAGCATTCCAAAGTACCTGGGCCTGTTCCTTTCCTGTAGAGTTATCCAACTTTGGTAGAGCGATAAGTTGTTCTTTATCGTCAAACGTTATAACTAGCGGCAGACGTTCTTCCTTAGATTTGCGTGAATCTAAAGCCGGCAAAAGTTTACCATCCCAGTGGAGTGTTACAATATCCGGAACCTGGTTTTGAAAATTAACCTTTATGGCTTCCGCTCGCTCTTTTCGCTTTTCCGTACGAACCCTTTGAATAGTGGACTTGCTTATAGGAAATTCGTCTGTGTTATGTCCAAGAGCTTCAGTAGTTGCTTCAATAATAAACACAGCATCTCTCACACTCAATTGACACCGATCTAATGCTGCCACTAATTTTGGAGTGATAAAATTCTTCCTCATAACAGTTTTATTTATACTGGATTCTGTTTTGGTTAGGTTTGGCAAAATTTCCTGTAAATCCATCAATTCTGAATCAGACGACAAACTTTCTTGTAGCGGGTCATAAGATGATGTTGAAGGAGCTAAGGATGAAAAATATTTAGCACGTCGTTTTTGCTCCTCGACGTTTCTAAGGTGCGCTCTTTCTTCTTTGTGTGTTTGTTTTTGGTCAACTCCGGCTAAATGACCAGGTCGGCCTGGTTCTCTTTGGCGCTGCAAAAAAATCCTATCTTCATCTATCTTTATTAATTGAAGTGCATCCGCATGTGCAATGTCAAACAAATTGTTTAAGTTTGTAACAAACTCATGTCGACGCTGCTCAAACACGTTTTTTGTTTTGTTTGCATTTTTTTGCAAATTTCTCCAAACTTGATACAATGTAATTAATTTTTTAACACAATTAGGTAGAGATCTTGTCGGGATACGGGCCTTTTCCCAATAAATAATGCACTCACGAATAGTAAGATTTGCGCTCTCATTGACACTTAAATTCACTTCACGAATATTATAGAACAAAACTGCCAGTACTTGCCCATTAGAGGGAAGTTTTGAACCAGTAATTTGATGTTTAACGTTCCCTATTAAAAATATCTCCTTTCTACAACTGCGTAACTCCACCGACATGTTAACAGAACGAGAACAATGTGTTTACTAATAAAATAAACATGCAATAACAAGTTATCGATATGTTATTACTCGCGTGCCATGCCTTGCAAGTGCTGACATGTTTAGATGCAAGTCGGCACGGGTTCCTCTGGTTCAAAGTACATGAAACTTTATTTACTATTGTTTTGACAGTATTCGAATAAAATAAGAGGGTATGCGTTACAAAAATTTAAACTTGATTTTTTTGGGACACCCTAATGTATGTATATAGGAAAATTAGAGATTGCAGTGCAGGACGGCCATTGGTTTCTTTATATCAAGTCATCAAACGCAATCAATATTTTTCGTATCTCCAAGTAACTAATTATTTCTTGTGTGTTTAATTGAATTTGTCTTTAAGAAGCTTAAAACGTATTCGGAGCAAGAAATCTCCCTCTCTATTCCCATTTATAATATCTGTTATAGTTATCACATTAATCCAATTAAACTTCGTAGCAATATAAGCAATTTCAACTACCTTCAGCTACACAATGAGATTTCGAAACAACGTCTATTCGATGTATCATAATTACATTTGAGACGAAGCCGATGCGGGTAGATGAGCACAATTCCAATACCGCGCTGTCATGAGCCTTTTGTGTGATAAAATGGTATATGCGGTCACTTCCACGTTCAATTTAGGTATGTAGCTTAGTAGGAGTTTCCTTTTATTTTTCTTTGTATCTGCAAATTAATTTTCTGGGGAGAACTTCTTTCTCGGACGAAGAAAGAATATTGGTTATATCTATCAAAAGTGTGGATAAATTAGAAATGAGACAGTTAATTAATAGCGCCAATAATTTCTGGATTTCAGCCTCATTTTTTTCTTCAAGCGGAGAGCGTTATGTGAAATTAAGTTGAACAATGTTCTTTCCGAGTTCATTGTTTGCAAAAATAAATATTGTATTACGTGTAGATTTTATTTTATTCCATTGAAGTAAGGTGAAAATCTTGTGAGATTCTTACTCACTAGGTTAGGTTAGGTAAAAGAGGTTGTTGGTTGTTGGTTATTGGCGAATTGTGATGCCACTTGGATCTGTGATACTCCTACCCTTGGAACCATTTTGAGCTTCTGATGAAGCACAGAGATCATTAACGAGTATATTGTTTAGATCGCTTGAGTCATTGTAGAAGAAAGCTCCTGTTGACATGAAAGACATGTTGATCTAGGAGTCCACCTAAGGTTTGCTCTCCTATTAGCATCCAGCTTTATTATTGTTTGCACTTAGCGATTAGTATACGGATGCTACCCTTTTCCAGCTCCCAATATAGGTGATCTTCAGTTAAGGGCGGTTTTAAAGCTTGGTGAAACAGGATTGATAGCGGCCTGACTGTGCGCTGCGGATATCTCTTGCAGATATGACTTTTTTCTTAAGCCAGAGCAGGACCTCCTTAATTGACAAAATCTGCACTTAGAACACGACATCATTTGGAAAGCGGAAGCAAAGGCTTAGATTAAGCTTATCTGAGAAAACACTGCCAACAACCCTGGTATCAGTCTTGGATCCTTTCGTATAGAAGTGGATTAACTTGTCATCCATGAAAGCATCTTCCTCCCAGAAAGATCGGATGCTTACGTGAAAGTCTTTGTAACACCAAATTTGGTGCAGGGTGTAACCTATGTTCCCTGGAAGGATTCCTAGTGTATTAAGAATATAAGCTTGACCAAACAAATTATTTGTCCACTGAGTAGTCGTTTTAAGGAGAATAGCTGCATTAGCATACACTTACTGGTAGTGAACGTTGTCAAGTGAATGTCCAGCGCTCCGGAGGGAGTAGTGCGTAAAGCTCCGCTTCTGCACAGACATGCTGTCTTTTCGTCTAAGACCGTCTACCAAACAACCACCTTGTAAGTAAATATTGGTAATGGGATATTGAAGGCCCCATTTGTTCCCAATATCGTTTTTGCAAGAGAATTTAGCTTTTGTAGCTTTCCATACTCTTTCTTGAATATAAAGTTTCCAGTTTAGTTTCCTGTAAAAAATAAAACCCAGATATTTCGCCGAAGGTCTAGGATTGGAAAAGTGGACAGGATCAATTTTATGGGGGCTTACTCCCAATCCACAGCGATCGGTTCTTTAATTGTATTAAGATGTTTACCTGAGATCGCTATAGCAACGTCATCTGCACGGGCAATCACCCTGCTGCCACCCGCTTCCAAGCGTATCAGTAGTTCATTGACCATTAAGTTGCAGAAAAGGGGTGAAAGGACACCGCCTTGCGGTGTACCTCCGCTAACACATCTTTTAGCAGAAATCCCATCCAATTTGGAGTTGATAATCCTGCTATTTATCATGAGGCTAGTCAACTCCCCAAGTTAGTCATCTACCTGATTGCAGATTGGTTGACATTGTTAAAAGCACCCTCTACGTCCAGGAATGCGATCATTGTGTACTCTATATAATGTAGTGATCGTTCGATGTGACTTGCCAGTGAATGTAGAACCGTTTCCATCGACTTTCATTTAGAGTACGAATGTTGAGCCATTGGCAGAAGTCGTGGATAAATTTTAGATCGCATATGGATTTAATCCAGTCATTCTAAAGTTTTCAGAAGCAAATATGATATAAGTAGAACTGATATCCTTTGTCTATGCATTTACATACATAAAGATCCTTTTGTAGTTTACACGTTGTTTCTTCAATTGTTTTACCTACTTCTAGTATATCAGAGTCATCAGCGAACCTAGCTAAAACGGATCCCCTTTCTACCAGTATATCACGGGTATATAGAAGATATAAGTAGAACGGAACGGAAGTAGAACACTACCTCATGGTAGGCCGGTTCAAATTTCTTTGAATTGCAAGAACTCAGTTTTGAGTCCGACATGGAAAACAACGAGACATCAAGCAAATCTTTCTTTCTTCAAGATCTCTTTCAATTACGTCGGTGATACTCTGGTTTTGATAATCCCTTAATTCTGAAGCCAAACTGATAATCCATGGTAAGAATTTCCCCACGAATAACCATCTGCAGTATAAGATTTATTAGTGTCGTCTCAAAAGTTTCTGATACTATTGGGAAAAGAAGAAGTAAAGTCGTTCTAAAAATATAAGACTTCTTGTCACTTGGTGGTTTAGTTGTTGGTACCACTATGACTTCAGAAACTTTCCACTGACTCGGAATGTCTTATCATCTAAGTGCCGTGTTTATAATATAGAGGAGTTGAGTTAATGCTTTTCTATGAAACATTTTAAGGACTTCTCTGGTTATTATTTCGTAACTGGGAGTTTTCTATGTTTTAATTTATTTATTTATTTTTTGAGTTCCGTTAACATGCCATTTGTTATCGTGTAATTGTTAGCTGATGATTCCGATGCCTTATGAATGAGCACTCTTACATCGAGTGACATAAAGGTCTCTCTTCTCATTCGTTATTATTTATTTTATTTAGGCCTTTCCCAAGCGAATAATTCGATCCTTTTCCTGCTGTTAAGCTTTCAAAGTGATTACCTACTGCACGGTTTTTAAAGCTTCATATATGTAGTCTGATTTAGCAGATTACACGCGTCATTTAAGAGCGTTGAAGAATGTGGCGCACGACTTTGTTGCCATTTCCGAGTTAAAGTTCCTATGTCTTTTTCAAGATATGTCGTAACGCACGTAACGGTTGATTGTGATTTTACCAGGTTCTGGACAACGCACTTGATGGCCTATCAGATTTTTGATATACTGTTTCTTGTGCTCACATAATACCGTGGATAAAAATTTGTACGCGATATTACGGAGACTGGTTTTTCCATAGTCGGCAACTTTTAGGAGATCTCCTTTCTTAAAGATCCGGCAAACTTTAATTAGAGTCTAATAACCGGGCACACCTTCATCCGGCTACATATTTGATATTGGTGGTGGGTGGATGTATTCAAATAATTAACCCAATTTATGCATATTTCATTAGATTGGGAGGTAGCCCGTCTGCTCCTGCAGCATAATTAGTCTACACCTATAGTTTAGATAATACTACCGATTTTATCTAGTAGGTCGGACGGATGTAGTTCTGCCCTTGGTTAAAGTGGGAGTGAGATTAATTGTTCGCAGTTAGCTTGAGCCATTTAACGTGACTAAATGCCTCGAATACAACAGTCATGCCATCACATAGACACAAGGCACCAAAACAAGCCAATCCCGATCCCTGTGGAACCAGTTGAATTTGTCTTCAAATGGCAAAAACCTAAACAATCTCCCTTATGAAATACCCAATTTCTTTGCAAAACCCAAGAAGGCCTTTGAATTTCGTGTCTTTTATTTCTTCTAGGTTTTCGAAAAAGTATTTCCCTAAAAATTTTCTTTGAATACGCGATATTGCCTCGCTTTCACACAGTATGCAGATCACTGCAAAATCTGCAAATATCGGTATCTGACAATTTTGGACTCTTTGCATATTTCCGCAGGAGACAGTGTCCTGTCAGGATTATTATTACTGCCCTAAACTTATCCCTTTTATTATAATTTCTAATTTTATTAACTTCGTAGTTCGTTTGCAATCAGAAAGTGGCCATAGAGCCTTGGATACCCTGTATCGTTTAATGCATTTTTTTTTTGTTTTGAAGTAGCACCCGCTCAAAGGGTTCAGGTATCCTTAAATGTTTGCACACAGCGCGGGAGACTTAAGGTTGGTAATCTTTGTGAGTTTTTCCTAGATAGTGCCCCGCACTATGAAAGGGGCGGTTTGATGTTGCCGAACTCACTATTGTCGAGTAGTCCTCCTGTTTTGCAGCCGCCCTGAGGACAGCCAGAACTTCTGATTGAAAGACACTGCATGCGTCCTGTAGTCTTATAGACACTTCTAGTTGTGGGTCTTCTGAGAAGAATCGGGCCGGACACTAGAGTCCATTCACTCAAGGAGACGTAGCCATCTAAGTAGGGTTATACGAGTTTTTCTGTTAGCATCGCTGTACAGACCGTACAGTTTAGTATAGGAAAGTCTCCTTCATCCTCTTTTGGTGCCAAAGAAACGGAGAGCTACCCGAAGAAGAGATTGAGAGCGTTTTTATCCGCCTTCGTTAGTGCCCAAAATATTGCGACATAAACCAGGACTACCACTCAATTTTCTTTTAAGCCCAAAGAAGTTTTGCATATAAAAGCAATACTGGTGAATAGGACACTGATTGCGGATGCTGGCTGCGGCCAATATGTTGTGGCGGGGTAAGCAGGGGTTACCCGCAAGGCGGCGTTGTGTCTCTACTACTATGGTGCAAGTTGGTCGACTCACTGCTCATCGCTCTTAATAGTTCTAACGTCTATGCACAAGTATACGCCGGTGATGTAGCTCTACTGTCTGTTGGATCGTGTCTACCGACTGTTTGCTCTAAAGCGCAGGCAGCCCTATACCTGATCGACGACTTGTGCACAAGTAATGGGCTTAGTCAATCCTCTCAAAACTGAGGTTGTTCTCTATACGAAAGGGTATAAGGTCAATTATATCCTGTGCGTCGGTTGTCTGGTTGAATAAGCTCTCGCAAAAATATCTGATTGCTGCATTTACCGGTGCGTGGGGGCTTTCCCAGCACTCCTGGCTCCACTCTGGACGCATTGATAAATCTCCCTCATATCATGTACTCTGAAAGCCATCTTCCGTTTAAAAGGAAGTGGTTTTTGGTACAACATGCACAGGAGCTTTGATGATCTTGCGCGTCGGCTGTTTTATGACTCTGGTCTTATGGGCATGCCGTCCGATGCAATGACACCGGAATCTGAGCTAGGAACGGTATGCAGTCTGGTCTTCACGGACGACTCCAAAACCAATATATGCTGTGGCACTGCTGTCTTTCTGGAGGACGACAACGGTAGATTTCAATTCACATTAGGAAAGCATGCATCTGTCTTCAAAGTCTGATGGCAGCGCACTATATTGCGGAGAACCGGTGAAGGGGGCTAAGCATTTACATTTGTAGCGACAGCTAAGTTGAGCTTAGAGCCTTGCTGAACGCTCTTACGACTTCCAATGTAGTTCAAAAATACAAGAGATCACTGAATGCAATCAGAAGGCTAAAGTCAGTGATCCTTGTCTGGGTCCAATGTCACAATGGGATCACGGGAAATAAAATCGAAGATGAACTTGCCAGGCAAGGTTCAGAGTAGAGTTTTTCAGTGTGGCACAACATCCTGCGATGCTTGATGTGATAGTGATGACGACACCGCGGAACACTATCTCTGTGAATGTCCGGCTTGCGCTCACATCAGGCTGCAGGAACTCGGCACTCACGTGGTGGGTATTGATACTGTAGGCACCATATCACTGAAGCGCTTACTCATCACTCATCATTCTTCATAAGACTGAAAGATTTCATTAAAAAGAACAGACAAAGAGTACAATGGACTTGTTCTTTGACTGAGTGCTTTGTTCCGACAGAAAAAAAGCTGAAAAAATCTACGATTAGCAAGACTGACTTTTCGTGTTGTTGTCGGGGTTGAAAGTGGAGCCGACGTAAATGAAGTCCATTATTGTATCAAAGGTGTAGCTGACTATAGTGACGTTTTGTCCTAGTTGCGATGTTGTTGACAACATATATTTTGCTTAAGTCCTCCTATAACATTGACGGTCTCGATTTTGTCATTATCGGCTTTAACGGAGTAGCGTGCATTTGTCATACTGTACAGTCAAATGAGCTTGATAGGGATGCCAAAACTAGACATGGCTGTGTATAGTTTATGGTTAAGGACGCTGTCATATGCGTCTTTGAAATCGTTGAATAGGTGATGTGTATCGATCTGGAATAATAGGGTTTTTTCCAAGAACTGTCGTAATGTGAGTGTTTGATCTACGATGCACTTTTCTGGCATAATATCACATTGATAGAGGCTTATTAGTCCTTTGCGTTTCATTTTGGCAGGCAGGATTTTATAAGAAATGTTGAGGAGGCTTGTAGTTGACGCAGTTCAGGGGATCTCTTTTATGTAGGATTGCACAAACAATTCTGAGATTCCATTCGTCGTGCATACTTTCCTCAACCCAGATTTTAGAGATGAGTTGATGTATGCTTCGTATCCAGTCACCACCTGTTGGTTTAAGCAGCTCCACAATTAAGACTTCAACTCCAGTAGCTTTGTTAGACTTAAGCTTGACGGAATTGTTGTCTGTCTTTGTCCAGGTTAAATGGTTCATTCTTCATTAATTCATCACTGTTTAACAGTCTGCAGAAATAAAAAAATAATCGTTCGTGATTCTCAGCACCAACTGTGGTTCTACTATGAGATCTTATCCTCTCCCTTGCTTTACTAGCCTTGTGTGCCGGCAGTCATCATCATCGAATCAGGAATTTCTTGTTGGGGCGGGTTAAATGCCACTGTTTCCTCGAGAGGATTATGGAAACTCGTAATCTTTCAAAATTGTTAGCCCCGACTGTGACTGCACTATTACGTTCCAACGCTTGTTTCTGCACACTTCTGTTTGGCATTTATATTCTAGGAAATTTCCTTTCAAATTTTGATAGAACTTTCCAACATCATTGCTACAGAGGTACTTTCCCATGCCATCGATCGAACGCTTCTCTGATTCATTCTTTATCCTTTTGAGAAGCCGATGTTTCCCTCGGCTCTGTTGCTCATTTGTGAGCCACTCTTCTATGCAGCGTCGCTTTATATATTTCTTGCTTTGCTTCTTGTCCTTGCCAATATATGATCAGACCAAACAAAACATTCCTGATCCAATTCTCCATTTTTTAAGCAATGTTTCATTCGGTCTGGATAAACTTTATTGGCTTGCTGACATTATCTGGTCTAGCATAAGACTTCTCGAAAGGTTTTCGAAGACTCAATCAGAAAGGATTCTAAGATCTAAGATCTTAAAATTGTAACCATTTGCCGTGAAATATCTACAAAGTAATTTAATTATTCGGTGTTCTGTCGTCCCGTAATTCGATTTCTCACCTTGGCTAGAACAAGAGAGCGGTCTGTGTAAATGTTAGCAACAGAAATCATTCGGACATCCAGAAACTAAAGCTGTATCTTGCTTTAAAGCAAACAGACTTACTATTTGGTTACAGGACTAAGTAAAAAGCAGTTTATTGAAAAGAATACAGGTACGATGACAGAATCCGAAGGGAGGACTGATTCGGTTTATAAAGGGTTGACATTTGTATCTAGTGAAACTACTTTTTAAAATATTCATCGTAGTTTGAGTAAAATTTTATGCAACGCAATGGAACAGATGCTATCACAATATATTATATTTGAAAATTTCTCCTAAAATTTTCATAAATTTTTTGATCATAGTGCCGAAGATATTTATAATTTAGTAGTCTAACAACAATTAGAAATTACTTTTTAGCGCATATATTTGTTTGACGTTGGTGAAATCCAATTGAATTATTTTTTTTGTAAATTCTTTGTTAAAAACTCTTACAAAAGGAATTCCAAAATGAGTCAATCTTTTATTTTGTAGATAAATATCTTTGACACTAGTCATTCTTAAACTGATAAAAATTGCTAAAATTATTTCTTTTGTAAAGAAAAAAATTATATATTCTTCAAATTGTTAGTCATTTAGCCTCAGTTCTATGCAACATATTTAAACAAAAAACAAATTGTACATTCATATATGCTCATTACATTTTGCTGTGTAATATTTAATTTTAAGATTATCGCATCCCATCAACAATCGGTGTTGCAACAACAATGTTACCATCGATGCAGACGGTGTCTTATCCAAATGATTCGGGACTACGACGTCGACTATTCGCTGGATTCAGACCATTGTCTGGTTTTGGACGTCTGCGCAGTCGATCATCCCAACATCGATCAATATCATTGCCTGAAAGTAATTACGTGTCTACTTACAATAATTGTAATAACGCATTCAATAATTTTCTATCTATCTCTTTGTCGTCAGTTGTTTGCCATAAATTGATGCAGCTCAATGAAAAAAAAATTTCAAAAAAATTTAAATATTCACTTTTTCTTTAAATGTTTTCCTTAGAAATATATATTTCTGTTTTTACTTTGAAAATTTTCGAAAATCTTCATATTTTCGGTAACTTCATTTGTTCGCCATTGTTTTTCTTAATTTTTTAATTTGTTTCCAATATCTAGATGTTTTGATCATAATTGTAAAACTTGCATCAAAATGGTAAAAAGAAATATTTTTGTTCTTAAGTACTTGTATATTTACACAGTTCTTACAACACAAATTCTACACCGTACCCAATTTGTAAAAAAAGAACAATCAAAAATATCTGTTTGTAGCAAGGCGTTAGCGCGTTTTGGTTTAAAATTTAAGATCAATCACTTGGTGTGTAAAATGTAAAATGTGTTTTTTTTTAATTTTGCGGATGTTTGTTGTTTTATTTCTTTTTCGTCCCCTTATTGTGGTTTTGAGAATTGACTCGCTCTGTTTATCCCAGTTTTCTTTTATTAATTGTAAAAAATGAAATGCAAAAAGAAAAGGAAAAAAAAAAACAGCGAAAACAAATGGTAATTACTTCCACTCGTGGCTTGTTGGCAATTATTTATGTGTCCTCTCGTTACTTGGCTCGCTTGTGACAAGGTAGCGAAAAGGAAACTCAACTTGTAGGATACCACGGTACCACGTCGTCTGTCGTATCCAGCTGCACTATCATTATTCTGAATTTATGTTTACTTGCATTTTTGTTTTTTTTCTTTCGTCCATCATTATTATTTTTCAGTAATTTAAAAGCTCATTTACACTTTCCGGCCTGCAAAAACAAAGATGTCCTTAAGATATGCTTTGTTCGTTTGGGGTACGTTTTCCGTATTTTTTTCCTCTCCTCACTTTTTATATGGTGAGCTGTGGCGACCTTCTGGAAGTGTGACTTGTAGTATCTTAGAGGGCTTTGAGTGGGTGGATGCCATTTGTTTTAAAGTGCAAACGGATCTACCTACTGGGTGCGATATTTTATTTATTATTTTTTTATGTACTTTTTTCTTTTAAATACAAAGTGTGAATGTTGATGTGTTTAACAATTTTTTTCCTTTATACCTGCATTTTTTGTCGTTAGTTTCGGAAGTGGAACAGTATTAAAATTGTTTTATACAATTTGTGTATTTGGCTTTGTTATAGTCGTATAAATTGTTCTATATACTTTTCGTATCGTGTCTGATGGCAAGTGTATCTTTTTAGATATTTAGCAACATTTTGGTTGTTTATATTATTTTATTGTAAGAATAGATGTATGTTATATACTTTTAAATAATTAAAACAAAATATTTTTTTTTTAAATCCTGCGAAATAAAAGAGCAAGTTCTTTTTCGATTTTAGGAAGTTGATATTAATTTTTCATATATCGAAATATTTTGTTAACGGTCAATTAAATTTGCTTATGAACTTGTTATTGAGTTTTATGGTGTACCAGCATGTAACTTGTAACGAGAAATACGAGTAAGATACATCTTATCTGCAGTCATTTTCAATTGATTTTATAGCTGCAGATACTGGATCATAAGAATATATACAGGCGGGAAACTGATTTAGGAAGGACAAAGTTTCACTACACTTTTAATTTTAGTATAAAACACCGTTTTCTCATGCAGTTCCTTTTCTTACAAGTTTCCAATATTTATTGTTTTTTTATCGACTTTTGTTCGCGAGAGAAATATGATTTTTGAGTGAAAGTTGTTCAGATCGAAGTGATCACGCTACTGTTTAAAAACATCACGATCTTATGCAATGCCGAGCTTCATAACAAGAAAATCTACGAGTATGAATTGCATATCTTGTAAGCTTTTAAAGTAAGATACTACTACTTTTAGTATGTTTTCGGATTTGTATATTACTGTCGATAATGCAGTACATACATTAAAGCATAAAGATAAAAAAGTCCTGAGAAATTGTCGGCGACTTCATTACCGTGTACAAGAATATAACTCTTTATGGTGCTTATGTCTTTCATCCAATTGTAGGTCGTGGGGCTTCCAGTATATGTACCTACGCAAGCTCTCCTCAGCCTCGACCTAGTTCAAATAGTTTCTCTTCGGTTCTTCTGTGCCATCTGCCTCTACCGACCTTCCTTTCCGGGCTAACAGATTCCATGGCATAGCATTAAAAGCAATGGAGTTGTTGCTCCTTCGAATATTATTGTGTGTCCAATCAACTTGCATTTTCGTATTTGCATTATAATATGCATAGGACTGGACTCTCACCAGTGCGCTTCGGGAGCTCTGATTTGGCTAGAAAATTATTTTGAAAAACGTTTGTAGTGTTCTATTGTTAGAGGTGGACACCTTGGCAGACTTAACCTTCAGCCCAATATTTGCTTTTTGCACTAGTTGCAGTTCGGTGAAGCTCCATAATTATATGGATGGCAAGTAAACATCATCGGTGTTGGAATATTTATGTCAAACTTCACTAAATTCCTTCGTTTTCCACCAATAGATTAGAGTGGAATACATCGATTATCACCTAGAAAATTAATATTTCATAAAGTATACATCCTTGTCGCATGCATCTCTGGATCTCGAATTTCGCCAACAGTTTGCAGAACATGGCATTTGGATTCGTGGAAAGTTGTTTTTCTTTTGACTAGAACGACCTTCCTGTGCAATATAAGCCAGAACATTTCTCTGTACGTGCTTTCGAATTGTTTTTCAAAACTGGTGACTAGCAATGGACCCTGATATTCCACACCATGTTCAGCGATGTGTCGAAAGGATGTTGATATGATTAGGACATGAGGACCTTGATTGCAAACGTACTTACTCGGCGTCAAGAGTAGCCGTAGACAGTACATGAATTCCTTTCGTTATATCTGGCTAGCGGAGGTCTAAAGATCTCATTAGTGCTACCTATAAGTCTACCCCCTTGTTGTTCTTCAGTGCTTTTATTACGTTAATCATCTTAGCTTAACTGGAAACCGCGGTCCTAATACGATTTTTTCGGATATCTTAAATCGGTTAAAAAGCGAAGAGAATTGCTCGCTTTGTCATCCGAATTGGTCCTGTATTTTTTTCACCCCTAAGCAGTATAATCATGTAAACGATCAGCCTTCAGATGTACTCAGAAACCCACATGCTCTATATTCGTTGCATTCTTCCAACCATGTCATCCGCTTCAACTGCATTTACCATATTTTTGAATGGCTATCAACTCCCCGCCGATAGTATCTTGAGAGGATGTTCTCTTATTTGTTGACACATAGAAGGCTTCTTTATAAGTTCTCTATATGGCTCCAGCGGAAGTTCTGGTCTATTTTAACATATCCAAAACGTCATGAACCAAGCCTAGACATATGGTAAACAAAGCTTTTTGACACATTAGTGATTTTTTTTGTCGTAATATATTTTTAGTTGTGTGAAGATGTTTGATTTTGTGCCAAATAATCGTCATTTGCGGGAAGTGTTGCTTTTCTTCTTTCATTCGAAGAAAACGGCAGCCAAAGCGTATCGAGAGTTCCGAAGAGTTTACGGAGATGCTGCTCTAAGTAAAACAACATGCCGTCGGGTTTACGACCGTCCGCCAGTAGAAAGGCTAAAATCCTTCGAAGACGCTGAATTGGAGGCATTGCTCGATGAGGATCCGTGCCAAACGCAAGAAGAGCTTGCTTCGACATTATGAGTTACCCGCCAAGCCATTTTCAAGCGATTGCATGTGTTGGAAATGATTCAAAAACAAGGAACTTGGGTTCCTTATTATTTGAAGTCAAGGAACGATGAGTGTCGTTTTTTCGCCTGTAAACAACTGCTCAAGCGACAAAAAAGGAAGGGTTTTCTTCATCGCATCATGACAGGTGATAAAAAATGGATTCATTACGGCAACCCAAAAAATAGTCATGAGGACTGCCCGGTCGTGCTTCTAAGTCGTCGGCTCGGCCGCTTATTCGCGCAACGAAGGTTTTGCGGTGTATTTTATGGGACCAGGTCGGTGTTATTCATTATGAACTGTTGAAATCTAACGAAACCATCGTAGTAATTGAGCGAGCACTGCGCGAAAAACGCATTTGGCAACGCTCGGCCTTATATTGCCAAACCAGTTAAAACCTACCTGGAAATGCTCAAATGGAAAGTCCTACCCCACCCGCCATATTCCCCAGATATTGCGCTGTCCGAATATTACTTGAATATTACGAATACATCAAAAAATGGCTTGATTTGTGAATAGCCTCAAAAGATGAACACTAGCGATGGCCAATACTTTGTAACCATTTTTCATTTTTTCCATTTTGAGATTAGATTACCACAGTGGTGGTCATGCGACATTTCAATGACTCCTTCGGCTGTTCCGAACGTCTAAGATCTGCCAGATGATATCCATCTGAATTGGTGCAGGTCTTTTGCTCAAAGAAGGTGTCTCCCATGGCAAAGTGGTTAGAATTGCAGATATCAACATACCACATTCACCATAATTATTTCACTGTCCTAGGGATTGCTTGCCCATAACTTGTCTGATCTCTTACTTGTCGGGCATTTGGATCTCACATCATCTGATGTCACGATGTCCTCATTTTCTGTTACGATTTCAACCTCGGGACACACCTAGTTATAAAAGTTGTACGTCTTATCGTGTGACAGATTTGTTGTGTCGTAATATTATGCGATTATGACGTTTCTTACCTTACTCGAGAATCTTGCGCTCAAATTTTTTACCTATGTTGATGATCAAGACATTGAATTACACTGGGATTTTCTTGATAACAGCAAGCTTACTTCATGCTGGTCTATACTGCAGTGGGGTTTTTTGTGCAGAATAAGACAGAGGTATTACCTGTTGGCGTAAATTCTTTGCATTTCGCTTACTTCCCACATGTCTTATTTATACTCACGTTAAACTCACGTTCCACTTATCGGTATTCTGGGAAAAGAAGCGTGTTGGTATTCCATTAATCTGTCTTCGTTATACCAGGCATGGTGTCCGTTTTAATAGTAGTAGAGGCATATAAATGCAATTTATACCTCACGATACCTAGACTAAGGAGCACTAGACTCCGCGCACTTCAAATTTTAGCCAAGAAATAAGGCAAGCATTTTATCATAATCACGATTGTTACAACACTGCATCAATTTATTGTTTGAATGCATAGTCACTCTTTGATCGCATGTTAAGCGGTCCTCTCTACAAATCTATAGCAAATTATATTTCGATGACTAACTTCATCATTCTATTCCGCTGACAAAGACCACATTTCTTAAGCAGTTAGGCCGAAAAACTATACTTTTTTTAAAAAAAAAATATTTCAGAAATACTTGTAGTGTTACAAAAAAGAAATATTTATTATACATATCAGTGTATCAGGTATACAATAATTTTTTTTGAAGCGATCAATTTCAAAGTGGCGACTGTGCATCGTTTTTCCGATGACGTCTCCGTATTTTCAGGATCCACGATCGAACATACAGCTCTTGTAATTTTTGAATTACAATAAGGCATTGATTTTTTTTTTTGATTTTATATAATAACTGCTTTAGAAGAACGTAGGTTTTTCTTTCGATACATTAATTGTTGGCCCAATGGGCACTTCCAAAGTGGAAAGTAAAAAATTTGCCTAAAAAATCATCAGATAATTGTTAATAATCAATGATGCAAAATGTAAAACGTAAAATGTAAAATATAAAAACGTAACATAAAACAAACTCCTACGTACTTCCATAGACAATGTATTTTTTAAGATACATTCAATATTTCAAGTGAATCGGTTGAAAATTGTCTTAGTTATATTTCCGGCCAACTTAAAAAATGCAGTTTTGAGATACACGCGTTTGAAGTTTTAAGTTATAGTCACGCCTACCTGGTGGCCTTGAACTGTACTTAGAAAAACAAGTACTTTGAGATATTTCCCTGCCATAATTTTCTGGGATATCCTTTTTGAGGTCCTAAGGGACCATTGGATGCAATAAAAAATAAATCGATTTTTTGAAAATCCTAAAGTGGTTTAGCCCCATATATAAGACATTGTCGATCTTCTTAAAATTTTTTCTGCAATTGTAGATGAGTGATTTTAGTCGAACGAAGTGGTTGTGCTTTTGATTATAAGATTTTAAACTTGACTCTCTCTGATATCGAGGATAGCATTGTCGATAGAAACCCTATACAGGAAAAAATTAAGAACTACAACATCAGCACAATCAACTGTTCGAACAAGTATTATTGATTTATTGTGAGAAATTTGCTTTAGCAAATTTAAGAGTGCATACAGGCCATTCTTTAACTGGAAAATGACAAAGGCCTCCACTCCATAGACTATGAGAAATATCTATAATTGCTGTAGAAGCTTCAAAAGCACTGCTAGCTAAGAATGGAGACAATATCTATATCATCTGCGATAATTTAATTTTTGGCAGATCTAAGAAGAATGCTTGGTGTAAGGTCATGTATCGGATCCTTTGGAAATGGTTTGCGTGTACGGACTAAAACCTTTGTTGCTCCGCACTTCTATATTTATTAGAATGTAATACAAAATCGAAAAAAAAAGTTCTCCTCAGCTTATCTTAGCACCAACTTCTTCTTCTTCTTCACATTTCCTTATTTACAGATGAAATAAATGGCACGAACATGAATTGGTCGGATATTGTTCCATGAGCACTCCTTTTTAACTTCGTAATTAGAATGCACAATGCCTTATATTTCGCTCAACTTGTTTTAATTATTTTATAATAAGCTACTCCGATGGCAATTGCAACATTCAACATTCATTGTTGATACCAATTCTTAATATTTATTATATTGTACACACATTTCATAAATTCCTAATTAAATATACTACTAGTATTGTGAATGTTAAAGCATAATAAAACGAAAAAAATAATTTTCATGTTCGCAAAAAATTTTTGCACTATTTATATTTACTCGTATATAGCAATAGAATTTTCCCCAATAAAACACACAAATGTTATACGTTCAACCTCAACGGACTAGTGGTTTTCATTTTTAATTGAGGATTGTAATTCAGGATTTTCTGAAAGAAATACGGGAATTTGTTAATATTGTTAATAATGTTTTTATTTCTTAACAAATGTATTGAAAATTGGAGAAAACACTCATCTTTGACGTTGTTCCTGAATGTGCACATATTTTTATGATATCGTTTTGTGGCGGTTGACGTAAAGAGTAGAAACCGTTTAGGTACTTTCATCCGAAATTCTATCGAACGTTTTATCTACACTTATTAAAATCAATCAAAGTCTCATTTTCCCTATGTCAGCTTTGACTGCAAAATGGCACTGAATACTAAAAAATGAATAAAAATTGTGCCATGCTGCGGGCTATCTTAAGCCCTCTTTTTAGTTTGCAAGTTCTATAAGCTTGACGGACTTACAGTCGTTTGAACAGTGGAACGAAATTATTTTATATTTTCTCGTCACCGAAGTATTTTATATTTTCTAATCTTTCTAATCTCCTCTTATGAACAAAATTGGAGCCATTTCAATTAATATTAAAACATAAGAATATGAATTGTCGCATACCCTGACTAATTCTAATTAAAGGCCCGTTAATCTGGTCTTTCGCAAAAACTTAGTTTTAATTTTTATCTATTTTTATTATTATTGTTATTATGATAAAAGATAGATGAAGGTACTCTTTCCAGTACCAATCGCGCTACACCTATTGGCCTAATTTGATGGTGCAATTGATGGTGCAACTGTCCGTTAACCAACATTTTGAGCTAAAAATTAGGAATTCTGCATTAGGCGTCGGCATCTTTCGGTATACATACGTTTTGGTTAAACTTGTTTTTGCTAATTCATGAGCTATTTCGTTACAACAATGAACAAAAAAGAACTCTATTACAGTTCTTGAAATCAATAAAAACTCAGCGCCTTACTCATAAATGCTGCTTGCATTTATCATTGAATGTGTTGATGGTAATGGAAGATTTTTTAAGCGTTTGGTTTTCAATTGTCAAAAAAGACAGAAAAATTGCAAAAGTGTATAGAATTTTTTTTTAAGTTAATAAATCAATGCTTGCCATTTGTTGACTACGGCTACGCTTAAAGTGGTCCATTTGAATCACTTTTTCGTGCATGTTGGCTTGTATCTCGCTAATAACACGTGTCATGTCGTCTTCCAAGTCTGCAATTGACGCTGATTTATCGGCGTAGATGAGTGATTCGACGTATCTAATGACGTCAATTCGTACAATCTAGCCGACCAATTCACCGGTACAAAACGAGTGATAAATCGCTCACCGAGCTAATTTCTCAATTGGTCCATCTATTCGCGTGCCGTCTTTCTGGAACCACATGCCTACCAGATTCAGCTGATGGACAAAAAAAGCTCACAATCATTGCGGGCGCCAGTGACGATAATGTTATTCTCACGGTCATCTTTAAAAAAATACGGCGCAGTGATTCCGCCAGACCATAAACCGCAGTGCATTTTTTCGGATACATTGGCAGGTCTTATATTGCTTGAAAAAAGCGATTCTTCCTTCAGCTTTTCTAAGGTCCACTCGCCGAAAATTCGACGCTGTGGCAGGTCGTTCGGCTCCAATTATTCCACGAGCTGGATTTTGCAAGGTTTTACACCAAGATCCTTGCGTAAAATCGGGTAAATGGCCTGATGTCCAATAGCGTGAAATTGGTGCGAAATTTGGTCACCATGAATTGCTTGCACAGAAAAGCATTTTTCGCAGAACACGAATTTTGATAATAAAATTCAATAATTTGTAAGCGTTATTTGGGTGTCTTTCCATGACGAAATGGGAATGCTAACTGAGCACGTTTGACTTTGAAACGTGTCACGAATCACGCATGAGCTGTCAAAAATAGAGCATTGAAAAACCAAACAGCAAAAGAATCATCCTTTAACAGCTTTTATGGCTTATTGGAATCATTTCGAAATGTTACTCACGCATAAATGTGGCATAAGACTAATTTCCAAGAATTCCAAGATGATTAATGGCATCTGCAATGACTTTGTATCCACGATGTTGAGTTGGTTGAGTTGGTCATTAGTGATCACAGCCTTTAAACCTGTGGACATCCGCCTGACGCGTATGCCTGTCCATACTGTCATATCTCGAGCAGTTGTAGGAGGCTGTAATTCTTCGGCTTTGACGCATCGTTCTAATATGTGAGTAAGATCGTTTGTGATTGTTGCTATGCATATCGGTAAGAATTCAGTTGCTGGTAGTAACTATCCTCTGTTAAAATTTCTTTTTAAGAAGCCAGAGGATACATTATTATCACGAAAACACTTTAAATTAGGACCCGGAAGCATGTATCTCTTATTGAACCCATGAATGGTTTAAGTCGATCACTTTCTCAATAAATTCTGTCTCTGCTGAAGAGCCAGAAAGGATGCTGGCTTTGCTGCGGAAAGTGGAGCTGCAAAGCGGACTCAGGAAAATATACCTCCAACAAAGTCTCCTTAGTGAAATTCTCACATCAGGCTGAGTTTATTTGATATGATGTTAAATCTTATATGATGGTGATCGGAGAGTGGGACCTCATTTCAGATGTGCCAGTGCATTGTCTAAAAACGAACTGGAAGCCAATACGGGAAATAGCCCTTCTTCAAAAAAGTTTACTAGCGTTGGTTTGTTGCTTCACAATGGTACGATTTTTATTAAACATAATACTCGTATGTATTCGTTTTTTCCGTTGGTATTGCTGCCACTCCATCAAAAATGATATGGGTTAACATCTCATTCAATGATCAAATGCCTTTCGTGTTGGTGGCAGTACTCTACAAGTACAAGTCTTGCCGATTAATTCGCTCTAAAGTTGCTCGCTGTCTCCTTGAAGTCTAGAAATCAATCACAGTGGTCCGATGATTTAATTAAAAAATGGAATGCAGAAGAATCATGTGAAGAATCCGAGATACTTTATTATTTTTTATGACTTTCCTTCCTCTTGAAATATCTAGAGGAGGTCAATAGCCAAAATGGAGCAGCAGTCGCGATTGTTATAAGTGCACCAGTTAAGTAGGAGCCTCTTTAGGCTTTTTGTGGAGTATTCTGTTTATTTTATTTTATTTTCAATGGAAGCAATACAAATAAATTTGTATCGTCCGGAGTATAACACCGGGGTGCTATGCCCATATGGCTATTACAGTAACAAATAAGTATTTACAAATAAATATTTACAATATACAAATGTACATTCCTGGCTAATTTTTAAACTGGGAACTTAAGCATCTTTTTTTTAAACTAAATTATGTTAATCCTATGTTGAGCTAGAAGTGGGAATAGGATTGATGTTTCAGGGGGTATATATGGATGAAGTAGTTCTTCCAGCTTTGGAACGTTGTTTGAGAAATGTTGTCTTGTGATTTAGCAGCTTTGGAGTACGTGATATACGATGCGAATTTCATTGCATGAATTATAAACTGACGGTGACTCCTTTTTATACAAGTGGGCTTTATTGAACATAGTGTGCCCTAGTATTAACTTGCATAATTTCACTGCTTGTAATCGGCTTAGTGAATATTTGTAGAGATCTTTCACTAGTGAGGATTTATGCGTCCTTAAAAAAGAGTTAGATTGGTTCCAGCGATTCTCTGCATCTTCATGAAATTTCGTAAGGAGTTGAGTCCATACAGCTATTGCAAATGGTGGCAAGGTGTGCAGAAGAGGCATTCTAATGGCTTCACGGGTGCCTGCGTCTAACTATCTTAAGTTTACAGCAGTATAAGGTGACATCGTGAATGTTTTGCGCCCCTTCTTGTTGACAGTATATACTTGGTTTTGTCCCCAGACCCAGCTAAACCCATTTGCTTCACATCTGTTTAATTCTTAAAAACGCTCTAGTGAGAGCCCCCCTTTTTTCTGCCAATGATATTAATCTCATCAAAGTACTCAAGTACTCATCATAGTGCTCAAAAGCATAGACTTTTGAAAATGTTACCTCTTTGTGAAAACACTTTTCTAATATCAAAGTTCTACTTGAGATTGCTTCCGAGCTCTACGGAGCAGCGACAGTTCTTCATCTTCATTCGTCATTCCACACAATCTGTCGAATTTGACAGTTATCCCAAATTACACATGATTCTGTATAGTTCGGCCCTATATTTGCTGCTACATAAAAAAAAAAGTGAGTATATGCCGTATTCAATTTGTAAGCTTAAAACTGCACTCATGGGGGACAATCAAATCGTTGACAAATGATTTCAGGCGTCCACATATTACGGCAGACAAGTTCTTATACGCGATGCTATACCGATACAATTGTTGTTGATGCAGTTTAGAGGATCTCTTTTCGTGTGTATTGCAGAAGCAATGCTGAAGATGCATTGATAAAAGATACTTTCCTTCCACCAAGTCTTTTAAACTTGTTTGTGTATCAAGTCATCTTCTATTGGGTTAAAGAGCTCAGCAGGTAGGCTGTACGACCCGGCAGCCTTCTGTGTATAGTTTAACATATTGCTATTTTTTACTTCATTCTAATGGTGCGGACATCGCCCGAGTTGAGTGATCCTTTACATTCATATCCTCATTACAGACTGTTTTTCTATTAGAGATCCGCGTTCATCTCTACATGTTTCTGTAGGGATTTTGTCGTATTGGCAAATTCCTTGTACCTTTCGGTAAAAGTACTGAGCGTTTTTTTGTGGAATACCATTTCCTCGAACACTCGCTTCTATGCTGATTCTTTTTAACAGAGAAGCCGATGTTCGTCCCTTTTCCTTTGCTCGTAAAACGCACGAACTGCTCTCGTGTTTCTAAACAACGCCGCTTTAAAGGCGAGTGCTTTCCATCAAATTAGAGATTGATCAAACCCAGCACAACTCTTGTCACATTTCTGACTGAATTTTGCCGTCGATACCACTGAATAAGATTGTAAAGGCATTGACAAGAGCTTGACAAGAGCTTGGGGGAGATGTAATAGAAAATATATGGGGGTTTATTACGACTACAGCCATCCAATGTTTAGTCTCCGCCGAGTTGTGGCATCTGAAATATATGTAAACATACTTTAGCTAAAACTAGGTTGTGGTCTGAGTATAAATTGGCCGGGTAGGAAGGCTCACACACCTTTAGTCATATGATTGTACCAGCAATAATGGCCTCGTTTCATTTTCTGGGGATAAAATCACCTTTCACGCATTTAATGTCATACTCAGGGCATTGGTCTTAGGTTTTATCAAGGAGCTCATAGAAACACTGTTTGATAGCATCATCTATTTTTTTTTTATTTGAGAGGTGACCAAATGTAAGGCTGATGTAATGGGAATGATTAAACCTTGACGCAGATTATTAGAATGCATTCGCGCAAATGCTTTTGTCTGTGGCTTACAACAAATCCGGTCTGGAGGCGCTGCCTCTCTTCTCTGTTGCAGTTACCAAAATATATGTATATAATAGTTTTGCATCTTATTTTTGTCCAGCCTTTCCTACCGCACTTCCTGGATTGCACAATGGACTTGAACCTTTGCTTGTTGTTCCATATGGTGATTCGAACATCGCTGTCTTTTTTTTTTGTCAGAACCATCAATAGTTCGCAGGGTCGTCCACAACAAGGCTTTTATCTGACCGAGTAATAAAGATAGCATACAACCCGCACCCTGAGGGATCACGTGCTTCCCGTAACTCTTTGGAAAGAGGGACCAGAAGTTCCAGAATTAGTAATCCGCTAAATATGAGAGCTGCGATCGACTCACTACAGGCTCGAAAGCCGCCATCTCTTTTCAGCACCATATCTAATCCTAAAAAATCCTTATTTAATTTCAGTTCAAATATTTTGGAGGAACAGTATTATGGTGATTGTTAACGCCATCCGCCGTTCGTCCACTTTCTGAGGTTTAGTCAATTCCAACAGGACATTATTGTGTTCATACTTTTTCCTGATAAACAAACGCATTTATTAACATAGTGTGGCAAGTCAAACCTGTTTAAAAGAGGACAATATCCAGTGTCTATTACGAGATGGCCATTGATGTGTGATTATAATTACAATGCTAGGCATTGCCAGTTTGACGCCGGGATCCTGCCCCAATCGTACAGCACCTGACTCTATTAGTCTTGAACAGTCTGTCTTTTCTTCCGGTATTTCCGAATTGTAGTTGTATTATTCAGAGCAGAAGTTAACTAAAATGATTCACTAGTGTCTTATAGATTTTTTTGTTTTAATTTCGTGCGGCATGTTTTCAGCAATATTTCTTAACATGTTTCTTTATAAAAATACGTCAAATTTCTTTATAAAGTTTGAATACATTACCTCTTTTATCCGTTCCCAAAAAGTCCGACTTCATTATCTTGCTTCGTAGATAATATATACATATGTATAGTATGTAGTCCTTCCGATATAAGAAAACGTGTTCAGAAAATTTTATCTGGAGACCAACATTTTCAATTCTTCAAATTTTGCCGAAAATACATTCCACCCACCCTTGAATCAACTGCGTTCTCTATATATTGTCTAAATTAGCTTAATGCCGAACTACGATGGCAAAATATAATGCCTTTTTCGGTCTTACTGAAATGATGGCAATTGTCCTTTCCCAATCCAAATATGTGATGAGAATAAATAAAAGGAAAATCTGTACATGTTTCATTGAAGCAAAAAAAAAATTCACTCAATCAAATCTGTGATCGGAATAATGCTTTCTTGAAGCTGTCTCTCAGTGAGAATAAATCAAATCAGGATACATTGATTAAATATTTTCAAATGCACTTATTACTGACACCCGTAGCACACATAAATACATTCATGTCTATCTCCTTAATTTAAAGGTAAGTAGGAAACATTTTTTTTTCCTTTATTATAGACTGCGTGCTAGTGTGATTTATTTCTATTATTTTTTTTCAAAATAATTTATCGTTAAAAATTTGGATTTGTTTTTGAAGATTTACGTTTTTATTTTGATTTTTTACCATTTAAAGAAAGAAGAAATCGTGAAAAAGTACTAACTAAAAAGTGAAATGTTTTGAGTTGCATTAAATACCTACTACGTTTTCGATTGTTCTAAAAAAAATACAAACACAAACACATGTGTACAAGTGCAATGATGTTGGTGAGTTGGTTTGGATTTACCCTTTTTTTCGTTCTTAATTAAAATGCTTTTTTCTTAATGGAAATGCTCAAAAAAAAAAAAAATAATAAGAAAACCTACCTACGTACGCAATTATTGGGGAGGAAATAATTTGTAAAATATGTTCGTAGTTTCAGAAAATGACACAAAGAGTCGACCGTTTGGTCAGCCACTTTTCCTGCTTCCAACAGAAACTTATGACGAAGAGGACAGTAAATCAACGCCAACTAAAGGAGCTCGCAAAAAGCAACCTAAATAAATTCTGAACATAATCCTGACATTAATTATCATTAAAATAAATTCAAATAAAAAATACCCTCTTATTAAAACTGCCACGATAGTGTTGAAAAAAATAAAACACAATTTTAAATTAGTTATAAGAAAAATATAAAATAAAAGAAAAAGGAAAATACCCTATTTTAAAAACGAATCCATAGTTTGGTCCTAGAAAATTAAAAATCCCATGAAAGTCTCAATATTTTATGCTAAATTACAAAAAAAAAAGAAATCATTTTTCATATGTTAAAAGTTTCAAATTATTTTTAAAATCATCACCTACGAATAGTCAATTCAATAAATATTCTATTTTGTCCATGTTTTTAATTTGTTTTATTTTGGTCTATAGTTTTATTTTTATTTGATTTTACGTAAGTACTGTAAAAAATGAATTTTGTTATAATTGTGGTGATTTTAATTATTTCGTTTTCTTGTAAATATTTCGTTGGCGTAAATATATTTGTACATTCTTTATTTGATTATTATTGTCGTACATTTGTTTGTTTTTATTTATATATAAATATTGTTTCTCTTATATTTATTTATTTTCTTTAAAATGTGGGAATATGGATTTAACTACAATGTTTTCAGATGGACATAGTTTATTAATGTACACGAAATAACTTACTTATTGTACATACGTAAATAGACCCAAAATAAGATTAATCATTTTCAACACACTTAAATAGGGTCTGAAGCTTGTAGGTCTGTCTGTAACTCTTAAACGAAAACAAACACAAAACTCTTCCATGGATTTATTTAAACACTTTTCAGTAGTCAAATTTAGTTCGAGCGTCGAGTAAGAAAGTGTTGCTTCTTAAAAGTTGTTCATTGTTTAAAAAAAACATTTTCGAAATACGTGAATTTTAGAAAATATTTCGGCCTTTCGCTTTTATTTAGAGATTCAGCTGAGGCAGGGATCATCGGCTTTTTTTTCGAAAACATGGATTATATGTGGTCCCAGCACATCTTTTCCCTATAAAGGACTCGATTCAACGACAACACAATATGCGAAATGAAAGAATGAATTGACCACCGAAATAGACCGAATCGACGCCACTCGATTATTTCCTCTGGGGCTATGAAAAGTCATTGATCTCGAAACCCAAAATATTTATTAACATTGCTCGAAAGGAGAATCTAAAATGAAACCAACGGATTGGGGTTCGTCAAAAACAGTTGAGTCAGCCATTCCACATGCCTAAAATCGTGTTCAAAACATGATGTCGCGAACTGCTTTTGGACGGAATAAACATTTTAAGATTAAACTAAATTCCTTTTGTTATTATTTAGAAATAAAAAGGCGACATTTACCAATGTAAAGTCTATTGTGATAAACACGTGGGTATACAAGTTTTCTCTGTATTCGATGAACTAGTTCCCACGTTGTGACGATATTAATCAACCCACCGATTTGCCTTTGCAGTATGCATGTTGAGCAAACTGAGGTTTATCTGTTTATAAGAAGGTGGAAGCTATCAGATCTAACTGACCGCCCATTTTTCCAACGGCTTCTTGGACAAAACGTGTCGCATCGAACGTCTCTCACACGCTTTCGGCTGTATGACTGTGTAAAAGAGCTTCCGGCAAAATGTGGGGCTTTTTCCGAATAGGATCCCTTGGATTTACATGGCTGTGATAAGACCAATTATTGTATATCCTCACTACTGCTTTTATTAGATACCATAAAACGGGTTTTCTCGGCTGCATAAGACTTTTCTTTGTACCCAAGAATGGTTTCGTACAGAATCTGAGCCAGGAAAGGAATATAGTCAGACCTTAACGAATGGTTCCAAAATTCATCTAGGAAGATTAGATTTCCCTTTTCACGTATCTGCATTTCAAATGGAGAGATACGCAGTCTTGATGACAATGAAGTGTACTGTACTTTTATTGACCGTTGAATATTAATCTGAACAAGTAGCAGCGCTGTTACTACCATCACATTAAGAACACTAAATAATGTTGAGGCAGGCAGGAGTCAGTTCTTGGTTCCTTCGTCAGAAATAATCTCAAGCTTCGCAACAGGTCCTTGCCTGCTTGCACGATAACACGAATAACTTACACTCTACAATTTGCAACGGAGTACCGAATAGATTGTACCATCTATGTTGCTGATTATCGATTACCAAGATCTCGATCTTGGGGTTTCTTGATACAAAGTCCGCTTTCATACGTCGCAAGTGTGTAATGCGCATGTTCTGGTTATTTTCTTTTGAATTTTCATTCAGTGATGCGCGCAACTCTACATGAAGACTTTCCCCTTCTTTGAGTTTGCATGTTATTTGACAGTTCTCTTTCATTTCATCTTTGACGCTCAGTCTTTCATAATTGAAAATGAGCCCCCTTGTTAATTCTTTGGTCCATTTCAGTTCATCCGCCATACTGAAATGTTGTGCTCGTAACACAGCGAAAGAAGTAATGAAGCAAATGCGAAAAAGAAAGAAGAAGGAGAAAAAGAAATGTCAAAAACTTGCAATGAAATTGCTACCCACAGGCAGTGGGAATTTGGTTAATTGGGTATTTTTTGTTTCATTATCCCTCCCTTTTGAACTCACTTGAATCTTTCGAAACATGCGACGTATGAAAGCGGACAAAAGGATCTCAATAGCCTCTCACTCGAAGAGTCGCTTTGTGGAAATTTCGGTACTTAAATCTAGTCTACTTAAATTTGTCGATATTTTCGATTGAAAAGAAAAGAAGAGAAGAGAAGCAGAAAAGTATGCTTTTCTTACTGTGGCGAGGATACGCAAGGTCCATATAGTACTCTGTGGCGGATATACTTTCCTGTATGTGGCATATTTTTGAGTCGCGATTTTGTAGCCCGTTTGCTTTTCTGTATTATCTTTCTTGATGATAGCCCAAATCTTTCTGAGGTATTTCCTTGCAACTACTGAAAGTAGTACTAATTTCTTATTTTGAGAACATTAATGTGATTCCTTTAAATGTATCGAGGATGCTGAAGAAGATTCAGAGATTCATTTTTACTATTTTTGAGAGGGATGGTAAGTTTCATTTAATGCTTCAAGATTTTGTTTTAGAACTAGATTTGTATAAGAGTGAAATAATCGTGAAAGACTTCTCAAAATCAATAGTGAGTCTACATATGTCAAAATCAGAACTATCCCTGATTCCTCTTGTTTGTTGCTGCCTTATGTCAGTGAGTTAGAACAAGCGTTTTGGCATAGCCTGTAAGTTCTCATTTAAGACAGATAGATTCGATTTTCCTTATTCTCTTGGATCTTGGAGTGCCGGCTCGACTCGTAATTAAATCAATGTTGTCCATTGGCTCAATAAAAACCACCCATACACGCGTTTCAGCATTTTCATTTCAAGTCACTTTTTGAAAAATTCAAACCGTTCAAAAACCGATGTGATTTTCTTTGTAGGTCCCGTATTTAGCGCCCCATAACGAAACTGATTAGGAAAATGTTATGTGGACTTGGATGGTATATCTGGTGCCGTTGAAATACTAAAAACTGATCTTTCAAATTTTGGGTTTCCTGTTGATTGGAATTAGGATTGCGTTCTGGGCTTGAAACAAGCTGTCAGTGTACTTAAGAGCACTTAATTCCCTCGAAATTTTTTATGTATTCTCCTTTTTATGCAGGTTTTTCTTCCCTTTAATTAATCTCTCATCCAACGATTGTAGATAATCATACCCATTTCAAGAGTTATTGGCATTATAATGTTACCTTTGATCCATTTCTTTGTTGTAATATTGGTTGATTTGACAATTAGCTCAGCTGAAAATTGAGCACTAAATATTCCTTGAGGGCCCAAGCTACTTTTACTATAAACTTACGCTTACAATTTTTGGAGAAAAGTTTTTACAGCATCGATTATATCATTTCCACGAGTTTAAGAAATTATATATTGCGTTATAAATACGCTTACGCCTTTTGTTTGGATATGCATGACTAATACAAAAATTGTCTCACTTTTAACAAAACAGTCCACGCGTGTAAAACCATTCAGTGCATAATCACAGCTGTTGCGTGCATATCTTGTACTAATCACAGAAGAAATCATTTCTGGCATTTAAATCACTATCCCGTCCCCCAACCCGACTACCTTGATTCCTTTGCAAGTCTTAAGAGTGCTCGCTATAAGTCAGAGCAGATGTGGTATAATACTGCCCTGAAATGTTCCTCCGCTGAAAAATTGACGTTTTCTAGTATTTTTCGAATAACTCCAGAGCTAAGCATAGAGACAATCTACCGGCTAAGATAGATTTCTATCCCTAACTCCTTTAGAAATTCAAGCATTTCTATTAAGAGAGATAAAATATATTTCTATTATTGTATAGATGTTCCAAATAAGGAGCAACTGAGACCAAATTGATTGATCTGAAATCTTGCATAACGTATGGATCATTGATTTCGATTTCGAATGATCACTTAGGTATGAGAAAGTTGTCCCGAAAATGTTTGACCACAAACGCCAATCGTGTGAAAATTTTCGCTGTTATTGGGATTGGGTTGAATATGGATTATTCAACCGCAATCTAGACAAGTTTATGTGCCGTTTCATTACCGGGGATGAGACATGGATTCACTGGTGCCTAACCAGCAGTAGAGCTTCCAGCAATAGACTTCTGTAGTAAACTTATAAGACCAATTCAACGCCGATTTGAAGGAGAAACGTCAGCATTCACCATGGCGAAATTTCATTTATTGCGCAAGTGACTACTTCCTGTTTCCAAACCTAAAGAATTGGCTTGATGGATCAAAAAAAAGTTTGGACAAAGACTAATGAACGAATAACGTTGAGAAATAACACGTATTTTGTCGATAAATCTATCCTTTCGATTCATGTACGCTACGGACTTGGAACTCAATAAAGTGACAGTATAGCTCTTCGTAAAATTGTCATCCAATTTACAAGTAAGAGATCAGTTTTCTTTTCACTTCATAAGAGGATCAAATTCAAATGGACAGCGCTGCTTTGGTACTGAAAACTGAAAGAAATATTTATCAGATATCAAATATCTGTCAACACTGTAAAGGAAGAATAAATCCTGAAAAAATACTGACTAAAAATTTCACTTTTAAGTTGCATTAAATACCTAATACTCGTACGTTTTCGATTGTTTCAAAAAAAAAAAAATACAAATACAAACACATACGTACAAATACAATGATGTTGGTGAGTTGGTTTGGATTTACCCTTATTTTGTTCTTGATTAAATGTTTTTTTCTTAATGGAAATACTCCATTGAATCCTACAAAAAAAATGAAAAATGAGGAAACCTATCTACGCACGCAATTATTGGGGCGGAAATAATTTGTAAAATATGTTGTAGTTTCAGAAAATGACACAAAGAGTCGACCGTTTGGTTAGCCACCTTTCCTTCCTCCAACAGAAACTTATGACGAAGAGGACAGTAAATCAACGCCAACCAAAGGAGCACGCAAAGGCAACCTAAATAAATTCTGAACATAATCCTGACATTAATTATCATTAAAAGGAATTCTAGTAAAAATACCCTTCTGTCACGAAGATGTAGAAAAAATAGGACACAATTTTAAATTACAATAGTTATAACAAAAATATAAAATAAGAGAAAAAGGGAAATATCCTATTTTAAAAATGTACAACTCAACTGTACTGAAAATCATATTCCTTAGGCTTCTCTTCTAGCAGTATCTGGAATGATTGCGAGGACTTTATGAAGCCAAGAGAAGGTTAATTGCAGTAAATATCTCTTTGCAAGTCAAAATCCCTGAAAATAAATTTCATAATAGTTTTCCAGAGTGTGATCGTTCGATTTTTCTGAATATATAGTTGAGATATATTTTCATGTTTTATGACCTTATCTCCACGAAGGAAAGTGGTGTCTTCCTCTATAATATATAAACTTATACCCAAGACTTTGTTCGCGTTTGTACAGGGGGCAAATATCATTTGTACATAGAATATTATTGCACATAGACTTTTAATGAATAGGACTTTTAGGGGGTGGGCCTGGCACAAATTTTGTTGTATTAGCTTCTCAATAGGGCGCTCCGGCGTTCAATCCCGATAGATTCCCGAAAACAAATATTTTTGCCGATAACTAAAATTTACTGAGGTGTTTAGTTTTGGTTTTAAAAGAACTTATATCCTCTCGAGAGTCAAATAAATAAATATGTAAATATAAAAATTTAGAGAAAAATTAAAAATTGATTTCGTATTTTACAAAGGTAAATCCAAAGTAAATGTTTATCTAACTTGCACTGAATTTGCATTGGTATTTTTAATTCGTCAGTTCTAACACCGAGGAGACATTATTCAATGAAAAGAGACGCTGTGAGTGAAGTGAGTTCACTCCTCTGCTTGCCGGAATTGATTCCCAAACAAGCAGTACAGTATGGAGTTAACTTTAGATCGAGGCCTCCCTTTATCATTTGATTCTCGGGAGCGTAAATGATAAGATTCAAGGAGCCCCTGCCACTCGAACAGGCTACGTAGAGTTGGCCGTAGGCAAAGCAAGGCGTACGGAAGTCAACACCAACCGTCTTTAGGGTCTGGCTCTGCGATTTGTTGACGGTCATGGTGAAACAAAAGGCGACAAAGAATTGGAGTCCCTTGAACAGGAAAGGAAAGTTAAAAGCGGAATTGACGGGATAAAAATATTCTCTCTGCATCTGCTTCCTGTTAAGATTGTGGCTTCTATGACGTTCCTTAGTAGTTTTTGACACGGAATATGGTCCCACTACATTGTTTCAGTGCATCCAAGTTGCGCGTGAGCATTATAGATGCCTCAACTTTTAACTTCAGCTCATGCGCAGGGAGGCCGGAATCGGTGGATAATTGGTAGTTTCTAGGATGGAATGATTAATATGTCATTTTTAGGTGTAAGTATACTGCGTTTGCAAAAAGTTTTATATCTGCAGTGTCTGGTTAGACATTAAATATAAGTATATCTGCTGTCGGTACGGTGTTATACAATTTAGAGGGTAGTGAGATTGTTCCATTCGTTTCGGTTATATTGCAGTACCTTCGAAGATTGACAATAAAACGGCGGAAAATACTTGAGCAGTACTTGAGTGATTCGCCTCTCAGAATGGCGCGCATGTTTTGATGCAAAACATATTTCTTAACATCAAACCAGAGGAGAGAACGCTTCAGGCATGCGTTTGTTTCACCCGCCCGCGTTCCTTTATGAACAACAGATGGCGTCTGACGATAGTCTTCAAAGAATAAAAATGTGACGCCACCCATAACTCACCCATTGTTATATTATGCCCTGTAGTACCGTGCTTTCCACGTATCAATGTGGAGAAGAGTACACGAGCGGAGAGAAGAAAAGACTTTTTGTTAAACGTTATAATAATTTCTTTTATTTAAATTTATAGATATACGAGTATTATGAAGAAAACAAATTTATGTGAAATAATTTAAATTTTGTATGATTTTGTTGGCCAAGATCAGGGCAATTTAAATATTTGTTTGCGGTTGAAACCATATGAATCAAAGTTATCATAATGTGAGATCAAGTAATCAAATTTTAAAAATTAAAAACACAATCATTTCGAATAGATTTATCAACTCAAACATAAATCCAATACATAATCAACAACCGACTACATCTAGTGGAGCGAGAAACTTTAATGTTAGTGAAAACAATAATTTTCAAAGGTCTCAACGTTCCTCAAATCTACCAATGGACGTTGAATCATTAAGCCATGTAGGAAGTGATTATCCGGCCGAAGAAAATATAGTACAAGAAAATGATTTTTTTTATCAACTAGCCTCGGATCACAAAAATAAAATTTTTATAACATTATCTCTCTTTGGAAAAAAATGGTTAGCTTTAATTGATCCAGGATCAACTACAAGAATAACGAATAACAATATTTTTTCTAAATTTGATCTACCTGTAGTTGAATATAAAATTGTTATACTTAGCACTTTAAGTGGTGTGCTAGATACCTTTAACAAAAAAGTATCAACAGAGTGCACACCTGAATTTGGTTATCCAAAAAATGCAAAAATTAAGTGGCTTCTAGTTCATTTTGATAAGCCATATGATTCTCTTTTAGGAAACGACTTCTTATTTAAGAATGTAGTAAATATTAGTATTAAGGATAAATTCATTAAATTACAAAATGGCATTAAAATTTCCTTTCCTTCAAGTATTAAAACAGATTTAGTTTTGGCTTTAAAAGAGAGTAAGATTCAAGATATTCAAGTAGGTCATTTAAATTCTTTAAAAAAAAGCGCAATAGAACAGCTTCACGCCCTAGAGTTGGTGATTATGACCCGGTCTTTGACACTGCCCAAATTTTTGCCTCCGGCGTCCGATGTGGAATTCGCCAGGTCTTACTTTTATGGGACTTTTTGGCACTATTTTACAAAAAAAAAAAATTACTCCT
Organism: Volucella bombylans; assembly: GCA_949129095.1. Lineage (NCBI taxonomy): Eukaryota > Metazoa > Arthropoda > Insecta > Diptera > Syrphidae > Volucella > Volucella bombylans. Next base: position 100,530,307 of record OX422141.1, on the reverse strand, counting down.
GGTGTGTAGCCCCAGTACGCATCGAGTTCGGTTATGACTCGTAGTTGGTAGCAAGATCCGTTCGTTACGGGTATCCCACCGCTGCCACCAAATGTTATATTACGCCCTGTAGTACCGTGCTTTCCACGTATCAATGTGGAGAAGAGTACACGAGCGGAGAGAAGAAAAGCTTTTCTGTTAAATGATATAATAATTTCTTTTATTTAAATTTATAGATATAGTTAAAGGCCCGCTGTGTAAACCAGGGCTGCGACCTTTACTATTTTTGAGTATTTAATTATTGACTATTTTATAATACAATAAAGGCCCGCTGTGTGACCTGCTGAGGCTGCGACCTTTACTGTGTGTGTGTCTTAATCTCTCTCTGTCCTGTCCTTCCCAACCACTGCCTTTTATACTAAATTTCATTCAAATTTTATCTACTTACGCAATAACTTCAGTACAAAATAACTCTCACGATGCATTTTTCCTTTATTGATAAGATTTCCATTTAATTGTTTCAAGTGTCCCAGTTAATTACCCTTTCGTGCCAGCGTCCATGATCGTTCGTACGATCGGTCGGTAATTTGATCCGTTTGACATAAAACGGCTGCCGACACTTAATGCCTGCCCTGTGTTGTTATTGTTGAGTCGGCGTTTTGGCTTTGACCCATATATCACACTTCGGGGTGAATGCATTGGATTGTATGCATTGGATTGTTTATAATCGCTTGTGGCAGCGTTCTCCACTGGGTTATGACGTTGGTATGGGAATCACTTATTCTGGACTTTGTATCACGATTATGGGTGTGAATTATAATGCACTTGTTGCTATTGGAAGATGCGAGTAGTGCTTATGGGGTGGGAATATAGTAGTGTAGCGGAGTACGTAACGAGGGTCCGATCAACAGTCTCAACCGATTTTTTGAACGCCATTGTGTATTCTTCCAAAACGATGAAAACACAAGCCCGATAATAGATGATTTATATCTATCTGTGGAGATGTTGAACACGAGACTTTCACTTAACTATGTCTAAATTGAGAGTAATCTTAAAATGTGCCATTTTGCCACCCGGCAGCGAAAAGATAGCTAGAGCGATTTTGCCTTCGTTTTGCAATTTATCAAGCTGCAAATTTATGAGGAAAGTTTTTCCTGTGCCTTCTAGGGCGTCGTCAGAGAAAATATTTGTGATAGTTTCTTCATAAATCTGCCGCTGTTCAGCAGTAAGTTGTTGTTCATCATAACTCGTCTCATTAGTTGCCATATTTGTGGGCGCGTGTGGACTCGGAAGTCCACATTGTGCCCGTAGATGTTCTCCATTTGAAAATACGTTTTCTTGTGAATATTGATGATATAAGGTTTCCTGAAAATCCTCTTTGTCGATTTGAAACACTTATGACTCAGCAGCACCCACGCACAACTCACACTCTTATTAATCAAGAGCTTGTCACGAAATCTCTGCATATCATATGAAACTTCGCAGTTACACGACTATACTTTTGAATGTATCGCAGTTCTTAATCAGATTCAGAAATTATCCCATTACTCCACACAGCGGTCAAACTAATATTAAATAGTTTTAATATTTTTTGCACATCGATTACTAGTGAAGCCGTTCGTACGTGATCAATATTAGCAGATTTATGTATTTTACAAAATCTAATTACAACCCAACGAACGTCATTGAAACCGATGATACACAAGTGAGCATTGTTTTTTTTTTTTTTTGGTTCTCGTGCACATGCATACGATGTTTGATGTTTATGTTTATGACAGCACCTATCTGGAAGTTTTTGAAAAGTTTTTTAGTTATAATGCCGGCTCTATTCAACAGATTGTAATGAGACATATTGCAGTTCTTATGTTGAGAAACGGGCTATAGAAAGTGAAAACCTCATCAGAACCGGTTCAGTAGCTTTTTTGTGATGCTCGGACAAACAGACAAACGGACAAAAACTCTAAAAAAAATAAATGCGATTACAGACACATACGACGAACCCAAGTTATTTTTTGAAAATATCTTCAATTTAAAAATTCGACTTTATTACAGTTCTTCAGGTCACACAAAATCATTTTCGTAGATTGGGTTAACAGAATTGACATTTTATCTAAACGGATAAACATACGAGTGCTTATTTCTACGTCCCATAAGATACACATTAGTCCACAAAACCTACCTACCAGATTTTGCTTGGAATTTGCAGTGGTGAGCAAGTGGTAAGCACTCACAATAGACCCATAGGGTTTGTCTTTGTGTATTTTCAAAGCACCATACCACAATTGGTAGTTCAATGGTACAAAGGAAATCACTGGCAATAACATTTGAAATCAACGTCTGAAACCCACTGAATTAGTGCTCCTACAATTTGTACTTATAGTTGAATGCATAGTTGCTTTAGGAAGGAAGGTCATTTAGGAAATGTTACCTTCCTCCTTTGGCAGCATGTCGAATGTATTCAACTGGGTTACTTGTGCTCCAAAAAAGTGTTATCCTGCCAGCCATATTCTACTCGACAAATGGATTTTTAATTCATGAGTATGAAGTCCGATTTGTTTAACTCAAATTGCAAACAGCAAACGTGATTGGATCCTTCATAAAACAAAACGCATATTCTATTTGAGTGTTTGAAATGATATTAACGCGTGATTTACATGAACTTAGTATATCGACTCTATTTCCTTCATGGAGGAAATTCGTAGATCTTTTTCCGAAGTGAGCATTTAAATCTGCACGGATAAAAAGGACTTCCTCTATTGGTATTCGAATAACTTAATAGCTCATCAAAATCGTATCTTTTTCTGATTGCTTACTGCCTACGTTTCGTGTTCAGTTATCAGATTTATTGTCGGAATTCGGTTGTTAAGTTTTGATACCCTTATGATTTTATCTATAATAGCAGCTCCGCTATTAACATGATGGCAACTCTATTCTTATTTTGATCAGTTCCGTAATAATACATTTTATAAGCTTTCGTTTGGGAATTCAAGAGCGGGCCTCGTTTCCGACATTTCGCTACTTGGTTTCTTGAACGCATATTACTCGTACATACTCGTATATCGATTTTTCATTGCTGGAATACGTTTTCTAGTTTGAAAGTTTTGCTCGCCATTGTGTCGATGTTCTAGCTTGAGCTCCGTAATTTATTTATAAAAAGCATGATAGAGTTCACCCTGGAAACCGTCGAACTATAATATTAATATTTTTATTCGCCTCAGGATCACTCCTCCACTGTGTAGAAGAAGTGCCCAGCAGGATAGTGTAAGCTTATACTATATAGTACGTTCACTTCCTTGATTCCGTACTTTCGAACTATTCTCGTTTAATTTGCATGGCGCTGAGTGTATATCCGACTTTTCTTTTTCCCCATCAGTAGTCTTCAGACGTAGAAATCAGATCACGCATACAGACTTCGAGAAGTACGTATCATAAGATGTTAATTCTAATTTTACGACAAGCTGGCGAACGAACTGCTGCACGCTCCATGAGCCGTAACTGCACTGCTCTAGAGATGGACGAATGTAAGAATTAAAGATAAACAAAAGACGTTCTAATGAGCAGCTAGCATTTTTTTAGTAAGCTAGATTTTAAATAGCTGTATAATTACAAGCTTTACTCATCATAAAGATTAACTTATCACATTATGTTTTAAATATGACTTCAGGTATATGGCTTCCGCGGCTGGTTTTGATGAAACGCACCCATTTCGTCTAATTTTGGGGCACTCTTTAAAGCATTTTGTGCTCTGACCCAATAACAAAGCGCTAAATATTGGCTTCCCAAGGCAAAATAGTTTTTTATTTATCAAGATACATCAACAACTTTACAAAGTCGGACAAGTAGGAGTCCAGTGGCGTCAAATTGCACGGTGTCCATTTCACGATGTAATGTTGTCGCTGAATTGAGTCCTTAGGGAATCAGTAGTTTCATGGACAATATGGCATGCAGTAACGCTATCGCTTGTCTGTTAAGCTTTACCACTTTTTGGATCTGCCAAACACCAAAACCGACAATTTTACTTGTTCATAAACCCTTTGAGCCAAAAGTGAGCTCGTCAGTAAATTGAATTGAATATTTTTATAGCATATCCAATTACGTGAACATTAGTCCAGTATGTTAAGCGTGCTCCTACTACTACCTGCTTCGTAGACGGTTGATCATAGATTTATGGATGCCACAGAAGGGTTCTGCATCTGCGAGTGTGTACAATTTAATTTTTAATTTATTTTAAGTTTATCAGCCACTTCGTTAACATTAATACTTCTGTAATTTGGAGCACATCGGAATTTGACTTTGCTGAGCTTGATTAGGTTTTGAAGGTCGTGTAGCACTCTCCTTAAGTTTTAACTACTACAGGAACGTTGATGGGTGCTTTAGTTGGAATACTGGTTTATCTTTTTCACTTTTTACTTTTATTGTCTACTATATAGAAACATTTAGATGTTTATCTATTTTGAAGAAGTACTTAATTGTGTCTTTCAGGGCTAGTGAGTCTAATTTTGGCTTTTTACTATTAATTTATGGCACTATTTTGTCTTATTTGGGTTTGGTGAGGGATCCTTCCAAAAAGGAACACTTTGTGTTCCCATATCCCATGGAAACCATGTCATCAGTATGCCTAATGACTTTGTATCCGAAGTTGTTGAGGTCGTTGAGTACCTCCCTAAATCATAAAGTAGCCGGTAGAAAGCCAACCTCCAGACATCCCTTTGCCACAGGTGATGGTGTCACGAAGACATTTGTAAGACCGACTGTGCTTACTTGCCAGCCAATACCAGTGCGTGATCAAGTATTAATTATCAAACCATGGCCAGTGATGTAACGAACTCCCTCAATATCATTCGATGTGCAAAATTAACGAAACTTCTGTAAAAGTTGTAGAAAACGATAATTATGTTTTTTTAGAGGAAAATATCTTTCATATTTATTTCACTATATGAGTAGCAAGAGAAGGGTTATAAAGAAGAACGAATCGAGCCTTAGAAATCCTATAAAGAGATGTTAGGTCTAAATATTCTTATGTATGAAAATATTTAGTCCCAGTTTCAAAAGACTTCACTGACATCCCATTTATAGTGCGTTAATAGAATTATAGCGAATATGTCTAGGTTTGTCGCATCCGGTTGCTAGGCATGATTCGACAGACAATTTGATATTAAAACTTTTTAGTGCGATCAGTAAAGAGTCCAAAGATGTATTCTATAACAGTGGAAACAGGACGCAGATCTACCAGAAGGCCCTTTTTATCACCGCCATCATATTTTGCCTTAGAGTTAAGAAACACAGCAAACCACTGAATTCACCCAATTTCGCTATGTACTTATCTAAGAGATAAGAGAATATACGACTATGTACACCTTTTTCTTCCTTGGTTTCATCTGCTAACCCATGACGGTTACCACAAGCTTTTCAACATACTTCCTAAAAAATTATCATAAAAGGCGTTAATGCTGTTCTACGGAACTAGGCTCACTCTTAAAGATTCTAACACCTCCATCGAAGACTAGTGGACTATGACAAATTTTTTTCGAGATTTTCAGTTCTAGTTATTGTTCTCCGTAATTATGCTCCATCTAAAATATTTCCACACCTCCATCGAAGGAAAGTTAACCAGGACACATTTACTTATACTTAGCTTGATCTTATGTGCTCTCAACAAAATCTTCTGATCTTTTGCTGTCAGAATTTTAGGGACGTCAATTCAAAAACTCATGCTATCATATTCTCATGTTGTCCTATATTTCCGCAAATTCAATTCCTTTCTGATTTTACCAATCTATCCCTACTAAGGAAAATTAAATTCTTCTTCTCTCAATGTCCCCTATTCTTGTCATATCAATGTCCCCTCGAAACGGGTTGTGATCGGTTTTATTTAGTTCATTTCACACTGCTATACAGGTATACTGTCTATGAGAGCAAACTAAATAAATAGCAAACCAATCTTGTAAACCGCCTTAAATTGTTCCACGATCACTCTGTCTTTCGAAAACTACAATAATTATCTACAGATCTACATACCACCGACAACTTTTTTGTCACATTTTTACAACCTTCATATGCCGACAAATTCTTCTCACCGGACCAATCATATTTCAATTAAATTCCTAACTTCTCGTGTGAGCCGTTTTTCTATCAAACTGCTCATATCTAAGTAAACTGTTGAACTCCTATTGCTAAAATGGATATCAGGCAAATTATTTTTGTGTTCGTTTCCAAAGCGCCCTCTCAACCACTTTTCGACACCTTGGTCTTCCGCAAGGTAGTTACTTAGTTCCTTTAATTTTCATCCTAACCATAAACGACTTGAATAGGATTATAGAATACTCCTCTACCTCGTTCTACGCTGATGACACCAAATTTATCAAAGGTCTTCATCCCAAAACTGGGATTTTCATTTCATGCCCAGTTGCATCTCTATGACACTCTTGGTATAACAAATTTCCGTTCACATATTGACAAGGTAATTCTTAATATTCATCGCTGTGAGTTACCAAAAGATGATCCGTAGAACTACCAGCTCTTGCCGGATCCCTTTGCATTATCTTCATTTGCCACCTGTTTGATCATAGTAGATAATCCTCGTCAGCGAGTTCATTTGTCCGGAATTGAGAATGTTTAACATCGGCTTCTTCGAGGAATTTCTTGAAACGATCCTTTTATCTTATCCCCCTATACCAATGAAAGATGATGAAGGACATCTCCTCCGTAGTATAACAAAGAACAACATGCACTTCACAACAAAAAAAAAATCTGGTTCGGAATTTGAATATTGAAATTACCTACAAACTCACTACCACTTCTCCCATCTTTGTGATATTCGCTTTAACAGATACCTCAGCCGAATGCAACATATCCCCATTTCTGACCCCAAACAATTGCTTCTTGTCTCAAATTCTCCAATATGTCATCCTCTGTTCCTACAACCATCGTCAATTATTTCGCTAATTTCTTTAGTGAATCCGAATATTTCCACTACTTGAGTACCTGCACTCAGACATCTCTGATGTCTATTGAAATAACACATCTACTGGGACAGTATATGATTTTTCGGGTTTTAGACTTCCCGATGGTCTACCCTCAATTTATCTGAAACAACGTACCAATAATCTTATTCAACCTCTCATAAGTAGAGAGGTTGAGACTTTCGATCTTCATGGGGGTTTTTAATTGCCTCTGGAAAAACTCAAACAGGATATCACTAACTACCGACCAATTGCTAAGTTATCCCGCATTCCAAAGATCTATGATTTATGATGTAATCAAGCAGATCAACTACTACCAACCTTATTGGTTTGCAACCCGGTCTCATTTCTTGGTTCAAATCCTACTTCCCATCTAGTCCATTTTCGTTCCCGGTTGACTGCACCAATTAGCGCCACTTCGAGTGTTCCACAAGGTAGCCACCTTGGTCCATTAATTTTCATTTTGACTACTAATGAAGTTGTTAACATTATAAAGAACTTACACAGATCTTTTTATGTCGATTATATCAAAATTTACTGATTTACAGATTTTCAAACTCTACAAGACGATCTTAATAGGTCTCCAATATGGTGCCAGAAAAACTTCTTTGAGCTCAACATAAAGAAATGTCAGCCATCTCATATTCCCGGAAGCATTCAGCACTTCCTGACCGAACTTATTACATATCAACCCAAGCTGTAGCTTCGGTTATTTCAATCCAGGACTTGGGCGTTATATGTGACACTAAACTCAATTTCCGCACCCACATTGAGTTCCATAATTAACAGAGCTAACTCCGTGCTTAGTTTTGTTAAACGTTGGTCCAAAAACTTCTCTAACCCTTATGTCACAAAATCTCTGTACATCATCTTTGTTAGGCCACTTCTCTAATATATACGTACCGAAGCTGTCCAACGCAGATTTCTACGATTTGCTCTACGCAGGTGCAGACTGACTCGAATAGCTGGGTCTACTATCACTGGAAAAACATCGCGAATCCGCCGAGTTTGACCCGGCCTGTTAAAAAAAAAAAAATAATAATAATAAACGATCTCAGTCTTATTGATTTGAGTAACCTGGAAAAACTCAGGCAAGTAGCAGCCATTATGTTTATTCATCGACTCTTTGTCGATTTTGCATTTTTATTTCTCCTAAAATTGCTTATTTACGATGGGCTGGTCTCAACAATGTTCAGTGTATCTCTTGCGATTCAATTCAATCTCCCGTAGAAAACCTCACTCCTTGTGCTAGATATCATTCCACATTTTTCTTAATCTCAGTTGTTCAGACCAAGCACTCTAGCTGCTCTTCCTGCTCTTCTTTGTCGCCTCGAACATGGGACTGTAATTCGAAGATCTTCTTTTTCTATAGCATTACACAGGCCAGTGTAGTAGGCATATTTTGGCTTTCCGGACTACCTCCAAATTTTCATATATGTGGCTCATAGATCTCGCAGTTGTATCTTATCCTCTATCGCCCTATTTGTATATAGCACCATATATTCAGGGAAGAATTTTTCACTTGCAAATTTTCATTTTCTGGTCTGCTTTGCAATATTTTGAAGAGCATGGATTTCGTATTCCGAGCTTGGAGTTTGGACATCTATGTCTTGCCAAACCGAAATAGCAGCGCCTTCATAGGGTAAATTTTCGGTGAATCTCCTCTAGGTTTGTATACTTATTAACCAGTACAATGGACTAATGCTTCTTTGTTTGTTTACACTAGTATAAGTTCTCGATTTTGTCTTCATTTAACATATATGAAGAAATGATGAGTCTTAACTATAAATTCATTGGTCTTTTCCAGGATTTACCTAAGTAAGTGGGTAGACTGGTATGTTCCGATCAGTTTAAGCCATTGACACAATACTTTGGATAAGATTTTAAATGCCTCTATAGTTCTTGCAAAACAGAGGATCGCCTTTCTTGATATCATTCCATAACATCCCCATGTTTGAAAAGCTCCGGATACATCGGAAGCGGTATCCTCATTGTTACTTGTATTGTCTTGTCATCAGATTTTTCTAAGCTGTCCCAATATCCTCTATACAGAGAGGGAGGATGTCCTCTTTATTGACTGGGAATGGGTTTTTTTTCTTGTTTTTCTTGCTCTGTCAGCCTCTATAGGCGATCCGAACTTCTGGAGAGCGTTAGGTTATGTTATGCGGATAGTCGTGGAATCCTAGTGGTACTTATTACAGTATTACAAAATTGATTAGCCGGATAAGGTTATCACTTAAACCCTGTGATTCTTGACTAAATGGCCGAAGTTATGTTTGTTACTCATTTTGCCATTGATTCCTCAAATACGATTTTGACATTATACTCCATAAAGTTCATTCAGGAGGTCATACAAGTGCTTCCTGATACAGTGTTCATCTTTCCGATAGGGGCTTGTGCATATATTATGGCATATTATGAGAGGTGATCGCCTATATCCCCACAATGAATCAGCGTCCTAACATGTGATTGGGCAATTTTCAATTTATTCGATTTTGTATATCTGACCCTATCCACTGACTTCATCCTATTCCTACGCCAACGAGCCGGTTACATGTCATTTACCCTCTTTTCCACGAACTTGACTTGTTCTTGGATATTCTTATCGGCCGAATATATTGAAATATTTTCTACTTCTGTTTGAAGCTGTGACACCACCATTGATTCGATCTAAAGAATTCGTCCACTGCCATATTTATTGCGCTGTTATCTTTGTCTCCTCATTCAGACCTATTTCTACGAGTATAATTTCAGTAGGTCGAACCAGTGCATTATGGTAATCGTAATCACTTGGAAATGAGATAAGCAATCTTGACGTGTAGTATCAATTACAACACTGGCATTTGCCAGGTTGACGTCAGTCAGTATCAGTAATTTTGTTAAGGAAATCACACTTGTTGTTGCGAGTACCAGTTGGAATACACAAATCCTTCGTTTGATAAATATCTATCTATTATTCTTCTATCTACTTTAATTGAATTTTATACGAGTTTTAAATAATTTTTTTTTTTTTGGATATCTGTGTTAGTATTCATATACGAATAAAAAAAATAAATTAATTTTAATTTATATACACAATAATATTGAAACAATACTTCATACCGTAAAGTATAGAAAGCAAAGTAGAATTTTTCGTATTGGGTTACTGCGTCACTTAAGCGGGATTCTCTTGAAGTTTCCGTTAAATGCATTCAAAATCGGTCATTTTTCTTAACACAATTAGCCGGAGCTTAATTGATACCAAGCCTGGGCCCAAGAATCTGATGACAAGAAGTTTTAACAAATGTAGGGATTTTAAGATCTTGTTTTTTTGTTTAAATCTCTTTGCCAACGTTTACTTGAATATTTTAGGATTCAAATTAATTTTAATTATAAATATTGTGACTTTAGTACTTACCAAAGGGGGGGGGGGGGGGGGGGGGAGATAACTTTTTATATAAAATATACATCGAAAAACGTATATCTGGAGAATGTTGTCAAGCACTAGATTTCGAAATACCTCTCACTTTAGACCTTAAACAAAAATGATTAAGCTAAATAAAATGTTAAAATGAAACAAAAATAATTAATAAATGTCGTTGTACGATTTTGCTCTTTATAGTCTTATTTTTGTTTCTATTTTTTTCTAATTCGTCATGTCTTTGCCTGTGTAAATTTTTGTATTGACCACACTGCAACCTTTTGAATGAATCGATGTGCATGCCTTGAAATAAAAAAAAAAACGAAACAACCACATTGCCTGCTGATAACTATGCACATATACTCATATGCCAATATTACCTCACTGCTAATCTTAGCTTAATCTTCTTACTAACACAAATAACTATTTTTTTTAGTTTTTACCAAATATATATGATACACAACACTCAATTTAACTGCCAAAATACGAAACATAAACACCCCCCAAAAAACACCAAAACACACTATGTACACATTATTTTTCTCTCAAAAACAAAAAAAAAAACAAAAAAAAAATGAAAAAAATCATTAAATAACATTCCAACTTCATAAACAAAATATAGCTCCACATTCACCGCGACGCCAAAAGCTAAATCTTCGTATGAAATCACTTAGCTTGGACTCACCCGAGTCATCTGAGTTGCATGGACAGATGCGACGAAGACCACCAGTAGCTGGAACATCTTCATATTATCATGGTGGGTCCGGAGGTCAATTGGAGCACAGTACACCGCCATCCAACAACAGTCGATTGCATTGTGAGTATCCTAAAGAGATAAACAACAAAACAAAAAACAATTTTCTCTATCTCTCTGTCTTCCATTTTTGTGTCCCTCATTTCATCCCTCTTTTATCCTTTGGAATCCTTCAAACTAACGAGAACAGAAAAATATAAAAAAAAAACATTAAATGAAAACGTATTACAAAAAATGAAACTCTGAGCTGGGTACTCGAAACTATAGAGCGCTGATGTCTGCCTTACTTCCTGGACAAATACGTATACACGTATCACAAACAAAAAAAAAATACAAAAATCCTTCAACGCTACACTTTACATTTTCCCGCAGAAAACTATCAAGATTTATGCGAATAATACATAAAACGGAACACCAAAATGAATATATACATTTATGTATAATTTTTTTTAAGTTTTTCTCTGATTGCAAAGTAAAACATCAACTTCAAAAATAATAACCTTAATACACAGATCCACGCCCCCATTTTCGCACAGAGTCATGTCATCATAGACGTAAATTTAGGACAGAACAAATTCAAAAACTATTTCACAGTACACTGTTACTTGTAGATTTTTTTTTCTTTACTTCATTTCGTTTTGTAAATAAAGAATAAAGTTGAGAAAAAATTTGATATCCTTAAATTAAAAATAAGGAAACTACAAAAAACAAAAACTAAAATAAAATTCTAAAGTAGAAATGAATTTCAACGCTTTAAATTTCTATAATTAAAAGAGCGTAGTAGCAGATACAAAGAAGTTACATTTATAGTTTTCTTTTTAAAAAAAAAATGCACGACCCATAATGAACTAGATACTTTAAACGCAAGTAGAATTTTTTTCTATCTCTAGATCGTAGATACTAATTTAAATGAACCCAAATAATTTGATTGACGATTATGTACGATTATATTTTTTTAACAAAACCTTTCGATTGAAAATTTTGTTTATTTTAAAATAATTTTATAGCACCATCTAGCCCATCACATCAGAGAAAGTTACTTTACGCAAACCGTGGGATGCGAACCGGATCAGTGGATCTACCGGATGACATGGAAAAATCACTATCGTCAGCCAGTACCTCACCATGTCCTTCTCCCGTAAGACAAGTACAGGTAGCTTTGAGCTTTTTGCAAATCATCTCAAATCAAATTAAAATACCATAGATATTTAAAAGAATTAGAATAAAACACAATTTAGTTTAAAATTTAGTTAAATTTTTACTGGCAACCCTTTCCCGTTCTGTTGTAATTTGTAGACAAATGCTATTATAATATTCGCTTAGGTTCCGGAAATGGGACATTTTTGGCCTTTTAAAGAATAGGGGATTGCTACATATCACCACCAGCATTCAAAATAGCCCATCTATAAGCATAGGTCCATATCTAATATTGTTGCTGTATTTTGTGTTTAACGTAGATGCTTGTCATGAAGGGTGGTACTCTTAATGTGGCAGGAACACCTACGTGAAAGTCAGTTTAAAGTCATGTGTATAGCATGAATTTCTCGTTTGCTACTCCACGTTGACCTAACCGATAAGGCAAATTGACTCTTCCTGTAATACGGATCTAAAGTTAAGGCACTATGACCCTACCGCAATAGGTCCTACCTTCAATGAGTTGGCTGGAATCGAAGTTCCAGGGAATTCTATCTGTAGTGGTACCAAAATATAGCCTCCTAAGCTGTCGAAATCTTAAAACCCCTTCAGTATGGGCTTCTTGCAGTCAAAGACTGATCACAGACAAAAGCGGTCAGCTCTGAGTCTCATAGCACAAAACCAACAACTGATCTGTCCTTGAACGATTCAGACCACACCATTGGAAAAACATAGCCAAGGAGGCTCACAGTTTGATAAAGGGTTTTCTAATAAGAGTATTTATTTTGAACTATTGTCCTTTGTCAACAGAAGAACAAAATGAAAAAATTATTAAATTGTTCATCATATTTTCGTACATTTTCACATCTAACTTATTTGCGAGTACATATGTGGCCGGGGTGAACCTAGGCCTCAACCAAACCACTTTAGTGCCGAAGATAAAATTGATCGAACTCACCTTACCTTCCACTCGCGTGTGGCGCCTAATGTGTGTTCCCCCTCTGATGCGGCGTACCTTGGAGCTCGAATCCAAGATGCTTCGGGCGGGATCTGTGCTGCCATTCATTCAACATGGCCCAGGCGTTTCACATATTGAATCTGTAGACACCTAACTAGACCTATGTCACTGTACAGGACGAACAGTTCGTGGTTGAATCTCCTCCGCCATTTCCTGATAATACGGGGCCGAAAAATCTTCTTTTCTCGAAACGGCCAAGCACTCCATTACCCGCTTCTGCCAAAGTTCGAGCCTCTGCGCAAGAGAGCAGGTCCAAGATGAAATGGGTCTCATACAAACCCAGTTTGGGTCTACAAGTATTGGCTCTGTTGCTCAATCGATTCCTAAGCCTAATAAAAAGCGATTGGTACCAGTGATTCTGTGTCTGATTTCTTCGATGCTGGAGCCGAAGTTCATCACTACTGTGTGTTAAAAAAAACATTCGTCTAAAAAACCAATGAAAAATGCTAGAATTTTATTAAATCATTTTTTTTTATTAAAGTATTGTATATATCAAAACGAATTGCGCAATTATATTTGTAGGGCATCCAGTCACCATTATTATTTACATATAATCCCTTGGCATCGTCTGTTTTCACTTAGCTTTTGCGCATGTTCTAAACTAAGGCCACTCCAAATTTGCTTCAAATCTTGAAGTAGTAGTTTTACTGTGGCTATTATTTTCCCTTTAGCTTCTGCTTCACTAAAGACCGCAAATTTTCTATAGGGTTCCCATCAAGACTTTGGAACGGCCAATCTAACGGCAAATCAACGTCCAATGCATGCAAGAGCGACTCCGGTCTTTTGATCGTTATTGAAAAACAGAGATTCGGCAGACTTTAGCAAATCCTTCTGGTATAGTTTTACCATGAATCGTCCATCGCGGTTTTGTGTGAATACTATTAACATTCCGAACCTTTTGGATGAGAAGCATCCATAAACATGAACTTTTGCTGGATGTTTTATGGTGCGTTACAGAAGCTTTTCATCTTTTTTTCCAGGCTTTTCTCCAATAATTATATACAAAAAAAGATGCCTCATTACTCCAATCCCAGCCTAAATTCTGTGTTACCCAACTTAGCCTCTTTTCAATATGGTTTTGCGTCAGTAGCAGTTTAGGTTTAGTACTTCTGTTTTTGATGCCAACTTCTGCCAAATGGCGTGGAATTGCTAGACGCTTAGTTCTTTTTTTGGACAATTTTTCATTTGCGTTCCTAATTGTTTGATTTTTTCGAAACAATTCACAAATTACATCATTGACCTTAATGGATGTGCTTGCTTTGGTCCCTCTACCTTACGCACCATCGATATTACCAGATTCCTTATAGCTCAATGTTCTCACAAATGTCTCTGCGGTAGGCTACAAACATGTATGTATGAGTAAAGTAATAGAAGTAATTTAACGCACGTTTTTCTGGGACACACTATACCTCAAAGTCATAACTGCGAATAGTGACGTTTTGGCCAAGCCGTCGGTGGTGAGGATACTTTCCTTATAACAGAAAGGCCGCTTCGGCTTCGATACACAAGAAAGCTTAGTTGATGGTTCGCTGTATTCATCCAATCACATCAACATTAGCCGCGTATGCACGCATGTAACCGAATGGCCTTAAAGAAGATCTTGCCTCTTTTGTTGGTCAGTGAAATTTCCCCAATTATTTCAAGAGTGAGGTTAAAAAAATCACATAACAATGGAACGCCTGATCGACCCTAATGGAGCAGTCAGAATTCCATCCTGCACATTTTGATGATTTTGGCAGGGATTTCAAAATTAGATGTGGCGGTATATACGAGTAGTTCGTCCTTGTGCACACTGTCATTTGCGGTTTTGAAGTCGACTAGTGCCGATATTAAATTACTGAATCGTTTCCAAATGTGAATATTTGATCGATGGTGAACGCTCCTGACCTGAAACCGCACTGGAGTGGACTAAGCAGATGACTGGTTTCAAATAATGACAGAATACGACAGATAGGATCTTATACGCTATGTTTAAGAGTCTTGTTCCTCTATAGTAGGTCAAAGGGTCTCCTTTCGGTGCTGATATTCCAGGTTTCAGGCATGCTTTCCTCGGAACATATTTTATAGATAAGCTGGTCCATTTTCCCAACCAGGTCCTCTCTATCTGCTTTAAATAAATTGCTTGTAGTTTCATTAGACTTTAGCTAAGATATTACTACCTTAACTTCGTTAAGCTCAAGTCGTCCGATTATACAGTCATCTTCTTCCAAGATAAATGGTTCCTTCTGACTAACAGCGGTATATCATTCCCTTTATGTAGTCACCAGAAATAGTGTCTCCATACCCTCAGCACCAATTACCACTCTACTACCAGTTTTCCATCTTTATCTTTAGAGGCTTCCGTTCTCAAAATTTCTTCTACTGCGCGCTTCTCGTGCTCTTTCTTTATTAGAAGCATGTGGTCTTCTCCAAGTCTATTTTATCGATAACAGCACGGCGTTGGCTTTGATTACTTCAGTTTGCTGGGCATAAACCTTATCATTACCTACCTTGTCACTTATATGGCCCAAAACAAAAAAACAATCGACGGTTTTAAATCGCATACTTTTGGCGGCCAATTTTGATTACCATTTCGATTCGGTCATTTTTTTCATAAAAAAGCAATGGTTTCGCCACTTTTAGTAGCGACGTATTGCAAATAAAGAGAGGCCACATCCATACTGCTGTCCAAAAACCGCAGTCAAGCGGTAGACGTTCTTGAGAGGCAATTCCGCATATTAAAACAGCCTTGAAGAAAGGAATATGACTTCTTCATCAAATTCATGGCAAACCTACAATGCTGCTGATGGTCGACAGGCCTAGTTCTTGCGTCACTTAAATCGTTTGGAAGCCAGAACCCTAGAAAATTAGTTGAAATACATGCATATATGTGAATAGATAGATAGCTGGAACTGATCGCCACTCATTCAGGAGCTTAATTGAGAATACTCACGATTATACTGCTTCGGCATTCAAATTTTTGTTTTCACTGATGAAAACCGTCCCACAAACTCCAAATATATGGTATGTATGTATATTATTCTGTTATTAAGTACCCGCATATCTTCCGAAGCTCAAAGCCATTGCCATTGAATAACGATTCCTATTGTCAATCCTTACAGGCTTCAAAGTTGATTAGGAATTTCCGCTACTACAAGATAATACCCGACCGATATATTATATGGTTGGTTGCTATATGGCTTTTTGACGGAGTTTCGCATTGTTGAGTTCACGGTGCAAGCAAATGTAGTTTGTACTGAGTATCTGGCATGGTAAAAAGACGAGTGCAATTTTATCTAAGCCAATAGTTACCTACATTCTGCTGAAACTGCATTGCTGGTAGTTTTCTTGGGTTTACTTTACTAGGCACGCTATTTCCAGTTATCCAGATCAAGCATCTGGCATCTGGCATCTGTGATGGCTGAGTTCCTCAAAATGAAGACTCTGTCTTCCTTGTCATTTCAAACCTGTGGCTGGGATCCCAAGATCTTCTTAGCGCTGTCGTTTTTGTTCATCGTTTCGAAATGTTCACCAGGGCGAGGACTACTTCTTCGCTGTGTGCAAATATGCACTCTTTCCATTATCGCATTTCAATATTTTGGCTATTAAGCGAATGCTCAAAGTGCTGTTAAAAGACATCTATACTATAATTCATCGCCCTCTTGTATAAATGCCGAAAGTTGTTCATATTTCGTAAACTTCTCAATTTCCTTGAGCCTCTTTTCTTTTTCCACTCTTCCCGCGCTGCTCCTGTCATACACCGCGGCGACTTTAGCTCTACATCCTTTATGGCCTGCTTCCATTATTTCCACGCATCGTTATATCACCAACATTCTTTCGTTGACATCTATCACTTTTCGGTTCTTTATAGTCGCTGGCTATTTCAGGAGTGCTAAGGTTTTCCACATTATGCCTAATTTTTCCCACCATAGTTTCTTTTCGACAGAACGCGACTGCGACGAGAAAATGGTCGATCTTGCTGCACTGAAAATGTAAACATTTAGAATCGAGATGTATTCCGATGTCTATTAGCGCGTGGAATATTTGATTTGCGTTGTATCCATCTGGAGATAGCCAGAAGTTCATAGGATTTCTTCCTTTACATCGGGTACACAAAAGCGCCTTTCGCCATGTCAGTAGGGAGTATGGAATTTAGCTATATTACATCATCTGTCCGTAAACCTAAATATTAACGTCTTTAACCAGAGAGTCAACCAACATGGACCATTGTAGGTGAGACAGGCGGCGGCAAGTGAAAACAGGATGCGAGCAGCCTTATTGACAACATCTGTGAACATCTGTTACAAAATGCGAAGTGCGTACTCTTTCTTGTGGATTGCACATTAAATTTTGATCAATTTTGAAGCGCAGTCGCACAAAATCCGCCACGGCGTTTACTTGTTTCATCTTAGACAAAGAAGTCATTAACAAAGCTGCTTTGCATACAAGAAGTTCGTTCGTTTTTTCTATGTTCTTCAGCTGGAAGAATCTCAGACCGTAAGACTTAAGCTCTCAGCAGGCGAATAGTCGCTTTTGCCAACTTTTAATCTAAATTCTACTGTCATTGTTCGACAGGGGTTTGTATATAAGCCAGTGACAGACTAGCAAAGATGCTTCTCTTCAGAGTTTTAAACAGCTGATCCATACCTTTTTAGAGCATTACCTAGCTCACTTTATGAACCTGTTCTCACTGGGCTAAATATAAAGTGAGTTTCGGGCATAAAACTGATGGTCTCTCCTTTTGACTCTTGATTTGTCACTTTTGAAGATTTTGATCAGTGTATTGAGTGTTTCCATATTTTCTCAATATCTGTAAAATTTGCAGCCTTGCTTTAAATTAATCTTAAGTAATTAATTGTGAAGCCTTCAAAATTGCTGCAGATCTGTACTCT
Source organism: Volucella bombylans (assembly GCA_949129095.1). NCBI lineage: Eukaryota > Metazoa > Arthropoda > Insecta > Diptera > Syrphidae > Volucella > Volucella bombylans. Next base: position 100,512,189 of record OX422141.1, on the reverse strand, counting down.
ACTGTGCATTCTAATATTGATACTATTGAACGATTTTTCTTGGCAGTTGATAGCATTTGGTGAAGGCACTTGTACTGGTCAGCTCCTTTACTTTTTATCTCGTTCTAAGCGTAGTTCTGCCAAGTCTTTTGTGTTCAGTAAAATCAGGACTTTCCAGCTGATTTGGGATTCGATGAATTTTTGGCCTGATATGCTAACCTCATAGCATAGCACATTCTAGCTATCCTAACCTAAGAGTACCTGTTGCATATATATAGTGTCAAGTCGACTAATTATTGCCCTCATTTTTTCTTTCCATCTGTTGTCGTTTAACTATTCCTATGTAAGGTCAGCTACTGTTTGAGTTACAGGCTTTTTACCTTTGCGTATCTGAACTGCATGCAATACAAGACACTGGTTATAACGTCATAAAACATCTCTAAATACATTTAATAATAAAATAAATTACTAATATTTGCACATTGCTTACAGCGCGCAGTATGATGTACAATTATTCTTGTGAATATATTTAAGATTTATAAAATTCGTATTTTTTTGTAGAAGTCTCATCGACTACTGCCAACAAATTTATATGTGATCCTCTACAACTTCAAGGCAAGACATGCAGACGAACTGGACCTAAAAGCTGGCTATAAGGTAAGTCATTCTTGTAAGTGTAATTGTTAATTTCTTTTTCAAAAGAAAAAAGATTTTAATTGTATGATATAATTACAAGGCTTAACCAATGATCCCTAGATGTACTCCTCTAAGCTTTGCCTCTCAATTTCATCAGGAATCAAACAAAACTTTGTGAATTCATCCATCCGACTGGTCTTAGATACTTACACCACTTTAGAAGTTTTCAACAATTATGTCTATATACGAGTAGAAGATTAAAGTTTAAAATTGTGTAAAATGTCAATGGGTCATAACAGATTAGTAATGTACCCATTTGTAAAGGTCGGACTACGTTTGCTCGTTCAAAATCTATCCAAAATCAGTCTAAATACAGAAAAAGTCACCTTCGAATGAATTGATGTGGACTCCTTGTCAAAACTAAAAGGTTACGAGACAGTTACTAAAACGTATCGCTGCGCAGACTCGAACTGCTATACCTGGTACACGTTTATTTTATTTTCATAATCTTCCTTCTTCCCATCTTTAGTAAGAACAATAAGCATTGGAATTTTGATGGCCTTGCGCGACCACTGTTGTTTGACTCTAAACTTATTGACATGCCTTCTGATGCAATGCCACCAGACCTCCTGTTGCTGCGAAAATGCGAAATCGACTTTCTCCATGCATAATGGTTTCGGGAACAATCTGAACCAGGAAAGGAATGCAGTCGAGTCCTTATGGATGGTTCCAAAACCAATCTAGAATAAATCATTTGTGTCTTTGTGGAACATGATGCCAAAGAACAGTATGGTGAAAAATCAGTGAAGGGACCAAGTATCATTATTTTACTTAGTCCTCCCTTGAATGGAATTCCCGATGATGATATTGGGTCTCTTCAGTTTGACGAGCATTTTCAGATCCAGGATATATACTCGTATTATTATTTAAGCCAGATACTGTTGCAATTGAAAAAACTGAATATTCTAGTATAGGCTTTGATTAGCTAGGGATTGAGGTTTTGCATTTGTCAATAAAGGAAGATGACGATTAAGTCACCGGCCAAACTCTTGCGAGAAATAATATACTGCAACAAACCCAACAGAGGCTGAGGTATTGTTGTCCAGCTATTAATCTAATGACACAGGTCCATTTAACTTAAAGTAATCTTAACACTTGTCACTTCAACAGTTGTAGATCCATTGTATTGTAATACTCCTGGGAAAGCATAAGAGTAAAATGCGATATCTACTCTTGGAACCGTAGAGATTTCTCGAAAAATTTATCAAAATCGCTGATTTTCACAGAGCAAAGATCATTTATAGCTCGGAATAAGTGACTATTTCGGGAATACATTCTGATACGTACCAAAGCAAGGCAGTTGCAAGGATGTGCACTTCAGAATCTTCTTCATTGCGCAAGTTTTCCAACAGCACCATGTCCTGTGATAATGTTTGTGATTTTGATGATGTCTCTTACTTATACTAAAGTTCAATCTTGATGGTTTATGCCATATGAGTTTAGATGTCTCACAATTTTTCCTTACGATCCGATTCTGGCAAATTCATTAGTGACATAGTTCCCTAGGACGCCGAGTATTCTACAAAACCCTCACGGAGTGTGATTTTGTGCTGCTTACTTATGTATATAACCCAAAAATCGTTGGTATTTGAAGGAAGCGATGTGATCACTATTTGACTCACTGCAGGCCACCGAGTAGCTACACGGCAGTGGGGTAGACCTACTGCATGAGTAAAGGGCAGCTAGAGCTTTTTTTATTTCGCTCTGCTGTGTTTTCCTTCTATTTCGGTCTATAACCTAGGATGTCAGGTACACTCCTCAAGACACTCAGAGGGCTCGATTTCGCCTGGATGGAATGATACTGTTCATCTTGGTTTTTCTTATATTGAATGCTTAATACAAACATATAACTTAAAACTAACATCAATGAGACATGTAAGAGGTCATGGAGCGTGGGAGAGAGAATTTCAAAGACTGGTTTTGTTGATGTTGAAGTCGATCGCATTAACTATGTTGTTATCAGTTCGCAGCATTCTGGTGAAAGTTTTTTTACAGACGTAATCGGTTCGGTTAAAGTTGATGTGGAATAGGAGTGCAAACCTAAGGTTGCGTGGATTAGTATTGATGGATATAATTTGGAGGAGTAAGGCAGTCCATACAATTAGTACATCAGCGACTTCTTGATGTTTTTTGGGGCCTAGAGATTAATTAGCTTAAAGACACGGATTTAGTGACGTAAAGATTAGAGAATTCCTTGGACCATCGCTTAATGAATCCCAGTGAAGAGTTAGCTTCGTTAATAATATTATCAAAATTAAGTTCTTTATCGCATATAACGCCTAAATCGCGAAGTAAGGTAACAGGGGGTATTAACTCATTGCCGATGAAATGGGACATTGGTCAGAGGGTACAGAGATGTGCTTGTAGATCTTTATATAATAGATGGAAATGCGGGATTCTTTGATAACTAAATCTACATCATTGATTGCCAATATAAATATCAGGTACACCAGATGTAGTAAGGTAGATGTAGTAAAACAGACCATCTCCGTTTCGGTAGATTTTATCTTAGGGACAAAGCTACATACCCAAGAGAAAAGTATCCCGGAGTACAATTGGGGAATAGTACGAGTAGAGTATATGTGGGTGTCAAAAAAATTAAATTAATTTTTGGCGCTGTAATCCGGAATGGATTAAGGCCAAGTGTCTGGAGTTATTGTTAGCGGAAACATACGATTTCTGCTTATCTATGTTGGCCGGGATTTAAACCCAGAATCTCTTGCGAACTTTCGGCGAACTTTACAACTGCGCCACACCAACACTCCACCACGCCACTATAAAATTACGTTCCATTGTACAGTAGTGGAGAAAGTACTCATCCTTGCGGCATGTCTCGATGTCTGATAGACATAGATAGAGTTTACATAAACTCTGTACTCTGTTCTTCAATAGGTATACTATGATACGGTTGTGAATGATATGTTACATTGGGCAGATTTAATGTTATTGAAAGTATACTTTGTGCTGAAAAAGTCATTATAACATACCGTCTCTTACTCTATTACCGTTACTACTCTATATATACCAAATCATATATTGTAGATCCATTATAATATGATGTCGATGCAACGATTACCGTATCAAATTCGGACTTGAAAGAAAACTTGCAGACGCCAATTTGGAAAAGTCGACGGGCTGGAGTTGCAATCAGCGACGCCTTATGACCAGTCACAGACACATGAGTGGAAATAATATCCAACTACAACATAACTGGATATAAGTTATTGGCAAGCAAAGAGCTTTGCTTAAATTCTATCAAGATTATTTGCAAAGTTTTTAAGTCGTAACACAATAGAAAAACAACAATGTCTAGCGAAGAAGATAGCTAGGGATTGAAGATTGGCAAGTAATCGAGGTGATAATTGAACTACAGGTGATATGCACCCCTTGCCTAAAGAACCAGATGACCCAGATCGCAAGAAAACTTTTCAAAACAAAATCAAAGGATCCAAACCGTCACATACAGACTCAAAACTAATATACGAGGGTTGTCTGAAAAGTAACGTAAAGATAGCGGCACTCGTCAATAAAAGCTAGTGAATGCTGGTTGTGCATCTTTTGACAGTTAGTTACCGAAGTTTCAGTCATTTTGGAATAGTTTTTAGTTGACAGTCGTTTGAGTGAGTCGATGTGAGTGTTTTTGTGAAAATGGAAAAAATTGAGTATCGAGCTGTTATTAAATTCTTGTTTTTGAAAGGCAATACGCCTACGCAAATCAAAAATGAGTTGGACTCTATATGTGGGGACTCTGCACCATCATTTACCACAGTGAAATTTTGGACAGGTGAATTTAAACGTGGCCGTAAGAGCTTGGGAGATAATGAACGTTTGGGACGTCCAAAAACTGCAAACACTGACGATAACATTGCTAAAGTTCACCAAATGGTGTTAGACGACCGCCGAATTAAAGTAAGAGAGATTGTAGAGGTTATGAAAATGTCCAAAGAACGTGTTAGTTAGATATTAAATCAAGTTTTAGGCATGAGAAAGCTGTCCGCGCGTTGGGTGCCACGTTAGACCAAAAAGGTGATCAAATGAACATTTCCAAAGCTCTGTTGGCGCAGTTTAGGGGCAATAAATCCGAGTTTTGGCGTCGATTAATTACTGTAGATGAAACTTGAACACACCATTATACGCCCGAAACAAAAGTTCAGTCAAAACAGTGGACTGCAACGGGCCAGCCGGCTCCAAAAAAAGCAAAAACTGTTTTTTCGGCTGTGAAATGATGGCAACTGTTTTTTTTGGGATAGTAAAGGTGTTATCTTAATCGATTATCTTCAAAAAGGAAAAACCATTACAGGAGCATACTACGCATCATTACTTGCCAAGCTGAAGTCAGAAATTGCGGAAAAACGGCCACATTTGCAGAAAAATAAAATCCTGTTTCACCAAGATAACGCGCCGTCTTACACCTCAGCGGTTGCCATGTCGAAAATCCATGAATTACGGTTTGAACTGCTTGACCATCCGCCTTATTCACCAGATCTAGCCCCAAGCGACTTCTTGTTGTTCCCTCATCTAAAAACTGCGCTCGGAGGACAAAGATTTTCGTCAAATGAGGAGGCAATCACCTTCGTGAACAATTATTTTGCAGAGAAAAACGCCAAGTACTATTTGGACGGGTTAGAGATATGGGGCATCGCTGGGAGAAGTGTGTAGAGTTACAAGGAGACTATGTAGAAAAATAAAAAAAAAATTTGAGAAAAAATGTCGTGTATCATTGCTCGGTCGGAAATTTTTCAGACAACCCTCGTATATCGTATCCAACCAATTTGCAGCATACTATGCCACAGGGATTCGGTGCTGTTATCTGAGAGTTTACGAACGTGCCGGAAGCAAATACTCGCAGGAGCAAAAGAAAAATCTTCAAGCAGTTTTGGTTGTTTTGAAGTAGTTTAGTAATACAAGTAAACAACGGCAAAGCTCAAAGTGCATGACTAATGCAACTGCCACACATTCTTGAGTCGTGTTAGTAGTGGCAGTGCAATCAGTACATCAACTGATTCCGAAATTCATGGTTCGAACAGTGGCGTTCTGATAGGTGTGGCACAGGGGCACTCATACGGTTCCTCTAGGTCAATCACATTTGTACAATGCATTTGCAACATCATCTCATATGAAGATGATGTTTCATTGAAAGTATCGCTGCCACCCAGTCAGCCAGAATGAACAAAATTCAATTAGAATTCAAAATTCAAGAAGAAGTTGTCTAATGAGGAGATTCTCGGGAAATGACGTACGATTGTCAGCGTAGATCATCCAAATCGTAAGTACAAGTGAAGAAAATTGGACAAGATGACAAAGGTACTGCTTACTCAGCCACTGAATCACAACCACAAAATGAATTGATAATCAATCAGATTCTGGTAGTTTGAGGGAACAAACATCCGGACGTGTTTAACTTTTGGGTTATCTAGTTTCGGAAGAGCTAAGGGTGGTGATGGAGTACCTACCGAGAGGCTCACTGCTTAACGTAGTTACTGAAACATGCATGGACGAAGGCCAGATTGCAGCTATTTGTCGTGATGTACTACAAGCTCTAGAATTCTTGCACAGTAATCAGGTGATACATAAGGACAGTAAGGGTGATAATATATTGCTGGGCTTTGACGACAGTGTTAAGCTGTCAGATTTCGGTTTCTGTGCAACTGCGCAGGGTTACATGTATTCCCGTACATAATTATCGGTGGAGCAACCTTACTTACCGACATACTCGTATTTAGCTCAAGTATCCACATGAATAATTGTTTACTTCATCTTTTCGATCAGCTTGATTTCAAGGCGAAAAGTTCAATATCTTAGCGAAAAATCTGCACTTTCGATACAACAGATCAGCACAGTATCGCTCATGTTTTCAGTTTGTTGCCATGTTTCTCAACAATTTGTTTTGCCCATTCAAATCTTACTAATGAACTTGTAGATTCCGATTCCATTTTACTGATTTTTCAAAGGACACACTTTTAGCGTCGTGTTTCTCATGTGTACTTGTTTGGATTTCTAAAATGCATTTTAGTTATTTTCATCATCAGTTGCTTGGGTTTCTTTTCATCCACTTGGTTGGGTGGATGGATTTAGTCTCATTACTGGCATTGCAAATTTACACCATTGCAGCAATAGTCAATTTATTTTCCGACTATATAGCTAAAGTTGTTGGCCATCTTGGTGTATCTCCTACCGTCACATCTAACAGCTGAATATGAAATGTAATTTTTACATTTTCATACACGACTGAGCTTGGGTTACTCCACTACTGAAACCGATGCAGTTTGAGTGGATCCGCTGTCAGGTAGATACACATATACGAGTATGCATTTTTTTCCTCCGCTGATTTTGAGTCTACGTTTCATTAGAAACACCAATCCCTTTAGTGTGAACATTTTCAGACAAGTCAGGCTATGGCCGATATTAAGAATTGATGCTTTTGCACCCGCTGGTTATCAATTCAAACACTTTAATTATCTAGTAAATCTTACTACCTGGATATATGATATAGTATTAGGTAATCCTTCGCGAATGCGAATTTTATTCACGAATTCACGTTACGAAATAATCACATAACCTCCACTATCCCATTCTCCGGTGGAGCAAGTCATTAAAGCTACTTGCACTTTGAGTTTATGAAAATTTAAAAAATTGTACAAACAATACCAAACAAATATGCAAATACCTTTTGCAAGAAAGTCATATCCCAATGAGTATTGAGTCCATTAAAACTTCATCCAGGGATGGATACGTGTTTGCAAAGTCTTTCATTACGTTTTGAAAAATAAAAAAAATAAAAAATAAGAAAATGAAAAGCAAAACTTTTGAAACCATCTGGTACAGTAGGAATCTTCGTCGAAAAACCTTTACAATTACCAACATCAGTTTTATTCAGATGCATTTTCATGCATACATATTCCATTATCCGGCATTTCATTGCACTCAGTTTCCCACTAGAAAATCCTTTTTCCTTCAACAATTATTCGGGAATACAGTTCATCCCTAAGGACCTGGTGAGTGGTGAAGCAATAATGCCAATCGAAAGATATCCTGTGACAAATGAACGTGGACGAATCGTTTTTCATTTAAATTTCGAAGTTCGCAGATAACTTTTGACAAACGTTTTTGAAAAACGATTTATTTCCCAGTAAAATCAGATTTTAGCTCAATAGATACTGTCTGATATTTTTGTAATTATTTATACATATATCCGCCCTAAAGCAAGATATCCGAAATCGAGGAAGCCACAGAATAAAGGCAACTCAGAGTGACGCATAATTGGGGTGCTTTTTACATAGTTTCATTCAAAGTGGGATGATTGCAAAATGAATGACTAGGTATTTGAGTGTGTTATGTATTATATTTGCATCCAAGGATAGAATATACTAGATAGGTACTCGTACATTTGAATCGTCAGAAATTCTATGGCATATTCGACAAATACAATACAAAAGCGTCCTAGGGCAAGTACTTCAACAATATATCAAAGTCATTTTGCCATTTACAAGTCTCGTCGAAAGGCGAGAGAACCAACTATTGTGCGATATTTGAATCAAATACAAGCTACGTTCGTATATATGTGTATGTACATACCATGAGTATAAGGACGTGTACGGATATGTACACATTTTGTTGTAAGAGGCTGGTGGAAAAAGAGAACTCAGCGTGCAATTTTTGTTGCCATAAAAACCAAGAAATCCTTATCGGGTCCCCTGGTAGGATAATGCCTTCCAACGAGTGGTTTCTGAAGCGCTATAAGTCCCCAACTGTAGAATTCCATTGAGAATTGTGAGTTAAAAGTGTGTAGTAGTGAATGAGGTTATGTTTTCCCTCTTTTTATTGTCAAATTTTTTCAAAACATATTATGAAGGTTAAGTATTATTACACTTTGGGAAATTGTGGAATGTATTTGACGTATACTTATATTTTGAAAACTTAGTTAAAAAAGGTAACATTTAGAATGCGAGTAAGAGAAGATATTTTGTACAAACTCTAAATAATGAAATCTAATCGACCGCTTTCCATTCTGCTAGAGGTAGTTACTTTTAAATCTCGGGAATATTGCAAGCACAACTTCCTTGCATGTATTTCACCCATAAAAGAACGCTCGACCGAGAGGAATGTTTTCATTAGCAGAACCTTGGTCAAGCTAGGCCCGAGGTCTCAGGATTGACAACATGCAATCTTTAATGTTTTATGATATCTTACAATAATAAAGACCATCGTAACTATTGCCTGACAATATTTTTGAGATGGAATAGTGCATGGTTTAACAAAACAGTCCGTCATCTATGCCATTAAATCCGTCAGCCATGGTTGTTTTAAACAAGGTTCTTTTTTAAAGGCATGGAACTTAAAAATTAATTACGCTTCAGTCCGAGGTGGACGATGGTCTCAGCTTACATGCCTCTTCAGCTAGCACGATCTTTTGACAACTACCTCCAGCTGCGCACACGAAGTTGGCTTAGATTCCTTCATGAGGTAGTCCTCCGCTGCGTTGTCGCTCTGGGTTTGTAGTCAAAAATCCTCCGAACCGGGCTCTGGTGTCCATGCGTTCAATGTGACTTAACCATTTAGTCATTTGAGGTTTTCCTACAAGTTTGGTATCACTATTCAACTCGTAGAGTTCTCTTTTGAAACGTTTTCTCCGTTCCCCATTGTTGCGAATAACTTTTCTCCTGACCGCATTTTCATCCGCTTTCGGTAGTATCTACGCTTCTGCACCGTAAAGCAGGACTAATATGATAAGACCAAGGAAGTAGAGATTACTAAGAATGATTTTTCACATAATTTCAGCACTGGTGTCGTTATCGCCGTTCATAACGGAGCCGAGGTAGATAAAGTGACATATTACCTCCAAGTTGTAGCTGCCTATCGTAACGTCTTGTCCTAGTAGTCAATGATGTATCATATATCCTCCTTTATAGGCAGCATATACCGTCTTTTTCCTTCGATGACTGCTATGTGTCTCTTTTCTGCTTCTGCTCCAATAGTCGCGAACGCTTCATTTGCAGCTCATCATGTTTTTCCCATTATGTCTGTGCTGCCTGCGTATACGAGTAGCTGAACAGACGGAACCTCCGGAGTTGATTTGCTAGTTTCTAACAACTCTTTGCAGAACGCTTTTTAAAAAATTACATCAGAAAGTATCGTCTTGTTTAAGCCCTTTTCTGATATTCAAGGTCTTGGTTTTGTCATTATCGACCTTGACGGAGCAGCGTGCATTCCCTCTCGTCATCCTCCGCAGTCGAATGAGCATGGCACGGATGCCAAAACTTTATAGCGCATCTTTTTAGATGCTATTTTATGTTGCTTTGAAAGTGAAGAAGGAGTGGTTTTAATCCATTTGGACTCGCGTTCTTTCAAGATCTGGCGTCATATGAAAACTTGACCCACGGTGGACTATCCTGGCCAAAATCGCACTAAGAAGGGTGATGAACTCGTACAATTCAAAAAGTGTCGTGATTGCGGTCTTTGGTGTATCTGCTGATACGCATGCTGTAAATCTAGTACAGAAAAAATGCTCTTGCCGCAGAGTATATACCTACGTAACATCGAGCGTGCATTGGTATCGGGTACCAACCAGGAACTGTCTTGGCGTTCAATGCCCTATAATAGCCGCACAGTCTCCACTCTCCATTTGCTTTTGGCACTGTATGGTTTGTAGATACCGTGTGCCATCAAAAACTGAAATTGTTTTTCGCCAGCCTACAGAACTCCCACAGCAGCAGTTCAAATTAACTCTCCCTTCGCTTGAAGCATTGTCTTTCTATTGAGCAGGACTCCTCACCTGACATACTCCAAAAAATCAAATCGCTGCAGAAAATCAGAGCCAATTATGTCCATTGAAAAATTCGTCTTGAGCTAAATGACAATTTAAGGCGGCGGCGTTCACCATACGTTCGCATTGTTGAACCATATGCTGCAAACAACTCTATGCCATTATTGTGATCGTACTTATCTTTTGCCCTTGGTGGTAATATTGAAACTTCAGCTCCAGTATCAATTGAAAATTTATATTTTGTGCCCTCGTCATGAAATGGTGTCTTCTGGTCCACGGGGCGAGGGACCAGAAATTCTGTCTAGGTTTTTGTGTCAGAAGTGAAGCTGCGATGTTTGCTGCACTTTTGTGCGTCTTTGTCGAATCTACCCGTGATACCAGCAAACGTTTGGTGTCGGATCAGGTTCGTAATATGGGTGTCGATTTTTCGTACAACGACTAGCTGAACGTGTGAGAATATGTGCATTTATTTGTTCTTCCAACCGTGACATGTGAACGGAAATCTCATTCACATTATCGCCAGTAGATGCATTCCTTGAAGGAGCCACTTCTTCTATCTTATCAGCCAGTTTCGCTAATCCTTCCAAATCGTTATATAAGTCTAAACCTGTCTTTCGCCAAAGCACTTAGATCGTTCAACATTCGGCGATCGCCCAGAGCGATGTCAAAGAACAGCTTCTGAATGTTTTTTTTGCTCACTTTCACAGAAGTTCGAGATGCTCGTACTTGCCGCTGGGTGATGATTTCAAAGCACATCTGTTATCTGGGAAATGATGTTCGACTCGATGGCTGCTACGACCGTATGAAAATTTGCGAGGTCAGATAAAACACCCGCAATGCAGAATTGTGCTTCGACCTGGGCGAACTAAATTGCTGGTCCCTCGGCCCAAAATGGTGGTGTTTTTACTGAAACTATGATTATATGTACCTCTGCAGGTGGATTTTGCACCCGGTCTAGTAGCTCCAGCCACTAGCATACATGACTCATACCCCTAAATGTTCCAATATATATTGATGTATTATCTCTCGGGGCTGGTCAGCATACATATATGCTATCTCCCGAGTCCTTGCTGTGTCAGCACTTCCAATCTGTTCGATTCGGCAGAGTTCTTTCTGCACGCCGCTTATAAACTCACGAATTTCCGCCCAGTTTTCCTCTGATCGTAACATACTCGTTTGTTCGACGATTTCTTCTTCTTTCTGCGAAACGTCATTTGGACAATTTGGACGCAATGAATAGTTATTGTGTCCAAAACGGTACAGATATTTGCGGTAACCCCCGTGACCGGACAGGAACTGCGTGAGGGGGTAGTTACAGTTCCCATGTGTCCGATTTACCCACACTTCTATAGACGAAGTTAACTTATAGGTCCATCGGCCTTTTGTGGTGCTGTGCCATCTATTCTGCTACATAGTTATTGAAGTCATCCTTTTCTCCCTTTTAGTCCTTTATATTTCTTGCGTTTCTACGGGGGGGTTTGACACAGTTTTGTTTGGTACCGCGAGTATGTCGACCGGTACCATTCCAGCTATAACATATGCTGCTTCTTCCGTTATCGTTCGAAAGCCACATATCGTCCTTAATGCATACCGGGGCAGCGTAAAGCCGAATCGAGCTGATTACTCTTGAAAGTAATACCCTTCTAGTGTAACCAGGTCCACATAATGGTTTACTTTGTGGCCCATCGCCATATTTCGCCTTCTATCGCCTGAGTCGCAATGTCTACTACCGCTTTTATGGCATCTATGGTAGACCGCGATTTTCTGAAACCGAATTGGCGATTTGATTGGTGATTTGATATCTTTTTTCCTCAGCTACTGACAATAGTCTTTCGTAAATGATACGTTCCAGAATCCAGTCCAGTGTATCTGCATAGCGGACATATTGGACGATGTGAAGATGGTACAGTGACAGATACTGTTTTTTCCATGGGTCAGGAAAAATTCCTTCCTTTAGGCATCTTTGGTATGTTGTTATGTTTGTTATGTTGTTATGTATGTTGTCAGGTTTTTTCTGGGCAGCTGCTTTTACGGGCTTATTAGCGTGTATTTTTCTGCATGCCTTGATCAGTTCGTCCGTTGATTGGATTGTGGTCAGCTTCGTTATACAGGCGCTTGAAACATGTCGCTTTACTTTCTTTGATCGCAGTTCTCAAGTGGCGCCTTGCCCGTCTGAATAATTTAAGTTTCTCTTGAAAACCGGGCCTTCTTCTAGACCGCTGCATTCTTCAACGAGCATATAGACACGTTGCCCTGAGTACCTTAATTTCATCATTCCACCAAAATCATGGCGCTCTTTTGTCGCTGGCGATTCTTTATTTATCCATCGCATCTTATAGTAACAATACGAGTAAGCTGACTCGCCAATATCGCCTGGTCTATCAATATCGGCCTGTTTTCCGCATGTCCATACGTTGCTCTTAAGGGTTTTATATGGTTCGCTGACCAGAATTATGTCCGCTCCCTCATCTTTAGCTGTCTGTCTCAAAATATCCTGAGCTGACTCACAATGATTGATATTTAGCTGTATGTCTTCATGAGTGTCATCTGGTCATAGTAGCTTCATGGAAATATCTGGCATCTACTGCTGCTGGCTACATGTTTTGCGTCTTCCAAGTAATCATTCTTGCAAAACATGCTTGTTGCACTCCTTTGGCAATATGTCCTTCGGATCCGCATCTTCTGCATAATTTTAGAGCGGTCTTTCTTGTTCTTGCATTGATTTGCTATATAACCGATGACCCAGCCAATTTTTATTCGTCCGGCTTCTAGCTGCTTTTTTGCATCTTCTGTGATGATACCGGCGATTGGGTGCCACCATACGCCTTTCGCAAAGATAGTACGTCTTCTGACGATACTCCTTCCAGTCCGAATTGCGACTTAATTGCTGCTTTTATATCCTCCTTGGTGGTCACTTCGTCAACATCTTTTAGTTCGACAGTAACACGGTGGGTCATAGCCTTTACATTAACTTGCGACCCTAGTGCTTGACTTATAGTGCTTTTAAACTGGGCTACTTTTATACCCGTCTCCTTGAGCTGAAACCACCTTTCTGCGTCCTTCTGATCCTTGTTACCGCTTTTCCAACGTCTTCCAGTATCTTTTACTTTGCGCAGTATCTCTTCGTACGAGAGATCTCCTTTGGTCTCAATTGTAATAGCATCAGGTTTGGCCTTGATTTTCCGTACGCTATGCTGTCATTTCTGGGACTTTACTTTTAACGACTTTTGTCCAGCTTTGTTCCGATGGTATCTTTTTGGAGGTAGAGTTGCCTTTAGGAACATCTACATCATTGACCTTTTCAATTGACAGCTCCTTTTGAGTTCGCTTGGTCTCACGGTTGCCTCTAGGGATTTCCCTATTATTATTATTTACAATTAGCGGATCCTTTTAAGTTCGCTTGGCCTCCCGGTTTTCGCCGTTTTATTTCTTTTTGGAACCTCCTATTGTTTCAGCTAGGGAGAGGTTTGTGAAAAGCTGTTCTTGCTGATTACCTCCTTGGCTTTCCCGTCCCGCATCTGGATCACCGTAGAGGACTTTTATGCTCTCAATACTATCCCTCATGGGTTGATGAATTGAGCGCCTTTTCCCATCCTCAAGCATTTCGATACGCTCCCTGATCTGCTCGCCTAGCTTACGGAACGCTGATTTTTGGGGTTCCTCCTCATAAATATGGGTTCTTGTTGCTGCTGTCTCAACATGTCTGCCCGGAATTCCAGAAGAAGGAGATCTCTGTATTCTGGAGGATATGCTACAGCATCTGTTCCTGGATGTTTTTATACAAACGTGATTTTGAGCCATATAACATACGTGGATAGTGTTGTGTTTCTGTTAAACTCGTCAAGGTCAGCACTGTGACAATGGAGTTCTACGATTTTTACTCTTTATAATTAATATACACTCTTATATACAACTGGCTTTTATTTAAGAACGTGACAGCAACAGACGTCAGGTGAATTTCACTTTTAACAGTGCTGCCAACAAAGGAACTCTTTCAATGTTGCCGTCACAAATTATTAGCCGTAATTTGTCATTGAAACACAAAGCGTCACCTTCACTTTTGAGGTTCCATGTGAATATCCTTCCGTCGTTATCGATGAGATGTTTATTGTTATTAACAAAAAAAAATTAGTTATCTCTTTTTATACTCGTATGTTTTCATTAGATAAGATGTTTGCGTATTGGGTGCTGTGCAGCATCTCTGAAAAATTATTCAAGATGTAAAATATTTCACATCGGGAATGTTATGAGCAGGTCGTGGTTCGATTTGCTTTCCCCACTGACAGGAGTGGTTTCGGCAAAAAAAGTGTGCCTGCAGCTTCGTTAGTCGAAGTTAATAAGAGTGACCATGTTGTGGCAAACCTTGTATACTTTTTGTTATATATTGGCAAACACTTCACCAAACCACTAATTTGCACCATCGCACTCTAGTGTTATATCAGAGATATCTCCTCCCCTCATACTACCAGGATCACCATGTACCCAAAAACTCCCTTTCGCTTAAGTAACAGATAAAAATCTCATTGTACAAGAAACCAACGTAAGTAAACAAGATTCCTAGAATAGCATAGAGAACATGCATATTCGAGTATAAATAGGAAGGAAACAAACAGCAGTTAGAAATATTACTTTCGCCTCTAAGCGTTTTGTTTTTTAATTCTCAAAGGAAAGTCTGCGAAGAAAAATACTCTTTTTCAATTTTCCCACGACAAAATTCTAGAATGAATTCCAGTGTGGTTTTAACGAATTCCCTCTTGTCAAAATTACCTCATGGCTTCTTCCTTTTGCTTGGTAACCTTCAATCCTTCTGGTCATATTTTTGAATTGAATTTATTAAATGAATTGTTTTAGATAGAACGTAATTGGCTTATTATTCTACCATATTCCCGAATACTTAACAGTGTTGACGAGGCGGTAAAAAAAATAACACAAGCCTACAAACCCCCATATTTAATAAAAACAAAAATGGATTCCAAGCAACTGCAGAAATATTTAAAAAGCCGGTTCAGGGCAATAATGTCGGTCAATTGCACCACGAGGGAATTCTACTCGAAAGGTTCAACGTAGAGAATGAAAATTGGGCGATTTTCGTTAAAAGGCTCAAGACATTTTTCTGCTTAAAAACTTGACAGAAGATACTACTTCAGTTAAAGAGAGCAAAAAAAAATTAGTTAGTGACAAGTCCAGATGACCCATAATCTAGAAGTTCCTCTTTTTTTTTTTAAGTAGCGAGAGTTTTATCGTTGCCGAGCGGTAAAACTAAAAAAAAACAACTTTTTACTTTTTTTTAAGAAAAATAAACCACTTTATTTAAACAGAAAAAAGACGTCTGAGACGTTGATTTTGCAATTTTCATTTATTGAGTTGATTTTGCAATGTTGCAATAATTTCGTCATACTAGTCAGTTAATGGTTTATACGTAACTCGCGCGCTCAAAGGGTTAAGGTGCCCTTAAAATGTTTGCACACAGCGCGACGATGAAAATTTAGGGAGAATAGAAAGATAGGTAAAGATATACATTGGTTTTAAATGTCTGAATACTGTAATGACTAGGAAATAGAGAGCTCGGCAGGCCATCCCACAAGCGAGTTGCTCGGCTTAGGAACAAATCACGATATTTCAGAGTACGTCCGAAAGTGGGTTTGAGGCTATACTGATGAGTATTTATAGTGAGACGGGTGTTACGGTTAAAAGTTTGAAGGGGCGGATTTCTACTGGCGATTTCTATGGAGCACTGGTGGTGGAAACAGCGATAAAATAATATCAGACACGAGACATTTCGTTGGTGTTCGAGGGTGTCCATTGACTGGGTGATATTAGCATCGCATATGAGTTTTATCGCACGGTTTTGAATCCTATCCAGCAAGGGCAGAGTGGTTTTTAGGCGCACCTGACGAGATGATAGCATTGTAATCCAATTTTGGCCGGATGAATGCCTTATATATTGAGGCCAGATCATCGTTCGACATCGAATATGTTGTCATTCCAACGTAATTTGTCATTGACACACATACCGAGAAAGGAATGGTTTTCGGTTTCGACGATGACAGTGGCATTCATGGATAATGGCTGGGTATTTAAATTTTGCTTTAACAACACCAGACAGCATTGTGTTTTGGAAGCATTAAATTCAACTCTGTTGATAGTTCCCCAATTGGTTATGCTGTTAATATCGGAATTTAATGAGCTTAACATACGCTGCCGTTTCCGTTCTACAGCCGAAGAGCTGGTAAAACACCATTTGCACCCAGTTCCTAGCGTGATAGCAGAACAAAATAGATTTTCTAAACTTATACAACATGGAGGCGAAAGTGTATCCAACTTCGTTGCAGGTATTAAGAAATGCTTCAAAAATCTTGTAATGCATCGACTGCCGTTGCTCACATCAGACAACAATTTATAAGCGGTCTCCGAAATGCACATTGGTTAGAAAAAATAATTCAACTAAATAACAACACCTTCACCGATTGCGTCACAGCTATCTGTCAGTGGAGTCTTTACTAAAAGATTTAAAGGAAATCCAAAATTTACAAGCTACTTCGCAGGGTAAATATCAAAGCCAGATTTCAAACAAAAATACCTCAAGGCCCACCAATTATTCGCTGATATATAAAGATCAGAAACAGACAAACAAACAGATCAAAACAAGCAAAGACAAAAAGATAAATATTTCTTAGCAAACGCATGCAAATACAATCGGACAGTGTGCGTTTGCGTGAGCAGCGCACACAAAAATTTAGTAAACCAAATCAATTACATTCGCTATCACCGTATACAGACGGCGAAGAGCAAGGGAACTATTATCTGAACCAACTTAGTACTCGTAAGTGTTTCCTACCCGAAGAGAAAAAAAAATCCAATGTAATTCGTTCTCATATTAGCCCTGGATGGTATTAAAAATGAGCTACAGCTGGACAGGGGAGCAGCAGTGTCATCGATGTCATACAAGGAGTTTATAAATACGTCCACGAAACAGATACACGAATCATGTGTTCCATTTCGAACTATGCTGGACATATTATTCGGCCAATTGGATATACGACTGTTCCGGTTGAATAGGGCAACGAGGCGGCAGACGCCAACATACGAGTATAGTTATAATGGCGGATTTTTTAAGCGTTTGGTTTTCAATTGCCAAAAAAGGCACAGGAAAATTGCAAGAGTGTATACAAGTCTTATTTGAGTTGATAAATCAATGCTTGCCATTTACTTTTTAAAAATTATTTCACAAAAATGTTGTCCACGACTATGTTTAAAGTGTTCCAAACGGAGAGTCTAATTTTGAATCACTTTTTCGAGCATAATACCTGGTATCTCGCTAATAACACGTGTAATGTCATCTTCCAAGGTCTGATTTATCGGAATAGACGAGTGATTTGAAGTGTCCCCATAAAAAAATAGTCTAAAGGCGTCAAATCGTACGATCTAGCCGACCAATTTACCAGTCCAAAACGCGAGATAAATCGCTCACCAAACTCATTTCTCAATTGGTCCATCGTTTCGCGTGCTGTGTGGCATGTAGCACCGTCTTGCTGGAAACACATGTCGACCAAGTTCAGCTCGTGTATTTTGGGCAAAACAAAGCTCAAAATCATTGAACGAGAGGGGGCGCCTCTACGCATATGGATAGATGGCTTGAGCAGTAGGTCGATTATGGCGACCGTAAAATGGTCGAAGTGAGCGAAAAACATTTTTCACAGAGCTGGAGTTTGCGCAGTCCAAGGGATCTCCTTTCTTCAGGATAAAACTAATGGTGCTGAAATAGATTCCACTCATTAAAGATGCGTTCAACCCACTACATCTTATACAAATAAATGCACCTTACCAGAACCAATGTCGAGTTTTGACAAGCTTTCATGTTAAATGATCAGTCATCATTTGCTGCGGAATCATAGATTTAAATTTAAATACTACTGCTCACTTTGGTTTGCAACGAGTGAACAATAGTTTTCTCATTCATCGTCGATATTGAATAGAACGTTATGTCTGCCAGTTGTATGTTCATACCCTTCCCCGATAATATTTTGCAGAAATTGCTGCTGATAATTCCCACCGACTGTATGTCTATTACGAGCCTCATTTCTACAGTAACGTCTTTCGATCGCTTCTGTTTTCTTCGGGGGAGAGTGTGAACATCGCATATTTTATCCCCAGGAACAATGGAATATTACTGTTTGTAGTTGGCTTGCAGGAGCTATCACATCAAAGTTGGCTTTTTTGACGGTCTTCTGAGGGGGTCGCTGTTTTCCATTCGCACTTTATGCTGGTCAGGGCGGATTTAAGGAATAGTTGACGAAAACGCAGTTGCCACTTCAGAGTACTCTTCCTTCATTGTATTAACCTTGAAATCTACTACCGTAACTTGGCCACTTCTAAGTAGTTGCGGGAGCCATTGTTGGCTGCATGTAATGTGATGACATCCAGAATACAGAATGTGTATTCTCCGTGTTTTACATACTTGCCACGACGGTTTTTCGCCTATTTAAAAAATTTACCAAATGTGTCTATTCCCAGATTTAATAATTTAGAGACTGTGTCCACCAATTGCTGGGCCAACACGAGCATTTATTGCTCACGGTACACTTTATTCTTTTCCCAAACTATTTCTTGCTACTACTTCCAGGACGAAAATCACGTCGAGTCAAGTCATCTGACAATGTACTCACCTCTTGCGATGAGTTTTCGTTCACGATCATAACCAGAGACTCTCAGAGACTAGCACTAATACCTCACCCCACGATCAAGTTTACACAGAAAACCAAAGTAGTTCTGAGTCTTTGACTCTCAGAGTTGTATCAGGATTGAAATAAGTATGTTCATCATTACTTCAAGAAAATGTTCGTATGCAGAAGGCAAATGTTGGAAATGATGATAAAATTTGCCCATCAGGTTTATCATTTTTGTATAAGAGGACGTCCATTAACTTTTATCAAAACTGAACTATGCCATGTTGGCTTTAAAACTGAAACCACAATTATGCTTAACTATATAAGAAATGTATGTGTAGATTCGCATCTAGATAGATATTAGGGTTCCATCCTCTCTCCTACTTATTAACACACTATTCGTATTTCTTACAGGTAACAGTCATTGAAACATCAGATCCTGACTGGTGGAAGGGAAAATTTTTAGGACGTGTTGGCTATTTTCCATCGAAATACTGTGCTCGATTGAATGCCGGCGAGAAGCCATTGCAAGTAACGCACAATCTACAAGTGTCAGATGGAGAACGTGGTGAGAACATGACGCTTCTAAGGGATCAAATTGTCATACAGGTAAGTTTGGACATTGGCCAATTTATTTATAAATAGTATCTCATATCGGAGAAATCCATTTTTAGACTGGTGACGAGGTAAATGGTATGGTTATGGTGCGTTCCGCTGACAATCGCCAGGGATACTGTCCCATCAAGTACCTGCAAGAGGTGTGACAGCCAGAAGAGCCGCCAGCGGTTTATGATCGAGATCGTGATAAACCGAAATCATCTCTATCATCGAAACTACTCGATAAGACCAAGCGTAAAATAAGAATCGTTGTCACCGATAGCGGTGGCAGTACCACTAGTTTTAATCATGCTCATACCAATGGTAATGGTAAAGCTAATAATAGTCGTAGTAGCTATAGTCAAGAATATAATCTTAATAATAGTAGTGGTAATATTAATAATAGTAATAATAATAAATGTAAAAACGACAAGAACTGGGAGAACTGGGAGCGTATTAGAGAGCAAAAGCTAGAACGAATGAAAAGTATTTGCTTTGAAAGCTATCGCCAATCGAAGAAAGAAAAGTTACTCAATGCCAAACCAAAGCCGAAGTCCTTAGATCCGTCCTGGTACACGGACAATATATATTCAAATCGATCAGAAGATTTAGATGATGATTATGTGCCGGATTGCCTCAAGTATGGCATGTATCGACGATTGAGAAATATCCGAGAATTAGATGAGTCCTATGATAGTCCAGATATTGGAGCTAGTCATAGTCTACAACGTTCCTCTAGTTGCAAGGAATTCAAGTATCCCAAATCTAAAAGCTGTTGCTTCGGTGGATATGATCAAACAACGAAAAATGCCGCGGTGCCCAAATCGTTTTCATTCAGTGCTGGTACCTCGAAAACGATGCCATTCGATGTTATCGACTATGAACCACCCCCTCCAACGAGAAAGGATAAAAAGGCTATGCGAAAATCAATGGACTACTATTGTACCGACACGCATACGCGATGTTGTGCTAGAGATCGGTGTACGAGTTCAAAGTGCCTGCTGGAGGAAATTTATAACTTTAACCGTCGACCGACTCGTGATCGACGTAGTGTTGATCGAGGTCCGAGTACAAGTAGACGCAATCTGATTGCCGAGTGGGAAGAACGAAATCGAAGGCCCACTATTCGTTATCCAACCTGTGATGAGTTTTGCCATCACCGTCAGCAAACTAGACGTAGACCTTGTTATGGCAGTGCACCGGGATATAGTGATCACTTTGAGGATCATTATCACTACCGTGGTGATCCATATGATCCTGATCTTGATCATTTCATTCGTGATGAACGAGATCGACTTTTGTGCCAGGATAAATTCCTCGACGATGATGAACATTTCCTTACAAATGATTATCGGCCGATGAGAAATAAATCAATGCTCGAAGTAAAACCACCTAGTCGATATGATGATGACACTTGTTCTGATTCCACTGAAATGGATCTGGAAGATTTCAATATTGATTTGGAGAAGTACTGGGAAGAATTGGAGAAACCACCAAGTCCCATTGACCTGGACATGCAACAACGAAACATGAATAGTAATTTAAAAGTGAAGAATGTTAATGTTGGTTGTTATAACAATGGCCAACCGATCGATATACACGATCGAGAACAAGAACGTATGATGATTAAGAAAAATCTACTCGAAGGTATGCCTTCACCACCCCAACAAAACAATAGTGAGTTTCATTTTTTTGAACATGCTGGCTCGCCCCTACACCGTTTCTCCCAAAAAGTCTATCCCGAAACGATTCCCACTTATAAGTACAACAATTTCTATCCAGAACAAAGTGCCAGTGGCCATCAAGCTAGTGGTGGTCATAGTGCATTGAGCCTTATTAATAATATTTTTTCAATTTACAAACCGAATAAGTATTCGCCACTTAACTGCCAACTTAACGAGACCAAACCCGAGCCTTGCAAAAAAATGAATGTCCCTAGTACAAGACGTCCATTGGGCGCACCACATAGTGAATATATGCATTCGATGAAGCGGCCCTTAATTGTTAGCACAGAACAGCCGCATTTTAAAATCATACCAGAAAAGACTGGCCTTAAAATATCACCTCTGTATCGTTTTGAATTTGGTGATAAAAGAAAGCACAAGTTAACCAGTACGGCAAGGCCGCTTATGTTTCCGCACTGATGGTGCTGGACCTTTCCTTGGTAAGGTGATCTTTTAGGAGCCTGCCTTCAACCAGGGGGAGTGAATGGTGTAAGTACACTCATGAAATAGGAATCGGCCCTTTGATAACTTTTACATTCTTCTGATTTAGCGGTGTCTCATAAAGCAAACTTGAATACTAAATGCCTACGTGGAAGGGTTAGGGTGGGTAGTGAAGGATAAGAGTTTTATTATTTGTTTTAAGACTCCAATAGAAGGAAAGAGAACTAAGAATTTTAATTCGTTCCATTGTTGAACTATCAAGACCTACATCAGCCCTCTCGTCAGAAATCTAAACTGACAAAGTAAAAGATCAGATGCTTGCACTCTACTTTTCATTCTCGCTTCAGATATATTCCATATACATACATACAGTTTCATCCGGCAGCCTTGTGATATTTACTGGGGTCAGCACTTTCGAAGTATTCTTTATTAAATGACTAACAATTTACTAACAAAAAAGTCATGGTAAATATACAAGAAATATTTCTCAAATTTTTGCATCTTTTTATTTTATTTTACTTATTTTCTCTTGTAAATTTTCCCATGCCGTTCCTTTAAATTTCTTTTGAGCAATATCTGACTGCCTATCTGAACCCTATCGACAAATACACTTAGCAACAAAATTATTTTCATTCGATTGGAAAGGAACAAACTACAATATAAAAGAAAATTTGCTCCAGCATAGTTGAGCGAAAAAAAAACTGGCCCTGTTCATCGTTTTCTAGTTCTAAGCAAATCATTTAAACAAACAAATTAAAGAAACATATTCTCAAATATGACGTAAACTAAAATAAACATATTTTCTTTTCTTTTCTAAAAATCAACAAAAAAACAAAATAACAAAAATAAAAACATAAATTTACACACATTTATTTACAAGCTTTTTAACTTAAAAAATAAAAATGCCGAAAACAAATTTTTTCTATTAATTCTTAAATATAAAGCAAAAACCAAGTAAGACCTTTCGTAATTTTTTAAACCCCTTTTCTATTTTTTATACCAGAAATATTTAATTACTAAAAAATAAATATATGTAATATAAAACTTTTAAACAACAACAAACAATTTCAATAAATCAATTTTATATGAAAACTTTATAATACAAAAACAAAAACATTGTATCTGTTACTACATTTTAAGCGAAATATAATTTACTCGTATGTATAACTGTTTTGGAATCAATTGAAGGTCAAAGAAACTATATCCCGTTGTTAGATACCTCCATATAAAGTACACTTTACCTGCTTATTTAATTAAAAACAAAACAAATTAAACACTAATAACTGAAAATAAATAAAAAGAAAAATAAAAAACGAACTATGACTATTGTATTAAGTAATGCTTTCATATTATAGTATCCACGGGCCTTATTTTATGTTTAATGACAAATCTAAGAATTTATTTACTTAGCTAATTGAAGGGAAAACACTACACAACATGAAAACCGTTATAATAGAGAAAAAAAAATTCAAAAAAATCTAATAAAGTAAAAGTAAATAAATAAAGATTTATAAACTTATACATTTAGTGAAAAAAAAGCCTTTAACTAGAGAAAAAAAGAAAAACCAAAATATATATGTACATAGGAGAAAATTGATATATAGTTATATGTATATTGAAAAGCAAGAGACCACTTTATGAATATTTTGATTTTAGATATATACATCACGTTTTACATACATATATAATATAAAAAATTAAGAGAATTGTTAGAGAAAAATATAAGTAATTGTTTTTACGTAAGCGAAAAAAATAAACAAAAATGCATGATAAAATGTATCCGTACTAAATATCTGTTGACAGTCAAGTTGCAAATCTTGAATTACGGGTAATGTCATTTTTAACTTCTTTTTACCTTTTTACATC
Organism: Volucella bombylans; assembly: GCA_949129095.1. Taxonomy (NCBI): domain Eukaryota; kingdom Metazoa; phylum Arthropoda; class Insecta; order Diptera; family Syrphidae; genus Volucella; species Volucella bombylans. The sequence goes on along the minus strand of OX422141.1, from coordinate 100,488,457 downwards.
ACATCTTATTTATTTAAAAAAAATAAATAAATTTTATGAATTGTAAATTCTGAAAAGTAAGCCATAGATATTAATGGACACACTCGTATTTTCATAACAGCTCCGTTAAATCAGAACTCTTTTTTAGTTACCCGTATTTTTTTTTTCTAAGTGTTCTCACGCTGGCACTGCGATCTAAAAGATCTAAATTGCCATACAATCAGTTTACGAAAAAGATGCGGGATCAGCTTCAACAATCATAGCAAACTAAGATTCTAAGATTTCTCTGAGAAAGTAATGTGTCCTTATTGCCCATAGGGCCACAAATTCATGCAGTAAACTACACTACAAGGCGACATGTAGACTGCTGACTAGTTCGTAGTTTATGTAAGTGATATTGATAAAAAGCTGATCAGTCCTTTGATGGTATTGTTTTTTAAGGTAAGAGATAATTTGAATTTATTTTTTATTTTTATTTATTTTTTAAGGGTTTTATAGCTCTTTACGACTGCCGAGGACCCGGTTAATTTTCCTAATAGATTCTTTTTTTTTTTTTTGCCGTCGGAACAAAGCACTCAGAATTGCTTATACTCTTTGAATGTTACTGAAATTTCACTTAGCTTCGTTTGAAAATTGGTTGGTAATGGCTGTAAGCACTAGATGAGTCAGACCAGTCAGCTTCCTGTTTCTCGCAAAGAGAATAACCTCAATTTGGAAAGGATTAACATAGAGACTATTTCTAGTGCAGCTCTATCACGTCTCGGGCTGAGTACGCTTTAGAGGTTCCTTTTTCAAAAATATTAAATGGCATGAAATAGTCTTCGAATGAATCGTCATCAGATAAAAAAAACAGTCCTTATATAAGAAGTGGTATGAGGCGTTTTACTTTTGCCTTACTACACCATATTACTGGCGAGTAATATGTTTCTATTGGCCTGTACGAATTTGGTTGGTTTTTTAATTTGTTTGTTAATATATGAGTTTTAATTTAAAATTTGTTTAGACATGTGATTTACTTACATGTGTTTTTATTTTGAATTAAAATGATCGATTCCTTCAGTTATAAAATTTGACATCGCTTAAATATCATCCACGGAATCGTTTGCATGAATGAATGCGCTGAAACCAATTTTTCATGACTTTTTCGCATAGTTGATGTCGATGGTTTACCTCTAAGTCGTCTAAAGATTCTGGTTTCTTGGCATAGGCCAAAGCCTTAATGCAGCCGTAAAATTTAGTAACGTAAGGTACTAAATCACACGCAAGTAGCGGCCAATTGACAGGGTCATTTTTGGCGATAAATGGATCATTGAACTTCGTAAAATATAAACCGATTGTGCCACGCGCTGTGTGGCAGTTGATACCGTCGCGTCGTCATGTTGAACCCACATATCATCTAAGCCTCCCAGCTTATAAGATTATTCTAAAAAAAATTCGGTGACACATGGACCAAGTAGTCGGCATCATCTCGGTAGTAGTATGAAGAATATAACTCGTCACTGAATACGATTTTTCGGTGAAAGACCGCAAATTCCTCCCTTTTCAATTAAGTGGAGTTCAGTGAAAATTCGAAGTCCACGATGTTCATTTGGCTTTAGCTCTTGCTCTTGTACAATCTTATATGGATATACTTGTATAGCCAAGTCTCTGAGTAAAACACGCCACTGGGACGTTCGGGATATGCTCAGCTCTAGATAACGGAGTGGAATCAGTCTTGGCTTAGTGAATAAGTCGATTCCATTTTTTCCACTAAACGCTCAATTGTTCACTTATCCGGATCATTATAACGGCTAAAAATTGGAGTAAACGCACGTAATGTAGTCGTGACTGCGAATTTTTATAAAAACTAATCGTTGTTAAAGCATATGCTTTTCCTTATTTAAATGGTAGAAAATCTGGAACACCAATATGCATGTCGAAAGATGGTATCCGGAGTATTCAGAAAGGGAGCACATTTAAAGAAAAGCTCTTCACTTGAGTCCAACTATCTCCATACTCTCTTCAAGCCATTATTATGGCTGAAGAGATAGTGAGTTGGACACAGGAGGAACCTGAGCTATAACCGGCTAATGCGCTCAGGCCATTATTCGTGCAAACACGATCAGTTTTAGTCCACAAAAATTGTGTCAGGCAAACATTTTATTTCTGAGCTAAATATTTATTGACGCCAACCAAAAAGTTTAACGCGAGATGGTGCCCATGAACTGAAGGATGATGAGGGTGCTCAAATATTCTCATATTGCCTGTCACAAGTTCTTAAGACAGGACGTCATGTAGTAAGCGTTGACGTTGACATTCAAAATGACGAAATTTATTTATCTTTCAAACATCATTCTGTACAGATTGAACAAAAGTTACGAAGGGATTAACTGCAGTGTTTTCACATAAGTTAAGAGGTGAAGCTTACAGGAGTTCATAGAGAGGTTCAAATAACACACACATTAGGTTTTGTGTTGGATGCAAATAAGCTTTGTACGGACATAAATTACTCCGATGAGGGCCTCTCAAGAAACTTAAAACTAGTATTCACTAAACAGTGCCTATTGTTCCATTTAACTCTAAAAAGTTCGCATTTTTTACATACTCAATGATTTCCTCAAAATGCTCAATTTTTGTTATGACCTGAGACGTTCTTACAAGTAATTCTGGAATAAGCTTCTGTTTTAGTTTTCGACGTTTCTTGGCCTAAGAGGTTTTTCGCACAGGGCATATGTAGAACACTCCAGGCTTTTCTATTAGGGAGAAAGAAATTTATATTTTATAGCGTCTCCACCCTTGTTTTAGGAGTTTTGAAGTTCGTCTACGATCTCAGCTATTGCATTGTCCAACATTGTTTTTTTGAAAATTGCTCGACTTTCTAGGTTACCACCCCAACAATATTTTTTCGGAAGCTTCTTGGTATGTATCCTTTATGCGTTTGAATTGGGATTTAAAAATATTTTCCATAGATTGGAAAATATTCCCATAACCCTTCTCAAATTATGTTAGCATTAAAGATAACCTGCATACATCAGATTCTTCGTCGAGATCATTGCTCTTAAAATGTGTCTTTGAGGCAGCTTAATGACAATACAATCCTCACTAAGATAGAATTTTTTGTACTCCAACTATTCTGTAAAGTCGAAGACAAGCCCCCTCAAACACCCGAATCTCTTCCAGTAAACATCCTCTCACGTTCAACCACAAGGAATATCTAAATACAATCAAAGGCCGGATAAGGGCCATTGCATTACATTCACCGTTACTTCGAAATGGCTTCTTCAAAACAGTCTCCTTGTGAAGGCTTTTGCTCTTTTTGCTCATCAACATCCATATGTTTATTATAATATAGCTGTTGATCTACCTGGATCCATAGCTATATGACTACATTCTGCAAGTTGCTATCCATGTCTTCCTGCAATCGAAAACTTTCGCCAATTCATTCTCGTATCCGACAGTCATCCTATCATCATATTAAAAAGATTTTACAGTAGTGGTTTACTTACGCTATAGTCATACGGCGGCGTCTAAAGCCTCCTCTTTGTTGCTTGCTTCTGTTCCATTTGATATTCGGATATTCGCTATCGGTACCAGTTTCAACACGGCATTGTTTTCCTCAAGCCTCTAAATCTGGGCCCTACTGACAACCTTTTCGAATACCCATTACATTCGGAAACAGAATTATCAACAGAAGAGAAGATTTGCCTATTTGAAAGGAACTTCCTTTTGGGGATTTGGTGCGCCACCCTTATTTTCTTTAATAATAAGATGGGCAATACTCATAATTTATTGCATTGTTAAAATGTCCACCGCTTCTATGGCGAGATGGCAAGGCCCAATAACCGATATGTCATTGGTTTCTAATTTCCCACCTCTCATGGATTTGAAGGTGGAATTTAGTTCTTCCTTCGAAGCGGTAGATCCCACTCGTCGGCGATGACATTATTCTCCATACTTTCGTCATTGAACTCAGTGAAACCTGAGCTCTTGAATCGTTAGTTCTACATACCATATCATTTCGATGGCAGAAATTGCGCAAAAGGATACGATTTTTCAAGTCGTGATTGGGGCCTGAAAACTTGCTCATATGGCCCCTACCTTTTTCTGCGGGTCTTTCATAATTTCATCAGGAAAATATTATCATCATTGACAGCCTCTCCTAGATCTATTCATGCAGTTAGTAGTAGTAATTTCTTGTCCGATAATATGGAAATCTTGAGGTAAGGGCGGTCGTTTTGATCTGAAATATTTCTGTTGTTTGTTGGAATAAACACCGATCGATTGTTCTCGCTGCTTGAGCTTTATTCTACCAGCACAAATTGACAGAAGCTCTGCATGGAGATTTTTGGTCGAAAACTTCACTGTGGTAACATCTGGGTTACGTCTGTACAAGGTACTGTACAAGGTTCTTAGTCTCGACCAGAGTCTACTTATATGTTGGCGCATTGCGTCATCAGGTGCGTTGCAGAACGTATTTTCATTGTCAATTTGTAGATACCTTATATATCGTACTTTCCATTGCTCGCTTTATAGTCTCTTCATTTTAAGTACAATATTTAAGGCAAAACTGTGTTCTTTTCTTAGCATAGCATAATTACATGAAACCTAATGATAGTAGCGGTATGTACTGAGTAATTTCAAATTGTTAGCATCCAGTCGATGTTTTTATTTTTGAATTTTTAGTTTTTGTATTATTAATTAATCACAATTTCTAAATTTGCAACAAGACCAACACAGCGAGGAAAGCCTAGATATAAATAAAACAGCAAATCACAAATTGTAGTTAATGACAAAACAAAGAAAAAAAAATTTGTTTTCTAATATAGTAGATACATAAATCGATCAGAAATAGGTATTATAAAATAAAATATATTAAAAAAAAGTGCGTCTTTGTATGAATTTATGCAAATGCATACTTAAAGATAAATATTTAATAACAAATAAAATAAAATAAGAAAAAATTTACGAATGTTAAGCATAGTTAAGTACTCGTACATTAAAAAAGTATATGTTGAAAAACATAGACATAACACGCCCAAATCTTATGAAACAGAATTAACAGATCTTAACAAAATTACTGCAAAAAAATTGTGAAAAGAAGCAGTTAATTAAGTATTAAATATAATGCAAATGGTCTTAGTATAATATTAAGTAAAATTTTCATCACACATAATTTATTCATTTATTAATTTTTTTTTTAACTTTTAATTTATACATATATCGAATGGAGTTAATTATTTTATTAAAAAACAATTATGATATATTTGGTTTTTGCACTTTAAAAATACTAGTTCGAAAACTCGGACTATAAATTATTTTCTTAGGATTTCAGTGATTCGGATTAGGCTTATTGTGAGCGTTTGATGCATCACTTCCGCGCTTAAGCATACTAGAGTTGACTTTTGATGGCCCTACATTATTGAATGAAGGTTCAGTACGCATACCTAGAATTGTGATAAACCTGGTATTTTGTAAGACCTTTCCATCAAGAATATGTGGAATCCAAGAGTAATGAATCATAAAACAATTTTTTAAAACAGATATTTTCACGCTTAGTATTTTTTTAGTATTTTTTTTTTCAATATGTAATAGATCTCATATGCCTCGCAGAATCAAAAATATTTGTCATCATAAAAATGATCATCAATTTTAAAATGTCCCTGATAGTGTGAGGATGAAGTAGATATTTATTAAATTCGTCACAATTGTCGTTTCGAGTTTTCATCACCTAAAAGTAGTTCAACCGCTTAATTGTTTTAAATAAACTGTTGTATCACTTTCATGTAAAAAATCTATTTATAGTATTTAAAAAAAAAATGAGTGCAAATATTCAACTGCAAATAGTTTTCAAAAAATTCATGTTAATGTGTGTAAAACTGTCATAAAATCTGTGCCCTCTGCAAATGACTTTGGTAGCTAATTTATTTTTTTATTTTTTTTAATTTTAATATTCATTCGCTAAAACAAAAACAAGAGACAAAAAAAAACAACAAGGCTTGTACTATTCCTACTGAACATTTCTTATCTGAAAAATGAAAATTCACACTTAAACATTTTAGCAAGAAAACTAGACACAAACTAATGAAAACTACGATTTATTATATTAGATAATCTAAGGAGAAACAAATTAATAACAACACCTAAATAATAACACAATAATATTTTTTTTTGTTTAAATGAGAAATAAATGTAATGTAATAACTAAAATGGAAAAATAAAAATATACTAAAACAACTTTATATTTTCTTATTTTCTTTTATGTGTGCTTGAATGAGCGCGCTCAAGGGATTTTGGTATTTTCTTAAAATGTTTGCATACATTTATGGAGAAAAGAAAGAGGGACACCGATGTCATTGGCTTTGAATGTTTGCCGATTATAATGACTATGATATAATGAGCTCCCGAAGTTATTTCGTAAGCGAGGAAAGACTTAGGAAAGCATCACAATATTTCAGAGTACGTCCGCAAGTGGTCTTGAATCTATGTTAATTAGCTTTCATAGCGAAACAGGTGTTACGGTCGAGAGTTTGAAGTGGCGGAATGCTACTGGCAATTTCGATGGGACACTATTGTTGAAAAAAGTTATAGAACAAGGTAAGGCAGGGCATATTTCTCCGTAGGTCAAGGGTGTTGATTGATCATATAATCATATACATATATATATATACTCATATATAATCATGAGTTTTATCGTACAAATTTTGGAATTTATCTAGTCACTCCAGGAGCAGTGACTAGGTCAAATTTAATTTTTAAATAAAATTTAAGCAAGTAAGGGATTTATACACAGTCTTCCGCTAGGGACTTCCAAAGTGTGACAGTTCATAGCGGTCATATTGTTGAAGCTACATCTATCATATTGGCTTTTATTTATTCAGCCTGTTTTGCCAAATCACCATGGACGGGCATAGCGTTCAACAACACGTTCAAATGATAAAATTTTTTCTCAAAATGGGTGTTTTGTTCGGGCAACGTTCAGTGCTATTCGCAGTGTGGTGGATAAATTTGAGTCCACTGGTTCAGAAGACGATAAATCAACACCCGTATGTCAGTGAAACGCAAGATCTGCCGAAAACATCCTGCTGTCCATGAGAATGTGCAGGAGAATCTGAGGCAGTTGATTTCGCGTCGCTCAAAAGAACTCGGCCTTTCGTAGACCACAACTTGGCGAATTTTGCGTCGTGACTTGGGCCTGCAGCCGTACAAAATTGAACTGAAGCGACCATAGACAACGGCGTGTGTTCGCTGAATGGGTTCTGGAGCAGTTGCAAACTGACCCTAGTTTCCATCGAGCAATCATCTTCAGCGGTGACGCCCATTTCTGGATGAATGGATACTTAAACAAACAAAATTGTCGAATTTGGGACGATACCAATCCACATGAGATACTGTTAGAGTTAGTATTTGCTATGAATTTTTGGAGGCGGCGTCATCGGTCCATATTTCACCGTCAACGGCGAGCGATATTGGCTACGTGCCATACAGCTCACACCACACTGGAAATTCTGCATGAGCCATTTGAGGGCATGGTCATCTCACGTGGAGGAACTGACCACCGAGATAGTGCGATTTGACACCGTTAGACCTTTTCTTGTAGGGTTTTCTGAAGTCGCAGGTCTATGCGAATAAGCCACAAAACACAGCGGCCCTCGAAGCCAACATAGCCCATGCCATCGGCCAAATTCAGCCTTATTTATGCGCCAGTCATGGAATATTGGACATTTCGGATACGCGCCAACCAGAAGCCGCGGCGGACATTTGAACAATGTTATATTCCGTATATAATGGCATCGATAGGCCTTTCAAACGAATAAAAATTTTCGATGATATCTACTCGTAATAAACACTTTGTTTTATTTAAATTTAAAAATAGGAAGCGCTTAATGAAAAACCCTTTATATTGTGTACAGATCAAATGGCAAAAAGGTTGTTTTTTTTATAACACTTTGGAAAACCAAAATCATTCGCAGCATTTTCGGCAATATGGAATATGTGATCATTCCAACATAGGGTTATCATTGACACACATGCACAAAATGGAAAATATTACACAATTGGCATGCATGGTTGAATCCAGGAGTGATTCAATTTTGTTCCAACAACATCAGACAGCATTGTATTTGGGAAGCATTTCATTATACCCTGTTGATGATTCCACAATTAGTTACTTACTTACTTAAGGTGGCGTTACTGTCCGGGATGGACCTGGGTCTCAACCAACAAACGTCTCGCATCACAGAATGGAGTACAGGTATCGGTTCAGAATTAGTTTTAGTCGCTACAGCATTACATCAAGTTTCACTTCCTTACCATTTCTAACACATTCATAAAACTTATTATCATTTTACATAAGCCATTGACTTTTGCGCCACCCTATTTTATGAAGAAGCCAAAAGTTTTTAGCATCAACTTCTTCAAGAATGTCTAACTAACTAATTTTTAATGCTCATGCTGAAATTAATATTTTTGTACTGATTGGTTCAATGATGTGTGTAACTGTTTCTTTACAGTTACTTAAAATAATAATAGAAAGCAAAACTGTCCCCTCACTTCAACTTCTCGTGTTATTGACACATTTATGAAAGCTACTTTCATGTGTTAAGTGCACCAGTAATTCAATTTAGTTGTCTTTGTCAGTCGGTTGGCAATCGGAATAATTTGAAAAAGTTATTTAAGTTGTGTTGAGATAGTTTTAAGTGAAAGTACAATACAATCTATAAACTAAATAAAATGTGAAAATTGTGAAAATTGTCCCAATAAATTTTGTTATGTGTGTGGCCAATATATTGTAAAGGCCCAAGGAAGGACTGTAAGTGAAAAAGTAAAGCAGGCTTATGAACTTCATTTTAATCGTTCTATAAAACAAAGAAGAAAAGACAAGGAATGGATTCTGAAATAGTTTTGCATCTCGTGTTATATTACACTCATCGGATGGTTAAATGGGAAAAAGAATTCGATGCCGTTTGCTATATGTGAACAACAAAGTCAAAGGGTTTTCTTAGAAAGATTAAAAGCAAAATCGAATACTCTAAAGTAGCTTCTGTGTCCATGCCAATACCTCATAGTGAAGAATTTCCTGTGCCCACGCCAACCACACAAGAACCATGTTCAAAGTCAAGTGATGAGGATGACCGTGAAGGAAATTATGCGCTAGAGAAGGAAATATCCGAATATGTATCTCCTATAAGTTCATTGAAATAACCACACATGATTCAGCAGAAAGAGTTGAATGATTTTTTCTGTGACTTAAATTTAACCACCAGATAAATTCTAGACTACAAGAATGGAATCTGTTATCACATATCTTTACCAAGGAAAAGGTACAGATATTTAGCTATCTTCTTCACACAGAACGATTCCATATGCTACTGTAATGTCATTAACGGATTAATGAATGAATTGTCGGTCATTACAGAATTAATGAATGGCGTCTCTTTATTGATGGATTTAAAACGAGTTTAAAAGCATACATAAAGCTATGTAAAAAAACTAGTGAAGGCTTTTCTCTTTTAAAATCTGTATTCCCTAAAAGAAGAGATGCCAAACTTAAAGAAGGTATATTTGTTGGACCGCAAATATCGTCGAGCCGACAATTTGGAAATGTTAGTCTCAAAGTTGTTAAAAACTTATAAGAATTTTGGTTGCAGAATGTCATTGAAAATATATTTCTTGCACACACATTTTGATTTTTTTCTAAAAAACCAAAAAACTTTGGAGCCACGAGTGACGAACAAGGAGAACGCTTTTATCAGGACGCAAAAAAAAAGATCGAAGAACATTATCGAGGGGATTACTGTTGGTCTTTAATGCGAGAAGATTCAACAAGTCACAAACGTAAAAGTTAAGTAATAGAATACATGTTTTATAATAAATAAGAATTACAAATTTTTATGTTGTAGAATGAATTAAATGAGTTTACCTTTTTGAATTTTTAAGTTTCAATGCCAATAAACGTTTTTATATTCATATGGTATTTTTATATTAATTCTCGTATCCATAACATGGAAACGGTACATGTTACAAGATAAACATTGCTATGTCCTTAAATATAATTCCCAATTGGTAAAGGAATACCTTATTTTATTGGTATTACACAAAAAAAAATTGAAACTTGTCAGGCAGTATTTTTAGCAATTTTTTGCAGAAATTAAACAAAAGCATCAACAGTAATGCCTTTTTTACAAATTCAAATTTCACTGAAAAACTATAAGAATTCGGAGAACTGTGCTGCTGAATATGGATTTCAGCACAGTAACCTATAGCATCTGTGATAGGACTTATTCTTTTCAATACAGTTACAATTTAGTCGCTTATCTCAATACAATCCAATTTCTCAACTTAAAACACTTAATCACTTCTCTTAATTCACACTTCAAATTCAACTGATGCACTAACTTGCATACCTTGGGACTGCTGGTATTTATACTTGAATGACATGCTTCAAGAACAATCCTCGCCATCCAGCGTCCCATACAATTTCCATTTCCATCAGGGCGAAATTTTCCGGCTTCAACGAAGGAGATCTGGTCTGGTTGTATAATCCTCAGCGTAAGAAAGGCAAATCACCAAAATTGCAACAGGACTGGGAAGGTCCATACAAGGTGATAGCCCGCATTAATGACGTTGTCTATCGGATCCAGCGTGGGGATCGAAAAAATTGAAGGTGGTCCATTTGGATAGAATGTGTCATTTCAACGGAATGATGAATGACGAAGTTGTTCTGGACGAACAGCTGTAGGGAGGAAGCAGTGTGATAACCATTTAAATGTGAGCAGCGTCATCTAGATTTATACTGGGTGAGTTTTTTAACTTGAGACATCCAAATTACTCGAAAAATACGCGATATCGCGAAAAATGTTTCGGGCAAAAGTCACAAGGTTCTGAAGGGGACATAAGACGGTGACCACGAGTTTGACCTTGAGCCCCATTTTCAAGATCAAACGAAGGTCACTTTTGATTTTCTAATGGGAACCTCTATTTTTTTCGACTTTTCCTTCTAACCACACGGTATCGAAGGCCTTCTCCAAGTCAATCAGGCAGGCACCAGTGCACTGGTTCTTGGCTTTGTTCCATTGGATATCAGAAACCAGTTTCGACGCAGCATGAATGATATCATGCCCCGCCTTGAAACCGAATTGATTATCCGGAACTATATTTTTGTCCGCAACCCACTTAGTCAGGACTCTATTGATCAGCTTCTCGAAAACCTTACTGATGTTTGGAAGAAGACTGATCGAGCGGAGATTCGCCGGATTGGAAGTGTCTTTATCCCTTTTGGGGATGGGATGTACCACCGCAGTCTTCCAATGCGCTGGATAATGTGCATTATTCATTGCATTATTAAACAGGGTGGTATAAATGTTCACCGCTTCTAGAGGGAGATGTCGAAGTACGATGTTCGGTATTTCATCGGTTCCCACTGATTTCTTATTTCCAAGTGATTCGAAGATCGTTTGGAGCTCTTCCTTTGAAATGAACGGGGGTAGTACCCTATCGTTGGTGATGACATTATTTTCCATATTCTCGTCATTGAACTGGGTGAAACCCGAGCTCTCGAATTGCCAATTCACAATTTCATTTCGAAGGAAGAAATTGTGCACAAGGACTCGACTTTCCAGGTCGTGGTTCGGGCCAATGATGTCATTCGCCTTATATACTTCCTGGCAAGTCGCTCCTATAGCCTCTACCTGCTCCTGCGGATCCTCGATCACATAGAAGTTGTCATCATCAACAGCCTCATTTGGATCTGTGCCCGCTGCTACCAGTATTTGTTCGTTGCTCGTCGTTCGGGCGATTTTAAGACATGAAAGGTCGTTTTGATTATTTCTCCGAAATATTTTATTTATTTGCGGGAACATATTCGGGTTGCTGGTGTTTACAGCCCGAATTTTGTTGTTCCAATACAAACTTACAGATGTTCTGTAATTTTCATTTATTAATGTTTGGAGGTTTTTAATCGACGACTTCAGTGTCAAGATCTCCGGGTTGTACAAGGTTTTTAGGCTTGACAGCAGCCTACTTTTATGTCGGTGCAGCACATCAATAGTTGCGTTACGGAATAAGTTTTCTTCGTCAGTGTGTTGGTACCAAGGTATCGTTTTGTCCATTGTTCGTTTGAGTGTCTCGTCCATTAGTCTTAGATACCTGTCAATCTCCTCGTTTGACAGATTTCTGTTGGACGGTGGATAGAGCGAATTCGAGGAGAGTGCTCTAGTCAGTGTTCTGTTGAAATGTGTCCAACGTACCCTACTATAATTGTAGGAATGCCTTTGAACAAACTCATCCAATTCCGCAATTTCGTTGGGAAAAGTTATTTCGGTGCTAAAACCGCAATGGTCACTGTCACACACGAAAGTGCGTAGACAGTTTGTAGTTTGTTGGTTAGTGCATGTCAGTTGTATTCGTGAGTCAAACAGCAGAAGATCCAAATAAGACCCGTATCTGGGAAACGACGGACTATCCGTCGCCTTAAGCCCGAGTCGATACATTATACTGTGCTAACCCCACCAATTGAATAGTAGATTCCCTCTAGTATTTGGTGTATTATTTCCCCAATCACTATATTTGGCGTTGAAATCTCCGCCGATAATAAAATAATTCTCCTCCAATTCCAGCCTTAGGAATCGAAAAAGTGTCTCGAGCTCTGAGATGAATAGGGTGGATTCAGTAGCCTTAGGTGCATAGACAGACACCATGTATAACCGCTTTCCGCTACGGAGAGGGATATACACGACGCATGCCTCCAGCACTCGAAACGCACGTACTACACGACTCTATATTCTTTTAAAACGCAGACCTTTTCTTACAAAGATCGCAACGCCTCCTCCTTGAATGGAGTTGGGTCAGTTTCTTCGTATTTTATATCCTCTGTGCTTCGTTTTGTGTCTTTTAGTAAGCTTAGTTTCGCACATCAGGGGCTTGGTCTTTAAGCAACTTAAATAGTGTGGCTCTTCGTTCGAGCCTAATCAGTGAATTCACATTCACTGCAAAGACCTTCAGGGTTTGCTCCGCCACGTACGTACCCATTACGGCAAAAGGTGCATTAAGCCAGGCAGTAGCGCGTATACTTGATCCACCCGCGCTGTCTGTTCAGTTAAATGACGCTGGAGCTGAGCCATCTGCCCCTGGATCGAGAGCAAGATAGCTAGCATGTCAGGAACTGGTTCCGGTGCTCTGGGCGCTGGGCCCTGAGAAGCAACCTTCGCTTGCTGTACCGCATTTCCCCCACCTGCCGCCATTTGGGCGTAGGTAACATGGGGACTAACGGCTGGAGTTTGCAAATGCACGGGTGGAGGTTTAACTTCCACTTTCTGCTGCCGGGCCAGATTTATTCTTTTGATGTACTGGAATTTGGGACAACCCCAATAGTTTGCGGTGTGTCCCGTATTCCTACATAAAGCACAAGAGAGTTGGCTTTTTTCAGACGTTCCGTCCTTACCCAGAGCGCATTCCTCGGACTTGTGGTGGAATCGAACGCTGGATGGCAAGGATTGTTATAGAGATATGTCATTCGAGTATAAATATTAGCATCCAAAAGCTATGCAAGTGCATCAGTTGAATTTGAAGTGTTAATTAGGAGAAGTGATTAAGTAGTTTAAGTAAAAGATAGGAAAAGTATAAGCGGTTGCGAAATTGGATTGTATTGAGATAAGCGATTAAATGGTGAATTGTAACTGTAAAAGAATAAGAATTGTACCAAGAATTTGTACCCATACAAACATTTTACAGTATGCAGTAGGCTGGTGGATAGATAGAAACAAAATTTTGAAATCAAACTTTTTGGGCTATCTGATGCACCAACGTGCATTCTTATGTATTTTAAAGCCCTGATCTCTAGACCTTCACTAATTGATTACCATTCATCGGCCAGACACGGATTATTTTGTTGAGAATAGAACATTCCACCTTCAACTTTAGATTTTTTTCTTCGCCTTTTTATATGCAACATTTTTTTAATTTTTTGCTGCCCAAAGTAACGATGCTGGAATTTTCACGATGCAAAGCAGTGGTAAATTAAAATAAACGAAAAATTTTGTAGAGGATTTTTATCGGTACCAAAAGAACATTTCTTTTATTCAAGTCGAACAGTGAAGAAAAAAAGTAAATGCACCAACAATTTAATGAAAAAATAATTTCGATTTTTTGGAAACTTTCGGGTTAATCACTGCATTTATAAAAGTCAAATTTCAAAATTTGTTTGTGTGTACATACGAGTATGTGTGTGCCACAAAAATAAAAATAAAAACTACTAAACGGATTTGAATGTCGTTTTTTGCAAACGAATCTGGAGGGATAAAATCTATAGAATATTAAAAAGAAAAACATCAACATATTTCAGTAAAAAAGAAAATTGACATACATATTGCCAATTTTTTGCATTTACCTCGCTCTACCTTGATTTAGAAAAAACCTCTAAAAATAAAATTTACATACATATTTATCTATTGTAGATTATTTGACAACAGCGATTTTGATATATATACTCGTACATATCTATTGTGAGGAGAAAATTAGTAACATAAAGAAATGTTGTTTTAAGCATACAAGGAATAACGATCAGAGGAGACCATTGCAGTCGATGTACATTGCATTTTTATATTGTAAAGTATTTGTGTAGGTACAAATGATAGAACTTATTCTTTCATTACAAATCCCTTTATTCAGTACAGCGACAATTCACTATTTAATTGTTTCTCTCAATACAATCCAATTTCTCAACCGCTTATACTTTTCTTATCTTTTACTTAAACCACTTTATCACTTCTCCTAATTAACACTTTAAATTCAACTGATGAACTGCCTTGCATACCTTGGGGATGCTGGTATTTATACTCGAATGACATACTTCGAGAACAATCCTCGCCATCCAGCGTCCCGGATTTTCAAATGTACATGTCATCAGCCACTTCCGACTATTCTTCAAGTGGTAACTATTGATATTGTCTGCGTTTGTGTTTTTTATATTTGTCACTTTTTATAAAGACTAGGGGATTTAGAGTGGATATATCCAATATTCGCCGTCTAAAAAGTAATCACTTTTCTGCGTACGTCCACGTTTGTAAATACAGACCAGCTATTTTGGCACTTTGTGAAACACGATCTGAAGCTACCTGGCTCCGAACTAGTGCACTTATTCTTTTCTCACCGCGGTCTCGCGGTATTGATGCAGCTTACTAAACTCTACCACAATGTAGTCCCTGTGCCGATTCAAACTCAATTTCATGTGGTTAAAACTCGAAACAAATTATCCACTATTTCTTTATTTACAGGAGCCACAAACTGGACAGCAATTCAACCTTTAACGAGTTTGAAGCGTTGTCTGACTCCATTCGAAGAATTGTGTCAATGTATCCAGACACTGAAATCGTTATTCTGTGTGTCTTCGGCATCCGACTTAACAGTTTTTTTAGGAATTTTAACTGGTCATTATGTTCCCTCGATAACCACGTGGATGTCGCTGCTGATGGAATGAGATTCTTCATCCCACTGGCAAACCACTGCGTAAGTGTTTTCATCATCTCTTTAGGACTCTTTCCGAGCAGAAGGAAAAGAGCATTTATCCAGCCCGTTCTTAAAAAAGGGGGATATTCTTCTCCCTACTCCTACGACCCATTGCACTTACGAGTACGTCCCTTCTTCCCAAGGTCGTGGAAACGCTGATAAACAAATATCTCGAAACACGAAAACTTCTCAATGACCGGCAGCATAGTTTTCGTAGCAACAGGTCCACTGGTGATCTGATGGCATATCTCACCGAAAAGTGGAACCAAAGCGAACATCAATCTGGCGAAAGCAAGATAATTGCACTTGATATTTCTTAGGCAATTGACAGACTTTAGCATCAGGCTCTTTGCCAATTTAGGATCGATGACTCTCTTCTTCAAGTCTGATGTTCACAAAATAAACGCTGATGTGCTCCGTTCTGTCTCCGACGCTCTTTTTAATTTTCATCAACGATCACTTGTCTGCTACTTCTAATCTAATACATTACTTTTCTTACGATAGTATTCTCTGGTTTTCATATTCGTTCCCGGATTCACGTCCCTGCTCTTTGGCTGTAGAACGGCAACGGCAGCGTATGTTAAGCTCATTATATTCCTATATTAACAGCATAACCAATTGGGGAATTTAATACAATGCTGTCTGCTGTCGTTAAAGCAAAATTTAAACACCCATCCATTGTCCATGAATGGCACTTGCATCGTCGGAACCGAGAAACTTTCCATTCTCGGTATGTGTGTTAGTGACAACTTACGTTGGAATGACAACATATTCTAGGTTTCTTCAGGCAAGGTAAGAAATACTTCATCCTTTTTGATCTGGCCTCCATATATAAGGCAGTTATCTGCCCCAAATTGGAGTACAATATCTGGTCGGGTGCATCCAAAACTTCTCTGCGCCGACTAGGACAGTGCCGTAAAACTCATACGAGATACTAATATCACTCACACAATAGACACCCTAGAAACCGAGGACGTAATGTCCCGTGTATTACTCTGTTTTAACGCTATTTCCACCAACAGTGGAATTCCGCCCCTTAAAACTTTAACCGTAATACCCGTCTTGCTATGAATGCTCATCAGTACACTCTCCAGCCCGTTTCTACTCGTAAACCATACAACTCGCTTATGAAATGCCTTGCTTTGCTCTGTATTTCCTAGCCATTATAACATTCATACATTTACAACCAACGTTCATCGGTTCTTTCTTTCTTTCCTCTCTAATTTTCCCTCGCTCTCGCTGTGTGCAAGCATTTTAAGGGTACTCAAATCTCTTGAGCGCGCGCTATGAGCCAACATTTTATGAAGAGTAGGTGTTTTTTTTTTCTCTGCAATTTAAAATATACAGTATTACTTCAAGCCTTGTTATTACGTCTCTATTGAATACACTTATACAAGCTGTTGCCTCTCATGCTTAAAAAAGTCTTCTCAAAGTATTTCCATCATTAGTATTTTCAAATCCTTGTTTTCGTCTATCTACATGTAGCCGAATCTCATCATCAAAATGCTTTTGGATTTCTTGTTTTCGTCTTTTTCTTGCCTCCTTGATTCCAATAGATTCATTAATATTCTCTCCGTCTTGCCGAAGGGTAAATGCAGGTTTCAAAATAAATTCCATGCCCTTGATTCTTGCAAATAATGAAGAGATTTCGTATTCGTGGTTATATTCGTAATCATTTGAATCATCTTCATTGTTGAAGTTCGTTTTGTTCATTTCCATATGAGACATTACCACGTTGACTTTGTATATATTAATCATTCAGAATGTCAATCTTAGTTATTGTAAATAGAACTCGTGGTTAACAACTATCCCTATTTCGTCATTAACTTTATATTCAGTAGAAGACAAACAATTTGACTTTGTATGTGTTCTCCAGTTTCTTTTCCATATTGGAACATTATGGATTGGGAAATTTGAACTGATAATGGACAAGGATTCCTCCAATGGTCACCATTTGAACTGTTAAGCCTCAGAACAACTGGGGCGATAAAAGTGTTTGCATCTGTTTTACCATCTGGTGTACTTATTTTTTTGTAGGCACCTTGCCCAGATTATCCATCACAGCTCCACTTACTTTGTAATGTACGATTTCTTGAAAGCGCAATTAATTCCCACTCACTCTTGCTTTCTATTATAAAAGCCGATTGCAGTATGATCCATCATGTCTTGAAGTTTCACTTCAGCTGATGTTTCCATGATTTCGTAACCTTTTTTAGTAAGTGTTATAATTCTGCAGGATGGAAGAACATCTACGTTGTGTTTTCTCTAGGAACTTCTCAGAATCCTATATTTTTCTTTTGACAGACCCAAATTCATAAACAAAGCCAATGCATTCTCACTATTTTACTTGATCTGATCCTTTTGTGGAGTAGAAATGCTTTCCTTTATTCTTGGTTGCATCACCTTTCATCTTCTCATGATCCTTGATATATTTTAGTGCGAAGGCATTAGAAAGATCATTTATTGTTTTTTGGTAAACTTCGAGAACTCAATTATTGATTTCCTTGGCCTTCCTCTTGATGACTTTGATGTACTTGGTAAATCGCCTTTTTCTGTTCTTTCAATTGGATACAATTTTCCAACCATTCCCTGTTCTTTTTGAAATTTTTTCCCGATCTACATGCTACCCATTTTGATTGAAGATGCACATATAGTGATGATATTTTTTTTCCAATTTCCAACGACTTTCAGCTTGACAAATTTTCATCGGACAGTTGGCGACATCGAGCCACAAGGCTTAAATATTATTTTTGTTTTTTTTTTTTATTTAAATGTATGACTTAAATAGTAAAATATTTTAATTTATTTAAAGCACCCATAGGTCCGTGAAGGTGTGCCCGCTGGTAATATAAATGTTTCTTCCACTGCTGGCATCACTTTTAAACCAAGTTTCGATTTGTTCTAAACTTCATTAGCTTTGTCTCTCTCTTTGTTTAACTGTCATACCAATACGCTCACACAGATTTCCTGGTACATTGGAAATTTACCGGGTACCGGTGTTGAAGGGAGTGAATTTTGCATTTGGTAGACACTTGGTTTTTGGTACTGTCATACGACAGTTCAATTTTAAATTGAATTTAAAATTTTACCAGAAGGATTTACTGGTGCCACTGATGGAATTTCAAGGGTACATTTTCCCGATACCTACTTAAGTTTATGAAGTAAACTTAAACTGTACGATTTGTTAACATTTGTAACCTTTTACTTGCAGAAAATAAAATCACACACATAGTTAAAACTGTCGATATTTATTTGGAGCAGGGACGAGTGGAAATTTCTACGGCATGCAGCAACAGTTGGTAATCATTTTTTACGGCACCTGCGTTTCATAACGGAACAGACGATTTCCAGGTGATTTTCCAAGCAAAGCCCATTAGTTCAAACAATTGGCGACTGAAACTTTCAGATTCTGAATGGCTTACTTTACCATTTGTCTGGCCGTGAGTTTAGGTGGACTTTTATCGATCCTTCAGATTTGTTTTCATAGAGTCATATGAAAAGCCACAATGGCGCCTGCCAGCCTACCCCATAGATTGTCCTTCATACTTTTTAAATGTTTAATGTCACATTGATGTCGCTAGTATTTTCTTCAAGGTCTTCTTATAGGCAACGATTGCTAAGAGTAATTGGATAAAAATATGTCGCAGTATCACTGCTATTATGTCCGACTTCCTATGTCGTCTGTGTCTCGTTGGAAGCTGCGAAGTTTAAAGAGTACAAACCGTAGTCCTTCAAAAATCTGTTCAATTAATCTCGGCGTATGCAAATACATTGACAAGTTTAGAAGAACCATGTCAATAACAGGACAGTGACCATTTATTTGAACACGACAAAGATGAAGAATATCATTATTTCAGATACTCGTAAATATATGTTAACTTCGTAGTAGAGATTCATCAAACCAGTCACTTTAAATTTCGCGTCATTTTTGAACTATTACATTCAGCTATCATTATTATGACTAAAACTATTATATTGTGATAACCACTTAAATGTGAGCAGCGACATCTAGCAGAAAATGTCGAAGACCAGAAGATTTCGATATTGGAATAACAAGGTCTCGACTGGAGAGTGGAATCGAATTTTCTAGTAAATTGGAAATTGTATGGGACGCTGGATGGCGAGGATTGTTCTCGAAGTATGTCATTCGAGTATAAATACCAGCATCCCAAAGGTATGCAAGTCAGTTCTAAAGTGAAATTTGAAGTGTTGATTAGGAGAAGTGATTAAGTGGTTTAAGTAAAAGATAAGAAAAGTATAAGCGGTTGAGAAATTGGATTGTACTGAGAGGAACAATTAAATAGTGAATTGTAACTGTACTGAATAAAGGGATTTGAATTGGAAAGAATAAGTTCTATCATTTGTACCCACACAAACATTTTACAATATTATATTATATTATTATAAGTAAAAACTAGGAGGTTACTAAATAAGCTCGTACTGCTTTTCGTCATCATTAAACGCCTTCTCGCACAGCAATAGTGAATTTAATCGATAAATTTGAACATCTTGGACAGGTCAGCGATGCAAAGGAAGACTCCAACTCGTGAAAATATGTCCGCCGTAGCTGAGAGTGTGACTGAACACCCAGGTGTATCCATTTCCGGTCAATCACAGGAATTGGGCCTATCCACAACCACTTTGTACCACATTTTGCATAAATATTTTCGCCTAAACGCTTATAAAGTCCAGTTGATACAAGAATTGAAGCCAACAGACCACGCACAACGCCGTGCTGTCGCTGGTTGAGTGATGGAAAGAAATGATCAAGACCATGATTTGTTACAGAGAATTATACAGAGTGATAAGGCTCATTCTGTCTGGATACGTAAACAAACAAAACCCAAGAGAACTAGTGAAACAAGCTCGCCATCCACAACGAGTGACAGTTTGGTAAGGTTTTTGGGCAATATTTTTCGAGAATGATGCTGTTGCGAAAATGTCAGTAAATGGATTGTGTTACCAAACTATGGTGACTGACTTTTCTGGACTAAAACTGACGCTATAAGCGTGGACGGTGTTCATTTTCAGCTGGTCGGTGCCACATGCTATAGAGCTGGTGAAACAATGGCTCAGTTAGGTGATAAATTTCCTGGACGTTTGATTTCTCGAAATCGAAATTTCAATTCGCCTCCGAGTTCGTGCGATAGACTTTTTCCTTTAAGGCTTTGTTAAAAAAAAACTTTATGCCGATGCTTCACGGAAGATTCATGCACTAAAAGAAATTATCAGACTTATTACTAGCGAAGTACAGCCACAATTATGCGAAAACGTGATGAAAAATTTCATCAGAAGAATGACTATTTGTAGACAGAGCCAAAGCGGACATTTGGCAGATATTGCATTCCTTTATTAACAACCTTAAAATTTGTACTATTGAAACTATTACCACTTCTCTTTGCCTAGGAACCTGGGGTTTAACTAACAAGCCTCTCCAGTTAGCCCGGTCTTTAGCTAATTGCTTCTAGTTACGCACTCCAAGTTGGTTGAGGTACCCTTCTACTTGTGCGCTCCACCCCAGACGAGATCTTCCTCTACTATTCTGTTAGATTAGGTTACATCCGAAGACTCTGTGGCCCGAAGCATTGGTGTCCATTCGCTCTACATGACGTAAGCATCTGATGCGCAGTTTTCTGACTGAGTCGATATCGTTGTACAGCTCGTATGGTTCGTCGTTGAATCTTCTCCTTTTCTTTCGAAACGGCTGAGGATATCTTCATCTGCTTTCAATAGGTCCATGCTTATGCGCCATAAAGTAGTACCGGAATAATCAAAGTCTTATAAAGACTCGCCTAAGTTTTTCGACCCTATTATTACTCAATTGCCTTCTTAGCCCAAAGAAACAGTGATTGTCAAGAGTGATTCTTCGTTTTATCCCTATGCGGTGCAGTTGGCAGAATTTGTAGCAGAACCAAGATAAACAGGTCCGTTACTACTTCGAAATTATAGCTGTGAATTTTGACATTCTGTCCATCTCGTCGATGTTGTTGAGAGCATATACTTGGTTTTGCCCTCATTTAACGCTAAACCCATTCTAGCAGCTTCCGTTTCAATACCAGCGAACGCACCGGTGACAGACTGCTGTGTTTTCTCAATTATCTCGATATCATTGGTGTATGCTAGTAGTACTTTTGAAAGACAGTGACTCCAGTATTCGCTTGTAAGTTCCGCACAATTCTTTCAAGTATGATGTTAAAGAAGTCACATGACAGCGTGTCAACGGTTAAGTTATTCCCAACTTTGCCAGAGCATCGAGCGTTCTCAATCATCTTTCTGCACACACGAATGATTTTGGTATGGATGTCAAAACCAGACATGGGTCTATATACATAGCTCGTCTCTATAAATGCTATCATATGCGGCCTTAAAATCGATGTAAAGATGATGGTATCGATTGGGACTTCTTCTTGAGTTTTTTTCAGGAACTGTCGAAGTTTGAAGATTTGGTCAACAGTCGACTTTACTGGTCTGAAACCGCACTGATATGGACCAATCAGGCTGTTGGCGAAGGGTTTCAGACCTTCACACAATATGGCAGATAAGATATTGTATACGATGTTAAGGAGACTCTATAGTTCTCTATAGTCCACGCGCAAAGGGTGTCTCCTTCCATTCATCAGGCATACACCCTTCTGACCAGATCTGAGAAATGAGCTGATGTATTCTCAGCAGCTTTGAATAACTCGGCCGGTAAGCCGACAGGTATTGCTACTGGGTGAAACCCAGTACATTAGTTGCGGCATTCCTGATGCCATGGTGGCAGCATTGCCACTGGTCTTCGGTACTTAATACTCGCGGCATAAATAGTAAGGGTTTACTCATGCAGTTTCCGTGGACTACCACTGAGAGGTAAGACAAGTACTTCGCTATGAACTTGATTGTTGCGCTGCTAGTCCAATACAAGTTATAGTTTATAGAAGTTTCCCGATCAATCACCACGTAGACCCTCATACAGTTAGTCACTTTGTTTACCTGAGCTTCGCTATTAATTCCTACAATGACATCAACGCTGTGATCACGAAAATCGCTGTTTCTTTGAACTAAAAAAGCAGTTCAGTAGCAATATGGTATAAGATCCCAATCATTACAGTTCTGCTCTAGGCGCCGGATTCTGCACTTTACAGGAATAGATCCCGGGCACTTCTGGTTGTTTTGAGAGAAAGACTGTTCCGATAATCTCGTCTGCATAAGTGAAGAATAAGATACAACTATGAACTGTAGCATCACCGACCTAGCCAGAAAGGTTCGAATTCAATTATTTTTCTTTCTGCCTTTTCTTCGAACTTCAGATAGAACTTGTGCCTTTATTCTGACGACTGTCGTGTAGCAAAAGTTTAAGCTAAAACGGCGTAGTTTCCACGCCATTTAAGTCATTCCATGCTTACTTTGTATGCGATATAATCATCCCAATAGTTAACAGAATATACTCGTAAGTATATACATTTTTTTCCCTTGGCCACGACAACATAAATAGTTTGTAGGCTTTTAGTTTTAAGTTTTATAAAAAATTAAAAAAAATGCAATTTACTAATTTGTTGCTTAAAATTTATTTTATTAGTTTTAGTATAAATAAATGTTAAAATAAAAATAAAATTAGACTGTAAGATACGCCGAAAGACATAGTTTAAGTGTTAGGTTTAACTTAGAGTGCCCGCATGGGGCCAGTAAATTAGAATAAGATTATTTGTAAGTCATTTGAGCTAATTTTTAAGCATTTTTTGTCTAGCATGTAAGAGTAAGTTAATTAGTTAAATAAAAATGCATTTAAACTGGAAAAAAACTGTAGATAGCGTATAATCGAGCCATTCAGGTCAATGATTCCAATTAAGTCAATTGCCAATCTAGCAACCTTTGAAGAACCTTACTTCCATTTCGAAAAATCCCATGCAGTGAAAACCATTTACTCTAAAAGAATAGAGTACGGCGTTCGAGCGGTATTCGAGATACAGTGTCTAGCTTTTTGGCCTCCAGTGCTAAACATTTCGGGGAAGGCAAGTGATCTCTTTTTTGAAACATTTACAATTTGCCAGAGCTGTTTTAATTTTTTTTTACAAAACCAAAACTTGCATCAAATGAAGCAAATAGAAATAAACTTAGTTGTCATGCAAGGTATGTCCCACCTAATGCGTGAGAATCCAACTGATAAAGTTTTTACTTTGCGCCGTGTGTGGAAGTATTTCTCGTACAGACGGCAGACCCTATTCCGATTATTTCCACGTTAAGTTGACTAATTAGCAACAAATTCAGCAAACTAAAATAGAGCACATTTCGAGTACTATCCAAATGTCTGTAATAAGAAATCGTATAGGTACTGTTGAAAAACCAGTTCATTTTTGACTTATTTCGGTCACTTTCTGACATTCAAATCAGTGAGAATAGTGAATATCATTTGGATATTTTCCACGGCTTTAAATAATACTGTTTTCCTTATGATCTCCGGTAGTTTGGCCTACATGGAAAAAAGCAAAGAACTGACATGTTTCAAATGCTCATCACATATTCTTCGCATATTTTAAACCATAAAATGTGTGTACTTGTACGTCATAATTTCCGAAATTGTATCTTCAATTAGACGACTGACTAAATTTAATGAGCGATTAGACCTAATGCATGTCACGTAGGTGGCACGAAGTCAATTTCTGGTCATCAATTACGTAGAGGGATACTGCAGAGTTATGTACGCGTGTTTTGTTTCGATTCTTCCGTAAATCTCAAATTTTCTGTAAGTTTTATTTTATAGCAGATTTATTGTATCGGGTTTTCCAATAAGGACTTGACAACTTTTTTTTTACATAAAACGCAAACCATTTGAGATATTTCAAAAACTTTATTATCGGCTTGAAGTACAATCAAAACATTTATGAATGGAACTCGACTTCGTTCATTCCCTTATATGGCCACCGCGGGCACGTTTGCAGTGGTCGATTTGTTGGACCCAATTTTCAACGACTCGGCCACACATTTCGGCCGAAACTACCGCTATTTAGCGTTCAATGTTGGTTCTGAGCTCTTCCACCGTCGTCGGCGTGTTGGCATAAAAGAATGACTTAACGTAGCCACACAGAAAACAGTCAAGCGGCGTTAAATCGCACGAACGAGGCGGCAAACCGACTGGCCCATTTTTTGAGATAACACGCTCACCATACTTACTCTTCAATAAATCGCTTGTGCTGTGTGGCTTGTGGCACCATCCTGTTGAAACCACATGTCGTTCAAGTCCATATCTTCCAAATCGGGCCAAAAATAATTGGTGATCATGGCGCGATAACGCTGACCATTCACAGTAATGTGGCGATCGTTATCGTCGACGAAAAAATATGGACCAATAACGCCGCCGGCATGCAAACCGCACTAAACAGTTATTTTTTATGGATGAAGTGGTGATTCATGAAGCACATGTGGATTTTCACCCGACCAATAACGCATATTTTGCTTATTGACGAACCCATTGAGCCAAAAATGAGCTTCGTCACTGAAGATGATTTTGCGGTGAAATTCGTCATTTTGGCGCATCTTCTCCAGAACCCAATCGGAGAACGTACGTCGCTTCAAATGGTCCATCGGGTTCAATTCTTGAGTTAGCTTGATCTAGTATGGGTGTAAACCAAGATCCTTACGCAAAATACGCCATAATGTGGTCTGAGCGATGCCCAATTCTTGAAAACGCCGTGGAATTGACTGATTTGGATCGTTTGCTACGGGCGCCTGAACGGCAGCAATATTTTCGACACTTCTACCAACCCGTTGTCTCACTGACACGGCAATATCACACAACGAATATGTAGACTCAAATTTTTGCACTAAGCTTGTTATTGCCTGTCTACTATGGCGAGAATTACGACCGAAAATTGGAGTTAACGCTCTTAAAGCGGCAGTCACCGACTCTGAATTTTGGTAAAAATTTTTTATAATTTGCAGACGTTGCTCGTTCGTGTACTTTACCATGATGAAAATGTTGAGTTTACTGTGACAATTTGATGATTAGTGAAAGAGTGCGTTCACAAATTAAATTCAAAGTTGTCAAGTCCCTATTGGAAAACCCTTTATAAGGGTCTAGGCATGTTTTGTGAGTATGATTCCACTTTTACTTGAACCAAACAAATCAACGAGAAGGACCCGATCCCATTTTTGAAATACTAGGAGCTCGTATATGACCAGATCAACAGCTGAGCCTTTTAATTTTCAAAAATAAGTAACTTTGTAAAGTTGTCTTTTTGATTATTTCCGATTTTATTTTACCTCTAACTTTGGATGGCAGCTTACAGACCACGGCTGTCCTGGACCTCATTCAACATGCCCCTCTAGCCAGCTCAGTACAAAGATAGCTGCTTCAAGATCTTCCTTTACTGAATTGTTCCAGGAGTTGGTTTAAATATATGTATGTACCTCGGGTTGAACACTGTTGTCCACACGCTCCACATGATCTACCTATGTTATTCAGTGTAGATGCATCTTTTTAATCATACTGATCTCGCTATACAGTCGATATAGGTTTTCATTGTACCTTCTCTTCCACGCTTTGTTTACGTTGGCGTGATCAAAGATCACACGAAAAATTATTCACTCAAGGTAGCCAAGGGGGTTTTTATCCGCTCTGGAGAGGGTCCATGCATTTGCGCGGCATGGCAGGACGAAGTGATGAGGTAAGACTTGTTCATCGCTGGACTTCCCCGCCGATATATTTGCTGAAATTTTGTCCACTAGGCCCCTTTTTCATTGCCTGTGCCTTAATACTAACAAATGTCCTACTGACAGCCCGCTAATTTCTTCCGATTTTTAAAATAATTCGGCGTTGGTATCGTTGGATCTTTTACTTAGTAGGTAGTGGACTAACCAGATCTAGAACGGCACTAAACGGGGCTACGTTTTTGAATGTTTAGAAAATACGACAGTAGGATCCTTAATACGATGTTTAACAGGTTCAGTTTTTTTTTTTCAGTTTTAAAGCATTTTATTTCCTTAATCACTAACTCTTACATACTAACAAAAAATGCTTAAATGCTAGCTTAAAATTACTTAACAATCTTATACTAACTTACTGGCCCCACACAGGCACTCTAAGCTACTCTAAATTCTTATAGCTATGTCTTTCGACTTTATTTACATTTGTTTTACTAATATTTATTTTCTGTACTTAAGGCTAAGAAAAAATATTCGTTAAGAAAAAACTTAGCATATGGACTTTTTTTTGTTTTTTTATAAAATTTTAATATCTAACTTAAAATACACCTTAGTCTACTTAACCTACATACACAAAACACACATACACACACATAGATATTATACACAATAATATACATATATTAGTGTATACCATTGTATAGACTAATATATGTATATATTACTTAAATGCTAACCTAAACCTATGTAAGCTGGCCATCGCTATTAACAAAGCAAATATATTGGTCAGCTCTGCCTCATGAGTGAGGCTGGCCCGTAATTGACGGAAACAACGACAAAACATCTTCTCCATCATTCAACCACCAGAAATGCTGGTGCTGCCGAACGACATCCCTCTTATCGCAATTCCCCACCGCCCTACTGAACCTGAGACGATCCACACTGCCGTGTGCGACGTCTCTGTTGTAGTTGAGTCGCCTGTCCCCAGCTGTCCGAGCGACATGGTAGATTAACGGGACCGTTGATCTATCCTGGATCAACCCTATCTGATCAAGGTAGAGGAATGCTTCCGGTGGAACGAAGCCGTCACAGCGCACACTCTCGTGGTAAAGGTAATTGGGGTAGTAAGCCCCAGATATTAGGTTATTCGTCGAGGTCATTGCTCTTGCAATGTGCCTTCGAGTCAGCTTAACTACGAAATTGTCCACTCGTATTAGGTTCGCCCTATTGTAAAGGACCTCATTAGGATAAAATTTTTTGTACTCCGACTCTGGTGTTCTGTACAAGCGAAGGCAAGCCCTCTCAAACACCCGAATCTTTTCCATTAAGCTTGCTCGTACATTGAACCACACGGGACAACCAAATACCAGCATGGGCCTGATAAGGGCCATGTAGCAGATTACCTTTACCCTCGCATCGAGTTGGCTGCTATAAAACAGTCTCTTTGTAAGGGCAAAAGCACCTTTAGCTCTGGCCAGAGCAGCATCTACATTTTTGCCAAAATACAGAAACTGATCTATCCAGATTCCAAGGTATCTGACTACATTTCGACAGGCAAGAGGTTGTCCGTACTGTCCAATGATAGAGAACTTTCGCCAATTTTTTCTGGTATCCCTAGAGGCTCCAGAAAACGGCGTCCTAAAGAGAATGGTTTCCGACTTCTGAAAGTTGATTTTCAACTTCCAGTCATCGCAAAATCGTCTTATCTTATCGAAGTCACGCTGCAAGAGAGTATTAATGACCTCGATTTTTGGACCTGTTCTGTACGCTATCAAATCGTCTGCGTACGCAATAGTATGAGGAAGTGAACTTATCAAGTCGCTTGTATAAATGTTGAATAGGATCGGCGAATTGACCGCACCTTGCTGAAGACCATTTTTAATTTGAAATATTCCAAAAGAAGTCACATCACCATTTTTCACGATGAACTGTCTGTTAGTTAGCATATTATAAAGAATGTACAAGAGTGGTTTACTGATCCCCAGCCTAGTCAGCTTATAGAAAAGACCCTCTAACCATACGGTGTCAAAGGCCTTCTCCAAGTCAACAAGGCAGGCACCAGTACATTGTTTTTTGCCTTTATTCCATTGGATATCGGACACCAGTTTAGACGCGGCATGTGAGATATCATGTCCCGCCTTAAAACCGAATTGATTATCCGGAACTATATGTTTGTCCTTAACCCACCTAGACAGCGCTCTATTGATTACTTTTTCAAAAACCTTACTGATATTCGGAAGGAGACTTATCGACCGGAGATTCGCCGGATTGGATATATCCTTTCCCTTTTTGGGGATAGGTTGAACCACCGCCGTTTTCCAATGCGCTGGATAATGTGCATTATTCATTGCATTATTAAACAGGATGGTGTAGATGTCCACCGCTTCTAGAGGAAGATGTCGAAGCACGATATTCGGAATACCATCGGTTCCCACTTGTTTAACAGGTTTATGCCGTCGAATGGATGATGCTGATATTCCATTTATTAGGAATGTTTTTCATTAACCAGATTTAATACATCTGCTTCACCAGATAATTTTATTCAGCTTCGATGGCGGCTAAGCCATCAGCTTCATCGAAATTGTTCGATTTAAGTTTAGGTGTTAAGGAATATACACGGTTTTCATCTAAATTCAATTGTACGTCTACTTGGACACCGAAAAGACAGTCAATTTCGCCGATCACAAAACGGGAGAAAGTACACATTCTTATAAGGTTAGTAGGATGACCAATACCTCTGCGGGGTAAAGCACTGGTGATAGAAAACTCAGCTCAACACAGGGTAAGATAAGATAAAGTAGTCGCTGATGATAATAATCAAATGCGACTGAACTCTTGGACCTATGTAAGTACCGATGTGTAGCATTCGGTGCATACGCATGATTAAGACAAAACGCAATACGGACCTTTTGGAGTTAAAAATTTATTTAACGTCAACCTCATAGGCTGATTCAAAGATAACCTCATTTGAGCTAAATTGACATATTTGTCCAGGTTGTTGAAATTGAGATGATGACAAATGAGTTTCAAGCGAATCAATGGTAGCTCTGTAAACCCCTATACTGGGCTACTAACATAATCTCCTGAAACATCTAGCCCTCAAAGTTGAAGGTTGTGCCGTTGGGTCAAACTGGTTAATCGATGAAGAGTATCAAACCAAAAGAAAAGGCATGGTACGACTCGAGCTATATAGAGTTTTTTCCGTCCTTCAAGATCAACCCAACAGAGGAAAACCGAAAGAAGTTCAAATGAAGACTGCAATGTCCCAAAGATAAATTTCTGCCTCATTCTTCCTCCCAACTGTCATTTATAATGACAATTTAGCTGTCAGCTCTTTTGACAAGACCAATCTGCATGCTGCACAATTTGCGGTCAGCTCAACACATTCAGATTGTACTTTGTCTCCGCCTACATTTGAGTGCGTTGAATCTACAATGGGACAAATTCATTTTCTCACTCATGTAGTAGCAAGAGTTCTTAAAGATACTAACATTAACAAATCCGTTGCTCCAGATGGTATATCTCACATTCTTCTGAATAGGTGTTCTACCGCGCTGGCAAACCCACTGTGTAAGCTTTTTCATAAATCCTACTTTTTAGGACTCTTTACGAGCAGATGAAAAACAGCATCTATCCATCCCATCCTTAAAAACGCGAACCTTCTTCTCTCTCCTTCTACAGGCCCATTGCACTTACGCCCCTTCTTTCCAAGGTCATGGAAACGCTGATAAACCGTCAGCTCATGAAATATCTCGAAACACGAAGACTTATCAATAACCGGCAGTACGGTTTTCGTAGCAACAGGTCCACTGGTGATCTGATGGCATATCTCACTGAAAAGTGACACCAAAACGTACATCAATTTTTCGAAAGCAAGATTGTTGCACTTGATATTTCTAAGGCATTTGACATAGTGTGGCATCAGGCTCTTTGACGGTTTCAAGTCTGATATTCACAAAATAAATGCTGGTATGCCCCAGGGCTTCATTCTGTCTCTAACACTCTTTTTAATTTTCATTAATGATCTCTAGTCAGGTAGTTCTAATCCAATATATTCCTTTGCTGACGACAGTATTCTTTGCTTTTCATATTCGATTCCGGACTCACGTCCTTGCTCTTCAGCTATTGAACGGGAACGGCAGCGTATGTTAAGCTCATTGTATTCCGGTATTAACAGCATAACCAATTGGGGAACTATCAACAGGGTAGAATTTAATGCTTCCAAAACACAATGCTGTCTGCTGTCGTTAAAGCGAAATTTAAACACCCAGCCATTATGCATGCGTGGCACAATGGAATATATGCCAAAATTGATGCGAAATGTCTGGATTTCCTCAAGCGATGTTAGAAATATTTCACCCCCTCTGACCAGGACTCAATAAGTATATACGGCATTTATCCGCCCACAATTGGAGTATAATGCACACATCTAGTCAGGTGCTCCTAAAACCACTCTACACCTGCTAGATAAGATTCAAAACCATGCGATAGACTTATAGATGATGACACCCACTAACACCGACGTAACCTCTCGCATCTCACAGTGTTTTGTCGCTTCTTCCACTACCAGTACTCCCTCAAGTCCACTTTTAGCTTTTATATAACCTTCAAAACCTATTTAAAACCAATGTTTATCGGCACCTGTCTTTCTTTACTCTCTCATTTTCCTTCGCCCGTCCTGTGTGCAAGCATTTTAAGGATACTTAAATCCCTTGAGAACGCGCAAATTACATAAAAAAACATTTAGGGAAAGAAACGTCTCTTCAGCAATATGCTTATGTATGCACAAAAGCTTAGCATCGTCAGAATTGCGGACTTGAGGTTTTTCACGCTGCTCACTGATTTAATGGAGTATATTTCTTCGACATCTTCTTGATTGTGAAAAGTGAGCAGAAAAAGCCGCAACTTTATATTTCTTGATGCTAATTGGATATCATTACTTTTTGTTCTTTTTTTTAATTAAATTTTTGGCCTCGAGGATTTTAAGTCTTTTACTTGTCAGATCTTCGAAATATCATGTTCATCACATGAAAAGTGAAGGCCTCTGGCCACTACTTTATATAATCTAGTAGCTTTATTTTCATTTGAGTGCGACTTTCAAATTATGCAATAAATTGTATTAATTGTTTTAAAAAAGTTTCATTTTGATTTGGTAGGAATTCCTATTGAATTACACATTAATTTGAAATAAACAAACACTTACTAACATTGTGTTCAAAATGTTATCTAAAGTTCTATGTGCACCCTAGTAACGCTTTGTTTACAACAATAAAAATAAAACAAACACCGGAGTAGCGATTAACCTATTTTGATGACCATGTATTTATTGGATCACTTATTATTTTGCTCTTCCAATCTGTTGTATGTGTTCTGTACTCTGCCAAATTGCATTTTACGTGTACGAAATAAGCAATGTTAATTGTTGTGATTATGCCAAGTTGCACTTTTTAATTATTAAGTGTTAATAAAATGGTTTACTCAACTGTTAGAATTAAGTATTAAGAAATAAATAGGTAGCAACCACCACCAGAAAAGTGTGTCTTATATTCACGAGCAACTCTCTTAATTTGGACATTCTGCTTTTCGTTTCGCTCTATCATATAGCGTTCACGCTTATAGAGGCAAACGACAGCAATAGCTAACGTTGAAATACGAGTAGCTAAGTTGAAAGCTTCTAGCAGACTTTGTAAAGACACATAAACTTTGCTTTGTACTCGTTAGTTGATATTATAAAGAGCAATGGCCTTTTCACCCTTTATGGAAAATCTGATACATCTTTATCAGTGTGGTTTTAGACCTTGTAGGTCCCGAAGCGATTAAGTATTCACTAGGTTCACCAGGTACGCAGAAACTTTAAATCCGTATTCCCTAGCTACCTACTGATTTTTAGTTTTGGCTTCTCTACCAAACAAATCTATCCGTGTAGACCGCCTGCGGCTCCATAAAATTGACATCAAAAAAGGATTTCGAAAAGTCAGCGCGCTATCATGTGATTCCTTCATTACTTCATTAAGTGGTGAATGAGTATAAAATAAAGTATTGTAAATGATATCGTCCCGAGACAAGAAGGAAAACCCCAATGACTTGAACAGCTCGCCGCAGCAATAATCTATAGCTTTGAGGCGGTAGGAGATATTGTCTACCTGGACTACACTGCAATTTCAAAAGATTAAATGAAAAATCACTCTTTCCAATAAATGTTTCTTTGAACCACGAAGGCAGTTTATAAATACATCGCCCTCACGAACAGCAAAGAAAGCACTGTATAAGACCCTTATCATCACAGTTCTATTGTATTGCATGGAAGCATAAACTGTATTAAAAGTGGACGAAAATGATTCGACAAAAGAGTTCTTTTCGGGATTTTCTTTTGGTCTGCATAAAGGGAATTTGGAGAAGGAAATATAATAACGGACTATATGGGCTATACAGTGACATTGACATAATCACAAGGGCTAGAATTCCATCCGCTCCGATGACTAAAACATTTAAGTTAATAAAAACAACTTCTCCCGCCCGGAATATTTTCGAATACATGCTGGTGGAAAATCTAACTAAAGGAAGTCCTCGCCTCAGATTGCACAATGAAGTGGAATAGGACCTCAGCCAACTTAGAGTCAATTGGGTAACAAAAAAAAAACACATACTTACTATGATAACCGCTCTTATATTCTATTTTTATTTATCTTGCTCTAAATAATATCACCGGAGGAAAGACTATTGAGTAGAGGCTATCTTGCACTAAAGCCAGGAAGACTATATCAGCAGCCTTGAATTATTTAAATAAATCAATGTACTTAGAATTGGACGATATGACTCTGAATAATATTGCAACTGCAAGCGTAAATTGAAACTACAGGTTTACCCCTGCGATTATCATGAGGATAATAATATCACCGTTTGTTTTTTGTTAAAGATGGTGATGTAAATGAGTGTTAATAAAAACTGTAACAAATAGGTATTATTTTTTGCTGTATTCTTTGTAACGTTTTAGAACATGATGTATGTAGAAATAATCTACAAAAAGCTAATGAGCACACAAAATAGTGAAAATTTGTAGTGAAAACTGTTAGTAATAAAGGAATCAAACTCTGAACACATCCAATTCAAAGAGGTTTTATTAAGCGACTACAAATGAATATCGTACAGAAATATGATAAAGTCCTAAAGTTTTACATGACTATGTACAAAATGCATTGTGTTGCCAGTGTCGTTATATTTGTAAACACAATTTCTAATACCACCTCTGAAAATTGTTCCTTTAAAAGTCTTTAATTCACAATTTACAAATACAAATACTGCATTACACATACTACCATTGCCACTACGGCAAAAAGCACCACCGCTATCGCCCGACTTTCTCTGGAAACCTCCGATGACAGCCTAAGTAGACAAAGCGTAATTATAATCGATGCCTTCGCTGAGGAAATCTAAAATCTTCGTGAAAACTTTGAATCCAAAATTGCTGAAAACCAGAAAAACTGGTCCAGTCAGCTGGAAAATATCACATCGAACTTTTACCACTTGAGCATATGGAAACCAACTCTGAAAGTGAAATCAATGCCTTGAAAGTGGAGCTTCATAATATAATTTGCATGTGGATGCCTTCCAAAGAAAGAGCTTATCGCTGATGCTGTTCTCTTTTCGAGTGAGTTTTCTCGTACCATACCACCAGTATTGAGAAATATCTTCCGATTACACCCCCGTAGAAATCATAACAATCGTTCTCCGACGTCAATAATACTGCAATTTCCAAGCCATCACGAAAGAGACTCTGTGCTACGAGCTTCTGCTCTCTATCGAAAAAATAAACAAAAAGAGCTTTGCCTCCGTGACTTGGAAATTGCTTCAGATACCAGCTGTTACATTAATGAAAGTCTCACAGGGAAAAATCGTGATATTCTACGCTCTGCTGTGAAACTGAAGAAAGAGAACAAAATATACGCAGCCTATACCAAGTTGGGTCTAGTGTACGTTAAATTAAAAAAGGATGGAAGAAGCTTTGTCGTTCAGAAACATTAGAAGCTATCACCCAACAAAAAAAAAAAGCAATAGAACTACCAAGAATTAAGAGTTGCCGTTGTAGTTTTTCGCCGCTGCACTTTTTTTTCTTTTTTTTAAACGCGTTTTATTTAATTCTTTATCTTAGTACAAACATAATTATTAGTTTTCAAAATAACTTAACAGTTTCAATGGTCATAATAAGATTTTCACTTTATTTTAACTCATTTTTAACTACTGATTTAAATAGAGCTTCTGACTGTCCTACAAAAAATATTTTCATAGCTGCCCATCATGAATATGGGTAGTGTATCAGGTACTGAGGAAAAAGCAGTAGTTGGAGCTAACGGATATCTTGTTGGCATGATTCATGTTCTCCAGGCACAACACAAAGGCCTTCATATCTGCCATATTAACGCCCAAAATACCCTAAAATACTCTAAAATTTACGTCATATGTGTTTCTGAAACATTTTTCGATCTGATAGGGTCGGTCGCATCGGGCTGCATTGTATGTACGGAACACACTCGATTTTAACTTTATATGCAAATCAAGCAAGGACTGCCCTCTCGAATGCTATTTCCTAAGCATCAAATGTAGTCATGAGAAAATATTGATCGGCGTAGTCTATAGACCAAATAACTCCATCTCTTCTGCTCCACTCTATGCCATCCTCGAGGAGAAAGGCTATACTGCCACTAACATAGTTATATGTGGCGATTTTAATTGTAACCTGCTAGATACATATATCCAGCTCCATAGACTTTTTGGAAAATATGAAATCGCTCGATCTAAGCCCGGTCAACACGTCTATCCCTACCTACTTTACGACCACTACTTCGACTCGTATCGATTCAATTTTTGTATCCGATATGAGAAAAGTCCTGTTGTATAGCCAACTCTCAGCACCTGCATTCTCAAAACATGACTTGATGTAACTAACTTACCACGCTGAAAACGACTTTGCTGAGTCTAAAGTCATGTTTAGAGACTTTCATATTATGCTCAATTGCATGCAGATACTATAGACACATGCTGGGAGTGTATATATCGGATGCCCCTTGTTGATGATCAATCTAACTTTCTGCAGGAAAACATTGCTTTCCTCTTCAAAAAATATGTGCCGTCAAAAGCAAAAACTTGCCAAGCCCCCTTTACTTCAATGGCTTACCCCTAATATCTTACAGCTTACGAAAAGCGTAATGATGCCTATAAAAGCTAGAAGAAATACCGAATGCAACTCCGCAATAAAACGGTTTCTAAAATAAGAAATGCCAAGCGCTTTTTCTACTATAGGAAATTTGGTAGCTGTTCCTCAGGCAGAGAGGTTTGGAAACATATCTGTGAAGTTGTGTTAGGAAAACAAAGGCCTAAAACTCCTTATGATATAGACTGCAACCAGCTTAACTCAATTTTCTTTGGGGGGAGGGGGGGGGGGGTACCACAAGGCTCTATTCTTGGCCCATTGCTGTGTTTGCTCTATATAAATGTACTGCCCAAGATTGTTGAACATAGCGCAATCCACATGTTCGCTGATGATGCCCAGATCCACTTAAGCTTTCCAATGAATGAAGATCTGCAGCGTATACTTGTTTGGTCGGCTAAGAACGAACTGCGCCTTAATGCGCAAAAGACAAAATCACTTGTGATCCATAAAGGAAAAATCCAGGTACCTCAAAGTCCAATAGAGTACGTTGACTCCGCCAACAACCTTGGTCTGATATTTAACCGGACCCATACTTGGTCTACCCACATAAACGCCACTATAGGTAAGGTACACGGTGGACTACGTGCTCTCTGGACTACACATCGCTTTATCCCTACACGGAAAAAGCTTTTGTTAGTGAAAACCCAACTAATGCCGATTCTGTTATATTGTTCTGAGATCTTTTGCTGCCCTGACTACGACTCCAGAAGAAAGCTCAATGTCGCATATAATAATATTGCCCGCTTTGTAACTAACCTAAAAATATGACCATGTTTCCCCTTACTGAAAGTAAATCAGCAGATGTACATTTGATAACGTGCTCAAATGTAGAACGCTTAGTCTCTTGCATGATATACTCGTAATTCAAACTAAACCGGCATACCTATTCAATAAGCTACGCTTCCTTCAGTCAGGTAGATCATGTATGTTATTTCAAACGAGCTATGCCTGTTTGACTTCTGAACGCCAATTTTTCGTAAATTCTGTACGACTGTGGAATTCCTTACCCATAAATATTAGGAAAATTAGAAGCACTAATATATTTAAGGCATCTCTCTGAAAACATCTGGCCAATTAAACAATTAGAATTTGAAATGTTTAATTTTTTGTAATATCAACTGTCTTGTTCTGTTTTTTTTTTCTGTTTTTTACATATAAATTGTAAACTTAAGGCTGAACTACATTCGGCAAAAAGTAAAGTGTGTGCACGAAAATGTTTTGTCTCTTTTTTCACAATTACAAATCTGTAGTTTTCTCTCAACTTTTCAAAAAGTAATTTACTTGAAAGTTGGAAAGGCCAAGTAAATTAAAGAGCCAATAAGTGGCTGGTACTGCTTTGCATCCACCATTTTGCTATGTGGATTATCTGCACACTTCCTTGGAACATCCCCGGGATCCAATGGAGTACTACATTTTCTCGTTGACGTCATATTATGCTGCGTTAGAAGATTTCGGATATATTTCTCATGGGAATGACTAATAGACCCCGTATTTTGATCCCGCTCAACGCTTATACCCAAGAAAAATCTATAGGCCCTTTATTGACAATATCAAAAGCAAAACAAATTGCATGCTTTTCTTTGAACATGCAATTATAAGATCGACAGCTATATGCATCTTCGTTATTCGTATATACACACGCATCAGTATGACAGCGCTTAAATCCGAGCGCCCTAAGTGCTTCAGTATTAAGTGCTTCAACCCGTAGATATGAAACTTCATAGGATGAAACTTCAACATGATGAACTACCAGCTAAAATAAAACCTTACCACTGGCGAAAAAGTTTTCGTATAATCAATACTAAAACGTTGGCTGCAATACTCTTTTTTTTTTTTTTTATAATTTACGCGCGCCTAAGGGGTTAGATACCCTTTTACTGTTGCTAGGGCGCGGGCGGATAGGTAGAAAGGAGGAGAAAGGAAAATTGTTTAGTAGTGGTTTGAAACTCAGGTGTGTTTGGTTTCGGTATTTGCTCTCCAGGGGGTGGGAGTCCGAATAGGACGGAGAGTTTTTTCTTCACTCAGAGTGGAAGGTTATAATTCGCAGTAATTATTTGTGCTTGAAACTCTACAACTTTGCGTGTTGTATTGTAAAGACCCACTTGTATTTAACAGCATTTCGATTTTGTGGCAACTCAACAAAATCGCAAGTTTTATTTGACTTTAGAGAATTATACTCAATGTGTATTGCCTGGAGCCACTTGTGGGCATCTGGTCTGCTAAGAGCTACCTTAACTGTTGCAAGGCTATAATACAGCTTTAAATCACTCATAAAGTAATTGTATCTAGCTTTCTTTAAACGTGCCATAAGACTTCTTGGCTCAACTATCTCATTTTCACCATTTTTACGTCCGTCCTCATTATGTTTTGTAGCGTCGTCACCATAATCTACGCCATAATTACGTTTTGATCTTTTGCTGCATCGTCGTATGTAACATCATCATCGTTTCCACAATTTCACAATATTTGAAGAATAACTTACAAACTTCCTTGGGTTTTGATAACTCTCTCCCCTTTAGGCTCGCTGTTTTTGAGTTCTATTACCTTTTCCTTGACCGATGTTTGCAGAATTTTCTAAAAATGTAACGTCTCTGCTCTTAGAAACATTTCTCATTTTGGGTTCATGGAGCTTATATGCTTCTGACTAACTAGAGTAGCCAACCATAATACATTCCACTCCTCTTGCTGGAAATTTTGATTTACCCGGTTTCTTGTCTAATTTCAATGCATTACATCCAAAAACGCGAAGATGTCCAACATATAGCTTCCGCCCGTTCTAGGTTTCACATGGGGTTTTGGAACCAAACAACTTTATTGGAGAACGATTTCGCAAGTAAACAGCAGTGTTTAGTGCTTCTGCCCACAAATAATCAGCCAGATTACTGTCAAGGAGAAAACATCTAGCCATCTCGATTATGGTTCTATTTGCGCGTTTAGCGATACCATTTTGCTGTGGAGTATACTCTACACACAACTGCCTTCCCTTCAGCGGCCAGACACTTTGTGAAATCGGCGTTGACGTACTTACGCCCATTGTCGCTCCTAAGAACCTTAATTTTGCAAGAAGTTTCACGCTCAACTTCGGCCTTGAATGTTTTGAACGCATCAGCATCATCGGATTTATAGAAATGGAATGGAGATTTATTGGAATAAAAAAAAAACAATTTTTATTTTAAAACTTTTTATTTTCAAACACTTTGTTGTTACAATTTATTTTTATTCGCGGAACTTGAGACTAACGACCGAACTAGTTGACCGAACTCAATGATAACCAAAATATGAACCAACCGTTGTGATCCAATTCACCTGTAGTTATGCTTTATTAAATTGCTGACATACTGTCTGTGTTTGCTACACGTTCCTGGAATAATGCAATGACTTTTGACCATTGCAACGTCAGGTGTCTCTTGTGCATGGGAATATTGAAATGCACTTCTTGGAATTGTTTCTTTGCGTTTCTAGGAATTACTTTGAGGTGAATTGGTTTACAACGGAGAGAGAAAAAAAAGTTATATGATATATTTATATGACATTCTTATGAATCTCCAATTTAACTCCCCCACCGTTAGTCTGAGGCTCCGACGAAGTTACAAAATTAATTTTCTTATTTTTCCTAAGGCATATGTTCTTTTTTATGAAAACTAATACAATGATAATTACAATTATTGGATATACTACAAAATTAATAACATATGATTTCTTATTTTCTATAATCATTTCTTCAATATGTTTTCTGTTGTTCTGTATGTTTTGAATGTGTAGTTCTTCTAATTTTATAATGTTTATTGTCT
Source organism: Volucella bombylans (assembly GCA_949129095.1). Taxonomy (NCBI): domain Eukaryota; kingdom Metazoa; phylum Arthropoda; class Insecta; order Diptera; family Syrphidae; genus Volucella; species Volucella bombylans. Next base: position 100,449,379 of record OX422141.1, on the reverse strand, counting down.
TATTTTCTCTCACTTGAGTTATAAAGTACGGAAGTATAATACTATCCTTTATTTTAAAGAAAGAGTTTTGATATGTTCTATCGTTAATATACAGATTACAATTTTCAAATTTAATAAGTTTACTTCCCATAACACCGATTTTTAATTTATTACAGTTATGTTTAATGTTTGTTTTAGGAAGATTTTTCGTTACAATGATTCCTGAAATAATTTCTTTAACAAGAGGTGTTGTGAAACTTTGCAAGGGGCAGTACGCTTTAGTAAAATTAATTATGTTTGAAATACAGTTGTCATTCACTTTCTCTAAATTTTTCTTTAAGTTATCTTTTACATTGATATTGTATACATTGTTTATTTCGTCTATTATAAATGTGTTTTCTTCTAATATAATTGACTTATTTTCCCTGTTCGGCATTGGTTCTACAACAATGGTTGAATATGCCATATCAGAATACTCTGGTATTAACAAAACAATTACTATAAGATCATGCTCGAATAATACTACTATTCTTATGTCCTTTAGACTTTTCAGACCGTTTGTCAGTGTTATTTCTTGTTCTGTCAGAATATTCCTAGTCAGTATACCTAGTTTACTAGTCAGTATGACTTGTTCTATGTCGTCGAGATGGTTCCTGAATAAGTTAATGTCAAAATTAATTTGATAGATTTCTTGAATGTAATCTATCTCGTTTTGTAATTTATGAAAGTCTCCACCGGTTTGTTTATTTATTTCATTAAGAAATTGGGTGATATTGTTTTGTTGCGATCGGATGTGATTAGTTATGTTTTCTATTCGTTCTGATAGTTGGTTATTAAGATATATTTGTTTGTTAGTCTCTGTCGTTAACGCTTTGTTATTTGAAATAAGAGCGTTTAGTTTTGTCTTAATCTCTAACTCGTCATTGGCGTCCATTGTGCCTGCTAAATATTTTAGCCCCTGTGCCTAAAAGGTTAATTAAAGCTCGTTTTTCTTTTGGATGGGGTTTAAGGTTTGATATTTTTTGTTCTAAAAGCCTAAAGTTGTGTAACGCTGTGTTTAACATTGGGTTAGTGGTACGAATATTTCTTTCGATTATCTGTATGTTTTCTAAGATATGGTCTTTAGTATTTTCAATTTCTGTAATATTTATAATATGGAGGACTTTCTTAAAATTTTTGATGATGTCGATTTCGTCCTTTTTTTATGGTCATAAAACCGTTATTGTTGTCAAAGTCGTGAATTTCCAGTGATTGTCCGTTTGTTATATGTGGTGTTGTCAAGAGGAACAGAAGTAAAACTATGGTTGAAGGGTCCATCTGTAAAATAAGTTATTTTGTTTATTAAGTGGGGATCTAAGTTTCAATCGATGAGGAGTTGTTATTTTGAAATTTCTTTTTTCGTTTAACATGGGATTTGTAATACTTTAAACCTGTTCGTTTATCGGTAACATGGTTTTCATCTAGTTTTTCGGTTTCGAGTTTCCTAAATTTTGAATGGTTTTTTCCTCCGCGTTCGTCCTTAATAAAATTAGTTCCCGGTTCTATTTTTATCTCTTCCCTATCTTTATTGAGTTTATCTATGGTTAGCTGTTTTCTTTTTAGAATTCTTTCTTTAATGGATTTATATTCATCGACCGTTATAGTTCTGTTTTTAAAATCGATAGGTTTTTTGTTAGTTGTAGAGTGTATACTATTGTTATAGAAGTTTATGACCTTAAGAATTTTTTCCTCAACTGTATCAATTTCCGAAGTCGAATCATGTCTTAAAAGACGAAGGTGTTCGTTGATTGTGTTGTGGAGCCTTTCTATGTCCGCGTTGGACGAATGGTTGTTATTTGAAATATAATGAATTTCTATATTTTGGTCCTGTAGAAATTCTCTGAATGGGAGTGCTTTGAATCCTAACTCATTGTCAACGACAATTTTATTTATTGGTCCTACTGCAGAAAGGAATATCAGAATTGCTCTTTTAAATTCGGTCCACGTACGTGCAATTATTCGGACAGCTTGGGCGAATTTGCTAAATTTGTCTATGAAGGTTACAAAGAGTTGTCTTTCTAATGTGTAAAATACGTCTGCGTGTATCACTTGGTTTGGGGCTGAAGGTGTTTCTGTTAGTTGGAATTTCTGTTTCACGGGCTTTCTTTCATATTTCTCGATGTTGCATAATGCATATGTCGCAGTTATTAATAAATTGGGCTATTCTTTGTTTAAGCTTAGGGTGATAATATTTTAGTTTGAGTTCTTCATACACTTCAATAATTCCTCTATGATTGTTCCGAAGGTGTTCCTGTTGTATGGTTTCGACTAGTTTTTCCTCGTTTGTAATGTCTATTAGTACGTTCTCCGTTCTAATGACTTTCAAACCTCCTTCTGCGAAGTGTGCTTTAAAGGTGTTCTCTAGTATTTTTAAAAATTCCATGTCGTTTATATATATAGCGTTTAAACATTTTGGATTAAAGTGGGTCTTTAAAAGAGTTATTGCTGTTTCCGTGTCTAACATTTTGAGATTAATAATTTTTTTGGATTTATTGAAAATCTTAGTTTGTTTAATTCGCAAGGAACCTGATCCTGATTTCAGGATCGTTATTTGGGTTTTGAAGACGTTAAGAGGGGATTTGCTAATGGGGAAATTGAATATTTCATTCTCGGGATTCGTATCAGTGAAATTAATTTCGATGCGGGAAAGAGCATCTGCGTTGCCATTCTGTGTCCCCTTTTTGTATTTGATTTCGTAATCAAATTCGGATAATCTTAAGCGCCATCTTACTAATTTTGAGTTTGGCTCTTTTATAGAAAAAAGCCATTGAAGGGGTCTGTGGTCTGTTTCAATTATGAATTTTCTGCCGAAGATGTATGGGCGGAAATATTTTGTTGCCCAAACTATAGCTAGAAGTTCTTTTTCGATAGTACTATAGTGTTGTTCGTGGTCGTTTAGTGTACGGCTAGCATAAGATATAGGATGACCTTCCTGGGACAAAACAGCGCCTAGAGCGAATTGGCTTGCGTCTGTGGTCAGAGTAAATAGTTTTTCAAAATTAGGGTATTTCAAAATTGGTTCGGTAATTAAGAGGCGTTTTAGGGTTTCAAAACTTTGGATGTAATTTGGATCCAATACATTAACCTTTTGGTCTTTTTTGAGGAACACAGTCATGGGTTTTGCAATCCTAGAGTAGTCTTGTATAAATCTCCTATAATAGCCGGTTAAGCCTAAAAATTGCTTAATTTCCTTGGGATTTTTAGGAATAGGAAATTTTTTGACGCACTCTATTTTAGATGGATTGGGTTTTATCCCTTCTAATGTCACAATATGACCCAAGAACTCTGTTTCCCTTTTCAAAAATTCGGATTTGTCTAGCTGAATCATCAGATTTACGTCTTTGAGTCTTTGAAAAATCCTTTTCAAAGAGTCTAAGTGTTCTTCTAGGGAGGATGAGAAGATAATGATGTCATCCATATATACCAAACAAATCTTATTAATATAGTCCTTTAGTACGTAGTTCATAAGTCGTTGAAACGTTGCGGGAGCCGTTTTTAAACCAAAAGACATTCGCAAAAACTCATAGTGTCCATCTTCGACACTGAATGCAGTTTTATGAATGTCCTTTTCATCAATTTCAATTTGATGAAAGCCTTTGGCTAAGTCTAAGGTTGTGAAGTATTGGCTTGTTCCCAGTTTTCCCAGTATCTCCTCAATATTTGGGATTGGAAACTTGTCATCGATGGTTACCAGATTTAAATTCCGGTAATCGATGACTAACCTCCACTTTGTTTCTCCGCTCGCGTCCCTTTTCTTCGGAACAATCCATACTGGTGCCGAATAGGGTGAACTGCTATGTCTGATGATGTTTTTATCCAACATGTCTCGGATTTGTTTTTGTACCTCCTTCTTGTGGATGAAGGGGTATCGGTAAGATTTTGAGTATATAGGGAGGTCGTTAATTGTTCGTATTCTGTGCTTTATAATATTTGTAAAAGCTAGATCGGAGTTTTCATTATAGAATATATCAGAAAATTGTTTTATAATTCTAAGCAATCCCTCCCTTTCCAGAGGGCTTAGATGGTTAGTTCGAAGTTGTTCGACTAATGGTTTTGTTTCGTTTGCTTCAATTATATTAAAATTTTCAAACGTAACCTTTTCCGTTTCTAGGGGTTCAAATGTAATGGTTTCGGGTCCGGCAAATGCATCTTCGCATTTTTGTACTTTTGTTCTTATTTTGTAGTCTTCCACTTCGTAAATTCCTTCCTTTACAACTACTTTACCTTCTGCAGACTTCTGCTCATGCAGGTAAGCAAGTCCTTCTCGTTGCAAGACTGGAATCGAAAGTTATACGGTTTCGTTTCTATTAATCTTGTAGCTTCGAGTAGTTCCTTTGGAATCATAATTTAGACCTATGTTTTTCGTCCCGATACTGAGGACATGGTTTGCAAAGTCAATTTTGCACCCTAATGGAATGAGGACATCGTTCCCAATTAGTCCATCAAAGTCGTCGTGAAAGTGATGAACAAACATTTCTATTTTAAATCTACTATCACCTAATTCCTTGAATAAAGGTATAACTGCTTTCTGATTGATATAAACTACTTGGCCAATTGTTTTAAGTGGTACACTTTTTTTTAATTTTGTGATGAGATTGGGTGAGCAAAGGTTAGGATTGACTATGGAGTGGGTAGCGCCTGTATCTACAATAAACTTTAAGGGTCTTATGTTACCATTGATAATTATATATGGTAACCGCTGCGAGAGGCTTCGGATTGAAAATTTTGTGGCTCTGCTTCCTGTGTTTCGGTAGTAAGCTGAGCTGTGTTTATATCCATTGGTTCTGGAGGTGGGTTATTATGTGATTGGTTGTTCACGAGTCCCTGAGAAGTTGAGGGATATACGTTATCGGTGGTTACCTGTCTATGTGTCTGAGCATGTTGTGAGTAATTGTCGTTGGAATGATATGGTTGTCGATGTTGGTTATTTGTTTGTTGGTTGGGATAAGTTTGTCTCGTTTTGTCATATTTATTCGATTTATAGTTCCTATTGTTGCTGTTATTATTACTGTTGTTATTATATTTGCTATTATTACTGGTATTACTATTGTTGTTGTTGTTGTTATTTTGGCGGTTGTTGTTGTTTCTAGAATTATTTTGAGAACTTTTTTCGGGATTTCCGTATGGGTTATAATATGCGTACCCAGATTCGTGTAGAATGTTTATAGCCGCTTCAAGGCTATCCGGGTTTCGGCAATAGAGAAGCGAACGCATTGGTTCAGGGGTTTTGTTTTTAAATGTTACTAAAGCTGACAATTTGTTTTGCAAAATGTTCGCTTTAGCGCTCTCATCATTCATAATTTGTTTAGTTTTGACGTTAAGTCGCCTAAGGATCGATTTAATATCGTTATAGAACTCGACAGAGTGTGATCTGAATTTTATAGCCCTAAGTTCGTCAAATAACTCTTCTAAAGTTAAGCGATCTCCGAAATTATTAATAAGTATATCCTTCATTTCCGACCAATTTGTCGTGTGATTATTTATTTCAATAACTTCACGCGCCTTTCCTTTTAACCTCGATTTGATTGTATCAGAGAAAATACTCTGAGATAGTTCATCATATTTTAGCAAAATCGGGTATATTTTATCGATGAGATCCACAAAGTTTTGTAGGTCTCGAAAATCACCGCTGAATTCAGGTAGTTTGGACAAATATTTCAAAGGGTCAATTTGTAGGGAGAGCACGGTTGGTTGTGCCATATCGTTATTTGTTGGAAAGAAATTGGACACTAAATCTGAAAGTTGTCGTGATTGTTCTCTCACGTTTCCTATTTGGTCTTCAAAGGCGGACATAAGAATTTACAGGAGGGTTAATTAAGATTTATAATATAAGACTTAAAATACATATAATAGAGAGAGTGTTGACTGTTAGTATTGTAAAATTCCTTACCGAATAGACTACTTAGTAACAAATTGACTGACTGCCGTTGGTGTAGTTTACTGATGATACTGGGTTCTGAGGATTTCCTTGGTGATGTTTGATGACCGGTTTCTTGATGCTGCACGGATTCTAGTATTTTTATGTAGTAACATACACTGTTCAGTTTTAATTCTTCCTTTGGGAATTTATGGAGTTTGTGTGGGTTTTTTTTTTCACAATCCACTCGTTCACGGTAAAATATGAGAGAAAGAAAAAAAAACGTTGTGTTTTGGCAACTTTGATTTATGTTTTTCACTATGCAACAATTCTCTTGTTTGCGATGTGATGGTTTAATTAATTTTCTCGTTTTATGCACCTTTTGATTTAAAGATTTAAATGTAACTTTTATTCACTTTCAATCTCACTGCGCGACAATTCTCTTGTTCGCGATCCTATGTTTGTTCTAAGCGGTTAATCGTTAAAACGAATTAAATAAAAAAAAATCTGATTTTTTTTTAATACCGCCTATCCTACCGACTACGCCAGAAATGGAATGGAGATTTATTGGAATAAAAAAAAACAATTTTTATTTTAAAACTTTTTATTTTCAAACACTTTGTTGTTACAATTTATTTTTATTCGCGGAACTTTAGACTAACGACCGAACTAGTTGACCGAACTCAATGATAACCAAAATATGAACCAACCGTTGTGATCCAATTCACCTGTATTTATGCTTTATTAAATTGCTGACATACTGTCTGTGTTTGCTACACGTTCCTGGAATAATGCAATGACTTTTGACTATTGCAACGTCAGGTGTCTCTTGTGCATGGGAATATTGAAATGCACTTCTTGGAATTGTTTCTTTGCGTTTCTAGGAATTACATTGAGGTGAATTGGTTTACAACGGAGAGAGAAAAAAAAGTTATATGATATATTTATATGACATTCTTATGAATCTCCAATTTAACTATTTAGCTTTAAGAAAATAGACAAACACAAAGTGAAATATCTTGTGCAATGAAGTAATTCGCATTGGCCCACAAATGTCTGTGTGAATAATCTCTAAAATCCGTTGACTTCTAATCTCGCTTAGTTTCGGAAATGCTGAATCTTCCCTTTGTAGCATAGTTTACAATCAAATTGTATTGGAACGTTATCCAAACGCAACCATTTAACCATTTCTTGTTTGTATAAATCATACAAACTCTTATAATTTAAATGGCCAAGACGTGCATGCCACAGGAAATAATTAGTATCAAATTTATTCATGCAAAAAACTTTTGATCTATGTTTCACATTTAGCAAATAAAGTCACCACCTTTTTCAGTATGCTAAATAACATTATTTTGACTATAGTAGATATCTGCACCAGAACTATTACAACGTACAAAATAGTCATTCTCAACAGCCTTACATATACTCGTAGAATGAAATTTCAATTGTGGAATATAAAGCACATTCTTGAGTTCAATGATTTGATCACCTGCGGCAATTAAAACAGATCCATTTCCCTTCCATTCAATCAAATAATCTGCTACAGATCCGCTGCCTCAAATTCTCGCAGTCATCTTAGAAAAACTAGATGAGCAAATAAAAATAAATAAGCTCTTTTTTGAAAAACTAAGCAAGCTTGATTTCGGAAACACACTTAAAAAAAGGGATTTAAACCCAAGATAAGAGGTTACTGTGGTTATCACACGCATCATCCCTCAGAAAACGCGAGGGGTGGATCCTCACTTTATATTAAAGACTGCATTAAGCATGCCGAGAACGTGACAATAGAACTGGAATCTATGCAAATAAATTCAGAGTCCGTAAACATAAATCATATAGACTATAATATAGTATCTTGTTATTTCTCTCCGAGATATAAGATGGCAGACGACAACCTCGATCGTGTTTTTTACCAACTTGGGTCAAACTTTATTCTCGGTGGTGATTTCAACGCAAAACATACATCTTGGGGTTCAAGATTCATTTCGACGAAGGGTAGGCTACTGTACCAAGCAAGTATGAAACGTGGCTTGGACTTTTTTTCGACGGGCAGGCCCACCGACACAAATAAAATACCAGACCTGGTCGATTTTTTCATTACAAAAGGGGTCCCCAAATATCTCACGACTTTAGAAGGATCCTATGATCTCTGCTCAGATCACTCGCCAGTAATCTTTAAAATCGGCAGGAGCATAGCAAAAACCGGAAGACCGCCCAGATTGACGAATAAGGAAACAAACCGGGATGGTTTCAGAAGAAATTGCAAGGAAAATATTGCTTTAAGAGTTCCACTTACGATGCCGTTGCAAATAGAAAACGAAGTTGACAAGTTCGTCGAAATCATCCAAAGAGCTGCGTGGAACAACACTTCCTTTCGAACAAGAGGAATACAACACGGAAAGCAAATATACGCGCCCGATATAGAAGGCTTCCTACGAGAAAAAAGGAAAGCACGGAGGAAATGGCAACAATCACGTGCGCCCCCGCATAAATGCTATTTGCACCGCCTATCAAATAAGCTAAAGCAAATGCTGCAAGAATATAAGAACCGTGAGACTTCTAATTACCTCGAGGGCTTGACTGCGGACAAGAGTTCCAATTATTCGCTCTGGACAGCCGTGAAGTCGACTAAGAAACATGTTATCCACCTGCCACCGATAAAAACAGCCAACGGCAAATGGGCAAAAGGAGATAAAGAGAAGGTAAATTTGTTTTCCGACCACCCCTGGAAGACACATCCAAACCGTCAATTGGCCCAAGAAATTAATCTCAGAACAGGATCCGACAACTACAATATAAAATCCGTATCACTGTCTGAGCTACAGCAAGCAATAAAAAACCTATTAATAATAAGGCTCCAGGATACGATTTGATTACATGTGAAATCCTAAAGGAGCTACCTCGAAAAGCGTTTGTCAAGCTCCTCCACATTATAAATGCTTCCATGAGACTTTTATACGTTCCAAGGCAATGGAAAGTCGCAGAAGTCATAATGGTTCCAAAACTGGGGAAAAGTCCAAACGGCAAAAAAACAAATCGTTAGTTCCGATAATTTCAAAAGTCTTCGAAATTATTCTGCTTAAACGTTTAAAACCGATAACTGAAGAAAGACGATTGATCACGGATCACCAGTTTGGCTTTAGGGTCAAACATTCCAAAATCGATCAGGTCTATCGGATAACAAATGTAATTGAAAACGCGCTAGAGGGAAAAAAGATATGTTCAAGAGTTTTTCTCGATGTATCGCAAGCCTTCGACAAGGTATGGCACTAGGGCATAAAGTATAAGCTACAACAAATTTTACCGAGAGAAATGAATAGATTACTCGAATCTTATCTTGAAAATAAACTTTTCGGCTTAGATATGGGATTGAATACTCTGAATTCAAGGAAATTCAAACTGGCGTTCCACAAGGAAGCGTTCTGGGGCCATACCTATTCTTACTGTACACTAGAGATATACCTCTAGATGAAGAGACAGTGGTAGCCACGTTCGCGGATGACACGGCGATCCTCGCCACAGGATAAACAGTTGAATCCTCGACTGCAAAACTTCAACGTACTCTGAACAAACTATTTGAGTGGACAAAGAGCTGGCGAATCGTGCTAAACGAGACTAATTAAACACACGTCAATTTCACGTACAGAAAGATAAACAACTTACCTTTATTCATCAACTCGATACAAATACCGTATGCAAACGAGGCGAAATATTTGTTTTCTGTACACGGATAGAAGGCAAAGCATCTCGGGACTCCATCGGAAGAACAAAATTTTCGAAGCTTTAAGGAAGGCTAGAGCGCAAAATGATCGCGAGCAGCTCATCTTGGAGCTTTATGTCGATTTCAATTAATTTACAAGCCGTATCAAAACGTTGAATTAAATGGTTTGAAACCGAACTATTCTCATCTAATTTTAATGCTAAAAATTGTTTGAAAAGTGTTACCTTCCTAGAGGGCCCACTAGGTTGATAAACGTCCAATAATTTTATCCATTCTTCCCTTGCTGATTTGCAGTTTTTGATGTGGCTTAGCTGGGGCGACTGTACACACTGTAGAATGTTTGCAAGAGCCTTCTTAGTAGAGGTCCTTATTACACGGGTACACTTATGCACGTGTTATACGTGTAATTATCTTCACTTGTGTAAACACGTTTATTTGGTATAACACGTGTATTTATGAGTACACGTGTATATAAATATACACGTGTATATGTATGTAATTGCATTTTTAATTATGAAATTCTTTTGATACCAATTGTGATTATTTAGAAATAAAACACAAAGTTCATTATTTTGGTAGGACAAATTATTTTATTTTATAAATTAAACAAAAAATTAAATTCATTCTTAAGTAAAGTATGTGTATGGTCTTATTTTAGAAACACTTTCTATTTTGATAAAGAAATACCAACAAGTCTACATTATCAGGGAGCAATGAAGATCTTTTAGATGTGAAAATATTTCCAGCCGTGGAAAAACAGCGTTCTGAGCTAACAGATGTAGCTGGTATAGACAAATATTTTCTCGCTAAAATTGCGACAGCCGGAAATTTATCATGTTTATTTTTCCACCATTCATATGGATCTAGGTTAAACTTCAATTGAGGTTCAGCTAAATGTCCAGTTGATGTTGGATAGTCTTTCGCTTAGTTCCATGTGTGTTATAAAGAAACTCTAAGTCACTTGTAAAATTCATAGTGGACTCAGTTTCTGTTTCCGAATTATTCTCGGAAGGTAAATATGCTGTCATGAGCTGCTTGACTTTATTTCTTATAGACATTTTTTCATAAACACTCTCATGCTCTAGGTCTTTATATCGTGGGTCAAGAAAAGATGCTAATTGCTTTGCAGAAACATCAGTTGTATTACTCTGATTTAAATCAAATCTATTTCGTATATCATTACGAAAACTGATTTTGGACGATATAGTCATGACTGAGTCGCTTGCGGAAAAATTCATATGTTGCACCAGCATTTTTAGAATAAGAGGTCGCACCATGGATGTAGAGAGTTTTCATTGCTGAGAATCTTTGTAAGCGATTGAATAGGCCGCAAAATTTTTCCAAATTCTTCCATCAATGCCTATTCTTGTTCTAAAATTTACAACTTTGTAGCGATAGCTGAGGAAGTGACTGTACGATCTGTCAATACATTTATCACTGGACTCCGGTTTTGTGTTAGACGCTGAGGCATAAAAAAATATTGAGTTCCACCGAGTGTTGCATGATTGTAAAAGGGATTGTGCTGGTAGACCCAATTGTTTCTGCTTTTCTTGCAAAGCATATTTCGCAACGTTGGAATGTTTAAAATGGCAAACTAGCTTACTGGCTTTCTCAATTATTTTTTTTATATTTTCAGAAGACATGGATGTCCTTACTGCCAACTGAAGACTGTGTACTGCGCATGTCAAACATTCTGCTCTACTTGCCTCATAGATTCCACAGCTCTAACCACATTTGCAGCGTTGTTTGTGACTACAGTTGTAACTTTTTCATTAAGTCCCCAATCGAGAAAAATGCTTTCCATCTTGTTCGAGGGATTTTCTGCATTGTGACGTGTATCAATTTCACTTGTCTCAAGTGTAAAAGACTGAGGTACCCAATCGTCATCTATGAAGTGTGCCGTCATTGTCATATATGATTCTTGCGCGGCAGACGTCCAACAATCAGACGATGAAATGATGAAATGACACTATACTACCACGACGACAGGAGAATGAATTGTTCCTGTCCTCACTGCACAATTCACAGAAGGCTATATCACCTTCTCGATGTGCATATTGCTATACCCAACTCTTTGGTTTCATTTTATCACTTTTACAATTTGAATTAGCAAAAGATATACTTATCAGCATTTCGAGATCAACACTCAACTAAAACTGATAAGAAGCTCTTCGTCATCAATTCATAAACCGGTTTAATGATTAAACTTTAATCTCAATAAAACATAGAAAAATAAACTATGGCTTGAACAGAAATAACTGTTTCGGCAAGTACTCGTAACATCCAATAATCGAAAAAACGTCGTGTTTTAATTACATGTGTTATTTTATTTACACGCATATTAAAAAAGAACACGTGTATTTAAATGTTCACGTGTAAAAGTTTCTTACTAACCGTGTACACGTGACACGAATACACGTGTTAAATTACATACACACTTTCAATCGAGAGCCCTACTTCTTAGTCCAAATTGAAATCTCAGCTGCATTCTGGTGATTAGTTGCTATTTATGGTTTCAGACTTACCCCAGAAACATGTGGCCAAAGTTCAGAATGTATGAGGACCTTCCAGCAATCAAAATTATCATTTGATAGCTTGTCGATGTGATACCACGACGAACTCATTTCACGTATTTACTGGTAAAGTATGTATTATTTTTTTATTTAAACTTTTGCGTAAGTATATTATTTTAGACTAATTTAATTAAAACGTGAGACTGTAATGAGGAAAAAAAAAACGGTGGTCTGGGGCCATAACCTTTGTTAGTAATGGAATCAAATTTGGAACACATCCAATTCAAAGAAGTATTATTAAGGGACTACAAATGACTATCGTACAGAAATATGATTAAGTCGTAAAGTTTTTCATGACTACTATATGTACAAAAATGTACTGTGTTGCCAATGTCGTTATATTTGTATTAACTCATAAAAACTTTACCCTTGGCCAGTTCTGTAAAGTTTTTCTTCAATTGAAATAAAACAAATCACTTACATTTTTGATTTGGATTTATTTTTACATAAATATATTTTCGCTTCTTAATTTTATTTTTATTTTTTAGCTTTGCCTTACAATACAATTTTTTTCTCTATGCTACCGAATTTATTTGACTCCATTTACATTTTTTAGGACCAATTTTAATAGAACAGGTCACCTTAGATTACAAACTAAATTCAAAGAACACACTTTTATGATTTTTTTGAAGTTGAACATTCCCCCCAGAACACCTAAGTTATATCACATTTAATTGTAAAAAATAAAATGATAAAGAAAGACAATTAGCAAACGTTTTTTTTTTCTCTTTTAACAATTTTGAACAAGTATCTGGGGTAACGTTGAAAAGAAAATTACTAAAACTTCAAAACTAATTAGTCACACACATACACGCATTGCGCAGCACGGCTGCAACTAACTACCTACAAACTTACATAGTTTCATTTTCGGAACATTTACTCGTACATTCATACATACAGACAGATTATTATCATTATTATTATTATTATTAATATTATTATTATTATTATTATTATTATTATTATTATTATTATTATTATTATTATTATTATTATTATTATTATTATTATTATTATTATTATTATTATTATTATTATTATTATTATTATAATTATTTATATACTTATTAATTATTATTTAAATAGCTGATGAACATAAGCATTAACAGTCAGTCATATATGTAAAAAAAAAATCATTTATTACAAAAAAAATAATAAACTCAGCAGGAGACACCAGGCTAGGACGCTGTGATTTCGGTCGTCGCCGTCGTCGTTGGTGTCGGCGTGGAACTTGTGTTCGGTTCCGAGCTTGTACTTGTAGTTGTTGGTGTGACAACAGGAGCACTACCAGTCTCTGGTGTTAGGGCCTTCTGGTTGGGAAAGAGCACAGAATAGGGTGGTGGAGGATCCAGCTCCTCGTAGTTTGGTGGCGTTGCTTGGTGCTCAGTGGTGATATTGGCCTGCTGCATAGCGGCCTCGGTTTCATTGTGGGCTGACTGTGATGCGGAAGCTGTAATTGTGTGATGGGTTTTGTTAATACGGTAACAGCACTCTACTTGTTGGACAGCAGCAAAAAAATATGAAATTACACCCTTAGCCAAAATCTACGCAAGCAATACTGAACTACGGGATGCTATGGCATCAGTACTTACCCCAGAGTCCACAAATAAGCAAAGCACCACCGCAGAGTAACATTCCCAGCATTAAGTATCCCCATGGGCCGTATTTGGAGAGGTCACTATTGAGACCAAGTCGAGTGGAGTTGCGTCTTGTATATCCACTTCCACCAGCAGTGCTATTGCCGCTGGTGTGTGTGGTGTTCTTCGCTTTGCCATTTTCAATAGATTTGGTGGTATTGAGGTCGGAATCTGGTTGAGGAACATCAAATGCAAAGAGATTTCGGAAAACTTCTATCGCCCAGTGTTCCCAAAGATCGCCCTCAATACCATTGTCAATTTTCTTATGTTTCCAACACATTGCGTAATCTTCGTCACTGTCGTATTCGTTGCTGTAGGGGCAATGCCGTATGCCATCGCATACTAAGTCTTTGGAAATGCAAAGCAATGGCTCCAGTCTGAAAGTATACATTTCAAAGATACTCATAAAATATACAGATATGCATAATGGTGTGCTGTGTTTATAAAAAGAAAGTAGTGCGTTTGGTTGCCAAAAAAAAAAAACTAAAACAACACCCTAAACTTGGCAACCATTCGAGTGGAAGCACCATTCACAGATACGCTTTTGTATCATACATAGCTGAGTTCGATGAGACATGTAAATGCCAACAGACATTGATTCTCCATATTCAGCAAATCTAAATGAAGATTGAATTTTCTACGTTTCTGTGTAACCTTAAAATAATCGTATAGTACTTCAACAATTTCAATTTATTTCTGCTGCAATTTTGATATGATGCAAAAGTATGTCTAGTGGACAGGAAGTTATCATTTACTATATGCGATATAAATGTCTATTGTCCTATCCAGGGTCGTGTAAATGGAATCAAAGGTGAGGAAAATAGTGTAAGTCAGGCTATATATGTATATAAGACAAGTTGCTGAATAAACTCCTTATTAGGGCTACTTCGACAATACAGAGAACTGGTTTAGCTAAAGCTAATCTTTTCGCCCAAGTGATACCGGTTATTTAGCGCTCCGATATCTGGAATCCATATTTCCAAATTTTGAGAGATATATATTAGTTCAATCCCAGAGGTATCCATACAGGAAACATGGTGTCGATGCGATGTTTATATGTACAATACCTGCAACAAAAGTAATACATGTAAGAAGGCGTTAGAAATCAGATATTACTCGTATTGTATTATGAATTACGGATTTCCAACCGATTAGTCATAGACCGGCTGGATAGGACGTGCATACCTAAATTAGCTTTTAGACAAGGCATGTGATTATGTTCTTAATCACTAGATCATTCTTTGAAGAAGATCAATGCGAATGGTAACGTAAGACACTATATGTGCATCACACGGAGGCAGAGTACCTGCAGCATGATGCAAGTGTAGGAAGGATACCCAGAGAGGAAGGTCTTCGCGGTGTAGTTATCACTGCCACTATAACCATCGCAGGTTGTTTTGTCACTTATGCAGAGCACACTTAGGTGCTCAGCAATAGCTTAGTGCCACGTCACGATACCAGTAAGCAGCCTGTATTATTCTCTATTCAGAGGCAACGGAAATATCGCTAACCTCTTGGAGACGACGTTTTCGTTTGATTTTACTGCAACGTGGAGAGTCAGGCCATCTAGTGTTATACTCATACAAAACCCAACTGATAATAGAAATCCTAACCGAAGACACAGGCAGTCCTAATGTAGTTTAGGGTCATGAAAAACACCAAGTTCACCAGCGATTTTATTTCGCGTGATCACATTGGGAACTCCAACTCAAACAAAGCTCACTGAATTTAGACTTCCTCATTCGCCCGGTGAAGTCTTGCATTCTTGAACTATCTGGAAAGTGGCGAGAGGGTTTATTATGTCGCTACAGATGTATTGTACATAGATTCTTCGCTGCGTTCACCGATTTTTGAGAATATCTCTCCACTTGCGTGATAAATACAAGTTTTCATAATAAGTGAAATCTTACATTGTCGTCCTCCGAAGTAACACCCGAGGCACATTCTAAATCGCTTTTGGAGTCACTCGTGGATACCCAACTACTCGTACATAACTTCCATGGCTCAGATTCTGACCGAATCCATTCATGGGCAAAGGAAAAGAAGGTTTCGTATTTTGTCAGCAACAGGAAATTTGGAGCCATTGAATCAGATGGCATGTCCATGAGACCAATGTCAAAAGATAGCCGGCTCACAAGGCCGCAGAGATGTACGAGTACTCTTTTAATAGATTTTCCAGTAAAATGGTATTCCATTCTATATATAGAGTATTGCCGCTTACACATGGCGTTGTGAAAATTGTGAGAAACTAAGATAGAAATAGCATTCCAGAGGTGTTCCTCAGATTCCTTATTTTGAATTTTACCATTTGTAGGAGAATAATCAGTGGAGACCGTTGACTATTCTCAAGTATACAATATCGCTATCCAAGAAATGCTATGGGATGAGCTGGTCAAAACGAAGTTTAAAAAGAATTGCGATATCTTGTTCATTGCCAACTCAAATTAGTACTGTGAAAATTGCAGCACCGAAAGTTATAATCGCAAGAGATTGCCACCGCCTTGACCAATCGAGTATCCTCTTAACTTTTCAAAACAGAAGAGAAAAGAAAGTTAGAATACCATATTATGAGAAAGAAAAATAAAGAACAAGAGAAGCAATCGATTGAAGCAATGGATTTGCATCCCCAAACACGTTTAACTAACATATACAGCATGTCCACGGAGAACGCCGCTCCAACAAGGTCGTTAAGTCTTTAAAGAGACTTATAACTTCAATTCTAAGAAAGGCTTAAGATAAGGCGGCACGCTGTCATTATAATCATCCTTGGAAGACTCGTGTGGAACTGAGACGTCAATGTCAGAGTAACAATTATTCAAAAATCTGTACATTTATTCGCTTTATGAAACAATCTAATGCGCCTTCACAGGTGGGTTTGTTTGAAACCGAGGCGAAAATGAGTTAGCCAAGATTGGTAGCACAACAAGCAAGCCCAACTTTAACGTATTAACGCCCTCACCTCTTGTGGGTTTCTTAAGAAACTGCAAAGTTTGGAAAGGGCTTATGGAAAGTTGCCTTTTAGAACAAATATTAATTGGTCTATGGCCCAACGAGTCCCAATCGTAAAATATTTAATTGCTCCAAAGCGTGCATCGAACCAGGTAGATCAGTTTACCATGAGCTAGCGCTTTAGGTATAATACCCAAGAAGTTCGCAACAAACGAGATATATAGAGAGATCACCTTCTAGTTACTTCGCACAAACGCATAAACTGTCAACAGCTTTGCTCACTGATGCGCTGTGAAAATTGACGAAAAAACTAAGACACATTGCTAACAGTTGACGTCTGAAATATAATCGATGAATGTTTTGAATTCTGGGATTATACCGTCCTCAGCAGTAGAGCGACCGAAAACGAAGACTAGTGCCGCTTGAAGTGAAAAGGAGTGCAGTAGAGTATAAGACTAGACAAGTGTAGCGACATCAACGTAATAGCCACCAATGTTGAAGAAGCGGCAAATATGTTCAACACCAAGACCATCTATTATATTACTTAAGAACTCGCTGGTGGTCAAGCTTCCAAGCGTTAAGGCCGATAAGGGCGCTGAAGAAAAACAAGGTGGTTAGTATAGATGGTATCTCAGGAAACTCTTTCAAGTCGTGTCCAATACTTCAGCGGCAATCCTACAACCACCTATTAAGAAAGCAAGGAAAACCGAATTATTACGCGAAGGCTGGAAGAAGAGAATTAAATTGTTAAGCTACCTAAGAAGGAAACCTTACAAAATATGGCAAATAAAGAGGTACATATATGCGCTCTTTTGGCTGCTGTTAAGCTAAAGCTAGATAAAAATTCAACATAATTCGACACTAAGTACAATATATGACCCTTCGCAATAGATCCTCCAAGATCGACCACTTTGATCAACACATTTTGCGGATCATCTTGAACTAAAGGGTTTTCCCATAGGGACTTGACAACTTTTAATTTAATTTGTGAACGCACTCTTTCACTAATCATCAAACTGTCACTGTCAATTTATTCAGTAAACTCAACATTTTCATCACGCTAAGGTACACGAACGAGCAACGTCTGAAAATTATAAAAATTTTCTACCGAAATTCGGAGTCGGTGAAGTTAAGAGCGTTGACTCCAATTTTCTGTCGTAATTCTCGCCCTAGTAGACAGGCAATAACAAGCTTAGTGCAAAAATTTGAGTCTACATATCCGTTGTGTGATGTTGTCGTGTCAGTGAGACAACGGGTTGGTCGAAGTGTCCAAAATATCGCTGACGTTCAGGCGTCCGTAGCAAACGATCCTAATCAGTTAATTCCACGGCGTTCTCAAGAATTGGGCATCGCTCAGACCACATTATGGCGTATATTGCGTAATGATCTTGGTTTACACCCATACAAGATCAAGCTGACTCAAGAATTGAAGCCGATGGACCATTTGAAGCGACGTACGTTCTCCGATTGGGTTCTGGAGAAGATGCGCCAAGATGATGAATTTCATCGCAAAATCATCTTTAGTGACGAAGCTCATTTTTGGCTCAATGGGTTCGTCAATAAGCAAAATATGCGTTATTGGTCGGGTGAAAATCCACATGTGCTTCATGAATCACCACTTCATCCACATGCGGTTTGAAAGCCGGCGGCGTTATTGGGCCATATTTTTTCGTCGACGATAACGATCGTCACGTTACTGTGAATGTTCAGCGTTATCGCGGGATGATCACCGATTATTTTTGGCCCGAATTGGAAGATATGGACTTGGACGACATGTGGTTTCAACAGGATGATGCCACAAGCCACACAGCACACGCTACAATCGATTTATTGAAGAGTAAGTATGGTGAGCGTGTTATCCCAAGAAATGGGCCAGTCGATTGGCCGCCTCGTTCGTGCGATTTAACGCCGTTTGACTATTTTCTGTGGGACTACGTTAAGTCATTTATGCCAACACGCCGACGACGTTGGAAGAGCTTAGAGCCGTGGTCGACGCGTCTTAAATTGGGTCCAACGAATCGACCGCTGCAAACGTGCCCGCGGTGGCCATATGAACGAAGTCGAGCTCCATTCATAAATGTTTTGATTGTACTTCAAGCCGATAATAAAGTTTTTGAAATATCTCAAATGGTTTGCGTTTGATTTTTAAAAAAATTTGTCAAGTCCTTATCGGAAAACCCTATACATACATATATATTGACTATAAATCTTCAGCACATTTTTTGTTCATCGATTTCGACAAGCAGTTCGACATTTCATATGGAAATACTGTAAGGCGATCCTTTCGAAGGAGATGTATTCCAGACAAACTAGTCGCTTTTATAAAGGCTATATATGAACATGTGCCTACGTTCATGTTTTACACAACGGTGTCAGAAGAATTTTGAGTTCCCCGGACTGAAACAAAGTTACACTGTAATACAACTGCTGTTACTTTTAGTATCAGTGAAATGATTCACCAAGCTCCGTCTGTAGGAAATTGGGGCACATGTCAACAATGATATCAGAGTTTAAATATGTTGACCACGCTGATAAAATTGGATGATAAGATAAGCCCTAAAAAGTAGAGATACTTTTTCAAAATTTTCAGCATAACACCAGCGGTGCTAAGCTCAGTATTGCCGCAATGTAATCCGTTTACTTACCATTTTGGGCAAATCAGCTGTCGTAGGACATGGAGAAGAACAGTCGAGAGGGATTTTATATCTTTGGGGATGACTTGTAAGCAACTGAAGCGCGTTACCGAACTTAGAGGAAGATGGCGCGGTATGCCCACGAGGAACCAGGGGATCTAACAACCGAAAAAACGATCTTTTGATCCGACGGTGATTGGAGGCATAGATTTGACGACAAACGTACAGCGACATCGTTCAGTCCAAAACAATTCGAGAAAAATGGCTTTAAGAGCTGGAGCATGCAGAACGGATAAACAAAAATGCTTCATCCGTATAACTTTCGAATCGAAATCAAAGAAATAAAGCAGTAGAGGAATAACCCATATTAAATGTGGCACACAAGTGGAAAGGCATCTCAAACAAATTAGTGTGCGTGAACGATAGCGAGTTATCAATGGCCGAGCCATTGAAGATGGAAGAAGGGTGATACCGTAAATAATTTACAATCTTCATTAAACCCAAGGTCTACCCAACATACGAGTACATTCTATTCCTAAACTTTTATATATTCTGAAAAAAAAAAAAAAAAAAAAAAAAAAAAAAAACACCAGCTTACCCAATTTTCAAGCACGAATGTTTATTTGGCTCCTGGCATGCAATTCCCTTTCCCAGCACTGTCACCATAAGCTTCGATGACAATGTATATCCACCGTGCTCCCACACAATACGAAGTCGTCCTTGAAATAATCTAACTGGATCTTCCATGTCCACACTGCTGTCTTCTAATTGACAGGGGTCAACCTCCCACGATGGTATTAGGGGATCCAGTGAACTAAACTTTAGATGCAAAAGGCAAAAGAAAAAAATCAAATAAATTATTTTATTTATGTAAAAAATGGTATTTGATAAAAAAAATACTCTTTAGATAAAATATTCAACATTAAGACGTTGCTATAAATAAATCACTGCGACTTCGTATCTACGCATAAAGTCTATCTATTTTAAGTAACCAGATCACGTAGGTGTGCGGAATGAATTTTTTTTAAATTATCTCAGCAAAACGTTTTGAATATTAAAATCATTTTTCACATATGTGTGTTAAAAAATATTTTTTTGTTGCTTTCCAATGTCTAAGTGCTTTAAGTAATTCAAAGATCGGAATGCTGGATTTATGTTCGTGATGGATTAGTAAAATTCAGTGGAGGGTTTCATGTGGCCAGTACATACAATAGATACAAATTGTGAATAAGTAAATGACTAAGTAAATAAATTAAAAAAGCAGGAATTATAGCTATATGCAACATAAATATGTTCTTGGTAACACATAGTACGAACTGTTAATATAGTAGAGATAGTAAGGATAAGTATAAGACTTCGTAGGCCTCCCGAAAAGTCATGGTTCGCCAATTAACGAAAAAGAACATCTACAGTTCTACTTCCCTCCTCTACTCACCATATAATAGCAGCCTGACAGGATAAGCTGCAAAATAGAGTAAGCGCTGAGGGTGACCAAGAAAGCAGCAACATTTAAACTGCTCGCCACGTACAAATGCAAATATTTGTCGATTTTTCGTTACCATCTTTGGACTATGATCGGTGCCTGGAACATAAAGAACCTTCTCAACGACAGTTAGAAAAGGAGTTCGTTTCGTACAACAAAGACATCTTAAATGAACGGGTGATATGACAAATACCATTCGGTAACCCGAAACACTCTCACATTCTGACAAAGCTTGGTGAGAAGCCTCATATCGTAGAAACATTGCAGTGACCGAATTTTAACGGCGTGATTTCAGAGTAGAATGAAGGAGCGTTACCATTTTACAGTGTTAAAGTTCAGCGAAAGCCTCGACAGAGAAGAAGAGATACAACTTCTACTATTAACTAGGTATCGCCTACAACCATGCGCCTAAGGGTGGGTGATATGGTCAGAGTAATGAGAGATTCCAATGTTTAGGTTAACATTTCCAAGCGAAGGTTTACTGATTCCTACGATGCGGGGTGGACGTGGTGTAGTGGTACTAGCAATCGCTTCTCACACGGAGGGTCCAGGTCCGAATCCTGCCCAGGGCAAGTCAGTTTTTCATTTGTGTAATTGGAACTCAGACAGAAAAATTCTGCGTGTGAAGGCATAACACTGACACGTAGATTTGGCTGTAGTAGAGTTTCAAGCACAGAAAAAAGTACTGTGAATTATATTCGGACTCCCCCCCCCCCCCCCCCTGGAGAGCGAATATCGAAACCAAACACACCTGAGTTTCAAACCACTACAAAACAATTTCCCTTTCTCCTCCTTCTAACTTTCCGCCCGTGCCCCCGGCAACAGTAAAAGGGTATCTAACCCCTTATGTGCGCGTAAATTATAAAAAAACAAAAACTAGTCATCAGAGGCACGTCACCTGGTAACAAGAAACAGACGACTCAAGTCGCGATTAACCAAGGGCTAAAATGTTCGCTTTTCGGCGTTCGAAATTTCCGGGGAGATCGAAATGAAAGCTCAAGTACGCCTTCGTGCCAGAACTGATAGTAGGAACCACGCCAAGGAGCATACTATATCTAAGTAATCCAATAATCCAATTACAATGCCGCAATAAACCAGCTATGTTCGAGGATGTCCATTGTCTGAGTGGTATTAGTAGCACCTATGACTTTTATCGCACACGGTTTTGAATTCTATCTAGCACGTGCAGAGATGTTTTGGGCACACCCGACCAGATGTGACATTGTACTCCTAGACATTTTTGACGACACCGAATATGTGGTCATTCCAAAGTAAGTTGTCATTGACAAAAATAAAGACAGTGGAAAGTTTTTCGATTACGACGATGCAAGTGCCATTCGTAAATAATGGCTACGCTGCCGTTCCCGTTCTACAGCCAAAGAGCGGGGACGTGAGCCTGGGAACAAATATGAAAAGCAGAGAGTACTGTCGTCAGAAATGAAATGTATTGGATTAGTAGTAGCAGACAAGACATCATTGATGAAGATTAAAAAGAGACAGAGCGGAGCCCAGGGACACACCAGTATTTATTTTGTAAATATCAGACTTGAAATCATCAAACACAACTTGAATTAAACGTTTCGAGAGGAAAGTTCTAATCCATTGAGAGAGAGTCATCCTGATGCCAAACTCTGTCAAATGCCTTAGAAATATCAAGTGCAACTATCTCGCTTTCACCAGATTGATTTACGCTTTGATTCCACTTTTCGGTTAGACATGCCATCAGATCACCATTGGACCTGTTGTTACGAACACCACACTGCTGGTCATTGAGAAGTTTTTGCGTTTCGAGATATTTCATGAGCTGACGGTTTATCAGCGTTTCCATGACCTTGCAAAGAAGAGCAAGTGCAAGTGCAGACCGTAGGAGGAGAGAGAAGAAGTATCGCCGTTTTTAAGGACGGGCTGCACAAGTGCTTGTTCAAACCATCTACCAGGAATCAAATATGCGCATAATATCAGCACGATTGTATTAAAAGATAAGTTTGAATTCGTCGAACTTATTGACACGACTTTGAGCATTTATGTGGTATATATGGTATTCAATCCTTCATGACAATTGCACATCTGATTTAAAATCGTACGTAAGCTTACATTCATGTCATCAACACTGTAACCAGCGTTATTCTCGGTCATGATTTAAAGCTCCTTGGGTGAAATTTATAAACAGGGGCAGAGGAGTACACATAGTATGGGGTAATAAAGGGCAACTCAAAAGTCTTTTACATAAAATTTGTCGATAATCGAAAAATAAAATAAAAAGTTACATAAAAACAAGAGATACAAGTTTTGCAAAAATTGTTTCTTTCTTATACCGGATGAGTATTAAATTCTAAATCATATGCACGGGGTCATCGTCATCGTATGATGAGCATGAGCGTTTCACAACAGCAATTAATTGTGAGAGATTGTAACTGGGATCACGGCTCTGGCAAAAATTAGGATGTGAGCATTGACCGCATATCTGTGAAATTTTTTTAGACCTGCTCCAAGTTATAGTTGTCATAATATATATCGCTAGAGTTAGCGGGGCCCATCATTGATATATGATGTTGCATTTTACAGAGTAGACTATCAGGCGATTTCATTTTCACAAACGATTTCAATAAACAATGACGTCATGAAATTATTCACTTTTTCCGGGACGGTTAAGAACTTTAAATCCGAGTTTAAAACAGGGATTAATGCGTGTGTCATTTAAAGGTACAGTCTGAAAAAGCAATCCTTACAGCGGAAGGTCAGTACTTCTTTATGTAAGAAGTACTTTAAAAACAACCGATATCATCACACAAAGGCTTCAAATCATCATAAATGTATGTGCACGCATTATCTTCAAAATTGTTTGACCTAACATCAGTTAATTGGCCACACCATAAAGAATGATAACAATGCCATTGAAATTTTTGCAATGCAGTGGAATCCACTTACCCATACAGGCTGAGAAGTGAGATGCTCTAAGGAAAGCTGTCGAATAACAAAAGTACTGTATTAAGAATTGTGATTTGGGAGGTTTCTAGCTTATTTGTCAAAGAGACATATTTATTGTTTTAATAACCGAAGACTCAATGATTTGCAAAAGTGGTGGTACATTTCTAGTAAAATTCACTACTCTGAAATAATGGTGGAACTGTGCTCGAGCTTTGGTTTATCCTACTTTGCTCCTTCTACTTCAGTAGCTGCAAACATATTAATGACAGCTGATTGGTTCCATTCAACAATGTTAATGTTATCAAATTTAGGACCAGTTGTGGAGATTTTGCAAGATTTTGGTGCATCTTTTGAAAAATCAACAATCTTGAATACAGCGTGATTTCTTAATTTTGGTAGCATGATTATCAGTGGAAAGAGATTATGCAGACGGAACTCCTAGAATTGAGTGGCAGAAGACGTAATACTTCGTGCCTATGTCTTAAGGTTATTGATCTTATCAAACAAGGTAGGATGCTCAACATTAACTTGAGAAATTCAGCCTTTCTAAAAAAATGTACCAACTCACGTTCTTCAATAACATTTCGAACAATCATTATGCAACAGACCCAAAATATTATACATATATGTATAGGGTCATTAGCAAATCCTCTGAACCAATTTTAATTTAAGAATAGATGTATACATGCATTGTTAAGCTATAAACAATATACGGTGTAACTATGTGATAGCGCGAGACTCGATAAGTCGCAATAATAACAATCATTTGATTAAACTTTTGTTAGAAACTCTCGTAAGTCTGCATTTAAGATCACAAGGCTAAGTAATTATATACGTATACACATTTCGAGTAAGCCTGATGTAAGGAGTTAATGGGTCATGTAATCCGTTTCCGTCTATTTATCGAGTTCCTAAAATTCCTTAATTTAAACAGCTTTTTTGCATTGGAAGAAACGGCATCTTTTTCAAGAATATCTAACTTCAACCCTCATCAGAATAACAACACCATCAGATCGCAATTCGATTTCTTATGTACTTCTAGATGCTAGACATTCCATCCAGTTTGTCTAGAGTTACTCGTATATGTCAAATTTGTACTCAAGGCTCTAATGCCAAATATACAAAAAAAATACGAATATTTTCGGCAGATTCATCGCATAGCCTCTACGGCACGATATCAGACAGGGGCACAGTGCTAATTTTGTAGTTTCCTAAAATCTTTGAATACACAGTCAAAACGTTGACAACTTGACCACGTGCTTGTCGATACTATGCAAAATATTCACATTTTCGAACCTAAAAACATGCAGAAGGAAAAAAAACAGTCCTTTCGAATATCGCGGCCCATCGATTTCACAGTGAAGCAAATCCTGGCAAATAGCACCGCACCATATAGATGAACTGTTTGTGTGGGGCCTGGACGATGATTAAGATGACCATTGGCCATTAGCGCAACGTTTTGAGTTCGCGTCAAGTGGCTGGTGCTGGTTTACCTCCTCTTGGTGGCTCCCGGAAACTGCATGTGTAGACCCTTATACATATATACATTTGCAAGCGCGAGCAAAGATTTACTGTTTGTATAGTATAGTATAATATATATATGGTATAGTATACTAACGAATCAATGAAAGGCTGCTGACCACATGCTACTCGAAATAGGCAAACGATTTTCGGTACTGCACGTATTATATAATCTTAGAACTCGTTTGGTGAAGCCCTAGAGACGGAAGTATCACATCCTACAATTGATGTGGATTGTATTAACTGTGGATGAGTTGGAAAGGGTTAATATAGAAAACTGCTCCAAGAAACGGTTACCTTTGCGCACTCCAAGTTTACCAAATGCGACGTTTTAATGTGTCCAGGAACGAGAAATATTTGAATTGCAATGTGTCTAATATGGCCAGTAGGATCACCTATTGTATGTATATTATCATGCCCGACATTATGAAAGATTTCAAGATCTGGCGTAATATTTCATTATTTTTAATATCGAAGCAAAAATTATTTTCAGTTATCGCAAAACACTATGCCCGAGGTCTAATTAGGCAATGATCTTAAGTTACGTTAACACAAAGATACTAATTAAGAGGAGGTTATGTATGGCTCGATATCAGTTAGGAGCGGCAGTAGTTCTTAAATATGGACCTTGTTAGTTGAGGCGCTTAAGGTTGAAAGCAAATGCAGAGAGATCATTTGTAACGTTGAAACTCGTAGAACGGATCATCAAGGACTTCTAAGGACTGCCTCACATTATAAAATGTCATACCTAATGTAATGTAACTCACAAGTTCACCAACCCAAAATCTTCAGTCAGGTCAAAACTGAAAGTGACAATTGAAGGAAAGATGCTGAATCTAAAAACCCCAAACAATAGTTTCATAGACATATGAGCGAGTAGTAGCTGACCTGCGTGCTTTCAAATTGCGCGCTTTCAAATGTGTACATTTCGACTACTTTGAAATTCAAAGGCCGTACAAAAATCGTATAGTTATTTAGCTGTCATTTATCTCAGCATCACAAGTTTCCCTCCTATACCTGGACTAGGAAATCAATTTAGATGTAATCCCACTCACATATAAGCACGCTTACGATTGTTCAAAATTTAAAAATATTTAAAAACTACGTGATTTCTACAACACCTTAGCGTAGATCTATCTTCCGTGTATAGTTAATTTAGATCGATATCTTTTCTATTCGGTCTCTACATATAATCCAAATATACGAGTATAAGACAGTCCCTATTCATGTTGTGAATTCAAATCAAGCATGTCGTCAATTTTCAATTCCAAATTTAAAAACCAGGAAATTGTTTTCAAATTGGCACGACTAAAACATTTAAAAAAAATTAGTTGGCGTGTGCCAAAAAGACAACACGACCAAACCTATGACGCATAAGACTTGGACATATGCTCGTAGAAACACACTGCTACATACATACGTCGAACTTCGAATTAGGTTATTACAGAACGATAATAGAAAACCTTGTGCTAGAAAGCTTGCAAACTAAGTTTAGGTAATGTCAATAGTCAACTAGAATACTTGTAATAAATATTGATATCAGGCAAAATATTTGTTTAATCTTAGATTAAACGCATTATATTAGCTAGAAGTGTTTGGTTAATTTTTTGCGGAGAATTAACTATAAAAATTAGTTTGCTCACTAAAACATTACATCCAAATATAAAGGGTGTCCCCTAATTCGTCAACGATAATTTGGGAAATGATTCCTGGGTATGTTCTAAGAAAAAAATCGTTCTACAGTAAGGGTCTATCTTAAATGCTGACATCACTTATCGAGGATTCAAGAAAAGACGCATGTTAACGGAAATTGCTCAGTTATTACTACTAGCAGAAACTTCTTTGATGACTTTGTTTTTAGAAAAAATACCACCCTTTGTAACTGCATTTAAATAAAGTTTATATCTTGTTAGAGTCTTCAGATATCCAATTTCTAAACGTGTTCCATTTTCCTTGCTCATGCTAATTTTTGACTTTGATGTCGCTTTTCTCCAGAAAATTCGTAATAAACATAACGCTTAACTATTTTTTTTTCTTATGAACGTAACAATAATAATCTTCTACCGCGAGCATCGAACTTGTCGAGTTGTAGAGGCTGAGTAGGGTCAATGAATCTAGAGAAGAAATTCTCCAGACGAGTCCTGAAACCAAAGGATGCTCCCCCCCAAACCCTCCCCAACTCCCAAAGCACTCCCTCCTTCCCCTGGGCTGGATCAAGGTGTCATACGACCCGTGCTGAATATCAACCTGGCTGAGGGCCCAAAAATAGCTTAGTCGCGAACGGAGTATCCGGATACCTGGCGACCTCCGGATTAGCTAGCCTTATCTGTATACAGCGGATCTCTGTACAGATGGACACCAATTTCTCCGCTACTCGTGGGACCATTCATGGAAAATACCAAAAAAACAAAAACCGAGGCCGGTACTCCTTCAATACGGGGCGGTAGAACGGTGACTACACCGACTACCGGCAAGGCTCCTGCATTACCGAGAGGAGGCAAAACTGTGGCAGGCCATGGTACGCCATCCTCTAAAGGCAAACGGAACGAGCCTAAAAATAAGAATTCAGGAAGTGTTAAGACTGTGGCAAGCCATGGTCCTATCACTTCCTCCACCCCTAGCAGCAGAAAGTTTGTGGCAGGCCACGGACTTGTTGTTGCTACCAAAACTCCTCCCTCCAAGGAGGAATCTGGAGCTCAGCCGCATCGGCAAGCTCCATCTAAGGCGCTCTATATAAGACGCCGAAATGCTTCACGCATCATCAAAACCTTCGGATCCATTCCGGAGGTTGAGAGAAGTGCGTAAATAAAGAGCAAGGTTGAGTGGGCTAAAAACATCATGCTTCCACTGCTCCCAAAACGCCAAAAGACTCCTCTAAGAGCCAGAGATCGTTGGAGGAAACCGTACCGGTTTCCAAAAGGCCCAAAACACATAGTTCTACAACCCCTGGGCCATCCAACAGCAGATCTCTGAGGTCTTACAACGAAGTCCTAAAGGACGCATTGGTGATCGCGGTGATCGACAGGAGCGATACCGACGGTTCCATCACACCGGAACGGTGGCAACTGGTCAAGCTGAAGCTCTCGAGCAACTTCTTGGCCATCATGCGGGAAAACCCCGGACCACCTCCTATCACAAGCGACGCTGGCTGGCACCAAGGCCATGTCAAGCTCATCGCTTGTTCAAACCAGAGATCTATCGATCTCTTCACCAAGACCATCAATGGTTTAGGAGAGATTTGGCCAGGTGCAAAACTCGAGGTCGTATCTAAGGAAGACATTCCTAGTAGACCTCGAACTCGTACCTGGATTCCACCTGAACCCTCCTCTCCAGAAAGTATTCTGGAAATCATCCGGCTAAGCAACCCGACTCTTCCGACTCATGACTGGAAAGTCGCGAAACTGGAGGAACTAAGGAGTTCTTATAGATGCGCGTTAATTGTGATCAATAAGGAATCCTTTAATCCTCTGGCGCAGACGAAAGGCATGATTCGGTTCGGATTCGAGTCCATTCATTTAAGGGTGTACAAAAAGGATGAGCTGGATGCTGATAAGCAACCTCCTCCTCCTTTTATACCTGACATCACAACCTCGGATCTTGGAGCGTCGATATCCTTTCCAGAATTGTATAGCGACGACTCCAATCTGGCCGAGGTGACTATCAAGCCGTCGGTCTCCTCTTCTGGCACACTGTCGGAAATGGAAACCGATGACGAAGCAATTAGAGGTCCTTCACAATCAGAGATAGAAGATGAGCTCTTGGGCTCTTGATAACCTAGAAAAGGTGGTACTGGAAGCTGGAAGGCAAAAAACTGGCCTCATAATCGGATGCGACGCTAACGCACATCATACGGTATGGGGCAGTACCGACATCAATGATAGAGGTGAGTCACTTCCGGAATTACCGGAAAACTGATTGGTCAAAATACAGAGGAATACTGTCAAAAACGTTATCCTCTGAACTATCACGTCCCCCGCGTGACAAAAATGAGCTTGACATGAAAGTCAGGGAATTTACTCTAGCTCTCAATAAGGCTATGGCCGCTTCCTGTCCTCTTATTCAACCAAGAGAAAAAGCCACATTGGTGGACATCGGCACTAGGACTGCTCAGAAACGCCTGTAGAAAACTTTTCAACGTAGCAAAAAGCACAAGAAAAGTGACTGACTGGGACTTATATAAAGAATCCCTCAAATTATACAAATAAGAACTGAGGAAGGCAAAGCGACAATCCTGGAGGTCATTCTGTGACAAAATCACAGAAACCTTTGAGGCATCGCGGCTAAGAAAAATCCTCTCTACAAATCCTATGATGCCTAGCTGTTTGAAAAAAACCGATGGCTCTTGGACAAAGTGATGAATCACTCAACCTGCTTCTGGACACCCACTTTTTTTTTTTTATAATTTACGCGCGCCTAAGGGGTTAGATACCCTTTTACTGTTGCCATGGCGCGGGCGGAAAGTTAGAAGGAGGAGAAAGGAAAATTGTTTTTGTAGTGGTTTGAAACTCAGGTGTGTTTGGTTTCTATGTTTGCTCTCCAAGGGTGGGAGTCCGAATAGGACGGAGAGTTTTTCTTCACTCAGAGTGATTCGAGATATAATTCCCAGTATTTTTTTCATTGCTTGAAACTCTTATAACAGCCAAATCTACGTGTCAGTGTTATGCCTTCACACGCAGAATTTTTTTGTCTGAGTTCCAATTACACAATGAAAAACTGATTTGCCATGGGCAGGATTCGAACCTGGACCCTCCGAGTGAGAAGCGTTTGCTACTATCACTACACCACTGCCACTTTCCAGGTAGCTCCCAACTCCCGGCCAGTAGCAGCCCAAACAGGCCTACTGCAACCGTGACCAAAATTCATGGTCTGATTACGAGAGACAAACTGCTCTGGGCGTTGCATGGCTTCAAACCATACAAGTCTGCTGGTCCGGACGGTATTATACCTGCCGAGCTACAGAGGTCCTCGGATATTATTCTACCAGTGTTGGAAAATATTATGAGGAGCTGTGTAGAACTTATCCACATTCCACTATTATGGAGAGAAGTCAATGTAGTATTCATTCCCAAAGCTGGAAAATGTTCTCATGTAGTCCCAAAGGACCTCAGACCTATAAGTCTATCATCATTCCTTCTGAAAACTTTAGAACGACTGATTGATATCCATATTCGACCTAAAGTTGGTCCAAAACTTCTGTCTACGGCTCAACATGCCTACTGTAAATGAAAGTCGATGGAAACGGCTTTGCACTCTCTGACTAGCCACATCGAACGATCCCTACAATATAAGGAGTACACAATGGTTGCTTTCTTAGACATAGAGGGCGCCTCTATGAGGTACGCCGCAAGGCGGTGTTCTCTCTCCCCTTCTCAGGAACTTAGTAGTTAACGAACTACTGATATACCTGGAAGCAGGTGGTAGAAGAGTGATTGCCTATGCGGATGACGTTGCCATAGCCGTCTCAGGAAAACATCTAAATACCATTAAAGAACTCCTCTAAGTAAATCTCAACAGATTAACCCGCTGGGCAGATTGCTGTGGATTGGGAATAAACCCCCATAAAACTGATCTTGTCCTCTTTTCTAGGAAATATCAAATTCCAATCATAGACCCTCCTTCAATAAACGGTACCAGTTTAGTTTTCTCTGATACAGCAAAATATCTGGGTCTCATTTTTGATAGGAAACTAAACTGGAAACTTAACATTCAAGAAAGAATCAATAAAGCTACAATAGCTTTATTCTCTTGCAAAAAAGCCATTGGGAACAAATGGGGCCTTCAACCTCGCATAACCCACTGGCTATACACCTCGGTCATAAGACCGATACTTACTTACGGGGTGGTTGTCTGGTGGACGGCCTTGGAAAATGCAGTCAACCGCATTAAACTAAGCAGAGTCCAAAGAACAGCATGCCTATGCACAAGCGGAGCCTTGCGGTCTACCCCCTCTGCGGCATTAGATATTCTGCCAATATTCTTAATACATTAGGAATCCTCAGAGAGAACATCTTTTACACCATACCTGAACTTTGGTTTGACAAAAACTTCCATGTAAACTTCCGCTCTAGATCATTCTGGGAGGAGGATGCTTTCGTGGAGGACAAGTCAATCCATCTCTACACAGATGGATCTAAAACCGATAGCGGAGTTGGTGGCGGTGTTTTCTCAGATAAGCTAAATCTAAGCCTCTCTTTCCGCCTTCCAAATCACTGTAGCGTGTTCCAGGCGGAAATTTTGGCGATTAAAGAAGCTCTGTCCGGGCTGAAGAAAAACGTGATATCTGCAAAGGATATCCGCATATTTTCGGATAGTCGGGCTGCCATCAAGTCCCTGGACTCGGCCTCATTATATTCTAAAACCGCCCTTGAATGCCGATCATCTCTCATGGAGATGGCAGAGTAGTTCAACATTCACCTTTGTTGGGTGCCGGGCCACAGAGACATTCCAGGGAACTGCAGAGCCGATGAACTCGCTAAAATTGGAACCACTCTACCTATCCTACCGGACAAAGGTAGTATAGGTATACCAATCGCTACGTGCAAACTAACACTAAATCTAGATGCCAATAAAAGAACAGAACCTAGGTGGACTGCTGGACAAACATGTCTAGCGACCAAACAGATCTGGCCACGGCTGGATCTGAGTCGCTCTAAGTGTCTGATCCTCTTAGATAGGAAACATTTCAGCGCCATAATAGGCTTTTACTAATGATTTCTGTAGAAGCTGCATGGATGAGGAAGAGGAGGAGACAATCCCCCACCTACTCTGCACATGCCCAGCTCTCTCCCAGAGAAGGAAGCTTCATCTAGGAGCTTTCTTCCACAACGACCTAAGCGATCTAGAAAAAATAGACGTTAACAGTCTCCTACGCTTTATTATAAGCTCAAACTGGTTCCAGTAGTAAGAAGATCATAGATCCACGTGGCATCACAATGGGCCAATAGGCCTAAGTGGGTTGGTATTTCCAACAGCCACTTTTACCTAACCTAACCTAACCAACAATAATAATAAAAAAATCATCAGCAAGTTTGCAGAAAAACCGATAGATTTTATGATATTTGAGGAAACCTGCAGCAGGTAAAAGAATTAATTTATTGTTTTTTACCTACGTTTCTAGCAACAGTTGACAATAACAGTGGTTTTCCAAGAATCATTAATTTTCCAATAATTTTTTTAAAATTCCATATCTATTAAATTTTTTTAAAGCGTGCTCGTCTATTTGACTACCTGTGAAAACCTTCATTTCCTTACCCTGTTTCCCAAAAGTTTTCAGAATGAGTTAGGTTTCGGGTGTGAAGGCCTATTCGGAAAATTTACCAAACAAAAATGGTATAAAAGATTAGAAAAAAAATCAATTCATCAGTTTAATTTTTTACGCCAAGGTTAAAGTTGCTTAGAAACGCTATTTGAAATGTCAGCACTTACAAAACAAGAATACGCAGACTTTATGACGTTTATGGGCTGAGCACAGGAAGTTCAACTAGAGCGCTACGAAGATACAATGAACGTTATCCTAATCGACGACTTCCTAGTGAAGGAGTATTTGAAAATACGTATCGAAGGCTCCGACAGGTGTATGCGGGCAGGTTAATCGGCCACTTCAAACTACCACCTAGGCTGAATTCTACAAACTATCTGGAGTTTTTGCTAAATGATTGACCAGAACTATTGGAGGACGTTCCACTAATTCAACTAGCTTCATCATATTTCCAACAGGACGGGGCTTCAGCCCACTATGGTCTTGAGGTTAAAAATTGGCTAGATGAAGAGTATGAAGAAATGGACCAGACCAGTTCACTGGCCTGCAAGATCTCCTGACTTAACCGTATTGGATTTTTTTGTATGGGGAAGAATGAAAGAACTTTTTTATTCAACCGAAATAGCAACTTTAAGTGAATTGGAAGAGCGCATTCTCGAAGCGTCATCAAAAGTGAGGCAGCTATTAGCATCAATAAACATTCGTAGTAAAATCCAAAAAAGGGCTCTAGTATGCATACAAAACAAAGGAGGACACTTTGGGCAACTGTTATAACTGTTTTAGGACACACATAAAATAAAAATTATCTAAAACCACACAAAATCATTTTTCATTCATAGCCTTTGGAGTTTAAAGCAAAAAAAAAACCTTTTTTATAAATTTTACCTGCTGCCGGTTTTTCCAAGTATAATAAAATCTGTATGTTTTTCTGCAAACTTATTGATGATTTTTTTTTATTGTTGTTACTTTCATAAGGAAAAAATAGTTAAACGTTATGTTTATTACGCATTTTCTGGAGAAAAGCGACCTCAAAGTCAAAAATTAGCAGGAAAATGGAAAAGGCTTAGAAATTGCATATCTCAAGACCCTAACAAGATATCAACTTTATTTAAATGCTGTTACAAAAGGTAGTATTTCGTCTAAAAACAAAGTCATCGAAGAAGTTTCTACTATTAGTAATAACTGAGCAATTTCCGTTAACATGCGTCAGGGTATACAAAAGTAAGCCTTTCATTAAATCCTCGATAAGTGATGTCAGCATTGGAGATAGACCCTTATTGTAGAACGATTTTTTTCTTAGAATATACCCAGGAATCCTTTCCCAAATTATCGTTGGCGAATTAGGGGACACCCTGTATATTTATCGCCTTCAGGACCTGATGGAAGGAACAGAAAACTTGAAATTGACCAATGTTGCGAAATTACAAAATATTCTGAAAAATAAATACTTAAAAATGGGAATTATCTAATCGATAATGATTTAAATTTGTATTATAAGTATATATGTATGTCCTGTGGTGAATATCACAAGTTTTTGGAATTTTGGACACCAAACGCACTATTATTTCGTTTAGAAAATTAACCTCTAAACAATAATGCTATAAGAACCGAAAGTCTAGTCTAGTATCTTAGGATTAATCACTGAAAAATTATACGAGTTATTGGAAAGTATAGTTGCTTACTGTAAGACAACTACTGGTTTTCAGCAATGGGCATTTAAGCCAAATCACAATGGCATGCCATGATGAATGACAAAAAATTCTGCTCTGGACAACATGTCCAGAACGTTCCTTAAACCAAGTAATTTGTAAATATGAAACATTTGGGTCCCTTCCCAAAAAGAAAAATAGGAAATATTTACTTAATCAAATCGTTTTGTACTTTCAGTAAATATACTACACTGAGAGCTGTTAGAAGTGGTGAGACGTCACCAGTGATCACTATGCCATAAAATGTGATGTCAACATTTGATCATCCTTTGCGTATTACTACAGGCAGAGTTGCCACTTTCACCTCAAAACAGGTGGCAAACTATGAAATTCAGCACATAAGAGCAGCGGTTAGGTTACGAATCTAAAGCCAAGTAAAGGATGACTAGATAAGAATGATAGTAAACAAAATTTAAATAAAATAACAACGGTGTGAGATATAAAATTGATTCTGACTTTATTTTGAAGCTACGTTCTTGCCATTATATGTGGAATACATAGAACATCACCGCTGGCAAGTGGTCCATCCAATTTTTCATAACTCAGTCCAATATGTGTGGCGTTATTCCGACAATAGCATGTCGAATGTTGGCCTTGAACTCATCAAAAGTGGTTGGCTTGTTAGAGTAGACTAAGGTCTTAACGTAGCCTCAGAGAAAATAATCGATTAGTGTCAAATCGCAGGACCGCGGCGGCCAATTGGTGAACGTTCGCCGTGAGATGACCCAGTCGCGAAATTTCTCCTTCACAACTTCGAGCGTTGCGTCGCCTGTATGGCATGTAGCGCCATCTAGTTAGAACCACAGAAAGTCGGTTAACATCGCTCTATACTTGACACCATTGACGGTAACGTTGTCTCCTTCCTCATTTCGGAAGAAATAAGGTCCGATGATGCCGCCATGCCATAAACCGCTCAAAAAATGAATCTATGTGGATACGTTGATGCTTGGCCGATCACTTGTGGATTATATTCGCTCCTATAATAACAATTTTGCTTATTGGCATAGCCGCTGAGCCAAAAATGGGCTTGGTCTGAGAAGATGATTTTTTGGCTAAAATCCGGGTCTCCGGCCGACATTTCCAGTTCCCAATTAACAAACTCACCGTGTTATCTATGGTGGTCTGACTTCAATTCTTGCGTCAGCACAATCTTATAAGAATGTAGGCCCAAATCCAACCGCAAAATAAGCCGGGTTGACTCTCTGGCGATGCTGATCTGAGCCGAATCGACATTTCTGGGCCTTCTTCGATACTGGCCGCTACGGTGGCTACGTTTTCTTCACTTCGCACCAATCTCTGTCTGGTTGGTGACTTAAAATCCGAAAGAGGGTACTCACGCTCAAACTTTTCCATGGTACGACGAAGTGCCTGCACACTGAATCCATGACGACGACCGATCTCACTACGAAATTCACATTGCGTATTTACAACTGAATCGGAGTTTCAATAATGTTTTTTAATCATTTTCGCACGTTCGGTAAGTATAAAACGAAGCATGATGAAACAGCTGCTGAAACATAGCAACTGGAAAAACTATCATTGCTATCTGGTCACCCGTTAGAAAGGATGAAAAAATCGCTGTTAAAATCTTCTAAGAGTTCAAGTGGGACTATACACTATCTAGCCAACATTATGTGCATTGATTTGTCTACTACTAAGGTTTCACCTAATGATTATATCTTTAATTCCAATCTGAAAGGAGTCAAATTAATTTATGTCCACCACTTCAACACCACTTCAAAAAGTGAAGCAACCAAAAGTCGAAATATTTCAAATGAAACACGGAAATGGCGGCAATCCCTTTTCACCACGTGATTGCCAATATTTTATCTTTTTACAACCATTCAGTGGTCACAAGATATTTATGGTAAATGATAATCCGGGCAAAAAAATTCCTCATTCGTGGAAATAGTTTTTAATTTTTTTTTCATGAATCATGTGACTAATTTTTCGTCATGTCAATACCCTGCTTAGTGAGTCTGACTGATTGTTGTTCACCTTGAAGAAGTCTAATGCCAATTACAAATTGTTAAAACCCACGGAATTACGGACAATGGTCATGTTGTCCAACGAACTTTGCAATCATTGAAAAGACCAAAACATGTAAACTGCTCGTACCATAGATGGTAAGCCGATGGTAACTAGATAGTCATACTTCAACCGTGACAGAGCGCGTTTTCATCTTTTCGTATATTTTTTTCATCTCTAGGTCAAGAGCTTTATTTAAGCCACTGTTTAGTACACCTTCCGCCGATAGATAAGTCTGTTGCCACTACGATTACGTAATTAACATTGAAAATCCGGAAACTTTAGCAGGCATCAGACCTAACCGAATAAATCGCATAAATATGCAAATGGCAGTACGTACGAATGTGTAACTCAAACAAAGAGATACTGCGATACCTCTAACCATACCCATTGTCAGCGAATAATGGTGCCCGGATAATAAATTATGTCACATCGTTCCAATGCAATTGAAATTAATGTTGATGGACATAATTAAAATAATATGATCAACAAAGTTATGGATTACAAAAATGTAAGTACTTACAATTTTCAACCGGCATGTCCGTGTGGTGTTTGGTTCGCTAACATTTTTTTGCGGTGGTCCTGCATGTGCGTTGTGAAAGGATTTCCGCAGCTTTGGTCGAATTAACCTCACAATGAAGCCATGCGATTCAGGAGCACTCAGAATGCGCATGCATGACCCCAATGATATTTGGCCGGGATTAAATTCCAATAAAAGACTAGATTCCTTTCCCTCACTTTCTATGAACCGTTCCTGGTGGTCTGAGCAAATTGGCTCAAAATTTGGATTCGTCAGGAAATTGACATCTGAAAATAGAATTTAAGAAGAAAGAAATTTTTTTATAAATTCGAGTATACTCGTATATTGCGGATTATAGGCTTTTCAACGTTGGCAACGCAAGAATATTCTTCTAAAATTCAGTTCTCTGCTGAGTTGGCATTAGTGTGTGGATTGTTGTTTTACTTTTTAATTAAACCGGCATTAGCTGGCACTGGTTTGCTAATCAGTTTATTTAATCAGTTAGCACTTTACCTTTATGAAGGCATCGAATTTATGATTGCTACTACTGTTTAGATCTAGTCAAAGTTTTTTGGGACGATTTCTAAGTTCGGATTTTTGGTTATTCTCATTTTGGAAGACCTCGGGTTGATAAACTTTTGTATTCTATGAGAAGTAACTTGAAAATTAAACTCTGTCAGTAAATACTGTCTTTACGTCATACTATGGAAAAACATGTACAAAATACCATGAAGTGAGCAAAAAAACGCAATAAGCGAAAAGAGGTACAGATGAGGAATACTAAAAAGGCGTATGATATTTGATGCTACTCAGAATCATCATCAAATATGCTGCAGGAAGCTTAGAAAACTTTTGTAACAAACAGCTACGAAGGACCCGTCGATTTTAAGAAATCCTGCTGTATGGAGAATAATAGGGCGTTTTCAACACAAACCGTTGAAGAAACATGTTGCTGTGTTATACACGAATATAGCAAGTATCTTGACGAATAATCGTAGGCAGTGGTAGACACCAAGAAAAAATTAAAATACCTGCAATAGGCTTAGATCTAGTACAGGTTACAGAGTACATGTCTATAGCTGCTGTACATTTCTCAAAACAAAAAACCGTTGAAGATTTACATACAGAGTATGCTGGAAAGGCTCGTGGATAATGCAAAAAACTCCAGTTCAATAATTATGGCTAGGGACTTCAACACACATGGGTCACAGATTGAAACAGCATATAAATCAAAAGAAGAGGATCATCAACAGACGTAATATTACTTAGTATGTGAAGCGAGCACACTTTCAGTAGGAATAACGTAAAATCCATAGTTGACATCAACCCTCTAACACTCTCTATCGAGAAATCGAGAAGTACCAGGTGGTGAGTCAGTAACCAGTATACCCACAGTGACAACAGAGCGATCCTAATTGAAAACAACTTCCAAAGAAGGCACAATAGCATATTGGGCAAACTCATATTTACCCTGATTTGAGGAGAATCTGAAATAAACCCAAGACTAATAAATTCTATGATAAGTTACTAATATTTGCGACGCATTAATTGTGTGAAAAATGCCAACAAATCGCAGTATACTGGAAGAACCAAGAGACAGCAGAATTACGAAAGAAAGGCTATAGATCAGGAAGGTAACTTCAACGATTTAGAGATTTATTCTCCTACCACGATCTAAAGGTACAAACAAAAGTAGATCGCAATTTTAAATATTTGGAGAAGCATAAACAAACAAAAACCTTAGGAAACATCGGATGACATACCAAACAAAGCCCGTTTTGTCTGCCGTTACAGATCACAAAGCATGAGAACCATTGTAGTTAATTGTTCTCCATGTGTGTTTCTTTTCTGTAATTTCTTCTCTCGTATAAATATGAGTAGAGGCTTCAATAAGTAAGTGCCTACAGTACCAGCACCTACCACATCAGCGTCAAGTACTTGCAGTCTGATGCAAGTGCAGGGCGGTCACACATAGGGCTTTTGTAGCAAGCTTTGCAGGATGTTGTGACACATATGTCCAGCACACTTAGGCGCTAAGAAAAAGCGCAGTTCCTCGTCACGACCCAACTAAGTAACCAGCAGCCCTTATTTAGTGTGCCAGAAACCTGGAGAATCAAGCCATCTGCAGTTATTCTCAAATGAAAGCCAACTGCCAATGGAATCTTTAACCTAAGCCGCAGGCATTCCTAGCACAAGTTCGGGTCCCGGAACACCGTCCTCTGACCCTTTCCGAGGCAAGTTTATTGCAGATTTCATTTCTTATAATCGTATTGAGACCAAAACAAGACTCAGTCACTGCAGCCTTTCGACCACGTTCGGAGAAGTCTTGCATTTTCGAACTGGCTTGGGAGTCGAGAGAGGATTCAGCAAAGCTTTGAGCACAGATTGGGTGTTGCTACAGATGCAGACGCATCGGTTGGATATATCTCCGTTTGGAAGATACACGTAAGTTCTCATAACAAAGAGTGAAATCTAACGTTATCGTCCTCCAGAAGGAGACGAGCGTTGCAAATTAAGCTGGTTTTGAAGCCACCCGTGAAGACCCAATTACATTTCTTTCCTGGTTCATATTCTACTCGAAACCACTGGCAGAAACCTGGCCACAGGGAAGCCCATTTTGAATTTTTTTAGCAACAGGAATTCTAGTTTCATTGCATCAGACCAGAGTGGGAGTCCACTGTTAAAAGACCGACAATGCCATAGAGGGTTGCGAACAGACATGTTAGGTCCAAAGAAGTTTGTTGTTCGGGATGACACCAAAATATTGTACTAAGCCTCGTTGGAGAAACGGAGGGTGATGCCTTTATGGAGAGAGGTAAAAGCCCATTTGTAGAGAACTAATCGTCGCTCCAACAGGCATATGCGTTAGCATAAACCTCAGAACTATTGAGAGTATTAAGCAGTAGTATTAATAGTCAATCAACATGCACCATGGCAGTGAGGTCAGGTCACCACCTTGCCTGCAACCCCTGATTACACATGCCATCGCATATTGCCTGCAGTCAATATCCCCAACTAGGCATAATTCTGTAGAAACCCTGTAAACCTTAATATCAGTAAAGATTGGTAAGTATGTATCTGTCTAAACTTCGGTTTTATCTTTCTGCCGTGTTGGTAATATTTAGTCAATTAGGAGCTTATCATGCAGTAAACTTCGTTTATAGGGGCCAGCCAGATCGTTGACGTTCACACAAGATCTTGCATGGGACATTTAAGATAATAATGCCTTACTACTCCCCGCAGTTTATTGGGTCTCTTCGGTAATGTTCTGTTCATACTAAATCTTGAAAATTTTGAATTGCTATATGTTCTGTATCAAGTCAAATCCTGCTGCCTCATAAAGGATGTCCAAGGGAAAACCTTCAAATTTAAATTGTTGTTGCCAATTGTAATGATTCGCTTGCCGGGAGCCCACCGCGTGTTCACGGTTGAGTAATATTTAAAATGCGTCGAGTTGTTGATTAGTGCGCGTCGCGCATTTTGTACTCACTTCAGTATTCCACAATTAAGTGATGGGCCGTGTACGCAACTTATCTGGTCGTAGGTACAAAAGTTTAGAGAAGAAGGGACAACGGTTTACCAAAATTCTCCGGGACCATCAACGTCAGCAGCGAACGTCAGTCAGAACGTGTTGTTCAAGATCGACGTGAAATTATGCACAATCCGCGTAAATCGATCAGGAAGATTGCGGCCTGTTCTGGATTAAACAAATCAACAGTGGACGTTATTTTGAAGAAGAAACTAAAGATTCACCCATATTACTCGGCACACTGTATAACTCGACTGTCCGACGGCCTTGTTATGCCTGCGTTCAGATAGGATGATATGATTCAAGTTCCACATTGAATAGTTCGTTCTGCCTGATATCGGAATTTGGGTCGTCCTGTCTGCGGTAATGGTTTATCAATGTCGTCAGCACCATCTGTAATTTTGCTACTAAATTTCTTTACAGGGGTCTGTTCGGGTCTTGCTGTTCTGACACCTTCTTCTTATCTCTTTTATAAAACTTCGGAGTATTGTTCCTGTGTATTTCCGCGATTTCGTGCTCAACACTTAATACCAGTTACATAGGAATGTCGAGAGAAAACATTCATGTAAGACAATCTCCTCGCAGTATTTCTCCCTTGTTTAGGGATCTGTGATGTTCGTAGAAGTATCTTAGAATCAACTGAACTTATTTAGTCAGTTTAGCATAATCCACAGAGATGTACATATGTACATGGTATGTATATAAATAATTGTTTACACCTTAAATAAGCAACAAAAAATCTAAAAAAATTGATTATCAAAGGAAAATTGTCATCTGCAACTGCTCGTATATACCTCTACATATCATTACACAACTGGGATTTTAAACTTTCTTAAAGGCTAACAAACTACAAAGAGCGTGACTCAAAAATGACGTCGCGTTCCCTTGAACTCAAACAAACTGAAAAGCAACTTAAAATCTCTGTTAACCATAATGGGGAATATAGTAATTTATGGTATTTTGCAAAGCATATGAAACCTAAAACCACACACACATGATACGGTATGAAACCGCACAGAATCAAGTTAAATAATTCAACGAGTTACACTAACTTTGTGGCCTATCCTACAGATATGAAGTTTTGTAATTTGTGCAAATGCGGGGCCATCAGGATAGGTAATCTGTAATTTGGTTGATATCAAAAGCCTAACACGACACCTGGAATTCATTGAACGCTTAACTGGCTTTAATTTTATTTGATTTGTGGAAAATCTGGGAGAGAGTTTAATTTAAAATATCAATTGCTGATTGGGTGAACGATAATACTATTAAATGGTGAGGGCAGTGTCAAGTAATTCTCCCAATCGGGGACTTAAAAAAGATTTTCCTAAACCTGTTGGACCACTTCAATTTAATTTGTGAAATCGAATTTTAGAACTGAAGCCTGCCCTGATAGCGAAAGTGAGTAGATTTTTGTCCAAATTTTATCAAATTTTATTATTATTAAATTGATTGCGGAACAGGAAGGCAGCGA
Source organism: Volucella bombylans (assembly GCA_949129095.1). Taxonomy (NCBI): domain Eukaryota; kingdom Metazoa; phylum Arthropoda; class Insecta; order Diptera; family Syrphidae; genus Volucella; species Volucella bombylans. The sequence continues at coordinate 100,407,538 of OX422141.1, read as the reverse complement.
GAAGAGCTCCACGGCTTAAAAAGGAGGTAAAGAAGATGCTGCGCAGAAAGCAGCCGGTATAATAGAGCATATCGACCAGAACTATAATCACATCAGGAATCTATTTAGACATAGGGACGATATTAATTCTATCGGCATCTTCCAGATTGACATTAAATAGGTTTGCACGGTAAATGACAAATAGGGCTGACATGTTAGTTTTGAAATGAATCAGAATAATACCAAGTGTATCTTGTCAATAACAAAGGGGACATTGGTCCATCAAACCGGCATTACTAACAAAACCTACCTTTAACGAGTTAGGAAGCTAACATATCTCTAAGTAAACATCAATTTCACGACTAACACTATAGTGGCTATTCGCCTCTTTGTTTGAACCAGATTTTCCGTCGACTTACGTTGAACATGATAAGACCAGCTGAAGTTTTCTCACTATCAGCGTAGAGTACGAATTCGAACGAGGTGTAATCGAAAACTCTATGATATGATATGTTTTTATTAGATACAGTTCACATCATTATTGAACTGGGTATACTACAAGCCCAGGAAGGTTTTTCAAGTTCAGGCTTCTAGATTCGAGATTACAAGGATGACGCCTCCCATTAAAAGCCAGCATGCTGCTAAAGATAAAAAAAGTTGGAAGACAGCTTTGTTTCTAGCAGAAGTGCCTCGTGAATTGAGATATGCACCTTGTGCAACTAGCTTTTCCATTCCCTGAAAAGTTTATTCTGTCATCTACCCTGACAAGTTGGTCAGACATGAATGAGCTACATTATTGTGTGCTGCCCTTATACCCTTTGGTGTTGAAGTTTGAATCCCCGCAGGCTCTTAGTTTAGAATTTACAGCCATTTTAGTGTTGGAGTTTGGACCGGCTGCTTTTAATTTTTTTTTATGGTGCATAATATGATCCCGAGAGGCTCTTAGTTTAGAAGTTTAGAAGCCATTTTAGTGTTGAAGTTTCAACCGCCGTAGGCTCTTAGTTTAGAAGTTTCAGCCATTTTCGTGTTGAAGTTTGGACCCACACATGCTCTTAGTTTAGAAATTACAGTAGTGTTAAAGGTTAAAATATCCTTAAAAGTAACATTTTCTAGGTCATTGGAACGATATGTAAGCAAGTATCTATACAGAAGACATGGGTATGAAACGAAGCTATCTGTTCTATCTGGATAGCACCACGAGAGATCTGAAAAGCCAAGAGATGGTTTTTTTTTTTTGTACCTAACTCACTAGTAACACCAAAACATGCGAAGCTTTGAATTAGGCTGCTGCAGATGTAGACATTTGTTAATAAATAAAGAATGACAAGTTTATCGCTACATCAGCCAACTTCTGCTATAATTAGCTACTACCCCCATCACCAAAGACAGCCAAACTCATTGAATATTTTGATAGCGGGAGGATGGAGGATATATTGCGATACAAAGGTTTAGAATAAAAGGGTAATTGCAACGTTTGAGACAATCATCCCCGGAATTCATACTGTTGTCTGACTTAGTTGGCTCACTGACATTTATCCTTGTCCAACAGAGAAATGCTAGGGATGACTATTTCAAGCAATTTATGTATGTATTTCAAATCAGATGCAGGTGCTAACTGGACGCTCTCTAAGAAAGAGCTTGCTGAACTTATCGAAACTTCTTGCAGGAAAAAGTCATGTTGGTCTTCCGTTTCATGATGGAATACAGATCTCCAGTAGCTATGAAAAGATACCAGAAAGCTTCTGATTAGATCACTGGAATCGTTACAGACCAAAGCTTTAGTCTTCAAAAAATTACTTTTGCGGGAAGATCGAAATCAACAGTCGAAGTCCACAAAAAGAGCAAATTTGTCAAATTGGAAATACATAAAAACATCTGATGGCACCAAAACTAGGTTGAAAGCACGAACTCTCTGACTCATACTTGTAACCTTATAGTGCTTACTCACAACCAGTGCTTTGCGTTGGGATCAGTCATCGTTTATGGTCACAGATTAAGCTATTGCATTTTACATAGGCTTCAAGTTATCCGGCATTGATGACATGTATCCAATTATTCTAAAAAAGCTATACTCTAGCTGTGGGGCAAGAGAATCTTCACAGCTAGCTCGGTACCAACCTACCTACATAGCAAACAGTGACAATAGCTCATATACCGATAATCGACAAAGTAACTTTTCATTTCAGACCTATCAATTTGACCTTTTCTCTCTGTTTGACGCTCTCAACAGTTTTAACGTCTTGTACTGATGATATAGCGGCAGCTTGCTCCAAAGTCTTAGATGTGAAAGGCCTTCTGGCAGTGAAAGGCTGCTTTTAGGTCTCCTCGACTATAATAATTCATGCTCCAAAGAACTGTTTGCCTTGGCTGGACACACAAGGCCATTTCCCGTTTAAAAGAACTGCTCATTTGCTAAATTACATTGGAATATAACCCCGATTTTGTCCTGTACTCTGGACAGGCCACGGCCAGAATCTAAGCCAGAAAAGTAAGTTAGGCGGATTTTCGCCGATTGCTCCAAGATCGGTCTAGAATGTACGAGTAGTGTCTACGAGTATATTGGAATTGGGAGCATAAATCTCTGGGTTTTCCTTGGATCCTAGATCACATTGGAATCACGGACAATGAAATTGGCATTAAACTTTCTAGGGAAGACACTTCGAAAAGGAATTCCATTGACACCTGTGTCTCTTTTGTATATAGCCGTAGAAGCATAACTATCCAGGTTTCAGGAAGACCAAAGGAATGCTTCCGGATGTCTTTAAAGAGTTCGAGGGTTTTCTACTGTCCTTCGGCATACAGCACTGTAGACCTTTAATTAGCACATTACTACCATAACATCATTTTGGTAACTATCTAAGTATGATAAGTAAAACCGACATTACAATTTCATCTGTGAATTACGGGGTTACAGTCACTTTTGGCTAGCTACAGGTGCTAAGCTTCAATGCTGGCACTGTATCTCCAAAGCAATTACTCATCTAGTTATCTAGATCAGTCCGCATAGTCTTCTAGTCTATCTAAACCTTAATCCAACTTTAAGAGGTCTTTTGGAACTAAATTCCATATCATAAGATGAATTTTCAATAAATTCCTCTTTTGCTGAGCTCTACATAGAATCTTCGTGTGGGCTTTGAAACACATCTTCGTTGAGGATGTTGTGAGAAGATTTTTTTGAGGTACATGCACCTATCGTCCCTGACATAGCTAACCCTTTGAATGACATATTTCTAATATCTCCCTAGTTTCACATTAAACTCAGTCAACATGAAAAAATTATGAAAATCTAATCATTTAATTAAAGAGAGCATGTAGATACGAATACGCTGGTAAGATTAGTAGCAGATCCAAAGTAGATACCACAAAATTCAATCAATGAATTGAACCACTTCCTAATTGAAAACAATACATACCGGTTGCAACCGCAGTACTTCTCCACCACATTATGGTCAGCTCGTGGTACATTCATCTTGATACATTCCACCACAGGCAATGGAGAATATCTACGTAGATATATCTACCTAATAACATTGATACATGAACGCACGGTCAAATGCAATAACGTTAATTGATCGCTTAATTTAATTGGTTTAGATGCACGCTTGTAATTGGGTCAAAGTTAATTGTGTCACGCATCAAAATTAACTGAAATACTGATCACATCCAAACTTAATTGTGAAATACTCCTACTGAATATGGTACTCAGATAATTTTACCACATTAACCATGTTTTTCTTCCAATTTAACCATGCAATTACCAACGCGAGCACACCTTTATGCGTATGAGTAATTTTGAATGGAACAGAACCCCCTCATTACTGCATTTCATGTTCTAGATACTCAGTGATCGATAAAATTGTATAAAGGTTTTTCAATTCATTCTTTTATAAGAGTATGAGTACTGGTTTTATGGAAAAAAAAAATGATTTCATGTTCTAAACCAGGTGTCATTCTCTCCGGTTATGGACAATATCCACTGGTAGTACGAACGTGCGACCCACTTGCGTCATCTATTTTTTCTCCTAGGCATGCTGACTTCAACAAATTGCCAATAAATAAATTTAATTGCGATGTCCCATCATATCACAGCCAAAGGTTCAACAAAAGTCAGCCTGATATTGCTGTCCGTAAATTAAATAACGTTCAGTGATAATTGGATGAATCCATAATGAAATTGAAAGGAAACAGGGTTCAGTACATAGGCCACACTTTAAATCACCATTTATATGAGAGCCAATAGAAATAGAACTAACATAGGCGCTATAAATAGGGGCCATATTTCTTACACCACACATCCCTGCCTTCTAAAGATATCAATTTGTTAGGTCGTCTGTGGGCGGAAAGCGTCACATGTGGCAACACCATTTGCCACACTCATGGACAGAACTAATTACGTGCAAGAATTGATTACGAATTTAATTGACAGGGTTAAGGTTAAGTAGGAACTAAGGGGGAACATGTTCGTTCATTATTGCTTCACATATTCGTACTCGTATGTATTCACCGACCCATTGTCCAGGAAATTTCAATTCAATTCATCAAAATATACACCGGATTCGAAGAGCCGACATTTTACGAGAATTTTTTGTTCGTTTTGTTCGTTCTTTCCGTTTCTTATTTTTCTGATTTTGAAAGTGTTTTCCCACACCGTGGACAAGGTGAATTGTTTTGGTGCTTGACCTCCAGTCGAACGAACTTGCTTTTATATTTAGACAAGAACAACTTCAAAATTGAGAAAATCTGGAAGTAGTAAAACTGACTAAGTTCTCTTGGGAAAATTGAATTTAAAGTCCGAATGAGAAAACGTATCACCTCCAGATGGTTGTTAAACCATCAGTTGACTATGTAGTTAGACTTTGAGTGAGGTGTGAATTGGAGACTCTGAATAAGACTTGTGTGAGAATTAAATAAAAAATTGTCAGGGATCATGCAGATAAATCTAGAGCACACAATTAACTTTGGTTTTGAGGTTTTATTTCGCCGGCACAGAGTTATTAGATGAAAAGAAGATCCATTCTATTCTCTATTTGCTCCTTTTTTATGACATTTTCAGGTAAAAATTAGTCACACAGGCAACAGACCTTTAGATTCTCAGAAGTATGCTTAGTCACTAGTTTAGCAACGTTGAATTTAAAAACTTCTCCTAAGCTACATTTAACCGACATTAGGAACAATTTAAACGGCTACGAATATTACGACCCTTCTACACCCACAGATCGCTCGTCAGAAACCGTCATGCAATATTCCAGAGCATAACACTTACTTGCTTCGGCGGCACTACAGTACAAGGTGGACATGCACCTCGATAAACTTAAGGGGTCTTGTATTACTTTTGGTTTGAAACCAAGATTCGTCGATTTGATGGGTTGCTACCTATTTGCTTTCCATGTTCTATCTGACAATTTGATGCGCACTTTTGTTACCAGGTTGATGTCGCTATATAGTGCTCATAGAGTTTGCTATTATACTCGTATCTCCCCCTTCAAAACGTCAGTCTGTGGGCCTGCATGGCGATTGATCGGGAAACTGCTGAGCATCCTATAATTTAAATTTCGCCAGTAGAGAACAATCAAGTTCATAGCGAAGTACTTGCCTTACCTTCCAGTGGTGGTCCCCGGTAACTGCACGAGTAAATTCTTACTCATGCGCGCTAAAACGCAAGGGTATGCCCGGCCAGTAGTATGATACTAGCGTATGCAGTCATAGGGTTCACAACTCTATAAGAAAGAGATAAAAATATGTTGATGATGATGACTTCGGATCTGCAAGTGGAATGTTCAAACCCTTAACAGACCACGTGCAGCTGAACAATTAGCAGATGTTCTTGACTACTATACCGCAGATATCACCGCCAGGGAGTGCCATGGGATGGGCCAGACATAAGGAGGATGAAAAACTGTGATATATACTACGATGATTCCAATAGGGTAAAAGTCAGCGCTTATTCAGATGCGAATTTGTCATATGCGGCAGACTAAGGTAAGAAGTTTTGAGCTTCCGACACGTGAGCTAGGGTATTATCACAATCCATATTAAGTCTAAATTCGCTAACAAGGGGACATGCCAGTCTACGGACCATTACACAATAATTAAAATTGACCATTTAGGTGTACGACATGCCTCCAGTATTCTTGACGTCCGAACTTTCCGGGCAGGCAACATTGGCTCAGATCACTACATTGTTGCAGCCAAGATGCGAATGCGGATTTCCCAAGCACCACAGCAAAGAACTATTGCGAGAAGGTATAGAAAAACAGCAATCGCAAGAGACTGCCAGAGTCTTAGCCGAATGCGTCTACCGAAATCTCTCAAAAACTCTCAACTATACCACCAACATCAAGTACCGAAGGCCAGTGGCAACGCTGCCGACGTGCCATCAGAGACACCGCTACTGATGTGCTATTTTTCACGCCATCACCACCAAGAAATCTCTGGTTTAATGAAGAAGAACAAGCAGATAAACAAGAAGCCTACAAAGCGATGCTACAATGAAAAACGAGAGCTGCTAGTGAGCTCTACGAGCAGAAGAGACGAGAAGAAAATCACGCGGGGAACGTGATCGCGATATTGAGAGGATGTACTCCAGGAAAAATTTACGAAAATTTTACCAACAGGTAAAGAGAACGTGTCAAAGCAAGAATGCCAGTACTGTAGGAATGAAGAAGGAAATCTTGTAATAAAGACACAGTCGGTGCTGAGAATATGGAAAAAAATTTTCTGCAGACTGTATAAAGGTAAAGAAGCCCAATTTCCCGCCATCATGCATAATAGACCATTCAACTTCGACGATGATAGCCAATACTTTTATCCTCCTGACCAGAACGAAGTGAGGATAGCAATACCTAAGTTAAAATCCAACAAATCAGCTGAACCTGTGGAGAGCATGCACCAACTCATTTCTCAGATCTGGTCAGAAGAGTGTATGCCTGACGAATTTAACCTCAGCACAGTATGCCCGATCCAAAAAGAAGAGTAAAGAGACAAGGTATAAGTCTCTCATACAAGATCTTTTCTGTCATATTGTCTAAACGTTTGAAACCCTTCGCCAACCACCTGTTGTCCTAATCAATGCAGTTTTAGACCAAGAAAGTCCACAATCGACCAAATTTTTACACTCGGGCAGATCCTGAAAAAAACTTAAGAAGTCCAACTCGATGCCCACATTCTTTTCATCGATTTTGAGGCCGCATATGACAGAATTACTAAATTGAGCCATGTCTAGTTTTGGCATCCCTGCCAATAATTGTGCAGAATGACAATTATTAACAACGCACGCTGCTCTGTTCTGTTCAACTAGAAACTTTGATGAAAAAATGTTTTAGACAAGGTGGTGCGCCGTTATGTGACTTCTTTATCAACATACTTAAATGAATTGTGACAAACCCACAAGTGAACACTGGGGCATAATCTTTCAAAAGTCTGCTCAACTACGAGTACCTAGCGTACGCTGATAATATCGACATCATTGGGAGAACTCAGCGTTCCCCTTGGCATTATTTCTTAATTGTCATCATAGACCTAAGAAACTAAGAAACAGCGACTGGCAAGTATACATTTTGGTTTGATTTCTGACTAATAGCGGAGCCAAAACGTAGCAGCATATATTATATCCTTATTTTACGTTTAACCATCTTTATCATCACCTTATCAGAATCCTTTCTTTTACCATAAAAGATTTCGGTGAGGTTAGATTCGATCTTTGCACAGTACAATTGCACGAGCGTTTCGCACAATCCACCGAATGGATAGACATTGGTCTATCATGCTGTCGTATACGGCGTTAAAATCTATTAAACTGCTCGAGTTTTCTCCAGAACCTACCGTTCTGTGAAAATTTGGTCAATTGTGGATGCACTAGTCCTAAAACCGCACTGGTAGTAACGGATAATATAATTGATGTAGATTTTTGGCCATTCACAAAATACGCTAGGCAATAGGGATTCTATTAATCGGGGACACTTTTTCCGTCAAAATGTTGGGAACTATACCAAGTCAGGCTAAGTAGTCCTTTCAGTCCGGAAGCCTTATTATGGTAAAGTTTAGACACATGTATTGTTATTTTTAATTCATTCTGGTTATGTTGACGAAAATCTTGGATTCCATTGGTCAGGTTCATTCTACCAGACAGAGGAATTCAAATCGCCTCCGCTAGAAAAGTGATTTTTACATATCCTCATCGGCGACCGTGACGTTTGGAGTAAGCTTCCTTGATCATGATTATGTTTAATCTCTATTCAGTTTTTGCTGAATGTTATTCCTAGAGGGGTACCTCTCCATTAACTTTATTGTACTTTTTTCATGATCTTGTTCTCACATTGTTCGCCTCGGCAGAAGGATATAGAATTAAAAGTGTTGGTCTAGGGAGGCTCATTCTACAGACAGGAATGTAATATACATAATTTTGGTGGGGGCGAATGCCCAATTATTCGGCTTAATACAAGCTATAACTTACAAATTAAACTTAAACTAAAACTTAAAACTAAGGTTGGTTGGAGTGGTGAAGGAGAACGGATTTGAGGTAGGGAGTGGTGCGGTGGAAGTCAAAGACGGTAGGGTTTGAGTTGATTTGACGTAGCATACGGGAGATTGGTTCGTTCGCGCCATAGGAGGTGTGGTGGGTTGGTAGATAGAAGAGTCGAGGGGTACGTAGATTACGAGGGCTAGTGTTGAGGAAAATGGAGTTGTGAAGGGACGCGCATTCAACGTGACCTGAAAGGAGTCGATGAATGAAGAGAAAGTCTGCTGCATCTCTGCGATCTTCAAGGGTGTTTAAGTTGATAAGGTTGAGACAGTTTTGATAGGGGAGCAGATTAAAAGGATCGTCCCAGGGCATACCTCGAAGAGAAAATCGAAGAAAACAGCGCTGAATTCTCGAGATATGAACACAATGATATGGGGACCATACTTGACTGGCGTACTCTAGGAGGGGGCGAATAAAGGTAATATAGGGGGACCTGGTCACGTATGGGTTGGTGAATTCTTTGGACTACCGTTTTACAAAACCTAGTGCAGAGTTGGCTTTGAGGATTATCTCATCCATATGTAAATGGAAGTTGAGCTCGCTATCATACAAAATGCCGAGGTCACGAAGAGATTGTACGGAGGAGATAGGTTGGTTATGGAGAAGATAGAGTAGGGGAGGAGATTGGTTCCGCTTATGTGAGAAGGTGATGGATTGGCATTTGGCGATGTTAAGTTCCAAAGAATTTTTGAGGCACCAGATCGAAAAACTATCAAGATCTTGTTGAAGGAGGAAAGAGTCATGGAGAGAGGAAATGGTTTTGAAAAATTTGGTATCGTCGGCGTAAAGGGAGACAGACGAGTGTTTGATGATCATATCGAGATCATTTATGGTTAATATAAAAAGAAGGGGACCGAGATGGCTGCCTTGTGGAACTACAGAGGTGGCCAAAAATGGAGCGGAGTGGGCTGACCTAAAACGAACACTGTAAAAACGGTTTTCGGGGTAAGAGGATATCCATTTTAACAGTACGGGTTCAAAGCCGAGGGCAGACAATTTAAAGATGATTAACCGATGAGAGATTTTATCGAAGGCTTTGCTAAAATCGGTTGCAACTACATCGACTTCATTGCCATTCTCTAGGGCAGAGAGGAAAAGGATACGAATTCAACGAGATTCGTGGTGGTTGACCTACCCTTTAGGAAGCCATGTTGTCTAGGGGAAATAAGTGGTTTGCATTGGAAGCTTAGAGCTTCATACAAAATACTTTCGAAGAGTTTAGCAATGGGACGATAGTTGGTTATTTCATTCTTTGATCCTTTCTTGTGGATCGGGTTATGAAGGAGGATTTCCAAGCCTGAGGAAATTCTCCTTGTAAAAGGGATAGACGGAAGAGATTAGAAAGGGGAAGGGAAAGAGAGGAAGAACATTTTTTAAGAAATATGGCAGGGAGGCCATCTGGGCCGGGTGTGAATTCGTCATTGAGTTGGTGTAATTTATATTCGACATAAGACGGGTCCAAAAAATGGGAGAGAAGTGGGCCATTGGAGAAGTTCAGTAGGTAACTAAAATAGGATGGATCTGGTACAAAGGAAGGATGGTGAAGGATTGTTTAAAAAAAGGTTGCAAATAGGTTGGCAATGGTGAGTGGATCGGTTGATGACCTGTTGTTGAAAGAGAGGGAAGGAGGGCAACCATCGGACTTTCTTTTGTAGTTAATAAATTGGAAAAAGGACTTAGGGTGGTTTATAAGGTTGACTTGCGCAATGTTAGGATAGCGCTGGTAAAGGGAATCGTAAAGTTCGGTGAAATGAAGATAAGCACTAAGATAGTTGGAATAGTCGGTAAAGGATCTGGTACGCAGGAAAACAGCCCATAACTTATTTCTCTGATTTCGTAAGGAACGAAGCTTGCGATTATACCAGGGAGGACTAGTAGATGATGTTTTAAAGCGGGAAAACGGAACGTAAATTGAAAAAGAATTAAATATTTCTTTATAAAAAATGGATAAGGCATAATTTATACTTTGGTTGTGACAGTTAAAGAGGGATCTGCTGAGATATTCACTGCTTTTGTGAAAGTTTGCTTTATGAAAGTCGTGGGATGAGAGAGTTGTGGGGGGAGTGGACTGGAATGAAGAGTTATGAAAAAATGAAAGTGGAAGGGTGGGATGGTAGTTATCGATTGTTGAGAGAGATAGGGGACAAGTTGAGACTGTGGAGTTAATTGGATCTGTTGTGAAAATAAGGTCGAATTGCCTGCCCATAAAATTGGATATACCACTGACTTGGCATAGACTTGAGTCTGTTAAGCGATCTAAGAAGAGATAGTAAACTCAACATTGTCATCATGGTAAAGTACACGAACGGGCAACTGCAAATTATAAAAATTTTCTACCGAAATTCGGTGTCGGTGACTGCCACTTTAAGAGCGTTAACTCCAATTTTCGGTCGTAATTCTTACCCTAGTAGATAGGCAATAACAAGTCTAGTGCAAAAATTTGAGTCTACATATTCGTTCTGATGTTGCCGTGTCAGTGAGACAACGAGTTGATCGAAGTGTCGAAAATATCGCTGCCGTTCAGCCGTCCGTAGCAAACGATCCAAATCAGTCAATTCCACGGCCTTCTCAAGAATTGGGCATCGCTCAGACCACATTATGGCATATTTTGCGTAGAGATCTTGGTTTACACCCATACAAGATCAAGCTTACTCAAGAATTGAAGCCGATGGACTATTTGAAGCGACGTAGGTTCGCCGATTGGGTTCTGGAGAAGATGCGCCAAAATGATGAATTTCATCGTAAAATCATCTTCAGTCACGAAGCTCATTTTTGGCTCAATGGGTTCGCAATAAGCAAAATATGGGTTATTGGTCGGGTGAAAATCCACATGTGCTTCATGAATTACCACTTCATCCACAAAAAATAACTGTTTGGTGCGGTTTGCATGCCGACGGCGTTAATGGGCCATATTTTTTCGTCGATGATAACGATCGTCACGTTACTGTGAATGGTCAGCGTTATAACGCCATTATCACCGATTATTTTTGGCCCGAATTGGAAGATATGGACTTGGACGACATGTGGTTTCAACAGGATGATGCCACAAGCTACACAGCACACGCTACAATCGATTTATTGAAGAGTAAGTAATCGAGAAATGGGCCAGTCGATTGGCCGGATAAAAAGATATTTCAGGTAACTGTGAAAAAGGGACTAGATAGTAAAAGATGAGAACAAGATAACTCAACCCTATAGTAAAGTCGGATAGGTGCAGAGATAATATTCCGTGTTGAGGTTGTGGGTCAAGCTTATAATAATTTCATTTCTCTTTCTTCAGGATAGGGCTACCGGCGATGCTTTTGTCCGGAAGTCCTGAAGATGTTCCCTTTGAAGTGTAAACCCTTCACTAATTGCTGCCTGCTGATCGTCAAGTGAGTTTAACTTTGTTCAGAAGCATTTTTCAGAATCTTTTCATATCAATCACATAAACTTGATATTCGATTTAAGTGTGAAGCAAGCACTTGAACTTGTTCACTAATGTAGAAGATATTCCTGTAAGGAAATGAAAAATGATCTGGTATTGCTGTAAATCAATACTGACATTTGTTTTTTATTATTTCACGCCTTTTATAAATGAAAATTGCTTACTCTATCACTTACAATAAATACTTAAAAACTAAAGTCATTGGCGGTAATGCACCATCAGCATATTAGGTCGTTGGCTTGACCCAATAAATATAGCACGATGGTTGTTGTTGATATGAAGTAGCTGCATTACCTTGACTTATATCCAGCTATGTACGCTATGTTATTGAACTGAACAAACTTATTCCCATGTCTTGTTAAACCTGGTGTAAGAAGAGGATGATTTCGTATCCAAAATCATAATGAGCTATGAAGCCGATTTCCACTTAAGTCGTTGTGTGAACAAACAAAATTTACATTTCTGGGACATGGAGAATCCACATGAAATCCATGAAGAGCCATTGCATCCCCTCGAAGTGACTGTTTAGTACGGCATTTGCAGTGAAAAAGTGATTCGCACTTTATTTTTAAGACGCTGTCGGCACCACCGTAACCGTAATTAGTGAGCGCTACGGACATATGTTAAACGAGTGTTTTTTACTGCAAGTTTCTGAATTGAACCTTGAGCTTTTTTGGTTCCAGCAGGATAAAGCAACCCCTCACACAATTCGGCCAACGACGAAGATTTTGAATCACCAATTTCCAGGGCGTGTGATCTCCCGTTTTGGCAATTTGAACTGTCCGGCCAGAAGCGCCAAACTTCTTCCATTGGGCTTCTTTGTTAAACAATAAACCATAAACCTTGCAAGTCTTGAAAGCCAACATTGAAGAAGAAATAACCACTTTAGCCGATATAATTTTTTTTAGCTTAATGTTTTTAATTGTACACCTTCAAGTAAACTTTTCACGAAAACTGGGTCCAATTTGTTTCGTTTTTAACAAAATAGCAGCCAATTCACATTATGTCATTATACCTGCAGAATTGTAGGACTGGATATTATATTTACCGACTGTTCTAGTAAAGATATCCTCTTTTCTGATAGACGTAAACGATTTTAGCATTTTGCTTAGGACATTAAACATGCACATGCCTATTTCGAAAACCACATAAAATACATCCTTTGCGTCACGATCTTTCTCCTTCATTAGGGTGTGCGCACGTATTAGGCTAGGTCTGCCTCGAATGACAGTAACAATCATTGTAGTACGAGATTTCTCTTTATATGTATCTGACAACATCTTATGTAGGCCACTTGCAATCGCCTACCAGAATATAAAAATCCGCTGCTGTCAAATAAACAGAATCCATTAGTGTTATGACTTACTATGCTTAACCTTTCCGGCAGATCTATGATCTCCACTCCTCGCTTTCCCTGAAGTATTCACTATTTGTCACTCTAACTATGATTTGTGAATATATCCAACATTGGGTATTCAGACATCGAGAATTAAAGTCTTTGACACGTAAACCCCTTTGCACTGATGAGGTGTTATCAACTCTGCATATTTTCCACTTCAAGTTATGATGTAAATAAAGGGCCATTGTATTGGCCTATTTTAAGTCGACTCCATAGTCAAAAATTAATATAGAAAATTAACTCGTGTTCATCAGATATTGTACAATCAAAACGTGTGAACCGGCACCAGGAACATTCACCATCATTGTTGGTGAAAGTCTACTTCTACTTCTAGAAAGAGTGACTGATAGCTCTTAGCTATAAAGGAACTGTTTTTAGCTGTTCAGACATCTTAATGGTACTCGTATATCGACCAAAGTGGTCGTTTGCATCCCACATAAAATTACAGAGGCAAAACCTGGTAGTACGGCATTATAGACTTCAACTAAATCTTAACTAAATCTGAAATTCACTGAGTTCGATACCTGACATGTATGGTAGCATCGACTCGTAAACAATAGACTAAAAATCCTCGCCTGATGAGTTTAGGCTTCAACAAATGATCATAGTCAATTACTTCGCTGTCAAATGATTCAAATTTGGTGACGCCTATGTGCATTCTGTCATCTATGTACGAGTATAGGTATATCATTTGGAATTGTTCAACATCCATACGTGTGGACACAATTGCATGCATTGAAATCGCGTTCGAACTCAACAACATGACATTATGCGAGTTTAGTGTTGTAATCATATGTCGTCTCTCAAAGTAGACCAAGGCCTAGCCTTGGATCTGAAAGACCTTTCGTAAAGCAATATATCCGTATGTGTTCGTACTTATTTATGATCAATAAAGCACACATCATAACAAACAGCCTTTTGTCTAATCCACTAAATGTGCTGATTTTACTTTTAAGCGACAACGACACAAAGTGTCACGACTTTCAGTAATTTTGTTCAGAAATGAAACAAAGTGTGACGACATGGCTTCAGTGTTCTCCCTTCACAAGTTATTTTTCCTAGAAAGTGAGACGGTTGACCGAGTTCTCAGTTGTAATTGAGTATTTCTTTTTATAGCAGTCTAACGTGCCACAAAACTTAATTATGTTCTTATGGCGATGATTAAGAGTTAAAGGGGTCAATCAGCGAAATATGGAACATATTATGGGTTGTTTCACGGATCATGAGGTAAGTCTAATCTAGGTTAAGTGGGAAAAAAGTGATTTGTTCTATATTTACAAAACAGCATTTCTTATTTCAAATTGTCATTTGGTTCTTTGACCTAAAAAAGCAAGATGTGTTAATTCCTCGCCATCTGGTATGAACAATCAAAAAAAGTCGTAAGAATGGGATCTCTTGTCAGTCGAGTCCTTTATAGTGTAGTGGCCAAGTAGTTGTAGTCACCTTGACGAGAGTTTCTGAATAAATACTTAACATAATAAATGGTTCTCAGTTCAGCAGCAATATATAATAATTCCTTCAGACATTCCCCAGATCACATGACCATAGTTAAGAGTTGAAGCAAAAGCTGACAGTTTAAGTCTGCTACCAAGTTCACAAATGTTATCGCAATAATTTAGGCGGTTTACGAGTATCTTATTTCAGGGGAGATCCAGTTAATGATGAGAATCCTCTTCTTCTATCACTCGTAAAAAATGAGCCTCTTTCGATTTCATCATCGTCCAAACATTTTCACAGGGGGCTATATATCAATTAATATCGTACTTCACACTTAGGTTCGGTAAAGTTAAAGCAGTCTGCCTTGAGGATTACTTAGACCAATTGTAAGTCCATGGTATCACATCACTGGGAGTGCGTGCACTCACGTGCACACACCTGCACTCAAAGAGATTTTTTGATCAATTTGTCAAAATGGGTGATCGTTGGGCAGAGATAATTTAGGTAATAATTGAGCAACAGATCCCTCTATCATAAGTCCCTTATCTTCCCGGCCCTGGCGCAGAGAATCGGATTTTCAAACATACTGTACGAGTACATCGTCATCGGTCTGGTCACCCGTCTGCGGTCCTAATCCCGACGGACGATGAAGCATACGAGTGAGACGACAGTATCTAAGGTGACTCACGCAAGTGAGTCACGCAACGCAGTCTGGAAGTGTTGAGATGTTTGCTAAGCTCGCAGTAAGCAGATTGCCCTTGTCCAAAGAGCTGACAGTAGCGTTTCATTGTAAATACGCGTTGAGATATAGTAATAGGCCAAATTGTTAATATTTATTTTAATCCTCGTATTTGAAAACAGTAACACTCTCCTGGCAGCGGAGGATGCGAAGGCACTCAATGTGCACTATCCACCAAAATGTCACCTTTTGGTTTCAATTAAACTCAGATAGTAAGCTGTTTTTTTCGCAATTTAACACTGGTATTGTTCTGATTAGAGAACGCAATGTAATGAGCTGATGGACAATGCAAAAAATCGTTCAAGCTCTCTAATAAATGATTCACGTTGTCCAACTCTTGGCGGATGGAGTGTTAACATTTGCTACGAAGTGTTCGAAGAATCAGGGTCATCTTTTCTGTCGACATATGATCGCCTTTACGAGCAGTTCGGATCACTGATTGGAAAAATGGAAGAACTGTTCACCGTAAATCCTTTGGCTGCAACAGACGATGAGAGAGATAGTTTCAGTCAATTTTAAAGAGGAAAGCTTTCTAAAAAAAGCCTTTTCCCAAATCCACGTACTTGAAAAATATCTGCATACGATTCAAAGAGTACAATTACAAAATAGTGCAATCATTGGAAATGCATGTGTTGCTCCGTCAACATCCCATATGCGCCAACATCTACGTATTTCAACCTACATATGTCTTGCATCACATACAGCCACTAAAACAATTCCAGAATGTTTGTTATAGCAGAAAAGCTGGCTTCCACTTTCCGGCGGACATATAAGAGCAATGAGTTGCCCGTCGACTGCGCCAACACAGTTGGGCATATTCCAGTCAGCCCAAAAGTTGGAGCATATTTGTACGAAATCGACAGTGAATGGGTTCAGACAAGTAAGCAGACGGGAAGTAGAGTTCTCTGTCTCTAATACAATTTGTCGAACAGCTTCCCTATCTATTTTGAAACACCAAGCCAGTGAATGCAGCGATGTCCCTTGTGATAAATACCTTGTTGAAGAAAACGAAATCAATTGAGTATATTCCAGAAGTTACAAAAGTAATCAACTCACAGTAAGATCACAGCCAGTCGTCATTGTGTACTAGCCGATGTCCATCAGGACTCGACTTTCCAAACCTATAAATGCGAGCGCTGACCAGCAGACAAAAAGAGCAGCGTTATAAACGGGAAAGCGGATAAATTCCTAAGATGTAATAACGTTTATTAAGTAAAATCTTGGAACAAACCAAATAATAGCTTATGCAGGCTATTCCGACCTATTTGGCCGGTAAAGATTTCTGAGTCTAAGTCAGGATCTTCGAAAAGAGACAGTGGCGGATGAGCCCCTAATGGACCAACGGTAGCACTCACTTCTCTGAAGAGGTTACAGTCTTCGGTATAACCGGCCTCTCCTCGTAGGGGTATCTATAATGGAACTGGCCCTGCAGGGTGACGGGTTGTGTCGCCGGGATAACTGCCAGTCTATGGAAAAAAATCTAGTTACGCAGCAACAACAAGCCCCGGATATTGATGGATCTATTGTTGACAACTTCTGCAAATAAAACAAGGACAACGAACTCCCGATCAGCATGAGGAATGTTAAGTCCCTTAATATTCCACGTGCATCCGAACAACTAATGGAGTCCGTATACTGCTGCCATGCAGATATTACCGCCAGCCATGAAACGCGTTGGGGAGAGCCTTACAAAAAGAGAATAAAAACTGCGACACATATTATGGCGATTCTTATCGACGGGAAAAGCATCGTCTATTCGGATGCGGATTCGTTGTTAGAGGCAGACCTAGGCAAGGAGTCTTAAGATTCCGGTATGCGAACGACCACCTCATAACAATCTATATTAAGGCTAAAATTTCCAACATTTGCCTTATATGCTCTTATGCCCAACAAATGAGAAAGATGGCTTCTACGAGATCTTGGACAAGACTTACGAGCAGTGCTCTAGAATTGTCCTCGGCGATTCTAATGCAAAGCTAGGAAGAGGGGGTATCTTTGGCAGTACTGTTTGAAAGTACTTGTACAGCCTGCATGACAACACCTCCGATAACGGATTCAGGCTAATTGACTTTGCGGCGGGGCGAAACATTGTCGTGGCTAGCACAGGGTTCTCGCATCTTGATGTTCACAAAGGGATGTTCGAACCCGTGTTCAATCAGCCGTCAACCAAACTGACCACAATGTGATCGACGCAAGACATTATAGATCTCCAAACCTCCCAAGGAGCCAACATCGGCTCGGACCATTACCTTTTTGTAACCAAGGTACGATTGCTAATATTCAGAACATCGCAAACGCAAGCTAATAGTGTGAGGAAGTTTGACGTCAAATCCTTTTACGATCCAGTCTCCCTTAATCTTCTAAGTGGCCCTATGCCGCCAGTACGAAATATCGAAGACCAGTGGTAACATTGCCATCAGAGATACCGCCTCCGATGTTCTGGGTTCTGCTAGGCCACCACAACGAAACCTCTGGTTTCACAAAGAGTGCCGGCAAGCACATGCAATTAAGCAAGATACATGCAAAACGACATTGCATAGAAGGACTAGAGCTGCTCACAAGTTCTACAAGCAGAAGAGGAGAGACGAACACCAGCTTCTCAGGAGGGAAAAGAAGGAGTATGAGAAGCGTGCGCTTGGGGAAATTGAAAGATGCTACTTCAGGAAGTTTTACCAAAAGGTACACAAACAATGCCATGGACAAAACCCCGAACCGGAGCCTGTAGAGACGAACAAGGAAAAATAGTAGAGTCGCAATCGATGCTGAGGATTTGGAAAGAGCATTTTTTTAGACTTTATAACGGCGACGACGGACTAAATAACGCCATCAAATAGAATGAACTTTTCAACCTGGACGATGTAGACCAACAACTCCGTTCACCTGAACTGGATGAAGATCAGATAGCCATATCTAAGCGTAAATCTAAGAGGGCCTGACTGCTGAGCTCTTCAAAGCGGCAGGCAATGATTGGTAAGAAGCATACACGAACTCATCTGTAAAATATGGTCGGACGAAAGTATGCCCGGTTAATGGAAACTCAGCATTGTTTGTCCGATCCTCAGAAAGGAGACTCTCTGAACTGCGCGCCAAATACATAGACATCAGTCTTTTTAACATCGCCTACAATATCCCATCTGCTGTTTTGTTTGAACGCCTGAAGCCGTTCGTCAACAATCTGATTGGTCCATATCAGTGTGGCTTCAGGCCAGGAAAGTCCACCATCGACCATCAGATCTGGGAAAAAACCCATGAGCTCCAAATCGATACACACCACCTGTACATCGATTTTAAGTCCGCGTATGACAGCATCTATAGAGGCAAGCTATACAGAGAGCAATGTCTAGTGTTGGCATCCCTGCGAAACTCGTCCCCTTGTGCAGAATTCAGATAGAGAAAGCACGCTACTCCATTCAGGTCAGCAAAGAACTCACTGATACTTTTGATGTCAAAAAATTATTCAGGCAAGGCGATGCGCTGTCATGCTATTTCTTTAACGTCATTCTTGAAAGAATTGTGCAAAACTCACGCGTCAACACAAGAGGCACAATCTTTCAAAAGTCCGTTCAATTACTCGCATACGCCAATGTTACTGACTTAATCAGAAGAAAGGAGCATAATATCAGCAGCGCTTTCGCGCGTATTGAGACGGAAGCGGCGACAAAGATGGGTTTAGCGCTCAACGAGGGCAGGAATATGTATGAGTTGTCATCCTTGAAAGGTAGGGTGGGGTGGGTGGGTGGAAGTGGCTTAAGTGGTAGTCTATTGGCTACCCAAACGGACGGTTGGGGGTTCAATACCAGCAGGGACCGAAAGACTGTTTTTCAGGCAACTAAAATCTCGTGAGATGGATGGTTGACTGAACACAAAATCAAGTTAATTTACACTAATGATTTAGTCTCCCCATTGAATGTTGGAGCGTGGTAGCCACTGAGCCCAAACATCTTTGCTTCTCTTTCTGTCCCATTTTCCGAAAAATTTAACACACGCTTTGGCATCATAATTGTAGTCAAACCCACTTGAGTTTTAAGTTCGTTAAAAAAAAAAAAAACACCTAACATTGACGTGTCTCTTCTTCGGGTGATTTTCGATCCCGTCTGCATAGACGGTAACTGGAGGAGGAGAAATAACAACGCATTATATGGGCTGTACAGAGCCATCGACTTAGCCAGAAGAGTGACAGTCCAACGACTGAGGTAGCTGAGTCACGTAGAACTGATGAACACCAATGCTCCGGTCCGAAAAGTCTTGGAATCCACCTCCGAAGGACAGTGCAGTAGAGGAAGACTGCGACTCAGGTGGCGCTCGCAAATAGAAGGGGACCTCAGCCAACATTGCGTGCGAAACTGGAAGCAATTAGCTAAAGATCGAGCTGGCTGGTAATACTTGTTGGTTGAGTCAAAGGTCCACTCCAGGCTGTAGTGCCGCCTTAAGTAAAAAGGTGAACAACAAGGAGTTTTAGTGACCGCTGGTCTGATGGCTTACGTTAGTAAGAAATATTTTTGTTAAATTTCACTTTATAGACTTTATAGACTTAAGACCAATCGAAGATAATCTTATTTTTTTGAGTAGGGGGTTCGTCTATCGCCTTTACCAATGAGCAAATTTCTAAGAAGGTTCCAGTTGGCTTGCTGAAAATGTGCAAAGTAGATTCGACTATCAGATCGAAAAGATCTTTAGCTGCAGTATATCTCTTCCGTCATTGTATATTACTTTTTCCATTTTTAACTAAATCGCTTACCTAAGATTGCTGCCCTAAACACACCCATTAGATGTCAGTATAAATTGTTTGAGTTCCATTTCAAGGCAACTTGTTGGGTGTAAGTCCTCCATTCTGCTCTGTTGACATAGTTTTTGATAGATATTTATTTTTATTTAGTATATTCTCAGTTGCAGACACCCAATACGCACCGACGCTTAATCTTTGCAATTTTTTTTGGTATGAATACGATACTTTAGTGACCAAATACAAAAATGATAAGTGACTAAGTTAGAAGCAAATCAAAATATCCATTTTCTGTTCAATGTATCGTATCTTAATCTAATCACGTCAGATACTGCCGTATAAGCCCCAAGACTATCGCTCGTTTAAATTGTCAGTTATGTAAACATTAAGCTTAAGTCTGTCACTTAAATTTAATTGCAAATTCAAATTTAAAATTGAAAGTTAATATTGGGTTATGATTACTTATACATACGATACATTCATGTGGAATAACCTCCAAAACATTTTCCATTGGAATTCAGTAGATAGGTACGGGAAAACAATTTAGATGCAAACTGTTAAGTGTGACAATATGGACAGACGAAGTTCCGAATTGTAGTTTATTGCAGGGCCAGTGTAAACATTGTGAGTGTCAGTCATAACGACGTTGCTAATGGCACTATTATGAATACTTTTGACAGGCAATTTAATATTCTAAATCTCATCACTTATTACCTCTTTCAAATACTACTTCTCTTTGTTGTACTACCGATTTCACTGCCATTTATCGTTTCAAAGAATTAAGACATTTTTTATTTTATTTTTTTTCATCTCATTTTTTTTCTATCATTGGACCTAGCGGGGAATAGTACAGATTTTTAGGTTGTTAAATTTGATTATTAAGGAGCAAGCCTATCTCTGAATTAACGTCAACCCTACAAACGTAATATTAGTAAGGATACGGCGAAGATTGACTCTTGGTTGCTGCTTCGATTAAGCGAAACAAATAAGTTTAAAATTTTTTTCCTGAAGGTAATCCTGATTCTCTACAAAACTCTTATCCTGTCAATTGTACTGTCTGGAATCGAGCGCATAGCGATAAACAACTAACCAAACTTAATATTACATATTTAGTTCTGCATGCAGAGGAAGTGCATATATGGAAAAGAGGATATAACCACAGACTTCTGTAGAAAGAGGTCAGTGTAATCTTAAGCGGGACCACTACTCTGGCTCGGTAATGTTGATCAAATGAACAAGAATCCTGTGGTAAAGAGAATTAAGGAACAGAAACCATGATTCGAAGATGAAGTTATCATGGAACCTAGCAGACTAGGTTTGTAATATATAAAGCAAAGTACTTAGGATTATCGAAAATGGAAAATTATAATGTTTCAGGAAGTGGGTTCACATACTATAGATCGGAAGTGCGTTTAGTATGTAAATAAGTGTACATTTCACACGAAACGGACTATATTTTATCAGGGAATGTAGAAAGCACAAAAAATAAGTTACATCGTTAGGCATTAGATTCATCGTTATTGATGCAAGTCACAGCTTCACGTTCTGAATGTCTGAACTTTCAGAATAGGACTATGACAGCAGTTCACAGTTCTTCACAGTCAAGGTCGGGCGTGTTACATTTATGTATTTTTCCATTGGCCGTTTTTGATCCCATTCGAACCATATTACTTACTTTTCTTCCCCAACATTCACGCGATAATTTATCACTATCATTAAAACTCAGTGACTTTGTAAAAAATAACTTACTTCGCAATATGTTTATTGCTTCATACCTTACTTACCATGTCTTCCTGTGGATCGGCGGAATGCAATGTAAATACCTACTAACTCAGTGGAAATGATTCCATGCATTGAATGGAACTAAAATGCTAAATTCCATCTCGGTGAGCACAAACGCATATTCTGTTTCTTATGTCTGACATCGTCTATCTGGCACATATAATGCCGGCTATAAAATGTAATAACCAGCACAGTTGCATAGTGGGCTCGATTGCATAGCTAAAATGTGAAATTGAAATATATATATTATATATATATAATTGAAAAAATATACCCAAACAATGTTACTCTAAACAGATCGATCGATCACAACATAATATATAATCATCTGTTCAATCCCTGCACTCAAATATCACCAAATTATAAGATTTTGATAAGTCTCACTATCCAAACATCTTACGAGTGATCCATTCAACTTCAAATCAGCTGGGTATAAATTATGACTAATCTGGCTGACCAATCTGATCTGCTACACCTCGAGCTTGCTGAACACATCGAAAACATCGGATCCTCAATTTTTATAATAAGGAAATTGCATCCGCTAGTTCAACCACAATGCAGATATATTGGAGGAATTAAATCACATCTATAGTATACCGGATGAACCAGCATCTGTAGTTAGCCCCTGCAAGAAATCTCTACACAACGGAATATATCCATCAACCACTTCAGCCCTAACTCATTCTACACCCGCTATCACCACTCACTCAGATAAATGCAACTTTGATCGCCAATCCCGTCTTAATTAGTCTTTCGGGACATCCTGGACTCTCCCTGAATGGAACATAAGGTTACAAAAGTTAAATAAAAATAATCTTGAAGCCTCCAACGAATCGAAAATCTCCACATTCTTACTCAAACTTGCCCTATGACATGCAAGCCCGTATTGGGTCAAAGATCTTTTTAGTTGGCAAAGCCAAGAGCAGAACCGCTGGTCTTCGAGATACGTACACCTACTAAGTATGAATAGTGATTTATTGGGTGATAAGGAAGGATAAGGTAAATAATAAGCTAAATAATAAAATACTATCTTTTCTGTCACGACCCCAAATCACACAAGATGTGAAAAAGAATCCTGTAAAAATGAATAGATGTGTTCAGAGCCTACGTACATGGGATCAATAACGATGGAAGGAATATCGATAATGAAGATTAAAATAAATGAGACGATCTTTATCGAGGCCTTGAAGATGTGATACTTCAGATATTACATTTAAAAGTTTTACCGGAGTTATAAGTACAATAATCTTACATAGGGTGCGGCAGGCAACCGTCGCAGTATAGTCCACTGCCGACGTTTATAAAGCAGCGACAGTTGATTTGGTAAGAGCATAAACCAACCCATCTGGCAAATATTGTCTAAAGTATGTATTTTCGCCTAATATTACTGAAAATAAATTTCCCAGCCCCATAGGTAGGAGAACCTCTGTGCAACTTACTGTCGTTGATTCTCCATGTAGAGGTGTCCTACTTGCCATTCACAATAACCTCAACTCTTCTCTCATCGCTATCTCTTCTTCTGTCAAAGTTGACTTTGTTTCAATTAAAACAACACTTCGCAACAGGTTCCTGTACGTTATGTGTTGCTACATTCTCCCAGCTCATCCTATTGAGTCCTACATCCTTGCTATTAAAGCAATTGACCAACTGATTGACCTAAGTGATTCCATCGACGATATATTTGGTGACTTTAATCTGCCCCTGTTAAAGTGGATTCCATCAGATGATCACTTATTTTTTACCGCGTCAAACGCCAGTTCATCCAAGGAATGTCTTTTCATTGATAGCATAACTGACTCAAGCCTGTGCCAAGTTAGTGACGTCCCTAATTCTATAGGTAGGTAACTAGACCTTATTTTCACTAGTGATCCTATTAACTCCACAGTAACGTTGTGTCCCTTTATCCTATCAACTGTCGACAACTTTCACCCCCCTCTTCTTCTCTCATTTTTCCATAACTCTCCATCCCAGCCCACTTCTTCAACTAACCATCTCTTCTTACAACTTCCATAAAGCTAATTTTCGAAAAATTAATACCTATCTTAGCAAATGTTCTTTTGATTTTACCAACCTATCCTTATCTGATGCTATCTCCATTTTCTACAGTGAAATATTTAATTCCATTTCTCTCTACGTTCCCTTTTCACGGCATAAAACATCATCTATTTCCCCTCCATGGTACAACAGAAGACTGCGAAACAGAAGATACAAATTATGGGCAGTTTTTCTTCGCATCAATTCTTATTATGACAACTCTAACTATCTTGGAACTTACCTGCAATTCACCCAGCTCTATAACTGCCTCTATCATCGCTTTCTCGACACAGCGCAGACCAACCTTATCAACGATCCTAAGACATTTTATCAATTCGTCAACTACAAAAGAAAATCAGACGGTTATCCCCCCTCTCTCTCGTTCGATAATATATCATCGACCGACCCAAATATTGCCAACTATTTTGCAAACTTTTTTAAACAGTCATTTGCAGACAACCTCTTTGTACCCGACTCCATCTATTTCAAGTACCTTCCCAATTTCTCCATTGGCCCCTCTCTATCACAACCTTTTGATCCCACCCTTATCGAAGAAAATTTACAAAATCTCAAAGATGAATTTGTATCTGGTCCAGATGGGCTCCCAGCAATATTTCTCAAAAAGTGTGCCTCCAATCTTTCGCACCCACTTTCCTCCCTCTTTCATCTGTCCCACACACAAGGGGAATTCCCCCAAGTTTGGAAGACCTCTCTCATAACCCCGGTTCACAAAAAGGGATCTAGAAATGAAGTAACCAACTACCGTCCCATTGCTAAGCTTTCTCACATACCTAAAATATTCGAAAGTTTTTTATATGATGTTCTAAGCTTTCAGTGCAAGTCACTTATATCACCCAGTCAGCGCGGATTTCTAAAAGGTAGATCAACTACTACAAACTTAGTTGAATTCGTATCCTTTGCGCTTTCAGCCCTAGAAAGTGGCAACGAAATTTACGTTATTGCTACAGATTTCGCCAAGGCCTTCGATAAAATATCACATCAACTGATCCTTTTTAAATTGTCTTCCCTCGGTTTTGACCCCAAATTGTTAAAATGTATATCTTCTTATCTGGAGAACCGTTACTATAGCGTTCGCTTTAGGTCAGCGTTCTCAACCCCATTTTTAGCCACTTCTGGTGTCCCACAAGGCAGCCACCTAGCTCCCATCTTTTTTTATTTTAACTATAAACGATCTTGAGAAGATTATCAAACACTGCTCCGTATCTATTTACGCCGATGACACTAAGTTCTCGAAAACTATTTCTTCACCCCAAGACTCTTTTCTCCTTCAAGAAGACCTCGATAGGTTTTAGACTTGGTGTCTAAAAAATTGCTTTGAGCTGGAGACAAATGCCAATCTATGACTTTGTCTCGTAAGTCCAATCAATCCCCCTCTCGACCTTGTTTTCTGCATGACCAACCTGTACCTCAGGTTCAATCCCTTCACGACCTTGGAATTTTATACGATAGAGAGTTAAACTTCCGTTCGCATATTGATGAGATAATCCTTAAAGCCAACTCATCGCTCGGTTTTATCAAACGTTGGTCTAAAGAATTTTGCAACCCTTATGTGACAAGGTCACTTTACATTACCCTTGTCTGGCCCTTTCCGAAGATGCCAGCCAAGTGTGGTCCCTCTTTCAGCCAGTTCATATATCCTGAATCGAGAACATTCAACGTCGTTTTTTTCGATTTGCCCTTAGTGGACTACCCTGGGATGACCCTTTTATCATACCTCCTTATCGTGACCGCCTCAAACTGCTTAACCGGAATACCCTTGAAAAACGCAGGGACGTTGCTGACTTTCTCTTCATTCATTGACTGCTCTCCGGTTCTGTGGATTGCGCTTCCCTTTACAATTCTATTTCCTTCAACACTAACCCTCGTAATTTACGCTGTCCTCGTCTCTTCTATATCCCAACCCACCGCACCTCTTATCGCTCTAACGAACCAATCTCCCGCATGCTCCGTAAGGTCAACTCAAACCTCCCCCTTTTTGATTTTAACCTTAGCACTTCTCGTCTTAAATTTGATCTCCTCCACCATTCCCTTACTTCCTAACCCCTAACTCTTGTTAGAAAGAACTAGTCCTAGTTTTTAAGCTACTTTAAGCTTGTATTAAGCGAAATAAACTGAATTAAATTAAATTAAAATTAAAATTCTCTTTAGTCTTCTTAAAATCGTCCATAAGATCCTATAAAACGATTTGTGTAAACATCTATTATGCCGCCAATCACAAACTCTGCTTATGTATGATGACAATGCTCTATAAAAGTTGGAAGAATCCTCACCGAATGTTTTGAAGCTAAAATAGGTGACTTCTTTAACATCGTCTTAGGCAAACACCAGAAGCAGAAAATTCCAAATATCTATCAAATGTCTTGCATATGTATATTATATATATTAACATAATCGGAAGAAGACTCCAGTAATAAAATAAGCGCGGAGATCAAGCTCTTCCCTACCACTGTTTCTATGGAATTGGAAAGCAATTGAACACTAAATAATACCCTTAAGACCGGATGACAGCTATCTTGGTTGCTTTGAGCGAAAGATTTTCTAATTGATCTTCCGACGCGCCTGCGTTAACTGATTTAGAAGAAGAACGTACTCCGAGGAACTATACTGGCTCTATATGTGTCACATTAATCTAGTTAGAACGCTTCATACGGCAGAGTACCGTATCCATAAACATCCATTCCCATGGTGGCGTACTTTCATATTTTTCTCATTATAACCTTGTTCTGCTGTTATGTACAAATATTTAAATGTTTAATATACATGACTCTTTCCTTTGCCCCATGGGCAGATTAAAACCGAAGGCTGATTAGGCAAATAGTTCTAGGGTAGGTATAATATTGTTACTGTCTAAAGAGTAAGTACTTGAATATGATCTGCCCCATTTAGTCATCTTTTATGACAAGAAATATTACACTGCCCTACACAAATTTTGGTGCATAGGATTTAAGACCTGCTTTAAGTATATCTAATAAGTTGATTTCAAAAATGTTAACTGTGTTTTTGTACCAGCTCTAATTTATGAGATGGACAAAAAATTTGATTTTTAAAAAATACGGCTTTATTTTAATATCATACGTAAAGAAATTGTCTTTGAATGGATTTTCTAGAGTGAAGTTGTTTTGGACAATCGCGCATAATTCCCAAGTAATAGTATGCCATCTTATGAATGTCCCTAAGATCTCCTAGGTTATGCCGAAACTGATCTATATGAGTATGGAGGTAGTGTACTTTTCTGCTCATATCGCAGCCAAGATTTTTAAAGTTAAGAAGCATTTCTTTAACTAACTATTCATAGTCATTAGCGTTGTAATTTCCGAGAAAATTTAGTACAACCGCTACAAAAGATTTCCACGCAAGTCGTTCTAATTCAGTCATAGATTATTTGCAAGGGCGGAAGAAGGATTCTTTCTCGGGGAACTAAAGGCTCATTTATCACATTGCTTTCACCAACGACCATATCATCTATCACAGTGCAATTTTTTTGTATCCAGTGTCTTGATTTTGCACTACTGTCCCAGAGACAAATAAAACATGGATATTTTGTATAGCCACTTTGTTGACCTAACAAAAAATTAACCATCTTCAAATCGACACAGATCACCCATATACGAGTATGTTCGACATATTTTATTTTCTGCAATAGAACTGAAATTACTTCATATTCTTCTTTCATACAAGTAGAGTGGGCAATTAGAATAGGAGCATGTTTATTGCCTTACGTAAAGGGAATTCTTTTAGTGCTGTCAGCAAAGGGACGCCAGTCACTTGCCTGAAAGGTCTCCAAGCATATGAAAGTCAGTAAGCCTCTCACATCACTGCAATATACAAAATGTTCACAAGAAGAAAAAAATTGCAATAATTTGTGTTCTCTCGTGCGATAGAAAGTAATTCGCACATCAGAGGCTAAGCAATTTTTTTCTTTTAACCTTGATGCTAGTAGCTAACCTCGTTGCTTTGAAGGATATATGTCTCTGATGAGATCATTAAGCTCGTTTTGTGAAAATGTTTTAGGCTTCTATGTTTCTATAGAGCATTCAAAGTCATCGCTTACTTGAGAAGCAGTAGATCCTTCAATTCCTTCCTCTTGACATTGTGGTAGCTGATGAAAAACTGGGATTGGAACGTCTTCTGAATGAGGAATTGGCCTTATTGCTGAAGAAATATTAGGACATTTCCATTTGTGGCGATTGTTTTTGTTGATGCCTACCGTACGAGTACTTGTCATACAGAAGTAACAGTCGTTATGATGATTTTTTTGTTCTCGCCAAATCATCGGTACTCCAAATTTTACCAAAGATTTACGTACACCTTTCTCCCGTGATCGCAAATGTTCAGTGCGCATTTTGCATACATTATGAGGCACCCACGCCTTACCTTAATTGCAAATTTCAATATAGAAGTAAGCAAAATGTAGTACAAGCGGATCACAGTGTTTTTTATTAATTTTCGCTGATCTTTGAAAATATATTCTCCACAAATCTAACCAAACTTATCAGGGTCGTTAACACAACGTCTTAACTTACTAGCCATTATGAAATATTTAGATTTATTTTATCAGTGTTATTGCAAAATCGGATTAGGCTTAAACCGCGAGGAAAGTGGCGATTCGATAAAGTCAAGGAGAGCGTAGGAAATAAACACATAACGTCTCTATAACAGTGCGCTTACAGAAGCTTGAAACTGCGAGGCGTCAGCGCTGATATGCAAGAGGATAACGGATAACGGACCCAAGAAGTGTGAGGTAAATGCATACTTCATCTCCAAACTTAGGTAGCTGTTTTAATTCAGTTGGTTTAATTCGAATCCATGATGTCATTTGTATTTTCAATTTTAATGGTTTCATTGAAAAACGCCGCGCAAGGCGGCCTACCACAGATGCAAACAAAGCTGCACCATTTTTTTTTTCTGTAGGCTTGTGTTATATATAAAATAAACTGGGACGATTTTTAAGTAGCCGACAATACCGCACGTTGAATAGACTTTGACCCCACTCCAGGCATTCATACAAGGTTTTCATTTTCCTGGTAGTGGTATAGGTGTAAACGGCAGAATGATAAGCCACAGGTAGTGGCATAGGTCTAAACGGCAGAATGGTAAGCCACATCTATAATTCTGTCGCCATTAAGGGCTTATACGGCTTTGTACTCTGGCTTGGTGTACTTCATTTAAATTTAATTACTATAAGTTATTTCATTTGCTTATCGTTTTAACGTCATCGTACATTCTTTTATACGAGTACGTCTCGGGAAAATTTTGAGATCCTAGCGTCTTCGAAATAAGATCTCGTCTATGATGCCAATATTCTAGTTTCACCAATTTTTGTTTCAGTTTTGGCTGTATGCAGTGGCACATGAGAAATCTCCCTCCCCTAGTGAGACATTCAATAGCGTCTCATCATTTTATTGAACAGTTTCAATATTCAAGATTGCCGTTCGTACAACGGAGGATATGTAATCCGGCCGGACTGCACGGGGTTGGTTCATTGTTTTTTTCTTAGTTTTCCTAAAATATGCTGTTTCTTCTTCGTCCGCCAAAGTCAAGGGGGTGTTTAATAACGTTCCTGGCTGAGCCATATCAGAATACTCTTTTCACCTACTGAAATTTCGCTGTCCCTCGTTAGCGAGCGTCCTTGCTCATCTTCAATGTAATTCGGCCATTGAAATTCTTTCGAGGTATTTCCTTATGGTGGTGTAATCTTAAAAAAATTAGTTCTTTTGCTTGTGCTTCATGCACTTCCTTTATTGCTTGTAGCCAGCTCATATTTTGTGAGGCAACGCCTTCTAATTTTCGATACAAAGCCTCTTATGCTGCCGCATGTGCTCTAGCTACCAGTTTCTTTCAACCTTTTCTGAACCGTTCATAGTCTAACTCAAGACCGTCTTTATTAGTTTTTCTATTTCTGCTGTGTTTGAAAAGATTGCATTTAATTCTTTATGTCCATTTTGTACTTATCATTCCACCACCACGTGTCTTCGTTTAACTGAAGCCAGTCAGAATACCGAAAAAATTGTTTGCCCAATTCTTACATTTTTTTCCCAAGGTGCCTCATATCATATAGGTAAGTAGCTTCCGTGTTTAGTCCTTCTTCTTGGTTTTTGGCATTTTGGAGCCATTCTTAGGGCCCTAAACTGGCCCATTTCCCGGTTTTCGGTAGTTTTTCTCTGATTTCATTCTGTCACCAAAAGTCGGTGTAAACTTGCTAGTGGATCGCCCAAGATTTCTTTAGATTTTTTTACCCGCCGTTTCGCGTTATTACGACATATGTAGATCGGTGAGATGGTGGAAGAGATATCTGGCTTTAGTCTCCGTTGCTATTTAAGTACGACCATGTGATATCCATGAGTTTGGTATATCTTCTTCTTCTGAGCTTCTTATTTCGAAACTTTTTCATCCATGACAGTCTACATTTTCGTAGTTCA
Organism: Volucella bombylans; assembly: GCA_949129095.1. Classification (NCBI taxonomy): domain Eukaryota; kingdom Metazoa; phylum Arthropoda; class Insecta; order Diptera; family Syrphidae; genus Volucella; species Volucella bombylans. The sequence continues at coordinate 100,377,057 of OX422141.1, read as the reverse complement.
ATTTTCCGAAGTGCCCGTTTGAATCTGCATGGACGAAAAGCATTTCAATAACAAGTCATCTTCGATCTTATTTTGTTCCATTCCGTATTAATACATTTTGCACGCTCTGATTTCTATATGTACTTTACATTGTCATAATACGTTTTCTAGTTCGAAAATTTTTGCCGTAATTATGCCAATGTTACAGCTTGCGATTCGAAATTTATTTCTGGAAAGCATCATATTGCTTGCCCTCGGAGACCGTAGAGTTATGACATGATTATTTAAAAATTCAAAACGGCAGTCGTAATACCACTTCGTAAAAAAGGCGATGTTATGATATTTAACAATTATCGACCAATTTCTCTTCTTTCTGTCTTTTCTAAGGTGTTCGAAAGAGATATTAAACTTCGAGTCTTTTCCTTTTACGATAGAATACAGTTTTTGAATACTTCTCAGTTTGATTTCAGAAGTGGTAGATCTACGGAAAGCATTTTATTGAAATTAACTGATGAATTGAATACAACCTTAAATGCTTCAATAATCCCAACTGCGTTATTCATAGATATCGCCAAAGCTTTCCATACAGTAGATCATAATTTACTGCTATCAAAACTTTATTGTGTAGGGTATAGAGGGTATATACGTTCCAGATTGGTTTGCTTCTTATTTAAAAAAAATCGTAAGCAAATGGTTGAAATGAAAATTATTTTAATTCAGGTGTATCGCAGGGCTCTATCCTGGGCTCTATTCTTTTTTTAATTTATGTAAATTCATTATTTACGTCCAACGTTTTAAAGGTAAAATCACTGCTTTTGCTAATGATTCAGCTCCCTCTTACTCGAATGCCTGTTACCAAATCGTTCATGTGACATAAATAATGATTTGGATATCTTGGGAAGGTGATTCAATGAACATAGATTGGTGATCAGTAATAAGACGAAATTTATCATACTCATATTCAATATAAACAGTACAGTGATAGTTTTCCTTTACAATGTCATCCTAATCCCATGACCTTTCATAAAAATATAAGTTGTAGTGAAGCCTGCTTCCAAATAGAAATTTACATACTTGGGCATTATACTGGATCACAAACTTATCTTAAGCAGTATATATTTAAATAAAGTCGTCAAACAGCTTTATCATCTTGGCCAGTACTGTAGTTTCCCTGCTTTGAAGTTAGTACATTCGTATGTATAATGGTTTGCTGAAATCAAGACTCCATTATGAAATATATTTCCAAAATTCTGGATTTTACGATACAATGTTTCATGAAGATTACAGTTTGCGAGTGAATGCTAGAAACTTTGTGAAAACACCAGCGATCCACAAAACATATTTTTTCCGTTTTTATTTTGTCACTGCACCTCGTCTATTTAATTTTTTCCGGAAAATTTTGGATCCGAGAGAGTGAAAACAGCGTCTTTAAGTGCAATAAAAAATTGGCTTTTTTGTCTTAGCTACCATAAAATAGATGCTCATTTTTTACCAGTTTCGTAATACAAAGCTTGGATGGTCTACTTTTCTTATAATGTAGCCAGTTCTTTTTATAAAGGGTTTTCCAATAGGGACTTGACAACTTTGAATTTAATTTGTGAACGCACTCTTTCACTAATCATAAAACTGTCACTGTCAATTTATTCAGTAAACTCAACATTTTCATCATGGTAAAGTACACGAACGAGCAACGTCTGCAAATTATAAAAATTTTCTACCGAAATTCGGAGTCGGTGATTGCAACTTTAAGAGCGTTAACTCCAATTTTCGGTTGAAATTCTCGCCCTAGTAGATAGGCAATAACAAGTTTAGTGCAAAAATTTGAGTCTACATATTCGTTGCGTGATGTTGCCGTGTCAGTGAGACAACGGGTTTGTCGAAGTGTAGAAAATATCGCTGCCGTTCAGGCGTCCGTAGCAAACGATCCAAATCAGTTAATTCCACGGCGTTCTCAAGAATTGGGCATCGCTCAGACCACATTATGGCGTATTTTGTGTAAGGATCTTGGTTTGCACCCATAAAAGATCAAGCTGACTCAAGAATTGAACTCGATGGACCCGACGTACGTTCTCCGATTCGGTTCTGGAGAAGATGCGCCAAGATGATGAATTTCATCGCAAAATCATCTTCAATCACGAAGCTCATTTTTGGCTCAATGGGTTCGTCAATAAGCAAAATATGAGTTATTGGTCGGGTGAAAATCCACATGTGCTTCATGAATCACTACTTCATCCACAAAAAATAACTGTTTGGTGCGGTTTGCATGCCGGCAACGTTATTGGGCCATATTTTTTCGTCGACGATAACGATCGTCACGTTACTGTGAATGGTCAGCGTTATCGTGCCATGATCACCGATTATTTTTGGCCCGAATTGGAAGGTATGGACTTGGACGACATGTGGTTTCAACAGGATGATGCCACAAGCCACACAGCACACGCTACAATCGATTTATTGAAGAGTAAGTATGGTGAGCGTGTTATCTCAAGACATGGGCCAGTCGATTAGCCGTCTCGTTCGTGCGATTTAACGCCGCTTGACTATTTTCGGTGGGGCTACGTCAAGTCATTGGTGTATACCAACACGCCGACGACGTTGGAAGAGCTCAGAGCCAACATTGAATGCGAAATAGCGGCCGTTTCGGCCGAAATGTATGACCGAGTCGTTGAAAATTGGGTCCAATGAATCGACCGCTGCAAACGTGCCCGCAGTGGCCAAATGAACGAACTCGAGTTCCGTTCATAAATATTTTGATTTTACTTCAAGCCGATAATAAAGTTTTTGAAATATCTCAAATGGTTTGCGTTTTATTTAAAAAAAAAAAGTTGTCAAGTCTTTATTAGAAAACCCTTGCTTCCTTTTTATATCTGTATTTGTTTATCTTTTTTTATGTTAAATTATATAACTGACTCCGTCACCGATTTTTTTTCTTTTGCAATATTTAATTAATTTAGGTAGGTACATTCGCCTGTTGTCCTTTAGACCTTAATATCTATTTCGTACAGCAGCTTACAAAAAATTTTGTAATTAGAAATGAAATAATAAATAATAAATAGAAAAGGAAAAAATTAATTTGTGCGGTGATCACTCTCCCGCTGTACTCCGTATATGTACGATTCATACGTTCACTTCTTTGACTCCAAACTTTCGTACTGCCCTCCTTTCATCTATGTGACATTCGTATGGGTTAATGTGAATTCGGCTTTTCTTCTGAATCATTGGTGGTCTCCAGGCGTGTTAATCTGTTCACGCATACAGACTTTTGGCAGTCTCCTCTTACGATAAGCAAGGGTACATACCTTCTGGTGGTATCAGAAGCCGTTGCCGCCTTGTAATGCTTAGTTTCCAGCAAAATACATCAAAGTAGCAAGTAATGTGTATCACATCCGATATACTTCCTTTTGACATTTTCCTTGCTTCTTTTCTTGTTCCCTTAACTTGCAATGTCTCGTCATACTGTCGGAAGTGCAAAAGTATAAACTCTTGTAAATGTTCTATAGATAATGTCATCTTAGTACGCCCTTATCTTCAGGACTTTGTACCTTTATTATTGTTTTCTTTTTTCTTCAAGAAATCCCCTATAATAAACAGATTCGTATAACTAAGAAAATATTATTCCAGTTATCACCAGCCTAAGTTGTATATTCCTCAACCCTTAAATGTTTGATTAAGTTATAATAATTGTTATCTTGTTGAATTTCGTTTAACATTTTTCCCATTTTGATGTACACAAATTTATCAGAGATACGAGTATTATTAGTTTTGTCTAAAAAACTTGCAAGAATATTGCCTACGTAGAATTAATTGAGGAAGTACATATAGTACTTCTGGTGTAAACAAAAAAGTTTAATAAGTCCGAAATGAGTACGACTTATCAAATTTCTAAAAATATTTCCAAACCGTTTTTTTTTTTGTTTTATTTTATTCTAGTGATAAAGAACTAATAAAAATTTTTTTTCTTATAAAGAAAAAAACATTTAAAAAAATTCTGTATTGATAAAGAATCTTAAGACAACCTAACGAGTGCTATCTCTGCACAAAATATAGAATTCGCATATGGCTTTGCCAAACTTAATTTTCGAATGTGTAGATACTTTTAAGATAATATATTTTGCTTCAACGGAAGCATGACTAACAATGAGATGAAAAAGCAAAGACACATCCAACTGAGCTGCTGTTTTTTCGCCTGTGATTCATTATTTCATGAGCCAAGTATCGGGAATAGCTACATTTTTAGTGAATCAGTTCTTCCAAGAAAAGTTTCATGGATAAGCTGAATTATTTTAGAGAAAAGAAATGAACTCATCTCAAGTGTTGTGTATTTTGCATGAATTTATTATCGCTCTAATTTCGAAGACATCCAATACAAGTCTAATTACAAGTCAAAATCAAGCAATCGGTCTCAAACAAGCTGCTTCCAATACGCCCGACCAAGCATCCAGACACTCAAAAAGTTTTGCCTTAAAAACCGAGGTTTTTGGTTCGTTTGAGGTCGCGTTTGATAAGTCGAGTCCAGATTATTCACCTTCAGATTGAGAAAAAACTATGATAATTGCCTATATGCTCATAGCAGTGAATGAGAACAACTCTACTCTAATTCAACCAGGTGTAGGAGCCACTTCTAGGGATCAATCTTATTGTCAACTGTCTAAAACGTTACAATTTCAGCCACAATTTTGAGATTTCGTTTTCAGAAAGACGGAACTGTGAATAGCACAAACCTTCCTTCGTTAAAGGTTTACGTTTGCATATAAAACAGACGAAGGAGTTGGGGAAAGAATACATATATCCCATCAATATCCGAGCACATGCATATCAGGTTTGAAATTGAGAAGAGAAGTAGTTCAATATTTTCGATAATTTGCCCAGCAGTACACCTACGCCTGAATTGAATCCATGCTACTGGCTCCACATCATATAGACACGTGATGAAGAAGCCCCAAATCTATGACCTTCAATTATTTTTGCAGGCGAATCTACATATACAATTAAAACATCACAAACTATTGTGGAACGAGTATAAGAAAACCCTATAACGCTGTTTTAAGGAGATTAAAGGCAAATAGATAAAGTTTTAACAATCTTTCATCATATATTAACTATCAAAAAGCTATCTCAAACTTTGAAAGTTTTTTATTTTCCCGACAGACAGATATCAGATCTGTGCATACCTCCTATTTGTGAATTAATACAACACGCCGTTAAAGACATACTGGGGAGTTCATCAAGGAGACTGTTCTCTCCTGGATCATCTCCAGAAATCCTACAGAGTTCCTGGTAAGAATGGAACTGTTCATGTTACATTGAATTGGCTTTCTTATTGAAAACTCATATTGTCAATATTCAGACCTAAGAACAAACTTACCTACATTCCTATACCATGGTAGAATGTAAGTCCAGTATTCTGCAGGTTGCAGTTCTTTTCAAATAAAAGTGCCATCGAGCGAATCACTTTCATTTTGCAGCTCTTTAAGGTAAACAAAATCATCGACCTCCATATCCAAAATTCGACCTACCCATTATTGTTGTTAAATCGAAGGCAATATGTCAGCATCACACCACCGATAAATAAAGTAAAAATAACTATTTGTACCATTCCTGCACCTTTGATAATCCCTCGACAATGGGCTTTCAATCTGCTTCGGATGCCAATGATGATGATTTTTGATGAACTACCAAGTGGATACGCTCTATATAGCAGTAGATAGGGAAGTTTAGACAACATGCAATATGCAAGGAAAACCACTAAGAAATCCACTTATGGGATGTGCTGACTTCATTTTTCTTGGCATCAGATCAGCCCTTTAATTCTATCTTTCACATATTGTACATATACCAAAGACAAATGCAGTTAAACGAATACAAAATCCCCTAATCAGGATAAGTGACTGATACCACACAGAAGAGTTGCGATATATTAGCCTCTAGACAGACCCATTGAAAAGGCGACAGAAACCTTCTGAACATGCTCCAGGCTCCTCAGTTAGGATTTAAATCAAAAATAATCCACTATACTTATTTGCATCGCTTGAATTGTGGGAAGAGGCTTATCAGGCATACACCCTCTGCATTTGTGGTCTAAAGACTGGCCTGTGTAAGTTCTACGAGTGCAATGCCTGCCAATTGCAATGAATGTACTCCTTGACCCCAACACCACTACACATAAATGTTATGAAGACTTCAGCTGCAAGTACACTTAAGTCTGACCTTCTATGCAACATCAATTACATCAAACTAGTCGGGCACATGAACATACTTGAAGAAATGCCATAGTGCCTTCATCAACAGTATCCACCACGGACGAAACAAATCCCACTTCAATCACTATTTTGAAGTCACCTTATATTGGCTATCCACCCTAGGATGATTCGATAAGGTAAAGTGGGGAAAGTACCAGAATTTCGAATACAACTACAAACCTTCTGCATGATTATTATATTGTGCTACCATCTACCAAGCAGAGCCTTATGCTATCGAGTTCTATGTCAGAGAATGCAACAGAAGCTTTCATACTTCTTAAGATGGAGCTACTCGTATCTGCAGTTCTTCTTGGAGAACCCTGTATGTATCTTTGCTACTACCGCTTCTGACGAACTTGCCAGAGCAGGTGCTTGGTCTCTATTTACTGGCTCTGAACTTTTGTAAATTATAACGATTAAATCACTAAGTGCTTTACTGCTGGAACGCAAAAGTAGGATTACGACATGTCAAAAAGTATTAAACTAATTCCCCAAATAAGTAAACAAATGCCATCACATCGCACAAGAATATATGGCCAAGATCTTTATTGCCAACATATGTTGTACGAGTGCTGAGCCAGTGCCTGGCTCAAACACTTCCGTAAGGACTTCAAACTATCATGTTATCATGTCACCTCTTGCTGACAATCTAAGACTTTATTCAGAAACAAAATTTCAGTTATTAGGCAATTATAGTAAATAGGTCAAGGAGACAGTATACAGGAATACGACGGCAATTGAAAGATATCTTTAGAGATTATTATGTGAACGAAAAAAAAAAACTCTTCTTCATATTCATTTCACATGTACAAACTGATACTAGAAAAAAAACACTATAGCCATCTGCGAATTTTGGCCAGATACTTACTTACTTAGGCAGCGCTACAGTCCGGTGTGGACCTGGGCCTCAATCAATAAGCCTCTGTAATTAACGCGGTTTTTGGCTAACTACTTCCAGTTGTGCAATCCAAGTTGGTTGAGGTCCCCTTCCACTTGCTCGCGCCACGTAAGACTGCGTTGTCCCTCCGGATTAGAGTCGAAGATTCTGCAGGCTGGAGCGTTGGTGTTCATTCGCTCTACATGTCCTAGCTATCTCAAACGCCCAATGCGCAGTTTTTTGAACAGGTCGATGTTGCAGTACAGCTCGTAGAGCTCATCGTTGAATCGTCCCCTCCAGAACCCGTTAACGCATACGAAACCAAATACGAGTATCTTACGAAAAAACTACCCTTCAACCGCTTTAGAAAGGGTCCATGCTTCGAAACCATAAAGCCGGACTGGAGAGCTTCATTGGTTGTACAGGAAAGGGCCTTACAACATAGTTGCTTTCTCAGCCCAAAGAAACAGCGATTGGCAAGCGTTATTCTTCGTTTGATTCGTAGAGCCGAGGTAGACAAAGTCCCTGATTATCTCAAAGTTATAGCTGTCGATTGTGACATTCTGCCCGATTTGTCGATGTTGGGTGTCCCTTCTTGTTGACAGCATATATTGTGTTTTGCCCCCATTTACCGCTAGACACATTTTTTCCGCCTCTGTTCCTATCCTATACTTTTGAAAGATCGTACCTCGTGTGTTGGCATATGAGTTTTGCACAATTCTTTCAAGGATGATGTTAAAGAAGTCACATGACAACGCGTTGCCTTGCCTAAATCTTATTTTGACATCAACGATCTCGTTTAGGTCCTTGTTGCATCAGCAAGTTTTCTCCATCGTCATCCTGTACAAGCGGATGAGTTTGGCAGGGATACCAAAATTAGGCATGACTCTGTAGATGCTGTCATATGCGGCTTTAAAATCGATAAAAAGGTGGTGAGTATCGATCTGAACTTCTCGCGTTTTCTCCAGGATCTGCCGTAGTGTGACTATTTGGACAATTATTGACTTACCGGGCCTAAAACCGCACTGAAACATCCAATCAGATTGTTGACAAATAGTTTCGGGCGCTCATACAATACGGTAGACAAAATCTTGTGTGCGATGTTTAGGAGACTGATATAGTTGGCGCAGTTTAGAGGGTCTCCTTTCTTGTGAACCGGCCAAACGATGCCGAGGTTCCATTCATAAGACCAAATCTTGGAAATAAGTTGGTGTATGCTCTTTCCCTCCTCTCCTGCTCCCTTAAATAGTTCGGTGGGTGGGCATGTTATTTTGCTGCATGTGCTTACTGGCATTCTTCATCAATCCAGGGGCTTCATGGTGGTAGGCGGGTGAAACTCAGCACGTCAATTGCGGCATTTCTGATAGCTTCCTGGCATCTAAACCACTGGTCACAGCACTTGATGCTACTGCAAAGGACTTCTCGAGAGTTTGAGGTATACGCGGTCGGCAAAGGTTCTGGCGGCTTATTGCGATTGCAACCGTTCAAAGTTAGATCTCCTCATAGTATTTTCCAGTTGCTGTGGCATCTGAGATATCCATAGATGTATCTTGTCTGCAATTAAGTAGTGGTCCGAGTCTATATGTTGGCCGCTCGGAATGCTCAAACATCTAAAATACTTGAGGAGTGCCTTACGTCGACCGCAACATGATCAGTCTGGTTGACAGTTTGCTGATCTTGTATCTGCCATGTTCCCATGTGTACATTGAAATGAGGAAACCGTGTGGTGGATATAGTAATGTTACGTCCCGCAGTGAAATCGATTAGCCTAAGTCCGTTTCCAGACGTGGTATCGTGTAGGCATAAAAAATGTTCTCTAGTGACATGTTTCACCCTCATAAGCTCAACAGTGATTTACGTATATTTTAACATTTTAGCTGGCAGCTTACCTAACCTATCCTCAAATGCTAATTCAACTGCCTTTCCTTAGCTAATCATTGAATCATCTTCCTCAGAAAAATATCATTATTTCCTGGTTCAAAGTAGAGTGTTCCTCTTAACTTCAGCGAACGTGTCATTGTTCTCGAATACTTGAATCAATAAAAATTCTCTCCAACAAGTTTAATCAAATTCCTAATGGAACTCTTGCCCCTACACTCATATTTACTATTATGATAATGAACAAATTCACGTGTAGTAGAGTGATTTGAAATTTTTTTCATTTAAATACAACGATGTCATAATTAGGCAACAAAATTCAACATATACTGTACACGTAAACGGGTATCACACGTTTTTGGTTACATCACATTTGGTTGCAAATTTTACTTCGCCATTCAGCAAATGTTGTCGCGGTTAATGGTGTCAGTTTTATTTCTAGCATTCGACCCCAAATGGTGCAATAAACCCAACTCATTGGACTGAAGATGCTTTAAAAGTATCTATGCTTTTAAGTGTTTAATAGAATAAAGACTTAATGTTCTTGGATCAGCGGTATTCCAGTCGACTTAGGGTGGTGCAATCTCAGGGAAATAGCTCATTTCGAAGTAATTGAAGTTTTGAAGCCATTTCTTGCTGAAATCAGTTGGACATCAGCTAAGCCATTTTGCGTCACAATATCAAGATACCGGAGAAGCTTCAATCATGTCAAATCAAAGTTTTATGATCACCGCGATTCAACCAGAGGCGATTGATCCGAATGCGAACTCAAATTCTCAACTAGCATAGGAGTATGACCATAGAAACCAAAATCAAAAGAAATCGTCGCCTGCATATCTGATATACCATATGGACATATCCGTATACGACTAGAAGGATAGAAGGAAGAGACACTCTCAGATATCTTAAGAAGACGCCTAATAGGACAACATAGACCAGAAATTCCTATGGACATATCGAACTAGCGTGAAACAAGTTTAACAAGCATAGCAAACGAATTACCTATTTACTTTTATAGCGCTACACTCCAGGATGGACATAGCCTTAAACTATTCGAAGAATTTTGTGTTCGAAACGGCCAAGGATATCTTTCTCCACTTTCGCTAATTTCCATGCTTCTGCACTATAAAGCAGGACTGCGATGATGATGGTTTTATATAGAGTCTGCTTAGCGTTTCTTGGCAAGGCCTTCTTACTCGTTCGTCTTCTTAGGCCGAAGAAACAGCGGTTAACAAGAGTAACTCTTTGTTTGACTACATGTCATTATCTATATACTAGCGGAGATGAGATATGCCTACAGCAAACTAAAATGGAAATGGAAAGAATAAACAAAGTACAGTAGCTCTTCTTACAAAAAAAAAACCACTGAGAACAAATGGGGCCTCCAACTTCGCATTACCTACTGGTTATAAGACCGATACTTACCTTGGCGGAGGGCCTTAGACAAAGTTGTCAACTCCAGAAAAGTAAGCAAAGTCCAATATACATACACCATATCTGTGCATAAGCGGAGCCCTATGCACTTGACACCCCTCGATACTTTTAGCAGGCAAGTAGCTTGTAACGCAGCTACAATATTTGCTTTAGAGCATGTACACAGTGGACAAATAAGCTATTATTGGCCACGCTAATATTCTTAACACTACGGGAATCTTTCCAGAGAACATAGATTATACTAAGGGCCAAACATTGGTTTGACAAAGACTTTCATCTTAGATCTTCAACGTCAACTACGAGTAATGTCTGAAATTGAATGGAACCTTAACATTGTTTGTTTTAATATAGGGGAATATGTTCCCCAAACATCGCATATGAAATCCTGTATACCATATTACATGAAGGCCTTAGAACCTTTGTAAACAGTTTGATCGGCCGTTTTTAATGTGGTTTTAGGCCAGGAAAGTCTACCAGCGATTAAATTTTCAGCTCATAGAAAAAAACCCATGATTTCAACAACCAGACACATCACCTCTTCATCGATTTCAAAGCTACATATGGCAGCATCTATAGAGCTGAACTATACAGTTTAGTTCTTGCCTTCCAAGACCAAGACTTTCTATGACAGAAAAGAACTTACGAGGGGAGTTCAACATATTCTCGGTATCGGGGTGAAGCTGTGGTTGTATATATAAATTGACTTATTTATCAAGTAATACTATTATTTTAGTGCATTCATGTAAAATTTCATATAAATGTGATTATTAATTCGCGTTTTATCTCTAGTTAAACAGAATCATAATGGCAACTGAGACGATGATGGTGAAAATTGAGCATCGCGCTGTAATTAAATTTCTCACTAAGCAAGGAAAAAGTCAAAAAACTATTCATGAAGAGATGGTGGCTGTTTACCAGGGTTCCGCACCTTCATTATCAACTGTGCAAAAGTGGTCAAGTGAGTTCAAGAGAGGCAGAGAGAGCATTGAAGACGACCCCCGCTCCGGCGCCCCGGCTACTGCTTGTACGGGAGAAAGCATCAAAGAAGTCGAAAAACTTGTTCTTGAGGATGCCCGAATAAAGGTGAAAATGATGGCAGAGATCACCAAGCTTTCAATTGGAACCATTCACACCATTCTTCATGACCATCTTAACCTTTTAAAGGTCAGTGCAAGGTGGGTGCCACGAATGCTCACAGCGCCTCAGAAAAAAGTGAGAATCGCATGCTGTAGAGAGCTTTTGGAGATGTGTAGTGAGAACGCGGACGTAAAAAGGGCGATGCGTTGTCACGCGATTTGTTCAACATCGTTCTTGAATGAATTGTGCGATATTCGCAGGCCAACTCCAGAGGCACCTTCTTTCAAAAGTCGGTTCAGCTTCTTACATTCGCAGACGACATAATGGAATAATGGAATGGGAAGAACACAATAAGCAGTGTGGAGTGTTTGTGAGAAAGTTGGGTTAAGCGGTCAATGAGTGGAGATAAACAACATCAACACCTAGGACAAAGCGCTATAATCAATTCCGACGTTTTGTTGAATTCATGCGAAGAATCACTCCTGCTAATCGCCGTGTCTTTGGGCTCAGAAGGCAATTATGTGGTAAAGCCCCCTCTCGAGTAACCAAGAAACCTTTTACAAGACACTGATTATCCCAGCCCTGTTGGGATGTACATTGACGAAAGCAGATGAAAATGCTCTTAGGCGCTCCGAGTGAAAAGTCCTTCGGATAATTTTCACTGCCGTTCCCATCAATGAAGGATAGAGGAGACGTTTCAGAAGCGAAATCTATACAGTGAGGTCGACCTCGTCAGAAAATCTCAGATAAGTCAGTTAGGCTAAGCCAGTTATATCAGCAGCGTCCTGGGCACTAAAAGTTTTCGACTCCAACTCAGAGTGGACGACCACATCTTGGTTGGACCTCAGTCAAATTCGTATCCACAACTGGAAGTAACTGGTAGTAGTAGTAGTAGTAGTAGTAGTAGTAGTAGTAGTAGTAGTAGTAGTAGTAGTAGTAGTAGTAGTAGTAGTAGTAGTAGTAGTAGTAGTAGTAGTAGTAGTAGTAGTAGTAGTAGTAGTAGTAGTAGTAGTAGTAGTAGTAGTAGTAGTAGTAGTAGTAGTAGTAGTAGTAGTAGTAGTAGTAGTAGTAGTAGTAGTAGTAGTAGTAGTAGTAGTAGTAGTAGTAGTAGTAGTAGTAGTAGTAGTAGTAGTAGTAGTAGTAGTAGTAGTAGTAGTAGTAGTAGTAGTAGTAGTAGTAGTAGTAGTAGTAGTAGTAGTAGTAGTAGTAGTAGTAGTAGTAGTAGTAGTAGTAGTAGTAGTAGTAGTAGTAGTAGTAGTAGTAGTAGTAGTAGTAGTAGTAGTAGTAGTAGTAGTAGTAGTAGTAGTAGTAGTAGTAGTAGTAGTAGTAGTAGTAGTAGTAGTAGTAGTAGTAGTAGTAGTAGTAGTAGTAGTAGTAGTAGTAGTAGTAGTAGTAGTAGTAGTAGTAGTAGTAGTAGTAGTAGTAGTAGTAGTAGTAGTAGTAGTAGTAGTAGTAGTAGTAGTAGTAGTAGTAGTAGTAGTAGTAGTAGTAGTAGTAGTAGTAGTAGTAGTAGTAGTAGTAGTAGTAGTAGTAGTAGTAGTAGTAGTAGTAGTAGTAGTAGTAGTAGTAGTAGTAGTAGTAGTAGTAGTAGTAGTAGTAGTAGTAGTAGTAGTAGTAGTAGTAGTAGTAGTAGTAGTAGTAGTAGTAGTAGTAGTAGTAGTAGTAGTAGTAGTAGTAGTAGTAGTAGTAGTAGTAGTAGTAGTAGTAGTAGTAGTAGTAGTAGTAGTAGTAGTAGTAGTAGTAGTAGTAGTAGTAGTAGTAGTAGTAGTAGTAGTAGTAGTAGTAGTAGTAGTAGTAGTAGTAGTAGTAGTAGTAGTAGTAGTAGTAGTAGTAGTAGTAGTAGTAGTAGTAGTAGTAGTAGTAGTAGTAGTAGTAGTAGTAGTAGTAGTAGTAGTAGTAGTAGTAGTAGTAGTAGTAGTAGTAGTAGTAGTAGTAGTAGTAGTAGTAGTAGTAGTAGTAGTAGTAGTAGTAGTAGTAGTAGTAGTAGTAGTAGTAGTAGTAGTAGTAGTAGTAGTAGTAGTAGTAGTAGTAGTAGTAGTAGTAGTAGTAGTAGTAGTAGTAGTAGTAGTAGTAGTAGTAGTAGTAGTAGTAGTAGTAGTAGTAGTAGTAGTATTAGGCAACTAGTAAAGTCATGTTAACTTGCACCATATAAAGTGAACACAAACGTTGTAACATGCAATTTCAAATCATAATATGAGACAAACAGTGCGTAGGTATGGCAATTACCAAAACTGAATGGATTTCATGTATCAGATCTACTTTGCTATCTTGGTATAATGAAGAGTGCTGATCGTCAAATTAAGAAGAGTAAAGCGAAAAAAAAATATTGTGGACAACTTATAGGTATTGAAGGTCATTACAGATAGGTACTTAAATTATTTTCAACTCTCGCTACGGTGAATTAATCAAGAATTTCTATCATAAATATCTTCACTTGGAATACCAGATTTGTCTGCTTTTGCCACTTCATTGAATGCGGAATTCATTCAACTCTGGGGTCAGAAAAGTTATTGCGACATGCACAAGATAAAAATAGCGGATGGGTATTATTGCTGGCGACGAATACCGACACGTGCATACAATAACAAAGCCAACGGCAAAAACAACACAAATAACCCTGAGAGTAATTAACAATAAAATAAGTTGTATGAGTATGCCTCTGAAGTAGGCCCAGGCTAACGTTATAATTTCCAGAATTCTATTGCAGTGAACATATTAAGAGTAACGGATGCCTGAAGCTAGTGTAGGTCGTGTAACTTTGTGGGTCACTTATGAAGGCAGAATACCAGGGGAATGTTCAGCACCTCAATCTTTAACAACACCAATATCCAGTTATTTCCAACTGGATGTGCTGATACTTGTGCAAGTAGGTCGATGCAACTTTCCGGGATAGCTTACACATACTTCATCGTTTGTGCTCATCGTTTATTTTTTACCATCAAAATGCCATTGGCTGCGGCGGCGGTTAAGAGCTCAATATCTACATATGCGTACGGACTTACATATGTTTGCACGTTTACAATACATCTCCTTTTAGATTTTACTACTTTTGAGCGACTAACCACCTGCATTCCGGTTATTGAAAACCAAATCAAGTTTCCCCCTCGCATATCTATACTCGTAAATTTGTATCTCTGTTTTTCGTTTGTATTGCATTGTGTTGTAGTTTGGTTGTAGGTTTCCCCAATTATTAATGAATCACGTTTTAGATTGCATCTTTTTTTTGGAAATAAAAAGTTTCTGGTTTCTGGTTTTGTTTGGTCACTCAATTTGAATCCCAAAAAAAAATTAATTATTTTGATAGGTAAACATCCACTCCTTCATGTGCACGGGTAAGTGGAAGTGGAAGCTTTCTTGCTAAGCGGGTATAGATACGAAGTACGTCTTTGTTAGTTGGTAAGGAAATTATCATGCCTATGACTTGACTTAACTAGTTTTTCTGATCTAGTTCTCAAGAATTATTTGAATGCCGTCAGAAAAATATGAAAAAGGTGCTAAATGATTCTGAACTTTGAATGCCACATGTGCAACTAGATGTTACTAAACTCAATAATGGACTATAGTATATGAGAAATGAAAAACTTATTGGACAGAGTCAAAGTCATTTTAAATACCCTGGGACCTAACTCCACCATACCCGGTCTTAAATCCAGCTTAACATAGAAGGAGGCCCTTTAAGGGCCTAACAGTCTCCTGATAGAAACATAACACATTGCTATCAACGAAATGCTCAGCTCCAGTATTCGAACCTTTTGACGGGACAACATCGACTCGGTTTGAAAAACAGTTAATTACAAGTCCTACGAGCAAAGTAAACGGAACTCTCGAACAGATGCAACCAGGGACAGGAATGGAACCGTTAAAGTAGAGTCACATACCATGCCATGAATCTGAATCTGAAGAGATACTTCGGCACATTGCCAACTGGCTATCAGCCAGATTGAGATAGTCATTTTGGACGATGTTCGACAATTCCTTCGACCAAGAGAGACCTCTTCCTGAGCATCGAACTTGTCGAGTTGTAGAGGATGAGTAAGGTCAATGAATCTCTCCCCGGGGCTGGATCAAGGTGTCATACGACCCATCCAGAGGATCAGCTTGGCTGTGGCCCAGCATCTCCAAAAATGGCTCAGTCGTGAATGGAGTATGCGGATACATCGCGATCTCCGGATTAGCTAGCCCTATCTGTATGCAGGCGATCTCTGTACAGGTGAACCAACTTTTCTCCGCAACTCGAGGGATATCAATGGATACACTCTCGAAAAAATAATACCCCAGACCGGTACTCTTTTAATTCCAGGCGGTAGAACGATGACTGCACCGACTACCGGCAAGGCTACTGCATTGTCGAGAGGAGTTTAAACTGTAGCAGGCCATGGTGCACCATCTTCTAAAGGCCAAACCTTCGTGGTGGTAAGACTGTGGCAAGCAAAGGTCCTATCACTTCGTCCGCCCCTTTTTGTAGATTAAGTCAATGCTGGGGAATAGAAGAGAATCCTAATTGCAGATGCTGGATGCAATCATTACTTGACGGCAGTGGTGAAAATTTATTGCTAGCCACATTCCAAGCCCTTTGATAAAGGCTCTCTATAGCAAGACATTGAAGATTGTATACTAAAAAAGAGCTTGCAGTAAGTCCTCTCAAAACTGAAATTGTTCTGCTCACTTCATAAGAATGAGCAAGTCTGAATTATTTTTTTTTCAACATTTAGCATATCATTTCCAAAGGCGCTGTTTCTGTTCTAGACGCATAAACCAATCTCCTTCTCTTATTCATATCACTTTAAGTAATCTCAAAGCATTTCTTACATTTAAAAAGAAGCGATATGTAGGACACTAGAACTCGTATTGGAGATCTTGCCCTCTGAGATGAGAATGAGAATGACAACAGAACTCCGGTTGTAAGTGTTATTACACATCGACTGTGTTATTCCTAACTTTACCTGCAAGTGGTAGCCATCAGGTAGTGGTTGTAGTCGACTTGCTAGGCTAACTTATAAGCGCGAGTGTTAAACAAGTGACAAAAATAACACGACAGCCCTGGACGGAATAAACGGTTGCGCCACAGCTTCAAATAGAAACAAAAAAAACAAAAAAGGACTGTATCTAGGCCACGTCGACATTTAAGTTCAGGCCGATAAAGATCTCCAAGAATAAGTCGGGTTCTTTGAAAAAATATGGTGTCGGATGAGCTCTTAAGGATCCAACGGAAGCAGTCACATCCTCTTAGAGGGTTACTGACATAGGTTCAGTAGATACAATGGAGACGATCAAGTATACCAAAACCAAAAATTGCGATATTTATTACAGTTGCCGCGAAAGACTGCATCTGCTATTTATATGACCCGATCGATTAAACCGATAAGCGATCGCCTGGCTGTGATCCGCATCAAGGCAACATTCCAAAACATAAGCGTAATAGGTGCACACGCATCTACTCGTACCGATGAAGCTGAAGAATCTATCAAGGAGATTTATGACCTCCTGGATGGAGCCTACGGAGCCTGTTCGGGGTATGATATCAAAATTGTAACTCGGAAACTTCAATGCCAAAATCGGTGATGAAAACATCTTCGGCCAATTAGCCGGAAGCACAGCCTCCACAACAGGCAACGGCTTCTGGCTAATCGATTTGGCAGCACCTCGTAATACTGAAATAGCCTTAGACTACATAGAGAAAAATGTATAGAAGGTCTATTTTATATTATGAGATACCGGATCGGGCTGCTTAAAGCACGCGAAGAATATGTTGCACGTGCCATAAAATTAAAAAAATAATAGGTTGCATACTCATTTTCATGATGATACATGCATATTTCACATATTAGATTAGATACTCGTGATGTCTGCTTGAGGATTACGATTTTATATATCATTCATATAAAACAACTCTTTCTAGGCACTTAATTTTGTACATATACGTATATTACATGTCTATAATAATATTGGGGTATATTTTCCTTGACAGCAGTGAAAACCAATATTTTTTTTCCTGTTCAATCTATCCACCGAATTATTTTTTGACTAAAGTAGGTACCAACCTACTGTGAAAATTCAATTGCCCGTAAACTTTTACTAAATCTAAAAAAACGTATGCTTTTGGATTTATTTCTCACATGAAAGGTTTTTCGAATACTTATCCCATTTTCCAGATCAAAAAGTGTCAGTAGTTGGATGTGAATAATAATTTTAGTTCCACAAGGAAGGCAATTAGCACCGCTTTACATTATTATTCGTACTCCCGTGACCAGTGATTTAACAGGATTAATAATTTAGTATATAATATTTATAATAATAATAATTGTTGGTTGGTTTGGGTAAGCACAGAACGTTGTCAACCTGGCAATGCAAAATTCGGTTAATATACCTGCTGCGAACAAATAAAATAACTCGGAGACTTTTCAGTTCAGAAGAAGAATTTATTTAACAAGTGTTCAGCTTATATAGGAATCCTTATGTATTCACAATGTTTGCGTTTGCATTGTGATTACATCGGTGTTTAGTTTTGGACACATGTACACGTTTAGTTTTATATTACATATGTTGTATGTGTGGCTAATTCAATGTATAATAGTGACTATACATCAATTTTTAGTAAAGACTTTGACACTACACGTGGTTGTCACTTGGTACTAGTCTCATCCAATTTCACTTAAGTTGTTGAGCAGGACAGAACAGCAATATTATAATATTCTGTAGGAAATGACTTACCCTCAGACTAATTGAATCAAAAGTGTAGTGAGCTCAGTACGGCTAATTTCTACTATGAGTTACTTTGGCATCTATCGGTTAACAACTAAGTGATTGTCGATTTTCGCATATAAATAAAACAAATTTTTTTAAATACAATGAATACACTTTAATCAATGATATATTTTCCATTTTGTTCGATAACCTCTTGGAATCTTTCTGGCAACTTCATAATTCCACGTTCGTAGAACTTCTGATATTTATCGACAAAAAACTGAACCAAGTGCGATTTGCAGGGATCGAAATAAATGGTAATCTGATGAAGCAAGGTCAAGGCTATATGGTGGATGTGACATCAATTCCCAACCAAGCTCTAATAATTGTTGGCGAGTGTCCAAAGATGTATATGGCCTAATGTTGTCCTGGTGAAAAATGACACCTTTACGTAAATGCACCAATTCAGTCTGTCTAGTTGTTGGCAGTACACGTCCGAATTGATCGTTTGATTCCTTTTCAATCAGCTGAAAACCTTCTACTACACCTTTCCAATCCCACCAAATTGAGAGGAAAAATTTATTTTGGTGGATATCAGTTTTCATAGTCTATTGTGCTGGCTCATCAAGTCTGGATCATGATCGTTTTCGATTGACGTTACTGTTAACAATCCATTGTTTATCGCCAGTGATGATTCGTTTCAAAAAAGGGTCGGATTCATTGCATCGAGGATGTGACATGACGTGCAATGAATTTCTTTCAAATCATGTGGAACCAAGCTTTTTAACCATTTTTTTTTATTTTGTTGTCTCTCGTTGTTGTCAATATGTCATTGACAGAAGCCATTAAAAAATATGGCCGAAGACATCTATGTGTGAAATCGGCAATTATTTAGTTGCGAACCGTATTATGTCGATGCGTATTATTGGCTTCCAGAAATACAACTCTTTTTGTTAAGCTGGAAGTTTTAACTTAGTTTACTTATCTGGTAGCGTAAACTCTTCTATCCGAAAGCAACCAAGAGCCTCGAATAATTGGAGGGCACACTGCTGACGACCATACAACACGAAAAGAGGACATCGACTTCCAGATCTGCAACTAGCAGAGGTGCTAAAGACTAATAAAGTAAATATCATATGCGGTAGGGTTGACCATACAAAAGGAAGATATGAATTATCATATCAGTGGGGATATCAGTCAAACAGAAATAACAATATCCTGGTTGTAAAAACCGTCATCTGTCCGGACAAAGTCCCATAACTATCGTCGAAAATAATTTGTTGGCGAAGATATAAGATGTTCCTGGTAGCTACCGATTCTGATTGGTGGAGCCGGAAAATAAAAGTTATTTTTGAAAGTAATTAATGGGGAAAACCTTATTGGAAGAACATGTCTACTGTAGGAACGAACCCCAAGTCATAAATCTTGACGTCGGTAATAGTCATTTTGTGTACCAGATATCAAACTTCATCCTGGTGTTTTATATCTGGAGGTGACTGTATCTGTTACATCTATTGCAATTCTCTCACAAACTACTGAAATTCGGTTTTTAGTTTATATAGTAAGTACGCATTTAGACTAGGAGTGTGTATAGTACGTTAAGGACCTTGATATGGACTGTCGCTCGGAAGCTGGGGACAGGCGACTCAACTACAACAGAGACGTCGCACATTGCAGTGTGGATCGACCCAGGTTCAGTAGGGCGGTGGGAAATCGCGATAGGAGGGATGTCGTTCGGCAGCACCAGCATTTCTGGTGGTTGAATGATGGAGAAGATGCCTCGTCGTCGTTTCCGTCAATTACGGACCAGCCTCACTAAAGAGGCAGAGCTGACCAAATTGTTTGCTCTGTGAATAGCGGTGGCCAGCTTACATAGGTTTAGGTTAGCATTTAAGAAACATATACATATATCAGTGTATACAAAGGTGTATACTGATATATGTGTATGATTGTGTATAATGTCTATGTGTGTGTATGTGTGTATTGTGTATGTAGGTTAGGTAGACTAAGGCTTATTTTAAGTTAGATATTAAGTTTTTATATAAAAATAAAAATAAAAGTCCATATGCTAAGTTTTTGTTAACAATATTTTTTCTTAGCTTTAAGTATAGTAAATAAATATCCATAAAGAAAATGTTAATAAAGTCGAAAGACATAGTATAAGAATTTAGAGTATCTTAGAGTGCCTGTGTGGGGCCAGTAAGTTAGTATAAGGTTGTTAAGTAATTTTAAGCTAGCATTTAAGCATTTTTTGTTAGTATGTAAGAGTTATTGATTAGAAAATAAAATGCGTTTAAAACTAAAACTAAACCTTGATATGGACATGACACCTTGTTGGCCAACTGCCGAACATTTGAAGTCTAACCTGCCACTTATCTGTAATAGGTATGTATATTTGAATTAGGAAATAAAGGAGCACATCGATTACCCCAACTTTGGACAGGCCTGGCTTCTCTTGTTCCCTGGTTACACAGGGTACATTCATCACTTCCACCAGTTCTATGTGGCATGTAATTTAATTGCGATAGTTCGCCTCTGGCTTTGATTACCTCCAAGCTATTCCGATCATGAAAGTAATTTGATTCCCTAAGGTTATGGTTTGAAACTTTATAGATATTTCTTACTTGGCTTTGTTCGCTTTGCTTTTGAAATAATTCCAGCGATAATCCTAGGATCTTGATTAAAAATCCCTAAGTTTTCTTTGTTTACGAGTATTGCATATTGAGGTATGCTCACGGTCCAGGAACTTTACTTTAAATTTTTACTTAAAACTTTCCGATGAATTTCTAATAACCAATTCATATTATTAAGCAAGGTAAAAGAGGATAAAATGGGTTGCAAACGGTTTCCTAGGTAATTCAACATTGTTTGGGAAGCTGTGGCTCAAGTGATAGTGTATTGGCTTCCCAATCGGAGGGTTGGGGGTTCAATACCAGCCGTGACCGAAAGAGTGTTTTTCATGCAACTAAAATCTCGTGAGATGAATGGTAGCCTAAATGCAACATCAAGTCAATTTACACTAATAATATAATTTAGTCTCCCAATTAGATGTTGAATGCCTCCCATGGGGCGAAATAGCCACTGAGCCCAAACATCTTTTTTTCTCGTTCTGTCCCATTTTCCGAAAAACTTAACACATGCTTTGGCATCATAAGTGTAGTCATACCCACTTGAGCGTTAAGTTCTTTAAAAAAAAAAGCAAAACGTCCAATTTACACTACCACTTAAATACGTAGAAATGGCAACTATGTACTAGCCATTTCAGGATGAGTCGAACTTGTTTCTCTGTGTATGTCTCGTATATGTATATATCCTTTATTTAAACAATTTTTATGAATGTTGTCTCTCAGAACATAAATGCAAAAGGTTGAAAATACCATGCGCATCGACAATATTGAGAAAAAACTACTATTTTCAGTTTAGATTCTTAATAAACGTAGGGGATATTTTATTGGCTGTTGACCGATTTAGTTTTCCGAAAAATGCAGCGCACCGGACATTTTGCAAGATGCTGGATTTTTTATGTTATTCTACATATACTTCGTCAACGATTCATCAGGTGGTATTGATCAGTCTAAGGGAGATATCAACCAGCAATAGCAACCCTGGTATGCTCAGTAGACATCTATCGGTGACACAACGATTAGGCAAATCTCAGATGTCGGATCAGATACATCTTTATTTATATCACATGACTTGATAAACAAACAATGAAACCATCGACCTTATCGAGGAAGTAATTGCACAATATTGAGTTCTTTGGATGCTCTTAAACTTATGTTGTTGAAATAAGTCAAATAGCGGTAAGATTGCAGTGCTCGGGTTTTACAGCTTGATATAGATGACCACCATCTTTGTCATGAGCGGCGAACCATATTTAGATTTTTTTTGGCTTTTTAGTAAGCAAAATAACCTCTATTGGGACACTGAAAATCGTCAATTGATACAACGATTATTGGAACCCCTTAGGGCAACAGTGTACAGCATGGCCTTATTTCTCTGATAGAGGCAATGCTAGTGATCCAGAATCAAATCAATTTTGTCTACGGCACATTCGGTTTCAAAAGCCCTACACTACATCACACCTAGCTTGTACTGTCATACAATGCACATTTTGTGGAAATCTTTTCTTCCCCGATTAGTGTCGGAAAGTGATGAGTAGGTCTCTGATTTGATCGCCTTTGAACTTTTCTTTTTGGAGATACTTGAAAAGCAAGGTGTATGCCAAAAAACCAACCACAATCGCGATTCTTAATGATAACATTCGTGAGTGATTTGCCGAAAGAAGACGACAAATCTTCGAGAGTGTTATGCACCCTTCTATGCCACGACTAGAGAAGGCCACTTGTGATCGAAGGTTTTAAAAACAACACTTTGTAGCATCCAAATGATTCTAAGGGTTGTCTTGAAGTACTTGTGTTGGATGAGAACTAAAAGCAAGCAAGCTTCTGTTACAATTGATGAATTGCCAAAAGGTTAACATAGCTTGTGTAGTCTAACCTTTGTCGTTGCAGTGACTTTATCTTGTCATGTAACGCACTTTAGTATCTCTTACGCGCTAGTTGGATAGATTCCTGGTAACAAAACCTTTGCCAGAGATCACAGTGACTTTCTCCAAAGCCTTGTTTACATATATCCATTACCCTTTTTTCTATCTAAAAATCTATTAATATATCAATTAATCGTTGTTGAAGAATGCTGCCAGCAAATATTTTAAAATCAAAATAAAAAAAACAACGCAATGCGCCACCTAAACATTTCTAGTATTTTTATCACAATGTAATGTAACGTAACGTAATCTCTTTATAACATATCTAATACTTAGTTAGTATGTAAGAGTTATTGATTAGAAAATAAAATGCGTTTAAAACTTCAAAATTGCATATGTACATATATCTGCATGCGTCTATTGAGAACGGAATTATCAACATGAATAGCAAAGCGATTTGATAGCTTCTGTATGTATGTACATGCGAAAATAATTTACTAACTTAAGTGCTAAATAGCTAAACTTATTTACATATGTACATATTCCAATCATAAATATCTTAAATACAACTAATTAAAACTAAATTAACCATGAAATAAAATTCAAAAAATTTATCTAAGTGAAATAAGATATTTCTATTGAACTGTAACCCTGCATATCATCTCCATAGTGAAAGAACATACCTTTTTTGCTTTTTCCTTTTCATATAAAATCAAAAATGAATAAAATTGTCGCAAAACGTGGTCGTGCTAAAGGCTGTATAACCATAGCCGAACCTTTTTGAAATCATCTATCGGTTCAAATACGACCTTGGCAAACCTTGAGTTTCGACTTAAAAAACTCGATGAAGCGTGGCAGGACTTCGTAACCGTACAAAATGAACTTTTAGAATTTATTGATACGGAAGGCTTTGTTGATCGCGAGCCCGAATTCGTAGAGTATGAGGCTAAATATTTTGAAACTCAGTCGATTATTTCCGACACTATCCTTAGTAAAAAACCAAGTGAGGAACCTAAAAGAGTTTCATATCCTCCAGTTGCATTGGTTTCGGAAATCTCCGATATTGCAATGCCAGCTTGGTCAGTAAAGCTGCCACATCTAACAATACACCCATTCTCTGGAGATTACAAATATTGGCGGCCTTTCGCGATATGATCACTGGAACCATTGATTCAAATCCTAATCTAACTTGCATGGACAAACTTCGATTTCTGCAATCGTTCCTACGTGAGAACGCTAAGGATCTTGTCAAGCATATCGCGTGTACCGAAAATAATTACGTAGAAGTCTGGGATAGATTAGAAAAACGATATGATCAAAAACATCTGATCGCTCAGTCCTTCATGCAATCGTTTTTGTCTCTACCATCCTGTACTACTGCAAACTTACAGTCGCGCCGAAAGATTGCAGATGGGACTGATGAAGCTATACGTGGACTTAACGCCTTAGACATTATCAATCGCGATCCATGGCTAATCTACATTCTGCGTCACAAATTAGACCATGAAACTAAACTCGAAGTAGGGTCACGCGATGACTGCACGATAAATGAGTCTCTAGACTTTTTTCAAACACGTTGCCGTTGCTTGGAATCATGTATGTCATTAACTCGATCTACACTAAATCGACCAGTACATACCCACCTCGCTGAATCATCATCAGGCTGCCCGAACTGCCAGGCAGATCACACTCTTTCTCATTGCCAAGATTCCAAAACTCCTTCTATCGTCTCTCGCTGGGAATTCGTAAAAAACAAATCGCTTTGTTTTAACTGTCTTCGCCAAGTACGTGCTTCTAATCAGTGTCGTTCAACCTTTCGCTGTCGCAAATGTAATGCGCGCCATCACTCTTTAGCGGATTCTCCTCAAAACCTAAACTCAACCACAATTCTCGAACCATCTCCCGATAATCTTGAATTTGAAACACCTGTAGTAACAACTCACGCAGTTAAATCGACTCGTCGTTTTACAGCTATACTACCTACAGCTATCGCTCAAATCCAAGATAAACAAGCCACTAAGCAACACGTACGCATTCTTCTCGATTCGGGATTCCAAGCTTCCCTTATTACCAAAAATACCGTTCAACGCTTGGGATTGCCGTATAAACATTCTAGAATTCCAATACTAGGAATCGCAATGGCTTCTGCAGGAGTTACCAACGGATGGGTCACTCTTCAGCTTATTTTATGTTACAGTTCTGATTCAGTTGAAATTAGCTGTTTTGTCCTGCCAAACATTACTTCTTCTTCTTTTCTTCTTTTACTTCAACCAAACCCAATCGACATCTTAGCAGGCGTTGACACGGTATTCAACATAATTAAAGGAGCCTCTAGGTCCAATATTCAAGGCAATTTGGTTTCCATTCCAACCATATTTAGATGAGTTATTTCAGGACGTCATTCTCACCATACAGTTCGAACATATTGCACACGATTGGACCATGAACAAGAATTTGACCTTGAAATATTTTGGAAGCTTGAAGAAGTTTGCAATGAACCACCATTATCTATAGAAGAGCAACTTGCTGAGGAACACTTCGCGAAACATCACATTCGTCTACCCGACGGCAGGTATGAAGTACAATTACCTTTTACACCCTCATCGCAACTAAAGTTCGGAGATTCGTTCAGCATTGCACTCATGCGTTTTCACTTGGTCGAACGCAAACTCATTTCGAATACGGAATTGAAATCTCAATACTCTGCCTTTTTAAGGGAATATCTTTCTCTAGGGCACATGGAGGAGATTCCTCCCAATCAATTTTTTTAAACCAACAATTGCTGGAATTACTATCTGCCTCACCATGCCGTCTTCAAAGAAGATAGCAGTACTACCAAGGTACGAATTGTTTTTGGCGCATCAGCCAAAACCAATACATTCATGTCCTTAAACGAAACTCTTCTTATCGGTCCATCGATTCAGCGTGACATCTTTTCCATTTGATTGCGTTCACGTCGACACATCTATCTCCTGACAGGAGATGTAGAAAAGATGTACAGACAAATTTGGGTCTCAGGACATCAAACCGACTATCAGCGAATTATATGGCGCGAAACCCCAGAACAACCACTGAAACATTATCGCTTGCTCACTGTTACTTATGGAACATCGGTTGCTCCTTTTCTCGCAGTTAGAACACTAAAACAACTGGCGATAGACTCTGATAATACCCATCCACGTGCATCAGCTATTTTGATTAACGACTTTTATGTAGATGATGTCATCACGGGTTCCGACACCATTGAGGATCTCATTTCTTTGCCAGACGAACAGCGACAACTCTCACCAGTTGATTTTGAAGAGTCCAATACGGTTAAAGTCCTTGGTTTTTGGTTTGCTGTGGTACCCATCAGCGGACTGTTTCTCCTACAAGGTCACCTCGAATATATTCCCTTCTAACACAAAACGTCGGATATTGTCAGAAGCGTCACGT
This sequence comes from Volucella bombylans, assembly GCA_949129095.1. Taxonomy (NCBI): domain Eukaryota; kingdom Metazoa; phylum Arthropoda; class Insecta; order Diptera; family Syrphidae; genus Volucella; species Volucella bombylans. The sequence continues at coordinate 100,350,965 of OX422141.1, read as the reverse complement.
ATCTTCGATCCTCTAGGATTTCTTGCACCTACCATCATAGCTAATAAGATCTTGCTGCAAGAACTCTGGAGAAAACAACTGAAATGGGATGAAGAAATTCCAGAGGGGTTGTCTCATCATTGGATTTCAATCAGAAAAGAATTGCATCTTTACTGCAGATTGACATCAAATGCATGAAAACTAGAATCCCTTACTACTGGTGAACTTTTTAAGGCCAAAACTCTACTCTTCAAATGTGCTCAATCAACCTTATTCTAGAATGAAATACAACTTCTTAAAAATCATTCTGAGTTGCCCACTAAACATAAACTTTGGCCCCTGACCCCTTTCCTTGACCCTTTCGGTGTTCTTCGTGTGGGTGGACGCTTAGAATTTTCTGAATTAACTTATACACAGAGGCACCCAATCGTGCTCTGTAAATCACACAATATATCAAAGCCTATCGTGGAATATTAAAAAAATAGAAAACATCTACATTCTGCAATATCTCTGTTATTCTCCCTTTTAAAACAAAATTATTTCATCCTTGGAGGCAGGAGCTTAACACGTAAGGTTGTTCACGATTGTATTACGTGTTTTCGCCAAAGAGAAACAACAGCAAACCAACTCATGGGAAATCTTCCTATAGAACGGGTTCGATATTCAAGACCATTCAACAGAGTCGGCTGCGATTATGCCGGGTACGTCTCAATCTCGGCAGAAAACCCAGGTTATATAGCTTTATATAGCTTTATTCGTCTGTTTTATAACCAAAGCTTTACATCTGGAGCTTGTTGGAGATTTATCGTTGGTCGCGTTTCTTCAAGCTCTGGATCGATTCGTCGCTCGTCATGGGAAGCCTCTCGAAATTTGGAGCGACAATGGCACTAATTTTCACGGCGCTAAGTGGAAATTGGATGAGATGCATGAACTGCTCTGCAGTGAACAACACAATAACATCACCATCAGCACCATACAATGGAAATTTATACCACCTTCCTCTCCGAATTTTGGGGGTCTGTGGGAGTCTGGTGTTCGCTCAAACTTCACTTAAAACGCGTTGTAGGAGATACTAAACTCACCTACGAATCGCTATACACACTTTTAACAAAAATCGAAGCATTATTAAACTCTCGATCGTTATGGCACTCGTCGGATTCTGAACCGATGGCCTTATCAATTTCACATTTTTTAATCGGGGAAGCATATTCTACTGTTCCCCAACCAGGTAGTCCAATTCCATTCTCATCAGTATTCATTAACGAATAGGCGAATCTAACGTCACTTCAACAAAGACCAAAATGGAGACAATCGCAGCCCAATTTTGAAGTCAACGATGTTGTCATTCTTAAGGAGTCAAATCTGCCACCTTCGAAATGGATACTCGGACGCATTCTCAAGACACACAATGGATCGGACAACAAGTGCAGGTTTGTCACAATTCGAACATAATTCGGAGAATATATGCGTCCTATAACTAAGGTCGTTAAACTGCCTAATTCTGAAAGGCCTTAGCCTTTCAGGGGGGAGCTGGATGTTGAAGAATGCTGCTTAGCAAATATTTTAAAATCAAAATAAAAACAAACAACGCAATGCGCCACCTAAACATTTCTAGTATTTTTATCACAATGTAATGTAACGTAACGTAATCTCTTTATAACATATCTAATGCTTTTGAGCTCTCTCTGATTATTCAGCTCTCCTTTAATCTTAATATTCACTGCTTTCAAGCGTCATTTAGGACTGTCTTTTGTATTGAACACATTCGTTTGCCAATTGTCAACGAGGTCGGTTGACCTTTAATAAGCCTAAAACTTTATATAAATTTGAACCATTAAAATTGTTTAACTTACATAGTTTGATTTTATTTATACATATATTAATAGACAATACACAATACATGTCACACAAGTGAAACACACGAGGAAGACCCGAAGGAGTGGCAAAAGAATACATAGGATTACATAAGTAATAAGTACACTTTAACACATTTTTTAAAAAATAACACAATTCAATAAAACACATTTTACAACATATATAAATACAACTATACAATTAAATTAATATTCAATCATTCTAAAACATATATAAGTCCTTCTTGCCCGGATTAACCGGATAGACAGTGCTTTGTCGTTAACATTTAACAGATTCATAATTTTAAAACATTTTTTATTAAAGACTAAACAAAAAAAAACATATATTCAATTTCAAATAGTTGATAATTCCACATATATATATATGAATATCGGTTGATATATATATATATATATATATACACTTTGTGCTAACGGGTTTAGCCGTAAAATAGATCACGCGATTATTGACTGTATAAATGCATATACATATACAAATGACAGTGCCGTTCATAACCTGTTCTATATTGCATATGTACATATATCTGCACGCGTCTACTGAGAACGGAATGCAACATGAATCACGGGATTTGATAGCTTCTATATATATGGATGTAAAGGGTTTTCCAATAGGGACTTGACAACTTTGAATCTAATTTGTGAACGCACTCTTTCACTAATCATCAAACTGTCACTGTTAATTTATTCAGTAAACTCAACATTTTCATCATGGTAAAGTACACGAACGAGCAACGTCTGCAAATTATAAAAACTCCAATTAACTCCAATTTTCGGTCGTAATTCTCGCCCTAGTAGACAGGCAATAACAAGTTTAGTGCAAAAATTTGAGTCTACATATTCGTTGTGTGATGTTGCCGTGTCAGTGAGACAACGGGTTGGTCGAAGTGTCGAAAATATCACTGCCGTTCAGGCGTCCAAATCAGTCAATTCCATGGCGTTCTCAAGAATTGGGCATCGCTCAGACCACATTATGGCGTATTTTGCGTAAGGATCTTGGTTTACACCCATACAAGATCAAGGTGTCTCAAGAATTGAAGCCAATGGACGATTTGAAGCGAAGTACGTTCTCCGATTGTGTTCTGGAGAAGATGCGCCAAAATGATGAATTTCATCGCAAAATCTTCTTCAGTGACGAAGCTCATTTTTGGCTCAATGGGTTCGTCAATAAGCAAAATATGCGTTATTGGTCGGGTGAAAATCCACATGTGCTTCATGAATCACCACTTCATCCACATGCAGTTTGCAAGCCGGCGGCGTTATTGGGCCATATTTTTTCGTCGACGATAACGATCGTCACGTTACTGTGAATGGTCAGCGTTATCGCGCCATGATCACCGATTATTTTTGGCCCGAATTGGAAGATATGGACTTGGACGACATGTGATTTCAACAGGATGGTGCCACAAGCCACACAGAACACGCTACAATCGATTTATTGAAGAGTAAGTATGGTGAGCGTGTTATATCGAGAAATGGTTTATGCCAACACGCAGACGACGTTGGAAGAGCCCAAAGCCAACATTGAATGCGAAATAGCGGCCGAAATGTGTGGCCGAGTCGTTGAAAATTGGGTCCAACGATTCGACCGCTGCAAACGTGCCCGCGGTGGCCATATGAACGAAGTCGAGTTCCATTCATAAATGGTTTGATTGTACTTCAAGCCGATAATAAAGTTTTTAAAATATCTCAAATTGTTTGCGTTTTATTTAGAAAAAAGTTGTCAAGTCCTTATTGGAAAATCCTATACTTCTCTTGCAATTTTCTACAATAAGCAAACTTTCCAGCGGAATCAGTTCTATAAGAACAGGTTATTTTCAGGTTCATCAGTTGTATGTATAGTGTATGCACTATGCAGTCGTAATTTTTCAAACTTAAAATTAGATATACGTATACAAGAAAAATCTAGTTCTGATCATAATAGATATTTTTATAAACTAGAGTTGAACAATGCGAATGTTTTGATATCATTTATGGACGCTTTAGTAATGTTCGTTTTAACAAATACGAAAAATGTGTTCTTGGTCTGATGTTTACCGACCATTGCATGACAGGACTTTTAGTTACTATTTCTAACAGCTAGAGCAGAAAAAGTTCGACTCTACCTAGTAAATTATACTACAGTATGCTCAAACATAATCCAGTACATATATGAGTTTCGTCAAAATGCTTCCAATTCCTTTACAATCTTTACTGACTGTTCTAAGAAACATATTCTCAGTTGTTCCACATCTTTGCATCCGAAAAGGGTTGGAAAAAACTTTAGATCTCTAGTTACTTATTGCATAAAGTCGAAGGCAAAAACAAACTTAAAAAACATATATAAAAAATTGTGCGCTAAACTAAAACATGATGTTCCAATCCGTCGGTATAAGTACTACCGTTTTCAATTTGGCCTTGTCAAACGAAGTTTTAACAATGGATGGCGAATAGTTACTAGGATACTCAAGAAATTTTTTATTTTAAATTTTTTTATTTTATTTTCTTTATTTTTTATTTTATTTTATTCTATATTTCTTGATAGCTGAGATGTTTCCAACAAAATTAAAATTGCTAATACGTTTAATAGATATTTTACTAATATAGCCAATTACATTGTTCGTGTTTTCATTTGAGCGGATATATTAAACCACTTCATTCACCTCCTCTTGAGGTGTTAAAAGTTATTAAGGCTTTTACAAAATCGAGTTCCTGTGGTGCTGATGGTATTTCGAGTTTCACTCTTAAAAAAAATTGTTTCATAGTGGATGTTTTTTGCAGATATTTTTATCTTCCTACTCTTCCTAGAAACTTTGAAATATGCAGAGGTTGTGCTTTGGTTAAAAAGGGTACTACGACTGAAATCGGTAATTATAGGCCCATCTACGAGTAACTTCTTCTGGTTTTGAGTAAGGTCTTTCAAAAATTGATGAGTGTCATTTTTTAAAAATTCTCATGGAAAAGTTGGCACCACATACAGTGTTGACCAAAACTAAAGCACGAAATGATCTCGCTTTGGGAAAAACTAAAGAAAATTCAAAAAACTTATGATTATTTTCTAATTTTTATTATTTTTCTAATCAAAATATATCAGTCTTCAGTTCGCAGCTAACAACATTATTATTAATTTTCAGTTATTCAAAAAATAATAAAATAAAGAAAAACTCCTTATAAAAAAAAAAGAAAAATTTGTTGTTGCTAACATTTGGTAGCATTGCCTTTATTTCGAATTACTGTCAATAAGGTTCTGAATTATGTGCGTAGGTATGTTATTGAAGGCAATTTGAGTCTGGCCACTTCATAACAGCAATATAAGCCAATTCCTCACAAGTTTAACAGTATGTTAAGGATCGTTGCCATGTTGGAATATCCATCGCAACGGCATATTCTCTTCAGCATGAGGAAGCATGACGTTTTGATGAATTTCCCAGTACATGAAGCGATCGATTATTCCATTAATTTTGTGGATTAGCCCGACTCCTTAATTGGAAAAATATCCCCAGACAATAGTATTGCCTCCAAAGTGCTTACTGTGCTCTTTGTGAAACGGGGATTTAATCGTTCTCCCTTTGGCTGCCGTACCGTCCGAAATTCGTCAGATCCATTTAAATTAAATTTGGACTCATCGGAGAAAAGCACCGTTTTCCATTTTGACACAGTCCAATTAAATTGTGTGTTTTTGCAAACTCCAGTCTTGCACGTCGATTCATTTGAAAAATAAATGGCTTTTTTGTTGCCCGGTATGATGATAAGCCACTATCAACCGCTCTTCGCCGGATCGTCCTGCTTGAAATTCGTAAGCTGAGTTCATTTTAATACTTCTTGACGATATAAAAAGGGTCCTTTTTGATTAGCCTGACGATGTTTTTATCTTCGCGACTGGTGGTCTTCCGGGGTCTACTGCCACTTTGAAAGGTTTGGATATTTCCCCAGCCGTGGAATCGAGATATTATTCGAGAAACCACCGTAGGGCTCATACGAAATTTACTGGCAATAAATGTAATTGATTCGCCGTTAGTAAAATCAGACACTATTTTTTCTTTTAGATCCGTGGAATACTTATTGCTATATTACCGATTGCATACAAGTACTTGCTTTTCTCAATACAAAGATCTTGGTTGAGGAAAAACAAAACTGTGAAATTATTGTATATTGGAAGAAAACGGTATAACTGACTAAACACGGGCAAGTGACTAAACTTAGCGTGCATGTGCTTTAGCTTTATCTATCTATTTTTTAATTAGTTTTGTTTTATTTTGTTATTTTTTTAATAACTGAAAAGTAATAATAATGTTGTTAGCTGTGTACTAAAAACTAATATATTTAGATTAGAAAAAAATAAAAATTAGAAAATCATCATACCGTTTTTGAATTTTCTTTGGTTTTTCCCAAAGTGAGATGGCTTCGTGCTTTAGTTTTAGCCAACACTCTATGTACTATGTACATGACGTAAAGCCAACAATGCGTCAACGTTATTATAGCCATTGTGAGTGAAAGTGTGGTGGTTGAATTTGTCCGCCCTCTATGTGCGAAATTCGGCTAAAAATCTCAGTGTTCCCACCAAATAACGTCCAGCTGTAGGTGTAGGTGCAGGAACTTAAACAATGAGACCATGGCTTGCGATGGAAACTCGTAAATTGAGCCCTTGACCAGCATGAATTTGACCATTATTTTTATCGAAATATCATGTTTATTGACGGATTTATTATAGTCCCAAGACTCAATAGGCTACCGCTTCTGAAATGAAGCTCAATTGCATTCGTAAAAGTGAATTATTGATATGGTGTTCACGCTAGTGGCATCATGGGTTAATTTCTTTGCCGGGTTTTCTTTGAAAATCCGGACATCATTGATCCGGACGATATGTGGTTCTAATAAGATGGCCCTACGTATAACACTGATCATGAAACCTTTGTCTTCTTGAGTATTCTATTCTAGTCAACGAGAACATTAAATCGCGACCTCCGAGACGGTGCTATTTGGCGCCGCTCGATCAATTCTAGTGGACATATGTAAGATTGTTGGCAGAATTGTTGACAGAACCCGACAGCACGAGTACCTATCTCGGAGAAATGATTTGACACTCAACGGGCTGGACATAAATAAATCACTGCTCTGTATTCTTTTTAATATGCTCACCAGAGTTCATCGTGAGAAATGGCGAAGTTATTCTGATGGAGTATTTAATACAGAACGTTTTCAGTATGCAGCACGGTGTGGTTAATTCGCTGATCCAATTCAACATCTACACAAACCATCCTGTGAGATCACTTCATTATGCCATGTTGTATGCAAAAGACAAGGTCGAGTTCATTAATATGCTCTTGCAACGTGACTTCGATAAAATTAAACGATATTCCGATGACCGGTTTGAGATTAATTTGCAGAAATCGGGAATTATTTACCCAGTTTATACGACATATACGACAGCTCAATACGCATTGGTTCAATACCCGTAGAAATGCTGGTTTTTCTATGAAATTATCCAAAATGAGCGAGAGAAAATTGAGAGAAGTTTAACAAACAGCTGATTGAACTGACACTTGACACTAACACTGATACATTGTTCTCATTTCTTTGTCTTTCCAAATATATCATTTGCAATCCCACATTTTAAATACACAACTAAACCTGCGCGATGATGAAGGAATGTTGAGAGCGCGAGAGAGTAAAATGTTTCAGTCCGATTTGAAAATGTTTATATGATATTTCAAAGCGGCTACAAATTTTCAATGCACTTTATAAGCAAGAATGAACGTATGCGTGTTGAATATTTCGATTCGGTTTGAAGTGGTGTTTATATGAGCGTATTATATTTATAGAGCTGTCGGATAAACTGAGTAACAATCTTAAGGCCTCCTTTGTCTAAGGACTCCAGGCACAGTAGAAATAATAAGCGAAATTTTTCAATCGCGGAACAGCATGTCTAAATGTAGCCAAGTACAACATTTAATAACGAATTTATAATTCTGCCTAGACAAACTTGACTCTTCACAACTTCAGCTCATTATTTAGAGATTGAAGCAAATTGACGTCGATAGTATTCATTAAACAACTTTCTTTTAACATCTCAAATACCTACTGTCAACATCACGATTTTAATGAATTGCAAATGAGGCTAGATCGATAGCTTCTCTTTGTATTTCATTGATGCAATACTCTTACTAAATTTATTACTTTTTTTCTGATCAGACTTGCCTAATTAATTTTAAATGCGTAATATTTTGCATAAAATAATATTAATTTAAAAAAAAAGATGGAGTTCAATGTGTCTATGGATGTGATTCGAGATCAGAACAATTAAAATCACAAGGTTTATACTTTATTAAGACATTTAAGTGACTCATAGGGAATATTATGATGATCATCTCTGGCATTCTGACACATGATCTCAAGACATCAGTTTTTCCCCCAAAACGGTCTCGTACCTTAATCTTAAAACCAAAATAACAAATTTTTTTTATAAATAAATATATAGATTGTACCTTGAGTGGATACTGATTAGCAAAGACGACCAAGCATAACTTTATAGCCGATGTCTCAGAAACAATAGATTTTTTTATTTTAAAACAAAACTAAGTAAAATGGTCAATAAAACTTGAAAATATCTAATTAAATAAGAATCCGTTTTGATAGTACAACAATTTATGAAAGTTGTTTGTTGCTCAATTCGCCTTAATCGGATGGAAAAATTTCGATTCAAATTGCAGACATAAAGCAGTTTTTACTTAATCAAAACTGTTAATGAAAAAGTAAATGATTGCTTTATTCGTCACAATACTTTTCTTTTTGATTTCGTCATGGTCTGGCTTATGGAAAAAATATGAAAAATGCTATTTTAAATACTTAATCTGTTAATCAGTTTTGATTTATTGCAAATAAATTTCAGGTTCGCTTGAGGCTTAGTTCGGGACCGCTGAAATTCTGATTTTCGTTGTGTCAAACATATGTCATTTCTTTTTGAGCTTTATTAACGACAGATTAATGGCGATATTATTGCATTAATCGCTTGCCAAAACTATCGACATTTGTAGTAAACATTTTGAGAAAAATAAGCTAGGTGTTACGTATTTCAGCTGATAGTAATCCTTGGGTGGCTTCAAAGGACTCTTCCATTCATAGGTAGCAAGTTTAGTCGTATTAGTACGCCAGATAAGTACGAAACTGTGAAATAGGTAAGTTTAGAATGGTTTTCGTTAATGTGCACTTAGGACAACTGTAGGACCGTTGTGCTACCATTGGGAGAGTCTGTGAGTCCTCGCTAATTCTAGCACCTACGAGGTTTGTTGTAAAGTTTGTCAAGATCGTTGATCTTCCTAGGGAATGCATTCTGATGCATATCAAGGCAGTTATAGCTACGAAGAAAGTTCCGCTTCATCTCCGCAACTTCTGCAGCTCGTTCTGTGAAATACTTAACCTATGCGGTTGTCTTCCAATGAAGTTTAAGATCGAGTATGGGACATATTAGTCTAAATGTCTCACAGTTTTTCCGATGACTGGCCTTGGGAGCGCTTGACAGTCATTTCCTTATCGTATGATCCGAGTGTGGCCAGTTCATCTGTCATGTATTTCCCCGATTCGTGTGTCAGGGAACCCAACAAATGCCCCTAAGTCTCTAAACTTCCTTGGAGTTATCGTTTTCAAAATTATGTACTTGATCGCTACTATGTGGCTGTAACAAGTAGCGGCTTAATCTTTTAAGAGATTAACTATAGCATATTATTCTTTTGCACGAGTGGCAACTAGAAATAATAGAATAAAAAACTATAACATTTGCTGTACACATCAGTCTGCTGTCCAGATTGAGGCTCTTAGATAACTGGAGCTCCTTGAGAAGCTCAATATCATCTAACTTGGGTGGGATGATGCAGTATATTTTGATTTTTCTTGTGAAGCTCTGTTTTGGTTGGACTTACGCTAAGGCTATAGATTGGTGGTTTGATTCTTATAGAGGCAACGACCAAAAGTTCTATTTATGACTTTGCTGTTAAGAATGCTGTACATCAATCTTGAAAGAGTTGATGGTCGGGTATGTGTCAATAATGTTGGAAGCTCCACTGATATCAAGAAGCGCCACGATGGTATAGGTGTTGAGAGAGACTGATTTTTGAATGGGTCATAATAAAGAGTGATGTAGAGTTTTGACAGATTTTCTTTTTCGGTATGCATGAGGCGATTGGGACTGCACTTGATGGAAGGATCGATAAAACTCTTGGAGCTCTTTAGAGTGAAGAATGACAGACTGATGGGTCAGAGATCATTACACAGCATATGAGTGTCGGAGACAGAAATGAACCCTGGGGCAAAACAGCATTCATTTTGTGAATATCAGACTTGAAACCATCCAAGACAACTTGAATTGAACGTTCCGAAAGGTATTTTTTAATCCATAGAAGAAGTGAGTCGTCGATTCCAAATGCACAGATATTCTACACCAGACTGGTGTAGACCTGGTTCCAATTTTCGGTGACACGTGCCATGAAATCACCAGTGCTACGAAAACCGTACTACCGGTCATTTAGAAGTTTTCATGTTTCGATATATTTCATGAGCTGACGGTTTATCAGCGTTTCCATGAGCTTGGACAGAAGGGACATAAGTGCAATGAGTCTGTAGGAGAAGAGTGAAGAAGATTCACCTTTTTTAGGGACGGGTTGGACAAATGCTCTTTTCCATCTGCTCGGAAAGTGTCCTAAAGAGTAGGATCTACTTACGCAGTGGTTTTGCCAGGGAGGAAGAACACCTCTTCAGAAGAAGGGGAGATATACCATCTGGACCAGCGAATTTATGTATGCTGAGATCTGTAAGTAATGGGATTCGTCCCATTACTGACAGCTGGAATGTCATTGTAAATGAGCATTGGGATGGATGGAGGATGAGGCAGAATTTTTGATGTTTTTGACAAACGACCAAAAGCTTTTACTACCTTTGGGACATTATAGTATTCGTTGTCTCAACTTTTGCTCGTATTGAAGTTTCACACGCTTAGGAAAAACGTTGCAGTCGTTCCTGGATCGTTTAAACTTTTTTCGGTTTTCCTCTGTCGGGTTGGTCTTGAAGGACCGAAAAAATATTTCTCGAGTCGTGCCATGCCTATTCTTTTAGTTTGATACTCTTCATCCGATGAGGGATAAATCTCATTCCAAAGAGAATAGTGTTTGTGATCATATCAACAGCGGCATCCACGTCGTTATCGAGGAAACATAACGACCAGTTAAAAATTCCTAAAGAAGCTGTTAAGTCCGTTCCAATTGGCTTCCTCATATTGCCATACGGTTCTTTTAGGAGGCTTTTGTCTAACTGTATGGTTATTATTAATTAGCTGATACGACACAGTGGTCCGATGATCCTAGAGGTAATAGCATATCGACCTTGTATTTGTAAGGGTGAGAAGTTAAAAACAAGTCCAGGGTGTGGGCGGTATGACTACCAAGTTTTGGTATTCGCGTGGGCTCATTTAAATGCTGGTTCAAGTTGTTTTCCGCAGCAAACATCTCAACAAACCGTCGTTCGGGTGTTGTCTTCAATTGTATATTAAAATCGGCTGTAATAACTATTTCAGTATTAGGATTCAGGGATACAATTCTTTGAATGGAGTCAGATAGCGCATCAAACTCGTTAAAGGTCGAATTGGTGCCCAGTTTGGGGCTTCTGTGAATAAATGAATAGTGGATAATTTGCTTACGGAGATGGAATTTTAACCACATGAAATTGAATTCCGGATTAGAATAGGGACTACTAGGACTAGAGTGATCTGAGAGGTGGGAGTATGAATCCACTTGTGTTTGACTTACGGCCAAAACGGTTAGCATGCATTTACAGATGTGGACGTACGCAGAAAAGTGGTTACTTTTTAGCCCACCTATATTAGCGACATCAACCATGAATTCCCGAGTAATAACCACAAACCAGATACCATCGTGAGCCGGTGATTGATATGATTTAAATGTCAAAATTAAACCATGGTGCTATATATAAACTTTAATCTGCTCTATGGGCAAATATAACCAGAATCTAAGAGGTACCATAGACTTGATCAATATACATAGACTTCGCTTTTGGAAACTGATTGTGGTTAAAGATCGTTTTGGCTGGTAAGAATACCATCGTATTTGAACCGAGCCCTACTTCTATTGCTGAAACTAAAGACTCTGTCAAGGAGTATTTTTTATTGCTTTTTGGATGAAGATTACAACAATACCAACATTCGCGTATACCGATTTAAATTCCAAACCCGGTAAGGATAACGTCTTTGGAGTGAATAGCCCGAAAGAAGTCATAAATAGCAAGTCCATCATAGTGGGCGCAATGATGAAAAAGTGTTGTGGCTAAAAGATAACCCACGTCCAGTCCTTGCGAAAACAAGCCTCCCTCACAGTAAAGAAAAGATTGGATAAGCTATCTGAAAGCTGAAAAGCAATAAAGTCATTCACTCTGTATTACAAAACAAGATGATATTATGACTTACAACTACTTACAATGAGTTGCGAAGTCACCTCAACTGCGAACTATATGATTACTTATATTTAGATTGGGGATGTTGTACAAAATTCTAAAATACATCGGCAATCACAATGTTCGAGTAGACAATAAAAAACAGTTAAGATCCAGAACCCCAGGTTCCACATGCCAAAGAAGACCGAATCTCTATTTCAAAGACCAATAAGTTATTTGTCCGTCAAACAAAAAGTAGCGTTTCCAGAAGCGAAAGTGATCACAAAATGCTGCAATCAGGTAAAGTCTTCATAAAGATCTGCTAAGAAATTAAGTACATTTACAGAAAGTCCTATTTGATATGATTGGAGTGTTATCCTTAGAAAAAGCGACCAAAATGAGGATAGAGCGGCCTTTGTAACCAGATGTTCTTAATTCAAATAATCTCTATGAAATTTAAAGTCAAATAGCCAATATAGTTTTGTAATTTAGCACCGCTGAGCTATGTGGTGTATGTCAATGTGAACTACAAATGTCAACTGGTAGTCTTATCGACAATTATTATTTTGGCTCCATTTTAAGGCTGTTGAACCATTTATTTTAACAATAATTTCATTTAGTTTTACCACTCCTGTACGATCTTCTTTTATCCTTTTGTCATACATGTGGAATGGCTAGCCCAATTTAGTTTGAGCAGGCAACCGATCTATGTTTATGAATTAAGATGATATGGACTAAATCCTTTAAGAGAGAACAAAATAACAAGTAACTAACAGTCCCCTACCTATGATGAAATCAAAAAAATTTAAAAGATACAGAATCAATAATAACGGAATGTGATCCCAGAACGGCGTCAATTTAATTTAGCCTCCAACGAAGAAGCAATCACTCGTCTCTTAGATTCAGTAGATGCACTACCTCAACACCTCAACTTTGCAGGCCAGGATCAATCTAGGCTAATAGTCAAAATGATCAGTAAGCTCTAAAGAAATCGATATCGACTGACAATGTTACGAAAATCAGGTACAGCAAAACCTGTGCTTACCTTCGGTAAGAATGACAAGTGCGAAGGCGTCGATAATAATCATGAAGAAAAGAAAAAAATATCAAGCCATAACTAACGATTACATCATGACCTCAAATACATCCAAAACCATCCGGCTAGGAGTTATAACATGCTCAACCCACTCATCGCCACAGCATTAGTAACTACTTATTCTTCATCCTCCAGGTCCCGAAAAATTTGTTTATTTTAAATCGATGGCAATAGATAAACTAGGTAAACTATGGAGATAGTGATCGACTATGTACTGGACTGACAGGATAGCCAATGCATCGATTAGGCTCTGTTAAGGTCATCTGACGATACCCGCTGCTGCAATACAAACCATGATGTATTTAGTGATTAAGTTATTTAGCAAATCGCTAAGATAGGTGATTTATATTGGTGGATCGATATTAACATCGCTCTTGCCCAAGGTAACCTAAAGGCCCAATTTATAAAGCCAACATTAGGAAGGTTTAGAATCCTAGAATCCCTATGGAGGCCGGGTCCATCATCAAGGCAGGAGAGCTCCTGAAAAGCAGTATGCAACATGATTTCCATTAGAACTTGAGAACTTAACAATTACAGTCAAGTTCTGGATCTTCTTATCAATCAGTCAAAAGATTTTTAATTTTTCAATAGTGATTCTCTGAACATACGCCTACCATATTTTGGCCGATGCCAATATGTTTCAGATTGTCTATCATTTAATCATGGAAAAAAGTATATTCTATAAGGTTTAAAAATCATGCAAATTATTCATCGAAATTCGCGGACAGTTACGACTAGGTGACGTTCATTAGTCAAATTTGTGGTGAGCGTTCAGTGGAGAATTCAAATTGCCTTCACCCCATAATGCTACCGTGAAAGTGACACAGTGAAGCTCCATAAGTAACAAGAATATTGCGGCTGAGCGCAAGTTGGTAAGTCAAGAATAAAATCAATGTATACAAGAACTGGGCATCTCCCGAAATTCCATGTGGCGTTTTTTGGGAAAAGGCTCCGTCATACGTTCGTATAAGATCTTTTAGACCTTAGAACGGAGGCTAAATGGCCATGGTGCATGTCCAACTTTCGCTGATTGGGCTATATTGAAGTTGAAAGAAGGTTCAAACTTTCACCGAAAAATCAGCCTTAATGACAAGCACATTTTTGGTTAAATGTTAAACAGCCGGAGGTCTTCTAATATCAATCATTGCGGATGAAAAAAATTTACTATTTGGTGAGATTTTCATCCCAGAGGTATCATTGTGCCGTACGTGCTCCGAGACGATGCTGGTAAGTCGTTTACTTTCAATGCAGACGGTTATCGTTCAATGTGACCCTTTTTTTTTTATAAATTGGCACTGGAAGGCTTGCATGATATTAGGTTTTTATTTGGTAAAGCAGTAGAGGTGCACCTAATAACAAAAACCCTGTACCAAAGAGGACTTTATTAAGTTGTAGACTTCTGGCAATTATTGCTCTTCGCAGACCCCACATTCCCTCTGCGGCCCTTTTACATATAAGGAGCGCTTTCTTTAACTTAGGCAATAACTTTTTTCCACTTCAGTGTTAAGAATATTATATACATAGGTACATCAAAGCTTCACCTGTGGCGCACATGTGTCATTTCCCCCATTCAGAACTGGCTTTAGTCCATTTCATAGATGGTTTCATGATCGAGGAGGCCACATGCATGGGGAACATTATATATTTTCTCCTCTGCTTTCCGCTTCTTATTTTCGCGAATTATTCTGTCCAGGACATGTACATATATAGAAGAAACAGAATATTTCCTTCCGTAATGAAGTGAAGCCACACCGGACTCAAAAAATCAACATTTATGTCCATTGAGCCCATATAAGGGTCACAGGAAAGGGTACTACCGAAAAATTGAATCCTATTCCAGATGCTGACAATCAAAAGAAATGTTTCTCGAGGTCAGTCAGATGCCTATCTGCCTCTAAATTAATATTTTAGGTGTCTATGGGCTGTCGTGTAAGGTAATACTATTCATTACAGAGAGACAAAATCGTGAAATTGAATAGATTTTAGTGAAAAAGCCTTTCTGAGGATACAAATTAAAATCCATAAAAGACTAAAGAAGAAAATGCCATAAATATCAATTGTTGTAAATGAAAAATCCTTACAGCAAAAATCTCATCATATACATAATTCCAAACAAAGTATCGCTCTTCACGCTGAAGTCGTAGCGGTATGCTTATTTCGCATACATTATAAATCTGTGTCCCGGACCTCGTCGATTCATAAGATCTGACTCACTACTGACACCTTTGTGGTTTGCAATGACACAAAGCCAAACACCATTAACATCCTTTTTAGAATGACCATCCATTAAGGTATTTAGGTCAGAAGTGTCAGCGTGTAAATCGCGTAGCTAATGTCGAATTCTCTCTGTTCATTTTAGTGTAACACAGACAGTTTTTTAAGAGAAACATTGTTTGAATATCAAAAGTGTCTTGAGATACACATTCATATAATGCACACATTCCTTTAGTTTGACTTACAAATTGCATCAGACCAGGTTAAGATGAACTTATTCACATAACGGAGTCAATGTCTTCCTTGTGAAGAAGGAAACCATTGAAACGGTCAAAACAAACAATATTTATATAACAATTTCCATTAATCCATCTATGAGTATGTGAGAAAATAAATTTCCCATCTACCGGCATATTTATGTTGTATCTACCAGTGTACGAGTATGAGCTGGCATGGCATAGCATCGCATGGAATATCATAATATCCATTCGCTAAATAATACATCATTCCTTAACATGGTTATTGTAGTCACAGTTAATGCATATTGTTAGATGTGTTCATTCACTGTAACTACGAATATACGCTGCCACAAAGTACAAGTAAGCCATCAAATTATGTGCAGTTAGGTTATTTCTTTTCTCAGCTATTTGACTTAATTTATGCCACAATCTAGCTAACAGATGGAGGCACAGACTACGAGTAAGACAACAAAGCCGGAATTTGCATTTCATTTATCTTTTAGTTTTTGTTTTAGTTTCTGTAGATGGGATTTCGATATCGGTGTCGGTGTCGATGTCGGTGCCTATGTTAATGTCGTTAACTCGGTTTCCGTCTCGGTTGTCACTGTACGAGACCCGTCATATCCCACCGTATTTTAATGCACAATTACAATCAATTTGAACCGGTTTCACCATACAACATGGTCGGCATACCAATAAAAGATACTCGTACCACCAAAATGCAAAACAACAAACTACAACCACGACAGATACTCCAAGTAATACAATAGTTCATAGATAAAATCGAGTATAGAATTGATTTTTTCCCCATTTCTCTGTTTGATTTTGCTATTTTATTTTTATTGATTACAGTTGATATTGCCATAAACGGTACTTACTTGGATATACCGGACCGCAACGAACTGCAACGCATAAGGTCAATAGAGACCAACAAGCGATCGTTAACCTAGCATAGGGGGTATCCATTGTGTAATTGCTGTTGCCTTAGATTCTTTTGTGCTCTTTTTGATGTTTTTTTTTTAATTAACTCTCGGCGACGGATCTTTTTTTGACAAAAATATTTTTATTTTTTTTTTGATTTGTGTTATCTTAAAATACCACAAATGGACTTGGCACTCGCGACATTGGCAGCACCACAGCGGGCAGTGATGAGCAAAACAACAGGTCGGAATGCGAAATAGCTTGTGGATCTGGCTGACAATGAACAGATCATTCTGGCATCCAATCACTCACCATCCAAAACTCATTATTATCATTATTATTATTTTTTTTTTTACTTTACGTTGCCACCTCCGAGACAGAGGTGGTTCAGCTTATTAGCACCTTCGATTTCGAAAGCCCGTAGGAGATATAAGAGCTGCTATGGACAAATAAAACTCGCGCCAACAGGTTTGATTAATATACAAGATCGAAAAGAAAAGAAACCAAAAAAAAAGCAACAATCGATATTTTTTTATTTTTTAACTATCACTCTGGCATTAGCAAGCGATCTTGTCATTAACGGTGTAGCTCCCACTTGTGTGTGATCCAAATTCATACTGATCTATACATTATTGTTAGTTGGGAGCGCTGCGGTCTGGCTCCGTCACACCGATCAGAGTTGGAGTCAGCTCTACAGAGTGGGGATGAGAGATGAGAAGCTGATCGTTGCGGTTGCAGTGCTTGAGTTGAGAGTTTTCTACTTTTTTTCTCGAATTCTCTTACAATCGAGATGGGAGTTTTAATTTACGATCGTGGTCTCACCTCTCTTCGGACTCTGAGTCATACTTAAAGAGCACTGTTGAATGTTTCAAGTCGACTTTAGTGGTGGTCGTAGACGATGTTAATTAGCAAATAATTAATGCCAAAATAAAAGCCCCTTAATTAAATTGTATGAGGAGAAACATGCGCTTTCGTGGCGCATGTGTAATAAAAGTTTATCGATATTGGTGACAAAATCACTGTTGTTATAATTGCTGTTTTTTGCACAATTTAAGAGGATTTGTCTATGATTGTGAAATCCATGTTTTGCAATTTTTTCGAAACATTATCTTATTGTAAGGAGTTACAGGCGCACAGGCGCATACGTGAATTTTGGGCTTTCTACTTTCATGCTTGAAGATAATGTAGAACAAATTCGGATTCCAATCACCCAGATTTCTCTGCAGTTTTCATTCGAGGAGGCGGAGGCCCGGGACTGCTTCAAAGCAGATGTTACCGCCATCCAAGAAATACGATAAAAAACTGCGACATCTACTACAACGAGCCCTTCAAATCGGCGGGCGTATGACAGATGTATAGAACAGATGTATGGAACAGATGAATGGAACCTCAGGATTGTTTGTCCGATCCTCAAGAAAGGAGACACTCTGAACTGTGTCAACTACAGGGGCATCAGTCTTCTTAATATCGCGTACAAGGTCCTATCTGCCACATTATGTGCACGCCTGAAGCTGGTCGTCAACAATCCGATTGGTCCATATCAGATGGCTTCAGGCCAGGGAAGTCCCCCATCGACCAAATAGTCACTCTACGACATAACTTGGAAAAACCCCATGAACCACAAACTCATCGATTTTAGTGCCCCGTATAACAGCATCTATAGAGACCAACTATACAGAGCAATTTCACTGGCAAACTCGCCTGTTGTGCAGAATGATGATAGAGAATGCACGCTGATCCGTCAAGGTCAGTAAAGAACTCACCGAGCTTTGATATCAAAAAAGGATTTAGGCAAGGCGGTGCGCTGTCATGCGACTTCTTTAACAGCATTCTTGGAAGAATAGTACAAAACACACGGGTCAACACAAGGGGCACAATCTTTCAAAAGTCCGTCCAATTACTCGCATACGCTGATATTGATGTAATCGGAAGATATCAGTGATATCAGATATCGTGATATCAGTGGAGATTCCGCGAGGCGGAAGCGACGAAGATGGGTTTACGGGCAACGAAGGTAACACCAAGTATATGCTGTCAACAAGAAAGGACACCCAACATCGACAACTCGCACAAAATGACAATCTCGACAAATATAACTTTAAGATAGTTAAGGACTTTGTGTACATTAGCTCCTCTATCAATTCAGACAACGACACCAGCGCTGAGGAAGAATAACTCTTGACAATCGCTGCTCCTTTGGGCTAAGAAGACAATTGCCTAGCAAAGCCCTCTCTCGAACAGCAAAAGTGACCCTATATAAGACCTTAATAATACCAGTGCTGCTCTATGGCGCAGAGGCATGTACTATACTTTATCGAAAATGGATAATGGTGCTCTCTCATGCTTTAAGAGGAAAATTCTTCAGGTTATTTTGGGTCCCGTCTACATAGACTGTGAGTGGAGGAGGAAATATAACAACAAACTGCACGGGCTGTATAGTACAGCGACAGAAACTTAGCCAGAAGAATTAAGATCCAACTACTGAGATGACTTTGTTATGTAAAGCGGATGTACATGAATGCTCCGGTCCTAAAAGTCTTCGGATCCACCACCGAGGGACAGCGCAGTAGAGTAAGACCATGACTCAGGGGGCGAGCGAAAGTGGAAGGGGACTTCAGCCAAATTAACGTTTGAAACTGGAGGCAGCCAGCTAAAGATCGAGCTGGCTGGAGACGCTTGTTGGTTGAGGCCCAGTTCCACCCCGGACTGTACCTTAAGTAAGTAAGTAAGATATAATAACGAGTTCAGAAGGAATGTCAACATTAGACATAGGATTGTATAACTCGTCCTAATGAACGTCGTTATATACGGTTTTGAAGTCGACTGATAGATGAAAAGTGTCGATCTAAAATTCCCAGGTCTTTTCCATGATCTTCCGTAGTGTGAATGTTCAATCGATGGTGGACTCTCATAGTCTGAAACCGCACTGGTCTGAATCATCTAGATTGTTCTTGAATGGTTTCAGACGCTCACATAAAATGATAAAAAAGATTTTATAGGCGACGCTTAGGCGGCCAATTTCTGAATAGTTGTCGTAATCAAAGAGTCTCCTTTCTTATAGATCGGACCAACGATGCTGAGATTCATTTTCAGATGCCTAAAATAGCTCAGAAGGACGTCTGTCTGCTCCAGCGGCTTTATTACACTCTGGTATGAAAAGTAATCGAATATTTGAATGTTTTTTTTTTCATTCGATTGGTTTGAATGAATGATTTCTGAAAAATAGTAAAAATCGGATAAGTCGAATGTTTTTATTTGATATTTCCCAACACTAATCGGGGTTGAATGTGTTTGAAATTTATATTGATGTTTTGTGTTTGACAAATTATTGAATATATGAGAAAATCATGAATATGAATGAATGAATGAATAAAACAATTCGATAGTTGAAATCATTCAGTTACTAAATATCGATAGTCGAATTCATTCGATGAGTTCCCATCACTAGTTTCTGGACAACATTCCCGTTGGTGTTCTACGTTTTACGATATGTATCAGGTTCGGGTCCAAAATTTAGAGAGTGAGAACTTGAGGGAAATGCAATCAGTATTGCAAATTTTCAACATCGAACTTAGGTGGTCTTTCTTGACTCCATTATACCTATGATATACGTATTCGTACCCTGCTACAACAAGATAATAATTTACGTTGATGTTAGTTTCGAAAAGTTTCATAATGTTGGATGAGTGTTTGGCCTCAATTGCAATGTAATCAATCTGGTTGACGGTTGGTTGATCAGGGTATAGCTTTCACATTCGCGTAGTAAGAAGAGCACTTAAATAGCTTAATATCCACAAATCCGCTGGTCCAGATGGCATACCGCAAAACCACCAATGCGTGCATTTGAAATTGATGCATCTCGTATTTAATGGATTAAAAATTACCTTCGGAACGATTAGTTCAGGGCTCCCCTTTCTGTTTCCGAAATTCTTTTTAATCTTCATTATTGATCTCTTATATGCTACTTCTAATCCAATATATTCCTTTATTGGCGTGCCTGCTCTTCTGTTGTAAAGCGGAAACGGCAGGATAAGTTAAGATCACCAAATTCTAATAGTTACTAATTGGTAACGCCAACGATTTCGTTAAAATACTTGATCATCGACAACGAAAAAGTTTTCATTCTAAGTATGAATGGCCACGTATTCGATGCCACGAAATATCGCTTATGGAATGCTCTGTCAAGCTATTTGTATTATTATTTTTTTTGTGTTTATTAAAGGGATTTGAACCGTTGGAAATCCAACCAGCCTTCTGATATCATTCCTTTTGAGTTGTAGGAATTCTTTTGATGTTTTGTGAAGGTTGCTAGCCAGTTCGGTGGCCATTTCATTTCCATCAATACCTATATAACCAAACACCCACTAAAGTTTTTGTTCTTATGGGAGAGATTCTGGAGTATATTAAATATTATTGTGCATGACTGATTTGAAGTCAATGAGATTAGAGCCTAATGCCTTAATGGCTGCTTGACTATGCGCCAGTATGTGGGTGGGGACACCCCTTATTCCCTTATCGAGGATGAGATTCGCGCACAAATAAATGGCTTGAAATACACTCGGACTTTTTCAATACTTCTCAGCTTCGGATAAATATATTGAGCCTTATGCCGAAACACAGAGTATTAGGTAGACGGTCATTTACCGCGCAGATCGCCATTTACCGTAGGTTAAGCTCGGAGATTTCGGAGAGATGATTCATTTGTTTCATGTGATCTGAGTGATTAACCTCTCCTATTAGTAGCAGCCTGAGAGTGCTGCCAATTGCCATCTTTTTTATAAGGAGATAGTGGCATTAAACAAATGAAGGTATCTATAGCTGCTGTGGAGCATGTGTGCATTCTGACAGTAATTCCGAGACAAGCAAATCTTTCTAGCCGCTGTAGCTTTTTATGGCAGATTTCTCTTTTGTTTTGTTCCACCATACTACTAATTAGTAGGAGATAATTGGTCGGATCATATCTTCATTGTATTTAAATACCACCTAGATTAAAATGTTCCCGGAATAACCACCGTGTGACGCTCCCATTGTTCCGATTTGAGTTCTGTTTTTCTTTGTTAAGTTGGTAAATCTGTTGTTGTCATTCTCTCTAAATCTTAGCGTCATACTCGTAGCTTGACATTTGCAAAAGTTACGTAGCCAAAAGTACATCTATCTATGTGTGTTGGCGATTTTTTACAATTTTAGAAATGGATTTAAATTTGCAACAGCGAACTTGTATTACATTTTACATAAAAAAATGATTTAATGGTGCGCGAACGTTGGAAATGTTGGAAAAGTGTTTCGGCAACGATTCTCTAAAGAAAATGGTCGTTTACCAGTGGCACGAGCGGTTCAAAAGTGGTCGTGAGTCAATCGAAGATGATGAATCGAAAACCGACGAAAACATTGATGGAATAAAAGAAATGTTGGTCAATAATCGCAAATTAACCATCAGAGAGATAGCGGAGGCCTATGGATCCGATTTGGGTTTCCGTCGTGTAGCAGCAAAGTTGGTGCCAAAAGACCTCAATTTCATGCAAAAAAGAGACCGTGTTGACGTCGCAAAAGAGATGATTTGCGAGGCTGAATCCGATCCCACATTCATCAAAAGGATCATTACTGGAGACGAGACGTGGGTTTATTAGTACGCAACGCAATCCAGACATCAGGCAAGTGAATGGCGTTCACCAAATGAGCCGAGACCAAAAAAACCATGTCATTTCCAGTCAAAAAAGAAGGCAATGCTGACAGTTTTTATGGATTACAACGGTGTAGTGCATCATGAAATTTTGTCAGAAGGCCAGACAGTAAACAAAGAGTATATTTGAGCGGTATGAGACGTTTGCGTGAAGCAATTCGCCGAAAGAGTCCAGAATTACGAGCAGACCATGATAACGCACCGTTGCACAGTGCCATCATTATTCGTAATTTTTTGACGAAAAATGCAACAAATACCATCCAACAGCCACCGAATTCACCTGATTTGGCTCCCTGTGACTTCTTTCTGTTCAATCGAGTTAAAAAACCACCACGGGGAACGCGTTTCAGCAGCCGAGAGGAAGTAATGGAAAAATCGCAGAAAGCACTGATGGACATACCGAAAACAGAATATAATATAATAGCTCCTATACGCTCGCTATCAGAAATCCAACAGTTTTCAATGTTGAGTTCAAAATAGTTTGTTTCAATTATTAATAATTAGTTTGGTTGGAAAGGGAAAGGATGGCGCCTTTTAGTACGAAGTGAATCAGATTTAAAGAGACGCACTAATCGCCGATCACATGTCAAGCAGTTTTAGAGAAAAGAAAAACAGCTACATTGTCTCAATATGCCTGAGCGTAGATGTTAGAGCTATTAAGTCTGTTAAGTAGATAGTCGACCAGCATGTATTATACAATAGCCGTAGAGACAGGATGCAAAGAATAACGAATCAGATACTACGAGTGGTATTATGTTCAGAGAATGATTGCCTCCCCATATGATAGAACGCACCGCCCTGGAACCTAACTACCGCCTTGAATGAAGAAGATATAACCAATGCAACGAAAAAAAGATGACACAAGGATGTACCATTCTCCTTTCGTTTTATAGCTTTGGCAGCAGAACCAGAATCAGCAATTTCTGGTAGAAACTATAGCAATTTTCTAGTTCCTTGATTTACACGTACAAATAATTCTTAAACTTCAAATTCAGATATCCGTTGCTTTGTTATTTTGGTTATCCAATATTTAAGCCTTAGTTTTGAATGTTTTGGAACGGTTACGAAACCAGTTACAAAACTCTATTAGTTTTCAAACATTTAAAAAAATATATATAATAAGACTTTGGAAGCATTCTGTTCGGTGTAGTGTTTCGGAATGCTGTTGGAAGCTTTTTTTAAGTTTCGGGACATCACAACGCTTCTTAATTATTTGCTGAAAACTTTGAATATCGTCATTTACTCCACGAAGATGCATTGATTGCCATAAAGTTAAATAATATTTTGCTGGCGACAGATCTGTGGTTGTTACGCTTTTTCGTGTCAACTCTGCCTTTATATAGTGGAACAAGAAAGCTCCGCCTCCACTGACAAGGCATATAATTTTCTTATATTTTTAATGGATTTTTACCCTCTTTGCTTTTTCAAATCGAATGTTAATGCATTACTGCACATGTAGAGATGATATTATAGGACATAACTCTCAATCGAAGCTTATTTCTCATATCGGATGCGTTTCCCGAAACATATACGAGTATGTACGCCTAATCATTCCTATTCCTCTACGCTGTATATTTTGAATCAGACTAATATCCGCTTATGAGAGTGGATGGGATGGATTTGAAAAATAACATACCTAAAATTAATTAGAGCTGCGTACTCGCAAGGCCACATGAACTTATCTCAAACCTGTCATTGTTTTGATAGATACCAACATTTACAATTTTCTTAAAGTTTCCGTGATTTAAGTTATACGTATTTGCATAGTCTGTTGTACTATAATTCAGTCGTATTAACACAAACTCTCGGGCACTAGCAGTATCATCTGCTACGAATATGTTTGAGTCCTACATTTAATTCAAACTGGTAACTCAGTGTCACATACATAGGAAAATTTATACCTGCAGTCACATTGGATAACAAGTATTTATAACATCGTAAACTTGGTTCTTCCTCTTCAATGCTTGACGTTTAAATATTTAGTCGGTTTTCTTAGATTTGCAAAAAAATATCTTTTCAGAATAAACAAAACATTATTCATCTCAAGATAAAAAAAAAAAAAAATTACCACAAATTTGTATCTGTATCTTTTCGTTTGTATTTCTTATTTATTGTATTTCGTATTTACATCAGCAGTTATGTATGTGCATTAGTTTATTTCTACTAAGAGATCTGGGCGTGCATCGAGTTCGAAAACATTGCGAAACAGGCCGTTGAGCCGGTTTATTGTGGGCTAAAAATAAAGGTAACACTTACTACCAGAAGGCACCGGCTTTCAATTAAATTGCTCAAGAGATCTATGAACGATGAAGGTGGGTTTGGTTTTTAATTTTTTATTTACTTTTATGGAAAGTTGTTGCATCTAGTATCAATGTAGTTTACTAAAGAGACGCAAATCGGTATATGTTGAAGAGAAAAATAGTTTCTCTTAATAATTGTATTAAATCAGACGTAAGTTGTAAACATGGTTACGATCACGTCTGTCACTCCATAATTCAATGTAATCATTATCCACTAGAGTTTTGGCGTTTTCAGGTAATGAAAATCCGACTTGGATTTGCTTCTTGAGTTGTTTGTTATTTTATTTTACGTGGGGTCTGACAAATCTGGGGATCTACCGCTTTAAACACTTTAATAAGTGGGATGTAGAAATTGCAATAAAACTGGAAAAAAATTTGAATTGCCAAGAGTTACCATAAAATCCCATGAATGATATACATACATAAATGCTAAATACCGTAGTGCCTTGTCTAGTTTAATTTTTATGTAGAGAGTTATGCATAAAGTAAGACATTGGCTCCACAACTCTAGGAGGCTAGTGAATAATAGCGAAATAACAATAACCGTCCATAAGGAAGATAGTATGTAATTCCTAAGAGCTACTCCGGTGCATTCCGAGCTCCCGAAGATGTTAAAACAAAGTCTAACAGAAAAATTCTAGAAGAAGACAACTGGTACCATCAGCTGCACTATTTCGAACAAAAATATCTAAAAAAAAAAAACTCAACCCCAAGTAAGGATTCAAAAGAAACTGTGCGGGCTTTACAGTCCCATGTCGGCATATAAATTCTTGTTTCAGCTATTTTTTGTAATCTTCTTCTAGGTATCACCATTCTTCTACATAGGGAAAGGGAGTACTGATCAGGTCGACGAATAATTCATGGTAACAGCAGCCTTATATTTTTGATGTTAAAAAATGCCTGTCATCAGCTTGTGCTAGTCAGGTGAATTAGGTGAGTGGAACATTCTGCCTGTTAGCCGAAGTATGGCAAACACCAATAAACAATCTACTATTCAATATGATATGTTCCTTCCAAATTACTAGCATCAACTTTGAGTTTACTATTAAAGTTCCTTAGCTCTCTCGCTACGCGTTTAAACCTTGGCGTGGTGTCTTTACCCTTAGGTAGAACTTTCAAAAATCATTCCTACTATAGCACTTCTCAGTGTGCTCGATAACTCACTTCTTGTTTTTTTTTTTTTTTTTTTTTTTTTTTTTATTGTAGAGACTCACGTATCCGCCCCTCCTCAATATTCGTAGGAGTCAAGGGCTGCTCTCGTCCTCTGTACTTGCATTCTCCTTTGCATTTCATCCAATTAAGGGCGTATTGGAAGAGATGACACCAAAAATATTTATTGCGGTCCCTTGCGCTCATAGCTGACTTTAAATTTTTTTTATTACATTTGACCATTGTGGTTTTTAAGATATGTACATTCTTATCTCGGGTACATTTAGGTAGTATTGGCTGTCAATATTTGCAGCTTGAAAGGTTCGAATGTTCAAAATAATTGAGACAAGTTTTGCATTGATCCCAATTTGGTGTTCCCATTATCATTGCCGAAACTGAGGTGCCGACGCGTCGTACTAGCTTTAGACTCACTTCGCCCGAAGCAATATCAATCACCCTAAGTCGTAAGTAATGAAAGTTCTGATTTCCAAACACACTATCAAGGGTGTTATTCTCTGACATTTTTACGCTGAAATTACACAGAACGACCTTAGGATAATTTCTAAGCCCGGAAACGATACCAACTAATAGAGAACACTGCTTATTTATTTTGTCGGAGAGTTCTTAGAAAGAACTTGTTTTCCTTGTCCTATTCTGGAACGTTGTAGTAAATGAGGGCAAAACAAAGAAAAAAGTATCTGCCGTCAGCCTAGTGACTTCGAAGTGAATAAGGAGTGTGTTGATCTACCTACAGTAAACATCAATTCCACGAATGACACCCAAGTGAGGCACTTTGAAGCAAATGCTCTTCCGTTTCTTCGAAAAAGCCGAACATGTCGCCATAGTGCCATTACAACAACGTTAAACGGCAAACACGGAATAGTACGCCACCATTTGATTGCCAGAAGTTGTGAGAGGTTTCAACTTTGAGATGCCCAGTGCTGTAACTGTTTCTGCAGCGTTCACATCCCCGAACGAGTTACTGGCTTCGGTCTAACTGACCCCTCGTCGTAGGGGAATCTATAATGGAACTGGCCCTCCAGGTTGAGAGTTGTGCCGCAGGGCTAACTGCCTGGCCATGGAAAAAAAAGCTTATGTACGAAGCTACAACAACCCCGGATAAGGACGGACCTACTGTTGACAACCTCTGCAAACGAAACATGGATAACGGACCTCGGATCTGGACGTAGAATGTTAGATCACTTCATAGGCCACGTGCCACCAAGTAACTAGCGGAGGCCCTGGGCTGTTGCTATGGGATGGGCTGAACAAAAAGAGGATGAAAAACTGCGACATCTACTACAGCGATTGCTACCGACGTCGAAACCAACGCCTATTTGGATGCGGATTCGTCGTTAGAGGCAGACTCAGGCAAGAAGTCTTGAGTTTCCGACATGTTAACGAGCGCCTCGTAACAATCTGTATTAAGGCTAAATTTGCCAACACTAGCCTTAAATACGCTCACGCCCCCATAGAGGAAAAATATGACGACACCAAAGATGGCTTCTACGAGCTCTTGGATAAGACTTACGTGCAGTGAAATTTAAATTATTCTCGGCGACTTTAATGTAAAGCTAGAAAGACGGGTCATCTTTGACCTCCACCTCCAATAATGGATTTAGGCTAATCAACTTTGCAGCACAACGAAATATTGTCGTGGCTAGCACGGCGTACTCACATCTCGATATTCATAAGGGGACTTGAAGAACTCCTGATCAATCAGCCATCAACCAGATTGACTACATTGCGATTGAACTCCTCCAGTATTATGGATGCCAACAGCCAACATCTACGCGACGCGGACTTTGTTGTAGCCAAGGTATGGTTGCGGATATCCCGAACATTGCAACGTTTGATGTTGGACGACTTCAATCGCAAAAGATCGCAAAATCCCTTTCTGATCGAGACTCCTTTAATCTCTTAAGAGGTTCTATGCCACCAGCATCAAGTATCGAAGCCCAGTGGCAACATTGCCATAATCCTTCTGATGTTCTGGGTTGGACTTAGCCACCACAGTGAAGGACTAGAACTACTCACGAGCTTAACAAATAGAAGAAGAGAGACGAATACCTACTTCTCAGGAGGAATAATAACATGAGAAGCGCGCGGTCGAGGAAATTGAGAGATGCTACTCCAGGAAGTTTTACTAAAAGGTAAACAAATTTTGCCAAGGACACAAACAAGGGAATATAGTAGTAGCGTAGAGCATTTCTGTGGACTTCATAACGGCGAAGACAAATACCGCTATCAAGCAGAGTGAACCTTAAAACCTGGACGATATAGATAAACAATACACACCATACAGGCTATACAGAGCAATGTTTAGTTTCGGCATCCCTGCCATGCTCGTCCGGTTATGCAGGATGAAGATGGAGAATGAACGCCCCACTATCAAGGTCGGTAATGAACTCACCGAGATCCTCGACGTCAATAAAGGATTTAGGCAAAGCGATGCGCTGCCATGCGATTTCTTTAACACCATTCTTGAAAGAATAGTGTAAAACTCACGCCCCGACACAAGAGGCACAATCTGTCAAAAGTCCGTCTAATGACTCGAACACCCCGATGATATTGACATAATTGGAAGACAGCAGCGTGATACCAGTTGAGCTTTCGCGAGTATTAAATTGAAAGCGGAGAAGATGGGATTAATGGTCAACGAGGGCAAGACCAAGTACATATGTCAACCAGAAAGGACACCCAACACCGACACTTTGGACAGAACGTAACCCTCTACAGATATATCATTGAGGTAATTAAGAACTTTGTCTGCCTAAGAACTTTCTATCCTATACAGATACATGTAGACCTAACATCTTTTAATCTGCAGTCTTAACATCAATAAGCATGTGGGAGGTATCGATTAGAAGTTCCTGTGTTTTTTCCGAGATGCTTCACCTCTGGCAACGGTCAGATTGTTGATACAGGATCACATTATTCGGAAGACAAAATCCTAGAGAACACTAATAGTTGATACTTGATAGGATCCCCCTTCTTCCGTCAAAGCAGAGATTTCATTATGGTGGTCGGGTGGAACCTAGCACATCAGATGCATCATCTTCATGGCTTGCTGACAATCTTGCCAATGATTTACACTTGATGCTGACATATGATCATTCTGGTTGACGCGTTTTTGATCAGGTGAATGCGTTTGGGTTTTGTAAACTGTTGATGATAGGTTTGGAAAACAGCAAACAGTGCTAGCTGTGATAACATTTCGTTCCACTTCGAACGCGTAGGCTATGTTTTTCAACTATGCCGTCGAAAATTCTCTCATTTCCTTACTTGGCGTTAAAATCTCCAAAAAATTTCGTAACTCAGTGTCTAGAACATTGCTCATTTGTCTGGTCATAAAAGTAGTCTTGGCAAAGTCGTCGTTTTGCTCTATGGGAGATTGATTGTATATCAGCCTTATGTTATTGTGGCGAACTTAGCATTGATGAGGATTGTGATGCACCTGTTTTCTCGGGTGCCTGCAACTCAGTATTTCTTACCGAAAGCATTTTTTTAATGACAAATCAATATCCAAATACGCACTTCTGCTCTATACAGTAATCACCCTAGTAAGTAAGACAGTTGTTCGCTAGTTTTTTACTCAGGACTTTTCTTGGATGGCAGCGATGACCTCCCGCTAATTGTTCGGACTATTAAGAGTCTGGAACCTTAGCTAAAAGTAGTTATCTATTTTTCATTTGCTGGGACTGTCAATAGTAAGAAGTCCGTTCATGTCCGAGGTTGTGTTTAACATATTTACATAACATAAAGTTTAGCCGACAGTACAATCCCCAACTTTCAGGGTCAGATCCTTTAAACTGTTGCTGTTGCTGTGCTGCTGCTGTTGATGTTGCTATTGCTGCTGCCTGTTCCTGACTTCAAGTTTATACGTCATTGGGGTTTGTTTTATTATGTTGGCCGTCTGCTTGCATAGGATTCAGATTGGATTCAGAGATGTGGTGTTCCTCAAGACTGTCACTTGACTTTTTTTGGAATGCATGTCCAAGGGACCGTCCTCCCCTAACCGTTAGTTAGGGTGTCCTGCTTAAAAGGACCGTCCGTTCCCAACCATCGGCGGCTTTCAACCATTCTGTCTGCTGCAGCCCACAGTGAGTCTTTCGGCTACACTACGGCCTCCGATAATGGTGCTCTTGGTGAACCTGTTGTCTCACCTTGAGCTCCTAGTTCGTCGTGAGTCTCCCTACCCTGCAAATAGCAGCTTATCTAAAGAGCTAGCAGCTAGAATGTTATTGTAATTAAGCATTAGAATGAAAGATAAAAAGGAATTCTAAATGCTTTTGACGAACGACAAACAATATTTGTTGAATTCTTTGCCTAACATTTTGATCATATTGAAATTCCACACGTTTAAGAAATGCGTTGCCGCCATAACCGCCTCACTTGATCAATGTACAGGGTAGTCAATATACAAGTTTTTCTGTTTTTTTTTTTATAAAATAAAAAAATCAAATTGGAAGGAGCGAACATTTCCATTAATTATGGAATACGATGATGAACCTGCCAACCCAATTTTCCAAGACCTTGTTGACTATTTCTGGCTCTATCTCACGAATGGCTCGGACGATATTCGATTTAAGAACTTGAATTGTTCCTAGATTGTCTGCATAACATCGATCTTTAAGGGCACTGCAGAAAAAAGAATCTAAATGGGTCAAATCGCAACTCCGAGGCGGTTAATAACACGATTACCGAACTTAGAGCGCAAAAGATCGATTGTTTGAAAGGCTGTGTGGCATTGCGCACCATCGTACTGTAACCAACGATCATCCAAGTCCAGGACTTCAATTTCTGCCCATAAAAATTCGATAATCATGGCTCTGTAGCGCTCACCGTTGACAGAACTGGCGTTTCCAGCAGCATTTTCGAAATAAAATGGGCCATTGATGCCACCATTCCAAAATCCGCACAAACTGTCATTCTATGCGGATGCATTCCTTTCTCGACAATCACGTGCGGGTTTTGTGATCCATAGATGCGGAAATTTTGTCTGTTAACATAGCCACCGGGATGAAAATGCGACTCGTCAGAAAAAATGATTTTTCGGCCAAATTCGACATTCAATTCGAGCTGCTGTGAGGCCCCAACGAGGAAACAGATGGTCGTTTGCCTTCAATTGCTGAGTCAATCCGACTTTGTATGGAAATGTTTGTGCAAAATTCTCATCAGGTTGGTGCGTAAAATGTTGAGTTGTTGAAATCGATGGCGAGTCGATGTTCCCGGATTGAGTCGAACACTCTCGGCCACAGCAGCCACATTCTAGTCGATACGTAGAGTACGGAGACCATGAGTGTTGTCCGCAAGTAAATCTATCTCACGAACTTTTTGCACAAACTTGCGTACAACAGACAGGCTTCTGGGTGCTTCATTTCGGCCAAAACTTATTTTCAATAAACGCATTTTTTGTGCAACACAGCATTCACTTTTGAAATAAGTTTTCAATATTACCCAATCTTGTTCAAGCGTAAAGTGATTCATTTCATTCTGAGAAGGAACGAAAGTACTGACCGACAGTCCAGATCTCGAGCGAGAAAGAGCTGTCTGCGTAAAAATAACATATGATTCAAAAAGAAACTTGTATTTGGACCGCCCGTTTTAAGTGGTACTTCACCGACATTTGTAATTTTTCGAATCCGGAAAAGGTTGGTATCAAGATTTAATGTAGCTTGAATGCATACCGCTTCATTTCTTACTGAATTGAGTACTTCATCCGGTTTTACGTCTGCTCTGGTTGCCTATTGAGATCTGGCATGTTTTAAGGCAACCATATTTCTTTGGCTGGGAACTGAGTATTCTTTTACCAGGAACAGCTAGTTATAAGTGCGCATTACCATTGGAAGGCTTCTCGCAGTAGGTCATCTGTTTTTATACACATGTACTCATAGAATAGATGCGAATACATGCTGTTAAAATTTAGGGGTAATTTAAAATTATGTAAACTAACTCGTCATCTGTTTACGTTTTCCCAGCCATTACAAATTATGTAATCGATTTAAAGGTGTGTTCAGTACGACAGACTTCCATCCACAATCTCAAAACTGAAAAGATTTTTGGTATGTTTTAAGCTCGGTGGAATAGACTATTTTCTTTTGAGCCACCTTTATGAAAACCAACTACAATACAAAGCCGCATTTGGTGCTACCTTAGCGCAGCGACGATTGTAGCCACTTGTTCTCGGATTTCTTATAAAAATCAGCTGACAGATGATCTCATTCTAATCGAGCTAGTAATGCAGCAATTTGTTATGAAATAAATCTGGGGCGATAGACATAATAAACTCCATCACATGCCTATTCTGTTCGATCGGTAGGTGACGGTGAAAGGAAATGAAACGTAAATAGATCAGGTGGGGAAAATCTCAACTATACTCGTAAATACCGAATAGCATATGATGATGGTCTACGAAAGCGAAACTTTAAACCATATATACTGGTACTGAAACCTTTGACGAATGGCTTGAAATGCCTTCCCAAAGTCTTGCAAGAGTTTTAAACAACGAATGCAATCCTTAATGAAATCATCTTTAGACAAACTGAAGTACACGTTGTCAAAGCGACTCTTTAATGTTTGGAGCTCGGATCAATGAAATTGTTTTGAGGTTGTTTAGAGCTTTTGTAAAATAGCCCCAATTGAAATCGTTGAGCGTTGTAAGTGGCAGTACTTAGATTCGCGTTAGCTTGATTCTTAATATCGAAGTTCCGTCTTCATCTTTGTTTCGAACTTCTGGCATGCGCTGTGAAGATCTTCTTTGCTTGAGATTTATTGTCCAGCTTTGACGATTGAACCTTCTCTTCCATTCGCCCTTTCTCAAGAGCTTCCAATATCTGATCTGCTTTGCTGCCTATGCTTCAGCACTCGATTCCGTATAGTGTCAGGATCAATGTTTTACAGAGAATGTATTTCGCC
The DNA here is from genome assembly GCA_949129095.1 of Volucella bombylans. Classification (NCBI taxonomy): domain Eukaryota; kingdom Metazoa; phylum Arthropoda; class Insecta; order Diptera; family Syrphidae; genus Volucella; species Volucella bombylans. The sequence goes on along the minus strand of OX422141.1, from coordinate 100,318,185 downwards.
TTTGGAGTTATTAGTTTTAAGGCCATTTGCATTGTCGAACCGAAGTAGCAGCGTTTCTAGGGTAAGTTTTCGCAGAGTCTCCTCTAGAGTGTGATTCATAGAGTTGATGTTTGATCCGAGATATGTACAGCAATAAACCACTTCGAAGTAACTACAATATTGTCAAGAACAATGATTTGTCCTAAGCAATGAATAGATGCTTCTTTATTTGTTGACAGCATTTACTTCAAGGCCAACTTGTACCACCAGCTGCTTAGTTGCTGTAAAAGACTCCATGAAAGTGCGCTAGGAGTGATTGATGATATCGACGTCATCTCCGCATCCCAGTAGCTGGACAGATTTGCTGAAGATAGCGCTTTCACCTTATCACCTGTTTTAGCAGCTCTGTTAGACTTTGGCTTAGATATTGCTACCTTAAATTAGTCTTGGTAAGAGAGACGAAATTCCCTGTCGTATTCGTCCATGCTGAATGGTTCAATCTGCTCTATTGATTGGATCTGTCTGTAACGGGGGCAGTACTGGACCTGGTTAGAGTCAACAGCGTGCGCCACCCCAAGTGAGGTCTGCCTATACTATGTTGCTCCACAGGGGTGGAATCGATGATCCCTCTGGCTGTAACGTTGGTGTTCATGAGCTCTATATGACCTACTTATCTTATTCCCTCTAAGCCTATTGACTAAATCCGTGTCGTTGAACCGATGAGGCCATATATAACAAAGTAAATTTGGGAGCTTTCATCCGCTTTTGAGAGCTTTTATATCTCTGTGACGTACAATAAGACAGGGATAATGAGGGTCTTATATAGTGTCTTCTTTGTTGCTCGAGAAACTTGTTACCTAATTTTCTTTTTAGCCCATAGCAACAGAGGTTGGTAAAACCGACTTTTAGTCTTTCCTGCAACAAGTGCGACGGTCCCTCTTTTTGTGAGTGGGAACACCAAACTCTGGTTAAGGTTAGCCATGGTTCCATCTGATATTGATCCAACCAACAACCTAAGACCTCGGAAAACAACCCGCATGAGTTCTCCAGAGCTACGAGCGGCTTTTTTCTTAAGGCAGAACGAGGAGGAGCAAAGTTATTTAAAAGTAAAATCGCAAGTTTCCGCCGAACGAGTTCCTCTACCCTCTCCCTTCTACCTAAAGAAATAAGAATTATGACAGTATAGCAAGTAGTGTAATGTAGCTGTTTTTTTTTTCAATTACAATGAAAGAGAATACAAGACCAAAGGCGAGACACGCGACCAAGTAAACTCCGTTTAGGGTTCGGGACGTTTGGCAAAAATAGTCACACTGGAGTTCTGTGCAGAGGTTTCACCTCGTCAAAATTATAGTTTGTTTCTTTTTGTAATGAGCACTCGCTTAGTGCCCTTAAAATGGTGGCACATAGCCCATGCTAAGGAAAGTTAGGGAGGAAAGACAGAGAGATACCGATGTACGTTGGTTTTGAATGTTCGAAGACTACAATGACCAGGAAAGAAAGGGCTCGGCAGGGCATTCCATAAGAGAGTTGTACGGCTTGGGAACAAATCACGGTATGTCAGTCTGCGTCCGAAAGTGGGCTTGAGAGTAAACTGATAACATTCATAGGGAGACGGGAGTTACGATTAAGGCCTTGAAGGAGCGGAATGCTACTGGTAATTTCAATGAAGCACTGGTGGTAAAAATACCGATAGAACAAGGTGAGGCAGGAGACGCTTACTACCTTTGGGACATTGTAACAGTGATTGCCTCATTTTTTGGTCGTATTGAAATATCACACACTTTAGAAAGACATTGCAGTCCGTCCTGGCTCACTTGAACTTTTTTTTAGGTTATCCTCTATCAGACAGCCTCTTTGCACTCCGATTCGTATCACGCCTTTCTAACTGTGTGGTCGGTGTACGAGAAATTAGTTGACACAATGGTTCGACGATCCTAGAGGAGAGAGTACATACACTTTGTACTTATGTATCAATGTGAGAAGTTAAAAACAAGTCCAGGGTGTTGGCGGTATGACTACCAACATATGCTATTCGAGTGGGCTTATTTATAAGCTGGGTCAAGTTGTTTCCGCAGCAAAAATCTAAACACAACTTCCTTCGGATGTTGTCTGTCCAGTATATCGAAGCCATCCAGAATGTTGTATATTGAACTTGCACGTAATAACGTATGAGGATATAGGGCTACAATTCTTTATATGGATTCAGACAGCGCATCAAACTCGGAAAATGGTCGAATTGCGGTCCAGTTTGGGACTTTCGTAAATAAAGCAGTAATTCGGCACATACAACAGTCACATTTTGTCTAAGGCATCGGTGTTCACTGTCCTTTTTTGTTGACAGCATATATTTTGCTTTGCCTTCACTCACCCCCAGACCCATTTTTGTTACCTCTGTCTGCTTCCAACAGGCGCAATATTCTCTTCATTTCTGCCAGTGTAACGGCAGTCTCACATTAAGGAGTGTATAATTTGGTTCAAAGATTTTGAGTTAATCCACATGACGAAGTCGTAACTGACAGCTTATTTTAATAAGAATTGGGCGCATCTTAGTACTTCGCAAGACTGGTTAAAGCTCCATAAAATACCACCCTCTTCAAAAGTTGCCGTAATTATTCTTAAAATGATAAATACAAGTTTATTCATTTATTCGTTTATCGACATTGTCGCCATTAAGTTAATCCTCATTGACAGAAAGCACTTGCACCAGTGAATGATCCAGCCCTCGAAATATCTCTGTTACTCAATTTTCGGTATGACCTTCGATTTTTTTATTACCACAGCTCTACTCGGTGTTTTGAGTTGGCTGAACAGGAAAAAGTCACGCGGTACCAGATCATATGAACTTGATGGTAGTTTTACTGAGTTTGGCAAAATATAAACGCACAATCAATGCATTACAAGATGGGGGAGTTATCGTGATCCAAAAAACATGAACTGTGAAACGTCTCACAATGTCCGGATAATACTAATTATTAACAGTCTGGCCTTCAGGAATAAATTCAAGATTTTAATTCTTTAAAACCTTTTTGAGTTAATGCGAATTGGTTTCTTCGCTCTTGGCACGAAATTCGCTAATTTGCTGTCTGGTTCGCACAAATAATTAAATGCAAATTCGCTGCTCAGTTTTTATACCCATTTCAAAAATCGCCGAAATAAAATAAATCGATGTAAACACAACTCTGTACTTTGCACAAATATCATGCTACTATGCTAAAATTTTTGTGAGAATGTCAAGTACCAGTTTCGTGTTGTAACAGTATAAGAATAAAGAATTCGGCTGTCAAATCGGTCAAACGATAACGGCAAATGTTGTCTATTGTGAGAACTTTTTAAACTAGATGGTACTTCATCGCAATGGAAGTTAGAATTTTTCACTATATATTGTACTGTAAACAGTATCTTTTTTATTTGTATCACTTATGTACTTTCTTTTATAGTGTTATTTTCTATTTAGCATTGCAATTACACTGCAGGCTAATAGTTCGAGCCCACAATCAGTGCATTAGCATTGTAGCTGTCAGTTTTTGAATTGTTACCTGTCCTATATTAGTCCAGAAATTCAATAGTATATTCCACAACGCAGATTCGGATGATGAGCATTGATGGCGGACCCTTCTTTCCCAAAAAGCTCTATAGGGTTAAAATTTGGTGATTGCGGCGGCCATATTACATCTTCCCTCTGTTTCAAGTAGTCTTGGGAAAGTCTTGACGTATGTCTAGGGTCACTGTCCAACTGAAATTTGAATCCTTCTCCAATTAATCTTAGTCCAGAGATTACTGTGATTTTTTCCAATATTGTTTTGTATGCCTCGTTATTCATTTCAGACCATAATGTGGATTCACCGGTCCATGAGACTCTGTTGAAATCTTCTTTCGTCCATTCTAACCATTTCTGCTTATTTTCTGGCCGTAGCAGGAGTTTGCGAACAGCAACTCGCCCAAATAGTCCAGCATGTCTTATTCTTCGTTTTGTCGTTGTCATGGATAGCGGTTTATTCTTACTTACTTAACGTGGCGTAAAAGTCCGGTGTAGACCTGGGCCTCAACCAACAAGCATCTCCAGCCAGCTCGATCTTCAGCTAGCTGCCTACAGTTTCGTACACTAAGTTGATTGAGGTCCTCTTCCACTTGCGTGCGCTACCTGAGTCCCGGTCTTCCTCTACTGCGCTGTTCCTCGTGGCCGGATTCAGTGGTTTATAAAATGTTTGATTTGTTTCTGGTGTTGCTTTCCGTCTACTTTATTTGCTTGTCATGACTAATAGCCGATATCGTGTTTAGCTGTAGCTATATGACGTCCTAACCAAGACTTATCCTCAAGACCTCTGGTTTAAGCGCATCGTTCAATGGTACGTTGAACGCAGCACTTTGATTCCTTCAACTTCGACGCAATTTCTAGCTGCGATTTGTCTTCTTTAAGAAGAGTGATGTTTGTTTCTCAATTGTAGTTTCCGCGACTTTTCCCAATTTTAACGAGTTGTTTACTCAAGACGTGAAGCATCTCAAATAAATTCTTATGATTTCAAAATGTGGCTACAAATTTGACAATTTGAAGTAAGAAGTTATAAACAAGTGCTGAATCAACAACCAAACGTCATAAAATTTAATAATTTTGCAAAAACTAAACCCTTCTCTTTAAACCAGAAAAGCGGGTTTTCCCAAATTTATAGACAAAACCCTATCTGTGGATTGTCCAGATAGAAAGTATAAGTAAAAAAAAGCCATGGTAATTCATAAAATTCAATTTCCATGAATAAATTATTATTACATGCATAAAATAGCCATTGACATTGCTAGGTAGGTCTGAAACTTTTGGCCTGCAGTATACGTTCATATCTACCAATACATTTTTGAGCTAAATGCGCATTTAACGGTTTTATTAGACTAAAATGAAAAGCTCTCATTTAAATTCGAGACATAAACCAATCGTGATTCATCCATTATTACTAGATTACTAGATTACTGCTGGTTGGTGTCTTCGCTCATGTTTTTGTTTCATTTCTTTGTTGATGTAACTGCAAATTTGCCAAATGAAACTGAATGATAATTATCAGATATGTGGTTACGGCTGCTACAATCTACAATTAGTAAAAACAGAATCTCAATTTGTTCGATACTAGTAATTCAATTCGGACTTACGGAGGTAAATAGTTTGAAATTCATGTCGAAAAATCCGGCTGCTGTTAGAGGTCGTCTTCTGTGCAAGATTTCCAACGAAAATACTTGTACCTAAAAGTATGTAATCATTTATCAATTTATAAAGGGTTTTCCACTAGGGCCTTGACAACTTTGAATTTAATTTGTGAACGCACTCTTTCACTAATCTTCAAACTGTCACTGTCAATTTATTCAGTAAACTCAACATTTTCATCATGGTAAAGTACACGAACAAGCAGAGTCTGCAAATTATAAAAATTTTCTACCGAAATTCGGAGTCGGTGACTGCAACTTTAAGAGCGTTAACTCCAATTTTCAGTCGTAATTCTCGCCCTAGTAGACAGGCAATAACAAGTTTAGTGCAAAAATTTGAGTCTACATATTCGTTGTGTGATGTTGCCGTGTCACTGAGACAACGGGTTGGTCGAAGTTTCGAAAATATCGCTGCCGTTCAGGCATCCGTAGCAAACGATCCAAATCAGTCAATTCCACGGCGTTCTCAAGAATTGGGCATCGCTCAGACCACATTATGGCGTATTTTGCGTAAGGATCTTGGTTTGCACCCATAAAAGATCAAGCTGACTCAAGCATTGAACCCGATGGACCCGACGTACGTTCTCCGATTGGGTTCTGGAGAAGATGCGTCAAGATGATGAATTTCATCGCAAAATCATCTTCAGTCACGAAGCTCATTTTTGGCTCATTGGGTTCGTCAATAAGCAAAATATGCGTTATTGGTCGGGTGAAAATCCACATGTGCTTCATGAATCACCACTTCATCCACAAAAAATAAATATTTGTTGCGATTTGCATGCCGGCGGCGTTATTGGGCTATATTTTTTCGTCGACGATAACGATCGGCAGGTTACTGTGAATGGTCAGCGTTATCGTGCCATGATCACCGATTATTTTTGGCCCGAATTGGAAGGTATGGACTTGGACGACATGTGGTTTCAACAGGATGATGCCACAAGCCACACAGCACACGCTACAATCGATTTATTGAAGAGTAAGTATGGTGAGCGTGTTATCTCAATACATGGGCCAGTCGATTAGCCGTCTCGTTCGTGCGATTTAACGCCGCTTGACTATTTTCGGTGGGGCTACGTCAAGTCATTGGTGTATGCCAACACGCCGACGACGTTGGAAGAGCTCAGAGCCAACATTGAATGCGAAATAGCGGCCGTTTCGGCCGAAATGTATGGCCTAGTCGTTGAAAATTGGATCCAATGAATCGACCGCTGCAAACGTGCCCGCGGTGGCCATATGAACGAAGTCGAGTTCCATTCATAAATGTTTTGATTGTACTTCAAGCCGATAATAAAGTTTTTGAAATATCTCAAATGGTTTGCGTTTTATTTAAAAAAAAAAAGTTGTCAAGTCCTTATTGGAAAACCCGATATGATTGTTTATAATTTTTTATGAATAAAAAAGCCAATAGTTTAGGTTAGGTTGAATATGCAATGAGAAATTTACCGCCTCTTCAGGTACTTCTAATCAGCACACTGTGTTGGGTAAGATAATTAGTTGGCTGGGAATAATTGCCGATCTTTCGGCAATTCGGAGAATAATCTTGACTTCGACTAGAGGAAAATATGTGTGCTTCCTGCACAAGCCAAACTAACTGGCAGAATAATTCAAAGTTTATCTTGATTGAATGCTTTACAAGGTACAGGCTGGCATCTAGAATGGGTCATTCTGACATGTCCACTTCACCTATTGTTGACAGACTTTGGGAAAGTATTTGATAGCTGAATTCGAGAACCTTTAAGTCGAAACCTGCCCAGGAGGTGTACACACTCAAAATACTGTAAAATGTTTGTGTGCGTACAAATGATAGAACTTATTCCTTTCAATACAATCGCTTTAGTCAATACAATTACAATTTACAATTACAATCGCTTTTCTCAACCACTTTTACTTTTCTTTATCTTTTACTCAATACTCGTAATTCACTCTTCAAATTCCACTTTAGAACTAACTTGTATATCTTGATACAGAATATTCTCGAAAGATGTCAGGAGGGTATAAATATCAGCTTCCCCCAAGATATGCAAATCAATTCTAAAGTGTAATGTGAATTACGAGTAGTGATAAAGTGGTTTAAGGAATTCGGTTGGATGACGAATGCAGACTGGTAAAACTGGAGAGACAGCGGATCCGCCTTGAAGAAAAGAACTAGAGGGACTCGCGAATTCTATGAGCAGAAGAGAAGAGAGCAAGATAGGCTCCTTAGAAGAAAGAGAAAAGAGCACGAGAAGCACTCGATCAAGGTCTTAGAGAGGGGTGGACGTGGTGTAGTGGTACTAGCAATCGCTTCTCACTCGGAGGGTCCAGGTTCGAGTCCTGCCCATGGCAAGTCAGTTTTTCATTTGTAATTGGAACTCAGACAGAAAAATTCTGCGTGTGAAGGCATAACACTGACACGTAGATTTGGCTGTTGTAGAGTTTCAAGCACAGAAAAAAATGCTGAGAATTATACCTCGAATCACTCTGAGTGAAGCAACAGCTCTCCGTCCTATTCGGACTCCCACCCCTGGAGAGCGAAAATCGAAACCAAACACACCTGAGTTTCAAAATACTACAAAACAATTTTCCTTTCTCTTCCTTCTACCTTTCCGCCCGCGCCATGGCAACAGTAAAAGGGTATCTAACCCCTTAGGCGCGCGTAAATTATAAAAAAAAAAAAAAAAGATGCTATCAAAAGAATGAGGTTCGGAAGATTTACCAAAAAATAAAACGATCATACGAAAACTGTACATAGTAGAACCACAATCGGTGCTGAGAATCTGGAAAGATTATTTCTGTTATCCTGTTCAACCGTGCCGTCGATGTCGGCACCATCAGTCGGCATGTACTATTCAACCTGGATGTGGCAGATAACATTTCTGTCCACCCGAACAAGATGAATTCAAAACAGCATTTTCCAAGCTCAACTCCAACAAAGCTGCTGGAACTGATGGCTTAATTCCCGAGCTGTTTAAAGCAGCAAGTGATGGTTGGATACGAAACATACGTCAACGCATTTCCAAAACTTCGTTCAACGAAAGTATGACCGACGAAAGTGACGAAAGAGTACACAACAAATTACCTCTTGGAAACTAGGAAAGATATTCAAATACTGTTATAATCTAGTCAGACTCAGTTCCTTTCCCGAGGTGGAGCTACAGTCCGGGTAATCTTCGGCATAAACCAGCAAGCCTCTCCAGCTAGCACAATTTCTCACAGCAGCCTTCAGTGCCGCACTCTAATTTGGTTCCACTTCTACCTGCATCCGTCGCCTGAGATCCGTTTGTCTTCTGCTGTGCCTTAGAGTTGGACGAGTTGGACTGTAAAAATCTTTGGGATGGAACATCCGCTTTGGATCCGCGGGTGACTGACTAGACTGATGACGCTGTACAGCCCGTACAGTTCGCTTTTGAAATTCCTCCACCATTCCGTCAATGCCAAGTGCTTTTTCATCCGCTTTTGACAAAGCTCAACCCTCTACACCATATAACAGAACCGGCATAATTGAGGTTTTGTCTAAAACCAAAGGCTCTGTTACTCGATTACCTGCAGAGCCCAATGAAACAGTGATTGGCAAGAGTAATGCTGCGTCTGATTTCTACGCTGATGTCGTCGCCGTCTGTAATTTCAGAGTTGAGGTAGAAGCAATTCCTCATCACCACAAAGTTATAACTGCCAAAAATGACGTTCTGGCCAAGCCGTCGGTAATGTGCCTTATTTTCTGATGACAGCGTTTGCTTTGTTTTGTCCACTTTTACCGTTTTAGCCGCTGTCGCCTCAATACTAATTTTCGTGGGGGCTAACGCCCCCATTTATTATGCTTAATACAAGCTTAAAAACTAAGACTTAAACTAATACTAGGGCTTAAAGCTAAGGATGGTGAAGGAGATCGAATTTGAGGAAAAGTGTGCTGCGATTAAAATCGAAAACGGAAAGGTTGGAGTTTACCTTACGCAGCATACGGGAGATTGGTTCGTTAGAGCCATATGTGGTGCGGTGGATAGGTAGATAAAAGAGACGGGTGGAACGTAGATTACGAGGGTTAGTGTTAAAGAAAATAGAGTTGCAAAGAGGCATGCAATCGACGGAGCCTGAGAGGAGTCGGTGAATGAACAAAATGTCTGCTGCGTCCCTTCGTTCCTCAAGGGTATTCAGGTTAATGAGTTTGAGACGGTCTCGATAGGGAGGTAAGATTAGAGGATCGTTCCAAGGTAGACCTCGAAGAGCAAAGCGAAGAAAACGGCGCTGAATCCTCTCAATACGAGATACATGAACTCGTTGAAAGGGACACCACGCTTGGCTAGTGTACTCGAGAAGGGGGCGAACGTAAGTGATGTATAGTGATCTAGTCACGTACGGGTTGCAGAATTCTTTGGACCATCTTTTAACGAAGCCGAGTGATGAGTTTGCTTTAGAAATTATCTCATCAATATGCGAGCGGAAATTAAGCTGCCTGTCGCATAATATACCAAGGTCGCGGATAGATTCAACAAGGGGTATAGGTTGGCCGTCGAGATGGTAAATTCGTTGAGGAGACTTCTTGCACTTACGTGAGAAAGTAATCGATTGACATTTGGAGACATTGAATTCTAAGCAGTTCTTGATGCACCAGGTGGAAAAACTATTTAGATCTATTTGAAGGAGGGTGGAGTCTTGTTGTGAGGAAATGGGTTTAAAAAATTTGGTATCGTCAGCATAGAGAAAAAGTGTTGAGTGTTGAATGAGCCTTTGAAGGTCGTTAATAGTTAGGATGAAGAGGAGTGGACCTAGGTGACTACCTTGAGGAACACCTGAAGTGGCCAAGAAAGGGGCCGATAGGGCAGATCTGAAACGAACATTATAAAAACGATTATCCAGGTAAGAAGATATCCATTTAAGCAAAATGGGTTCAAAGCCCAGGACGGACAATTTGAACAGAATTAGTTTATGAGATATCTTGTCAAAAGCTTTACTGAAATCAGTTGTTATAACGTCAACTTCTTTACCATTTTCTAAGGCTGAGAGAACAGAGGACACGAATTCTACGAGGTTAGTGGTAGTTGATCTACCCTTCAGAAAGCCGTGTTGATTGGGGGAAATAAAAGATTTACACTGAAAGCTTAAGGCTTCATGCAAAATACTTTCGAGGAGTTTGGGTATATGGGAAAGTTTAGCTATAGGGCGGTAATTAGTGACTTCGCTCTTTAATCCCTTTTTGTGTATGGGTGTTATGAAAGAGGACTTCCATATCTGTGGAAATTCACCTTGAGAGAGCGATAATCGGAAGAGATTAGCAAGGGGGCGTGAAAGAGTTGAGGAACACTTTTTAAGAAATATGGATGGAAGGCCATCTGGGCCGGGTAAGTATTCATCATTAAGTTGTTGTAATTTGTTTTCTATTACTGTATGATCAAAGTTATGAGAAATAGTAGGGCCAATAGGGAAGTTAAGTAGGTATTTGAAATAAGTGGGATCCGGTACGAAGGAATTATCGGCAAAAGATTGCTTAAAAAAAGTAGCAAAAAAGTTAGCTATGGTATGCGGATCAGTTGATGATATATTTTCGTATGAGAGGGATGGAGGAAAACCGTCGGATTTTTTTTTGTAATTAACGAATTGATAGAAAGACTTAGGATCATTTATAAGCCTTGATTGCGCACTATCAAGGTATCGCTGATAGAGAAACTTATAGAGCTGGGCGAATTGAAGGTATGACCCAAGATAGTTTGAATAGTCAACAAAAGAGTTGGACCGGAGGAAAACTGTCCATAATTTCTTTCTTTTGTTACGTAAAGAGCGAAGTTTACGATTATACCACGGGGGGCTCGTAGAAGAGGTTCTATTACGCGAAAAGGGGACATAGAGAGAAATAGAATTAAGTAATTCTCTGTAGAAAATAGAGAGAGCACTTTTTAGGGGCATATTGGCGAAATCAAAAGAACACTTACTAAGATATGCGTTAATTTTGCGGAAATTCGCTTTATGAAAGTCGTAAGAAGTGGTAGCTGCAGATGTGGTGGGGGGAAAGGAGAGTGGTGGAAAAGAGAAAGAAGAAGTGGTAGGTGAAAGTTATCAATGGTCGATAGTGAAAGGGGACAGAGCGAGACAGAGGAGTTTATGGGGTCAGTGGTGAAAATGAGGTCTAATTGCCTTCCCATATAGTTGGAGACTCCACTAACTTGGCATAAGCTAGAGTCTGTGAGCTCATCCAAGAAGAGACATTCTTTACTCGAGATAGGGTAAGCGATAAAAAAGGATTTATCATCTGATTGAGTCCAGTGCAGCTGAGGTAGATTGAAATCGCCAAATACGATGATATCATCGAGAGGATCAGATAAGTTAATTATTTGATCAATTGCAGCGATAGCGAGTTGGTAGCATTCGATTGGTTGGGCCGGTAGGATGTAAAAACACATAATGTACAGGGACCTGCAGGGGAGTGTTATCTTTATTGAAACGTAGTCAAGTTTAGAGGAAGTAGAAACAGCGATTGGTGAAGAGTTTAGGTCATTGCGGACGGCCAGTAGGACACCTCGACACGGAGCATCATCATTTGGGCGGGTAAGATCGTCGTCTCGGAAAACATTGAAACTAGGGGGGAATAATTCCTGATTCTTTATATCGGGAATTAGATTAGTTTCGGTCAGAGCGTAGACCTCAAATGGGAGAGCGTGAGATTGGCGCAAGACGGCACGGGTCTTAGATCGCAGTCCTCTTACGTTTTGATAGTAAAAGGTAAGAGGAAGGTTATTACGAGAGGGCGTAGGAGTGGATGGTCGAAACACTGGCAATGGTAGCACGTTAGGGACGAAAAAATTTGTCGTTGTCAGCTCTGCTTCGTTGGAGGTGTGAGATCCTTTTTGAGTGCACATAGTTACCGAAAGCAGCAAGGTCGTCTGAGACTTTTTGCGGAGACATATTAAAAATCTCGTGGAACTTGATGTATAAGTTCCTCAGACTTGTAAGGTCAGTAGGGAGACCTTCCTGCTGTATTGAGACCATGACGCTTGTTTTATTTTTCCCCTCATAACAAACTGAGTCTGATTTGTCATGCAGATATGCTAGAAGGAGACGTATATTCTCGTACGTCTTTTTTTCTCTAAGCCTAGAAAGTGCATAACGACATTCTGTTGAGCCAAAAGTTTGTTGGGTTATTTTAACTGTGGGAGGCAGAAGGGAGTCAAAAATGGGGCAGGTGGACGAAGATTTTGAAGGCGGTGCAGGGGTGATTGAAGGGGCATTAGACACATGTTCATGTGAGGGATTTATAACATGGGACCTAACGAAATTGGGATATTCAGCTCCGGTTTTAAGGTCAAAATTAGGGAAAGAAGTGCTAGTGGGGGCACGTGCAGAGGGGTTAGGTATTTCCGAGGGGTTATTGTGAGCGGTTGGTGCTAATTTGAAAGAGACGCGTTGATGCGGTGGCTTGGGTGGAACGGAGGCTGCAGGAGCAATATAATTAGAGGACCGATGAAGTCGGTTCGGGATGTGAGTGGGAGGGGCGAAATTGGGGAATATATTAGTTTTAAATCTCCAATTAGAGTCAGAATTGGAACGGGAGTTGGAAACGGTTTTCGGTACAGAGTCAGGTTTGCTACGGTTTGGGACGGATTTCGGTATTTTATTAGAGTCCGGTTTGGGATGGGAGTTGGAATCGGAATTAGGTAACTTAGATTTAAGCTTCTTTTTATCCTGTTTCTTGGTAGGTGTTTCGATCCACTTACAGATGCGCATCTTTCCAACGTTGAAATTAGTACCAGCAGGGTTTTTAAATAACCATTCGTATCTAGCAGGGAGGTCGAATTTAAAGCTTCGATTACCTTTGTGGTGAGATGGCAGGAACATTTCACATTTGCTGATGGTGATGCCGTATTTGTCTGCGAAGAATTTCGTGATCCAAGAAATATCAGCGTTTACGGGGGTGCCTTTGATGAAGAATGTACTCATATCGGTTTCAATTTTTTCCAGTCTACGCCTCCATTCGGAAGGTGTCCATGTAGTACCAAAATGTTTGATTAGCTTGCGTGGGGCGGCGATGGGAGGAGTTGACTGAAACAGTTTCGGTCTCCTGGATTGAAGTGGCAGCGGGAGAAGTTGTAGATTTAATTAACCGCGGTGGACGAGGAGGTGGTGGTAAAAGTGGGTCGACTTCGGTTTCCAGTAATTCAGCCAAAATTGATGTATTGTAGTGGACATTCTGATGGTGTTGTGTGTGGAATGGTAAATCGTCAATTTTGCTGCTTACCGTTTCGATATGATTCTCAATATCGAAAATGGTTGATTGTGCGGCAGCTAGATCGTCACCAACACCGTTGATTCTGTCAAAGATTACTTCGAGCATTGGATCAGGCTGCATTAGAGATGGATGGTTCTTTGAGGTAGATTGAAATTGAGTCTCAAGATCTTCACGCAGGTTATTTATCGATTCGCACAATTTAAGGTTAGAGATGTTTTGGGCGGAACAAACTGCTTTGAGATCATTGATCGCAGTTTTCATCTCGACCAGACTTGCAGATTGTTTGTCGGTGTTGGTGAGCTTGGACTTAATTATATCGGTTGAGGACAGAATCGAGTTGCCTAATTCATCAGCATAACTGATACTACTTTCTAAGTTGGACTGATTCGTCGTTATCATTTTTGTGAGATTTTTTTGGAATGAGTCATTAGAGTCACTGAAGCACTTTATAGCAAGCAACACGTGCGAAAGCGAGATTATCTTGCACTCATCACAAAAGAATAGGAGGTTGTCAGAGAAGTCTTTGATATATACACTATTCCTTTTATTTAATCCGACACAAATTGCATGGAATGATTTTCCACAGATGCCCTTACAAGTGACAAAGTCAGCATTGACATCAAAGATTGGACAGTTAGTAATTCCGCAAGACATGGCAAATTTATCAAATGTAAACAAAAAGGTAAACAAAGAACTTTACGCACTGTTATGCACTGCGAGTGAAATTCAGCAAAATCGGAAAATTGGTCAACACTTGGGGGGGTAATGCACTAAATATATGCGGAACCGATATCAGAAGCGGCAGTTATTGAGCGCGAAAGATTGAGGTCAGCCAAAAAAACAAAACAAACCAAAAAGACTGTCAGCACTTGGGGTAATGTAATAATGTCGCGGAACTGATATCAGAAGTAGAGATATGGAAGGGGAAGAAATAAATAATATTTAAAAGTTTGATGTGGAGCAAAACCAAAACACGTCCGAACACGACGAGAATTTTTGTATTTTTGTATTACTAACGAAAGCTTCATTAACGGCTCGCTGCGCTGTGTTCGTCCATTCTCATTGATGTCATCCGTATTATCAGCAACGACTGCGACTCTACTACTAGTTGTCCATGTTCCTCTTCGCAGACTTCAAGAAAAGCTCTCGTCCTTTGACGCGGTGCAGCTTTATGCACTTGCCTACATTCATCGTCAAACCATAGGTTTCTTTGAGGTGGCGCTTTTAAATCATTCGCATTAAAGGCAGCTTCTCTGATGACTCGTTGACAACACTCCCATTTGTGTTATTTAGTTTGTGTATGGGTCTAAGATTTTGAGAGAACATGCGGGAAAGATTCTATCGATCTTTGCCGATTGCAGCTTTTCAATGTCAAACCTCAGTTATTTGTAATATTCTCATTTGTACCACGGCTGCAAAAAGGTAATAAACCAAGTCGATGATGCCTTGGAAAAGTTGGGCCATCACGATATACCCAGGTCCCTTTATGGATAGTGAGATGTGCGAACCGCATGCTGGCTACTAAAAGGTAACACTTGCTACAAATTCTGATAACCTGAATTCATTGTCGGTCGTGGTTTTATGGTGGCTGTGCTTTCCGATGATCCACTCAAAGACGTCTTCATTATCCGTTAAGATTAAAGATTTGGGTGTCAGAGCAGGAGCATTGAGCATATTTTCGGTTTACGAGGCCATTAAATTTGTCTTTGATGCTGTCATCTTTATCCTCTGTAGGGGCATGAATGCGGTAGTCAGTCTTAAGTTTCAGAATTTGGCCTTGATAAGAATTGTTATGAGGCGTGCGCTTATATACTGAAAGCTTAAGACTCTCGAATAGCAAATTAACATCCAAACGTTGTCTTCCTTATATCGCCGTTATAGATATCATTGTTTTTCATCCGCTATCCCATTGGACTTTTTGGATTGTGGTAATATCTACTTTATAGCAGTCTAGAGTCTGTGGGAGTTACTTGGCAACAAGTAGTCTGTTAGGAGTCCTAACATTCCACATCCAAAGCCAAAATTCGTTGTCCATAAAAGGCTTGCTGAGGTCGTCAACTTAATGTGCGTCCGTATCCAAGGCTGTCGGTTGTCTCTAAACACAACCTCCAATTTGGAAAGCAAGGTCAATGTTTCCTGCTAAACATTACGGTTCCAATAACTTCTCTGAGATTTTGAGAGCCGCGGTTGGCCTATTCAGGTTTATTGCATCCTTACTCCAGAGTCCCAACACAACCATGGGGCTCCTTTTATTGGTTCTACCACGTGAAATGTATAATATATATTATAGTAAAAATTTAAAAGCCAATATTATTTTTCCGTAAATCTATATTCAATCAAAATAGGATCCTTAGGATCTATGAAATTCTTCCAACGTGATACAAGGTCAAATATTCTTTTTTCGTAGAAGTGCTGACTTTTTGTGGCACTGAAATCTTCAAAGGCTTTCATAACCTCTGCTCGGTTCCGGAAGACCCTCTGCCGGCAAAATGAATCCAGATTACGGAAAAGATGGTAATCCGTTGGGGAAATATCAGGAGAGTACGATGGATGCGAAAGAATTTCAAATCCCAACTGCAACAGTTTTCGCACAGTTACTTGTGATTTATGGGGTCTAGCATTGTTATGCAAAAGGATCAGACCGTGCCTATTGACCAACGCAGATTGCTTTCAGCCAGTTTGGCATGTATTGTGTCGATTTCCTCACAATATTTGATAGCGTTTATCGTTTCTCCTGGTTGAAGAAATGAAAAGTGGATTGTTCCTTTCGATGTCCACCAAATTGTCACCATAACCTTTTTTGGGTGAAGATCGGGCTTGGGGGTGTGTTTTGGTTTTTCATCTGCATCCAACCACTGCCCAAATCTTTTGCTATTATCATACAGCATCCAGTTTTCATCACAGGTGACTATCCGGTGCAAAAACGGTTCTGTTTTGTTTGTTAATGTAAGCGATGAGCAGATTTCCAGGTGCCATCGTTTTTGGGATTCGTTCAGTATCCACTTATCGAGTATCTTTACCTTTCCTATGAGAGAAAGGTGTCGACTTATTGTCATTGGGAATACTCCCATGCTTTGTACAATGTCCCGCATCGATTTCGTTGGATCCACATCCACCGTTGCTCTTAAAAAATTGTCGTCAACTAACGTTTCCGGCTTCCTACGTGATTCATTTTCGAGGCTGAAATCTTCCGAATGGAACTTTCCAAACCAACGTCGTTTAGTGCGTTAGTATACCGCTACATCCTCAACTGCGTCATTAATGTTTTTCATTGCCAATAACGCATTATGACCCATTTTAAATTCGTAAAGTAAGATGGTTCGAATTTGAACTGCTTACACATGATAAACAATTCCTAGAAAAAAAAACACAGTACTTGTAACGAACCCTAAAATTCTCACACGTCAAGCACACATACCAATTTATTTTATAAAAAAAGAAAATTCAACGATCTGGTACAGATGTTCACTTGAGAACTTTCTATTTCCGACTGAGCGAAAATCGGACATTTCTTGTGGTACAACCAATAGATCGGGGTTCCAAAGTAGCTTAAAAGGAAAGTGTTCTCCAATAAGATCAAACTGACTAGAGCGGTGGACGCCGCCGTTGATTTGTATATGGGATTATTCACCCTCCGTTTTGATGAAGGAGAAGTGCCATCTATCATCTGCAGTCCCCAATGACATCACGTAGGGGTTGGGTACCCTACCTTCACTGAAAATAAAGAGCTCCCAGGCAACATCACGCAAAGGTAAAAGTAAGAATTGATAAACAGGTGCTTTGGTGCCGACGATCATAAAACATAAAACAACGCCTGAAAGGAACCGGAAACAGTGTATAGCAGACACAGCAAAATCGTCAAAAATATAACAAATGAGCCGATCGACCTTCCATGAAATTTAAAAAGAGTAAAGAGTTGATTGCTGTATCAATGAAGATCTGTTTTGAAGATGAAAAGAATCTTCTGTGCAGTTCTTAGCACATAGTCACCCATCGAACTGCTATGACCATTGATTTTTCTACTTCAAGTATATAGTAAAATCAGCATAGATAGAGTTAATATCCTTCGTTATACCACTCGCTAATGATATTTTGGTTATAATGTTCTTCAAAACTACATCCAGAGTTAGATGTAGATTCCTTGCGCTGTTGAAGGACAAAGCAATTAGATGTGTAAACATGAGGAAATTGCATAATTTATACCTAAAATGAGGAGGATTATTTAATTCATCCATACCCAAGTTTGCACTAAATCCACGCGCACTTTGGAGCAATACGCCAAAGGAGTGACAAGTTTTATGAAGATCTATGATGCCTTCGTAAACGGGACCATTGCTATCATACATTTGTACATGACATGGGAAAAGCAAGTTGAAAATAATGCTTTTTTGTTGCATAAAGAATATTTAAATATGCCTTTGCCAAGAGTCTGGCTGTCACCTAGGCAACCTCTAGGAAATCACGATATAGTAAACTTCAGTGTAAGCTTAACAAATATTAATAGCAATATTGATGAGTCCATTAACTGCACCCATATTCTGATAGACATGAATACAGGGTATGCCTCTGTAATTGAAGAGGCCCCTTCAGTAGAAATACTTAAAATGTAAAAGAAAATATACAGAAACAATATGGTGAACTGTAAAACACGCCAGAGTACGAGTATTTCCATACGAAAAGCTGCTAGGTAGTCGTTCAATACCAAATAGAAGCCGACCATGGAAAATCAGTATCTTATTGTAATTTTTGTCAAAAATAACTCACCATTTGCAAGAGCATTCCATAATCATCTCGGGGCTTAAGTTTATGCAAATGCACTCCCGTTTCAGCCATCTGAAATAAACAATTCTGTTAGCGATAGCTTCAAATAATTTTATTCCTTTACAAGGATGTAGAATACTGTGGTGCAAAAATAGTCGTCTATGCTAGTGAAAAGAAACAACAATTTCCCTTAGCGAAACAAACGTCACACATTACAAAGGGTGCTAATGTAACGTTTTATTTTACAAATCGCAGTTTATTTTATTATCAGATGGGATAGTGGACTGTCTTTGACAAGTATTACACAAAAAGTTCCGAAATACATACACATATGGCACTTTCTAACTTACTTACTCAATGGACTCCTGACGCGTAATGAATACCTAACTTGGACCACGCTGTTACCAGTTGTCCAGATCAAGTGCTCTGTTTTCGGCGATTGCTTAGTATAATAATTTAAATGGAGGTTCGGTCTTACTTGTCTCGAACATGGAAAGATCGAACTAAAGATCTTTTTTTCTGGATAATTATTGTCCATTCGCTCGAAGTGACCGAGCCCGTGTAATCGACGAGATTTGGTTTTCATGACTACATCCACATCTCGATGCAGCCCATAGATTTATTCGATTTCCTTGAATACAGGACTAAATATACGACGAAAAATTGTTCTCTAGAAAGTGTTCAATATCTCCTCTCCTTTCCTGCTTATCGTTTAGCAGTTCTATATAGCTGAACTCGAACGACCGATAATATTTGGGGCCTGCATTTTATCTTTGAGTTACTTCATAGCCAACTTCTTTTGCCTATTTTCAATTGCCGTAAACGCCTCTATGACAGCCGAGACTGCCGATAATATCGATGTCAAGATAATGCCTTCCACGTTAGCACTTGCTCTGTCCATTATCTGTTCCAGCGAAATCCCCGATTGCCGAAATCCAAAACATGTTTGGAATAGTTCCTAAAAACTGATCCAGTTTAGAATCCAGCCGGATTCTAAATTCGCTCACTGTCTTGAAGGGGTAAAGATGGTGGATAATACTCGTATCACATGGTGAGTCCCTACTTGATATTTATGAGTCTTTTCCAGTATTTAGCTGTATGAAAATTTGGTCGATCATCAATCTGCCGGCCCTGAAGCCACGTGCCGGATTAGTGCGTTGTAGATTGACTAGATCCAATAGTATGTAGGATAGGATCTTATATACAACATATGCTTCTATAGCTCTTATAAGTTAAAGGATCGCCTTTCGTAAAGATAGCGCATTTATGGACGTATAACTGATAGTCCAGCCACCGGGCATACTTTCATTCACCCATACCTGGTTAATGATTAGCGCATGCACCCTACTGCAACATCAGCTTCATCTTTGAAAAGCTCCATTTGTATACAGCCTTATTGCTCTTCGACTTTATGATAGTTAAGCTATAATTTCAGGGGGGATGGGTTGTTCATTAACTAGAAGCGGATTCTCTTCTTCTCTATCATCAATACCACTTTCTCTACCTAATGCCCATCACTTCACTTTTCCAAAGAGCCTGCCTTGAAGCACTCATCATCATACTAAGGGTAGTCTACAGATCGTTCGCGCTTGAGAATGGTGAATCCACAGCGAGGAGTCCTTCGCTCAGAGGATTTATGTAGTCTCTGGATAGTACAGCCGTGCTAAGCTTTTTGAGAGGTTTGCCACATTTTCTTGTTAGCAAGTCGAACTTTGAACTTAGCTGCAACAAGGAAGTAGTGCTGGTTGCGTCTCTTGAATCTACAATGTTAGCATGTAGTCGATTTAGTTGGTGGTTCTACCTACCACCTGGAAAACACAAGGTTGCTATATGAATTAGTTGTTTCGGCGATTGAATCCTTTGCCGGATATTTCTTCGTTATGCCGCAGTGATGAAATCGCCAGCGTAAACATGGTTTTCATTCCAGATGCCTTGAGTGCTTAGTTCTTCTGCTTTCTTGTTTGAGTTTATTTTCTAGACTGATGGCGTCTCATCAAATAGCATATTTGGTATAGTTATACCGTGATTTACATGAATTTAGTACTCGTACATCTTTTCCCGCTATTTTTACTCCCTAACAGTCTCTGTATTCGTATTTTGATTTCCAGCGTTGAAGTTCCCTCCGATAAAATGCAAGTGCGAGCATGACCAGTGACAATAATACTGATCTAAGTCGTCATACCGTTTAAAAACGCTATAGACCGGACGAAAAGAGGATGAAAAACCTTGATGGCTGACTGTTGATCAGTAAGCCGTAAATTAAATTGATCATATTGCGTTCTACGCAAGGCACTCCTCCAGTGTTTATGGATCTTCGAATATACCGAGCAGATAATATAGACCATTATCCTATTGTAGCCAAAATACGGACGCAAATATCACACATATAGATTAAGTCTTTCATAGTCTCTCGGGAACTTCGATACCGCCACCTTCAAACATAAAAAAACCAGTGGCATTATTGCCAAAGACCAATCAGAGAGGCTGCTTCTGTTGGGCCGAGTTTTGGCATTCCTGACAAGCTCATTCGACTATGTAGGATAAAGATGGATTTTGCATGCTGCAACCTCACCGAAACCTCCTCGGACTCTTCGACAGAAAAGCTCTTCGGGTAATTTTCCGTACCTTTTGCATCGATAGAAAATGGAAAAGACGTTTCAAAAGCGAGCTATGTCAGAATCATCAGAAAAGATCGGATGATCCGACTTAGATGACTAGGTCACCCTGAACGGAAAGTTTTTGAATACAACCCAGAAGGACAACGTGGAAGAGGACGACCTAATCTTAGGTGAGACACCCAAGTGGAAGTGAAATTTAGCCAATTTCGTGTGCGCAACTCGCTGAAGCTGGCAAAAGACTGGTCTCTCTGGCTGAGGCCTTAGTTTATCCCGAACTGTAGCGTCATCTAAATAAGTAAGTATGCCCATTAGTGGGTCACTGATGTTTATACGCTTACAATATTATTTAATTGTTCAAATCTTAGTATGACGGCAACTCCTACCTTTTTGTATAGTTTCATAATAAAATATTTTGGGATTTCGTTTTTAATTTAAAGTTTTAAGGTGTTATGAACGAATATATTGTACAATAATATCATTGATCCAATACGTTCTCTAGTTGAAAACTTGTCTTCATCATTGTGCCCATATTCCATTATACCTCCTTCGGCACCGTCGAGCGCCGAACGAATATTTCTGTGCCCCCCGGGATCATTCCTACTCTGTACAGAAGTACAACTGCTATCCTTTAATCCTTGCTAGTAAAGGCTAGTAAAAGCTGTAATTTCGAAAAGAAATTCCTTAACAACCTAAGCAACAGACAGAAAGCAGAGTCTTTCTTATGGATGTTCTTACGCTGAACATAAAATTTCTAAAAGTCATCACTGACGCATACTAACATAACATTATATTGTAACTGTAAGCATTATTAAGAAGTTTACAAAAACTATAATTAACTTTATTTTAAGAAACGAATGATGCAAGCCAAGCACCTGATTTATTTTCAGAGTTGTAATTGCTTCAACGAAATTATCAATAACTGGGCAATGGTCTATATTGATTTTTCTATATATATTTCCATATAATTTGAAAAAATTCCATACCATTTTGAAAATATGTAGATTAAGCCATCCGGAAATGAAGACGAAAAAAACAGAAGCAGGCATTGATCCAAATGAGGCCGCTGATGATGACGACTTTTTTGTGATCGAGGATCTACAGGAGAAGGTTGAGGCCATAGGGGCGACTTTCCAGGAAGTATACAAGGCCACTGATACCATTGGCCCTAATTACGACCTGGACAATCGCGTCTTGGTACACGACTTCTGCATTCGAAATGAAATAGGGAACTGGCGATCCGAGGGCTCTGGTTTCACCCGGTTTAGCGACGAAAATATTGCCAATAATGTCATTGTCAGAGAGGGTGACCTACCCCCATTCATTTCGAAGGAAGAACTCCATGAGATCTTCGACACAATCAAGGCTAAGAAATCAGTGGGGACCGATGGTATTCCGAACATCGTGCTTCGACATCTTCCTCTAGAAGCGGTGGACATTTACACCACCCTGTTTAATAATGCAATGAATAATGCACATTATCCAGCGCACTGGAAAACGGCGGTGGTTCAACCTATCCCCAAAAAGGGAAAGGATATACCCAATCTGGCGAATCTCTGGTCGATAAGTCTCCTTCCGAATATCAGTAAGGTTTTTGAAAAAGTAATCAATAGAGCTCTGTCTAGGTGGGTTGAGGACAAACATATAGTTCCGGATAATCAATTCGGTTTTAAGGCGGGACATGATATCTCACATGCCGCGTCTCAACTGGTGTCACGATATCCAATGGAACAAAGGCAAGAAACAGTGCACTGGTGCCTCCCTTGTTGACTTAGAGAAGGCCTTCGACACCGTATGGTTAGAGGGTCTTTTCTACAGGCTGACTAGGCTGGGGATCAGTAAACCACTCTTGTACATTCTTTATAATATGCTACACAACAGACAGTTCATCGTGAAGAATGGCGATGTGACTTCTGTCAGAATATTTCAAATTAAAAATGGTCTTCAGCAAGGCGCGGTCAATTCGCCGATCCTATTTAACATTTATACAAGCGATTTGATAAGTTCACTTCCCCATACTATTGCGTACGCAGACGATTTGGTAGCGTACAGAACAGGTCCAAAAATCGAGGTCATTAACACCCTCTTGCAGCGTGACTTCGACAAGATAAGACGATTTTGCGATGACTGGAAGTTGAAAATCAACTTTCAGAAGTCGGAAACCATTCTTTTTGGGACGCCGTTGTCTGGAGCCTCTAGGGATACCAGAAAAAATTGGCGAAAGTTCTCGATTATTGGACAGCACGGACAGCCTCTTGCCTGTCGAAATGTAGTCAGATACCTTGGCATCTGGCTAGATCAGTTTCTGTATTTTGGCAAAAATATAGATGCTGCTCTGACCAGAGCTAAAGGCGCTTTTGCCCTTACAAAGAGACTGTTTTATAGCAGCCAACTCGATGCGAGGGTAAAGGTAATCTTCTACATGGCCCTTATCAGGCCCATGCTGGTATTTGGGTGTCCCGTGTGGTTCAATGTACGAGCAAGCTTAATGGAAAAGATTCGGGTGTTTGAGAGGGCTTGCCTTAGGGCTTGTCTTCGCTTGTACAGAACACCAGAGTCGGAGTACAAGAAATTTTATCCTAATGAGGTCCTTTACAACAGGGCGAACCTAATACGAGTGGACAACTTCGTAATTAAGCTGACTCGAAGGCACATTGCAAGAGCAATGACCTCGACGAATAACCTGATATCTGGGGCTTACTACCCCAATTACCTTTACCACGAGAGTGTGCGCTGTGACGGCTTCGTTACACCGGAAGCATTCCTCTACCTTGATCAGATAGGGTTGATCCAGGATAGATCAGCTGTCCCGTTAATCTTCCATGTCGCTCGGACAGCTGGGGACAGGCGACTCAACTACAACAGAGACGTCGCACACGGCAGTGTTGATCGTCTCAGGTTCAGTAGGGCGGTGGGGAATCGCGATAAGAGGGATGTCGTTCGGCAGCACCAGCATTTCTGGTGGTTGAATGATGGGGAAGATGTTTCGTCGTCGTTTCCGTCAATTACGGACCAGCCTCACTAATGAGGCAGAGCTGACCAATTTGTTTTCTCTGTGAATAGCGATGGCCAGCTTACATAGGTTTAGGTTAGCATTTAAGAAACATATATGTACATATATCAGTGTATACAAAGGTGTATACTGATATATGTATATGATTGTGTATAATGTATATGTGTGTGTATGTGTGTTTTGTGTATGTAGGTTAAGTAGACTAAGGTTAATTTTAAGTTAGATATTAAGTTATTATAAAAAAATAAAAAAAAAAGTCCATATGCTAAGTTTTTTTCTTAACGAATATTTTTTCTTAGCCTTAAGTATAGAAAACAAATGTAAATAAAGTCGAAAGACATAGCTATAAGAATTTGGAGTAGCTTAGAGTGCCTGTGTGGGGCCAGTAAGTTAGTATAAGATTGTTAAGTAATTTTAAGCTAGCATTTAAGCATTTTTTGTTAGTATGTAAGAGTTAGTGATTAAGGAAATAAAATGCTTTAAAAATGAACTGAACGAAAAAAACAGAAAATAGACCCTATAGTGAACATGAATACGAGTACTATCAAAAACGAATTTCACAAAATTCACTTCAATGCGAGTTTTTTTGAAAATTAATTAAAGATGTAGATAGTGTCACGCAGAGAACAAAGAAAAATTTACGTCTTAAAGGCACATTCGGCATAAAAGGGAACGAAAAGTAAGTACGTGATTAGTTGGTACCAATGTCACGCAAATCAATTTAGCTAATAACAATTTAGTCTAAATTTCCTGATGTAAGCAATTCCTAAGTACCTCTTTCCGTGCAGGATAAAAGTATATTTTATTAATTACTTTGATTAAGAAACGCAAATTTAATTAAATCTTACTCGGAAATACTCGTACACAGGCTAATGTTACATGCTTAGCATTGAATAAATAACTCGAAAATTGTGAGTGAAATAAGGACACTTATTTCTTAAAGGGAAGATGAATTTGAAGCTGCAGTTTGTAATATGTGGGGGTAGATCAACAAGTGCTTGATTTTTTTAATCAAACACATTTTTTTTGGGTAGAAACAAGAAACCTACCCCAACATGGAGATACAAAGAAAGCGGACATCTTCACTACCCATGTGGAAGAGACCTTTAGGCCATTCAATGTTCAAGCGCTCATTCATATTCAATCAATCAATGCATCGAAAACAGAACCTGACAATAACACAACCGTAAACGAAATTCAATAAATAAATTAAAAACAAAACAACGGTGCCGGTTACGATGTACAATAATAAGCGGAGAATTCCTTAAAATGTTGCATCAACTACGAGTAAGTGTAGGCAAAGAAAAAAAACGAAAAGGCGTTCGAAAAATGTAAAACTATACTGTCGTATTCGGATGCTATGATCATGTTTCCATCTTTTGCGGTGATTATACATTTAAATAATGTACCGGACCTGATCGAATGATCTGCTCGAAAAAGCTTCTCATATTCATACAAGTAATTCATATTCAACATACGCACACGCACAAATTTGCTACCAAATTACTTCAAAGCGAGATGTACCAAAATTGTTAGCGGACAATGCACGTAGTCAGTAGAAGTGCGATGCACAATAAAGTCGCAGTAGCGTAAATATAGTACAAGTTGTTTTTTTTTATTGACTGACTACCTCTGGCGTGGATTTGAAGACTATTCGGACCAGAGCATTGGTGTCCATCCACTCTACATGACCCAGCCATCTCAGTCGTTTGGTCTTCACTCTTCTGGCTAAGTCAATGTCACTGTGCAGCCGGTAAAGTTCGTCGTTGAATATCCTCCTTCACTCATTGTCTATGCAGACGGAATCGAAAATCACCCGAAGAATTTTCCGCTCAAAAGCTCCCTCATCCATTTTCCATAAAGTCTATGCCACTGCTCCATAGGTTATAATATAGCGTCGCTTTTGTTATTTGAGAGAAGGCTTTCCTAGTCAATTATCTTATTAGCCCAAAGAAGCAGCAATTGGCGAGTGATATTCTTTGTTTTATCTCAGCGTTGGTGATGTTGTCTGAATAGATAGCGGAGGCTATGTAGACAAAGTCCTTAACTACCTCAAAGTTAAATCTGTCAAGGGTGAAGTTCTGTCCGACACGTATGTGTTGGGTGTTCTTTCTAAATAGTTGACAGCATATACTTGGTTGTCCGTTAGACCCAACTTCACCGCTTCTGTCTCAATACTTGCAAAAGCGCCATTGACATCACGCCCGCTGCTTTCTTCCGATTATGTCAATATCATCGACGTATGCGAGTAATTGGAATGACTTTTGAAACATTGTGCCACCTGTGTTGGCGTGTGAGCACTATTCTTTCAAGAATGATATTAAAGAAATCACATGACATTGCATAGCCTTGTCCAAATCCTATTTTAACATCGAAGGCCTCGGCGAGTTCTTTATCGACTTTAACAGAGTATCGTGCATTCTCCATCGTCATCCTGCACAAGCCGACTAGTTTGGCAGGGAAGCCAAAACTGGACATTACTCTGTATAACTCGTCTCTAGTTGATGTGTGAATATTTTGTCGATGGTGAACTGGCATGAAACCACGATGATATGAATCAATCAGGTTGTTGACGAACAGTTTCAGGCATTCACATAATATGATATGGTATATATGATCTTGTATTTGATATTAAGAAGACTGATGTGTCTGTAGTTGGCGCAGTTCAGAGGGCCTCCTTTCTTGAGAATCAGACAAACAATGCTAAGGTTCCATTCATCGGGTATAGTTTCGTTCGTCAATATTTAACAGACAAGTTGGTGTATGCTCCTTACCAATTCATGGCCTGCCGCTTTATTGGGCTTAAGCTGAGACATGGACATCTTCACTTCATCCAGGTGGATAGAATTGTTGGTCTACATCGTCCACGTTGAAAGGTTCATTCTGCCTGACAGCGGACAATTTTAATGTCATAGCTGCTCCTAATTCTTGCCCGTTGGTGTCGTCATCTTTCTCCTCTAGGCGTATATAAGGCTTTTTTCTTTAAATTTAGCATTAATACGGATTGTTATGAGGCGGTCCTTAACATGCCGGAAACTCAAGATTTCTTGCCTAAGTCTGCCTCTAACGATGAATCCGCATTGCTTTTGCCGTCGATAGCAATCGCCATAGCAGATGTCGCAGTTTTTCATCCTATTTTTATCCAGCCCATATCATCGCATTTCTTGGATAGCAGTAATATCTGCTTGGCAGCAGTCCAGTGCCTCCGCTGGTTATTCGACTGCACGTGGCCTATTAAGGGACCTAATATTCCACTTGTAGATCCGAAGGTCATTGTCCTTGTTTGGTTTGCACGGGCTGTCTACAGTAGATCCGTACATATCCGAGGCTTATTGTTGCTTCGTAACTTGACTTTCTTCTTTCCATGGCTGGGCAGTTACACCGGAGGTGAAACCTCCATTATTGAGGGTCAATTCCATTATAGATACGCCTAGGACAAGGAGTCCGCTAATCCGAGGTGATAAATAAATGAAGTTGCAAGGCAAATAAGAAATATCAGCCGAAGCAAAAAACCAACGTCTGCACATCAACGGCTGTAAAACTGGCTTGGCTTATGTTTACCTAATAACAACCGAGGAGACAACACATTCTGGCTGAATCAATTCAGGCAGTCCTTCGCAGTTTGGGAAGAGTCAATTTTCGCAATAAATAAACTATAAATTGTACCTCATTAAATAAAATAGTTTCAAGTTCGAATAAACATTTTGTTCCTTATTAAAATGTATTGTTTCAAGTTCTTTAAAGTAAAATATACTTTCGAGAAAAAATATAATTAGCTCTGGTTGCGTTGGTCTATTAATGGGCTTATCCGATCTCTTTCCCAAGACCCTCACTTAATCTCGGAAATGTTTACCGGCCTGAGTTCCAGATAAGGTCTTATTTGCTTTGTTCCGGGATTTTATTTCACTTTTGATTCCATCTGGGGAAATCATCCGCTGTCCCGTTTATTGTGCTTCTATATTTATCTGCTGGTCAGCACTTGCTCTTATAAATTTGTCATGTCTTGAAGGTTGGAGGTTGAATAATCACAATTGATGTGTACGAACAGTTACAACACTGGGTATCCCCCACCAAACAAATGTACTGCTTCCTTGAAAAATATTCCAAGCTCTAGCCGGTGTGGGCCTATGCTATAAAACTCTGGACACGTATCAAGAACATGAATACCAATATTTTACAAACCTCTGAAAATAAAGTGCCAAGAGAAATTGTTCATGCACGGTGGTACATAGGAATTGACGATTCGCACAGAGACCTTGGAATTCCTACAGTTGAAGGGGAAACCAAAAACTTTGTGAGAAAGTATAAAATTCAATAATACAGTCCTAGAAATTTTGGACAAAAGAAATCTGTTCCGCAATCTTCGACTTAGCGGGATTGAATTTAACCACATTAAAAGAGGAACATGCAGACACTTTCATCGGAAAGAAACCAACCAAACATTTTACAACAGAAAAATGCTTGATGTGAGCAAAACTTATTTAACAAACACCGTTGATATAGATTTAGGAGGGTGGTGTTATCTGGAAAGAATCTTACACATCTGTGAGAACGATCCTCATAGCGTCTACAAAAGATTTTCACCTTCCTCGGCGGAAAAAAAAATTCATCAGATGTCTCCATTGAGTTCAATACACTTTTTCCACATCAAATAATAAGATTTGTCGAGATCCACATAATAGGCGATGATTTCATAGTTGCAGCCAAATCACTTTCCGCCACGTTACTCGTATGTACGAGTATTTCTTCAGGCTTGGAAACAGGAAATAATCACAAAATATCATAAACCAAAATCAAAAATCTGACAAATATGGCGGATGAAGGAGCAATTCCTAGGCTAATACACGGAATTTTCCCTTGTCGACCACGCACTTGTACACTTGTACATTGTCTTGATGGAAGAGTACTTTCTTCTCTGTCAAATACAATCGGTTTTCACGTAAGTCGTGCTTGAGCAGGTCCGAAAAGTTGGAACAATCTCCGCCATGGATTATTTCCTTCGAAGCGTGGATTATGCCGACAGACCCACCTGGTCTATTTGGCAAATTTTTATATTTCCTCCTTAAAATTCGTTCACTGCTTCCTAAATCTCTTATCAATAGCAAAATCGCGGCTTCATACCTAATTACAGATTCGATATACCTACTATACCTTATCCAACAAAACAAGTCAGTACAGGGCTTATGGGAAAGCTTTTTTTCTAACAATGATGCCTGTAGGTGGACTCAATACCACATTACCACTGAATCACAAAGGAAGCCACTGAGCTTTGTGTACAATTGTTGTTGTAATTATTTTCAGATTTAACTACAGCCACCATATGACTTGCTTGCCCGATAGCCGTGGGCAGAATGATAATAAAATCACCATTCGCCATTTCTCAAACTCATCAAAGCAGTGTTACCATTCTCAAATGTTAGCACATCGTTACTGATTTTTCAGTGTTATTGTTACAGAGCTTTGGGATTTGATTTTTAGATTTTAGATTAGATTAGATTTATTGTTTGTTTTCTTGTTTATAATACAAATTTATGTTACAAAAATCATTAAGCATGGCTTTGCCGTCTGCCTGATTGACGTGAAATTAAACATCTAATAACAAGTTTGTATTATACTTTAAAATATTCAATTCATGAATTTAAAAAGATTTAAAGATATGTAAACAAGCAAAAAATTAAAAAATAGTGTACTAATTTGATTTTTTTTTTTTTTTTTTTTTACACAGTTAAAATTTCTCAGTAATAATTTTACTACGGTAATTGGTTGCTGCTTTATAGAAGTAAAAAAGTTGTTTTACATCGCTTTCGCAGTTTAGATAGGCTTTAACTTCTTCCTCAGATATTGTGTCGTTTCCTAGAAAACATCTTCTTATTTCTTTAAGGAAGGGGCATCTTCCGATGAAATGTATGACGTCTTACACAATGACGTCGAGAACACAAAAATGAATTTGTGTGTAATAATATGTGTGGTGGTGTTGTCATTTGCGTTTTTTTCTCCTCTTTCTGAGAAACCGTTAAAATGTAGTCAAACCATTTTTTTTGACTTTGTACTTTAAATTTTATTCGCGCGCTATTTTAATGCATTGCAACAAAGCAGTGCAATAACTGATCATATTATTGTTGGACTATGTTCGTTTTAGTGATATTGTGTTAAATAATAGTGGTCCAAATTACTGTGTTGTGTCGGTGTTAATGTTGTGTTTAAGAAAAAAGGATTATTTTCGCGGTGTTTTGAAACTAGAATTCATTGACTGTGCAATTAGTTATCACATTTAATAGCGTAAGTATTAGTAGTGATATTATGTCAAATTAATAGTGATTAATTAGTTTTAAGCAACTGTGTTGTGGCTAAATAGAAAAATGGCTATAAAGTCTTCAAAGGAATTAAGTGCAGAGAAGAAACAACAAATTGTTAATACAACTAACAAATTTTATGGCCTTCTAAAAAATAAAACGGAATCCGTGAGAAAAGCAGCTGATGTCTTTTCTGTTACGGAACGTATATAGGCTTTTAAAGTAAAATGAAATTAAAGGCCACAATTCGCCTTCAAAGAAGAAAAATAATTCTGGTCGCAAAAGCAGGTTCGATGATTTTGACAAATGTGCCGCTAGGCGCATAGTCAATCAGTTTTTTATGGATAGTGATTTACCAACGCTCGATAAGTTATTGCATGAAGCCCAACAAAATGCAAATATTACAAAAATAAGCAGATCAACTTTACATACAATCTTAAAAGAAGATCTTAAATTTAAATTCGTCAAATGTCAGCGTAAAAACTTGTTGTTGGAAAGAAGTGATATTACGAGAATTTCATGGAGACGAAGGTATTTACGCGAAATAGAAAAATTTCGAGAAGAGAAAAGAAAAATATATTTTACTGATGAGACCTGGCTCAACGAGGGACATACTCGGGAGAAAATGTGGGTGGATCCATCCATTACAACAAGACGACAAGCTTTTAATGAAGGGTTGTCAACTGGACTGCGATCACCATCTGGAAAAGGAAAGCGTCTAATTATAACCCATATTCGAAGTTATACAGGTTTCGTAGATGAAGGGCTACTATGTTTTATTTCAGGAAAAACTGGAGACTACCACGAAGACATGAATGCCGAAGTGTACGAGAAATGGTTCAAAGATATTTTAACGCGCCTGGAACCCAACTTCGTTTGTCGTTTTGGACAATGCTTCCTACCATTCGAGAAAGAAAAATAAAGCACCAACCACTTCTACTAGAAAATATGACATAAAAAAGTGGCTGAGATCGAATGCTATAAGTTTTGAGGGTGATATGGTTAAAACAGAGTTGCTTGAAATCGTTAAACGTTTTAAAGCCAAGTATGAAACCTATGTCGTGGATAAAATGGCTCTAGCTGCAGGACATAAAGTGCTTCGCTTGCCGCCTTATCACTGTGATCTAAATCCAATAGAATTAGTTTGGGGTCAAGTAAAAGATTTGTAGCAAGCCAAAAAAAGTCATTTAAAATGACGAAAATTAAATTATTATTAACAACAGCACTTGTAAGAGTTGACAGTGAGAAATGGCGCCGATGTGTGCGGCACGTTGAACAGGTTGTTGAGCGAAAGATGTGGGATATGGACGTTTTCGCCGAGGAAGCAGTCGAAAGATTAGTAATAAATATAAATGAGGATAGTAGCAGCACTAACTGTTCATCAGACTAATAAATTTTAATATTATAAATTAATGAAGTTATTTTTACTTAAAATTGATGAAATTTTATATTTTTACATTATTCTTTACTATATTTATTATGAATAAATGAAAATGCATATATTTTTTAGTTCTTTTTTCTGTTTTCGGAATTTTTTTTTAAACAAACCAAAAAGAGATTAGGCCTACTGGGGTTACCCTTAAAAAAACGCGCCACCGCTTGGTGGTGAGGAAAAAGATAAATGAAATTTATATCGTTCAGCAATATTTTTTTTTGTCTATTTTAAATGGGGAGATGGTAACTCTAAGCGAAATGCTCTTTCTCTTTGTGGTGATTCATCATATACACCATGGTAACCCTACAAGAGCTTTTAAGAGGGACACATTTATTCATGTTATTGCAACCAGACTAAGAGGCAAATGTCCTATCTTCCCTGTACTGACATTAATTCTTGGATAAACTATAGTATAATTTCACAGGGGCACTTCCTATTTCTCTATTTGGAGTTGATAACACTGCTCAACAAAATTTTGTAACAAGAAAGGTGCTTACTAATTTTAAATTACCTACCTACCCTCATTTGAACACCATATTTATTTTGATTTGAACAGATCCCGTTTTTGTGTTACACAAAATTGAAGAATTACCGTTTTTAAGTTTCATTTTGTCCTATTTATTACCTATTTATTATTTGAGAAGTGTGGTTGAATTTTTTGTTTTCCGAGTTAAGTGAGTCTTAAATAATGTCAAGAAAGTCTGGTGACATTACTTTTAAAACTCAGCGAAGTAATTTGACGTCTAAGTAACTAAGTTGTATGAACGTGGATTCCACACATCTATTGTGTTACTTATGTGGGTCTTCTAACTGGATGGGCGAAAAGATCTCGGTCTCTGCCTTTTGCAATTCCTATGATTTGGACGGAACCAAAGAACCCCTCATCTGATTGTTGTTTTTGTCTTACTGATACAAAAGGTAAAGATCTTACTGATACAAAAGAAAAAGTGAAATTGAGTATCTTGACCTGCCATCTGCTAAAAGAACGTTCCCTCGTAGTACAGAACTGCCTGTACCAGAATCAATCGGTAACTAAACATTAGATCCTGACTTTCAACATCTAATGTGCCACATCTACTCGTACTACCCCAAGGAGATCTCAATGATTTGGTACGTGACTTAAATTTGTCCACACAACTGGCAGAACTTTTGGGTTCTCAATTAAAGGAATGGAATTTATTACAAGCAAAAAACAAAAGTATTTTACTTTCGCAATCAAGATGAAGAGTTAAAAAGTTTTTTTTCCACAAGATAATCAGCTGGTATTTTATAATAATGTTTATGGCATAATGACTGTCTTTTGTATAGAATATCAAGCAGAATAATGACTTTATTTATCGATGTTTCAAAAGTAAGTTTAAAGGCTATTCTTTTGAATACCGGCAATGAATTTCCCTCTGTAGCATTAGGTCAGGCTTCTGGCATGAAAGAGTCTTATAAAAATTTATCTTGGAGAAAATGTAATATAACTAACACAACTGGAAATTTTGTTAAGATTTGAAGGTTATTGCCCTAATTTTAGTATTACAACTAGAGTATACAAAATACTGTTGTTTTATTTGTGAGAGGGACAGCAGTGTTCGCAAAAATCATTATGTTCGGAAAGCCTGGCCAAAAAGGGAATCTCTTACTCCAGGACGAAAAAATATTAAAAATTCTCCATTAGTGCAGCCTATAATATATTTTTACCACCTTTACACATAAAATTTGGGCTCATCAAATACTTTGTGAAAGCTATGGATAGGAGTCGAGATGGCTTTTTATATTTAAAAGAACAATTTAATAAACTGAGTGATACAAAAATTAAATAAGGCATTTTTGTTAGTCCTCAAATCCGGCGATTGATGAAAGATGAAATATTTAAAGAAAAGCTTAGTGATTTGGAAAAATCAGCTTGGGAATCTTTCATGAAAGTGACTATCAATTTTCTTGGAAATCACCGATCAAGTGACTATAACAGTATTGTCGCGGAGCTGTTATTTACTTATAAGGCTTTGGGCTGTAATATATGGTTGAAAATACATTTTCTACATTTACATTTAGATTTCTTTCCTAAAAATTTGGGAGCCGTCATAAACACGGTGAAAGAATCCAACAGGGCATTTCTACGATAGAAAAACTGTATCAAGGCAAGTGGAGTGAAAGTATGCTGGTGGATTACTGTTGGACATTGAAACGAGACGTCCCTGAAGCAAAATACAGAAGAAAATCATAAAGTTACATTGACATTACTATTGCAATATAACGAAATAAATTCAATTTGTCCATAACAACTTAAATTTTCTAAAATATAATGAAATCAAAATTACAAAAACACTATTCGTATTTGGAAGATTCTAATATTATTTCTATTATCCTTATCCTTGTTCTAAACATAACTAGAGAAAAGTTTTCATGTTACGTACAAAAAGTGTTTTTTTTTTTTTTGTTGATCAGTGTAATGTCCTTCATTTACTTACGAATTGCAGCTTTAACTTGCCAGCAATGAGGTTTGCCTATAGTCAATGATGTCTTTGGTTTGCTTTACGAAAGACGTTGCCATAATAAGCATTACTGCATAGTTATCATAACTCTCTTCTCTGTAATACGATAAGTAATAAGTTTTGTATCACTGAAATAACCAGGACAAGATTTTGTCATTGTAATAAGATCAGGTCTGGACCTAATATATTGGTTTCGTGACTGAAGACCGAATGGGACCTTTCTACGCATGCACTTTTAAACGAAAAACGCATCGAAAGCAAACCCAGCTATCACGATTTCACTGGTTAAATCCTGCTTTCTTGGCAGAGAAAAATGCCAAAGGATTTCATTTCTAACAATGTGCGATGTCTATTGCTTATGCCGATGAAAGCGCATTACCTTCTATTTTCCAAAGTTCATCAGTTGTCCTGCTTTCGCCTCTTAAAATGAATCCAGGAATTAATCATTTACCAAGAGTTTGTCCATAATTTTTCATTCAGTTTTCTAATTTTGGTGGGGGCTATGGCCCCCATTTATTTTGCTTAATACTAGCTTAAACTAACTTAAAAACTAGAACTTAAAAACTAACAAAAATTAAGGGTTAGGAAATAAGGGAATGGTGGAGGTGATCAAGTTTGAGAAGAGAAGTGCTCAGGTTAAAATCAAATAGTGGGGGGTTTGAGTTGAACTTATGGATGATGCGGGAGATTGGTTCGTTGGAACCATAGAAGAGACGTGGACAGCGTAAATTACGGGGATTAGTGTTGAAGGAAATAGAATCGTAAAGGGCAATCCACAGAACCGGAGAGCAGTCAATGAATGAAGAGAAAGTCAGCAACGTCCCTGCGTTTTTCAAGGGTATTCCGGTTAAGCAGTTTGAGGCGGTCACGATAAGGAGGTAAGATAAAGGGGTCATCCCAGGGTAGTCCACTAAGGGCAAATCGAAAAAACGACGTTGAATGTTCTCGATTCGGGATATATGAACTCGCTGAAAAAGGGACCACACTTGGCTGGCATCTTCGAGAAAGGGCCGGACAAGGGTAATGTAAAGTGACTTTGTCACATAATGATTGCAAAATTCCTTAGATCATGGTTTGATAAAACCGAGCGATGAGTTGGCTTTAAGGACTATCTCATCAATATGCGAACGGAAGTTTAACTCTCTATAGTATAATAGTCCAAGGTCGCGAAGGGATTGAACCTGGGGTACAGGTTGGTCATGCAGAAAGTAAGGTCGAGAGGGGGATTGATTGGACTTACGATTGATCATAGATTAACATTTGAAGACATTAAGCTCAAAGTAATTTTTTAGACACCAAGTGGAAAACCTATCGAGGTCTTCTCGAAGGGGTGAGAAATAGTTTCTGAGAACTTAGTATCGTGTCGTGTCGTGGTATAGCGGGCAGTGTTTAATAATCTTCTCCAGATCGTTTATAGTTAAAATGAAAAAGAGGGGAACTAGATGACTGCCTTGTGGCATACCAGAAGTGGCTAAAAACGGTATTGAGAAGGCTGACCTACTATCCATTTTAATAATATGGGGTCAAAACAAAGGGACGACAATTTGAAAAGGATCAATTGATGTGATATTTTATCGAACGCCTTAGCAAAATCTGTAGCAATAACATCGATTTCGATGCCATTTTCTAGGGCTGAAAGTGCAAAGGATACGAATTCAATACAAAGTTTATAGTAGTTGATCTTTCAGAAATCCATGCTAACTGGGTGATATAAGCGAGTTGCACTAAAAGCTTAGTACTTCGTATAAAAAGCTTTCGATCATTTTTGGTATATGAGAAAGCTTGCATTGCGGTAGTTAGTTAATTCATTCGTTGATCCCTTTTTATGGACCAGGGTTACGAAAGAGGTCTTCCAAGATTGGGGGAATTCCCTTTGTCCCTCACACAAGGGATGAAATAAGGAGGAAAGTGGGTGCGAAAAATTGGAGGCACACTTTTTGAGAAATATTGCTTTAAGCTCGTCTGGCCCCGTTAAAAATTCATCATTGAGATTTTGTAACTTTGTTTCGATAAGTGTAGGATCAAAACATTGGGGGAGAGAAGAGGGGCCAATGGAGAAATTGTGAAGGTACTTGAAATGTTTGGGGCCAGGTACGAAGAAGTTGTCTGCAAATGTTTGCTTAAAAAAGTTTACAAAAAATAGTTCACTTAGGGTCGTTGATAAGGTTGGTCTGCACTGTGACGAGAAAGCGCTGATGGAGGCAGTTGTAGAGCTGGGTGAATTGGAGGTAGGTTCAAGATAGTTAGAGTAGTCAGAATAAGAATTGGTGTGAAGAAAAACTGCCCATAATTTGTTTATTTTGTTTCGCAAAGAGAGAAGTCTTCTGTTATGCCAGAGAGGTAAGAGAAACGTTTCTGTTAATGTTTGAATCGACCTGTAAGACTTCGCCAGAACCAAAATCACTTTAGACTTTTAAAATTGTTGTATCTTTTCTTGTCAACTTTTCTCTGTTATGCGATACTGGACTACGGCTAGATTCGGTGAAACTCGAATTTAAAGCAAGTTAGGCTTACTGATCCATTGCCAGTCAGCTACTGGAGGCCATACGCTTTAGCTTTTCTAGGCCTTACTGTATAAAGATATTTCTTAAAGCTGTAAGCGAATTCAGAAGAGAAGTTTATATATTTATAATGGCTAACATACGAGTAAGTAGATAGTCGAAAAAATTTTGATGTCGACACCGCATTTATTAAATAAGGTTAAAGTGGACAACTTTGTTGCTTAATAGCACAGTATCCTCTTCTTTTACTACTAAATTAAGTAAGGGTCACAAAAGCAAAATGTCTTACAATTGCTCGGTTGAACACATCTGTGGATAGTCTTAGACAGTCCTTGAGAGTATTCCATCGTCCTAACGCATGACATTAACAAGCTGACTATCGTTCCGTGATTTACGAGTCTGGCGAATTCAATGACATTAAACTGTCCCGGAACCCAATGGAGTATGCTATTTGATAGATGTGATCGGTGCTTGACTGTCTATTTATATTGCATTATACATTATGGATGTTCAATTTAGGCCGTGTTAGCGAGAAGTTGCAACAGTATGTAGGTAGACTGAACAAATTTTGAATAAAAGAGTCCTCAGGAACAACCCATACGTTTACGGTTTCTGCTGTTAAAATGAAAATGTCTTACAAAGAATGATTTCGTGTTCTCTCCATTCGTTATTTTCTGGAATCACATGCTCCATGTTTGAGGCCATTTGATTGCAAGAGGACAAGATGCAACGTAAGAAGGTTATTGTGCCCTACATTTAACTCTTTCACTTGACATTATTTTTTTTTTTTTCAATGTCGCTAAAGAGATTCTTAACAAGCCAGTGATACTGTTGAAGACAGGATGTTGCTGTTTTGCTAGCAAATTGATGCCAGTACTCTTTTCCAGTGCAGCCATGAGTGATGTAAGCCAGTGTATGGCTTTGGGTTATAAATCTCTCTTTGGTCCTACAGCTTTCTTAGAGGAAGAGAAAGTGTTCAAACCTTTTTCCTTCACTCCGCAATATTTTCTTTCCACACTCGTTTTTCTAGAATTAGATCTGCCACTAAGTGCCTGCCTCATCCATCGCGTAGCAGCCTTCTCTGGGGGTAAAGATATTGTAATAAGGCCGATCTTAAAACTATCCCCTGAATTCCTACAGACAATCAATTGTCACTAGAACGAAACTAAGAGTAATCCAACCTTTAATTTAAGGTGCCGGGAGTAAGTTCAAAATCCAACTTTAAGCCAAGGTGCTCACGACTGCATAACTAGTAAGTGGGTAAACCAAATTGGTCGTAAATGGTCCCACCCAATACCCAGGCAAGGTAGATTTTATCGGTACCTTTTCCTAGTAAGGCGGCTCTGCCAGGAAGAACCCCACTTCTGATCTCAAAGAAATGAAAAATATGGATAGAATAGAAGGAGAAAAATAAAATCTATCAAAACACCAGCAGAGGTTGGCACCCCACCAGAAGACGAATTGCTGGCCTCCAGTGAGGAGATAATTGTCTGTCCACTAAGCGGCACCGGGACTAACGACCACCAACCAGCCAAAAACACAAGAAAAACAACAGAAAAAATATAAGTCGGCAGTGAAAGCTATGTAGAGTAAGTACCAGACGGTCCTCTATGTTTTACGCAAGATCGCGAAAAATGAGGCTGTCATAAAGACAAGGTAATAGTTGACGACTACAACGAGTACCTGGATAATAAGCCAAGACAGGCCGCGAAACGCAACAGCTCTCTAGTTGAGACCACCAATCCTCAGCCTCGAAAAAACCAAAGTTGCGGTAGGTAACCTACGTGTTTTCCTAAGGGAGGAAAATATTGACATTGGCTTCAAGAAAAACAATACGACCTACAAACATCAGGCTACGAGTTGTTAAACAGGAGTGTGCGAACCAAACAACATACCTCTCATCAACATTAATTGATTCATGAGAGACTACAGCCTCCATATGAGGGTAGCACAGAACATGATGAAAGAGGTGAGTCACTTTTCGATTTTTTTCTAACCACTAACCTATCTTTTTGCAAGAAGAGCACGACACGAACATTTGTCTTTCCTTGAAACTCTCAGAAACAATAACAACTTTAGGGTCCAAAATTGGAGAGTTTCCAATCAGAAGCCGCTCACAGACCACAGATGGATTTGAGGCTTGGACCACTAAACCGTTTAAAAACCCTAAATGAGTTAATTGGACCAAGTTTGGGCAAGTCCTTAGGACAGAATTCAAAAACATACTCGGGAGGTCTCGACAAGTACAACCTACCTACAGAAATATCAATCCAATCATCTCTGAGGAAAAGATTTCCTGGGCTATTAACAGCTTCTTCCCGTTCAAGTCTCCGGACCCTGGCGGCATACTACCTGTCATGATACAGATAGCGAAAGACCTAACAATACCACGTACCCTACTCTTGAACAAGCTCTCGATTGGTTATTATACAGGTAAATGCGGGCACGACTCCTTGAAGAATTTCTAGTCAATTAATATAGCTTAAAATCCTTCGTACTTAGAATACTACTTAAACTAGAGCGTGTCTTAGATATCCACATGCGAAGCATTCTACAAGAATCATCACTATCCAAATCACTGCACGTCTACCTCAAGGGAAGATCCAAGGAAACAGCTCTCCACAAGGTAGATCTAATAATCGAAAAATCCATACACTACAAAGAATAGGTAAACCTAGCCTCCTTCCTAGACATGGAGGGAGCTATTCACAAATCTCTGATCGGTCTGATCATAGAGGAATTTGTTTCTATGCTCACTTAACCAAATTCGCCCACACCACAGGGTGGCGTTCTTTCTCCTCTAGTCTGGCTAGTGGCTATGAACAAAATACTTGCCAGACTAGACAAAGAAGAGGTCAAATACCCAGGTAGGGTATGCGGATGACGTGGTGATACTAGTAACAGGGAAGTTTCCTTCTGTGATACGTGAAATCATGGAGGCTGCTCTAGTTAAAGTAAACACCTGGGCCGCAAATTGTGGCCTTGGTTTCAACCCGAGCAAAATTGAGCTGATGGTACCAAACCAGAATACCTGATTTTAACCTACGGTCAACCGCTCACACTATCTTCCAGCGCTAGGTCTGGTATCACGCTTGACCCAAAACTTAACTGGAAGCAAAACTCGAACACAGGGTAAAGAACGGATGTGTTGTCTTCTATGCCTACAGCAAAACTTTTGGAGAGAAGTGGGGACCTCAACGAAAGATGACGTTGTGGGTGTACACAAACGTAGTGCAACCAACTCTCTCCTACGGATCACTAATATGATGGCCGGCGTTGAGCAAAGGTACTCACGAAATTATAAACGCTCGAAAGAACAGTCAGCATAAGCACCAGGCGCACATTGAGGTCGGCCCCAACGGACACCCTTACTGTGCTCCTGATCCTTCTATCTCTCAACCTACACACAAAAAACACCGCACTATGCAGCACAGTCAGACTCAATCAATCTGGGTGAAGGACTAAACAGCCTTACGGCCACAGCAACATCCTGGGCTCGTTACACTACATCACACCCAAACTAAACTTCAAGAAAAACTTCCACATAGGATTTCCCAACAGAGCTCAGTGGAGGAAAGATAAAGTACCAAAGGATTTCGATACGGTCATTTACACTGACGGATGAAAAATTAACTGTGGTGTAGCGGCCGGTGTCTACCCTGAATCATCGAAAATATTAATATCACTCTACTTGTCGGATTTTGCCAGCGTCTATCTGAACGCGTCTATCCGGAACTACTGGCAATTCGAGAGCCTTGCACGCAACTCGGGCTTGACGCAACACACAAACCAAACACAAATAAAAGCTATCGACTCGGCTACGAGTATCATATCCACGAAAATGGTGAAGGAGTGAACACTTTAGGGTCACAATGCCCTGGGTTCCAAGGCACAGTGATTATAAAAGGAGCGTGCAGATGAGGTGGCTAGGAAGGCTCAGCTCTGCACGGCACACTCGCAGCAAGGATCCACATCCCAGTAGAAGCGGTTAAAGAACAAATGAACTTATACCTACAGCAGAAGGCCAACCTTCAATGCAGGGGGATAACTAACTCGCCATGTCAAGGATAATATGGCCGACCTGCAATAAGAGTAGAACAAAGGACCCACAGAATCCGCCAAAATATCGCTAGAAACGACGATAATCACGGGGCATTGGATAATTGGAGACCATGCGACCAAACTAGGTATTCCATACAACCCCCACTGCCGAAGTTGCGAGAACGAAAATGAATGGGAAACTCTCTCCCATTTCTTCTGCATATGTTGAGATCTAATCCCTTTTCTTAACTCCACAGGCTGGATCTAGGCACCGACTACCTCACGCCTTAACAACACACATCATTAACCAGGTCACAGGAGTCGTGGGTTCAAGGTGAACCGCCACTTTTACCTACCTACGTAGCATCTGCTACCTTCCATCGTAGCATCAGGAGCTTAATTTTGGACGACTAAGACCAGAGGTACATATCAGATATATTGGCCCTAACATACCTACCAAATACTACGTTCTATTGTAAAATCTAAGCGGAATACAAGTATCTTTTACCACTCAAATGAAAAATTGAAGACAAAAATTTAGGATAAAACACACTTACCGAATTTGAAATTTGACTGCAAGAAATAACATTAACTCCAATCACCATTACTTGGACTACAATCCAGGCGATGGTAAACATGATTTCATAAATTTGCATCGTCATCGAATGCACGACCAGGGCGAAAAGGTTGTAACTCTGAATTGTGATAACTGCAAACGAACCGCATGTCGTCATAAGTAGATGGCATGAAAATATCGCAAGTACGTCGTCAACACAATCGGCAGTATTTGAATAAATTTCTGCCAATGTCCTTATTTGATCTACAAGTTTGCCCTCCTTTCTCACTAGAACAACACCTTCGTCGGAACACTTTGAAATCACACTCGTTGATCCACTTTGTGACATTCTATTCTCACATAACCGTGCAATTAGATGATTAACAGTGTCGAATTTGTTCTTTAGTAAAAACATTAAATTGTAAAATTTCAGCTCCTTCATCGTAAGCAGGAGTATCGGTGTAAAACAAATGAACCAATAGCAAGACCCTGAAGCCCTAAACGGTGACTTTATCATGATGCAGTTGACCATAGAAAAACACAATGGCATGACCAGAGATACTCCATATTGAATGAAGAGTTTCTTTCTTAATGGTCGATAGGATATTTCAGCACCGGTGAGCTCTAAAGTGTAGTCAATTTGACGTATCTTTATTAAAACACTGTTCATCTTCGGCAAATTGGTCCAAGAAGAAACCACTGATACGCCACCCAAGAAGAATAGTGAAAATATCTGTGCCCAACTGGTTATGAAGGATATTATCGTCGATGACTTGTATAGTCCAATTGTCTCTAAATGACTCAAGCCATGCACCCCAAAGGCGAATCCAGCTAAAAAAATTTATAAAGATTTAAGCACCCTCCAAAGATTCGAAACCCTCACGAATACCCACCCACAACTCCAATGATTGTAAGAACCGTTAAAATAACACATTTCCAGTCGCGCTGAAAACCCACTTCAGGGTATTTATCAAGACAAATTTGTACGGGACAAAATCCGGTGACTTTGTAAATTTTAAAAAACGGATAAGCAACGAACCAAATATTATTCGCCGGAAACCGACCGAGCAAACGTTTCAGAAAGCGCGTACAAAATTTTGGCAAGTCAGACGACATTGTTGCACTCATTGATCAGGAACAACTGGAGGTGCTTTTTAGTATTAATCTGTATCCTAGGAAGCACCTGCGCACGAGAACCATGTCATTAAGGGGTAAAGAAGAAGGCAGGATTAGACAGGGTAGGAGAGGAAATTTAATTTAAATCAACATATGGGCTGCTTGCTTGGATAACAGGTGGTCAAGGTACAATATATTCGTAGCAATGCAAACATTGTTGTCATTCTTCTAATTGATTTATTGTATATTACTCGCAGGACGAAGCATTCAATTCATACTATGAGAACGTGAATTGATATAGTTTGCAGCACTTGATACACTATGTCTTTTTTTTTTTGTTTGACATACATACGAGTATTTCATACATATATGAAAGGCTTTGTTTGATGATTATAATTCATGAGTTTAAGTTGACGTACAAAAGGATTACGCAAATCCGAGTTAAGTAAAAATTGCCAATATACGGAATGTTCGTAAAATACCTTAAGCCTGCAAATGGTCGCGTACGTACAATAGTAAAACATAACACAGCTTGATTATCTGGTTTACGACTTAAACGATGCAAAAAAACATAGGGTGATTCGAAAATATGTTTCCATTTAATCAACCTTTAGGTTCAGGCTGACATTGGAGTAACGAG
The DNA here is from genome assembly GCA_949129095.1 of Volucella bombylans. Lineage (NCBI taxonomy): Eukaryota > Metazoa > Arthropoda > Insecta > Diptera > Syrphidae > Volucella > Volucella bombylans. The sequence continues at coordinate 100,275,371 of OX422141.1, read as the reverse complement.
GTTAAGCATTCTTTAAAGGACACTACCCTTTTGAAATCACTACTCACGAGACATATAAAGTTTCTAAAATGTTGAAATGAAATGCAAAACCAGCCTGTTTAGTCGAGGGGGGGTCGATGATGTGATTGCAGTCTTTACGTGAGATACCCGAAAGTTTTTCAAAGGAAAGTTAGCCTAGTGCATGATATCCTAATTTAGCAATTCAATTCAATTTATTTACAGAAACAGGTATACATTAAGATATTGTTAAAAAATAAATAAAAGTAGGAAAAAGAAGAAAGAAGATGAAAACAGCGAGATGATAGGATAGAGTTAGAGATATAAAGGAGAGGTGTTTGTAAAGCTTTATTTATATTTTTTTATTTTTTTATTTTTTTATTTTGATTATTTAATGCTATCTATTATTTTATGAGTGTAGTTTTAAAGGTTTTAAACATTTGATAAAGTTTCAATATGTGATGGTAAAGGGTTCCATAACCGGATATCAAGGATGAGAAATAGACGGATCAGACATAGATCTGATCCGCCGCTTGGAGTACTGCTACCTGAAAGGTCTTCTGTATCGCAAAATCAGTATTACGAAGCCAAGACATGCTCAACTCTTTTGATAGAATTGAGAATCTCTCGGGTGGAGATTTTGAGAATTTCACAGGGATCACAACTTGAGGAAGTGTATGTCGTCTCCTTAAGGCATTTAGAGTCATGCATTCATATAAAATAAATTCCGCAGTTTCGTCGTCTTTCATGGCGTTCAGTTTCCTGAATAAGACGTATTTTGTATAGGTGATATGAAAGGTGACAGTGTCCAGTTGGAAATCCAACCAGTCTTCTCATATCATTCCTTTTGAGTTGTAGGGATTCTTTTGATATTTTGTGAAAGGATTCGATAGCTCTGTTAGCCTAGTGAAGCCCCAGGATGTTTTTCCAATGGGATATACACATTTTGTTCTACCAACTATTTATAGCTGAGTTAATTGCTGAATTCGGGATATTACAGAACGGCTAAGGGCCGATGAAAGAATCAACCGAACCGTTGCTAGACAATTCGTCGGCCATTTCATTTCCGTGAATACCTATATGATCAAACGCCCACTAAAGTCTTACTTTGTTCCTGTGGGAGAGATCTTAGATTGTATTGAGGAAGTGTATTACTGATTTGGAGTCAATGAGATTACAGCCTATTGCCTTAATGGCTGCTTGACTGTACGTCAGTATATGGGTGGAGACACCTTTCATTCCCTTATTGATGATGAGATTTGCACACACCTGAATGGCTTGAAATACTGTTGACATTGCTATAGCCATCTCAGGAAAGCATCTCAATACCATTAAAGGATTCCTGCAGCTAAATCTCGATTATAAGAACGATACACACCTATGGGGTGTTTGTCTAGTGGACGGCCTTAGAGAATTCAGCCAACTTCAGTAAAGTCCAAAGGATAGCATGTCGGTACAGAACCGGAGCCTTACGTACTGCTCCCTCCCACTGGATATTTTGTTTCACTTGACACCTTTCAATATGTTCAGCAGGCAAGTAGATGCTAATGCAGCTATTCGCTTTAAAATGACTACACAGTGGACAAATAAACTTAAGGCCACACTAATATTCTTAAGACACTAAGAATTCTTCCAGAGAACATCGGCTATATTATGCTCCAACATTAATTTGACACAGACTTTCATGTAAGTATCCGCTCTAGATGTTTCTGGGTGGAAAACGCTTTCATGACCGACAAGTCAATCCATTTCCATACGGATGGATCCGAGACAGATAGCGGGTTGTCTCAGATACATAAGCTTAATCTAAGCCTCCGTTTCCGCCTTCTAAATCACTGTAGCATATTCCAGGCGGAAATTTTGGCGATTAATAAAGTTCTGCCCTGGCTAAAGAAAAAAGGGATATCAGCATCTTTTCGGATAGCCAGGCCAATATTAAATCCCTGGATTCAATCTCACAAAATTCTATAACCGCTCATGATCGCCGATCACCTTGCAGGGAGATAGAAGAGAAGTTCAGAATTCACTTATATTGGGTGCCGGGGCACAGACATATTCTAGGGGTTTGTAGGGCCGACGAAATCGATGAAATTGGAAAATCCTGTCCCGCCGGAAAAAGGTAGCATCGGTATACCAATAGCTACATGCAAATAATACTAAAACTAAGAACAAACCTTAGATGTTGGATCAAGATATCTAGCGACCAAACCAACCTGGTCAAAGCTGGATCTGTATTGGATCTAAGTCGCTCTAAGAGTTTGGTCTTTCAAAATAGGAAACATCTCAGCGCTATCCTAGGTATCATCACTGGACACTGTCTTATTTGTTAGCATGCAAGAAGGCTTGTCGTTTTTAAAAACGAATTCTGCAGAAGCTGCATAGATAAGGAGGAGACAATCCTCGTCCTACTCTATACATGCCCAGTTCTCTCCTAAAATTCCACTTAGGAACTTCCTTCAATATAGATTTCAACAGTCTCACTACGTCAGAAGCTCACTTAGGTTCCAGGTATTGGAAGATCACAGATCCATCCACAGATCCATGTGGCCAATAGGCCTTAATGGGCTGGTTTGTCCAACAGGCACTCCTAGCTAACGTAACCTAACCTAGAGGGGCATATTTGATAAGGCTCTGGTCCAACCCGGACTGCTAACCGCATGTCCTTTGGCCAATCTTAAAATGTCTCTCCCAATCTGTACCTTTTTTCCTCAAAAATAATCTCTCATCGTATAATAAGGAGCTGCGATTTCTTCATAACAAGAGTAATAAGCTCTGGTATACTTATTTAAAATCACGTTCCCACACCGATTTCTTCAACTACCAGTCTGCTCAAAATAAATTTCTATCTACTTTGACAAACTCTCTATTTACACCGAATTTACCAAACACTCATTTCCGATTCCAAACGATTCTTTCAGTTGATCAAAACTAAAAGTAAATCGGATAAATTATATAAATTATAATAATAAATTATTGCAAATCTCTTCGCAATTTATTTTAGCCAAGCGTTTGCCATCCATTCCCAAGAGTCAGGCCACTCTTACTTTTCCTACTTTTCCGCCTATATTTAAAAAAAAAAAGTCAAATGACTTAGCCCAAGCTCTTACAGCTTTCTTTTAGCTTTCTATCACCCAGGGATTATTTCCCTCAACCTGGAAAAGGTATTTTATTATTCCCCTACGAATGGTCGAAAAGATGATATTTCCAACTATCGAACAATTGCTAAGCTGTCGTGCATACCTAAGTTTTTTGAGAGCATTATCTATGAAATAATGCTTTTCCATTGTCAATCTATTGTTTCCCTAAAGCAGCACGGATTTTTCAAAGGTAGATGTACGACAACCAACTTAACAGAATTCGTATCAAGGAATTTATGTGCACTGGAACCTGGAAATGAAGTTGATGTGATTGCCACCGATTTCAGCAAAGCCTTTAATAGAATTTCTCATAATATAATCCTTCTAAAATTAAAGGTCCTTGGTTTCCAAATAAACTTTATAACATGGGTTCAATCTTATTTATGAACGACATTACTAAGTTCTATTTAGGTTCATGGTTTCTGACACAATCAAATCCTCCTCTGGTGTCCCTGAAGGCAGCCACCTTGGTCCCTTATTGTTTATTCTGACCATTAATGATGTTGATTGTATCATTAAAAATTCATACATATTTGTTTACGTAGATGGTATGAAAATCTTTAGATACTCGTATATATCATCTTCCTCAGACAGCCTACCACTGCAGCAAAATCTAGACAGATTTTGTACTTGGTGGTAGAAGAATTTTCTTGAGCTTAACGTCAATAAGTGCCAGGCTATAACTTATATACCGTAAGCACCCCCTACTTCAGCTCGCTAATATATAATCTTTAATCTGCCTGTTCCCTTAATGAATGAGTTGCGTGATTTAGGTGTTATCTGTGATAAGGAACTCAATTTCCGTTCGCACAGTGATAATATAACAAAATAAAGCCAACTCTGCACTTGGCTTCATGAAGCGCTGGTCTAAGGAGTTTTCCAATCCTTATGTTACCAAATCTCTTTACATAAACTTTGTTAGGCCTCTTCTTAGAAACGCAAGCCAAGTTTGGTCACCCTACTGCAGAACTCACATCCTTCGGATAGAAGCTGCTGAACGCAGGTTTTTACGGTTTGTTTTACGTGGTCTTCTCTGGGACGATAACCAAAACTTACCACCTTACACTGACCGGCTGAAGCTTATAAATTTACAACCCCTTTCTATACGCCGAAAAGTTGCCGACATTCTCTTTATTTATAAAATTTTAGTTGGTAATATCGATCGTCCTTCCTTACTTCAACTTATTTCTTTTAACACCAATCCACGCAATCTTAGGTCTGTGCAACTTTTCCGGCTCAATCTGCACGAATTGCGGACACCTGGAGCCAATATCTATAATGATTTGTGAAGTTAACGACATGAGAGGCATAATGTCGTTAATTTCACGAATCTCAGCAAACTCTCTCTCAAGAACATTCTTATTTCCACCTATGCTTCACGTTCTAACTTTCTTTAACCGCTTCCAACCTTTATCTTTAGTTTTCAATTAAATTGTTAGTTTTATGAATATGTTTGTAATAAGCTTTAAAATCAAAACACCACTAGTGTAGAAAATGTAATATACCTATATATACATATAAAAATCAAAAAACAATTTAGTGTCCATTTTCAATTATTTTATTTCGACATAAGTACACGTAGATATGTATTTTATTAAACTAAATTCATATGTACAAAAAATTAATTTAAAAGTAAATTTTACTTATTTCTTAAATTTACACACACTATACAAACAAACATCGCAATTTATATTTTTCTTTTGTTTTGTTTTTGTTTTTTTAGTGACAAATACAACTTTATAAAATTAATACAGTATGAGAAAGTGTCTTTTTCTTTTATATTTTAACCGTTATCTCATTATAATTCACTCATAATTTAGCCTGTTCTTTCTCTTCTCTTCTTCTTCTAATTAAATAAAAAAACATTGTAAAAAAAATAAAATAAAAATTAAATAAAATTAAAAAAAAAATTAAAACTTGTTGCAGCTAGATGAAGGCTTATGGTACATTGCATGGCGATTTTGAAATGAGCAGAATACATTTTTCTTTTTCTTTTTTTTTGTTGCTATTTATTAGTTTAGCGGGAGCTACTTGATGTCAGTCACACTTTTGTTGTCTTTTCCATCATATTTTCTAGGATACTTGGATCTAAAGTTGAAGCATGATCGAGATTTTCAGCGCTGGCGTTTTCCTCGGCAACGCTAACGAATGCGGTGGAAAGTTCGCCGTTCAATTTATTAACAGAACCGGTAGCGATGTCATACATGAATATTTCTTGTCCTTCTTCAGATGACCTACGAATTGCACGTTATAAGAATTGTAATTGAGTAAAAAGCGGTATATAATTGATAAAATATAAGCTATTGATGTTAGTATTGTTCGAAATAACAAAATCATTTCGACAAAATTAAACAAATTCAGCAGAAGCACTATCTACAAGCGATTTAATGGGTCCGGCCAATGTCCAACCATTTGCAGTTTTCATAAATCAGGTCATGTTCGCCAGCCATAATAATAAAGGAGAGGAAGCCATCTTTTAGATGTTCACCAGGAAACGCATCCTGCATAGCTCCATGCCTGGCAACAGATTCAGGCTCTTAGAAACAGTAACGGAGCGTAAACTGTTAGTACCCAGCACGTGGATCACATATCTCAACGTACAAAAACAGACTTTGTTTCCCCCTGATCAATTAACCATCAATCAGATTTCACACATTGCGATCGACGTCAGACACTAATCCAGCATTTTGGATGTCCGAACTTTTCGAGGAGGCTCGATGCATTATCTTATTGAGGCCAGATAATTTCTATCAACTTTTCTTTTCTAGCTAAGAAGAACTCAAGACATTGCCCATCATATGATCTGTTTGCTTCAAGAAAAATTCCCCAACTTGGTTTATTAGTTGGCAAAACTGACAGCTACAATTTAGTAACTGAAGAATATTTAAAATCACCATATAAGCATAAAAGTAAAATCAGTGAAAGTTAGAGTCAAAACGAGTGGGAATGTACAAAAGAACGGAGAACGGAGACTAGCAAAGCTAAGACATTACCAGCATTAGCATTATGCTAATGTATATAGCTTGCTTACAAATTTTACAGTGGTGATGCTAAACGGTGTCTTTGATATCACCACATATGTACATCGCTGAAACCAGATTATACCAAGTTGAGATGCTGGCAGGCAGTCTACAGGGTTTTTTTTGCTAAGAAGATATCATACAAGACTGTTGTCCTGACGCTTGTCTGCTTTTTCTGCATCATGGGAAATTATGCCACCTACCATTATGCCGATGGAAACATTTTATCTGTCAATAGAGACAGGCAGTTCAGAGCTAAGCAGCTTTATCACCTATTTTATTTTACGCATTCCGATATTGGTAGAAACCAAGCAAAAAATTTGTGATTTTGACGGAGTATGCCATAATATGACAAGGTTGAGCAAGGTCTTATGCGTTGCTTGAATCTCGCAACAACCGCACATACGAGTACATTGACCCTCCCACCAGCTCTTCACAATACATGTATGCTCATAAGAACCACGTTATATCTTCGCCTTACAGGTGGACACATATTCCACTAACGTGAGCTACAGTGTGAAGTTAAAGCCCTCTATGAAAATGTTGATTTTTGGAGCCGTCCGTGAAGCCATTAGCCATTCTCTGGCTGAAGCCAACCCTTAGGTAGGGAATTGTTTATAACTATTGCGAAACAATAGTCGACACTTAAGGCCAATGAGAAAAGCCACGCTTATCAGAAAAGGGATCTATTTAAAGGGACAAATCTATATATTTAATCAGAGGAACCTTTTGTTTGGCTCATAGGATCATACGGTGAAAACACCGTCCGAAAACTCCTTTCGATCAACATGTTTTCGTCTGGATTAACTCCATAAGGAAAAGAAATTTTGATGCCATTTAATGCAACTTGAGTTGGTTTTCTTCTTCTCGTAACATATAGTATATCCATAATCTAGGTCATCTTTAAAAGGGTTGATTGCAAGACCGTCCTTATTGCGAAAGTCGCTGATTTTGTCAGGAACTGTATTTGAATATCTCTATGCTTAGCTACTGCTAAGTTTATTATTTCGCAATGTAAATCCAATAAAATAATTGTAAAAAACGTTAATTTTATGACCACTAAAAGGAAAAACAGGGGTCACTTCGGATAGGTACAGCCCATTTTTCCAGATCAAAAGATAAAATCACAGGTCCTGAAACAAAAACAAAAAACAAACCAAGCGGATCGCTCATGAAGTATTGTAATATTCACAATATCCTCGACTTCCAATACAAGAATGCGCAAACAACGTTTATGTCTATGGTTTCTACAAAGGTAACGATCAACAAGCAAGATTGGTATATCTGAGATGTTACCCTGGTAGGGCTGCCCCAAATGGCAAAACATTTATGAAAACATTTTTCAGTTTGAGTAGGACAGGAGCAAAGTGGAAAAGGTTGAGAGACTCACATTATGCTTTACCGGAAGCCGCTTATATTGCGTTTGGACTTCTTGCAATTACATTCTGGAAAGACACTTTGCGGAAGACAACTTTATTTGTCGGATTCTATGAATGGATGAGTCCCAGCTCATCAGGGATGGAATTATTAATTTCCACAATTTGCATTACTTTCCACCTGAGCAGAAAGTAACCCCCACTCCATGAGACACAACTTATGTTGGACAACGTCAAAGTGTAGTAAGGTAGTAACAAACTGATCGGAGCCTGTTGACTTCCTCCAAGGCTTAATTCGAATATCTACCTCTAATTTTTGTGAATTAAATTACCAGAGCTACATATTAGGTGATATATGTATGTACCACTGCAACAAAGAATAGCCACTGCGTTCTAACGGGATGATGCCACGCACACTACGGCCATGCAGTTAAAGAGTCATTAGATCTCGTGTAAGAAATTTCGTGGATTGTGCAGAATGGATCCATTCTGTAGCCTCCAAGGTCTCCGCAATTGTCCCCAATGGGTTTTTATTTATGAGGTCGGATAAAGGATATTGTTTAATCATCAGAAATAATAACATTGGACTTAACGGGACAGCTGCGAAAATCCAAAAGGAATTGGAAAGAATGGACATTTTTAGAGCCTTTCAAAGGCGAGCTCTGACGTGCATACAAAGCAATGGTTTGCACTTTGAAAAAATTATATGATGCAAGGTTTGATGGAAAAAATAAAAATACGGATGTGCAATCAATATTTGTAATTTTTTTTTCTCACCCACGATGCCTGAAATGTTACCTAAACTCGACTATATCTTTGATTGAGCTGGGAGTGATATCTTCTGCCTCGAGTCATGGCTTACATAGAAGAGGTAGACGTGTTCTGCTTAAGCGGTTATAGTGGCAAAGGATATACTCTTGTTGGTAAAAAGTTGTTGGCTTGTCTGTTATCTTCAGTTTCTGTTCAGTAATGAAATGCCTTTGTCTTCAGTCAGTTATTTATATGATAACCGGCAAAATGGTCGTGGCACTATGAATGTTGAAGACGAACCTTTTCTAACAAATTCGTCGGCTCTTTCATTACCATCATTACCACTGTGAATTGGCACCCAGATTAAATGGACTGTATTGGTGCTGGCTAGTGTTTTAAGGAGCAAATGTAGTCCCAGACAATTTATTGAGCTTATCTCAAAAGGGTTGATAGTAAGTAGTAGAGTTTTGCAGTCAGAGAGAATATAAATGTCGTTGCTGGTGGCAGATCTGTTTAAGTTCTGCAGAGCTCTATTGCGTGTATCTCGACTTGAAATATAGAGATGTTACTGTCCATACTTGCGTACAATGAGGTATGGGGAGTTTCTCCATATATGAATGATCCAACTCCTTCTGTTGATTCACTGACCCTTTTAAACAGGGGTTTATTCTGTTCCCAGTTCTGTCGACCAGGGAATATAACCTTGAAGTTGTGGTTGAAGTTGTACTTTTGCAGGCAGTTATATGTAAGGGTAATTCTTAATAGTTCTTAATTTCTGCTGATTGAACTCAGGATGAACTATTTTGGAGTTATTCTCATTCACTGAGATAAGTATTGTATGTAGGCGTTAGCCAAAGCTTCATTCTGTATGTGGAGATGAAGAGGTAGGAAGTTCAACAGAACCTCTAATGCTGCGGTGGGTGCTGTTTTCATCACACCCGTAGCACACACACAGGCAAGTCTTTGAAGTTTGTTTGGTCCAGCCCATGTGGACTTTTATTTTTTTTTTGCCACCATATTGAAGATCCATAAGTGGGTATAGGTCTAGCAAGGCGCCAGTTTTTACCCAGTAGACTTTTGCGGGTCCATAGAGAAATCCTAACTTTTCTATGGTTTGTTTTTTTATATGTGAGTTTCAAGTGAGTTTTTGATCACACCAAAAATTGTTGGATCATTAAGTTGTGTTCTTTTTGGGGTTGAAGTTTAGGCCCACATCTTGCACCAATTAGCAACAAGGTTAAGTGCCTTCTGGTAGAGTTGCGAGATAGTTTCTCTGAATTCACCTCTGATAAGGATGGTAATGTCGTAAGAGTATCCTTGGACATAGAATCCGTCGTTGCTGAGTACCTTTAGCAGTTCGTTCACTACGATAGGGGAGAGAACGCCACCCTGGGGCAACCTTTCACAGCCGATATTTCTACCTTTAATAAGTCAAAATTGTAAGTTTTTAACAAAAAACTAGATTGTTTGGTCTTCAATAACCTTGACACTCTTCGCTTGTTACCATACACGTGTAAATTTGAAGGAAGTTATTCTCAATAGGAGTCGAAAAATGGTTGTATTTTTCTAATTTCTACCAAGTTGTCTTCCTGTGCTCCACTTCGTATGAGCCAACAGTAATGAAGCTAAAGGGAGTAATAAAATAGAGAATATCTACAGCTACGATTACCATATTTTGGTAGACACTAGCAATCAGTTTGAAGGACTGATTCACAAGTAAAAGAATTGGTGAGCTCAGGAGGATATGCATAAAGGACAGTTCAGATGGAGCCCCAAAGCCTGTTCGGGGTTAATTTGTTAAAATCAATAAGGAATATATCGTTAACGGCCGATTCAAAAAATTATCGTCCCTCACTGCTCATTTTATTATGTTGTGTGGGATCCAAACATCCATATATATGAAGAGATTTTATCCTTCAGAAGTTTGCTTTTTCACCGAAATCTGGGTTACTATTGCTCCATGACACTGAATTCCAAAACCAACCAAATATTCCCAATGTTACAGACTTTTGAAAATGAGTCTAACTAACCAAACCCTCAACGCATTAGTCCAGATGCCTGAGGTACCTTTCAGAATTTCATTACCACATGCTGCTGGTCATCAAGAATTGCCTATAATATCCTCAAGAGCCTTATTACGATTAATATTTCCTCTGTCTCACTTTAGAGCCTAATGGATTTAGAGCTGAAATATGGAATGTAAACCAAGATCACACTTGGCAACATCCAGTATGCATACAACGCAAGTCGTAAACGCACAATGGCCCGCTTAATATACCTATACATATTAGCTTGACTACTTCTTCGAATAACGATATTTTTGATAAAACTGAATTTGGCTGCTATAAGCAAGTGTACTTAAAAATAGGGCCTCAGCTTTAAACAGGGTGCCTAGCTGCCTAAAGCCTAATTTTTCAATAATGGTTATGCTCTCGCTGCAGTTTCATGGCAGAACACATCGCTGGACACCGTTACAAGATGCCCGGATAAGGTTGAATTTTCTGTACATCTTGAGTTGAACCAATCTGTCAGTATATTATGTTCTACAATGAACAATCATGACAAGTGACCATTGTTCTATGTTGAGAAATACCTGCGAAGCGAGAGCAATAGACGGACGAACGCTCTCAAGGTTGCTCTTTTTCAGCTAGTCTATTTAATTTTAGTTAAAATGGCAGAGTTCTGTCCGATAAACCGCTTTTCAAAAATAAATACACAGCCTTAATGGACGGGAATGTCCAAATGCTGGGCCACATCGAAGGCAGAGACAATAACACTAAAGCAAATAGGGATATCAAGAGTCTGGTTCAAGATGGGAAGAAAGACTAGACGATCGAAGGCAGCACAAAAATAACTCAATATCTTACAAACGTAGCAACGTATCCTGACATAAAAATCAGAGGCTGGTACTTATACCAGATATCGTTCAAAACTGGGGCAATGATATGTTAAAAGCGATGGTCGGCTTCTAACTATTTAGAACTGGCTGCCAGAACATTTAGTTTTATGGAAGTGAATACTACAACTTACTTTGCGACCAACAGTACCACCGACTGATTATCTACATCCGAATGTGATTCTTTCTCGAGCCACTTCCTGAAATTTTCACTGGTTGGCTTCTTTATCAGCTGCTTGATGATGTCACCTGAAATAAACTTAACCTCCTTTGAGTCGGCAGTATCTCTTTCACTACGTGCATCGCCAGCTTGCTCACGGTCAAGTCCTTGTAAGTTGTCCACAGGAGCTAAAACCACAACACTGGCCACTTTCTTTCCCTGCAATTCCTCAACATCGGGAATAGGAAACTGTGCACCGTTAATTTTGAGTGGAAGGTATCTACTGTACTGTCGATCAGTCAGATCAACTGGTGGAACTACCGTCGAATCTGACTTGATGTACTTGTCTGTTACACTCTTCTCATTGTTTGAATTGAATTTCACGACTTTCAGATCGACATTCTGTCTCTGCGGCAGAGTTTTGGTTTCCTTCACCTTTTCGATTTGCTTTTCTGCCAGATTGACACTGTCACCGTTAGTTTTGACAACTGTCAACACTTTATTTGACTCTGAAATCTGAGCTCCACCACCAGCACCATAGAAATGTTGAAGATGCTCTGCTGGTAGATTCTCCAAAGCTATGTCACCAACTTTGTCATAGTCCAGGACACTGATGTCAGCATTGTCCAAAATTCCTGAAGTCAACAACTGTTGTCGGAGCTCATCAGGGACTTCATCGGGTAATTCCAGTGAAGCTTTGGCGGCATTTTTACTTGTCGTCGATGATGCCGGAGTGGTACTTGTTGTGGTCGAGCTTGTCTGGTACTGGTAGTTATTCTTGGGCTGGATATTGACATTATCCTTGGATAACGTGTTCTTCCGGTGTTCGAGTTCTTTGAAAACATCGGAGTGTAGAGTGGACACACTAAACTGGGAAGACTGTGACTGGCGAGGTTGTTGGTGGTAGAATGTCTGTAGCTTGGGCTGTGAATTTGGAATGATTTGTGGTTGGCTTCCGGACGAAATGAACTGGGATTGAGGCTGTTGGTTTTGGTTGTAGAAGCTCGTCGATGGCATAGGTGTCACAATCTGAAGCTGTTGGCCATCATTTGTCTTTACATATTGCGGCGCCGGGGTTGATGACTGATATTGCAATGGATTGGGCGAGCTAACAAAACTGTTGAACTGCTGTCGTTGAACTCCAAAATCACCATTGTTGTACTGACCAGAGATTGTTGACTGAATGGAGCTTGGAGGTGTGGTTGGTCCTAAATTTGGAGCTGGGATATCGTGAATAGCTTGGTTCCCTCCTATGTAAGAACTGTAACGATGTCCATCTGAAGTTTCAGTTATGTGTTGTTCATATTTGGGGATGGCTTTAAGTAGTTCTGTTTCCTTAGATGGCCTAACGTCGAAAAGGTTGTGCAATTGATCTAGACCAAGATTTGGGGACGGGCTCTGGCTAAAGGAGCTATACTGAGGCTTATGGTTGTGAGGAAGTGGATTGTAGCTTTGTTCTGGTCTGGGATTTGGACTCTTTTGAACTTGAGGCTTTTGGTATCGATTGCTGATATCGTAAGGTGACCCTTGCGGTGGAATTGGGCTTGAGAAAGCAGGCTTTTGTAGGAATGACTGTGGGCGACTATAAACTGGAGCTTGCGACAAAGAGGGCCGACTTGAAGCGTCTTGCTTTATGGTACCGGGAACTGGTGTAGGACGAAACTTGATAGGTTGATAGGATGCGGGACTTTGTCGTGGTGGAAAATCAGGACTGTTTGGTGGTACAGTTGGAAAGAAACTAGGTTGCTTCGCTGGCTGTGAGACTGGTTGTTGCTGGTAGTGCTGTAGATGAGATGATTGTTGGGGTTGTAGAATGGGTTTTTGCTGGTATTGTTGTTGGTGATTTTGTTGACTGTATTGGAAATGTGGTTGCTGTTGCTGCTGTTGCTGTTGTTGTTGCTGTTGCTGTTGATGCTGTTGTTGTTGCTGTGGCTGTGGCTGTGGCTGTGACTTTTGTTGCTGCTGTTGATGATACAAATTTTGCTGCTGATAGTTTTGATATTGGGGAGCTGGCGGAAGGGGTGTTGAAATCGACGGCCGCTGGTATTGACTTGGAGGCTGATTCTGATTCTGATGATAGAAAGGCCTCTGTTGCTGCTGCTGTTGCTGATATTGTTGCTGTTGTTGATTCTGTTGTTGTACATTGGAAAAGTGTTGAATTGGCTGTTGCCCCTGTGATTGTGGTTGGGGTTGATAATTTTGGAAATGTTGATTTTGGTGTGGTGCTTGTGGTTGTGGTTGCGGTTGCGGTTGCAGTTGCGGTTGAGGCTTAGGCCTGAAGGACGCCAACGCCTGTGCTTGAGGAAGCTGCTGCTGTTGGAGTGATGGTTTGAAGTCTGGTTGAACGTTATAATTTTGATAAAATGAATTTTGGAATCCTTGATACCCATCTACTGTTGGTCTTCGTGAATCAACAAAGTCAGCTCTAACATTAGCAGTTGGTGCTGGTTTTGGAGGGAAATTAACACCCTGAGGTAGGGCAACAACTGATCTTTGAACACTCTCAGCATCGTGTTCTTGTAATTCGTGACCAGATTGTGATTTATCTTCTGAGCCGAATGTCACATGAATTCCACTGTTGCTATGGAATTTCTCAGAATCCGGATGGATAATTGTACGTAGGGTGGTTGTCTTTAATGGAGGGATCGGTGTTACAATGGTCGGGTAGTGGATAATTTCTTCTTCCTCTTCTGTGCCTTCGTTTTCATTGTTGTTGAGAGATGCGATTGGCTCCTCTAAGTGCAGTTTATTGTTTTCGTCCTTTTTATACTTTACATAGTAAACATGGACTTTGTCCTTTTTCTTCTTTTGAATTAGTGGCTTTGGCACTTCCGTGGGTATTGTTTCGTTACTGTCTTTGATGATGATTTCGATAATCGGCTCGGGAGCTTCCAAGTATCGAGGGTATTGAGGATATTGACTATATTCGGGAAGATGGTTTGACGAATCTGCAAATGAATATTGGCCTACGAAGGAAAAGTTAGTTAAAAAATAAATGTTATGTATATTATTCGGTACTTGCCTGCGGCACTTTGTCCATTATACAAGCCATCTTGAGAATAGAAAGATCTAGCATCGGAAAAACCCTCTCTTCGGGTTGGAAAATCAACGCTGTAGGAGAAGCTCGGGTATTCAAGGTTTGAGAGCGTTCGTTTACCTCTGTTCTCTCCAGGAGTCGAGGACTTCTGCCCTTTAGTTGCTGACACCTTTACAGTGGTTTCTTTAGGGGATTCTTTTGCTACTGTACCAGTGGATATAGAAATCCCAACCACCTGAAAATTCAAAAATAAATGTATAAGCAGTCTATCAAGATTTAAAAAAAAAAACATAAATTTAAGTGTAATCTTCTAGGGGTATACCACTCTTCCCATTCTAATATTTAAGGACACTACAATTTAAGACAATATAATAGACAACCCATAAACATTCTTCTAAAACCGGTTTGAAAGAAGGCTGCCAAAGGATTCTCGCACAAAGGATTCCGGCACTGAGACGGACCTTATCCAAACACCGGAAAATGCTTGTCAGTTTAGTGCCTCTGTAACTTGGTAAATTCATTGTTGGATTTGAACACATATGCCGAACCAGATTCAGTTGTCCGCTTGGACGAACCTCCTTAAAGATTTGACCTAATCTTCATCAGTGCAAAAGCATCTGGATTCATCAAAGTTAGAAGTTGCCTCGGGTAGAGAATGGATCTATTCACTCAGTTTCTTTAGGAAGAATCTTTTATGCTGGGTGCAAATTTTTCTGTAACTAACTCTGGAGTGGGCATTTAGCCACTTAGTTCGTTTGCGATCCGTGCAACACCAGCAACAGTTCTAGTGGCCGAGAATTCTACGAATCTTTACAAAACTGAGGGTTGGACTATTTCCGCCGATGATATGAGAACTCTGGTGTACAATACCACCTGTTGAAATTGGTACTGGTGCAAAAGAAGCAAGTTGTCATATAAAGTGATGCATTCAACTCCTCGTTGTTTTAAGAAATTTTTGTTTATTGTCATACTTAGCGGTTCTGCTCTGTGTATGCCTTTTTATACTTCAATAAAAGTACTTTCCTGATTGAAAACTTATCAAGAAATTTCCAAGTATTACTTCGGGTTTTCCCGGCTTCCTTCAGAATGCCGTAATCCTGTATGAAATCATTCGATTTAGAGCGGCGCTTAGAAATGTGAGAACAGTCGTTCTCCTTTTCCTTCATCGGAATAGACAGTCCCACAAACTTTCTTATCTAGAAGAGAGATTCATATTAAAATCACTCAAACCTTCAGAACAGATTCCTATATACTTTTCCTAAGTACTCAATAGGCCAATGGGAAATACTATGCAAATATTAGGTACTGAACGGGAACTCAAAGAAGCCTTGAAAAATTCTCATTGACGGTCTCAAACTTCTCTAATCATCCATTATACTTCTTGTTTATATTTGTAATCTTTTTCAATGGTGACCCTCAGCCTTTCATAGAAACATGAGTAAACAACACAATTGTAAAGTGAGCACAGTACCAGCATCTACGACATCAGCGCCGAGTATCTGTAGCCTGGTGCAAGGGTAGTCGCTGGCCTTTTAGAGACAGAGGAAAGTATTCATTTAGCTGAAAAGCACCCTGGAGAGTAATGCTATCTGCTTTTATATTTACAAGAAACCCAACTGCTAATTGATGCCCTAACCGAAGACGTAGGCCGTACTAACTCAGGTTCGGTCCTGAGGGATTCTTTCCTTAGTCTGACCTGCAAGTTCATCGGCGATGAACTCATATCTCGGTATCCTATTGTAACTTGGAGTGTTGCTTCCAGCATTTGCGCCTTCAACTCAACACCTCTTAGGTGGTTCATCAATTCTCTCAGTCAAAAGCAGCGCTCTAACCGACAGCCAAGTTCAACCATAAAAGGCTGAGAATTGTTGAAACTGTATCTGAGCCTGCGTGGCTGTTAATGACGAAACTGCTGAGTGTCCTTTAACATGGATGGGGCCAGCAGCGCAACAGTCAAATTCGTAGCGAAGTGCTTGCCTTACCTCCCGGTGGTGGTCACCGGTAACTGCTGAGTAAACACTTACTCAAGCAGGCTAAAATTACAAGGGCATGTCCGGTCGGTAACATTATACAGGTCTACGCTGTCATAGGACTCTCAACCCTATATGGAAGAGATTCAAATATGTGACGAACCAAATAACTGTCTGGGATAAAAATAGACTCATTTTTGACGACACTAGCAAACGCCTAAAGGACAATGACCTTCGGACATGCATGTGGAATGTTCAACCCTTAAAAGACCACGTACACCCGAACAATTAGCAGAGGCCTTTGACTGCTATCACGCAGACATCACCGCCATCCAGAAAGTGCGATGGGATGGGTCGGACATAAGGAAAAGAAACAGAGCTTATTCAGGTGTAGATGTGATATTTCACATTCACATACAGTAGATTTAGGCAAAAAGTCTTGAGCTTACACATGTGCGACGCTAAAACCGTGTATGACGATTTCACCGCCAGGTTAGGAAAGGAGCACATCTTTGGTAGGACAGCTGGTAAGCATAGCCAACACGACACCACGTCTGCCAACGGAAGTACGCTTATTGACTTAAGAGTGGGACGAGTTTAATACTGTTTCTCATCTCAATATGCACAAGGGGTTATGTCGGTCTCCGGACCATGTAACCCTAAATCAAATTGATCACATTGTGATAGGCGTATGGCATACCTCTAGTGCTCTGGACGGCGGACCATTCTGGGCAGCAAACATTGACACGGATCATCTTGTTGCAGCCAAGATGCGAATGCGGATTTCCTAAGTGCCACAACAAAGAAGAACTACTGTGAAAAGATATAACGTAGAAAAGCTGCAATCGCAAGAGACCGCCAGAATCTCTGCCGAACGTGTATCCCGAAGTCTCTCAATAGCTTTTATGCTGCCAGCATCAAGTACCGAATACCAGTGGCAACGCTGCCAACGTGATATCAGAGACGCCGCAGACGTGTGCTGGACTTCACCCGACTACCACCTAGAAATCCATGGTTCGACGAAGAATGCCGGCAGGCACGTGCAGCTAAACGTGAAACATACAAAGCCGCGCTGAAGCGAAGCACGATAGCCGCTCGTGACCTCTACATCCAGAAGAGACGGGGAGAACATGGGCTTTTCCAGAAGAAGAAAAAAGATCACAAGAAGCGAGCGATCGAAGATATTGAAAGGTTGTACTCTAGGAATAACGTACGGAAGTTTTACCAATGGGTAAAAAGAATGTGTCATGGCGGTATGAGCCATTCAGAAGCCTGTAGAAATGAAGAAGGAAAACTTGTAGTGGAGTCAGAGTCGGTGCTGAGAATATAGAAAAACTTTTTCTGCAGACTGTACAACGCGATGAAGCACAATATCCCTCCTTCAGGCAGAATAGACCATTCAGCTTAGATGATGGTAGCCAGAACTTCCATCCATAAGATAAAATCTTACAATCAGCTGGACCTGACGGCTTACCGGCCGAGGTACTCAATGCTGCTGGAAATGACTTTGTGAAGAGCTGATGAATTGAATCTCAGGACCAAAAAAGAAGACCCCTTCAACTGCGCCAACTATAGAGGTATAAGTCTCCTCAACATCGCATACAAGATCTTATCTGTCATATTGTGTGAACGTCTGAAGCCCTTCGCCAACAAAATGATTGATCCCTATCAGTGCGATTTCAGAACAGGAATGTCCACAATCGAAAGGAAAGTTCACACTCCGGCAGATCCTGGAAAAAACTCAAGAAATCCAAATCGATACCCGCTACCCTTTCATCGATTTTAAGGCCGCATATGACAACATTTATAGAGACCAGCTATATAGACATCCCTGCCAAACTCGTCCGTCTATGCAGAATAACTATTGAGAACGCTCGCTGGTTGGTAACGATTTAGCCCAGATTTTTTATGTCGAAAAGCATGAGAGACGTACTCTCATGGGACTTCATTAACATCATACTTTATCATGTCTTTACCGGTAAATGAGAGCAAAACCTAGTAAATGCACACAAGAAGAGACACACAGCATCGACGAATTGGACAAAACCTTATAATCGACAGCTATAACTTGAAAGTAGTAAGGGGCTTTGTTTTACCTTGGTTTTGCTTAAATTCTGCCAACAACACTTCAATAAAACAAAAAAAAATTACTTTTGCCAATGGTTATTTCTTTGGGCTAAAAAGGCCCTATCTCGAAACACTAAGGAGATTCTATATACGACACTGATCATCTCTGTGCTACTTTATGGCGCAGAAGCATGAGCCCTTTCGAAAGCTGGTGAAGATATCCTCAGTTTTTTTGAGAGGAAAAACCTTCTAAAAATGTTCGTTCCCGTTTGCAGTGACGGACTTTGGAGGAGAAGATTCAATGACGAACTCTACAAGCTGTACAGCGAAATCGACCTAGTCGTAAACCTGCTCATCAGTCACCTGACATGGCTAGGACATGTGGAGCCAATGTACACCAATGTTGTGGCCCACACAGAGACCTAGAAACTAACCTGGAGGGACAACGTGGTAAAGGAAGACCTCACCTTAGATGGTACGCACTAGCAGAAAGGGACCTCAACCGACTTGAATTGTGCAATTGGAGGCAGTTAGCTAAGTATCGGAGTCGAAAGCTCAACAACTTCTGCGTCAACGTCTAAATTGACGGGTGGTTATGGTAGCTTGTCGATTAGAGCTTTCAAAATCAGACGCCACGACGGTCTCGGTCAGAGAAACAACGAGTAAACTATCGTCATTGCGAATACATACCGCCTATCGTACATGTTAACACTTTAATGTCGAGTCGGGACGGTTTCTATCCCATCATTCCTGCATTCTTTCAAGAAGTCAAAGATTACTTAAGCATTACCAGCGTGGTAAGGCGGCCAAAGTAGAACAGGGTATCTGTACTGGTTACCAGTGAATGCAACTGAAACATATGCCATGTGTACTTAACCAACATGAAAGAGTAAAAACTTATTTCGCCTTGTACCTGAGAGATAGAAATCCTTACGCTATAATTATTTTATATCGAGTTATTATATGTATTTATATTTTTTATATTATATCTTTCTCCACATCAAATTCAAAGTATCTCACGAAAGAAAACCCATTCGTTGTTTGTTTACGTTTTACGGCACCTTGCCATTATTCACACCCCGCCTTTGACTATTCAAGTCCTTAAAATCAACAATGTAAATTGACACACTTATCGATCCGTAAGAAACGCAAAATCGTGCTACCACTTAGCTCAGACGCGCAATTATGTCATTTCTGACACTCAATACATTTGGATGTATCGACAATAGCCCGATGATGGTTCCACTGTTAACAACAAACAATTTGCTTTGCCGAACGAATATCGGGATAACGAAAGCGTGCCAAGTGAAACTTAACCGACTACGACTCCGAGCGCGTGTGAGTATGGGTAAACACATTGTGAAAATTATAAAAAAAAATGAAAATAATAACAATAATGGTAATGATAATTTATAAATTTGGGTAACTGGCACTTTCCATCCAACTTGTTTAGTCTGTGCACCAAATTGAATTTGTACGGCTATACCAGCATGCTCGTCTTTACATATTTGATATGTAAATATTTCTATGTTGTCATTGAACCCGTATTGTTGAAATTTACGAGTAATTTCAATTTTGAATCGTGGAGCAGAATCTCAATGAAGGTGCCAATCGATTGGCCGTAGTGGAAAGTCAAACACAAAATTCCATCCATAGCGGACTAACCGTAGCTCACTAAACCTTTTACTGTGTCACATATTGAGAAAGTTGCTGGAAAAGAAAAGGAAATCGGAAGTCTGGAAACGAAAGCGAAGGTGCGGCAAAATTCACCGACAAATGACGGTTAGATCTTTTATATTTGAATGTAACAATGACTTGTAAGTTCATATTTACATATGTACACACATATATCTATCGAATGTATTGTATTTTACGTGTCAACTGCGTCAATAAAAGCGGTTCCATTTCTTTATGAATTTTTGAATAAGCAATTCTAAGTTGCCACATTGGGGTTTTGGAATTTAAATAAGTACGCGATGCGTATCAGTTCGAGCCAAAAAGATAGTTTTGTAGAAAACCACCATGCTCAACTGAAAATTCAGAAGCGTAACTTACCCAGCCTATATAGCAGGATTTTCTTGTTGAATACAAAATCCTTCTAGAGAACGTGGGTGTTAAAAAAACGCATCTCGAGGTTGGGATGTTTAAGGGGTTTTCAAAGCTGAGTAGTTGACTTTTTGTGCCAAACTTACTCTCACCACCTAAACTGAAACAATTCTGAGATCAAAATTTTCTTGCCGCAATTTTTCAATTTTTGGCAACATAGAACACCAACTTTGATCATAGCGACAACGGGATAACAGAGACAGCCGCATCAATTTGCGTTGACTAATATAGTATTTTGTTAACACTGGCACAGACAGCCTGCAGAGTTATAAGTCTTTGTTCATTTAGCAAAAAGTCTTAAATTCTCGACATAAAAACGGACAAAAATCCGCATCTAAGCCAAATTCGGAAATACAAGCCTGTTTTGCGCTCATGCCCCTTCTTAGGATAAGGATCACAGCATCAAAGATGAATTCTATGCCCTCCTAGACAGAACATGTGCTCTGGCTATGACTCCAAAATTGTGCCAGGAGACCTAAATTGTAAGGCTGGCTAAGGAAGCCAGATCATCGGCAAACACAGCCTGCATAACATAATTTCCGACAATGAGTTCAGGTTTTAAGAATTTAAGATAGCCTTTTAGTAGTTATCATATGGTTCAAACATCTCAACATCAACATCTCAACATAAATGAACTCGGCTATCCCCTGATTAGTGAACCGCCAACCAGATTAATCACACTGCAATCGACGCTAGACACTCCGTCAGCAATGTAGGCCTGTACATTTACCTATTAACAACCTTCGGAGGGTTATTAAACACTTCTCGCTCTCCATTTACGTTGACGACAGAAATTTTGCCTAAAGCTATTTCTTCTCCCCAAGACTTCTTCAAGCAAACACACTCGTAGATCTGTTTTCAATCAGGTGCCTCAAAAACTGCTTGGAATTTTATATCGCCAAATGCCAATTTAATACATTCTCACGTAAATGCAATCGATCTCCTCCCCGACTTTATTTTCTCTATGGTCAGCCTACTCTGGTTTAATCTTTTCAAGTATGCCTATATTCGACAGCGAGCTTAATTTCCGTTTGGAGATCGATAAGATGATCCTTCATCTTGGCTTTATTGCCGACCAGATCTCTCTGTGTTACTTTTATTTGCCCCCTACTTGAGTATACCAGCCAAGCTTGGTCGAGTTCATGTTTTCCGAATTGAGGGTGTTCAAAACTGATTCCTCCAATTTGCTCTCCGTATCCTACCCTGGAACGACTTTTAGCTCCCTATCTGGACAACTCTATTTCCTTCAATAATAACCGACGTTATTTACGTTGTCCTCGTATATTCTGATATATCTGCCGGTTCATCGTCAAATGGTCCCAATGAACCAATCTCCCCTATGCTGCGGAACATCAACGCATCAGTGATTTCGATTTCAACCGCATCACTTCCGGCCTTAAACTCGACCTCCTTAACCATTTCCCATAGTTTTAAGTTTAGTTTTGCTAAATCTTAGTGTAAGCTTGTATTGAGCCGAAAATTTAGTGAGCGGCCAAACAAAAGGCATATAAAGCTGCGCAGAACGACAGCTGTAAGGGCACGAGAAGCAGACAGTATAACGACGATCATAGTTAAAATACGGCCTTTATTGGTCTGGATGTAATCAGATTGGAGACATGTACCAGCACCGTTTGTCCGATCCACAAGAAGGGAGACCCTTTAACTGCGTCACCATCTTTTCTGCCGTATTATGTTATGGTATTAAACCTTTCATGAACTATCTGGTTGGTCCATATCAATGCGATTACTATCGATCAAATATTCACACCCGGAAATTTCAAACTCGGAGAATCGGGACCGTCAATGCCGTTCTTAACATCGCCCTAGAAAGAATCGTGAAAAACTCACGATATTTTCTAAATTCGCACAATTGATGAGATTGGGCGAATACAGCTTGCCGTCAATGAAACTTTTTTGAGTATTGAGACTGACGTATTGGTCTGACGGTAAATACGAGTTCGTGTGAGAACGTCTACGAACGTCTGAGTTAGGTGGGCCCTATTGCGCGAACAAACACCCCAGAACCGGCCCAAAGAGTCTTCGATTCTAACCCCGAGAGACGACGCCGAAGAGGACGACATCATTTAGGGTGGCGCGTGCAAGCGGTAGGACCTGAACAAACTTGGAGTGCGCGACAGATGTCTCTTGTGTTTTGACGTGAACGCTTGTAGTTCCTTTGATACCAATTTGGAATCCATGTTGAGGGCACGGGTTCCACCCTTGGTATGAGTCGAGGCCGACCTAAAACCTCTTGCCTATCTTAACGTCACTGCACTCAGTACACTCCGGCGGCCCTGACTCCCACGGTACTTATTCTTAAAAGTCCCGGTATGAACTACCGATAGTTCTGCCCATCAACATGACCTTAATGACTGGCAGCATGTAGTGTTACTGGTCAAACCATAGCAGTCTTCGGTGGCGTCAATCGGAAAACCTTTACGATAAGACCAATGTTTGCTCTACCCCGGTTTATTATTAGATAAAGCAAAGCCTGGATAGTTAGGTGAGGGCCCGGAGTACGTGACAATAGTTAGCTTGTGAGAGATCGCGCTGACTGAAGCGGCTTGTTGGTTGATACTCTAGTTCAACCCAAGTTAATTTATTCGTTTAGCGGAATATGAAAGGCTAAAATATAAATGGTTATGGCTTTATGTTATTATTTGCCATATATGTAGTAGTGGCAGGGCTGAAAGATACATACTCGTATACACTTCCGAGTTTATTGTTTCATAACCAATAATACCAAAACGCTGGCGCAATGAAAGCTGTTAAATAAATGCAATTCTTGAGAAATATCCCCGGCCTGTTGACTTGACCTGATTGTTGTACGTAACGATCAATTTATTAGCTCTTCCCTAGCATAATTAGCTTCATAGTGCAGTTTCCTTCAAAAGTGTTCCACCTCCAAAGGCCATAAGTCTAGCCCCAATCTGTTTGGCGATGTTTACACTTCACGTAATGTTTACTTTCAAATTAATGATTACTAGCACGGTACACTACAGTACGCCACTGCTGCCATGTGTAACCACCACCATCTCCGTTTAATAGAGATCACTTCGAGTACTCGCAGTCTCTCAATTAACACTTCTCAAGCTCTAAACCGATTTTCGTGAAATGAATACAAAGAAAATAAATTGATGCCATACGAGAGGTATCCGCCGAGGCTCATGTAACCCTCATTGTTGCCGTATTTCAAACTATAATTTCCAGGTGTAATCATAAAGGTACCATCGTGGTCCAATTACTCGTGGCTCCGCATGGAGATCATAACTGGCCCATATAATCGACATACTCATACCTGTAACAGCTGTAAATGCGATCTTGCCTTACGTTTCCTTTAATCTGCCCCACCCTGCTGGTAAGTACATACATACCGTACATACCATATCTTTAGCTACATGGTGCACCTTCCATTGGCAGACCCCGCTTCAGGGGCCTGGAGACGAAGTAAGTGTGCTGACAACACGTCGATGTAAGGCCAAGTATTTGCTAGATAGGTAATTCCAATTTTTTTCATTTTTTTTTTTGCTGTGTTGACGTGTTTGTGCCAAAGTCTTGTGTAATCCCCGGGGGCGGTGAACAGTCAAATGCATGCTAATGAACTGAACGGTGTGCTCGAAACTCGAGTCAGAAATCCAAGAGATACAAAAACAAAACAAAAATTGCAAAAGTGAGTGGCTTTCACTTTTCTTTGGAAAGATTTTTGAGCAGGAAGTGTATTGGAGAGACTGCGACTGGGGCCGAGAGAATGTCGGTGCTAGTTGCGTCAGATATGTGATTGCAAGGTGTTGCTAGGCGATGAAGCGCAGTGAGCTGATAGTTGTCATAAACTCCACAGTCCGGTGGGTTAATCTAGAAGAGGTTTGTAATCTCTGTAGGTAATGTAGGTAAAATGCTGGCGCTCATATTCTCTTTTCTTTGTTTTAATTGATTTCGAATCCAGTATTCATGTTGTGTAATGGATATTTTCTCCATGCTAATTACTGCGTAATATTTAGCTTTTTTTTTGCTGGTTCTTTAACTGCAGAAATGTACTTTCACTTCCCTGGGGAAGTATTGATCACTGGCCATCTTAAATTCTTTTTTTTATGACTGAACGTATATAAGCTCAGGAAGTACTTTGAATTTGAAGGTTGTGCTGCATCAACAAATTTTATAAGAAAATGTACAAATCAATTGTAATTTCCCACTCTCATAGACTGTGACTTATGTATGAGTGTATCCTTTTCATTATCGGTAGGTTCGTGATTTCATGTTTTTAGCCGGAATCAGTTTTAAACCTACGCAGACTCGCAATTACTCAGATCTGACATCATAGTCTCACTGTCAATATTGCAACACGAGAAGTTGATGAGGCATACTCGTGCAAGAAAGACAGCTTTGATTGTCCTTCACAAGGTAAATACTGAAGAAGAGATGCTTAGTACAGAATCTGGAATATTTTGTCATCTAAACCGGATTATTCGAGCTTTTGTGATATGGTCGGCATCGCTGTACAGCCTGTACAGTTCTATGTTGAAACTCTTAATCCATTCTCTATTGATGCAAACGGAACCGAAAATTCTTCGAAGAATTTTTCGCTCAAAGCGACCGAGTCCATTTTCTCTGCCTTTATCACTGTTCAAGTTTCTGCATCGCAAAAGCAGGACTGGGATGATTCGGGGTATGTATAAAGTCTTTTTGGTTTCTCGTGTGGGTCTTACTACACAATTGCATTCTAAGCAGAGACAGGAAGCGATTAGTAAGAGTAATTTTTCTCATAATTTCGGCGCTGGTGTCGTTTTGGAGTTCGTAGCGGCGCCGAGGTAGATAAAGTGTGCTAACCTCAACTGTGTAGCTGTGTAGGCGTCGATATTATTATTTGCCGCCGAATACTGACAGATGTCTCTTGTGTTTTACGTAGGTAAAAGCCCGTGAGGGCTTAAGCCTACGGTGCGTCTTCGCACAAGATATCAAAACAATGCGTTGATAAGCGCCCTTCGGGTAGTACAAGTACAACCGCCAGTACCAGATTCGAAGTCGTGTGTAAGGCACGAACTTCCCCTTTGGTGAAGGGTCGAGGCCTATCTAATACTTCCGTCATTCTGTGGGTCATGGCACCCAATAGACCAGTTGGTTCCATAGTAATCCCATGGTCTAGCACAGGTCGTAGCAAACTACAACATATGCTAAGCCATGAGATGTCCAAGCTCCATTCGGTCTACTCTCCCCGCGATTTTGAGTATAAATACCTACAGCCACCACAATTCCTAGGTCAGGCCGGAACCATAGTGCCGGGGGCTCTTGACCTCCCGCGGTACCAGAATATAGCTTCCGGTCAAGCTTCGCAACCTTGAGGTTACTTCCAGTTGGGCACCTCACTGCCCAGGACTGGTGGCCTTGCAACAATAAATTTCTACAATCTTCCCGCTAGCTGCCTACTGCGCCTTCTATTGAATACTTTTTTTGCAAAACTGCGGGTTCTTTTGAACCGTACGGTATCATTGATAATTCCACTGACATCGTAGGTCTCACCATTAAAGGTGATACCCATAGCCTGCAAGTTCCTTATGTCAGCGTAATTGGGACACTCACATAGGACACGACACAGTCCTCATAAGTTGCTCCACATGAGCAGCTCGCAACCTCGCTAAGCCCCCTTTTATGCAAGAATGCATTAAGAGAGCCATGCCCGGTCAACAAAAAGCCCAGGCTGAGGTTAAAATTCCGTTCAGGAAAGATTCGCATGGTTAGCACATCCCTTAAGAAGCCGTAAGTAACCCTGCCATTTTCGCTAGCATCCCATCTAGATTGCCATCCAGATAGAACACATGCGTGTAGCAAGGTTTTACGCTGCTTCAGGGATAGGCCATCCACTTCTTCCGGGAAACCCAATCGCGCTCATTTAGAGGGAGACCTTTTCTGATCTTGAAAGCAATAACACGACGCATCACTTCCAGATCAAGAGGTGGCACTCCAAGCAACACCTGCATTGCTTCTGTGGAGACAGTGTGGCACACCCGTAAACAGCCAAGCAAGGCGACTCTTTGACAAGTCAAGATCCGCCTTCGACCATCAACAGTCATAACCCTGTCGTACCATACCGATGCTCCATATGTTGCACAGGCAACAAAAAGGCCATCGTATATGATACGAACAGAATGCCTGTTGAGTCCTCAGTCAGATCGCAAAATGCGCCTTACCTGGCCTACAGCACTCAGCATGCGTAGTCTGGTTCGAACCAGGTGAGGCATGAAGTTCATACTCTCACCCATCGTTATGCGCAGATATATGACCTCAGTCCCACATCTAATGCCAACGCCGTTCAAGCGTATCGCAGGAGCCCGACGTCTTACATTCAATTTGCCCTTGAGCTTCATTGAAACGGTCTTATCCTGCGACACACTTAACCCCACGCTCTCTCCCGTGGCCGAATACTGACAGCATAAACTTTCCTTTTTCGTCGTCGGCCGGTCGGCGCTTAGCCCTCTTTCGCCATTTATTTCAATCGCTCCACTGAAAGCTCGATGTGTTCTCCTCATGACGTCAGTATCGTCTGCATATGCAAGTAACTGAACATGCTTTTGACAGATGGTGCTTCTGGAGTTGATTTGTGAATTTCGCATAATTAGTTCAAGAACGATGTTGAAGAAATCACATGACAACGTATAGCCTTGTTTAAGTCCTTATCTGATATTGAACAACTCGCTTTTGTCATAACCGTTATTAACCGAGCATTCTCCATCGTCATCCTACATGGCTTGGCTTGAGCTTGGCCGGGATCCCACGGCTCTGTATGGTTCGTCTCTATAGATGCTGTCTTGTGCGACTTTGAAATCGATGAAGAGGTGATGTGTACAGGATTAGAACTCTTGTTGAGTTCTTGATCTTTGTTGTCTTTCCTGGCCTAAAATCACACTGTTAGCGGTCGATCAGACTATTTGCGGAGGGTTCTTGGCGCTCACATAATACGGCAGACAGGATTTTATATGAGATGTTATGGAAACGTATGCCCTTGTAGTTGGTCCAGTTCAGGTGATCTCCCATCTTAAGGATGAAATGAGGTGATGCATGCTCCGTCTCCAATCACCTGTTACTTTAAAAAGCTCGATAGTAGAGCCATAAGGTCCAGCAGATTTGTTGGACTTAGGCTTGGAGATTACTGCCATAACTTCAACTTGTTTTGGTGGATGGAAATGTTGTCTATCTTCATCCAGATTGAATGGTTCGTTTTGTCTGGCGGTAGGATGTTGTTACTCATCATAGTTCAATAGCCTGCAGAAACAATTTTTCCAGATTCTCGGCAACGACTGTGTTTCTATTATCTACTATTTTCTTCTTCATCCTTGCAGATTTCTGTTCTCAGCCTCACAGCAGGTTATATTTATTGGTAAAACTTCATTCTTCTGATAGCATCTCTTTATTGCCTCGATCGAGCGCCTGTCGTGCTTTTCCTTTTTTCATCTGAGGAGCCCGTGTTCTTCCTTGCTTTTCTGCTCGCAGACCTTACGAGGGTTGTTCTAGGTAGGGAGGCACTTAGCCGCTCAATCTAACATTGAACAATGTCCACACGTCAATTGTGCTTATTTAACCTCCTGGTGGCAGCCTCGTCCATTTGAAATTCACTTTCCACTACAGTACTCTTGCAGAATTGGCTGAATTCGGGAAACTAAATTAATGGCGGCTTCAACAACAGCACGCAGATTTCATATACGAGTATGACCTATTTCAACAAATTTTGAATGAGCTGAAGCATTAACTCTTAATGGGTCAATAAAAGCTCCCATAAACGCTTGTCTTAGAGGTTCCGAAAAGTCATAGCTCTCCAGGTTTGTAAGTTGTACTTAGAGTTAACTACTCATTAAGACCCTATTGTTGCAAAGCAGTCACGAGCATCCGTTAAGTACCGGGGCACTGTTGACTACCATGCAAAGTGCAAAAAGGAGAACGGCTTTCGACCACGTGCGCATGAAAATGTAGCTTGGGCCCTTCACTACTATAGAACAGTTATCACAACCGTTCAGGCGGTGCGGGAGGGTGGCCCGAAGGATGATGAAAAACTGTGACATGTACTACGGTGTCTGATACAGATATCAGAAATACCGTATATTTAGACGGAACTTTCTGGTCAGCTAAAAAGTCTTTCAGTCTTACAGTCTTTCCTACAATCGACATAGTCGTCCATCTGAGCAGATAATTTGCATACAACGTATATTCCAATTGATAATACGTATCCGCAAAGATGTCGTACAGTGCGCCCCGAAGAAGTTGTTGCTGCTACTGTCGAGCATAGTATTGCGGAGACCCATATGAGTCGATTCTCCATCATGAAAAGCAATTGGAACTCTGTCCAGCCACTCTATGCAAGATTTTGCGGAAAAATCTAGGTTTACGAGTATACAAGAGGTCCTTTTCATGAAGAATATATTTATTTAGAAATGTTGCTCGTCTGTATGCGAGTGCAGGATAGTTCTTGATTAAGTATTCCATAGGATCCTCATCTCCTCTGAAGAAGATTCCCGATCCATAAACATGTTGACTACAAGGGAGTGATCCGTTAGTTTTCCTCACAGCACTCTTATTTGTTTCCTATCAAGGAGAAGTTTTAACTCGGCTATTTTTTGTTATGATTTAGGAATTTATTTTAGTGGTTTGGACTATCTAGATCCTTTCGGTATTTGACCGTCCATAGTCTTGTTCAGTGTTCTATTTGCTGTTTTAAGTCGTCCATCAATAAAGCCAAAGCTTGCACAGGGTTAATTTTCTGCAACTTTCTCGGCTTGTACCCATACTAGTGAGACCTTGTTTAGTGTAGCGAAAGTTATTGATTGCTTTATGATATCTAGGAAGGGCTTTGATGAGTATTTATTACTTATTTCAGAACAACTTAAACTAATAACAATATTTTGAATAATATTTGCAATAATACTGTTTATAGGGGTTTGTTGAAATAGCTAAGTAGGTACACTCTATTGACGAAATGTCAAGACTTATTACCTGAAGCAAAAAAAAACAAACATAAGAAGAAAATTACTGAAAAAATGCATACATATCCAAGAAGCCATTTAGTTTTACCTGAAAGATAATGGCATCCTTACTAAGTGCAACTGAGAAGTGGGTAAAAGGTCCTGCCACTCCTGCTCGTGCGCCTTGAGTTATTTCCAAACTATCAGTATTCCACTTTGTAAATCATCGTTTCATAGAATTTGTGTTCCATTCCTCCTGTTTGGGGTAGTAGACCCTATACGTCTTTGAAAAGTTAAAGATCAAATTGAGTTGATCTAGAGTTTGAGATTTGGCAAAGTTGCCTTCTGTCTTCTTTAGTATTTTAAAGTGACCAATGACGTTACCTTGTTTGTAGTGGCTTGCGCGATGTAACTTCAGTGCTAATACCTGTACTATATGTAGCTGCTGCCTCTCGATGAAGGAGAGCTATATCTAATAACTCTTTCACTCAGTTGAGGTCGTTGTTATAGCCCCTGTAACGCACAAACACTTTTTTTGGGATACCATTTCGTTGTTCTCAGATTCGTATATAGAGTGTAACACCCTTTACCAAGCCCATTAATAAAAAAAATATTTTTATGGTCAGGCATTGGAAACCCTCCAATTCTGAACCATATCAGAGGAGATATTGTTCATAAAGGTTAGGTCTGAGACCTCCTGATTTATAGCGTTAGCAAAAGCGTTTGTTTCCCCCTTATTTGCATTCATAATACTGGGCTGTACTGCTATCTAATCAATCTAGTAAGTCCCCCAAGAAGGCATTCATATCGCCGTTCAGATAGGTTTGGTAGACTACATATATCTCAAGAGTCATAAAATTACAACTCTCTTTGTAAAGCTGTTTTTCTGAGCAATTTCAGGTGACTCAAACGAGCTTTTCCAGCCCCCAATTTTACAAGCAAATATACTCATTTCATATTTATGTAACTATCTGCTTATACAAGAATCCTTAAGACCACCAATGTGCCCTTCAACCTACAAAAGATGCTCATTCCACACAATTCAAACTGCAACAAAGAAAATCGACAAGTAGTCGACATAAAAATCGCCCAAGTAATCGTTTTTTAATCTCAAGACTCTATACAACTGGCAATCAAGAGGTCATCATAATAATTACTACCAAAAGTGAAAACGTTTTTTATTTTTTATTTTTTGCTTTGTTTCTGAAACTGTTAACTCATAAAAGACGAGCAAAAATATGATCACCTCTGTGTTTTGTTTTGTGACCTTTTCAACGAACACGTGATCACGACTATCTTGCAATGTCGTGAATCATGAATTTGCGATTAGACTAGGCACATTGAATGTAACCATTTTCAAAACCACATACGAGTATCTAATCAAAAAGTGAATCCGAAAAAATGAAAGTGTAACACGAAACCGTAGTATCTATTGGTAAGAAAGACGTCTTTCTTTTTAAAGAATCGATCAAGATACTCGTGTACGTTTGCTTGTTTTTTTGCTTATACGTATGAGCACAAGAAGAAAAGAATCTCACGATACCTTCTGTGTTATTATGTAAATCAGTAAATCGTTATAACCTTTTTAACGTCTATTTCAATTCTTACTTTCATTCAGCCTTGAATTGTTTTGTTTCTCCAAAACACAGTCCTTAGCTTTCCATTTGGACGTCACCTGTATGATCCATTCTCTCATCGATCATTAGTGGTACTCAAAAAACAAAACAAAAATGTTGGGCACCTCTTGACTGACTTTTGGATGGCGGTGGTTTTAAAGAAACCAGAAGATAGGAGGAAGGGAATTGAGAAAACAAAATAAAGAGCCCGGAGATGAACTTTTACTTTACTTAAGTGGAATAATTTTCGTTTTACCTTTACTCGTCCAGCAAGATCCGGAATTGTATCTGTAGTATGGTTGGGGCGGTTGAGCCATGATCATCAGTATTTATTGATTTAGCGAATTGATTATAGTAATCTTGTAAGATTGAAGAGCGATTATGGGGTCTTACATACGTTGCATGGAACCGTATTGACATTTTCATTTTCAAGTCGATATATCATACTATATCCGGTTGAGCAATATTGCATGTCAAAGGCACACTTAGTCCCCGAATTCATGACTAGCGATCGCTCCAAGACAACTTGAGAAACCAGTTTGCGGATGTAAGAAATGTGACATAATAATACCTTATGAAAAGATTGCAATGGTACTACAAAATATTTAAATATATGTACATATAGGTATACTGCAGGGAGGCCTGTTTCCTCGATTGCTGTAAAAATTCAAAAAAAAAAATGTAGTCGGGTCTTCGCGGATGCATCCTCTGCTAGGGCTTCCATTGATAGTTGTGTTTTTACAATATATGATCATAATTTTAGATGGTCTGACTCTCCAGGATGCTGGCAGGCCAAATGAATCCTCCATGACTTCTCTAAGAGGTCAGCGATTTTTCTTTCGTCCACCAGTAGGAAAAATTATAGACTGCTTATTGACGTGCATCGTGACGAGGCTAATCACCTACGTGTACATAAGTGTACTACGCATTAGACACAACATCCTAGGACGCTTACTGTGAGAGTGATTATGACATCGTAAGTGTCCGGCCTTCGCTCTCCTGCTGGCTGTTGGTACTCGGTGGTGGATGTGGTGGACGCTGGCCCCTGGTTGAATGCACTTTACCACTGAAGCATTTATTCATCTTTCAAACGTGAGTCTGAGAAATTCCAATAAAAGGAACTCCTTGTATGTTGTTATGGACTAGTTCATTGTCCGAGTGCTATTTAGGAGTTAAAGAGAACCTAAGTGTGTAAATGTGCATTTTGGGAAGGGCTGGGGCCCAAAAACAAAGCGTGTCTGATGCATAAAATAAATAATGAATAATGAAAACCAACAAATATGTGGGCTCACTCTAAGCTCAACGAGTGCAACCCAACACAGTTCAGTGTCAACGATAACTACGAATAAGAAGACGAAGAAGAAAAAGAAAGGACGACATATGACAACGAAACGGTCAGCCATCGACATCATTTTTTTTCTTTTTTGCTTCTATCAATTTTTTGTAATTCTTAGTATTGATTTCTAAATCCTTTTAATTTAGGTAAAAATGTCGGAATTTCGGCGGGTGGCGGTTTTGTTTCCAACATTGAGGAACAAATACAGCAGGTTTGTCAACTTTCTACTGTTGGCAATGACGAGGTTGCATATAGGGAATCCAGAATTTAAAGAGCAGATACACGATTTGGTGTCCAACTATAATCCCAGGGAAGAAAATACGACCTCGGTCGAAATGAACTTAACCCTTAAATCTGAATTACCTTTATCCCTGCCTCCGAGAAGACTTGCACCTCTCGAATAGTCGATGAACAAGTTTCCGAGTGGTTATCGGCAGATATAATCAGACCCAGTTCCTGTGAGTATGCAAGTCCAGTCGTCTTGGTTAAGAAGAAAGACCGCTAAAAGCAGTTCTGTGTAGACTACAGACGTCTAAATAAAGAAGTAGTGAGAGACCACTACCTCCTTCTTCCAATTATTGAGGATCAGATCGATTGTCTGAGCCAAACAAAAGTGTTTTGCACATTGGACCTAGAAAATGGGTTCTTTCACGTCCGGGTAGAACAGCATAAAATTTACTTCATTTGTTACACCATCGGGTCAGTGGGGGTTTTTGGGCTTCCCTTTTAGTTCATGCACATCGCCAACTATTTTGCAAAAGTTTATTTACAACGTGTTCAAGCTTCTGATAAACAAACAATTTCTTCTCCTCTATATGGATGACGTTTTTGTCATATGGAATAACGACGAATAATGACTGGAAAGATTAAAGGAAACACTATCCCCAGCTGAAAGCTATGGGCTTAAAATAAAGTGGAAGAAATGCCAATTTCGGTGCAAAATAATTGAGTGCTTAGGATTTTAACTTGCGCAAACTCTCCGATCATAAAACGCTAACTATTCAAAATTTCCCGAAACCAAATTCGGTGAAGAATTTTTTTTTTTTTTTAGGTTTCACAGGCTATTTTCGCAAATTTGTAAAAGATTATGCAATCATAGCGAGACCGCTAACACAACTCCTTAAGAAAGAACAAAACTTTAAATTCGAAACTCCACAGAAGATAGCCTTTGAAAAGTTGAGGGAAATTCTGCCCTCAAAACCAGTATTAGAACTCTATAATCAAGAAGAAAGAACCGAACTCCATACTGATGCATACAAATGGGGCTTCGGGGCAGTGTTGATGCAGAAATCTGATGACGGCAAATTTCACCCAGTTTACTATTATAGTAAAAAATCAAGTCCTACCGAAAAGCACTATTGCAGCTATGAACTAGAAGTATTCGCCATTGTCAATGCGTCGAAAAAACTGAGAATTCACTTGCTAGGTATAAAATTCGAGATTGTCACTGACTGTGAGGCTTTTAAAGCCACTATGGAGAAAACGGAAATCCGAGGATAACAGGTTAGGACTACGAGTATATGCTGGATCATCGATCTGGAAACTGCATGCGACACGTTGACGCCCTCAGTCACGCCACCATGATTCCCACAACCATGGAAAAATCCACTGAATTTCTATCCGAAGTTAAAGCTGCGCAAGCAGGAGATGAATTTTTCAAAGCAATTAAACACATTTCACAAAACGAAGCCTACGAGGGTTCTTTTATAGAATATGACATTCTGTACAAAGGGAGAGGGCAATAGACTTTTGTGCATTCCAAACAGCCTAGCTATCGAAATAATCAAAATGGTACACGACAAATGACACTTTGCGACGACCAAGTTGGAAGAAATTTTACAAAAGGAGTATTTCATACATAAACTAAGAGAAAAAATTAAAAAGGTGCTACGGAACTGTATTCGGTGTATCCTGACAAAAAAAATTGGAAAACAAGAAGGATATCTACACCCCATCCCTAAGAATGAATTTCCTTGGATAATTACCACATCGTTCATTTGGGTCCCTTATAGCCTACAGGTAAACAATATTCGTTCATCGTCTGCGTCGTTGATGAGTTTTCCAAATTTGTGCGGATATACCCATAAAAAACCACTTCAGTGGCAGAGGTAATAGCAAAATTGGAACAACAAAAAGCCGTCTTTGATAACCCGACGCGTATTGTTTGGGATCGCGGAGCGGCGTTCGCTTCAACAACTTTTAGAGATTACTGCGAAGAAGAGTGCATACAACATTTGTTTATGACGACTGTAGTCCCACGTTCTAATGGCCAGATTGAACGTATAAATCTAACATTCTAACAAAAAATGCTTAAATGCTAGCTTACAATTACTTAATAATCTTACACTAACTTACTGGCCCCACACAGGCACTCTAAGCTACTCTAAATTCTTATAACTATGTCTTTCGACTTCATTTACATTTTCTTAAAACTATTTATTTTGTATACTTAAAGCTAAGAAAAAAACTTGTTAACAAAACTTAGCATATGGACATAATTTTTTATTTGTAATAAAAACTTAGTATCTAACTTAAAATAAACCTTAGCCTACCTAAACTAACTGTACAATACACACATAAACACACATAGACGTTATACACAATCATATACATATATCAGTATACACCTTTGTATACACTGATATATGTATATGTTTCTTAAATGCTAACCTAAACCTATGTAAGCTGGCCATCGCTGTTTACAGAGAAAACAGATTGGTCAGCTCTGCCTCATTAGTGAGGCTGGTCCGTAATTGACGGAAACGACGACGAATCATCTTCTCCATCATTCAACCACCAGAAATGCTGGTGCTGCCGAACGACATCCCTCTTATCGCCCTACTGAACCTGAGGCGATCCACACTGCCGTGTGCGACGTCTCTGTCGTAGTTGAGTCGCCTGTCCCCAGCTGTCCGAGCGACGTGGAAGATTAACGGCACCGCTGATCTATCCTGGATCAACCCTTTCTGATCTAGGTAGAGGAATGCTTCCGGTGGAACGAAGCCGTCAAAGCGCACACTCTCGTGGT
The DNA here is from genome assembly GCA_949129095.1 of Volucella bombylans. NCBI lineage: Eukaryota > Metazoa > Arthropoda > Insecta > Diptera > Syrphidae > Volucella > Volucella bombylans. The sequence continues at coordinate 100,239,930 of OX422141.1, read as the reverse complement.
AAAGGTAATTGGGGTAGTAAGCCCCAGATATCAGGTTATTCGTCGACGTCATTGCTCTTGCAATGTGCCTTCGAGTCAGCGTAATTACGAAGTTGTCCACTCGTATTAGGTTCGCCCTGTTGTAAAGGAGCTCATTAGGATAAAATTTTTTGTACTCCGACTCTGGTGTTCTATACAAGCGAAGACAGGCCCTAAGGCAAGCCCTCTCAAACACCCGAATCTTTTCCATTAAGCTTGCTCGTACATTGAACCACACGGGACAACCAAATACCAGCATGGGCCTGATAAGGGCCATGTAGCAGATTACCTTTACCCTCGCATCGAGTTGGCTGCTATAAAACAGTCTCTTTGTAAGGGCAAAGGCACCTTTAGCTCTGGCCAGAGCAGCATCCACATTTTTGCCAAAATATAGAAACTGATCTAGCCAGATTCCAAGGTATCTGACTACATTTCGACAGGCAAGAGGCTGTCCGTGTTGTCCAATAATCGAGAACTTTCTCCAATTTTTTCTGGTATCCCTAGAGGCTCCAGACAACGGCGTCCTAAAGAGAATGGTTTCCGACTTCTGAAAGTTGATTTTCAACTTCCAGTCATCGCAAAATCGTCTTATCTTATCGAAGTCACGCTGCAAGAGAGTATTAATGATCTCGATTTTTGGACCTGTTCTGTACGCTACCAAATCGTCTGCGTACGCAATAGTATGGGGAAGTGAACCTATCAAGTCGCTTGTATAAATGTTAAATAGGATCGGCGAATTGACCGCGCCTTGCTGAAGACCATTTTTAATTTGAAATATTCCAACAGAAGTCACATCACCATTCTTCACGATGAACTGTCTGTTGGTTAGCATATTATAAAGAATGTACAAGAGTGGTTTACTGATCCCCAGCCCAGTCAGCTTATAGAAAAGACCCTCTAACCATACGGTGTCGAAGGCCTTCTCCAAGTCAACAAGGCAGGCACCAGTGCATTGTTTTTTGCCTTTATTCCATTGGATATCAGAAACCAGCTTAGACGCGGCATGTGAGATATCATGTCCCGCCTTAAAACCGAATTGATTATCCGGAACTATATGTTTGTCCTCAACCCACCTAGACAGAGCTCTATTGATTACCCTTTCAAAAACCTTACTGATATTCGGAAGGAGACTTATCGACCGGAGATTCGCCGGATTGGATATATCCTTTCCCTTTTTGGGGATAGGTTGAACCACCGCCGTTTTCCAATGCGCTGGATAATGTGCATTATTCATTGCATTATTAAACAGGGTGGTGTAAATGTCCACCGCTTCTAGAGGAAGATGTCGAAGCACGATGTTCGGAATACCATCGGTCCCCACCGATTTCTTAGCCCTGATTGTGTCGAAGATCTCATGGAGTCCTGCCTTCGAAATGAACGGGGGTAGGCCACCCTCTCTGGCAATGACGTTATTTGCCATATTTTCGTCGCTAAACCGGGTGAAACCAGAGCCCTCGGATCGCCAGTTCCCTATTTCATTTCGAATGCAGAAGTCGTGCACCAAGACGCGATTCTCCAGGTCGTAATTAGGGCCAATGTTATCAATGGCCTTGTATACTTCCTGGGATGTCGCCCCTATGGCCTCAACCTTCTCCTGTGGATCCTCGATCACAAAAAAGTCGTCATCAGCGGCCTCATTTGGATCAATGCCTGCTATTGTCAGTAATCGTTCGTTGTCTGTTGTCCGGGCTATTTTAAGACACTGAAGGTCGTTTTGATTTCTTCTCCGAAATAGTTTATTTATTTGCGGAAACATATTCGGGTTGCTGGTGTTTACAGCCCGAACCTTGTTGTTCCAATACAAACTTACAGAAATTCTGTAATTTTCCTTTATTAGCGTTTGGATATTTTTAATCGACGACTTCAGTGTCCTAATCTCCGGGTCTTGTCGGTCAGTTAACTGTCTGTACAAGTTTTTGAGTCTTGTCAGAAGTCTACTTTTCTGTCGGTGCAGTGCGTCAATAGTAGAATTGCGGAACAGGTCTTCGTTAGTCGTACGTTGATACCGCGGTATTGTAGTGTCCATAGTTTGTTTAATTGTCTCGTCGATTTGTTTTAGGTACTTGTCGATCTCCTCGTTTGACAAATTCCTATTGGACGGTGGGTGGAGCGTGTTCGAGGAGAGCGCTCTAGTCAAGGTTGCGGAGAAGCGTGTCCATCGAGTCTTACTGTAGTTGTAAGAATATCTTTGGACAAACTCCTCCAATTCCGCAATTTCGTTGGGAACTGTAATTTCGGTGCTAAAACCGCAATGGTCGCTGTCATACACGAATGTGCGCAGACAGTTTAATGTTTGTAAATTCGTACCTGTCAGTCGTATACGTTCGTCGTACAGCAGTAGATCCAAATAAGACCCGCCTCTGGGAAACGACGGGTTATCTGTCGCTTTAAGACCGAGTCTGTACATGACATCGTGCTGACCCCACCAATCGAGTAGTAGGTTCCCTCTAGTATTTGGCAAATTATTTCCCCAATCTCTATGTCTAGCGTTGAAATCCCCGCCGATTATAAAATAATTCTCCCCCGATTCCAGCCTCAGAAGTCGAAAAAGCGTGTCGAGCTCTGTAATGAATAGGGTGGATTGTGAAGCCTCAGGTGCGTAAACAGAGGCCAAGTACAACCGCTTTCCACTGCGGAGCGGGATGTAAACGACGACTGCCTCCAACACCCGGAACCTGCGCAACACCCTCTTGTACACTCTGTGAAATTTTATACCCTCTTTAATGAAGATCGCGACACCGCCTCCACGTTTGGATCTGGGCCGGTTTCTTCTTCTAACAATATAATGATTGTACTCCAGTTTGTGCTTATCGGTTAGCTTGGTTTCGCTAGCGAAAAGCACATCAGGAGTTTGGTCTTGTAGCAATTTAAACATCGCGGCTCTTCGTTCGATCCGAATCAATGAATTCACATTCACCGCAAGGACCTTCAAAGTTTGCTCCACCATGTGCGTACCCATTACGGCATGTGTTGCGTTAGGCCCGGCAGCAACGCGTAGATCTGGTCCACCCGCTTGGCCTGTTCTTGAACCTGCTTTTGCAGCTGAGCCATCTGCCCTTGGATTGCGAGCAAGATGGCTAGCATGTTGGGTGCAGCTTCCGTTGTTCTCGGCATCGGAGCCGAAGAAGCAACAGTCGCTTGCTGTACCGTAGCCCCCCTACCTGACGCCATTTGGGCGTAGGAAATTTGGGACGTGACGGCTGGTGTTTGAAACCTCACCGGTGAACGTTTGACCTCCACCTTCTGCTGCCGAGCCAATTTTGCTTTTTTAATTTCGGTGAACTTAGGACAACCCCGATAGTTTGCGGTGTGTCCCACGTTCCCACATAATACGCACGAGAGCTGCGACCTATCGGATGCTCCGTCAACACCCAGAGCACACTCCTCGGAACTGTGGTTCTTTGCGCACTTCACGCATCGAGGCTGCATTTGGCAGTTCGACGCGGCGTGCCCGAACCTCTGGCAGCGAACGCATTGTATAACGCCATCGCTCCTTTTTAATTTTTCCCAGTGAACCACCTGGTAGTCTAGGACATTGATACTCCTTAGACTATCCAGACGACTTTCGGGACTGAGCTGCACCAAGAAGAACGGCAGACTCCGTTTCTCCCGCCTAGCTCTGGCTGTGGTAAACGGCTTTACCCCCACAAACTTGAGTCCTTCGCACTCCTTCTCTTTGAGCAGTGCTAGGATCTCCTCAGGATCAGAAGACGGTTCCAACCCCTTCAACAGCATCGATTGCCGCTTTTCACACTTCGGTGTGTATGAGTAGTGCTCCGTCGTCGTTTCCTTTAGGAGCTCTTTAACTTTCGCGTAGCCCTCCACTGTATTACAGTGGATGGCATGGCGATCGTTCCCCAATCTCTTAATATTGAAATTATTACCAATGACCAACTTACACAGGTCCTTGGTTGCAATTACCTCCAATTTATAGGTGTTGATAGGAGGCACCTTCTCCTTCTTCTTCGTCTGCTGCTGTTGTTGTTGTTGTTTTTGTTGTTGTTGCTGCTGCTGCTGTTTTAGCTGTTGCCGTTGTTGTGGCTGCTCTTGTTGTTGTTGTTTCTTTTGTTTTGCTTTTTGTTGTTGTAGCACTTGTGCCGACTGTATTTTTTGTTGCGACTGCTTTTGAGCAAGCTGCGACTGCTGTTGTTGTTGGGATAGCTCATGCTCTTCCCTCTTCCTTCTGACCATTTGCCGCTCTTTAATGGCCTGTAAACCTTGCTGCAGCATTTTGATGCTGTTACTTATGGACAAGATTTCCTCCTCTTCATCGTCCGATTCACTTGCTGCCAATGAAGCGAAATTGTTTAATACCCTCAATCCACCAAGCTTTTCAGTGGACATTGGCAGGGTGGGACGCTGTAACGAGTTAGAGGTTGGCTTTAGCTTCCTCTTTCTCTTTGCTTTTGGCGTTTGGCTCGAACCACTCGAAGCCTCGCATGGTAACTCCGCAGATCCCGCTATTAGCATAGCGGACCGCTCTCCACAATCCATCACGTCGGTTTGTATTATGTAAACACTTTTTAATAAATTGTCTTTTTAAATGAATTAAATAAAAAAAAAAAAAAAAAAAAACTTTCGCAGAGGCTGGGAAGCGAACCCAGAACCCCGAGATTTATTGTCCGGGTCTCTACCACTTCGGCTACTGAACACTTGAAAATTCGTTGTTTAACACTGTATTTATTTTTTTTTCCACACTTTTAAAGTCGAACAAGAAATGCGTAATGCGTGTGATCTCCGTTGAGGTCTATGAACGACTGAACTGATATTATACTGACTGGAATTATTAACGAGGAAATCAGTTCGGTTAAAACCTGAAACTTTTCACGAAATTTCTAGGATCGTATAAAGTTCCTAATATCTCTTCAAATGATAGGTATGAAGTACAAAAGTTAGCAACTCCAACAGCGACGAAGAAGAGATTGCTAAAGAAAATTATAACTCTACGCCGCTTTGCGGCCATGAGAATGATGTATCAGTACACTTAACTCCCTAACTATACAAATCCATTACCACCAGCTAAGACTACAAACAAGAAGACCGCTAAGATTATTTAACAATAATCAATTTTTAAACACATTACAGATTTCTGTGATCCTTAACGACGTTCCCAAGATACCTCAACTTCACGATATGTTCCAAAAGATGATTTAAGACGCTATATTCAAGCATCTGACACACTCAAGACTCTTCAGTGTCCAATAAGTTCCCATTTTTCGGGGTCGAAGAAACGTTGCTGGAAGCCCGAATTTATGGGCTCACCCTAAACTCAACGAATGCAATCCAACACAGTTCAGTGGCAACGATAACTACGAATAAGAAGACGAAGAAGAAAAAGAAAAGATGACAGAAGACGACGAGATGGCCAGCCATCATCATTTTTCTCTTTTTTGCGTTTGTTAAATTTTTTTAATAACTGGTGAAAGAAGACATTTCACTTTTAATTGAATTCTTAATATTAATTTCTTAATCCGTTCAATTAAATTTGTAAATTAAATCGAACAAAATTAAATAAAACATCTAAAACTAAATCCTATATATGTATATACTAAGAAAACCATAGCGGATGCCTGACCAGCAATTATTGAACCAAAAACACTACAGGGTCATAGAAATGATCAAAAATATAGTTAATCGCACAATTTTAGTGGCTTCGAAGCGATCTCTTAACAAGGCAATCTTGAACAGAGACAAAGATAGCAGCTTGTAGAGATATTGGGAGAATCAAAGTATATCAAATTCATAGTGGCAACTCAGTGATTGAAGGCGCAAAGCACATGAAGCCAAACAAATCTGGCTTGAGGGCGAAAGTATTTGTGATGCAATAGAATATACAGCCAATAAAGTAGAGTGAAGGAAAAATGTCTTACTCTTCTGGAGGTCACGTTGGCTAGCAATCTTCTACCGCTGGTTTATCAGCACTCTACTAGGAACAGGTAGAGCAGAACGTGAAAATTACAGGTACCGCCAACTGACATAAATGAAACATAGTAGGGGCGCAGCACTGGCAGACTCTATTCAGGAAAGCTCAACATTACCAACAATCAACAAGTAGTAGAATGTCAAGATAGCCTCTCACCAGTTGACAGTAATCAGATTGAAAGAATCTAAATGGTCAAAAACTTGACTAGATAAAGAATAGTATTTTCATACCCTGCTACACCCCAATAAATGTGACAATTTAGGTTGTGAAGAACAATTTCTACAACCAGGCTATCGCCGTCCGTTAACATCGCAGCAGCAAACCGAGACACCGCTATTGAAATTGGGTATCTTTTTTTTTTTTTTTTTTTATAATTTACGCGCGCCTAAGGGGTTGATACCCTTTTACTGTTGCCAGGGCGCGGGCGGAAAGATAGAAGGAGGAGAAAGGAAAATTGTTTTTGTAGTGGTTTGAAACTCAGGTGTGTTTGGTTTCTATGTTTGCTCTCCAGGGGTGGGAGTCCGAATAGGACGGAGAGTTTTTTCTTCACTCAGAGTGATTCGAGATATAATTCCCAGTATTTTTTTCATTGCTTGAAACTCTTATAACAGCCAAATCTACGTGTCAGTGTTATGCCTTCACACGCAGAATTTTTTTGTCTGAGTTCCAATTATACAATGAAAAACTGATTTTGCCATGGGCAGGATTCGAACCTGGACCCTCCGAGTGAGAAGCGTTTGCTACTACCACTACACCACGGCCACCCCCTCGTAAGTACCTAGGAAGGCACTGACAACAAAGGCTCAGACATGTTATGACAATGAAAAATGTGAACGGCTTGTTGATTTTTGTAATACATATTTACCACTTTATCAAAAGACCTAAAATGTTTAAAAACAAGACCTGCTCCAGAAACAATTGTGTGTCAACTGACGGGTTTACAGAAAATCAGATCAATATTCTGACAAACCATCTTGATCAGATAGGCCTAAACTGCGAACTGCTTCAATAGAAGGCTGGTGAATCATTGGTCCATTTTTCTTCGAAAATGCTAATGAAAGAGCATTTACTGTCAATGGAGAGCGCTATAGACAAATCATTGAAGATTTTTGTGGCCTCAAATTGAAGATATTTATTTTCAACGGCCACGAGTCACACAATACATGGAAACGTAGATCTATTGCGTACTAAGTTTCCAGCTCTATTAATTTCACATAATGGTGACATAAACGGGCCACCTAGATCTTGCGATTTGGCACCATTATATTACTTTCTTTGGTCTTTTTGAAAAGTAAATTCTTTGTGCATAATTACACAGCTGAAAAAACAATATTCGGACTGGAATTGATGAGCTTACTGCTCATGTAAGCGAATCTTGAAAATTTTGATGTTCGCATGAGAGTCTCTAGATGGGTTCGTGGTGGAGATTTAAATGATGTTATTTCTCACACATAATTGTTAAAAGCTATATTTTTATAAAAATGTAAGTAAAAAAAAACATCTAGGCGCGACTTTTAAAAGACCCTTTATTAAATATTTCCATAAAACATCTGAAGACTAATCAAAGGCAAACTGAAAGTGGAACGGAAAGTCCTAACCTAAGAAATCGCCTTTTACCAACCGCGACTACATGGCAATGGCACGTAGATGTGAATGAATAAGTCACCAAAGAGCAGAAAGATGGACACAGCTCTAGATAATGCTCAGTGAAAACATTGATTAATTTTTTATTCGTCTCAATTTCAATTTAGGACATGAATGGAACTCATTGTTTCAGTTCTCAACCGAGCATTCGCCAGCAACATGCAACGTAGTAACATAAGCACCTAGGCTCCCAGTAAAGGGGAGATGACTGCTGTAATAAAAGCACTGAAGAACAATAAGGAACTAGGACTTGACGGGACACCAGCAAAGTATTTAAGAACTTGTGGCATTTTGAGAGCTCCTGAAACCGCTGTTAGAGAGAAGCTTTTAAGCCAAGCTTTTCCCGGAAGAGTGAAACAGGGATTTGTCGTCAATATCCCGCAAAAAAGAAGTTAAATAGAATTCGAATACTGAAGAGAACTTTGTGTTCTATATGTAGTTACTAATATAATATAGCAAAGTATTCCTAGAGCTAAATAAAGCACCTTGCAAGTGCAAAAGCTTGACTACACTGCGAACACTCCTTGACATCCCATAGAACTATAGCCATTCACAAAATAACAACTGGCGTTGGGCTAAAGCCTGGTTCCGTCAAAATGGAAATCATCAGCCTTCACATATCAACCTTACAAGTTAGCATTGCAGGAAAACCAGTACAGAGGAAAACTATTCCAGTACCAGGAAAGTTTGGTTTTGAACAAAATCTGCATTCGCCATGTTGTCCAAGATATGGACAAGCAACAACAAGCTTTCAACTAAAAAAGCAGTTGGAAAATGTCCATCACTATCAGAAAGACGCTGGGAACGTTTTTGAATGTCAACAAAATATATTAAGGATTTGCTGGTTTAATCGCATTCCCAACCCGGACCTCCATAAGAGAACTAACATCAAATTAATTTTTTACAACTTGGACGATTTCTCATCAGGAAGCGGCCTTCCTTGGTAGTAACTCCCAACCCTCAACCCAACCTTCTGGCACAACTACTCTACATGGAGAGAGGAGGTTACAATATGCGTTCGAGAAACTATAGTAAGTGGCAAAATGTCAGAAGCAGCGCACTGTTTAAATTCGCAAACAAAAGCATGCAAATACATATTTTTGTAGACAGCCGAACATAGATTAGATCATTAGTGTATCGTAAATCAGCGACCGATTAATATCGAATTGGACTGGTAAACTGGTGACCTAAGTGGACATACCGGGAATCGCACTACAAATACGAAGAATGGCATGCAGGAAACGAAGACAAACTAAACTCGTGCAAATCAAAAGTTATTATGTACAGCCACGGCGAGAATAACGCGAAGCGCTTAATAAAAGGCTTTGAAGTGGTCTTAACACAAAAGTCGGCTTCTGCGGAAAAGTAAAAAAGCTAACTCTGGACCGTAAGTCCAAAATGTCATAAATCAACTAAACACGCACATTATAATGAGCAAAATCGGTGGATATGTTGTAGTAATGCGACAACTAAGCTAGATGTTTCGAAAAGTCAGCCCTGCATAAATAAGGAAACATGGTGGTGAAATAATGAAACGGTAAAGGACAAAAAGTAAGGCTGTCAAGTGTGGACTTAGAATGATGAAAACTGTAAAAGCGACTGATCTCATATCGACTTAGATTATGAACTATGCCAAAGAGAATCAAAGAGTGTGGTAACTAGGGTGCGCCCAATAGCCTTATACAAGTATAATCACAAGATTTCCTCTTACATTCGCCAAACAATCGATCTGGAGACACAAGCTAATATATAAGGGCACATCATAGAAAAAACTCGTACCTAAGAGATTCAATTCCTCAAATTTATAGGGACGTTTACTAACGAAAAATGACGGAATTTGCCGTAGGTGGTGAGAGTATTTTATTGCGATATTACTCGAAAACGAAGTGTTCCCGCATAGTAGAATTCTCTCTCTTGCCAGGCATGGAAATAAATATTTAGTTGCATGGACGGGTATAGAGAGAAACCGGAAATCTTCTATTCAAATGGTGCTCGATTTTATTCAATAAATTGTTAAGGGTCGATGGTCGATCCATGAAAGGAGCTTTATTGTTTTTCCTTAACAAAGCCAAAAGCGATACGAGAAACTGCAACAATTGTCCATCGGTTAAGTTAATGTCGCATAGAACGAGTTCATATGCAATATAACCAAACCGCTTTTGAAGGGACAAGTCTACATATGACGCGATTCAAAGCTTACGGATAATGGTGAAGAAGCATCGAGACTCAGCGAATCTCGAGAAAGCGTTCTACAGAGCTCCAAGAGATCTACTAGTAATATGGATAACATTTAAATCTCGAAAACAACAGAACAGTCTCTGTCTAAGGATGTTACTCAAAATTTACGATAATTTCAAAGCAAAAGCAAAGTACACAATGGGAATAACCGACGAATTTCAGGTTAAGGTTGGAGTAAACCAGGGTAATATGCCAAGTCCGTTGGTTTCAATGCCGTGCCAGATTTTCTACTGAAGGAACACATCGATGAACCTGGAATGTCTTCTCTTCTTCTCGCCGGTAATAATGCCATCGTGAGCAACAACCTTGCCTGCCCCTTAAAGGACCTTTAATATGATGATTTGATAGAAACGCTTAAAAATAAAGGCTTACAAGTTACGAATAGAAGAACGAATATCTATACTAGTGTTTTACCAAGCCCGCGAGTTCCGCTCCCCTACATATGGTAAGAAAATTAGGTACTTGAAGTGATGTGTAAAAAATCTGGCGAATTGCGATAACTCCGTGGTTGCTTTTTCACTAAAAAGAGCCGCTGAAATTGAAATGTTTACTATAAATGATAGTCGTACGATGTACGATGTGTACGAGGTACGAGGTGTTATTGTAAGACTAATAGAGATTTTTGGAAAACAATAATAATAGGTCTTTAAACATATGACCTCCCCAGCTGGTTTCGATGAAGCGCATCCAGTCAGTCAAATTTTGGGCCACTCTTTCGAAAATTTTGAGCTCTATCTCACCCATGATCTTGATCTGTCAAAACGTCAGTGAAAGTTTACATTTTTATCATGGTGAAGTTCACGAAGAGCGACGTTTGGAAATTATTAAAAAAAAAACTCTAAGAGTGCTTACTCAAATTTTCGGTCGTAATAAACGTCCCACCAGACAGGTTGTGCCTGTCTGGATAAATTCGAAAAAATATTCACTATTGAATGCTCTTGTGCTAGTGAGACAACACACTGATCGAAGTACTGAAAATGTCACAGCCGTGAGTGCTTCAAAATTAGTCGATTCCACCCCGTTCACAGGGATTATTAATCGCTCAGTTCACATTGTGACGAATTTTGCATAAAGATCTTGGCCCACACCCTTACAAGATCAAATTAACTCAAGTCCTGAATTTCTTCGAATAATCATCTTCAGCCGTGCAGCTCATTTTTGGCCTAATGGCTTTGTCAATAAGCATAATATGCGTTATTTGACAGCAATAAACCCATATGCTTCAAGACACTCCATTGCATCCACAAAAAATGACCATGTGGTGAGGATTTCATTGTGTGATTGGATCGTATTTTTTCGTCGATGAGAATGATCGGCATGTTACGGTCAATGAAGTTCGCTATCGTACCATATTGGAAGACAATTTTTGGCCAGGATTGGAAAGACTTGGCATCAGTAATATATGGTTCCAACAAGATGGTGCCACATGCTACACAGCCGGTTAAACAATTGATCTATTGCAGGGGAAGTTCGGTAATTGTCTATTCTCGAGAAATGGTCCGATTAAATAGCCATCCCGCTCATGCGATTTACCGTCGTTGAATTTCTTGCTTTTTATGGGATTACGTTAAGTTTTTTGTTTATGCCAAAAAGTCAACAACGTTAGGTGAGCTCAGGAGCAATATCGAACGCGAAATTGCCCACTTTCCAACCGATGGCTGAAAACGTGCTCACGGTGGTCATATGAACAAGATCGAATTCCATACTTGAATTCCACATTTGTACCACAACTGGAATAAATTTTATTCTATGTTTTGTTTAAATGCAAAATTCTTATGGCCTTATTGAAAAACCCGATAATTACTGATCATCGTCCGGAAACGTTGGACATGATATTTGGACTGTAAATGAAAAATGAGCCCTTAGGATGCCATTATCTTGAAGACCACACGCCCAACAGTAGACTTTTGTTGGTAGTTGAATCTCTGAGGCCCCTGCTGGATTTGTCTCACTTAAAAGATGACAATTTTGCTAGTTATCACACCCATTAAGCCGAAACTGAATCTAGTCACTATACCCAACTTTTAAATTAAAAGACTCCAACATAGCTGCTCAAGAGCCAAATTCGCCAACTGCTGTCACAAGCCATGAACTCGTAGGTTTAGCATCAGCTAGACTTTATTCGGAAGTAAGCCACTTAACGTTTTTGACTTTGCTGCGTCATGTAGAGTAAGTGCGCACACGAAAGGGAAATAAATAAAAAATTATTTGAATGTGGTTACAAAAATAGATCGGCCGTGCAACCCTCAGAGAAGCACAAGTTTCCCAAGCGATAAGGAATCACTAATCTGTAAGACATGGATTTTAAGAATACCTTGATCGGTCAAAGTTCGAAATGCACAAAATTGCTCTGTCCGAAACTTCACCCGAGGTTTTAGGATCCGCGAAAAGACATCCCAAGCCGAATCCAACAATGCTCAATAGAGAGCAATTCAACTTATCTGCACTGGAAAAGCTACTAGATGAAAAGTTGAAGGAAAAGTGACATACAGGATTCATAGACAAGATTGGAAAAGAAAGAGGATCGTTACTGTAGACAATCGCAACTATTGTACTGCGAGTCGCATACCATGTGAAGGGTTCTAGAATTCGTATATGGGCGGGCCCTATGTACTGATCATTGAACGCTTTGACAGCCGATCAATTAGCTGCTCGATGGAATTTACTTGACAGCTGATGATTTATTTTTTACCGAATATTCATTAAGTCGATACAACAACATCTATGAAACAAGTTCTTCAGATGGATTAGCTACTGTGGTGTCTCGAACTTCAACTAATTTATTTTGAATAAATCTTCTTTATCGTCGACTCTACTGCTCCATAGAAATTCAAAGGGCAATGCTTTTGACGAGAAAGGAAATAAGCTTATTGCATTTTGTAGGGAAGTCCTAGTGACAAAAACTGCGAAAGTACATTTGTGGCTGGATAGGGAACTTCAAGCATTGACTACTGTATTTTGGCACAAGATTTTTTAGGAAGTGGGCTTAAAAGTAGGTACACAAGAACTGTAAGTTGTACGCTGACGATATATTCCTTATTTCTGACACTCCTCATGACCTTCAGCGGATGATCGTAGTACTAGAAAACTATTGTAAAATGCGGAATCTTATAGTCAATATGAGAAAGCTGGTGTACAGAAAAGGTGGTGAACGTTTTGTGAGAAACGAGAGCTGAAAGTTCGCAGGAGAAGAAATTGAAAGTAAGTACGATTATATTTGCATAAAATAAAACGCCCGCTCTGATTATGAAACAACATCTTGCTGGTAGACTACAAGCAGCAAATATAGCGACTAATTCGACATGAAGAGCTTGTATGAACTCAAAAGATCTCAACTTAACAGTTCAAAATATAAAATTTTTGAAGCGACTGTAATATCTGTGCTAATTTATAGCGCGCAAGCATGGGATACAAGCCGTTTGATGAGGTCGAACGAATGTGCTTTTTCCTGAAGAGACTATCCAAACTACCATACACAATAACTCTCCGAATTAGATGCTATATTTGTAGACAGAATTATCATCACTTTTTAAAGCTACACTAAAAATGCACTTCGTTCATTGTGATAAGAACGATGAGAATCTCTAGTAACCGGTTACCAAAGCTGGCCGTCATGCAATCTCTCTCCACTAACACCTTATTCTACAGAAAATGGCACCTCCTTACTCGGAGATACAATTTGGAATTGAATCTTATCGTACGAGGTCTAGACCTCAAGTATAGGGAACAATTTATAGGACGAGCTAATTCGTCACTTTTGAGGACTAACTATAGCCAGCTAAGAATCAATTTAGAAGATAGAAACTACTTCAAAGGAAATAGTAGCATCGGGCGTATTAAATTGATCTTCAAGGCTAGAGGAGAACTCTTAAATCTTAACTATATGCCGCATAAATATGACTTACCAATAATCAGCAATTTATGCAATCTTGGAATACGAGAGGGTAAGTTATGTTGCTATAACCCACTAACAAATTTATACCCGGGAACGTATAATAATAATAATTTTATTCGCCAAAATTTTGGGGGCAAAAAGATGAATACGTACGAATTGTAATGAAACACATTTAAAGATTAAGAAATGACCTGCATTAGTTCTTCTACGCTTAACCTGGAAAGTAGCCAGTTTCTTAAGTTCTTAAGGAATCTAAATTTGCTTTGGACAAGATTGCACCTATCTAGGGGAACTATATGAAGGGTGCTATAATGGTTGCAAATCGTCTGTATTTCTCCTTGTTCACTCTTGGGACTGTGACTGCAGACGGTTGCCTAAAAGTATATGTTAAGCAAATAAAACATTTTCAGCACTTTATAAACAAATAGGTGTCTGAGTGGCAATATATTGAGAGATTGGAACAATGGAAATGATGGCTCACATTTGGATTTAAGCATCATTACACGAACTACCTTCTTTTGGGCGGTGATAACAGGTTGTAGATTTTTAGCATAGGCGTTGCTCCAGCACGAAATACCATATTCTAAACAAAATAGTGGTCAGTAGATTTGACACTAATTTACGTAGGTGAAAAATCTTGCTCATAGCTGTATTCAAACATTTTTTAATATCGGCAATGTGGGCTTTCCAATTCAGTTTGCTGTCAATGGTCACACCGAGATACTTAAATTCTGAGACAGATTCTAGTTGTATGCAAGTATATATTTGTGCAGTTATCATTGTTACAGTTAGAATCGTGGAGACAAACTCCTTCGATGATCAACTGACTACAAAGAGAAAATGACATTACTTTGGATTTGCTGCTTAAAACCCTTTGGTGGAGCGTAAACCAGTTCTTTAGTATGGAGAGGTCAGTTATCATTTCTGTTTTTATGGTGTCCGCACCATGTCCGCAAGTAGTGACGTAGGAGAGAACCAAATCATCATCAAATGCTCTAATACTTCCCTTTAGTGTTAATTTAAAAATCGAGTTTAGATAAATAATAAAGAGCAAGGGCCCAAGGACCGATCCTTGAGGAACGCCAAGCCCGGGGCTATCTAAAGACACGCTTAGAGTAGCGTTTACACGCACAAGCTTTTTTACGGTTTTCAAGGTACGAGACAAAACATTTATTAATATTGCTTCTGAATCCAATTCTATGAAGAATTTTTTGTAAAAGCTGATGATTGACTAGATCAAATGCCTTTCTTAAATCAAGAAAAAGAGCAGCAGTTTTTTTACTATTGTCCAGTCCATCGTCAATATCTTCTAAGAACGACAATATGGCATCTTCAGTAGACTTGCCTTTGACAAATCCAAATTGATTCTTATTCTATTTGTAATTATTTTCTCTAAGATTTTTGAAAAAACCGACAACAATGAGATAGGTCTATAGTTATTTGGATCATATTGGTCTCCCTTCTTGTGTATTGGAAATATTATAGAGGTCTTAAGACACTCCGGGAATATACCACTTTCAAAACTGAGATTAGTTAAATAAGTTAACGGCTTACTGATGTGGTCACTCATTTTTCTTACGACTAAGCTACTAATACCATCAATCCCACATGAATTTTTCAACTTTAAGTTGGATACAACAAGAGATACTTCATCTTCAGATACAGTACCGAAAAAGAATGGTGAAAGGACTTCATTGTGTAGAAGATATTCCGAAGGGCTTATTGCATTAATATTGCAAGAATTTGTTCTGGAATTTTCGGCTTTGTTTCTGAAGAACGAGTTTAAACGAGTCGGCCATTTCTGCATCATTTGTAGTGGTCGTACAAGCAGATCATTAACAATGTTCAATTGCTGTTTTGGATTACATCTGTATTCGTTAAACTTATGTATATAATAGGATTCTTTTTGGATATTTATGTACTGCAGTATATCTTTCCGCATCCTTTGATAAACTTTTTTTTTTATTGAAGACATATGCATTTTATTTTTATTTTTAATATAAAACTTGTTTTTTTCTTTAATTTTTTCGCAAAGTTGGTCAGTCATCCATGGCTTAATTTTTTGTGATCTACGTTTAGGATTTGAACACCGATTCAGAGTCATATAGTTAGAAAGAATCTTCACAAATACGCTAAAAGACTCTCAGCTGCTCTTGTTGGCTCATTAAGGAGAGATTCAAAAGCCAAGGAACACAAAACGAGTATATAATTATCACAACTCGAATGAAAGTTCAATATGTCAATATTAATATCAACAACAAAGCAAATACGAGTATTGTGACTGTTCATCCCACTAAGAAGGTCTTCAATTTCTTTTAGAAAAATATCCCTGTGGACGAACTGCAACCCATACATGCATATAATATCCAAAGAAATATCATCAATTTGAAGTTTTATGATTAGAGAATCTGCACTAGTTAGATCAGTCGTAGAGAATTTCGCGACCGTTAAATCGTCTTTGACAAAAGCTACTACACCACCGGATGGATACTTTTCATTGCACTTTCCGTATGGAATATAGCCCTCAATCGAGAAATTGCTTAATTTGCTTATTATATGTGGTAGAACTGGAAAACAATTGTACAAATATGAGCAAAAGCTATCAAAATTAGTTTTCATACTTCTAATATTCATGTGGAAAAAAGTTTTAAAACAATTGAAAAATAAAAATGACTTTGATCATATGTGCCCTTAAACATACCTGGATAATTTTGATTGCGTCGGACCGGCTTTATTAACCATAATTAATAAATCTTTGGAAACAGGAGTCTTCCCTAAAACATGGAAGCAAAGTATAGTGACGCCGATTGAGAAGATAGCCAATACGAAAAAATGTGAAGAGTTTCGTCCTGTTAATTCGTTACCGTTGTATGAAAAAGTTTTAGAAAAAATTGTGTTTAGTCAACTTAACGAATATTTCGAAAGAAATAAACTTATAACTGTGATACAGTCGGGGTTCAGAAGGAGTCACTCATGCGAAAGTGCAATAAACCTAGTGATTACAGGGTGGAAAGAACAAATCTCTCAAAAGAAAAGAATTTACTGTGTTTTTTTTTAGACCTTAAACGAGCATTTGAAACGATTGGTAAATCAATACTCCTACAAAAACTAGAAAAGTACGGAATTAATGGTGGTGAATTAAATTGGTTTAATATGTACTTGAATAATAGATCGTAGGTGGTTAAAGTGAATTACGAATTGTCAGAGGAAAAAAAAGTGTCATTTGGAGTCCCCCATTATTATTTATTATTTATATCAACGATATTCAAAATTTTCAAGACTGTCACATTAAAATGATAAACGACTTAAAAAGTGTTTCTTTGTGGCTTAAACAAAATAGACTTAAACTTAATGTAAAAAAGACGCAAAGAATGATAATTAGTGAGAGATATGGAGAGGATTTAAGACTGAAGATTTACGGTGAAGAAATTGAAAAAGTTGAATATGTTAAATATCTAGGAACTATTATTGACAATAAATTAAATTTTACAAAACACATTGACTATATATGTAAAAAAAATCTCTAAAAAAATAGGTTTTTTAAAAAGAGTAAGAAACGATATATCAACATTAAGTCCAATAAATATTTACAATGTACTTGTAAAACCACATTTTGAGCATTGTTCAACAATTTTATTTTTATGTAACGATAATCTAATACAAAGACTGCAAGTTTTGCAAAGTAAGGCAACGCGATGTATTTTAAGGTGCAATAAATATGTGTCGATTAATGTCATGTTAAAATCATTAAAGTGGTTGTCCGTTAAACAAAGAATTGTAATGAATGTCCTATTATTTATATTTAAGATAAGAAACAATTTAATGCCAGAATATCTTTTAAATTATGTGCAATATGTAAGAGAAGTTCAACTCTACCGACATGAGACTACCTTTAATGTTAAGCTCTAAACTCCTTAATTTATAAGGGTTTTAAATTATTTAACATCTTTCCCTACGACACAAAAAATTAAACAAACTTTGTAATTTTTAAAAAAAATGTATAGAATTCACTAGACTTAAGTTTAATATATTGTAAAAAGAAAAAAAAATGTAACTTAAATAGCTTCCATGAAACTAGTAAATAAAACTAACTAACTAACTAAAAAATCGAAAATGGTTAAATCCTTTAAGGATGCTCGAAAGATTGTATTAACTATTGATTCATTACTTAAACTAATATTACTGAGATTAATTAATTCGTTTTTACATGACATAATAATAAAAAGAATAAAAAATAGTAAGTCCTAATCAGAAGAAAAGAAAAACGCACATTCGCTGAAGTCTATTTTCTAAAAAACCGATAGTTTAAAGACTCCAAACTGAGCGCATCAGCAGGTTTTGTCATGTTCGTCGAAAAATTCAGTGAGAAAAGCGAGAGAAGCCTAAGTTTTAGCCGAGGTTCAAAAAAATCATTAGCAAACTTCCGGCGTCACTGATGAGGTGAACAAAAATATGAAAATAGAATGCCTTAATGGTTCGCAGATACTAAGGAGGAATATCCAGGATTTGATGCATTTGTACCCGGTACATATTTCAACTATTAATAAAAGAAAAAGGAAAAGAAATAAGGTGAGCATAGGAGTTCAAAAGCACTACTGAATTTTAATCACGTCACTTGGATATTTTCAACTCGGGTTCCAAGATATGCCACTATCAGCATTGTCATAGATATCCCATAGAAGAGCTGAATTAAGCTGTCACCTCTAATGATTCCGCGTGAATATTGTGTCTGATGATCTCAACCCAATGCCGCTCACAACGGAGAAGCAGGCTGTTTGCAAACGAAAAGTAAAGAGTAAACTTTGCTAGTGCTAGAAAAAATACCCCGTCAATGTCATTCTTGAAATGTTGTGTCTCTAATAGATAATACTAAATATAACTTCACATTCAATCACTTCCGATGGTGACTCCAATTGTGGTTTATATTCTTACTTCGAATTTTGTCGAAAGCCAAAAGCCTTCCGGGATTAATTCAAGTTTTCGATGAAGACTTCAACATCAATTAAATTATTTGCCATAACGCCAACGCTCTACGACCTCGATTTATTATGTTTGGTCATAATCAATTCGATCGCA
Organism: Volucella bombylans; assembly: GCA_949129095.1. NCBI lineage: Eukaryota > Metazoa > Arthropoda > Insecta > Diptera > Syrphidae > Volucella > Volucella bombylans. Next base: position 100,221,136 of record OX422141.1, on the reverse strand, counting down.
GTTGTTCCCAACTCACTGTTACACTAAATGCGTCTGCTTCAAATCATATTCTAGATGATAAAATTAAATGTCAAGGCTTAGCCAGATTTACCATCATACTAAAATTTATTTTATATTTTAACTCTGACTCCCAAAACTTCCTGCAGCTCAGTAATTAACCAAAAAATGTTAGATAAAAACCCAAACTTCTTTAGACTCACACTACTTAGTCACGAGGCATAATTTTGCTTGTAAACTATAAATTAATTTGTCGAACGGCAATGATTACGCCAATCTTCTTCTCTCCAGTTCAACAATCAAATAAAGTTTTATTTGTGTCTCTAATTTGACCTCCAGTTTTAATGACTCGACACCTTCAGGCCGGTAATCGGGGTATAAATTGAAAAGACTGCCATCTGATGTGACTCATTACCTACTCATAGATGTCGTTTTCATTCTACGGAGAAAACTTATCAGATGCCGGGGCGATAATGATTTTTCATTACGAATAAAATAAACGCCATCACATTACTTCCCAGCAAACTGTATAGGCGCAATGGTATCCGGATGTTTGTTTTAAAAATATTTTAATCTATTTGGTGACGTTGACGCATATTAAAATACGTATGTACGCAGTACATATTACGTGTAGGAACGCACTCAAACTTGACCTGATCAAAATGTGATTTCACCACTGTCTCACTTTCTATTTTTTTTTTTGTTTAATTGGCACACACAAACCGCCACAACAACAATATCGAGTCGATCGACGATGACACTAACGAATATCGATTGGAAGTGAGATTTTTTCTAGATGAAGATCATGCCAGACGATTTCAGTCATTATGCATTCAACGAATACACTCTGGTTAACCCCATATTGATTTTTTTTTACTTCATTATTACTATTATGTCATGAGGTTGTCTTAGCCTAATGTCTTACGTTGCCGTCTATTAATCTAATCGGAATCCCCAACCGTCAATAAAAGTCACTCAGTACTAAAACTGTTACCGAGAAAATGACACTCAACTTTCACCGAATCAACTGCAAAACCAGTCCTGAGGGAGACTTGTACCAAAAAAAAAAACAAAAAAAAACAAAGTCCTCCAACTGAAGGGGGTGATGCTAAGTGATCCCAAACAATGATCGGTTACGGGTACTCGCATCAATGCACAATTTCAATGGAATTGTATCCGAGAGATGGGAAAATATTGCTTAATCCACTCATACTCGACAGATGCTTGAGTTTTGCCAATTATTAAGTCACCTTAACAGATACAGATACTTCTTGGTATTAAGCAGTTGTTGAAATGTCCAGAAGCGATTTCACATCAACATCGACGTGTAGCATCCGTATGGAACATCTTTCAAAATGCACCCGCGACTTAGAGTGTCTCATCTTCATCCACCAGATGTCCAAAAAGTGAAAGGCATTTTTGACTGCTACGACGAAGAGACTGTTCGAATTCCTAATGATAGATGGAGTTACTCATACATATCTTGTGTTCATAGCTAATATGGTGATATTTCTTTGTTTATATTCGAATTTGATTTGGAAAATTGATACGAAAGCATTTTCAGTGAAAAGAAACTGCGCAATCCACTATTGACTATTGACTATTCCATGTTATTAGTCGTCTAGTGACATTTTTCTTTGGGTCTGTTGGACATTTGGCCTTGTACGTTGCCAGACTTTACCATCAACATTCAATCAGATTGAAGAAACATTCAATTACAAGGTCAGATGATTTGGTTTTTTAATGAAGTGTTGTCGATTGAATAGTGAAAAAGATGTGTTGTTACGCTTTCAACTCAATAAATTGATAACCTTGATGAATCTACATACTCGTAAATGTATCTAAACGTGAATATACAGTTTCATAGTGCGTGAGCTAAGAAGTTGTTATAAATAAACATTTATCCAATCAAAATGATGAATGCAGATAGGTTTTTTTATATTAAATCGGTTGCAACAACTTAATGAACGAAACTAGTTTTGGGTACAAAAATATCTGCATAGTTGCAAAAATGGGTTGATAAATCGATCAAACTATACAATCAAGGTTTCCATTATCTTGGGGAGCTGATATCTTCATGGTGTTCGACATTTTTGAGGATAAATGTTCCCCCATGAGGTTTTCAAATGATGTGATGTAATTGCCGACATCAGGTTATTTGGTAATTTTTAGAAGAAATAGCAGGTCTATTTACTCCATGAGCATAGCAAATAGCATTGTTGGCTCTTTACTAAAGAAGTCTATGTTTCAAATTATGAGCCTAATATTCCAGGGTGTTACTACTTAGGCTTTTATTTTGGAATCGTTGGTCACATTTGATAGAATGATTAATAGATCTGACCCCCTTAGCAAACCATTTATCTTAGTCCCACTACTGATGCCCGATCCACTTCTTGACTTGATGTGTTCTAGTTCAACATGGATTGGCACTCCGCAGTACACTGAGTTTTCACATGCAAGTGAAACTTACATTTCAATAGAATTTAGTTAAGTACCGACATCTTCCGGTCATTGTACACCAATTCGGTGGCCAAGGAAGCAGAAACAGCTGCAAATACTCGTACGTCTGACAGTAGAACCTATAAAGCCACTAAACAACTTAATGGCAGTCGCAGCACCAGACGACATCCAGGAAATTATTTGAAGGGCCTCAGAGACGAAGGAAAAATTTCGCTTCGGCTTCTAACCGAATATAAGCCAGTGATATGCAACCAAATCAAGATGTGATGAGGATTTGCCTAAAATTTCTTTAGATAGAGCATTGCTAATCCAAAAGGAAACGAAGGAATTTGGTTGACTATGACATCAAAACTGTGAACACCATGACTACGCTAATGATAGATGTTTCTATAGGACTATGGACTTTAACTAAATGACGACTGGCTTGGAGAAGGCACCCAGAGTCGTTGATTTGAAGATTAGTTCCGCCAAAACAGAAATCAACCGCCTCTTCACCTTGAGAATGAGATCGAGAATGCCAAGTGAAAAACTAGATATGCTACAAATGCAAGGGTTCGTCGTAAGTGTATCTTGGTCTGAGTTAGAGGTATTGATGGGACAGAGTGACAAAACGTTAGGTCAATTCAGGTGGTAAATCATTTGCATACAGAGAGTGGCTTACAATAGAGTGTAAGTATCTGAGCTTAGACAAAGGGTCCCTAATGTTAAAAACATGATTTGTGACTTAAAATTATCATATAGACAGTGCTATAGTCGAGTTGGAGCTCAACGGAAAAAATAAGAAATTCGAACTTCTGGTGGTTGAGAGTCCATTGTTTGGTCCACTATTCGAATGAAGATAGTTTAATGAATTTATCCTTACCTGGAGGGATAACTTTCACAAAAGAAGTAGCGTGAATCTGAAAAAGGTAAATGACAGTGCAGTAGACAGTGGTATGGAAGATTATGTTAACAGAAACCTTTCCTGTGACATGTCGGATGATTCAAATCAAGTGATCATTGGCTATAAGGCTGAAGTAAATTTAATGTAGCCCAATTTTTCGTAAGCCTTATAAGGCTCGCCATGTTATGCGAAGCAAAATCAGATGAAATTTGAAAGGAGACTAGTGGGCTTTGCTAAAATTTGTGTTCCTAAGCCAAATCGGGGCATTGGGTATTAAACTGTACTGTCGACATTGGACATTTCACGGCATGTATAACTCGACCAAGCAACGCAACATAGATGAATCTCTAGTTTTGTGGATCAAAGCAACAGAACACTTGTTGCGAATGCTAACTACGGTCAATATATGATGATAGGGGTAAGTGGTCTTTGAGTTGCCCGCAAGGCAAAGCGGTGTTCTGTCTCCACTGCTATGGTGCATGTTAGTTGACTCTCTGTGCAATGGGTTCAATAGTTCTGACGTCTATGTACAAACATACACGGACTATGTAGCTTTACTGCCAGTTGGATTGTGTCTAGCGACAGTCTACTCTAAAGCGCAGGCAGCTCTCAACGTGATCGACGATCCGTTTCACTAGATATGGGCTTTCAATCAATCCTCTCTAAACTGAGGTTGTTCTCTTTACGAGGAGGAGCAAGCTGACTGGCATCTCCATCCAATTCTCCAAAGAAGCTATTTGTATGTGATCCTGAATAACAAACTTCTATGAACTAAAAATGTTACGTCGAAAGATACTAAGGCGCTGTCGCCCTTCTGGTAGTGCAACGGAGCTGTCTAGAAGACATAGAGCCTGTCACCGGGAAGGAACCGCTATGATAAGGCAAATTATACTTTAGGTGTCGTTTGTCTGGTGGAACAAGCTCTCACGGAAATACGATATTGATGCTTTAACCAGACTCCAAAAAACAGTCTGTAACAACTGTATGTGGGCTTTCCCTAGCACTCCCAGCTCCACTCTGGACGCATTGATGAATCTCCCTCCCTTTAATATTTATATTATTGGCTGCACTCCCAACGGCGTTTTCCGTTTAAAAAGAAGTGGTCTATGGTACAACACGCACTGGAGCTTTGATGACCATGCGCGCCGACTGTTTTACTCTGGTCTTGTGGACATGCCGTCTGATACAAAGACACCAGAAGTCCTGTGCCCAAAACCGATTTCGGGAAGCGTCTTTATAGATGTCTTTAAGACCGATCTAGAATACGATGCTGGTATCCTTCTGGAGGACGAAAACTTTAGATTTCACTCCTCGTTATGAAAACTTGCGCCTGTCTTAAAAACGGAGATATACACAATTCTTATGGCAACGAACTATATTGTGAAGAACCAGTGGAGGGGCCGAAGCATCTATATCTGCAGCGACAGTCAAGCCACGCTTAGAGCCCTACTGAATCCTCTCACGATGTACAAGCTAGTTCGAACATCCAAGATTTCACTGAATACAGTCGGAAGGCTAAGTTCACTGAATCTTGGCTGAGTCTCAATTCACAATGGGATCTCAGGAAATGAAATGGCCTGCGTCATCAGTTGAGGTTTCCATTGGCAGTTGAGTTTCATATTAGCTCAACAGCAGATGGCATGATTCTCCAAGTTGCCGGCACCCAAACGAATGCTTCCCGATGTCTCTAAAAGGAAGAAAAGTCTGCAAGTTGCTTACGGGCGTCCGTCGTGATGGGGCACTGCACATTTGCTAAGCACTTAAATGTGCTGGGAATAAGTGATACAACATCGAAAAATCATTTCGAGCACATGGCTAACACGGGAACTACATCATGTAGCTCCAATTTTCGAACACTTTTTCGAGCATTTGTTTCCGTATCTCAGAAATTAGTTTTAGGTCTGAATTCGTTGTTACTTGGCGTTATAGACCAGCGTCGAATCACACGATCTTTTAAGCCAGGTCACAGGTCCAACTCTGTAGATAATATCCTCATCGAATACTTCCTTCAATAACTCGATGGTTCCGCAGGTAGGCATGTGGCATTATCGCGTTTAAATCAAATGCCCTTCGGATCATGTTCACACACGTTTTCAAATAAAACGTAGTAGATCATGGCTCTGTAGGGCGCCTTTGACGCTGACATTTGGAATTTCTTCTTTTTTGAAAAAGTGTGGCCCTAAGATGCCGCCAATCCATAAACCGCACTAAACAGTGCATTTTTTGAGTTGCACCGGTAGCTAATTCGATCGCCTTTAGATTTTCCTCTTTCCAAATTCAACAACAAAACCACCGAAACCGAAGTGACGGTAAATAAGTGGATCGACTTCCAATTGTTTAATATCACATCAAACAATAATCGCCGGGCTTCAATTCTTGCAGCAATTGAATCTTGTAAGAATGTAAACCAAGGTCCTTGGTTCTTGTCCAAATTCTTGCGCACGATGACGAATCGATGAAGTATAATCTTCTCAACACTTCGTTTAACGGCGCCGATATTTTCATATGTCAGTGGTGTTTTCCATATGATCCAGCAATCAAAATGCCGAGTGGAAGGCGCTAGACGAGCCAAAACCCAAAAATAAATCTCGTTTGGAGAAGTCAAAAGTGAAGACCATGTTGGTACACTTTTATGATTCCAAGCGCATCGTCGACAAAGAGTTCGGGCCAAACTATTATATTAATACACAATTCTATCTTGGTGTTTTGAAGCATTTGGTGTATTGATACTCGTGTAATTCGGCTAGAATATCGCGCAGAAGGATAATGCGCCATCCCATTGATCGACACTTTTCGATCGCATTTTAACTGTCAACCACTCCCCGTATTCGCCTAATCTGTTACCGTATGAATTTTAACTTTTCAAAAAATTCGTTTTCCTATGGAATTTTGTGGACGTACATACCATCCAAAAGTGTTATACCAACGTCCTAAAAGATATCCCGGTCGACGATCTAAAACACCCATTCGACATGCTTTTAGATCGTGTTAATCGTTGTATTGAGTCGGGAACTATTTTGAATGAAATAAATCGATTTTGCCAAAAAAAACAAGCTTTTTGTTGTTCTCATTTTTAAAAAGTCTTCTTTACTTTGGAACGCACGTTGTATATCTATTGTATGTTTTACTACAATTACCAACTTTCAACAACATAAAGTGGTTACCAAAGAGTTCACCACAAACCAGATGCAATAGTCGAAAATAACGACGATGTCAAAATATTTAAATATTAAATGGATTCGAAGTATTCAGCGATTTTCCATGGCCCTCATAGCAATAAATTAAAGAGAGAACAAAATTAAAATTCCACACCAGCGATTTCCTAGTTTCAAAAAGTCCAATGGTACTGAAATACTCGTACAATCACTTTCTAGTTTCTAATAACAAAAATCAGTTCATTCTTACTAATTTAAGCAGCAATTTCGTATGCTTCTTTTTTTTCCCACTTATTAACACAAATTGATAGCTATTCGTATTCTCGAAAAAGTAAAAGTTCCACTGGGAGTTTTCTAAACCAACCTATCGACCTACCTATGGACATTCAAAGTTGCAAATTTAAAAATCTTTTCACTCTTCAAAAAATGAAAATCACCATCGTGAATGGAATATAAATCAGCGATTTTTATGTTCGTGCGAGTAGTTGAGCAAGAGATTTATTTGATTTATGCGAATAACTCATCAAAAACTAATCTTACCATCAAAACGATGCATATCCTCATTTTGCACATTTATCCAAATAATCCTTTGGGATAAAAACTAATAAAATCCAATCTAGGGACAAAAATTATCCACAAAACGTAAAAACAAAAATCACATTCACTATGTGGAACTCAAAAATTCCCCGACTTTCAACGAGAAAGGACTTCGAAATCCAAAAAAAGAAAACAAAAAATTCTAAATAGCTTTTTTCAATATTGGCCTTTGCGTTTTGAGTCGATTTACATATTTTTTGAGCACCCACTATGATGGAGGAAACAATTTCAAGGAAACCGATTTTTTATTTATTTTTAGCTATCCACCGAATACCGACCGGTCGACAGTATAGCCTATAATATACTGAAGTGTCGAATGTGAAATTTACCAACTGCTAAAAATTGACAAATAACTAAATAACTTTAGAGCGCAGCGACAGCGATCCGACCAAGCCAAAACTTCGACAGAGAAGAAGATCCATTCCAAAGACTGGCTTAGCCATTCCAATGCACAAAACGGGGGGGCTACCACAATACAAAAGTTACACACAAAGCCATGTGAAAAAGTTGGATATGGCCATCTGCATAGTAAAGACGAAAAGTTGGAGATCGCAACGGAAGCTTTGCGCCAGTTGCCCATATCAGCCGAGTTGATGTGCAGTACATTACCTTACCCACCAACTCATCGTCGTCGTATTTGTCGGTGAGTTGATCGACGTCATCGGTGGCGGAGCTCCGATTTTACTTTCTTTCCACGAAACGCAAGCGTTAAGCATTCCATGCTCGCCTCTGGGGTCGGAGTGGGACAAGTGACTCAAGTCGAGATTGGTTCCCAAAAGGAGATAAACAGACAAACAAAACAAGAAACGAGAAAGAAATGTAAAAAAATTTTTATTGAAACTGCTGTTAGCGGTATACCGTCGGAGAAAGGTAAAAAGCGAATGCGAAAATTTAATCTACGAGTACGAATACAGTATACACCGTAATGTTTGGTATACCATCAAATTAAAGTCACTAAAATTATGTCACTTGGAATAGTGTATTGACTGAATTTGGAAGAGTGATTTAACTTGCTTCCAAATTTCCTATTTAATTCGTCTTTTAAATACAACATGACGAATGTGAAACAAAACGTAAATTTGACTCCTGCAATGGTTTTGGACGACTGCGATTGCTGAAAGGAATAACAAGAAGTGAAATACGTTTGTGGCAAGGCATGGGATATCAGTTATGGACACTTTCAACCTAGCAAAAAGCACAAGAAAAGTGACAGACTGAGACTCATACCAAGAATCCCTCAAAATATACAAATATACAAAAAAGAACTGAGGAAGGCAAAGCAAAGACAATCCTGGATATTACGAGTATTCTGTGACAAAGTCACAGAAATCTATGAGGCATCGCGGTTAAGAAAAGTCCAATGATGCCTAGTTGTTTGAAAAAATCCGACGGCTCTTGGACAACCTCAAGTGATGAATCACTCAATCTGCTACTGGACACTCACTTTCAAGGTAGCTCCCTATTAGCGGCCAGTAGCAACACCAACAGGACTACTGCAAGTGTGACCAAAATGTATGGTCTGATTACAAAAGACAAACTGCTCTGGGCGCTGCGTAGCTTCAAGCCATACAAGTCTGCTGGTTCGGACGGTATAATACCTTACGAGCTACAAAGGTCCTCAGATATTATCCTACCTACGCTAGAGAATATCATGAGGAGCTGTGTGGAATTGATCCACATTCCACTGTCATGGAGCGAAGTCAATGTCACTTTCATTCCCAAACCCAGAAAATGCTCTCATGTTGTGCCAAAGGACCTTAGACCTATAAGTCTATGATCTTTCCTTCTGAAAACTCTAGAACGACTGATTGATATACATATATGAGCTGAAATTGATCCAAGACTTTTGTCAACAGCTCAATATGCCTACTGTAAGGGAAAGTCGGCATTCACTGACTAGCCACATCGAACGATCCCAACAATATAGAGAGTACACAATGGTCGCTTACCTGGACATAGAGGGTGCCTTTAACAACGTCAACACATCCGCAATCACGACTGAGCTGTCAACTCTGCAGGTAGACGACTCACTTGGGAAATTCATCAGTGTTATGCTAAATAGCAGGATAATCAACTCCAAACTGGGTGGGGCTTCTGCTAAAAGATGTGTCAGGAGAGGTACGCCGCAAGGCGGTGTTCTCTCCCCTCTTCTTTGGAACTTAGTGGTTAATAAGCTGTAGATATCCACATCTTTTCGGATAATCAGCCCGCTATCAACTCCCTGGACTCAGTCTCATTAAATTCTAAAACCGCCCTTGAAAGACGATCATCTCTTACGGAAATGACAAAGCAGTTCAACCTTCATCTTTGTTGCGTGCCGGGCCACAGAGACATTCCAGGGAATTGTAAGGCCGACGAACTAAACAAAATTGGAACCACTCTACCTATTCTACCGCAAAACGGTAGCATAGGTATGCCTACGTGCAAATCACTATTAAAGCTGGATGCTAATAAAAGAACAGACCTTACGTGGACTGTTGGACGAACATGTCTAGCAACAAAACATATCTGGCCAAGGCTGGATCTGAATCGCTTTAAGAGTCAGATCCTTCTAAATAGGAAACATCTCAGCGTCATCATAGGTTTCATCACTGGACACTGCAGGTATGCAAGAAGGCTTGGCGCTTTTACAAACGATTTCTGTAGAAGCTGCATGGACTAGGAGAAAGAGAAGATTTCACTTCGGAGCACGACTACGTTTTAAGTTCTCCATACGGAGAGTCCAATTTTGAGTTACTTTTTCGAGCATATAACACGTGTAATGTTAACTTCCAAGGCTGCAATTGACGCTGTTTTATCGGCATAGACAAGTGATTAGACGTATTCTCATAAAAAATAGTCTAATAGTGCCAAATCTCATGATCTAGCCGGCCGTTAATTGGCCGGTCGAAAACGAGAGATAAATTTCTCACCGAACTCATTTCTCAATTAGTCCATCGATTTGCGTGTTGAGCGGGACTTAGCGCTGTCTTGCTGGAACCACATGTCGACCAAGTGAACTTGGTCAGCTCGCGTATTTTGGGCAAAAAAAAGTTCGAAATCATTGAACGATAGCGGGTGCCATTAACGCTAACATTGTTCTCAGGGTCAGCTTTGAAAACGGGCCAATAATTACGCTGGACCATAAACCGCACCAAACAGTGCATTTTTCTGAGTGCATTGGCAGCTCTTGTATTGACTGAGGTTGCTCATAGGACCAAATACGGCAGTTTGGTTTATTAACATACCAATTCAACCAGAAGTGAGCTTCGGCGCTAAAGACAATTCTTCGATAAAAAAGCGAATCTTCCTCTAGACACACTCACCGAAAATTCGATGCTGTGGCAGGTTCGGCTTTGCATCTTGCACGAGCTGTATTTTGTAAGGTTTTAGACCAAGATCCTTCCGTAGAATCTTTTCAGTTTTAAAGCATTTTATTTCCTTAATCACTAACTCTTACATACTAACAAAAAATGCTTAAATGCTAGCTTAAAATTATTTAACAATCTTATACTAACTTACTGGCCCCACACAGGCACTCTAAGCTACTCTAAATTCTTATAGCTATGTCTTTCGACTTTATTTACATTTGTTTTACTAATATTTGTTTTCTGTACTTAAGGCTAAGAAAAAATATTCGTTAAGAAAAAACTTAGCATATGGCCCGTAGAATCTTCCACGTAGTCTAGTGACACAATCGTAATTGCTATGAACGGCGACGAATGGATAAATCACGGTCTTCATTAACACTGGCGGATACAGCAGCAATATTTTTCTCTGTAAGCGCTCTACGCAGTGAGTGGTGGCTTGATGTCTAGTAGCGTGAAATAGGTACAAAATGTCACTATGTCACTATGGCTTGAATTGCTTCGATTATGTCGATTATGACGACCGTAAAATGGTCGAAGTGCGAAAAACATTTTTCACAGAGCACGATAATAAAATTTAATAATTTGTAAGCATTTGTTCGGGTGTAAATTTTTCCATGATGAAATGGCAATGAGCATGTTTGACTTTGACACATGTCAGATAGTCTCAATGTCATAATTCTTCCGAATACTCCATAATACAAGATGTATCTTCTACAGAAAGCTGTGATACGTAACCGGTATGAGCGGCTATCCTTCAGGCGTATTTTTATGTAGTGTGAGACAGGCAAAAGCAGATGAAGAACTACAACACCTAATATGGGGACTCCTACAAAGAAGGAAGCGTCGATTATTTGTGAGGATTTGTTATTTGATGGAGAGTTAAATAAGAAATTTTAGGCTTTCGGCATGTATGCGAACACCTCAAAATTTTAGAATTAGAATTAGATTTGATTTTATTGCTTACCTACTTAATTCTTACAATTTTCACAAAAAACTATAATCGGTAAAGCCTTTTGATAATTGGTTTTATTTTTTCTATTTTTTTAACAGTTACTCTTCTTTTTGCTCGAGTATAAGTTGTAATGTCATAAAATAAAAGCTATAATAATGCTACAATTGTTTGCCGATGGGCCAGCGGACTTACTATTAGCGAACAGGATAGTTACATTTTGTTCGTTGAGCTTGCATATGATTTCTTCATCGTGGATATGATCTATCAAAAAAGTGTCTTCCCACAAAATGAAACATATCATCGCTCCCCGCTATGTTATCTAAATTACACAAGAATGGTCCATAAACTCTATGCCCTTGATAATTTATTGGGAGTAGTTCTGCACGCAATTTTATCATAAAAGAAGGAAGTAGTTCCGCTCTTCCATAATCAGCTGACTATAAATTGATCGATGTTGCATCGATGCTCTGATCGATGTTGGGATCTACTGCTGCAATAAACTGATAAAGCTTGGTTTCCATGTTCTTAAACTTAGTTCACACGTGCGCGCTAAGTCTCTCCATTTGCTATACCAACCCGTTTTGCATCGATGTGCTTCGCGTGCCAGTTTCCTCGGTAATCTCTCCGAGGGTATATTGGATACTTTTATTATATAGTCTTCTTGTAATTTGTAGAGTTTTTGTAGCCAATGGCGCAGTCTCAAGCTTTATGACATAGCTAGGAGTGCTAGGTGGTAAACGAAATATCAATAGTTTTTCTAATTCCTCATACTGGCTTCCGTCCCATACCTGGGCTGCGTACAACAAAGTTGACTCGGCTATCGCTTCAAAAACAGGAAGCTGACTGCTATGTGTTATGTATTTGTTAGCAAACACTTCCTTCACGTTGTATTTATCGCGGTCTTGGCCTTTTGTAGTTTGAAGCTCAAATGTCGTTCCATGCTAGATTTGTGTGTGAAACGCATACCAGGGTAGTTGTACTATTTTAACACCTTCGATTTTTCAAGGTTTATTAAAACGCTATATATTTTACGGAACTCGTACAAACGGTTTATCATACGCTAAAATGTTTTCGGGGTGTTCGCCATCACAACAATATCGTCTGCAAAAAGTAGAGCCTTTATCACTATCCCTGGAAGCTCAAAAGCGCAAATAACAGTGAACTTAAAGTGCATCCTTGTCTAATCCCTTTGTTTGCTTTAAATCAATCCTAAGAATTTTCCCCGTCCCAGATCGCTATCATCTCTTCATAAGCTTTCTAGACATTCCTTTAGCAAATAGTTTAGACATCAATGCGCCCCCATCTATCTAGCCAAAAGCTGCTCTGAAGTCAGCAAAAAGTGTAGGTAATTTTTTGCGTTGCGCTATATACATGTTTCCGCAAGACTTTTGAGCACAAATATTGGAATTCTTAAGTAAACCATTAGTGTTATTCTTTATTGAAGGGTGCTTGCAAATACTTTGTAAGATGCATTCAACAATGATATGCCTCTTCAGTTAGATGGCTGGGACTTGCAACTTTTCTAGAACACCGGGAAAATCAGAGCTTCATCAAGCCATGTTCCGTACTTGTAAAATTCTATAGGGATTCCATTCGATCTAAGTGCTTTTCCATCTTTCAATCGTTTAAATGGTGCATCTATTTCTGTAACAGTAATTGATTCACATATTCTACGCTGGCAAATGCTGGTTGTGCATAATGAGATGTGCCTTGATCAGATGTTGAATTCAAAGAAGAATATCAAGCATTAAAGTCTCACTGATAATAAACTTTTTCCCATTAAGCTCCGGAGCGCATCTCCAAAAGTCACGCAAAACTGCGGCATAAACGAGGTACGACATTTTTTATCGGTGTCGCTGTACAGTTCGTACAGTTCGTCGTTTAATCTTCTACCCAAAGCCCATCAACGCAAATGTAACCGAATATACGAGTATTTCGGAGAATTTTTCTCACGAAACAACTGAGGCTTTCTTCACCCGCTTTCGATAGAGTCCATACTTCAGCGACATAAAGTAGGACTAGGATGAGCAAGGTATTATATAGAGTCTCCTTAGTTTTTCGAGATAGGGCCTTACCACTCAATTGCCTTCTTAGCACAACAAAGAAACATCGATTTCCAAGAGCGATTCTTCTTACTATTTCTGCTGAGGTGCTGATGGTACAATTTATAGCAGAGCCAAAGTAGACAAAGTCCTAACGACCTCGAAATTGTAGCTGTCAGTTATCACGTTCTGTCCAATTTGTCGATGTTTTATGTCCCAAGTCTTGTTGACTTGGTTTTGAACTTATTTACCGCTTAACCCATTTTGGCAGCTTCCGTTTCAATACCAGTATCCACTTGTAAGTTCCGCACAATTGTTTCAAGTATGATGTTAAAGAAGTCACATGACAGTGCTCCACTTTGTCTAAAACCTTCTTTGACATCAAAAGTCTCAGTTTAGTCATGACTGACTTTGACAGAACAGTGGGCGTTCTCAATCATCATTCTGCACAGACCGACGAGCTTGGCAACAATACCAAAACTAGACATTGCTTTGGATAGCTCGTCTCTATAAATGCTGTCGTCTGCGGCGTTAAAATCGATGAAAAGATGGTGGGCCAGTGTATCGATTTAGACTTCTTGAGTTGTTTCTAGGATCTGCCGTAGTGTCAAAAAATCGTCTATTCTACCTGACGGCGAAGATTCTGACGGTCTCTTGCGATTGCAGCTATTCTTCATTATATCTTCTCACAGTTGTTCTTCTTTGCTGCAGCGCTTGGAAATTCCTTATTCGGTCCTTGGCTGCAACAAGGTGTTGATCCGAGTCAATTTTGGCTGCCCGGAACGTTCGGATGTTCAGAACCCTGGAGGCATGCCTTACTCGCAATGCGATCAATTTGATTTAGGATTTCATGATCTGGAGACCGACATGACCTCTTTTGTATAACAAGATGAGGAAACTTGCTGTGTGATATAGTGTGCTTGCTATAGTGATATTTCATCCAGCCGCAAAGTCAATACGCCTAAGTTCGTTATCAGAAGTGGTGTCGTGTAGGCTATACTTATCAACTGTCCCATCAAATATGTCCTCGTTTCCTATCCTGGCGTTAAAATCGTCTAACACGGTTTGCTTTTGCAAAAAAGGTTCAGCATTCGTTGTAACAGACTCTTCAGTATAATCTTAAAAAAGATCCATTTTATACAGCCAACCCACAAGCCACTCCACATAGTAACTTATTTTGGATGAGGTTTCTCTGGGCCAGACATGACAATGTTATTTATCGGAAAAGCTCACTTTTGTGAAAAGTTGTCTCTTCTTTCCAGTCCAATTGTTAACTTTGGCGACGAATCTATTGAGCATAGCTCATTTTGAACACTTTGACCTTTGAATCGTTTACCCATTGGGCGAATTTCAGACTTAGAAAGGTGGTTATGTTGATCGAAAAAATTATGAATTATGCGAAAGACTCCCATTTTCATAATAACTTTGAATAACAAATGCGTTGTGGTGTGGTAGATGACTCCGGGCATCACCAATAAAATAATTAATTTAGTTGCAGTTCCTTTTTAGCTGGTTTTGTGCCACAAGAAGGGTTACAGTTACATCAACTTCACCATGACATGTTTTATGAGCCATACAATCTAGTGTTCCCAATTGCGTATTTGAATTCTAGACAAAAAGCTGGACCTAAATAAGGTCTTCAAAGCTTCTGTGATTGTAAATTAAAAAAATCTGCTTCTGGAAAAATGTTTAACTACGAAAATAAGCAAGTGTCTTTAATTTTATAGCAAGACATCGTTTCTGAGCCGCGCGATGCATCTTCTTTGAATTAGACTCCAACAGTGACTTATAAAACTGCTAATTTAGCACTGCAGCTCATCTTGTATTCTATAGGTGAGCAGCTATTATATTTTCCTTACTGAACTCGTTCGCCCTTTAATTGGGTGTCTAAAATGTACATATGCTAACTTGCCGGAATCAAATTAGAGATCGAAGATACTCGTATTCGTATCTATATCAACTATCTTTACGCTCAACCGTAAAATTAATACGGAACACATACAGCTATTCATGGTATGTGTTCCAAAATCGAGCGTACGAGTATCGGTCGTGTGTAAATTTCTTAATTCCGATTTAAAATTGAGATGACGACGTTACTTGGAAGTTAATGCAATTACTAGTGGGGGAACACCCGTTGAGACTGTATTTTGTGCAACAACTTTCGCTGTTGTCTGTTACATAGAGATCCAGTTTTATTTTGGTTTTTGTTTTGTTTCTTTTTTTTTGTAAAGCTAGATTCGGAAGTATTCAAAATTCCAAGGCACAATGCATATCTGCACTACTGCTTATGCACCGCTGCAGCAAAGGCAGCAAAGGCAGCAGCAGTAGCTGATGCTTGATGGTCAAGTCCAAAGCGGATCGGAATTGGTAGTATCGGACGAGCGACGATACGGAAAGTGCAAGAAATATTGACTTAAAATAGAGCACCGCAGCCCGGGTGAAAATCATGAGCGTGACAAAAATGTGTGGCATGAAATATGTGAAAAAAGTTTACTTCGTATCCGTGTTGGGTGACTGACAGATATGTACATTATACGTGAGCACGCGAGAAAGATTATTAATGTAAAAAATACTAATTTTTCTTGATGACATTTTGAAGCTTTAAATGGAGTCATCGAGCAGTAATGATTTACGAAGGGAATAACATACATACTCGTATTATGTACACGTTGTACAGGAACAGATGTTTCCTGTAAAATGAAACATTAAGAAAGCTCACTGCGTGCTGCTGTATTGTTCGGTATGTAATAAATTAACTAACTGCGATAGTATGTAATACATGCAATAGGAAGCAATATGCTCTTTCCAATTATGAAACATTGCCTTATAGGGGGACACTGTACAAAGTACAGTCTTATAGGGGGACACTGTACTGTGCAATAAATCTTACGATATTCATAACAGGATAGGTATAGGTACTTCCGAATTTCCCAGCCCTTTTGGATTATATCAAAGCTTATGGTTTAATTACACAAAAATGCAGAAGTAATGCCTGATTTCATGAACTTTTTCACAATCGAAATTGAAACAAATACAAGATCTCTAAGAAACTTGGATACCCGCTCTCCAACATATTTTATAGATTTCGGTTTCATACAATCTGAAACACTGATAATGGATATCGTTAAATATGTACTTAAGCATAATCGACTCTTTTTCTGTCTGCGCGGACAGATCGGTTTACCGTGGTGACTACCTTTTTTTAGTGAACTAAAGATGCGTCAGGTCCGGCTAGGCCTATAAATTAGAACACTAGGAAGGGCTCAAAATCACAAACTGAGGGAGATATTAATACTAATCAATCACAGTGCCTAAAAGCGTCCCTGGCTGTAAATGACAATGAAATACTAAATAGTAAGGGGTGAGTACATACTACATATGTATGTATGTATCTTGTTGACCTGACCGGCTGTAATATGCGTCTCAGAAATCTCAAGCGCAACAAGTATTACGATGTTCGAGTATGTACCCGAAATGTGAGACGAAATCCCTTCTTCTGAAGAGGTGTTCATCCTCGCTTGCAAAACTACTGCGTAAGCTTTCTCATTAATCCTACACTTTAGGACTATTCCCGAGCAGATGGAAAACAGCATTTGTCCAGCCCGTCCCTAAAAAGGCGAATCTTCTTTTCTCTCCACCTACAGGCCCATTGCACTTACATCCCTTCTTTCCAAGGTCATGGAAACGCTGATAAAACATCAGCTCATGAAATATCTCCAAACACGAAAGCTTCTCAATGACCGGCAGTAGCAACATGTCCACTGGTGATTTGATGGCATGTCTCACCGAAAAGCGGAACCAAAGTGTACATTAATCTGGCAAAAGCAAGATAGTTGCATTTAACAGAGTTTGGCACCAGCCTCTTTTGTCAGAAAATGCGTGCATTTGGGATCGACGGCTCTCTTCTTCAATGGATTAGAAACTACCTTTCGGAACGTTCAACTCAAGTTATCTTGGATGGTTTCAAGTCTGATATTCACAAAATAAATGCTGGTGTGCCCCAGGGCTCCGTTCTGTCCCCGACACTCTGCCACTTCTAATCCAATATATTCCTTTGCTGACGACAGTACTCTCTGCTTTTCATATTCGTTTCCGGACTCACGTCCCTGCTCTTCGGATGTAGAACGGGAACGGCAGCGTACTCGTATATTAAGCTCATTAAATTCCGATATTGACAGCATAACCAATTGGGGAACTATCAACAGAGTGGAATTTAATGCTTAAAAAGAACACAATGCTGTCTGCTGTCGCTAAAATGGCCCTTGCATCGTCGAAACCAAAAAACTTTCCATCCTCGGTATGTGTGTCAATGACAACTTACGTTGTAATGTCGTCAAAAATGCTGTGAAATGTCTACTTTGTAAGATGTAAGAAAAATTTCACCCCCTCTGACCTGGCTTCAATATATAAGGCGCCTGGAGTACAATGCTCACACCTGGACAGGTGACCCTAAGACCGTTTTGTACTTGCTAGATAGGATTGAAAATCGTACGATAAAACTCATAAGTGATGCTAACATCGCGCAGTCAATGAACACCCTCGAACACCTACGAAATGTCTCGTGTCTCACTTTGTTTTATCGCTATTACCATCATCAGTGCTTCATTCCATCAACCACTGGTCCACCAATCCCAGACCTTGTAAAACAGCCCACAAAAGTGATACGGTCGATTTTCTCTGCAGAGGGGAAGGAAGGTGTTCAGTTGGTGAAGCCCTAAGGACTTTAAGTGGACTCACGACGAACCAGGAGCCCTAAGGTGCGAATACCAAGAACACCATTGTCGGAGATCGTAGGGTGGGATACGGATAGTCCTTTAAAGCCACACAATCCAACGCGATGATGACGGGTGGGGGCGGAGGATCCCTGGAGCCTACATCCCAGCGAAAGCAAAGTAACAGTGATTAAATGTACTAAACAAATTAATAATTGTAATTTTGTATATTTATATCTCCTTGTGTTTGTTGGGTTTTGTTTTGCTTTAGTTACAATAATTTTATCTTGATATTACACTAGTTGTTTTTATAATTTAACTTAGATAGTACTAGTTCACCAGAGTCCGTATACGCTGCAACAATTCATAATAGGATAAACTAGATTCAGTTCGATCATCTAGTAATCTTTCAATAAATGTTGACTTCGCCGTACTGGTATCCCTAATAATTTGTATCAGGGGTGGATACGGTTTTTCGTCGTTCAATCTCATCAAAAACCGTTTAAGCGCTGTATTTTCGGGACTATTAATTGGCGGCAGTCCATAACAATAGTCTGGTAGTTCCGATGTTCCTTTAACACCAAGTACATTCTCCAGAATATTTGTGGGCACATTAATGCCAACATAAATTATAATTAAGAGTCCATTAGGTCATTGTCCGTGAATCGAGATATTCAGCAGATAATTGTAGACGTGGCAGATCGGGAACATTGTCATCATCGTCATCGGTTTCGTTTGAATTTTGCAGATTATAGAATAGACCGTCAATATGAAAGAACTCTGGGTAAATATACTTCATAAGCTGATCCAACGGCAATGTTTTGCACTCGTCCATTGCAAATACACGATCATCAAGTCGCGTACTAGTGCCAACACGAAATGCGGTATGCTTCAAAAGCGCTAAAATATACAGAGGCATAATTGCTAAGTTTCGTGGCGCAATTACTCCACCCTGACCGGAGGGTAGATTTTGTGCCAGCTTAAATGCACTTAATATATCGACAGTTGCATTTATAAAGGCCTCCCTGGCATCGGCGATATTCGACGAAATAGACCGATCCACAGCCATTTTCGACAGCAGTCCTATAATTGCTTCTTGATCTGCTGAGTGCATGACTTCGGTCAGACTAGCAGTTACTGGAAGGCAAAGAGTGTGCAGCCGAATACGACGTTCTCCTTCGCTATTCGTATAAAGTAGAGCCGCTTGAAAGCATATCGTTTTCACATCTGTTAGCAATTCCTCATAAGAGATTTGCATGCCATAGCCGGCATCGGGGTTCACATTTGGCAACGATAAAAGATCTGTCGATCGCACAAAGAAGTTTCCATGCAATGTATGAACCTGAAGACCACGCGTACATCTTATTCTCATAACAGCTTCGAAACCGATCTTTCTGACTAGATAACGTCTAAAGCACTGTTTGAAAGATTCCACATGCTGTGGCTTGGTCTTCTGATAAAGAGGGAAGTGATAAATAGCTCCACCACTGTGTTTACTTATTCCAGATATCGTAGCTAAATCACAGTATTGCTGGTTCAACAAGAATAAATCCGCAGCTACCTGAGATCCAGAACACTCGAGAGCATAGCGCTTATAAAAGTCTGTGGCTGGATTTAAGTGTGCAACATCTTTCGCTGATCGATTGTTTGGATCTTCACGCGCTTCCAGAGCTCCGGGTCCTTTATTTGGAAGGCACGTTTGAAACACGGTTATTCGTCCACCAGACGCTTGCATCAACTTGTATGCAACTTGAAGAGCAGCTCCCATAGCAGAGCCGGGATCATGTGTGTCTGCAAATCGTTCAGGCAATTGTGCCAACAAATCCTTTATGAGTTCTTTGCATTCCTTTAGATTTACCAAGAGGTTATCCGGTCGCGGAAGGAATGGGTCTTCGATATCGATCAAAGTTATTTCACGTGGTTGATTACGAGTATAACCCTCCGCCATGCTGTAGAAATGTACCTCACTGTTGTATGCAATAAAACCAACCTGTGTGCGAACATCACCGGGCATGTCGTTCAAGTGCTTTGACAGAATATTGCAGGCATTCTCCAGGTACTCGTATCCGCTTTGCTGAGCAATTATCGAGACGTCGAAGAGGAACAAGTAAACAGCCGGTTGTGGTGGTCGTAACATATATTCGGATGGTGCAATAAATTCGATAGTACTCGAGCGAACCTCTGGCCGTCGTGTGACATCGCCGTATGTTTTCGTTGCCGGATCGAATTGAAAATCTTCTGGCAGCTCATTAACCCGGTAGCAAAGATTGCATTTCCACATCTTGCTGTCCGCGAAATAAACAAACGGATTGATGTATGTCCTGCATAGACGGCATCTCACAATATTTGGGCACTGAATGACTGGTAGACTATTGACATCACGAAACGGATGAATTAGTATGCCCAGTGGCAGTCTAGACTTCTGGATTAATGAATTATTCTCAGGTATTTTCGTAACAGTGCATCGCATTATATTGGGGTGACAATTGATGGACTCGTGAAACTGGTTGTGAAGAACGATTTTTGGCATTGGCAGAGTTGCTGGTGACAATATGTGGCGATTCTGCATTAGATCAACAGTGTCTTGACCCCAGAGACGATTGAAACCCTGTTGAACAACACTCTGGTTGGGATATGGGCTTGGCTGCTGTTGTTGGTACTGCGACTGACCATTTAGTGTTGGCTGAACACTAGGTTGTTGTTGTTGAACTCCTGGCTGAGATTGATAGCCCTGTTGGGAATATGCTTGAGGTTGCTGAAACTGTTGTTGCGGTTGCTGTTGCTGTGGTTGGATCTTTTGTTGCTGTGGGTACATGGGCCGCCTTGCTGTCATTGATGGTGGCTGCTGTTGTTGTTGTTGTTGCTGCTGCTGCTGCTGGTTATCAGAAATTGGTGGTGGCGGCAGCATTTGACTACCTGGATTATTGTTATTCTGTTGATTCTGACTGAATGCATTTGGGAAGCCAGCTGCTGATACAGTATTCGCTGATGGATAATTGGCATTCGGCGTTGTGGCAAACTGTGGCGGAGGCGGCGTTGAATGGTTTGTCTGTGGCAACGATGTACGAATAAGAGGTGTATCGACATACACCATATACATTCTGTCTTGGTGGACCAAGCTGTGGTGGACCAGATTGTGGTGGACCAGATTGTGGTGGACCAGACTGTGGTGGACTATTCTGTGTTGGACCTCGAGGAATTTGTCCTTGATTAGGTCCTTGATAACCAGTATTTGTATTTAACGCAGATGTCTTGAAATTCCCTTGAAAATTTGGGGGAAAATTCGAACTAGGTGCGGTTGTAGACGGAGGTTGCGCATTAGGCATCATTGGACCATTTGTATTTCCAAATGATAGATTTTGCATGCTATTACTGAGATTATTAACTGGCATCATTGGTGACTGTTGCGAGCCTGGTGGAGGTGGATCCTTTTGCTGCTGTGTATTATGACTTGGCGAACTATTCAATGCTGGTGATGCCGTTCTTGATGAGTTTACACTACTACTAACTGCACCGTTCGTTAAAGGAACTCCACTGGGTGGTCTTAAATGTGGAGGAAGGTTTCCAGGCATTCCTTTTGGTCCGTTACTATATATCATTGAGTTTGCCGACTGTGATACTGCTGATGTTGGTGTTGATGATGCAGGAAGTGGTGCCGACGTTGGTGGATTGAATTGATTCAAACTAGGCATTGCTCTCGATGTTGGAGGTAAGCTCGACTGCATCACAGGTTTGATGAGTTGCTGTTGCTGCTGCTGCTGTTGTTGGGTTGGTGGTGGCTGCATTATTTGCTGTGTCATGCCATTTACCATTGTGTTACCTCCAGCGGAAAATTGTGGTGGTGCTGGAGGGTAGTTTGGATTCGAAAATGACGACATTTACTTAAATTCAATTGATCCAATTACTTGTTACATGCGTATAGTTGAAACCGCTGGCAATTTATTTTATCAAACTGCGACGATGTTGATTGGTGTGAATGCTCTCCAAATCTTTGTCTGTTGGATAATTCTATTTAGAGCAAAATTATTTCACTGGATTTTTGCAAATACTACAAAGCAATTGGCGAATAATTGCCTTTTGGGTGACAGGGCAAATTGATTTTCTTTTAGGGCAGAGCGAAAAAAAAATCGGACACACAGAATTCGAACGCGAT
Organism: Volucella bombylans; assembly: GCA_949129095.1. Lineage (NCBI taxonomy): Eukaryota > Metazoa > Arthropoda > Insecta > Diptera > Syrphidae > Volucella > Volucella bombylans. The sequence continues at coordinate 100,198,835 of OX422141.1, read as the reverse complement.
TTTTGATATAGTTGGGATTTTAGCACAATTGCTGGATTGTTGGTCGACTGTTTATTGTTAATGTAGTTTAGTTGGATTTGAATTAATTAACATTTCAGTTCTCTTTTTCTTTTGCACGCACAGTAAACCACGGCAGTCACAGAGTTTCGGGAGAAAGGATTCCATTACCCCTAATCTGAACGCCGATCCACCGGAGTAATAAGAACCCGTGGAAAAAGGCTTAAAACAGTCATGCTAGGCTTTTGTTAGAGGCGGCGATTCAGAGGATGGCTGGACCGAGATATAACCCCTTATTAGATTATATCTATCCATTTTTTGGCAACTGTCAAATGTTGCCCTGAGTCAAAGACAGCTCTGGAATCCACCTATTCCAAATGTGGGTTCTTCCAGGTAGTGCTTCAATGGCATCGAAACCTGGGTAAAAGAAGTTCGAATCCACGTTATAGTAAAGTATACAGTATAAGCTTATGTATGGAATAGAATATCGGATAAAGGGCCTTCACGTCTTTGTTGACACATACGCACTCTTTTGTAGAGATTTTCCATAACAGCTTTGCATAAATGTGGCTGAATTTCGTTGTTACAGTGCTAAATTTGTTCCTTCACGGGGTGACTGGCTATGGTCTTGTTGGCATAAACCTTAAATTTCAAATAACCCCAAGAAAAAAAGTCGAACATCGTTATAATGATCTAGGCGGCCAATTCTGATCACCAAAACGGGAAATTAGGCGACCAGGAAATGACTCATGCAGTAATTGAATTGTATTTTGGGTTGTATTGGATGCGGCACCGTCTTGTTGAATGCAAATATCGTCCATACCCATATCTTGTAATTTAGGCACAAAAAATTCAATTACCATGTCGCGATAGCAAGCAGCATAAACTGGTATTTCAATTTCAAAGAAGAATGATCCGATGATGCCTCCAGCCCAAAATCCGCACCAAATAGTGACACATTTTGGATGATTCTCAACAATCACTCGTGGATTTTCTAAACGACAAATTCAATAATTTTGAGGATTAACAAAGCCATCAAAGTGAAAGTGAACCTTGTCGCTGAAGACGGTTTTGTGTGAAAAATCAGCATCCAGTTGTTGTTCCATAATCCATTGAACGAAGTCTCTTCGCTGTGCATGGTCAGTAGGCTTCGACTTGTTGAAGGACGGCCAGGGTGTTTAAGCTCACTAATTGATCCGGTTTCCCTAAGTTTTTGAATTAATGACTATTCCGACCATATTTTACACGAAAATTGTAAAATATGAAAAAAAACAATGAAAACGCGTTATTCTTTCGGTTTCACATCTGTCAACTGTCACGCTGTCTTTTTTTCAAATGGCGGAAAACTCAAAGCTTTATATGCTGTCGCTGCAATATATTTGGATGTGGTTTTGTTATACATATACAAATGCACGCATGCCCGAACAGAGAAAAGGCACGGCGTTTCAAGCTTTTTGAGAGAACCTATGAGAGTCCTAAGTGCTACGTAAATATTTAACTCAAGGTTTCATGAGGTACCACAAATAAAACTCCAACGATTCTACAATGAATGCCGACGTGCAATTTCAGACAAACAAGAGGCTTACTGTACAATACTACCGAATTGAGAACACAAACTTCTGCGAAAGAAAAAGAGGGAAAGAGAAAAACATAAAGTTTTCATATAACATGGGTCATAATGTATTACCCTATTTTCGTGGGCTATTCCTTTGGAATAGACTAAAAACAAAATTAACGGGTTTTCTTAATGTTCATTCCGGCATTCACGTTTTTTTTCCATTGTTTTGAAAATGATATCGCTTAAATGGCCGCCGCATTGTTAATTACCAATAGGGCTCTTTTTGAGGCATTTTCCGCTGTTTTCTTCAGAACTTCTGGAGATAGGTTCTCCACTTCTTGACGGATGTTTTACTTGAGGGCTGCCAGAGTTTGTGGCTTATTCAACTAAACCCGTCACTTTAAATAACCCCATAGAAAGAAGTCTACGGTGGTCAAATCGGGTGATCTTGCAGGCCAGTGCAAATTTCCAAACGCAGTTAGTTCAATATACGTCATTGCTTCGTCCTGCTGGAACCACATCTCCGCTAGTCCCAATTCATCCAATTGAGGAGTGAAAAATTCATTTCAAATTCATTCGTCTCCAGCGTGGATGTAATATGTTAGCTCTTCGTACAATACTCGTGGGTTTTCAATGCCCCAGAATCGCAAATTTTTTTTGTTCACGTATCCACATAGGTGGAAATGGGCCTCATCACTCATGATTGTTTACGACGCAAAATAGTCCACTTCGTTGTTAAGATTCAGAAGGGCGTGAGCATAAGTTAGACGCGATTTTGGATCAACACCCATCAGCTGATGGATTGACTGCACTTTGTAAGAAAACATCTACAAGTCTTTCACCAAAATGTGCAGCCGAGACGTGCGTGGAATGGCCAATCGTGCGGCACGTCGTCTAGTCAATGTCGACGACATCTTCAGTCACGGCAACGATATTCTCGGCCGAACGAGGTGCGAGCTCTTTCAGAGCTAGATCGATCCCATATTGTTCCAGTCTCTAAGAGTCGTGCGGCTAAACACCGCATTGAATGACCAATGGAAGCCAGGCGGCCAGAAAAACGGGCACGAACGTTCCGCTAAATCACTGACGAATTGTTCATCAAACACATCGTGACAATTATTCTGCGCTCTTCAGGAGTAGGTATAGCGTTTCATTGCTTATTCACACAATTTTTAAATCTGTTTGGTTCACAAATGTCAAAACTGAATTGACATTCCACGCTGTTTGTTAAATCTGTGTACTTTCCGATTGAATAATGAAGAATTATATTGGATGTACAACGACGTGGATCTGGTCAGAAATCTCACTTACAGCGGTTAAAAGGGGTAGGTTTAAATATAGAGCTAATGGGCACCAGTGCTTTACCCCATAGGGTCTTCATTTCCTCTCCAACGAGGCAAAACAGTATAAGAGGACTTTACTTTGTGGCGCATGCAGCTGAAAGCGAACCTCGACTTGGTGTGCATAATTGGAAGAGGGTAGCTTGGGGTTGAGCTTTGTATGCTTGTTCTTGTCCTCGAGATTGTGGCAACCCATCAACTATCAATCCATATAAGAACTTCTTCTTAAACGAAAAATGGCCTCAGGAGTGCAGACCGTGATATTAACAGTAGCGGAGCCAGGTGTGTTTAAGAAAGCCCCTCAATTTTGAAAGACTTGACTAAAATTTAAGTGCGTCAATTATTATCGCTTAAGGATTAGCGGCAAAAGTGACGAGTTGCTAGGTATGGACGCATCTGCATGCGACTAAATGTAGCCGGTTAGAACTGTTCAGAATATCATCAAAAAGTCGGATACGTTTTCATCAAGCCAAATTTGAATAATGATTTTATGCATGAACTATAGCAAAGCATTGCCTTGATTAAGTGAGGCAGGAATTCAATCGAAGCTGACTGAAGGATTATGCTTTCAAAATGATCTATTATTATTCAAAGTATTAGTACGAGTATCTGCTTATTTCGTAATTCTCTTGTGACGGTCAATTGTCCAATTGACACCCCACTTTAATACTACGGCAGGACAGCACTGGTTTTTAGCTCCTTCCCACCCGATTGTACGAGTAGATATTACCTTACGCGCAATAACACATACTGCTGCTTTATTTGCATGAATAGTTCTCTCTTCTATCTTAAAGCCAATTTTTTTTTATGGAACTGAGACAAAGTACTTACTTACTTAGGTGCCAGAACTGGGTGAACCTGGGCCTCACCAACAGCCTATTCAGCTATTCACTCCTGACTCCAGTACAAGTTGTTTGGGGTTCCTTTCCACTTGCGTGTGCCAGCTTACACGCTGTCGTCCTCTCCTATCTAGTTCATCAGAGTTCCGGGGTCTAACATAGCTGTGCCATTTTGCACTTTGAATTCTTAGACTTCTGACTACATCGATGTTCCTCTACAGCCCGTACAATTTGTGGTAGAACCTCCTGCCCCATTTCCTATCAATAGAAATCTAAAAAAAAACACGCTCAGTATTTATCACTCGAAACGGCCAAGTGCTTCTTCATTAAACTGTAGACAAGGTCCAGACTTCTGCACCATAGAGCAGGGCTAAATAAGAGTAGTTTTGAATAAATCCAGTTTGGACTTACGAGATATGGCTTTGCTAGTTAATTGCCTCCAGAGACTAAAGCAACAGCGTTCGGCAAAAGTATTTCTGTACTGATGTCATTGAAACTGTGGTGCCAAAATAGACGAAGTCCTCAAAGTGACCTTCTCACCAAGCCGTCGTCGGTGGTGTGCATCTTTTAATAATGTCTTTTTTTTGGGCTCGTTTACCGCCATACCCATTCTGGCTCGTTTCTCTTCATTGCACACGAAAACTTCATTGACGAATCACATCAATGACATTCGCATTCGCAAGTACTTGCGTTGACTGGTGAAATTCACCAGCAATGATTCCTTCTAGGGCGATGTTTGAACAGGCACATGACAGCGCACTGCCTTATCTATAACCTTTCTTGATACAGTACACATAAAGGTCTCGGTTTATTCATTACCGACCTTGATGGAGCAAGGATAATTGTCCATATTCATTATGCAAAACCGGACGAGTTCAGAAGGGGTGTCAACACTACACATTTCGTTGTGTAACTAGTCCTTTTGCACGCTGTCATATGCAGCTTTGAAGTCAGCAAATATGTGGTTAGTGTCGCACTGAAATTTCCAGGCTTTTTCAAAGATCCACCGATGTGAGCATTCTTATGTGGACCAACCAGATTCATAAAATATTCGGTACTTAGGAGACTTATTCCTCGGTTTTTGTCGCAGTCAAGAAAGTCTCCCTTCTTGTGGATGGTACAATCGACGCTGAGATTCTGTGCTTGGGACAAGATTTCTTCTGACCATATTTTAGAGATATTTTCAGGTGCTTTAAGTAGCTTAGCTGATAGTCCATCTTCATCATCAGCTTTATTAGACTTTAGCTTTTATATTGCATCTTAAACTTCGTCTAGGACAGGAGGACGGAATTCTCTCTCGTTTTCGACTGGGATAAATGGTTCATTCTGTCTGCGAGCAGAATTCTTCAGTCTGCAGAAGAAGTCTTTCCATATTATCAGCACCGACTGCGACTCTACCACTAGTTGCCCCAGGTTATCTTTGCAAGCTTCCCTGGTAAAATTTCCAATCTTTTCTCGATCATGCACCTTTCGTACTCTATCGTTGTCTTCCTAAGAAGCCTGTGCCCTTCCTTTATTTTCTGCTCATAGAGCTCAGCAGCCATATTAATCATCAAGTCAGAGATTTCTTTTGCGGCGATGCTTTGAGACCAATCACATCAGAAGCAGCTTCTCTGAAGGCTCGTTGACAATATTCCCAATGGCCCTCTACGGTTTGGGTATGGCGACAAGGATTTTGAGGGATTCGTATGGAAACGCGATCGGCAAAAATTCTAGCGGTGGATTTACTTGTCTCTGTTGTATTCTTACTTAGTGGTCTCACTTGACTTTGTTGTAATCTCCGCATTCGTATCCTAGCTCCAACAAGATACTGATCTGAGTCAATGTTAGGTCCTCGGAAAATTCAGGCATGCAGAGAGTCTGCCATTGATTGCAATGTGATCAATCCGGTTAATAGTTAGATCGGGGATGGATCGGGATAGACCGGGGTATAGCCAATCTCTTGAGATGTTGAAATGTGGGTATCGGATGCTGGCTACTAAAAGATTACGCCCCGTAACAAATTTTTTAAATCTGAAAACATTGGCGAACGTGGTGTCAGGCTGTGTTTTCCGATGCCTAGCATTGGCAGCTAGGTTAGCACAATTTTGATGTCATAGCTGGGTCATTCAGTATATGTTCAGTCTACGAAGTCATAACATTTGTCTCTGATGCAGTTATCCTTATCATCTGTGAGGCCTATATTTCCAAATTCGACCTAGATACTGATTGTTACTAGGCATTCGCTTTTACGACGAAAGCCTAAAACCTAGGGGTTTTCCTCGAATAGGAAAACCACACCCACGTAAGCATCGTTTTCCTACTTTGTAGCAATCGTCGTAGTAAATGTCGAATTTTTTCATCCACTTTTTGCCAAACTGAAATTCGTTGTCCTTAAAACATTTGATGGAGTCATCCTGATGACCCAAGCTGACTCAATGAGAAACCAAGTTGTTGTGACGTTTGTTATTTACGTGATAGCACGTTTCAGCAAACAACATAGGTATAAAAGGTAAAACCAATTTCATCATAGCCTTGTGAGCCCGAGAACTCCGTTCGGTAATGTTAAGTCGAAGACAGTTTGTTATCCAGAATCCCACTCAAATGATTGGGTTCGTAGGAAAATCTGATGCTGGTGCCTTCCAGCACTAGGTCAATCAAACCAGGCAGCTCCCCCCTTTTAGGGAAGGAAGGTTCGAGACGTGCCATTACGATATCAATATAGTTATGGCAACCTTTCACTTGGTAAAAGAAATGATTTTTATTCTTCTTTGCATTGTATTGAGTATTGTCCCATCTAATCAAATGTAACGTTATTCAAAAGTTAACTCCTTTATATTTCAACAAACAAAACTATCCACTATAATCCATTGCACCATTGTTTAACGTTTTCAATATCCCAAACGGAGTTGGACATGACAATGAAGTCTTATTTACCCCAACAGTTTAGCCTGTTTTCTACTAAGACCGTTACCACTTTAACCTAAATGGAATAACGTAATTGAAAAGTTACCGCACTGAATCACAGCCTGAATAATAGCCTGAATGACTGCGATAAAACAGTAACCATCTAATCCGATTAAATTCTCTCAATCTCATTTGAATTCCAACCTTTTAAGAGATACAGCATCTTTAACAAAAAGGCAAACCTGAAATACTCATAAACTCTTAAGTGGCGAGATTCCTTCGATAAATGTTCCTAAATTACTCATAACAGTTACAAACAATTTGCAGTTAATTTTGATCTACACGATTGCGATGTGACTGTTAATCTTTCCCATGATCAAAGCGCTCGTTATATCACCGTTTATCTCGCTTGTCTTACATTTTAAAGACCCAGTTAAATATGAAAATATACGAGTATGCCTGTAGATACGTGTATCTACTACGATAGTATTTGAAAATTGTACAAAAATTTTGCACCTCATCATGCGGAGTCAAACCCAAGATTGTGACATTATTTACCCAATACTGTGAGTGCACTCAAGTGGGCAATTAATCTTGAAGATTCGCCTGTTACTTGGGATTAATGACTGAATGGACTGAACTGGACCATCAAGACTATTCGTACTCGTATTCGTATCTGCAAAATTTGGTTCACTTTCGCTTTTCGGGTTTGACACGAATGAGAAAATTTAATTTGGACTCAGGGTACAAATACAATACCATCAAGCTGGAGATGTCAATTAGAGCAGATGAGACAATTAATGACTTAACACGATCTTTGTCATGGTAAGTAGGTCACAGGTATTACACTATCTCATTCTTATGTAATTTCGTGTTTTGGAAGTTGTACGGTGTAAGCTCTATTAATCCACCTAATATAAGTATGTATATCTTAGTGGATCTATAAAAATTGAGGCGTCCAATCTCAAACAAGCTCAACATGACATGAAATTATCTCTATGGCGACCGTTTTATCCATTTCTTGGGACTCAACTTAGAAAATCACTTTCGGGTAGCAAGCCTTTTGGACTTTGAATTGGCTTCGAGATCAATATTTAATTATTTCGTAGAAGGAGAGCAATCAAAGTAATTTACCTGTTGATTGATGAGGCAATTTAAGTGTTGCCTTTAGGCTGTAGCATGTTAATCATGTTTCCTATGTAATTAAATGGAAAGTGCTATCCGTGGATGCCCGGAAATGAAAAGTGAGCCTGCTGGATCGCTCTTTATTTTATCGCAGTCAATCAGTTATCGTAATAAAGCACGTGGCTGAAATATTGGCATATTTGAAGTTTGAAGTTTTTGAGTAATTCATAAGTGATTTTATAAACATGGTCGTAGTGAATAAGGATCCAAAAGAGAAAGGTCTGTGTTGAAGGATAACAATAATTTGTTTAGCACTGGAGCCCATAGTCCATTAAAAACCATCGAGGGAGTTAATGGCTCGAAGGTATAGGATGAAAAGGATGAAAGGATGTTATTCAGGTAATAGATACGAGTACATGGGAAGGGGTGAAAAGACTGCGTGCAGCCGAAAGAATGAGTGGTGGCACTAGACTGCTGGAGTGCCAACACAACTGTCATTCAAAAGGAGCGAAGGTACTAGCCAGGGACGAAAAGCTGCGAGTTACACTGGTATCTATTATACAAAAAGAAAAAGCAGCAATTATTTGGGTACAGATTTGTAATCGGAACCCAACAAAGACAAAAACTTTTGGGTCTTCGACATATGAACGAGCGCTTAATGACAAAGCAACATTTTCAAACATCAAGCCAATATACGAGTAAAATGACAAAAAAGAGAGAAATTCTACGAGCTTCTGAACAAAACGTATGGTCAGTACCCTATGTATGATGTTAAAATTGTTCTGGGGTATTTTAACACGCTATAGAAAAGATAAGTACTTTTGCTGGTATTCGTACTGTGGAAAAGCAAGGCTTGCTGAACGCCACCATCTCAATATCGATAAGTCCACTCGGAAGACTCCCGCCCAATTGACCACATCGCGATCGACGAAAAACACTTCCCCAGTATAATGAAAATCCAAACATTCCGACGGCCGACAAGGTATGATCGCGGATATGACCAAGATTCCATGGAAAAGAAACTATCGTAAGAAATTTCAATCACAGCTACAATCGCAAAAGATCGCCAAACCTTTGCCGATCGAGTGTATATCAAGCAGCGTCCGTCAACAAAAGTTCGTCAGAGATATCGTTTCTAATGTGCTGGATTTCTGTCGACTGTGTGTACCTTGGCTGTTTGTTCATCAAATGAAGAAAAACTTACCAACTGCTGTTTATTTGGGCTAAGAAAGCAACTACACTCATAATTACTATTTTATGGCGTTCAGACGACGAACTATACGAGCAATCTAGTCAGTAAACTGCGCATTAATCGCCTGAAATGGCTAGAGCTTGATGGCTCCGGCCCATACAGTATTCGAATCTAACCCTGTCCCTCTGGGAAAGTGAAAGAAGATCTCGACGTAGAAGACGTAGAAGACTTCCATCGATTTAAAATGCGCAACTAGACTCAGTTAGCTAAGAACTGAAAAAACTGGAGAGGCTTGTTAGTTTAAACTCCTGGTTTGATCACGAATACCTATTTCAGCTATTTCAGAACACTACGATCGGAAGAGACGGGATTAACAGTAAAGAGTTATACATGGTCCTTCCCACTGCACCTAAAACTACGCAATATATCTTATTTACATCAGAGTTAGAGATTTTTAATTCCATAGACTGGAGTAGACACTAAATGAAACATAATACTCAATCTGTCTGTCTGTTGGTCTGTCTTAAAACGAAGAAGTGTACGCCGTTTTCGAACCACGGCTCTTATCTGTATCTCTCCTTTCTTTAAAATTGTTCTTTTAATTGGCAGGAACTGAACAAGACTTCTATCTGCGCATGTTCGTATTGAGAGTGACCATTGCATCCCCAGTACAATAATGATCGTTTCAAACGAAATTGCGGAATTGGAGGAGTTTGTTCAAAGGTATTCCCTAAATTATTACTCGACTGCTATGAACACACTAACCTGAATGAAGCCACCCCTACACTGTCTAAATGCATCAAAAACCTCCAAATATTAATAAAAGGAAATTACAGAGCATCCGTCAGGGGAACAGAACGAATTCTGAACATTGTTCTTCGACATCCCCTACTAGAAGCGGTAGAAGTGGTACAACGTTTGTCGAAAAGTTTCCTTCTAAATAAGGGTGATTCTTTTCCTGTTTGGATTTTCAATATTCTATTTTTGACAGCTCAAGCGTGATTCGTGACATGTGTCAAAGTCAAACATGCTCAGTTAACATTGCCATTTCATCATGGAAAAATTTACATCCGAACAAATGCTTACAAATTATTGAATTTTATTATCAGAACTCATGCTCTATGAAAAATATTTTTCGCGCACTTCGACCTTTTACGGTTGTCATTATCGACCTACTGAGTAAGCAATTCAAGCCATAGGGACTACATTTTGCACCAATTTCACGCTATTGGACATCAAGCCACCTATACGTATGAATAGAGTGCGTACAGAGGAAAATATTGCTGCTGTATCCGCCAGTGTTAATTGGGATTGTGTTACTAGACTACGTGAAAGATTTTACGCAAAGATCTTGATCTAAAACCTTACAAAATACAGCTCGTGCAAGATCTGAAGCCAAACGACCTGTTATAGCGTCGATTTTTCTGTGAGTGGGCTTTAGAAAAACTGGAGGAAGATCCGTCTTTTTATCGAAAAATTGCCTTCAGCGCCGAAGCTCATTTCTGGTTGAATTGGTATGTTAATAAACAAAACTGCCGTATTGGGTCCGATGAGCAATCTCAGTGAATACAAGAGCTACCAATGCACCCGGAAAAATGCACTGTTTGGTGCGGCTTATGATCCGGCGGAATCATTGACCCGTATTTTTTCAACAATGACCTTGAGAACAACGTTACAGTCAATGACGCCCGCTATCGTTCAATTGTTTCGAACTTTTTTTTGGCCTAAAATACGCGAGCTGAACTTGGTCGACATTTTGTTCCAGCAAGAAAGCGCTAAATCCCGCACAGAACGCAAATCGATGGACCAATTGAGAAATGAGTTCGATGAGCAATTTATCCCTCGTTTTAAACCAGTCAATTGGCCGGATAGATCGTAGGGTTTGACGCCTTTAGACTGTTTGGAAAACAACTTTACACGCCTTATATGCTCGGAAAAGTGACTCAAAATTGGACTCTCCGTGTGGACAACTTAGTCGTGGTCAACTTTTACATGAAATAATCTTTAAATGTCAAATGGCAAGCATAAATTTATCAACTCAGATAAAAATTTTATACACTTTTGCAATTTTTCCGTGTTTTTTTAAAACGGAACGCTTAAAAAATCACCCATTATAATTATAATGATTATATTATGTATTATACATAATACTAAGATATTTCAAAAGTGGCCAATATAGTCCAGACTAACTGAGTGGGGACAAAAATATAGTTCCGGAAAACAATTTGGTTTTATTGCGGGCCGCGTTTAAGGTGGAATTTCATATCTAGCGGAGCAAAAGCTAGAGACAATGCACCTGATTGGCCGTCGACACGGTATATATAAAGAGACTATTTCAAGTTGAAAAGTCCTGATATCAGTAAGCCACTGCTGCATAATCTTTTAAATATTTTCAGTAGTAGGTAACCTATCACGTCAATGATGTCCGCATATCCGAGCAACTGGACAGACTTTTGAAAAGTGATGCCTCTGGGGTCGACTTGTGAGCTTCGCTCAATTCTTTCAAGAACGATGTTGAAAAAATCACCTGACAACGGATCCCCTTGTTTAAGTCCTTTTCTGACATTGACATTGGCGGAGCAGCGTGGATTCTCAATTGTCATTCTACATAGGCAAATAAGCTTGGCAGGTATGCCAAAACTATACATTGTTCCGTATATTTCGTCTCTGTAGATGCTGTCATATGCGTCTTTGAAATCGTTAAAGAAGTGGGGTGTATCGATGTGGAACTCCTGGGTTCTAACTTAAGCTTGGAAATGGGTGTCCTTGCTTCATCGTCGTCGGGTGAATGTAGGTCTTCGTCCAGGTTGAATGATTTATTCAGCCTGACGTTGGGATATTGTTTAACAGTCTGCAGAAATAATCATTCCAGATTATTAGGGCCAACTGTGGCTTCGCTATAAGGTTTCCCTCTCCATCTTTACATTTTTATTTTCAGGCTTTATAGCTTTGGTATGTTGGTTTTGTTGTGGAGCCTGTGCTTTCCGAATGTATCACCAAGGATGCCCTCCTTAACTGGTTTGATATTAAAATCACCAGGGACTTTTTTACATCATATTTAGCTAATTATAGATAGGCGTTTTTGTGACTTATATTGGCGAGCTTACGCTTTATTCGAATCGTCGGCAGGCACTTGCTTACATGTCTAAAACTCAAGACTTGTTTCCTAAGTATTCCAATGATGGCGAATCCGGATGCAAATAAACGCTGCGACTACTATCCCTGTCGTGTCCGTTGTCCGTGACATTCTCTATAGTAGATATCACAGTTAATCATCCTTTCTTAATACAGTTCATTCCATTGCACTTGCTAGACGGCGGTTATGTCTGCTTTGTTGCAGCCAAGGATCTTAGCTAGATATTCGGATCAACGGATGAACTGTACGGGTAAGGATTTACCCATGGTTATACCGGGGACTACCACAGAGAGTACGAAGCACGCTACGAAATTTATTAGTGGTACTGGCCCAATCCAGGTTATAGGACAGTTAGCGGTATCCCGTTCAATCATCGCACAGATTCGCAGAGATCTGCTGCAGATGGTATAAATGGGCAAATGCAAATCGAAAAAGTATGATTCTACAGTTTCAGCCCGATGGTCTTCTTAGGATTTACAAGAGGCCAAGATATGATCCACCGTCAATCTGACGGCCAAAAAAACACACTACATATTCTTATAAGTATATCTGTATACTCGTATATCTGAATATATAAGTATATCTAAATATATTACAATTTAAGGAGCATGGTGAGTTTCTATGAAGCTCTTTTATCAAACATGCATGCAACATTGTTAACTAAGATTTATTAGATAGTAATGTATTACTCGCATTCGTTTAAATACCTAGTCATTAATTTTAAGTCGGCTTATTTAAGCCTAAAATGAATATATGCCGGAAGCAAGCACATACCACAAATTATAAAGTTAAACAAAAATATATGAATATTAATTATAAGTAGCAGATACTTAAATTTGAACTAAATTATCTTGTAGTTAGATTATTAAAATTCATTGTTTCAAAAATATATATATTTTCATAGCTTTATTTCTTAAGTTTTCAGCAAATTGACTTTATTTTACAATTTTAATGCTGCTACTGTTCCGTTCGCCTCCAAAAATCACAATGGCCGCTGTCACTTCACATTGATCCTTTTTTCTCGACCGACCTGAAGTCAGTCCTGGTTCGTGCACAATCACCAACGTATAGGCAGAACAAAACTAATTTTTCATACTTTACAACATCTTCTTACTTTGCTAATTTTACTTGTCCTACTAAATGTTGAATTGAATTGAATTGAAATTGGTGCGGCATCATTTGCCGAGTTCGTAAAACTGGTCTTGCATCAACCTCGTGGCTGCTCCCACCGACCGATGACAAATAACGATGACAGACTAACGGAGTGCTCTTCATCAACAAGTATGAAGAGAAGAATAACTAGTCTTTAACCTTGTTGAACCCCAATGGGACAGCAATTTTTGATTTTTCACGAATGATTCTTCCGTCTAAAGGGTGACCAGATAAGAACGATAGGAAAAAAAAATTAAATAAAACAACATCTGTGAGATATAAAATTGATTCTGGCTTTATTTTAAAGCTAGGTTCATGTCGATGATGTCACCATGCCATAAACCGCAACAAACCGTCAAATTTTGTGGATGCATTGATGCTTGGCCAATCACTTGTGGATTGTGTTCGCTCCAATAATGGAAATTTTTCTTATTGACATAGCCCCTGAGCCAAAAATGGGCCTCATCCGAGAAGATGATTTTTTGGTTAAAATCCGGATCTTCGAGAAATATTTCCAGCGCCCAATTAGCGAACTCACGACGTTGTATATGGTCGTCCGACTTCAATTCTTGGGTCAGGACAATCTTATACGGATGTAGGCCTAAATCCAACTGCAAAATAAGCCCGGTTGACTCTTTGCCTGCACACTGAACCTATAATGATGACTGACCTCACGACGAAATTCACATTGCGTATTTACAATTGAGCCGGAATTTCGATAATACTTTTTAATAATTTCCGTTCAGCAAGTGTATAACGATGCATGATGAAACCAAACCTTACTAAATATTTTGACAGCTGTATGTCATTGGTAACTTTGACAGCTGCTGAAACATAATAATTGGAAAAACTATCATTACCCTCTAGATATATACCCGCTAGATATACTCGTACAGCTAATCAGTGTGGTAAATTTTCGCTTATTCCATCGTGTTCAATCAGTCCGATATGGTTATTTATTTAAGTTAGGGTTGACTAAGTTCCCAAAGCCCCCAAGAGCTGACCAGTGTTTCTAAATTTTTGATAATATAGAATTGAAAGATTATTCGTTGACTGGATTTTATCTAAATCTCATATCTAAATTGGTGGAAAAACAGGTTCTTAACGTTTTTAAGGTACCGGGGCCTTATCAGATTTATCAACTTTGTTATAATAAAGGGTCATATTTGACTTCATATCTAATTCTGCTACCCCATCTTCAAGGGGTGCCTTCTGGACATTTAGACAATGGACGAGTAGTATTCTCTCTATCTTCGAGGACTGAATATCTATACAATGAGTCCAGCAGTATTGAATTTCTATGTTCTGACGTTGTGAGCGTACATAAGTGTGTGATAGAAAATGCCTGCCATGAGAAAGGTTATCGAATTCGTCTACTAACGCAGATGCGGTTGTACTGCAAAGTTTCTTCGAATTGTATCGTCTAAATGCGATATTTTCTTTCCTAAAATCTCATTTAATAACGTCCACGTTTTCTTCGGATCACCTCTTCCAAATACATACGAATTGTGTCAACATATATCAATCTAATGTGATCAAGCCTCGTCATATTCACTAACATATAATATCTGAGAACGAATGGAATGCATCTTATTCCGTTCCTTAGTATATCGGGCAATTAAAAGAGCAAAAGTTTGATCTCGATACCAAATAATTGTAATATGCCCCTGGCATGCGGTAAACAAATAAAAAATATTTTCTCAGCTCCACCGGAAGTATGATGCTTTCTTTTATTTTTCCTTCGTTCCTAATCGACATTTAAAAAGGGGCCAACGAAAAGCACTCTCGATACTGCCATTCACGATATGGTGGTATCCGTAAAATAACGAAATGCTTGTTACGCCATTAATTGTTTTTCTTTTCTCTTGCGCTAGCACCCTCCACTGGTGGCAACAAAACAACAAGAAAATAACAAAAAACCTATTGTGGATAATATTTGGTAAACAGACTTCAAAATTAACGATGATTAATGGAGGTATCCCTTAAGGCTTTTAACAAAGTCAATTGACGAGTCGATCTTTCCCGGTGACGACGCGAAGACGATTACAAAATATTGTTGCACTGCATGACATCATGGGCACATTGTTTGCATCCGCATGAGTGCCAGTTTGGTAATACGAACATGAGTAAATGTGTGAGGGTATGTGAGTATTACGGAAAGAAACACGAGAAGGAGATGTAGCATAATATGAGCAACACCTAAATGTGTTGTTAACGGTTAAAATTTCAATTTCTAACAAACCTTATTTTAATGTAGTGTGTTTAATTACTTATAGACTTCAACTAACAATTTCCAATGGCACTCAGTAGTTTGTTGAAGTTCAGCTTCTGAGCTAATAACTTTTTGGGGACATAGATATTGGAAGTCATTCGTCAATTATTATTATTGGCCCGGTAGTAGTAGCGGTAGTAGCAAACGCTTCTCACTCGGAGGGTCCAGGTTCGTATCCTGCCCATGGCAAGTCAGTTTTTCATTGTGTAATTGGAAGTCAGACAGAAAAATTCTGCGTGTGAAGGCAATAACACTGACACGTAGATTTGGCTGTTGTAGAGTTTCAAGCACAGAAAAGAAAAATACTGTGATATACCTCGAATCACTCTGAGTGAAGAAAAACTCTCCGTCCTATTCGGACTCCCACCCCTGGAGAGCAAACATAGAAACCAAACACACCTGAGTTTCAAACCACTACAAAAACAATTTTCCTTTCTCCTCCTTCTAACTTTCCGCCCACGCCCAGGCAACAGTAAAAGGGTATCTAACCCCTTAGGCGCGCGTAAATTATAAAAAAAAACTGAAGATAGGCTAGGTTAGGGGTAAGAATGTTCGCTATAGGGAAACTGTCTTTCATCAGAGCGGCACCGGGATTATCCCATATAATGATCACCGGTTGCGTCTACGTATCTAGTCAGTTTTTTATTTTTATTTATTTTTTTTTTAAGTTTTTTAAAATTAACTTTCTTTAAAAAGTACACTAGGCTGAGCACCTTTAGATCTGCGTCGACGAATTCGAAGAACGGGTCTAAAGCGAGCCTCATAGTTGTGTCGTGACCCTGGAGTAGAGATACCAGAATAGGCCAACGGCGGCTCTCATAACCTCAACGAGACAACTGTCACCGGACTGCTTAGCCGGACCTCTTATTCAGGGGTCTCATTAATAACCTGTGCCTTCAGCTTGGGGGTTGCGTGAAAGGCAATAGTTCAGAGACAACAGCCTTGCATACGGACGGATATAATGCTAAAAAATTCAGCACACATTTTAAGTATGACGAATTTCGAATTTCCGCATGGAATGCTAGGACCCTTTACAAACAATATCCTGTCCAATAACTCGCGGAAGCCCTAGAGCTTACCACAATCCAAGAAGTGCAATGGGATATGTGGCGCTCATGAACAGTAGTTTTGACCTCTCTGCCAAACTTGTCAGGTTTTTCAGGATGACTATAGAGAATTTTCCCAACTCTATCAAGGTCCATAATGAATTAAGATCTTTAACGTTAAAAAAGGTTTAAGACAAGACCACGCACTGTTATCCGCTCTTAACATCGCCGTAGAAATAATAGTCCGCAACCCGCTGGCCAACAGAAGAGCCATAACTTTTTTAAGTCTACATAATACCTTGCGTACGCGGATGACAGCGATCCGACAATGAAGCCTTCGTGAATATTAAGGCGCAAGCAGCCTAAATGGGTATGATGGTTATAGAGGTCAACACAAAGTACTTACATGCTGTCATTAGAAAAGGACGCACACCACCGTGGATTGCCGAGAACATCACTAGCAAGCAATTTCATCAGCGCAGAAATCAGATGTAAAGTTACTCTTGCCAATCTCTGTTTACTCGGACAAATCCACATTTTTCCATCAGCGTATCTCCCGTCAGTAGTTCATCTACACAAAACCCGACGCAAAGCATCCATTGTTTATAGAGGAATGATAATATTGGGTGCTCACGAGAGCAACAGGAAAATGATGCGTAGACCAAAGCAGTCATCATATCGCCAAAATTTCCATTTTTTATAATAATTTTTTAAGAGTTAATTTATCGTACCTTGTTGATCTAAACGACGGTTTGTGTGAGGTTTGTTCTTAATTCTTTAGGTATCAACTCTCCTCTTCCCATAGTAAGAATAAAACTGTGTGATGTACTAATCTTCCATGCTGTACAAAAACTACAACTCACTACTCGCAGTCTTTCGGTGTTATATATATCATGTTATGCAGATTATCCTAAATACACCTTGCTCAAGGACTTCATACTAACGAGGGCAGGAACTCTAGAGATAATTGGAATTTATACTCTAACGCTCGCTCAGTCCAAATCAAATAAAGGTTCGGTCCGCACAGCTCCATCACACAAATCGACAGTTTTCAACAATGTTCAATGTGTCAAGGTTCCCACGCAATTAGAAACTGCTTTAAGTTTAACGCATTGAAGATATGACATCGTGAAGGAACATAAGATATACATCAATTGTCTCTCCAGTGTGCACTCTACTCAAACTTGTACAAGCACCACGTGATTTAAGTGTAAGCAAAAGCATCATTCGCTGCTGCATCTTAATGAACCAGCCAACGCAATGCATACTTACGACTCACGGTCAACAGTCGGCGCCTCCTCACCTCAAATTTCAAGGACTGAATCCGACCACCCAACTTGCTCCAACAATACCGCGTCAGCTTTTAACGCGTATATTGCCAAAAGGTGCAAAGTGTTCTTCTGGCTATTACGCTCATTAAGGTTTTCACAACCGTTCGCCAACTGTTGTTGCTGCAAACTCCCGGAAACTCTCCTGGATCCTAGATTGTAGAATACCTTAATATTGGGGAGAATGGGGAACCGTACAAATATTAGGAATTGGGAAAACAACACAGGTGTTTCCAAGCACAAGGTTTCATTAATAATACGAGTATACCTATATTCCAACACAAACGATCAGTTTAAAGTTCAGTTTAATGCTTTGCTCCTGCCCAAAGTCACAGCAGATCTGCCGATGAAGAATATCCAGTGAACCCACTGGAATCATGTCCGAAATCTAGGACTTGCTGATTCCACATTTTACAAACCATCCATCCAATTTTATCCATCAATCATGAAGGTATCAAGGGAGCACCGGACTCCCCTCTATGGCTCAAAGGACTGAGCTGGGATGGGTAATATCTGCAGGTGTTTCCTATATCGATCAAACTATAACATCTCTCCACATGACTACCGAAAGTAGGGATATAGATAAAATTCTATTATCTATAGAACAATGCGAGACGCACTTTAGTCGCTCTCACGAACGTCAGGAAGATGTGGAATTATATGGCTCAACTCAGATTCATTTATATGACACTATATAAACGGCGTTCCATAATATACAAGGATTTGGGCCATATGACGGAAACAGAACCCACATCGCTGGCGGCTCACTATTTCGTTCCCCACCATGCAGTGGTAAAGAAATTGCGCAAAGAACGTAGGCGAGGTTATTCATGGAAATGCAATGACAACTCATTATCATGCTGAAACGTGGAGGTTTTCTGTTGAGAAAATGGTCAATGACCACGCGATGTTCTACAAGCTGAAAGAAAAGTAAAGGCACCGCTGTCATTCGACGAAGATACGGCAATAGAAACCTTAGGGATACGGTGGTTTTCTGTAAGATATACATTTTACTTCAAACTAACTCTGCCAGAACAAAAACGAAGTACGAAAAGAACAATCATTCGGACAATGGGGTGGATATCTCCTTGCGTCGTCCTTGGCAAAATCCTGCCGCATGGTATCTGAAAGGAGGATCAAACGTGGGATAATGAACTTTCACCCTCAATTATAGCAACATGGCATAACCTGAACGCTGAACTAAGTGCTCTTATTGATGCCGAGATACAGCGCTGGATATGTTTCACCAACAAGTCTCGCATGCGTCCGAAAAGGCATACCATATGTTGCAGCCGTATATGTTCGAGTCACAAACGGTGGAACAACATTCACAAATTTCTTACTTTCAAAAACCAGAGTTGCATCTTTCAAAACAAAATTTCTAACACGATTGGAGCTTTGCAGAACGATGTTGCTCATACACTTGTTTGTACATACCATTGAAACCATGAATTTTCAAGGGGAACGAATGTATGCGTAGTCTGATTCTCAAATTACGCTTGTATCGATCAAAACAGCACATTATAATCGAACCACATTCGTCACAAACAGAGTCTCCGAAATTCCGAAATGGACCAATGCCAACTGCTGGAAATACGTTCCTTCCAAGCATAATCCATCGTCAAAAATCATCAGTGGTTGTATGGCCCTGAATTTCTGCAAACTTTTGAGGAACAATCCCTTCCGGCAGATGAAATACCAGAAACCAACAGGGGTTTCTAAGGTCAAAAATGAGTTTATTCCATCTGGGTACCAAATATAAAATATTTTTCAGCCCTTCATCCATATCAACTCCTCTAAAACCAATGTTATTTTATCCAGGTTTTCGTCACTACAGCGATTAGCACGATCTACAGCGTATTGACTTCGCTTCATCAAAAACGCCCGTAGAAAATCATCACGTACTCGTATGTTTGGACCGTTGTCGGCCGAATAAATCGCACCATCTCGAATGCGTTTAGTAGCTGCAACACGAGTTCTTTGTCGACGTGAGTACTTGAATTTCCAAGAACGTGACGGTTCATAAGGAAAGTAATTTTGCAAAGCTCTCGCTAATTATGGACGAAAACGGGATATTGACAGATGCTGGATGATTAAAAAATGCCGATTTACCATATGCACATCATCATCCCATAATACTGCCTCAATAAAATGCGTTAAGGCCCTCACATGAAGTCACTCCATTTAGAACAACAACTCAACAACATACTCAGAACTGAGTACCGGATTGTCTATTTGAAATCTAAGGTGAAAAGACGCTTTCGCAATTATCTCCGATGCCATAGATACCAGGCTCTACAAATACAGCAAAAAATGGGCAACCTACCGGCATTAAGAGTCACTCAGGCTCGCTTATTTCAGACAGCTGGGGTCGATTATGCCGGGCCAGTGCAATTATAGAGAAGGGTTGTTGTAACAAAATAAAGAAGGCATACATTTCAATATTTATTTGCTTCACAACGAAGGATATGCACCTCGAGCTCATAAGCGATTATTGCTCTCCTATATTTATTGCCGCTTCACGGCGCTCCGGGGGATCTGCGCTAACCTCTACAGCGACTGTGGAACCAACTTTTAAGGAGCTGCTAAGATGTCAAGGCAATGGACTGAGGACATCGCAAAACATCTGAGGGCGAATAGAATTAAGTAGCAGTTCTATCCTCCAGCTGCACCGCACTTTGATGGGCAGTGGGCTGTGGGAAGCGGAAGTAAAGTCTGTGAAGCACCATCTGAAATGAGTAATTGGCCATTACACGCTAACGTTCGAGGAGCATGAGACAGTATTATCTCAAGTGGAAGCACGTTTGAATTCGCGTCCACTCTGTCCGATAAGTGATGATCCCGAATCTGACAAGACTTAAAAACTTGTACAGACAGTTAACTGACCGACGAGACCCGGAGATTAGGACACTGAAGTCGTCGATTAAAAATATTCAAACGCTAATAAAAGAAAATTACAGAATTTCTGTAAGTTTGTATTGGAACAACAAGGTTCGGGCTGTAAACACCAGCAACCCAAATATGTTTCCGCAAATAAATAAACTATTTCGGAGAAAAAATCAAAACGACCTTCAGTGTCTTCAAATAGCCCGGACAACAGACAACGAACGGTTACTGACAATAGCAGGTATTGATCCAAATGAGGCCGCTAATGATGACGACTTCTTTGTGATCGAGGATCTACAGGAGAAGGTTGAAGCCATAGGGGCGACTTTCCAGGAAGTATACAAGGCACTGATACCACTGGTCCTAATTACGACCCGGACAGTCGCGTGTTTGTGCACGACTTCTGCGTTCGAAATGAAATAGAAAACTGGCGATTCAAGGGCTCTGGTTTCACCCGGTTTAGCGACGAAAATATGGCAAATAACGTCATTGCCAGAGAGGGTGGCCTACCCCCATTCATTTCGAAGGAAGGACTCCATGAGATCTTCGACACAATCAGAGCTAAGAAATCAGTGGGACCGATGATATTCCGAATACCGCGCTTCGACATCTTCCTCTAGAAGCGGTGGACATCTACACCACCCTGTTTAATAATGCAATGAATAATGCACATTATCCAGCGCATTGGAAAACGGCCTATCTCCAAAAAGGGAAAGGATATATTCAATCCGGCGAATCTCCGGTCGATAAGTCTCCTTCCGAATATCAGTAAGGTTTTTGAAAAAGTAATCAATAGAGCTCTGTCTAGGTGGGTTGAGGACAAACATATAGTTCCGGATAATCAATTCGGTTTTAAGGCGGGACATGATATATCACATGCCGCGTCTAAACTGGTGTCCGATATCCAATGGAATAAAGGCAAAAAACAATGCCTGCCTTGTTGACTTGGAGAAGGCCTTCGACACCGTATGGTTAGAGGGTCTTCTCTATAAGCTGACTAGGCTGGGGATCAGTAAACCACTCTTGTACATTCTTTATAATATGCTAACTAATAGACAGTTCATCGTGAAAAATGGTGATGTGACTTCTGTTGGAATATTTCAAATTAAAAATGGTCTTCAGCAAGGTGCGGTCAATTCGCCGATCCTGTTCAACATTTATACAAGCGACTTGATAGGTTCACTTCCCCGTACTATTGCGTACGCAGACGATGTGGTAGCGTACAGAACAGGTCCAAAAATCGAGGTCATTAATACTCTCTTGCAGCGTGACTTCGATAAGATAAGACGATTTTACGATGACTGGAAGTTGAAAATCAACTTTCAGAAGTCGGAAACCATTCTCTTTAGGACGACGTTGTCTGGAGCCTCTAGGGATACCAGAAAAAATTGGCGAAAGTTCACAATCATTGGACAGCACGGACAGCCTCTTGCCTGTCGAAATGTAGTCAGATACCTTGGGATCTGGCTAGATCAGTTTCTGTATTTTGGCAAAAATGTAGATGCTGCTCTGGCCAGAGCCAAAGGTGCTTTTGCCCTTACAAAGAGACTGTTTTATAGCAGCCAACTCGATGCGGGGGTAAAGGTAATCTGCTACATGGCCCTTATCAAGCCCATGCTGGTATTTGGTTGTCCCGTGTGGTTTAATGTACGAGCAAGCTTAATGGAAAAGATTCGGGTGTTTGAGAGGGCTTGCCTTAGGGCTTGCCTTCGCTTGTACAGAATACCAGAGTCGGAGTACAAGAAATTTTATCCTAATGAGGTCCTTTACAACAGGGCGAACCTAATACAAGTGCACAACTTAGTAATTAAGCTGACTCGAAGGCACATTGCAAGAGCAATGACCTCGACGAATAACCTGATATCTGGGGCTTACTACCCCAATTACCTTTACCACGAGAGTGTGCGCTGTAACGGCTCCGTTCCACCGGAAGCATTCCTCTATCTTGACCAGATAGGGTTGATCCAGGATAGATCAGCGGTCCCATTAATCTTCCATGCCGCTCGGACAGCTGGGCACAGGCGACTCAACTACAACAGAGACGTCGCACACGGTAGTGTGGATCGTCTCAGGTTCAGTAGGGCGGTGGGGAATCGCGATAAGAGGGATGTCGTTCGGCAGCACCAGCATTTCTGGTGCTCGAATGATGGAAAAGATGTTTTGTCGTAGTTTCCGTCAATTACGGGCCAGCCTCACTAATGAGGCAGAGCTGACCAATATATTTGCTTTGTTAATAGCGATGGCCAGCTTACATAGGTTTAGGTTAGCATTTAAGTAATATATATTTATGTTCGTATATACAAAGGTATATACTAATATATGTATATTATTGTGTATAATGTCTATGTGTGTGTATGTGTGTTTTGTGTATGTAGGTTAAGTAGACTAAGGTTTATTTTAAGTTAGATATTAAGTTTTTATAAAAAAACAAAAAAAAGTCCATATGCTAAGTTTTTTCTTAACGAATATTTTTTCTTAGCCTTAAGTATAGAAAACAAATATTAGTAAAACAAATGTAAATAAAGTCGAAAGACATAGCTATAAGAATTTAGAGTAGCTTAGAGTGCCTGCGTGGGGCCAGTAAGTTAGTATAAGATGGTTAAGTAATTTTAAACTAGTATTTAAGCATTTTTTGTTAGTATGTAAGAGTTAGTGATTAAGGAAATAAAATGCTTTAAAACTGAAAAACTGAACTGTGATGATCCCGAAAATTTGTCGACCCTAACGCCTGGACGTTTCCTCACTCGTTGAACACAACACCAGAAAAGGACTTATCAGAAATCAAGGAGAACCATTTAGACAGATGGCATCTTCTTGAAAGGATCCAACAAGACTTTTAGATGGAAGTCGGAATACCTGTAATGGAATTGTATAGTGTAATGGCTGGCAGTTCCTGTCTAACGAACAAACACCGCCTACCCTGTGGCGTCTTGCCAGAATCATAGCCGATGGCAAGATCAGCGTCGTCACAATCAAGACGGTAACAAAAACATTGAAACGAACAATAGTTAAAATATGCCTTCTGCCGATGGCAACTTAAGACGTCTTGACACACACACCCACTAATATTAATAAAATAATAACCCTAATAATTGCAAACATTTCATTTGCTGTAATTATATTAATGTAACCAATAACAACAAAGAACTAACCAATACATACTCGTAAACCAATATTGCCATACGTACATCATTCACGACACCTTTTTTTTTTAATCTCTGCGTACATACCAACTGCCCACCTGATTGAAGAGGGCAACGCAAGCTAAAATCATCATTCAGCATACGTCTCTAAACTAAGCTGCAACTTCAAGGACAGCACTCGAGACAAGATGCATGCAGCAGACGTCCTTTCCTGTGGGCTGGCAGGACGTTGTAACGCAATGAACATTTTTACCCAAACATGGCGGTTCGCTCACCAGCATCCACATTTTTCCATCCGCATGTCCCCCATCAGTAATTATCTATACAAAACCCAACGGCAAAACATCCACCGCTCATAGTCGAATGATAAAATTGAGCTCTCATTAGAGCAGCAAGAAGATGATGCATAGACGAAAGCAGTAGTCATTATAGAGTTTTTCTATGGAAAAAAAATTGCGATGTTTTTGCCAACCGGCATCGCCTACAAGGTCGTCTTCAGAGCATGGCTCAGCTATGAGTATGTGTGACTATGTTGGTGGCTGTTCTGCCAGCTGACTAGATGCTGTACTATTCGGAAGCAGCTAAGCGGGGAAGTTTTTGCTATATAGCTTGTCGTAGCTGCATAGAAGGTCCCTTTTGACCGGATTAAGATTAGCCTTCAAAACTCCGCTGGACCAGGAAGTTTTCCTTATGGCTGAAGAAGCAAATGTTGGTTATTCCAAGTTAAGAAAGTAAAGTGCCAGTACAGTCAATTAAGACATTTTGAAACTCTAAAACTTTTTTTTTCATTTAATTAAACTTGGTTCTGTCCGAATAAATTTGAATCGGCAACGGTTATTTTTTTTTTTTTTGCAAAGTATCCTTGCAGTACAACGAGAAATGGTGGTGGAGATTCAACCACGTACTGTCTGGACTGTATAGCGACTTACATAGGTCTATCCGTGAGTTGGATCCACAGGCGCACATATTGAGCATATGGAAAAAAAGCATGAAGGGTCAGCTCTAGGGGCTTGATTGGTTTCAGTGAGCGTCGATCTGCACGATGTTCATTAAATGGTAGTCATTCAGACCGTTCTGTAGTCCGTTCATGTCTGTTTTGATGAAATTTAACCCGATTAACTTTTCATTATCAGACGAGTATACCGAATGTACGAGTATAACAAGAAAAGCTACAGGAGTTTTTCGAATTAGAACAAAATCGAGATAGACCGCTACCGCTGTCATTTAAAGTTGTCTCCATGCCTTTTAACAGTTTAACGTCCAGTCTGGATGTCTTTGGATCTTAGTTTTACTCGTATGTGTCTGGCGTTTTTTTCGGAGGCCTAGGATCCTTGAGCAACCGGAAGAGCGAAAGATATATTTGCAATGTCATTTCAATGTTGTTTACCCCTAGGTTATATACGGTCTTTAAATTAGCTTCTCACAGATAATAATTAGACTAAATTATAAAAAACATTAATTGTTTTCATAACACTCAACGCTTTAATTGTCAGTCGTATAGATTTGAAATCCTCCTATCAGTATAATTGATAGATATTTATATTCTCTCCACAGATATGTGGAAATCTTTTGTTTGGACTCACATTAATCTTAACCCGTACCATTAAAACCTTAATTAGTGCGAAATGAAGGTTTTCCAAAATAGAAATGCATTTTCGTCTCACCTTCGTAAAAACTGTGCACCAGTATGATTATGATATCTTAGGGATTGTCAACATCATTAATCTTGCCTACCTCACATCTATCAAACAATAAGTGTTTCCGTCTGATACATGTACTTTAATTAAATCAAGGTTGACCTTCTGGCCATTAGACTTTTGACTTTAAATTAAAATTCCAATGTGCATGGGTGAAAAAAAGTCCACTAATGATCAATAAAGTATTTTACCGCAACATTCCCACAAATTAATCATCCATTAATCCACTGATGTAGGACGAGTATTCATCCCCCCAAGCTCGTCTTAAGTACACGAAGTGTAAACGTAGTAACTCATTGTTCATTACTCTCAAATGAGGTCATTAATTAAAGCGATTTAACGATTTACTTACAAAGAAAACACAAAACTAAAAATCATGCTCTCTGGATGAAAAGGTCACCAAGTTTCCTATCCAAAGACGTCTGTCAATCTGCAAGATATGCGTAGTAAAACTCCAAGTTTATGCGGAATAAATTTTTCATAGAAAACATTGCTCATTTTGCAAGTAAAAAATATTTCAAATATGTAGAAAGCAAAATCTTACAACAAAAACCAGTGACATTGAAAATTATTCTCCATTTGATTTAGCACCGAAATAATTCATTCAATATTTTGGGGTATTGTGCAAGCTAACCCAACCGAACAACAACGACATATTGGTTGTAATGAAAATTCTGCGGATTGATTGAGTTTAGCATGATTTGAGTTTGAAATTTAAATTAGTCGTCATGGCGAAACTGACACAATTTGTTAACACATCGAGCGAGAATAACTAATTAATTATGCCCCAACAAATGGGTCCGCATTTGATTAATCTTTTCTCAGTTACTCGTATCCAAAGTGATGAATAGTGACAAATATGGATATCAGCTAGCGTGGTCGCACATATCTGAAATGGGAGGATGTGGAAAATTTATAGTTCAACGGAAAAATGAGGTAATTAATTATTTGATTTTCTAATTAAAAGCTTAGCAGTAAAAAATCGCCCGCAAATTACCAAACTGCTAATACGTGTAAATACAAATCAAGTAACTATTTGAATGCTAGTTATTGCATAGATGATGTTGTTATTTGTCACGAAATTTCCAGAACCTGTATGTCGGATTTTTCAATAAGGACATACAAATTTTGTATTTAAATAAAACACAGAATAATTGAGATACCGGGGTGAAATTTATTCCAGGTGTAGTACACAAGTTACATCTAAGTATGTAAATCGACCTCGTTCATATGACCACTCTTCTACACATATCGTCCGGAACGTTGTCAATTTCGCGTTCGATATTGTTCCTGAGTTTTCCTAACGTTGTTGGCTTGTTGGTATAAACCAACGACTTAAAGTATTCCCATAAAAAGAAATCCAACAGCGTTAAATCGCATGAGCGAGGTGGTCATTGGAGCAGACCATTTCTCGATGTTACACGATTATCGAACTTCCCCTTCAATAGATCAATTGTTTGACCACCTATGTGGCATGTGGCACCATTTTTTTAGAATCACATATCGGTGATGTCAAATTCATCCAATCCTAACCAACAATAGTCTTCCAACATGGCACGATAGCAAACTTCATTGACCGTAACAAGGTTATTTTCATCGACAAAAAAATACGGTCCATTGACACTTCCGCCATAAAATCCTCACCACATGGTTCTTTTTTTGTGGGTGCAATGGAGTCTCTTGAATCATATGTGGGTCTTTTGTTATCCAATAACGTAAATTTTGCTTATTGACAAAGTCATTCGGCCAAAAATGACCTTCACGGCTGAAGATGAGGATTTTCTTCAAACTTCAATAATCAATTATTTGACATTTATTGAAAAACCCTTTATTAGTTCCAAAGAAGTTTGTTATTCAGGAGTTATTTATGTAACTTCGCTGTCAATACCTTCAAGCACTAGATAAATCAGACCAGTCAGCTTGCTCATTCCAGCGAAGAGAATAAATTTAATTTTAGAAAGATTGACCGGATGTCTATTTTGAGTGTATCAAGCGTGGATCGCGTCTAGGGCTCCTCCCGCATTAGAACAAATGGTCGCAAAGGCAAATTTAACAGAAAGAAACCAACTACACTATTTGCATATGCCTGGGTATAGCTGTTGAGTAGATTGAGCAGAAAGACAACCAACATACATCATAGCATGTTGCGGAACACCTGCGGCGATTCATGTATGTCAAAAACACAGACATTTGAATGGTATAAAGCACGGCTACGAACAGTGAAAACGGCAGAATCAAGTAGCTGGTGTTAGAAAATCATCGTATGAGTCTTAGAGAGTTGGCTGTAGAGGTGAACATATCTTTTCAATCGTTTCATAGCATTTTCACTGATATTTTTAGCATGAAACGCGTCGCCGCGCTACTGATTCCAAAAAAGCTCAATTTTGTTCAAAACTAACCAACAGTGTTCGGAATGGTGTTTCAAAAAGGAGCCGGAACCCAAGAAACCGCGACAAAGTCGCTCAAAAATTAAAGCTATGCTGATAGTTTTCTTCGATTACCGCGGTAAACTTCACTCCGAATTCTTTCCAGAATAACAAACGGTGAATAGGTGAAACGATGAAGCGTTTGCGTTTCGTATCCGCCGAAAATGTCCAAATAAGAGCTTTTAGCGAAAGACTCGACAAATGGCATGGTTCAAGCGCCATACTCATCTGATATGGCTAAGACTGACTTTTTTGCGATTCCGAAGCTAAAATCACCACTTTGAGGAAGGCGTTTTGAGCCGATTGAAGCCTTAAAAAAAATTCACTAAAGGAGCTAAAGGCCATACCTCAATCAGTCTACGAAAAATGTATGGAGGACTGGGTGAAGCGCTGGCGTAGTTTTAAGGCGATAAATTAACTTTTGATGAATAAATTATTTCTTTGTTTTATTTAAAATTTCCGGATACTTTATATATACAATGTGTACACCTATTATCATATGTAGAACGCAATCAATATCCACAACCAAGATTACGAGTATATTTGCTAGGATTGCTTTAATTCACAAAAGTAGTGATTCTTTTGCATCTTGCTGTACCGAGTTTTAATGTATATGACGTCAAAAATCCTTAATGCTCCTGGGGAGCGCATAGTCATCTTTACCATTTTTAATATAGAGGATACCCTTCCTATTCGCCAGGGTTTAGGTACCATTACAATGCCAGGCTAATAGGTAAAATTTACTTCAGATTTATATGTGCCTATAACTTTTGTCACATTACAGGATATATACTATTATTACCAGGCGACCTAAAGTATTTAATGGCCTCATTCGTTACCAGAATCGATGATAGATGTTTCTTACTGTCGGTTGTTTTACTCAGCTCACTTGTAACTTTAGTGATATGACCTGATAGTTAGCCAGTTCTAATCGGGTTCCCTGTTCAGTATGGCTGATTTGCCCCTTTGAGAACTTTGACCTTTCTATCAGTCGCTCAAAATTTTTTAAGTTATAGCGGCCATGTTGTTAAAGCAAGATCTGTCAAATTTGTTATGAATTATTCAGTAGTGTATGGCAAGTCATCATGGAAGATTATAGCGTTGAAAAATGTCTGCAAATCATTGAATATGCAGTTTGAAGTTGATCAAAATTTTGACAAAAAAAAAAATCATCTTGGATAAGAACTCCCGAACGACTCTCAAATAAAAAAAATAGTGGATATCTCACACGCAACTTGTTTTATTTACATTTAAAAATCGAATATCCTTATTGAAAGACCCTTTATATAGCAGCCTTGCTCTAAATTAGTCTTAAAAGACCTGTTAAGAAGGTTTTTCATTTCCTCTGTGGTCCCTGCAGATCTCAATTGCACCAGAGCCGGATTCCCCTTTTTTTTTCTTTTTTTTTTATAATTTACGCGCGCCTAAGGGGTTAGATACCCTTTTACTGTTGCCAGGGCGAGAGCGGAAAGATAGAAGGAGGAGAAAGGAAAATTGTTTTTGTAGTGGTTTGAAGAAACTCAGGTGTGTTTGGTTTCTATGTTTGCTCTCCAGGGGTGGGAGTCCGAATAGGACGGAGAGTTTTTCTTCACTCAGAGTGATTCGAGGTATATCACTGTATTTTTCTTTTCTGTACTTGAAACTCTACAACAGCCAAATCTACGTGTCAGTGTTATGCCTTCACACGCAGAATTTTTCTGTCTGAGTTCCAATTACACAATGAAAAACTGACTTGCCATGGGCAGGATTCGAACCTGGATCCCCCGAGTGAGAAGCGTTTGCTACTACCACTACACCACGGCCACCCCTTCAACAATGTCGCGATTCTATATCCAATTCCGAGTTCGATGTACCTTTTCTCTGTCATGGCAGTGTGCGGTAATCGTTTTAACGTGCCTGTTGGCATTTGTTTCACAACAAATGTAGGCTCAGAGTTAACTTGAGTGCAGTAAATGCATTTAAATGAATATTCATAAATATGTAGCTCCAGGGATTATCCCTCAGACTGAACTTAGTTAGCACCCGATTCACTTGCGCTTTACATAGATCGTGATGTTTTGTACCGGACTTGCGTATTCTCATGCATTTACTTGTATTACATAGAGTTCGACGACAGGACCTTTGTTTGGCTCTTGTTACCTCACATTTATAAATCTTTGAGGTGAACTTCTATGTCTCCGAGTCCGATTCTGATCTAGGTCATTCAGTTTATTCGAAGTTCTTACTACTCTTATAGCGGAGTTGCAGAATGTCTTTGATGCATCACGGTAGATGATGGTAAGAGACGAATAGGAGTAGTATGGTCGATTTGCTAGCAGAAAACTCTACAAGCAACATCGATCTCATCATAAAAGTGTACATAATACAGTTGACATGGCTAGAACAAATAGATAGAATTGATATCAATGCTCTGGCCCGAAGAGTCCACGATTCCTACCTACTCTGAAGAGAAGGACATAGCCTCTAGTTTGGCGCACAAATCGAAGGGATTATCTACTAATCTTTTCATTGTACGTGGTAAATAAAGGGAGATTGCCTTGAGCGTTTTTTATGCTTGTCCCCAATCGCTTTCTTATGTTCAAACATTTTTTTTTCCAAAATAAAAATTACGTTTTTTTTAATGCTGATGCAATTACGGTGTAGGACTTGATCTTCATATATGTCAAGCTATTATAAGGTATCCACAGCCTTAGCTTTAGACCTATTTGCTAATCCTAGACACGGATTTCTTCTTGTAAAATTGAGTACCTATTTGTACCACCACCGCAAGGCTTGGGTATGTTAGTACTTCCATCTGAACAAGGTTTTTACTTCACTTCAATAAAGTTTAAGATGTACCATACTAAACAATTAGCGAACATTTTCTCAGGGCCAGTCGAACAACCCAATATTCACATATGTAAGTGGATGCGAGAAATCCCCTCGCTAATGCACAGTTTTTTCCAAAATTGGATTTCAAGGAGATGCATGCATATCAACAACACTATAAAAGATTTCAAAAAAACCCGAAAGAGGCCCTACTTGGAGCTATATTACTTGTGTTATCCCATTAACATAACAATAAAAAAAACACACAAACCAGTGCTTTTGTTAAGCAAATATTCGTGTCATAAAAAGTATATCTAAAATAGAAGAAAAACTTCAACTTCACACAGCAATTAACAAAGTTATTAGACGTGACCTTTACAAGTACTACAAGAGTGTCAACTCAAAGCGAACATCGCTTTGGTTGGATTTACGATTGCCATTTTCAGATATCAATACTCGTATCTATGTATCTGTAACTGCGATCCGCAACGCTATTGACCAGATTTCACACATAGACCATATAACGCGTACTTTTCGCCATTCGCCAGAGTGTTCATATTACGTGAGTGTAAAGAAATAATTACGAGTACGTCTCTTAATAATTTTTGACCTGAATTCCGTTTATGAATAATTGTCGTGCCCGATGCCGGTCCCCTGCAACTGCACACCGATTAATGGTTGGGAAATTTTCAAAATTTTTAGCGCGCATATGAGTTTTGCGGTCACTTTGCAAAACAATTTTTCGCTTCCCCCAATAAGCTTCAGTTACAATTTTAAGACGTGTGGCATTTGCCATTGCTTTCGATCAGCTTCTTCCTTTTGGCGGTCTTGAAACCTGGAAATATTAAAATCTTAAAATGCGATTTCGCAATTGGAAAGTTATCTCTTTGACAAGAATTGGTTGCTGGAAGTTGTACGAATATCAAAGCGCAAAACCTGTTTAATCGGATTGATGGCGATATGTGATATTCCTGGTTTTAATTGAAGACCTATTGCGCAATGATTAACCGTTGCAATTTACTTTCCGATCTCTGTAATTGAAAAGAAGCATAAGTCGTCGTCTGTGCAGATGAATTATACAGGCTTATGCAACAACTGAGCAGTAGGCAGACGACTTTTAGTGAACCATCACCGTCGCCATTTGGATCTTCTTCGTCGCGTTGGTTGATACCACGATACGAGCATACGTCTGCAGCCTTTCAAATTTTATTGCAGCCACTCTCTAGCACAGCACTGTACTGAACTGCACTGCACTACACCGCACTGCACTGTTCCGAAATTACATTTGTAAATCTTCTTTTAGATTGTAACCTTGTAGAGCTTGTAAGCCATACAATCTCCAGGTTTGGCTAAGGTGCATCATCACCAGTACCACTTTCAAATGTTCCATGTGCTATGAATCCGAGCATAGGCTATAGCGGTGGTAGCATCTTAATTTGAAGTTCGTTTGACTTGATACACAAAACCAGATTGAAGATAAAAAAAGTACATACTCTCGTGTAAGTATTGACGACCAAGGTGATGTACTCGCATCTCGGATCGCGCATCCATCTATTGAATTTGATGTTATTGTTGGCCAAATCGATTCATCACTGTTGCGTCGCATAGCAGCTGCTTCTTCATTTACCAAATCAATTGTACTTACAGCCGGTTGCTTAATATATTGATTATCGTAATTGTCATGTTGGTGGCAAATCAGCGTAAGTTAAATATTTAAGGTGTTTAGGAAATAGATATTGCTTACTGTAAAGAGGCTTAGGCATGCTGTTTGGTTCAGTAAACTGCAGCGGTTATACGTCCCAATGTGATGATATGCTGAGTGTATTAATTGATTGATGGTGTTACAAGTTCTTGTTAACCTTGATTTATGCTTCTCCAGCCTTACACCTAGCTGCACTGAGATGGTAAAAAACTAGGGTAGCATTTCAACTTTGGAGGGATTCATCCACAGTGGTATCATTTTTCAATCCTCTCTGACTCACCCTTCAATGACTGTCCTAAAATGACTGCTGTGCTCTAACTCTGAAAACTGTGTGCAACTTACGTATAGTTAATTAAAGGAGCAATTCCAGAGAAACAGTGTTTGTTGTTTCGAATGCGCTGCTAGGAATGGTAAATTTACAAGTCACCAGGCTTAATACATCGGTTCACACTTAATTACCAAAATCAACCAGCATTGAGAGGGGTTAGTACCAATATTGAGGACGGCAATGGGAACACGTATCATCCGGCGTGCAGTTGGCAATAGGAGCTTGTAGACTTTCAACAATTGTAATAGAAACATTCCAAATTTTGTAACTTATCTGATTGGATCAGCAACGGTTTCTCTACAGATAAAAACAAAATAGAAACAAATGGTGGTCTAAATGAGAAAGTGCCTTACAAGCTGATCAGACATAGATTACTAAAAAACTATACTAAGCTCAGTGTACCGCCAAGACATACATAACTTTATCAAAACAAAAAGGTACCTAACACATCAACTTATGTGAATTGATGTAATTACTAAACTGGCTGAGAATATCCTCAACAGCTCTGAAAGAAGTCGACCGAGCCAAATGATTTCAGAAAACCAACCCTTGAGACCTTCGAAAGAAAAAATCAGGATAGATGTATTATAAATAAACTTCTCGCAGAAAAAATCCAGGAAGTTCAATAATGCAATTCCTTGCAATTGCATTACTAGGATAGCATTTTTTATTCAAGACCTACACTCTAAATTGCAATATGATTTTGCTTGCTGGGGCGATACTCACGGCAATGAAATTCAGCCCTTGATTTTTATTGCCCAAAAACATATTATTAGAAAAATCTGACGAAAAGGACATATCGTGAGTAGCTATTTACTTTTTTAAAACTCAAGGATACTTCCTTGATCTATTAATTATACTTTGCTTTGAATATATATATTAGGAAAAATTGTATTCACTGGAAAAAAAAGCATTATCCCAACAAGGCTCTAAAACAACAGGGGTCGTCTGAATGGAGATAAATATCTGGATAGGCATTTTCTTGATTTATGTAATTCGAAGACACTCTGCATGGACGGTGCACAATAACCATAGCTTGCATTTAGGTACTTATTACCACGACAGTACTCTACGGTCGGGCTTTATTCCACCGGAGGCATGTTCCATATTGATGCTCAAGGAATAATGCAGAGTAGGAACGGTATTCCAGTAATATACCACAGCTTCTGCGGTAAAAGGGACTTCTTATTTAAGACGAATACTCATTCCGCTCTTTCGTTTTAATTCTGCGATTGGGGACTGATACGTCATTGCAAATTTAATGATTGGCAAGACATCTGTCAACATATAATAACAATTTTGCACGGCCACATATTTGAGCGCAACAGGTTTTTTTTCTTTGTTCTTCTGTACAAACAGCAAATTAGATGTTAAGTTGCATTAAAGATTTGTATATATGTACCTAACGTGGTTAATTTTATTCATTCATTTAGAAAACACAAGTGGCGACGAGGAAAATTTTAAGATGGACCCAGATGATGTAAAAAAGATACTCAACGAACAGCAACAGTGGATGGAGAAAATGCTGAAGCCGAAGACAGAACTCATGGAGCGGATAATCAGAGTTATCAAACGGCACCCACCACCATACCACCATTCCGTTGCTTTCCCGTTGTTGAGAAGGAATCTTGGGATAGTTACTTATCCCAATTAAATCAACACTTTTCTGCAAACTCCC
The DNA here is from genome assembly GCA_949129095.1 of Volucella bombylans. NCBI lineage: Eukaryota > Metazoa > Arthropoda > Insecta > Diptera > Syrphidae > Volucella > Volucella bombylans. The sequence goes on along the minus strand of OX422141.1, from coordinate 100,164,296 downwards.
TTACAGATGACAATCTCCGCAAGGTGCATTTTCTCTCAATATGTGGAAATCATATCAATGAACGTCTGCAGAAATTAGTCGCTATTAGTACACACTCTTTCAAAAATCTCACTATAAAACTGACTGGGCATTTTCAATCGAAACTACACGTACTGACATCGAGGTACAAGTTTTTAAGACAAAAAATGATTCCAGGTCAGAGATGTTGCAGTTTTACTTGTGCGAAGGAAGACTGCAACACATCTTACTCCGACATCATGATAAGAAACATACTGTTGTTTCGTAACGCAGCCACACAAAAAAAAGACCAGACGCTGGAAGAAATTGAGGGATTAGTCATTGCACAGGAATCAACACAGATAGCATCAGAATTTTTGAAGGCAACCACGAGGTCTACAAAGCAAGCTGATATCAACCAGATAAACCAAAACGGTTTCCACAACTATCCAAGTAAGTCCAATAATCATTTTCTTCCCTACTGAAAACTCAACAAGATGTGCCACAATGTGACGAAGTTCCTTTCCACATATCGTTAGGCACCAGATTAAACCGGAAGATCTCCGGCAGACAAATTGCACGGACGTCAACACCGAACGTTACTATCGGCAATTTTGCCGGATCCTCCGAAATCCGAACCAAGAAGGGAATCTAAAGAAAAAAATTTGCATTAAACCAAAATGTTTTCGTACGGCTCTATAGCCGTAAGACGAAATGAATTACCGCCGTAATCAAGAAAAACCTGAGAAGAAGAATGTTGGTCGAAACGAGTTCTGACACTTGTCGAAGTCATCGAACCTGACGCAGAGCTGATGATAATACAAATAATGACTCCATCTACTCGTAGGATTCGAGAAACATATCATTGACAAGTACTTTCAATCATTTTACTAATGAGTCTTCCATTCCTAGTGATGTTGTATACAACCAACCAAATAACATTTCACATATCCAAGTTTTTTTTTTGTTCCTGCCTCCAGCCCTGTAAACATAAACCTCGACTCATCAGTTGCTCAACCATTACCAACAGGCTTTGCTCAGCAACAACAAGAAGCAAACAAACCAGAAAATCACAAGATGATCTGAACGACTACGTGGCAACCAGGTTAGGTTTGATAACAACTAAAAGTCAGGATAATTGATACTCGTTCGAAAATATATCATCGACCAATCCACATACTATTGTCAACTGCTTTGTAACTTTTTTAAACATTCACTTGCAGACAATTTTTACCTAAACCCTTACATTTGATTTTATTTTCCCCTCTCTCCCACAATCTTTTGATCACGTCAATCCTTATCTCCCTCTTTCCTTCCTCTTTCACCTAGTCTTCACACAAGGGGAATTTTACCAAGTTTTGAAGACCTCTTTCATAATGTGGGCAATCAGCAACACTGTCACGGAGGAATATGAGAGACAGGATATAAAAAGGACGCACTCAAAGGATGAGGGCAGTTGTTTTTCCGGTTTCTCATCGTGGCAGTTCTTGCAACAAACAAATTCTTACACTCATATTTTATCAGTTATTTTAAGTAAATGTAAATATATAATTTTAGCCCATAGAAAATAAAAGTGTTTTGTGTTACCTAAGTAAACAATCTTACAAATTTGGGGACTCAACCAGAATAATGAAATAGTGTTTTTGTTTTTTTTAATAATACGAAATGACGTGCTTGGAAGACATAAATGAGATAAAAAGGTTTCTAAAATACGGCAAAGAAAACATTGTGATGACTCTACACAAATATGTATTTGAAGACGAAAGCGACAGATCCAACAGAAAAAGTGTATACAGATGGTGAAAGAAATTAGACAAAACAGTAATAAATACATCATTTAAAAGGAGCAAAAAGGAATGCAAGCAGCTGTTAAAAGTGATAACCGCCGATTTCCAGATTTGCGATCAACTTCAGGGACATAGAGGACTCTATAAGACCATTCGATGGAAACGGGAAAATATCCGTGGAAATGTGGGTAAGTGAATTTGAAGAAATCGCTTCAATTATGTATTGGGATGACTTCCAAAAATTTGTGTTTGCGAAAAAATCATTAAGAGGGTTAGCAAAACTCTTTATATCAAGCGAAAGGGGTATAACATCATACGAAAAATTGAAATATGCTCTATTCGACGAATTTAGAAAAACAGCAAATAGCGTTCAACTGCATAAATTGCTTCGCGAAAGAAAAAAGCAAAAAGATGAAAGTGTCCAAGAGTATTTCCTGCATATAAAAGATATGGGTTCTCACGGAAATGTCGAAGAAGATGCTCTTATACAGTACGTTATTGACGGAATAACAGATTCGAATATAAATAAAGTTCTAAAAATATTAGAGATTTTAAAGACAAACTAAGATGTTACGAAACTATCCAAGAAAAAGCTAAACCAAAAAATGAAATAAGAAAGCCCGAAAAAGATTTCGCTAAAAGTGAAAAGTAATTCGAAATACAGTTTTAATTGTGGCGTAAAAGGGCATAAATCCATAAACTGCAGAGATAAAGAAAAGGGTGTCAAATGCTTCGAATGCAATAAGTTTGGCCACATTGCGAAAGATTGCATATCAAAAAAAGTTGACAATATCAAAAGCAACATGCGGATTCTACATTCTAACGATGACATAATGAACAAGGAAATAAAAATTGGAGATAGGAAGTGTTTAGCTCTATTTGACACAGGCAGCAAATTCAAGGTAATAACCGAAAAAATCTATAAATATTTGAATATGCCGAAGCTTTCACAATCCAATTTTTATCTTGTCGGATTTGGGCGGAATAAAAATGAGAATAAAATAAAACCTTTATGCCATTTTGAACAAGAATTCAAAATTGATTCCGAAAAATTTAATTTAATATTGCATGTCATACCATCCGACTATTTAGATGTTGAAATAGATATTGGAAAAGAGTTTTGTCGACTAGCCGAAATAAGAATTACTCCAGAAGGTTTATATTTCCAGAAGTTAAAAAAAGATGTCAATGATGAGATCCACGCGATAATGAAGATATATGCCTCATCAGAACTCGAAGAAATTGACATTGGATAAACTGCTAGTACTTACGCCAAGCAACATGTGACTGAATTGATCCAAAACTATCGCCCAAATATGATCAAAACAACAAATGTCGTAATGCATTTAATATTGAAAGATGAAACTGCCATTACATGTAATCCACGAAGGCAACCAATCAAAGAAAGACATGTGGTCGACGATCAAGTAGAAGAGTGGTTAAAAGACGGTATAATCGAAGAGTCAGATTCTGAGTTCTGTATTCCAGTCGTACTAGTAAAAAAACGAGATGGTACATCAAGGCTTTGTGTCGATTACAGAAAAATTAACCGAGTAATACGAGGGCGGGTCAATAAGTCCTTTTTGAATTTCTGACCTCTTTACTGAAACAGCAACACTGCTCCTGTCAACAGGCATCTGTCAGTTGACTCCTGTCAAAATTTAAACTTGCTGCGTCAGTTAGTTTGTGTTTGACAGTTATTTTTATCAGACTACTCACTAATTTGAGGAGAAAATGGAAAAAAGTGAAGTTCGTGTGCTTCACTTCACAGGAAGGTTTGGCGTTGTTTAATCGCAATATGGAGGAGTTTTTGCGCCGTTTTGTAACCGTGGACGAAACATGGATCCATCACAACACACCAGAGAACAAACAACAGTCAAAACAGTGGGTTTCTAAGGGTGAATCGGCGCCAAAGAAGGCCAAGGTGGGTTTGTCAGCCAATAAAGTTATGGCGACTGTTTTTCGGGATGCACGCGGGATAATCCACATTGACTACCTTCAAAAGGGAAGAACAATCAATGGGGAATATTATGCCAACTTATTGGACCGATTCAATGACGATTTGAAAAAAAAACCGACCTCATTTGGCCAAGAAAAAAGTTCTTTTCCACCAAGACAATGCAAGGGTGCACACATGTGCAGTTGCCATGGCAAAAATCCATGAATTGGGCTATGAATTGCTCCCTCATCCACCCTATTTTCCAGATTTGGCTCCGAGCGACTAATTCTTGTTCCCAAACCTGAAGAAATGGTTTGGTGGAAAAAGATTTGACTCCAATGATGAAGTCATCCCGCAAACAAAGGCCTATTTTGAGGACCTCGACAAATCATTTTTTTTGGAAGGGATAAAAAAATTGGAGAAGCGTTGGACAAAGTGTATAGAGCTCAAGGGAGACTACGTTGAAAAATAAAATTATTTTTTTATCCCTCGTAGTAAGGGATCATTTCCCTCTTCCTTTGATTGAAGACCAGCTCGATCGTTTACAAAACGCCAAGATTTTTAGTACCTTGGATTTAAAAAATGGTTTTTTCCATGTGCCTGTTAGCAAAGCAAGTTGAAAATACACCACTTTTGTAACACATAATGGACAGTATCAGTTTTTAAAAGTGCCTTTCGGACTTTCGAATTCTCCAGGGACTTTCCAAAGACATGCCAACTCAGTATTTCGTAATTTAACTAGAAGAGGTATTGCATTACCGATATAATTATACCCGCTAAAAATTAAGAAGAAGCACTCTCAAACTTAGAAGAAGTTTTAACACTTTGCAGAGACTATGGGCTAGATATTAATTTAAGGAAATGCAGCTTCCTGAAAACAAAAATCCAGTTCTTGGGACATGTTATAGAAAATCAACAAGTGTCCCCGTCACATTAAACATTAAACAGTTAGAAAGCTTCCTTCCAGGATATTTCCGAAAATTTATACCAAATTTTTCTATAATCGCAAAACCGTTAACCGACTTAAATAAACAGAACGCTAAGTTTGAAATGAAGGTCGTTTCTTTTAACACACTTAAGAAAATTCTAAGCGAGCGACCAGTTCTTAATATATTCAATCAAAATTATGAAACACAAGTTCATACGGACGATTCTATCGATGGATACGGCGCGGTGTTACTGCAGAAATCACCAGAAGATTGTCAATTACATCCCGTATATTATATGAGCAAGAAGACCACTGAACAGGAAAGAAAATTCACGAGCTATGAACTCGAAATATTAGCTGTAATAGAAGCCTTCAAAAAGTCCAGAGTCTATCTTCTTGGTTTACATTTTAAATTAATAACCGACTGTAATGCCTTCGCTAAAACTTTGGGTAAAAAAGATCTCTGTACCAGAGTTGCTCGTTGGATATTGTTTTTACAAGAATATGACTACGTTGAGCATAGACCCGGTTCACAAATGAAACACGTAGACGCTCTTAGCATACATGCAGTAATGATAATCAACGATGATAGTTTAATTACCAGAATACAACGATTACAAATGCAAGACGAAGACCTCATAACCATTAAAGAAATTCTTCAAGAAAAGTCATTTTACAACGAATATTTTATGAAAGGCGACGTTCTGTATAAGTTGGTAAACGACGTTGAACTGCTAGTAATACCACGAGGCATTCAGATGGAAATAATAAGACGCGCACACGAAAAAGGACACTTCGCTGTTAAGATACCGATAGAGCTAATTAATAAAGAATATTTTATACCCAAACTTGATGAAAAAGTACGAAGACTCATTGCTAACTGTATACCATACATCATAATAAACAGAAAGCAAGGCAAACAAGAAGGAGAACTACGTCCAATACATAAAGAAGAAGAGCCACTCCACACATACCACGTCGATCATCTTGGTCCCTTGGAATCAATAAGCAAAATGTATCGCCATATCTTTGTCGTTATCGACTCCTTCACGAAGTTCTGTTGGTTGTATCCCACGAAGTCTACATCAGCCAAAGAAGTAAAAGCCAAATTACGGGCGCAAAGCAGGACATTTGGCAATCCGGTTCAAATCATCTCAGATCGAGGATCCGCTTTTACTTCGGATGATTTTTGAGAATACTGTAAACTGGAGAACATCAAACACATCAAAATCACTACCGGTTTACCACGCGCAAATGGTCAGGGCGAACGCCTCAATAGCATCATCATATGCGTGTTGTCTAAGCTGAGTATCGAAGATCCAACTAAGTGGTACAAGTTTGTCGAACCCGTTCAGAAAACCATCAACTCAACCTTTAACCGAAGTACCAGTTTGACACCATTTGAGGTACTTGTCGGAATAAGAATGCGCACCAAAGAAGACCTTCACATAAAGGAGCTGATAGAGAAGGAACTAATCGCGAGTTATAACGATAAAAGGGACGAGCTAAGAAAATTTGCTAAGAAACAAATAATAAAGGCTCAAAACGAGAACAGGAAAAGTTATAATCTTCGACGAAAGCCAGCCATAAAATATAGGGAAGGTGATGTAGTAGCCATCAAAAGGACTCAGCTTGGAGGTGGATTGAAACTAAGGCCAAAGTACTTAGGGCCGTATGAAGTTATGAAAGTTAAACCGAATAATACTTACGATGTCACAAAGAAGAACCCAATTGTGGGCAATCAGCAACACTCTCACGGAGGAATATGAGAGACAGGATATAAAGAGGACGCACTCAAAGTATGAGGGCAGTTGTTACTCCGACTTACTCCGACTTAAACAAATTCTTACACTCATATTTTATCAGTTATTTTAAGTAAATGTAAATATATAATTTAAACCCATAGAAAATAAAAGTGTCAATCTTACAATAATACCGGTCAACAAAACGGGATCAAAGAATGAAGTAACCAACCACCGTCCCATTTCTAAGCTTTCTCACATACCTAAAATGTTTGAAAGTATTTTATAGGAAATTCTAAGCTTTCAGTGCAAGTCGCCTATATCACCCAGTCAGCGTGGATTTCTGAAAGGTAGATCAACTACTATAAACTAAGTTGAATTCATAAAGGATACGCTTTCAGCCCTAGAAAATGCCAGCGAAATCAATGTTATTGCTACAGATTTTGCTAAGATCTCCGATAAAATATCACATCAATTGATCCTTTCCAAATTTTCTTCCCTCGGTTTTGAGCCCATATTGTTAAAATGGATATCTTCTTATCTGGAGAACCATTATTATAGCTTTTGTTTTAGGTCAGCCTTCTCAACCCCGTTTTTTGCCACTTCGGGGGTGTCCCACAAGGCAGCCATCTAGGTCCCCTCTTTTTCATTTTAACTATAAACGATCTAGAGAGGATTATTAAACACTGCCCCCTATCCATTTACTCCGACGAGTTCTCCAAAATCGCTTCTTCACACCAAGACTCTATTCTCCTTCGAGAAGACCTCGATAGTTTTCCACTTGGCGTTTAAAAAATTGCTTTGAGCTTGCAAATGTCAATGATTTTGTCACGTAATTAATAATTAATCTCACCCTCGACTTCAATTTCTGCATGACCAACCTATACCCTAGGTTCAATTTTTTCACGACCTTGGAATATTATTCAATAGAGAGTTAAACTTCCGTTCGCATTTTGAAGAGATAATCCTTAAGGTCAACTCATCACTTGGTTTTATCAAATGGTAGTCTAAAGAATTTGCAACCCTTATGTGACAAGGTCACTTTACATTACCCTTGTTTGGCCCCTTCTCGAATATGCCAGTCAAGTGTGGTCGATGTCGGAATATTGGTGACTAAGGGAGAGGAGATTGTCGATACGCTTCCCTAGGTCGGTATGTTATTTAGACAATTGTAATTGTTATAACACAATAGACTAAAATATTTTTACCGAGCATATTAATTTAAATGGATAAGAACGAGAATACGTTGGCATGGTTAATGCATTATTGGCATAATACGAGTAATAAGCAAAACTGTTTACTGCCAATGATGTCTTCATGATGCCATTCAATTTGATGCACACCTCACTGAAGAATGCACGAATCTTGTGGAATGTGCAATTCGACCGATTTAATTACATACATGCTCAGTTGTATACAGATCTGGAGAAAGACTTAGTCCACCACCAACTCTTAATCAAACTAATCAGAGGGCGGGGTACGAGTATTTGCGGAATAAAATTAGAAAACCGCAGATACGTATTTTCGTATGATAGTCTGCGCTATGCTAACACGAGTAGATGTCATTTGCATATGACACAACCGCGTTAGGTGTTTTTTTTCTCCGCTTCTCACTTTCTATTTGAAGATACACAATTTTGGTTTTTTTTTTTTATTACCTGAGAGGAAATCCAGAAGCATAAACATACTCGTAATTCTTAAAAGGTGTGTGAAAGAGAATTTCTTACAAAATATTCGGATTAACGTGAGACCCAATGACTGCAAAGACAATCGCCGGATTTTGTCGTAAAATTTGTAAAATTTGTGTGGCGATTTTAAACGTCAAATGACCGTTTGTCTTGAGCATTTGCTTCTGCTGTGTTGTAATGAAGCTTAGAGTTAACCGTTAAATGTCGTATTTTTTACTCAGTGTTTTTTTTTTTTTTTTTTTTTTTTTTTTTTTTTTTTTTTTTTTTTTTGTTTAATTATCACAATGTTTGGCGCGAACATTTTATTTAACGAAAGCTCCCACTAATTGTTTTGTAATGAATTGTCGGGAACTGCATTAATTTTACATCAAACGAAATTAAAGAACTCCAAGATACCGTCTGGACAGTTTAATGAATTTGAATGGGAAAAAGTTGATGGAAGTTCTTGCGTAAAGGAGATCATAGGGCAGAGTCGATTGCTACTCACATCCACCAATTAAAAAACACGTTTCTTCGAAAAGATACACGCTGAAGATATTTCTTTTGATTTCGTTGGAATCTTTACTTTCACTTGCTTCAAATCGGGTCTTGATAAGAAGGGTTTCCTCCTCTGACTCTGGGTACCTGTCAGTTAGTGATTTTAATTCTAAAATTTATGAACACAATAAAACCATCAATTACGGTTAAGCCCATTGATTTCTCATCAAAAAGACTCTTTTTTTTAAAGTAAAGAGAAAAGTTTAAAGCGTAAAGGTATTGGTATGCTGTTAAATAATTTATGGTTTTCGTTTTGGTAAGATGATAAGATCTTTAATTTGGCGTGTCAAAGTGGTTATTAGGAAAACAGCTGTGAATTTTCTGATATTTAAGTGTTTTATTTGTGGGAACTTTTTATATGCATGGAAATTAGCAGCCATCAACTGGACATGGGAAAAAAAATCGTCAACGGATGTTTGAACGGAACTTTGCTTACAAGTGTTGCTTAGATTTCCTAATACAATGCAAGATTTACCAAATCCATGAGCTCATGCAAATGCAGAATGGAAAGAGGTGAATAGAAGATTTTTTCCATCGCAAAAGCACCCAAACATATAACTAGTCCAGTATCGCGTATGTTCCTTTTACTGGATTTTCTTTGTCCTTAGTAGTACTTAGGAAAAGTGCTTACAGTACCAGTGCACATGATATAAGTGCCAAGTACCTACAGCTTGATGCGATAGTGGTGATAGCACTCCTTGTTGTCATCATAGCTTTCACAGCAAGCGACGCAGGGTTTTCTGATGCTTAAGCTTAACACACTTAGGTGCGTAGCACCGTGCCCATGTAAGCTCTATAGTCTTTCTTACAGATGGACTCCCTAGCCGAATGGGACGCTAGGTGAAAATAAAACCACTGCTGGGCGGAATCATGCCAAGGAAAAGCAAAAAAAAAAAACAAAGACCAATTCCCCTTCTGACTTCAGACCAATTAGCATCCTACCTTGTCTATCGAAATTGTTTGAAAAAGTCTTAGAGAAAGCCACAGTTGCTCTACTGCTATAACAAACTTATTCGATAAGATACGGCAACATTACGACAAGTCTCATATAAGTCTAGTCTGTTTGTCTGATTTCTCGAAGGCTTTCGATAGGGTAGATCACAACATTCTAAGATGGAAGCTTAATAATGTATTTGGTCTCAGTGATAGGGTTGTAAAACTTATTGGCAGCTATTTATCAAGTAGATTACAGAGAGTCACTTCTGGCTACAAATCCTCTTCACTAAAGGCCTTAGTTCAAGGAGTTCCACAAGGGTCAACTCTTTGTCCAATATTGTTCTGCCTGTTTATCCACGATCTCCCAACAATCTGCACCCACACTTCTGTGCATCTTTATGCAGATGACGTACAACTTCATCTAGGCAAATCATTTAACAAGCTTGATGATCTGTCTCTCTTGGTTAATGAGGATCTTACCAAAATCCCAAGGAATTCCAATGTCCAAGAGAAATTTCGATCTTAATATTTTCTCAGACATATGCTGAACTAATACTAAAATTACACTTGGCTTGGTTTTATTATTGATCGCAACCTTTCAGGTTATAGTCATACTAACACTGTTATTGATCGAGTCTACGGATATTTGCGTAAACTGTGGCTGACTTCGTATTTTACTCCTGTGGAGACTAGACATAAGTTGTTACTTATATTAATAGTGCCTCTAATTACGTATGCTGAGGTACTCTATAGTGCACTTGATTCATTGTCACAACATAAACTACAAGTGGAATTCAACAATGCGTTCCGCTATGTACATGGCCTTAGAAAAGCTACTGTGGGTTGTTCGGAAAGTAATTTCGTTTTTTCCCAACAGAGGACTTAACTGTATTTTTTCACAGCCAACTTCACACTTAAGCCGCATAATCATTATATATTTTGACACCTGATATAGAAAGGCTTGCTTGTGAAAAAGTTTGATTGATTCTATGCAGTAGTTTTTGGTTGGTACCCTTTCAAATATGGAAAGTGAAAAATGCGGCCGAAAATGCGACATATTTTATTTGTTTACTATCGAGAAGGTAAAAATGCTGTTCAAGCAAGAAGAAATTATCCGATGTGTATGGAGAAGATATATTGATAGAACGCCAGTGCCAAAACTGGTTTACAAAATTTCGATCCGGCAATTTTGATGTTGAAGATGCACCACGTTCTGGAAAGCCAGTTGGAGCTGATGAAGACACAATAAAGGCATTACTTAATGCAAACTGGCAAATAAAAACTAGTGAGATCGCTGAGAGATTAAATTTATCGAATTTGCCGCTTCATGATCTTTTGAAATGACTAGGTTTAATCTCAACGTTCAACATATGGGTTCCTCACTGTACCGTCACATTCATGTCTGTAATTTGCTCAAACGTCAAGAAAATGATAAGGTTTTGATGCCCATCATCACTAGAGACGAGAAATGCGTTATCTACAACAATGTTAAACGCAAGAAATCATGGAGTTAAAAAGGTGAACCGACTCCGAAAGCCGATATTCTTCAAAAAAAGGTGATGCTATCTGTTTGGTGGAATTCCAAAGGAATCGTTTTTTGTGGCTTCTACCGGACAACACAACGATCAATTCTGAAGTATAATGTCATCAGTTGGACAAATTGAATGATTCACTTACACAGAAAATACCAGAATTGATCAATAGAAAAGGTGTAGTGTGCCACCAAGATAATGCGAGACATCATTCAAGTTTGGTAAATCGGCAAACGCTTCCATAGCTTGGATGGGATCTACTGCCACACCCACCATATTTCCCAGATCTGGACCTTCTGATTATTATTTTTTGGCTTCTAAAACTTTACTTCAAATGAGGAGATCAAAAATCAGTTTTTTGCCAGCAAAGAACGAAAGTTTTATGAACGTGGAATCATCCTATTGCCAGAAAGATGGAAAAATGTATTGGCCCAGAATGGACGATATATAATTCCATAAAATATTTATTCACTGTAAGAAAATCGTCTTTAATTTTCTTAAAAAAACCCAAATTACTTTCCGAACAACCAATTTTTGCACATTGCAACCATACATTAATACTTGAATTACTCACATTTGTTTTTCAGTCATGCTGTCAAACTATGAAACTCACTCCCACCGCGAATCAAATTAATCTCTGACAGTGAAAGCTTTAAGAGTGGAGTCCTCTTTCACTTCTCCTCTTCAACCACCCAATCTTAAGCCTATTTTCCTACAACCTCTAGCTCATAAGGTAGTATAAGTTAATTTATAAAATATGGTTGTGTATTATAGTTTTTAAGTTATTAATTTTTAATCATCTAATTTATAATATTGTATTTAAATGCTAGACAAAATATCAATTTAGTTTCATAACATACAATATTTATCAATAAATGAAATGAAATGAAATCATGCTTTGAAAAACGGAGCAGAGCATGGTACCGTGACTAAAAACTCAGTGAACGAGGTCTTCATTCCCAAGGTAGATAAGACTGGTCATGCCCATCCATCAGGCCCATAAGCTTAACATCGTTTATTCTGAAAACTTTGGAAAATCTGCTTGACACTCAGACGATCTAGCCTCAAACCAGGATCCCTAGACGAAAGATAGAAATACGGAAACTACCCTGCATAAAGTTGTCAGCTCGATTAAAATAAGTCTCTACGATAAAGAATACGTATTGGCTATCTTCCCTGACATTGAAGGAGCCTTTAATAATGGTAACGTTCCCGCTATACGTAGGAACTTAGAAAATGTCGGAGTTAATCCGGCACTAACGATCCACAATAGGATCATCTATATAACATTAAGAAGCACCTTACTGAGGGCCACTACCTCAAGGGCAATCCTCAATGAGTAGTGATATCACCTCTTCTGTGGACAAAACGAGATACCTGTAAACCTAAGAACCTATGCCCTTAGAATCCTCAGTGAATGAGACAAACTCTGTGGGCTGGGAATAAACCCGTAAAAAATAGAGCTTGTCCTTTTCACATATAGAAGGATAATTCCAAAATTTTATCTTCCCCCATAGTTAGGGGAAAGCCTTCCGACTATCCAACAGTGCTACATATATACCTAGGTATCGTACTGAGCCGGAGGCTCAATATTGTGGAACGTGGAAGAACGCATCGATCGCGTTCTACATCTGCAGTCGTATATTTGAAAGAAGGTTGGAATCTAATCCCAAGACTGTTCTATGGATATACACGGCTATCGTCAGACCCAACTTAACCTACCGTCACTAATCCACAAATTAGACTAGAAACCTTAAGTTTATGACAAAAGCAGAGAGAATTGCATGTGTTGGCAGAATTTATGCCATGAAAACCACGCCAACGATGAATCAAAAATGGTTATAAGAATTGTCGCTGGGATCTTCTCCGATCTATCTTCCAGACTGAGATATTGGTTGAAACAGATGCGACCAGACTTGAGACAATAAAGGCAATAATCCCACGAGAAGATTACCATATTTATTGGCAGCCAGGCTGCAATTAATGCCATGGATGCAATCGAGATTAAATTAAAACTTGTGAAGCGCTGTCATGAAGAGATTAAAGCTCTTTGCGTTCAGCATAAGGTTAAGCTCTTGATCACAAAAAAGTGTAAGGCAATGAACATGCAGATGAATTAAGTAGCTCGAAAAGGATCGTCCTTTGATAAAGAACTGGCAAATGAAAATATCAAAAAATATGCACTCAAAGATTGTAGGTGGAACAAATGATTCAAATCAAAGTCAACGAAAACCTTCCAAGGAACTAATCAATTCCAGAACAAGTAGGATGATTTTGAAAGAAAGAACTGAACTATCTATTCTCGTAGGGCAGTTTTTGTGCTCATGTCCTTGCCTCAGTAATTTAAGACAAAGAACTTTTGGATGTTAATGACCTGTCAGAGCATTTACTATACATCTCCTTTCAGGTTGGCAGATGTAACAGAATAGCCGACACCCGCTCAAGGACCAAATGTTAATTAACGCGAGACGAAAAGCGGAAACCACAGCTATTAAAGTAAAGGCTATACGAGTACAATTTCCATTTCCTCCGAATTCCCCCGCCCGTATACCTAACCTAAATCCAACTTGCTGATGGACAGCAGGAAAATAGTTGACCTCTTAAAAAGGTCGGGGAATATTCATTTGGTCTGCTGGCATACTCTTGGCATACATGGCAGTTATGCAGTTATGCTCACCCGAAACCTAAATATCAATAAAAATCGTAACCAAAAGTATAGACAGTCTTAACGCAAGTTCGAGTAACGAGAAACCATCCTCTGAGCCCTGGTTAAAAAGTTCATCATGGAACCCAAACTACAAAGCTCTTTTACTCACTTACTTACTTACTTACTTACTTACTTACTTAGGTGGCGCTACAATTCGGGGTGAAACTGCAACTCAACCAACAAGCCTCTCCGGTTTTTAGCTAACAGCTGCGCACTTTAAGTCGATTCAGGACCCCTTCTACATATGCGCGCCACCTAAGGTGAGGTACAGACTGCAGCAAGTTAATTTTCCTATTTCATAACACAATAAAATAAAAAGTAGTGATATATTTTCAATTTTTTTTTATTCAAAAATTAAACATTTCAAGTTGTGGTTTACATCGTTTCTAAAATCATATCGGGTAAGTGATACCCTCATTGTATATACATTATACATACACTGGTTGAACCGAATTCTACTGTTTCTTATCACACTTATCACGTATGGATATGTTGGCCGTTTATTCCTGGATGTTTCTTTTCAGTCCATTCAGAGTCTGTCGGTGGATAGTATAAATAGAGGATTTTAAATACCCCCACAAGAAGAAGTGAAATCGGGTGAACGGCCACACCATATTACCATTAGGTAAGATGTGAATCGTCAATCTCAATCGTCATTCTGAACATTGGTAGGGATTCCAAAACTAGGCATGACTCTTTATAAGGGCCGTCATATGCGGTTAAAAGATGGCGGCTATCGATTTGGACTTCTTGAGTTTTTTCTCGGATCTGCCTTAGTATGAAGATTTGATCGATTGTGGACTTTCCGGGTCTAAAACCGCACTTACTCGTATAAATACCAATCAGGTTGCTGGCGAAGGGTTTCAGACATTCACACAATATGACAGCAAAGATCTTGTATCCGATGTTGAGGAGACTTATATTTCTATAGTTGGCGCAGTTGAGGGGGTTTCCTTTTTTGTGGTTCAGGCATACGGTACTGAGATTCCAGTCATCAGGGATACACTCTTGTGACATGTTGATGCATGCTCTCCACAAAGTCATTTCCAACAGCTTTAAGTACCTCGGCCGGTAAGCCACCAGGTCCAGCTGATTTATTAGACTTTAGTTTAGATATTGCTGTCCTTACTCCATTCTGGTTAGGTGGACCGTAGTTTTGGCTATCATCATTGAAATTTAATGGTCTATTGTGCCTGATTGCAGGATGTTATCCTTCTTCGCCGTTAAACAGTCTCCAAAAAAGTTTTTCTATATTCTCAGCACCGACTGTCACTTTCATCTCAACAGGTTTCTGTACGGATCTACCTCCCTTAATTTTTATTTTTCATTTAATTAAATATTATTTTTAGAGCTAGTAAATTTATGGAAATATCATTCGATTGAAATAATTTAACTATTCACAAGGGTACATAAATAATTATTTATTATTATTTTATCTGTTTTGTTTTTATTTTAACTAATAATACAGCTTTGTTATATTTTATTTGTTTATTAGTGTTTTTGTTTGTTTATATTTAGATTTTTTTTAGAAAACATATTTCAAATCACCAATGCAATTTTTTTTGTTGTTGTTGCGGCTGTAAACCTATAGACTTCTCAACGTAATTGATTTATGAAATACTGATCGTGCAGTGATTGCCGTTGGAATTCAGCCGCCTGTAAATACTGAAGCTGATCAGCGTATGACATCCGAAGTAAAACATCCGAATGTGGTTCCCTCGCCATAAGCATATTTGGTCTCGGATATGGTCCAACATTCGGTGGCAGTTGAAATCCGGCCTCCTGTTGTTGCTGTGAAGGCAAAGGCAAATGTAAATGAGTATGAGAATGTGCATGATATTCTCGGGTCAATCGTATCATGTACTCGTTCGGATCCATGCCAACGTGATGTGGTGGTGGTATTCCTAAGCGTTCCTTTCCATTTGCGATATGGCAGCGGGATTCGCATACAGCGGAAATTGGGAGGGGTGCATTCCTCTCATTCTATAGTACTCTATCCAATGCGGATCTAAGCGTGATTGACTAGCAGCGGCTGCTGCTTGTGTGTTTTTCAAATCCTCCAGTTCCCTGAAAGCTACATGCGGTCTGGCGTATTCGGAAAGTTGGCGCAGAGCTGGAGTGTCTGCGTACGTAGGTTTCAATTCGGATTTGAGTTTTGCCTGTTGAGCGGCTTGCTGAGCTGCTTGAGCTTGCTGTTGCTGTTGTTGCTGCCGCCGTTCTCTTTCCTTTTCTGCAATCTTTCTGTCACGTTCCTCTCTCTTACGGGCCAATTTGGAGTCAGCAACTGGTTTGAATATCAAATCAGTTCTTGTGCAGGAGTTGTAGTCTCCTCTGTCTATGTGACGTACGAATATTGCCGATTGTGACCGATGGCATTCGGTATCATCGGGTTTCGCTTAAGGACTTGGTCCCCTGGGGATGTTGTGCGTTGGACTTGGAATCTCTGGCTCTGGATCTGGTTCAATATCAATTGGCAAAGGTTCCGTTGAATGATGACTGCTGAGACTACTACTTGCTGAATGTGCATGCGCCCTCATCGCATCCATATGGCTGGTGGGCTTAACCAACGTCGGAGAGTTCTCTTGGAACGCTGGATGTGTTGTGGTTGGTAAGCTGGATGAGAACCTGGATACTGCTGTTGCAGACCTGGCCCTCCACCACCAACCCCTCCTGATCCTAGTCCAACTGGACCTCCGCTCCCTACTGGAGTTGAACTAGCGCTATTGCCACTGTTACTGCAATGTGGCGTCTTTGGTGTGGGTGGTTTGATTTTGTGCTGCATATTTTGTGAGTTTTGTTTATCTACCGCTGAGGAATGTGAGCTTTCCTCGGGTCTTGTTGCCGTCGATTGGGGAGGTATACCCTGGTGATGAGCCATTACCGCCGCAGGATCAAGTGGTCCAGCTGGTGGTGGTGGTTTCATATAGGCTGTTGGGAAACCAGGCCCATACGGATGGTAGGGGTAGGTTGAGTTTAAGGGATTATGATGATGGGAATAGAACATCGATGGATGTAAAAGGTGATGGGGATATGACGCTTGTCCTGGATGCACTCCAATTTGTGGCATTCCTGCACCAGGGCCAATCAACGGTATCACAGCCGGTGATGCCCCTGGCCGCAGATGCGGTGGCGGTGAAGTACCCAAACCTCGTTGACCTTGTGGCCCGTACATTTTACTTAACGGACTAGCCATTAGAGCCGAGTCACTCGACACGGGAGGTGGTGTCATGTGCGGCGATTGTTGACGCAACAAAGCATGACGATCACGCTCAGCAACAGCTGCAGCTGCTGCTGATAGGGCCGATGCAGATGGATGATGGCCTAAGGGACTCTGTGGCACTGGGTGGAGAGGAGATTGTCGACTTATACTGCCTCCACTCGATGTTGGTGATGGCGGGCGATGAGAGGAAGATCCAGAAGAGGAATTATTATGCATTTGTGGACCGGAGGATGGCGCTGAACTGTTTTGAACGCTAGGACTAGCTCGGCTAAATGCTGATGATGGCACCGTTGTTGTAGTTTGAGCAGAGGAAGCCGATGACACTGACGATGGTATTCCACCTATAGGCGGTGTTCGTCTGCATTGATGAAGGATGATGACTCTGGGGAGGCGGCTGAATACCATGGCCACCGTGTCCTTGCAGCGATAGAGGTATTCCTGGATGATGTAATGATTGCGGGATATCTTGATGTGGTCTATGCAACGGGGGTAGATGACTGGGTACGCCGGGTTGCATATGTTGCAGGGAATTTGGTGGCATGAGGATATTCGGTCCTGATGACGGTGGCATCAAAATACTCGACGATGATGTAGGGATGTTCTATGAGTTTGAGTTTTGTGACTATTGCTGCTGCTGCTGTTGTTGTTGTTGCTGTTGCTGCTGTTGTTGTTGCTGCTGCTGTTGCTGCTGTTGCTGCTGTTGCTGCTGTTGCTGCTGTTGCTGCTGTTGCTGCTGAAGTTGTTGTTGCTGCAGCTGTTGTTGCTGGAGTTGATGCTGCTGTTGTAACTGTTGCTGTTGCGAGGCCAACGAATTTAACATTTCCGGATGTGTGGGTGTCGGATGGTGCAATGATGATTGTGTCATACCTGGATGCTGTGAAACCAAACTTTGCTAATGCATGCCCGCGGTCATAGTTGAAGGCATATGGGGTGAAGGATGTGGGGAATGGAATTGTTGTGACTGTTATGAATTATTATTGCTCCCTGACTGTCCTGATTAGGTGTGGACCTTGATGATGCATCGATTGGGCTCTCCGATGGCGGATATTTATTGCCAGGTGTACCACTTTGAGGATCACTATATGGACTACTCTTTATAAGATTTTCTCCATGGTATGCTGATTTGAGCGCACCAGGAGGGTATTTCATTATGTGCTCTGGCGGTGCATCATTGACGCATGGTTGAGAGGATGGTGGCAATCTAACAGGTATGCGAGCGGGGGAAATATTTACATTAGGTTTGGCATCTTCGCTCTTCACTTCAATTTTAACCTTTAAGTCTTGTGGTTCATTGCTATTTTGATTGTAAGTAGCATCCATTGAAGATGAGTCCTCCAGTGGTTCTTTTTTGATGTACACTTCTTTTGGCGAGTACCCCATTGGCGGCTGAACGGGTACAACAGTTGCAATTTGTGGTTGCTGCTGTGCTTGTGGTACTCCCATTGGTGGTTGCTGTAGTGATAAACTTGCCTCTTGCTTCATATTAGCAATTTTTGATAGAATCTCCTGTTCTTTCGGAATATAACCACTGTTCTTGACCATATCTTCCGTCGATGGAACAACAGGAATTTGAACAGGCATCTCTTGCGAAACATCATTCTCATTTAAATGTTCCTCCGTCTTTTGAGATAATTTTCCGCCTGAAGCGCTATCGTCACCGACAACTTGTTTTTCTACCAACTGCTGAGGTTGTTGAGCTACAATTGGAGCTTGCTGATTGGTGTCCTCATCTTGCTCAAGTTCTTTCTCAGTTTTTACTGGAATTTCAATTTGAGATACAAGAGATTTGTCATCTATCACCTTATCATCAATATCCTTTGGAGTTACACCGCCAACACTAACTATTTGCGGAGGATCTGGTGTATCATTCATATTCTCACCCTCGTCCAATACCGAATCGGTCCGACTATCCGAGTTCATACTTTCCACGTTTCTCCTTACTATCATCGGTAATGTCACCGTCCGTGTCGGACCACTTCTTCTTGTTAGGCGTATCCTGTTTCGGCTGCTTACGCTTGCTATTACTCTCCGTTTTGGTAGGTGTTTTTGGACTATTGGTGTCAGTAACTTCTGGTGTTTCGGTTCCACCTCGTTTCGGTCTTTTAACATTTGCCACTTGATCTTTATTATTTTTTTTTTTTTTTTGTTTATTACGTATCCTCATCCCTTTTGTTTGTTAAGCTCGAATCACTATCACATTCGCTAACGTCGTCTTTGGTCAAAGAACTAAGATGTTAATTTTACCTGTTGGTAAAACTTTCATACGTTATTCCTGGAGCACAACCCCTCAATATATTTTTCTGGAGGATCCGATGTTCTTCCCGTCTCTTCTGTTCAGAGAGCTCACGAGTAGCTCTCGTCCTTCATTGCGGCGTCCCTGATAGCACGTTGTGTTTTTTCGGTGCTTGATGCTGGCGGCATAGAAGTTGTTGAGAAATTTCGTGATACACGTTCAACGAAGATTCTGGCGGTCTCTTGCGATTGCAGCTTTTCTTCATCATATTTTCTCATAGTAGTTCTTCTTTGCTGTAGCCCTCGGGAGATCCACATTCGCACCTTGGCTGCAACAAAGTGGTGATCCGAGGCTTCCTGGAGCATTCGGACGAGAATACTGGAGGCATGCTTTACGTCTATCGCAAAATGATCAATTTGATTTAGCGTTTGATGATCCGAAGACTGCTGTTTTAGGGAGGGAAAACGCAGACAATGCATTGGCTCTATTACTTCTGAAATAAGTCATAGTCCCTGAGCCCAATAATATCTAAGCTGTAGGATGCTTAAATTAAGACTTGCCATTCGTTCCAGCGAAGGAACTCAGCCACAATTCAACCAAACCGCTGCTAACACACTTGTTCCACATGAAAATTCGATACAAGCTTCACGTGCATGGGTCACCTCTTATTCTTTCACAGCCATTACAGAAAGACTAGTCCAATGAACTACAATCCTACAATCTGCTCACCACAAACTCACCAATGAATTTCAGAAAATTTTTCGCTTTGTACGACTAAGGTTTTAATTTTAATAGATTTTTGATCTTCAACTGTGACAGTTGACACCTGCAGACCTGCTTCCTATACATCACCCAACAAAAATGACTAGGACGATGCCATCAGGCTAAATCATGCTCAATCTTCAAGCTTTCAACTGCAATCGAGGCAATTTGTATTAAGATTGCATCGTTCACTAATTAGTGTTTCCAATGTGTACATTATCGTATTTTTAAAATCACCCTCGTATTCCATCACTATCAGGATTGTGTATATCTTCACTTGAAGGGCATATGAAAGTTTTCCTCCTCCTTGAAAAATATGCTAGGGCGCTGTTGCAAGCATCTGTAAATCCCGACTACATTCCCTTATCGTCTCAGATTCTGGCAGAAACAATTCCAGGAAAGGGGATTGAGATTCATTACGCAGAGTCAGGCGTGCTACGAAAAGCCCAAAGACCGTTCTTTTGAGCCTGGCAAAACCAGCAATGATGTATTTTCGTGAGAGTTTCTCCACCAAACAAGCAACGCATGGAATGTAATAATTGATTTTTTGTGGCCGTGTAGATCCAAAGGACCCATGTCATGCCGGAAGCTCTTTCTTACTGCCAGAAAGCTGATAGCACCATGAAAGCTTCTTCCTATATTCTTACATTTTAATTGCGAAAAAGAAACTCCGTCCATTATTACAGATCAATGCCGATATTTTTTGCACACCGTACGCTCTGCTTTTTTTCCTCAAGTGGCACTTGTTATGACTACTGAGACGCATATTACAATATTTATTAACTTACTAAGGTCTCGGCATAATCCGATATAAACCTGAGTCTCAGCCTAGAAGCGTATCCAGATAGCGCGATCTCTGCGCCATCCCCCGGAATTAGACTCTTTCGGCCGGTACTGTATCGTCAACATGGCCCATCTGACTAGACTGGTGTCGCTGATCGTGATTAAAACTGCTCCTCAATTCCCTGTGAACACAAACGGTATCGCGCAGTTCCTTTCTCTCGAAACAACCATGTGCGTTTTCATCCACTTTCGACAAGATCCAAGCCTCTGCGACGTGACTAGAATAATAATTGGGATATTATACTCGTGCATACATAAGTCGTACTTTTTATTTGCGATATAATAGCAACTCATAAGCAACAAACATTATATTGAAGCACCCTATATGAGTAGAAACCATTTAAATTAAAAAACCTGCAGTCCATGGCATACAATACGCTGAGATTTAGTGGCAATCGGAAGTATAATTTTGTGTTAATTTGCCCTCCTTCAATGATTTCGTATCATACAAATATTTACAATTTTTTATCTTTTGAAAACCATAGAGCAATTCGTATGTAAATTTCAGTGTTAATTTAGGTTCATTTGAAAACATAAACAAGGATTAATAGCCGTTGCGGAATTAATTCAACTAAGCATAAACCTCCGATTGAACGCAAATATGTATGTATGTTACACATCCATCAAACAGGATTGTGTCTTCGTTGATTTTAATTGAGGTATGCTGATGCGCTATTCCGGATTGGACATCTTGCACATTCGCCATTGTGTTGAACGTCATCTTGGATAAACTCCCAATAGAAATCGAACCCAAAATCTGTTGGTGGCATATTATTGTGGCTAGTTTAAATAAGGATTAAATTCTTTATAAGTTTAATGAAGCCCAGTATACGTCGAACGTAGTACGAGTACCATACTCGTAGAAGTCAATTGAAAACGATACTAAAGCGACCTTTCCTTTATGGTAAACTTGAATATTTATTGAGTACCCCATCGATAATATCTTTATTACCATGAATATGGTCTTTTCGAATGACAGCCAGAAGAAATTATTTTCTAAAATGAAAATCATCATCAATCAGCTGTGACTAAGTCTTGCTTACTCGTAAGTGTTTATATGCTATATGATTGTACCAGCTCTCATAAGTTTCCAGCTACGTCTGTATGTACAACTGTAACACTGTTCGATTTTGCAACATTCCAATACCATCATTGATCTTAGAGTGGTAATTCGAAAACTGTAATAACTTCCATATCGTGGTTATTTCAGACCTCATCATTGACCATTCAGCATCTTTACGAATGAGCAATTAAATATTAGCACTCTATTTAGATTCAACATTTTTACTTCTCAGGGATTTACGCTGTGTCAAAAGATTTAATCATGATCTGTTCGATGTGTCCCAGAAACATTGACAAAGACAA
This sequence comes from Volucella bombylans, assembly GCA_949129095.1. Classification (NCBI taxonomy): domain Eukaryota; kingdom Metazoa; phylum Arthropoda; class Insecta; order Diptera; family Syrphidae; genus Volucella; species Volucella bombylans. The sequence goes on along the minus strand of OX422141.1, from coordinate 100,142,080 downwards.
AAGGGTGCAATTAGGCTTATAGTACCGGAAGGCACTGTCACTCCATACAAATAGACAGAGAGGTTTGATCAAATTGATTTGGGAAGCCAAAAAGGTTGAAGATGAGTAAGCATATAAATCTAGTTCAAAAGAAGAAAAAGTCCCGTGTGAGCAATGCCACACGTGACTGCAGGAGCAGTCGAAGTCGGAAATGTTGAAAATCGTATTCTTTCAGCAGAAACGCCAAAAAGTGGCAGTGGTCTGATACTGACCATCAAATGCTTTCCCAATAAACAGGTGCCACAGCGCACTCTGATGGAATGAAGTCGGTTGATGTGGTCAAATCCACCCAGAATATCTTTCTCGCTTTCTCCGTACACAAGGATCATAGGTAGCAAAAATACTTCTATGAAAACCGAAGAAATATACTTATTTACAATATATGGGTTCCACTATATCCACTCTTAAGCTTTGAATCGGCAAGGCCGGCAATGACAATAGTCTAAAAAAGTACAAAAACTGTGGAGATTCACAGAACGTCTCTCGTGCATTTTAAGTGAACTTCTGAGAATATAAGCCTTAATTCCACTGAATTGCTAAGCGTTCAGGGATACGTCTTGCCATCGCTCTCCCTCAATTCCTTTAATACCGAAGCAGAACTTGCGTTAGAGGCACAAGTTACACCCTTGGTATGAGTCGATGCCGATATAAAACCTCTGTGATCATAGGATCACAGCACCCAGTACTTATTGCAACTCCACATCGGTTCAAAACCAACTGAAAGATGTTCCTGCGATTTTAACCACAGCCACTGTGACGCAGCCACAAGGCGGCCTGCCTGAACAAGTCAAGACCGGACCGAAACCCAGGGGGCTCCTGATTCCCACAGTACCATACCAACAGGAACTATGACCGGCAGCTTCTAACTGGTCAAATCGGAGCTACCTTTAGTGGCGTTAAAATCTGAAAACCGTTACGATAAGCCCATCCAATTGCGCTATCCTCGCTTTTTATTAGACAATTTCATTAATGGAAGAAGTCTTGATAATTGGAAGAGGGTCCTGCGGAGATTAACAATGGGAGTTTCTTAAGCACTTTAATTATTTAAGGTGGCACTACAGTCCGAGGTAGACCTGGACTCAACCAACAAGCGCCTCCAGCCAGCTCGAACTTCAGCTAGCTGCCAAGACTTTTCGAATCGGAGCATTGATGTCCATCCGCTTTACACGTCAGTTGTTGGACTTTCATACTTCAGGCTAAGTCGATGTCGCTATACAGCCCATGGCTGTCGTTTTGTAGGGCGGGGCAAAAATAATGTCAAAATGTAAATTGGCTGCCATTTTGTTAGAAATAAAAAAAGGCTCTTTTTTCACGGAAATTTTTACATTAAGTTGAAAAAATGATATCGGTCAAATGACCACCTCCTGAGTTGATTCACATTTGTGTTCGTTTTACGGCATTTTGAATTGTTGCTCTCAAAACATCTGGCTCCAAATTGGTGACTTCATCTTCAACCTTAGCATTCAAGCCGTGCAACTTGTGATTTGTTGTGGTAAACGCGAGATATAAAAAAAGCCCCAACTGAAGAGACCTGGCGCCGTCAGGTCTGGCAATCTGGCAATCTGACCTATTCAAATCGCCAAAACGGAAGATTACACGGGAGACCCACTTAAGTGGAAATGGGCTTCATCGCTCATTATGCTTTTGGATACAAAATCATCCTCTTCTTGCACCAGGTGTAACAGACTTGACTTTCAGCAGGTAAATGGTTTGCACTTTATAAGGGAACATCTTCACATCATTCACCAAAATTCGACGGAGCGAACGTCTGCTGATCCAAATCGATGTTTGTGGACTCTCTCGGACGTCCTCGGCCACCGCAGTGAACAAGCAATACGGGGCCGGCCACTGCCTCCGACATCTCTAGCGGACCCAGTTTTCACAAGGCGCTCCGACAAACGCTTAATTAACCGCACACATGGTGCAGGTGACGAGGAAAACGACGACGAAATTCACGCTGCGTTAAAACAACACACCAGAAATTGGTTAAAAAAGCAATAACAATAATTCCGCGTTTTTCAGGTGTGTATCGCTCCATTGCTTTTTGTCAACTAATTCTCTATCTGTCTACCATATAAAAATCAAAACTCGACGCCATTTGCAAAAAATTATGGCGAATTCACATTATGGCATTAGTTTTGCCTGCCTTGTATCTTCTCCTGCACTCACCGTCTATGCGGGACCAAAAATCTCTCGAAGAATTTTCCTCTTAAAGCAGCCAAGAGCACCCTCATACATTTTTTATAAAGGACTGCGATTATTAAGGTCTTATATGGGGTCACTTTTGTTGTTCGAAAGAGGGCTTTACTAGTTAATTGCCTTTTCAGCCCGAAAGAGCAACGATTGGCAAGAGTTATTCTTCGTTTGATCTCAGCGCTGGTGTCGTTGCAGCCTAAGCAGACAAAGTAGAAGATGACGTTCTGTTCTAGATCGGCGTTTGGTGTCCTCTTTCATTGACAGCATATAATTAGTTATGCCCTCGTTGACCGTTAAACCCATCTTCACCGATTTGGGATCTTGTAGACGATGTTAAGAACACTAGTGTCGCTGTAACTGGCGCAATTCTCCTTTTGAGGATCGACCAAACAATGCTGACGTTCCATTTATCGAGCTTTGTTGGACTTAAGCTTAGATATGGATATCTTAACTTCATCCGGATCGGATGGACGGAATTTTTGGTCTACACCGTTCATTGTTGAAAGGTTCATGCTGCCTGACAGCGATATATGTATGGTTCGTCATCGCCATTTCATCTACAGAAATACTCTTTCCAAATTCTCAGCATAGACTCCGACTCTACTCCTATGTTCCCTTGTTCGTCTCTACAGGTTTCTGTTCAGGGTTTGTATACGTGGCATCTTTTTTTATATTTTGGTATAACTTCCGAATCTCATTCCTGATGTAGCACCTCTCAATTTCCTAGAACGCGTGCTTTCCGTGCTCCTTTTCTTTCCTCCTGAGAACCTGGTGTTCGTCTCTCCACTTCTGCTCGTAGAACTCGTGAGCAGCTCGGGTCCTTCTATGCAGCGCCGCTTTGTATGCATCTGTCTTAGCTGCATGTACTTGCCGGCACTCGTTGTCAAACTAAGGATTTCGTTGTGGTGGGCGAGTGAAATTCATCACATCAGAGACGCCATTTCTGATGATTTTTTAACAATGTTGCCACTGATCTTTGATGCCTAATGTTGGCGGCGTAGGACCTTTTAAGAGATTAAGGGAGACTCGATCAAAAACGTCAAACTTACTCACAGTATTAGCTTGCATTTGCGATGTTGGGGATATCCTCAACCGTACTCTAGCAACAACGATCTAATGGTCCAAGTCGATGTTCGGACGTTCGGATACCCGTAATACTGGGGGAGTGCCTTGCGTCGGTCGAAAAGTGGTCAGTCTAGTTGACGATTGATTGATCAGGTGTTCTCCAAATCCCCTTGTGGGAACCGCGTGCTAGCTATGGCAATGTTTCGCCCCGCCGCAAAGTCTATTAGCCTGAATCCGTTGTCGGAGATAATGTCGTGCAGGCTGTACATTCCTACGGAACTACCACAGATGCCTTCTCTTCATAGCGTTGCATTAAAATCGCAGAGGACAATTTTAGTGTCACGGCTAGGACACTGCTCGTACATCTTGTCCAAGAGCTCGTAGAAGCCATCTTTGGTGTCAATATGTTTCTCCGCTGTTGTGTTGGGGCGTGTTGGCAAATGTGCAAGATTTCTTGCCTAAGCCTGCCTCTAACAACAAATCCGAATGCCGCAGTTTTTCATCCTCTTTTTGTAGTACGGCTGCATGTGGCCTATTAATGGACCTAACATTCGACATGCAGATCTGAAGGGTTGTCACACAGTAGATCCGTCCGTTACCGAGGCCTGTTGTTGCTTCGTAACATAGTTTTTGTTTTTTCATGGCCGGGCAGTTACCCCCGGCGGCACAAAATCGAACCTGGAGGACAAATTCTTTTATAGATACCCCTTGGTTGAGGGGTCGGTTAAATCGAAGCCAGTAACGCGTTCGAGGATGTGAGCGCTCCTGTTGGTCCGCCACAATATAACCGGGACTGATTCATTTAAACGACCAGCGTATGTGTTGGTACAACTGTCATCTATTTTCACACTGAGTTTGCCATATGTCAACTAGTTTGTTCTCAGTAGCCAAAGACTTCAGTTAACTTTAAGTTCTATCGGCGATTTTTACTATGGGAAAAAGTGTTGAGCAAAGAGTTTGTTTGACATTTTGTGGTACGAACGGAATTTCTTGTTCGGAAGCGTTGAAAATGTTGGAGAAAGCCTACGGAGACTCTGTAATATCGAGAACAAGAGCATTTGAGTTGTACAGAGCATTCAAAATGGGCCGTGAAGATGATGAAAACAGGACGGCCTGCAACGGCATTTACTGAAGAAAACATCAATTTAGTGAAGAAAATGGTGTTCAAAAATCAAACAATGAATAAACAAGCGTTAAGCGTTATTAAGCGTTTGAGGTAGAGTATCTGCTGAAAAAGACCGGAATTTTGGCAGAACAACTTTTGGATTTCGCCCCCACTATAGTGCACCATCTCACAAATGTATTCTTGTGAGCGACTTTTTGACCAAAAACGTTCCCAATATAATCGAGCAAGCACCGTGTTCTCCAGTTATGGCGAAGACTGAAGTCCTTACAGTTCGAAGCAAAAAGAATATAAGTATTGGAGTTAATTCGGATTTGGAAGAGTGCCTCTTACAAAGACTTTGCGAATAGATCGAAACTATCGGTCAAACCAGTAGGATATTCAAAGTCTTCAAAAGTGGAGATTTGACCAGGCTGGGATCACTCAGAAAATCTGATGGTGCCTACACTGAGTAGGAAGTAAACTTTCCGTCTCATGCTTGAGGCTCACTTCCCAAGTAACCTAATCAGAGATAGCCCACAACCAACTCTTTGCTGGTGAGCTGGATAACACAACACCGTGTAGCTGGTCTATTTCATCGGTTGTGTTGAATGATGAGGCCATGCGGCCATCCTTTGATGGCTTCAAGTCACCTACCACCGATGGCATTTACCCAGTTATGTTACAAAAACTTATAGACCAGTTGGCGGTAGCTCTAAGTAGAATCTTCATTGCTAGCCTGGCACTGGAATACATACGGAAACCCTGGCAAACAGTGAGAAAAACGGATAAGAGGACTACACACTTGCCAAGAGCTTCAGTCTTACGAGGCTGACTTCTTTTATGTTGAAGAGCATGCAGCAAATGGTCGAGATCCGTATGCGCAAAACTGCCTTGCGAATGCACCCTCTATCTGAGATGCAACTTGCTTACTAATGCGGAAGGTCTTGCGAGACTGTGCTTCAGAATCATAGACAATGAGGATGCCTTTAACAACGTAGCTTTTGACGCCATGTGTAACTCGGCTAGACAACACAGCGTCGTTGAATCACTAATTTTGTCGATAAAAGTAGTGCTGATGAATAGGTCGCTGCTTGCGGATGCTGTCTGCAGCCAATATGTGATGGGGAGGGTAAACTGAGGTTACCTGCAAGGCGGCGCTTTATCTTAACTGCTACAGTGCATAGTGGTAGACTCATTGCTCAACGCGCTCAATAGTTTTGGCGTCCATTCACACGCATACGCGGATGATGTAGCTGTAATGTCTGTTTGATCCTGTCTAGCGACTGTCTGCTCTAAAGCGTAGGCAGCCCTAGACGTGATCGATGACTGGTGCACTGGTGGGCACTCTCAAAACTGAGGTTGTTCTCTTTACGAGAAGGAGGAAGCTGCCCGGTCTGACACATCTAGTGGCATCACTATCCAATTCTCCAAACAATGTAAGTGTTTCAGTGTTATCCTGGCTAACAAAATCCTATAGACTAAATATGTTACGTTGCAAGCTACTAAGGCGCTGTCGCCCTTCTGGCAGTGCAAAGGAGCTGTCGGGAAGACATAGATCCTGTCACCGGGAACGGTCCTTTGAATCTACACGGCTGTGATAAGGCGTCAATTGTCTGAAGGAACAAGCTCTTACGACAATACGTTATTCCAAAGAACGTTATTCCTGTCTCGGCTTCATGGGGGCTTTCCCCAATATGTCACGCTTTGAAGAATCCCCTCCCCTTAATATTCATATCATTGGCTGCACTCTCAAAGCCATCTTCCATTTAAAAAGAAGTGGTCTTTGGTAGAACACGCAAGGGAGCTTTGGTGACCTTGCGCGCCGACTTTCTTATGACTCTGGTATTATGGACATGCCGTCTGACGCAATGACACCAAAACTACTATTGATTGGGCAAAAAATACGAAATCGATTTTCCCAAGACTGGTTTCGGTCAGAATCTGAGTCAGGAAAGGAATGTAGTAGGGTTTTGATGGATGGCTCCAAAACCGATTTAGGTATTGGTTTGGTATCTTTCTGGAAGACGACAACGTTAGAATTCACTCCTCGTCAGGAAAACGTTCACCTGTCTGTATAGGTAGCATATGCATCTATAGTGAAAGCCAAGCTGCATTTAGAGCCTTACTAAACCCACTTATGACTTCTAAGCTATGATAGTTTGGGAAAGCAAGACTTCAGTGAACGCAGTCGGATGGCTAAATTCACTAAGTCTTGTCTGGGTCTGGGTCCCTGGTTACAATGAGATCACGGGAAATAAAATCAACGACAAATTTGCAGCAGACAAAACGAATGCTTCCTGACGTCTCTAAGAGGTCAGCGGGCGGCCTTTCTGCTGTGCCTCAGTAGGAAAGACTTACTGGCGTCGTGACGGAGCACTGCACTTTTTTTAAGCACTTAAATTTGTTGGGCATAAGTGAAACAACACCCTGAGACGCTGGCTTTGAAAGTGATGACGACGCCGCGGAGTACTACCTCTGTGAATATCCGGCTTACACTCGCATCAGGCTGCAGGTACTCAGCGTTGAAGTGATAGATGCTGGTATGTATGCACTTTTTCACTGAAGCGCTTACTCGTCTTTCTTCAAAAGATTGAGAAGGAGTACAATAGACAGGTCTGAGTTCTTTGTTCCGACAAAAAAAAATATCTAATGGAAAATTATGCAACGGTCATTTGACACCAGGAATATTGTATTATAATTATAACTAAACATACTGGCTGTAAATAAGTTAGTAACAGTAAGTTTGTTTAAGCGCGCCGTTCGTAATATTAAATCATCTGGATTACTTTCAAGATATTTTATACGAAAATGTACTCTTTCATCGATTTAATTAAGATTATTTGTCTATAGAAAATTAATTAACCTCCATCGAACTAAAAATATTGTAATATACGAGTTTTCAAAAAATAGACAGAGAATTCCTTTCTCTTACATAATATGACACTATCTACGCACATCGAAATTGAAAGCCGCGCATATTTTACTGTCGTAGATTGAGTTTCAATATTAAATTATAATACAATTTTATGGTAAAATAATCTTTCATCAATATTCACAATTAATGTGTTTTCAAACGTCTCTTCTACAAGAGAAACAGTTTTTGAATTGTTTTTGTTTTTTCTTTTGTTAAATTAGAAAGTCGGGGGTGTTTGAGTAATTATTTGCACTCTATACCGTTGTTTTTGCTGAACTAACCATTTATTTGATACATAGTAATTGAATTATTTCTTAATTTATGAGCTAAATTATAAATTTAGTGGTAAGCTGACGATTTATGTTTTAAGGAAATAATTACTCAAATAATGACATGAAAATGAAAGTGAAGAAGCAACAGTTTCTCAGTTTCTCAGCATTAATGTAACTATAATTTCTTTGTTTTTTTTTCTGCCTTGACAAAGCTGTTATTAGCAATTCTTCACAATCCTACAGTCAGATAATTACATAAACAATATTTGACCCATTAATTAAAGAAGATTGCAGGTAGTTTTTATCATTAGTTGCAATTTCATTACGTATCTGTGGAAAAGATACACTTATTATAATAAATTGTAAGTAATTATGATTGAAAAAAAAGATTGTTTAGGTTTTAACAAAATCATTATCTATTTGACCCACATAGTTAGCAAGGTGATTTTGTTAATTTTTTTCTCTATTGGAAGTTCGTTAGACTTGCTTGGTTTAGTAAAGGGGTTTGGGGTAGCTTTCTGTGATGCAATGGGCTTTACCAATTGTTAATGAAAGATAATTAGTTGAAAATATGATTTTAAAACGAAAACCACTCCCAGAATTTTTAGTAAATGACACTTTAATTTGTAGCGTATTTTATGGTTTGCTTTCTTAAGTATGGTGATGTTAGCTAGTTTGATTGGAGTCCTCGATAATAAATATGATTAGCTTATTGCTATGCCACGTTGAGGAACATCGATAACTATAACTTATCTGTTAATAACCCTGACCTAGAAACGCAACTTCTAACGACATCCTATGAAAAGTTAAGGCAGAATAAGAATGCCACGATTTTCATAAGGTTGGCTGCTACTTAAAAATGCCAAAAAATAAAAGATGACCAGATAGCAATGATAGATTTTCCAATTATTATGTTTCAGCAGCTATCAAAGTTACCAATGATAACCAGCTGTCTAAATATTTAGTAAGGTTTGCCATTTCATCACGCATCGTTTAACGCTTGCCGAACGTACCGAAATTATTAAAAAATATAATCGTAATTCATATCATTTTCTCGGAGGCCATTTTTGACTCAGCGGCTATGTCAATAAGCAAAATTACTATTATTGGAGCGAACACAATCCACAAGTGTTCGGCCAAGCATCATTGCATCCACATAGATTGACTGTTTGGTGCGGTTTATTGCATGACGGCATCATCGGACTTTATTTCTTTCGAAATTAGGGAGGAGACACAGTTACCGTCAATGGTCTCAGGAATCGACAACATCGATATATCCGAAATGGGATTCCAACAAGAAGGCGCTACATGTCATACAAGCGTCGCAACACAATTGGCTGCCGCGATTATGCGATTTGACACCACTCGATTATTTTCTCTGGGTCTAATAAGCCAACCACTTTGGACGAGCTGGAGGCCAATATTCAACACGCTATTTCCGGAATAACGCTGCTGTGTGCACCGAGTCATCACAGATAATGGCATGAACGTTGCCTTAAAACGAAGCCAGAATCAATTTTATATCTCACACCGTTGTTGTTTTATTTAATTTTTTTTTGTAATGTTCTTATCTGATCACCCTATATAACATATCATTATTGTTATTAATTGTTATAATTAAGTCTAATCTGTTTATTTCTTATGTAGGAAAATGTGGAGCTAAGCGCTCGAAACAGCTCAAGCTCAGCCGGTTGAACTTGACTACGCATGTGTCAGACGAGGCATCTCTTTCTGACCTGAGGGACATGTGCACTCATATGTCTAAAAAGAGATCCTCAGAAGGAGGACGTTCTTATAACAACTCCTCTGGATGGAATCAACGCTGACGTCCACAACCAAACTAGCGAAAACTTAATTAGGGCTACTCCGGCATATTCGGAGGTCAGATCAATAATGACCTTTCAAGCCACATACCTAGGTCTTGAAAAAAAGAAGTGGTGGCGAAGGAGTCCATAATGGGCCAAAGAAAACCAAAAAATTCCGAAACAATACTAATCCCCGGTTATGGATGGATGGCCTAACTATTGATGACCTCTGCAAACGAAACAAGGACAATGATCTTCATATCTGCACGTTAAATGTTTGGACTCTTTGGCTCCGAACAATTAGCAGATAGCGCTTGACTGCTATCATGGAGATATCACCGCCATCCAGGTAGAGCAACACAACGCCATTCGGATGCGGATTTGTTATACCCGGCTTAGACATGAAGTCTAGAGTTTCATAAGACAAATGTGCGCTCATTCCCCCACGAAAGCCAAGTACGTCGCAATCAAAGAATGTTTTTTTTTATAATTTACGCGCGCCTAAGGGGTTGATAGCATTTACTAATTTACCGTTGCCAAGGCTCGGGCGGAAAGGTAGAAGGAGGAGAAAAGAAAATTGGTTTTTTGTAGTGGTTTGAAACTCAGGTGTGTTTGGTTTCGATATTCGCTCTCCAGGGGTGGGAGTCCGAGTAGGACGGAGAGTTTTTTCTTCACTCAGAGTGATTCGAAGGTTATACTTCACACTATTTGTTTGTGCTTGAAACTCTACGACTCTACTCTACGTTTCTGCGAGCTCTTCGACAAGACATATGAGAAATGTCCTAAGTATGACGCTAACATAAGAAAAAAGGACATCTTTCCCAAAATATTTGGTAAACAAAGCACAACACTCACGTCTGGCAATGTACTATGGTTTATTGATTTTGTGGCAGGACGAAAGGACGCTATAGCAAGTATTTGGTTCACTTATCTTAATATACACAAGGGAACATGGCGCTCTGAAACCTTAAACCAAATTGATAATTTTGCTATCGGCGTAAGGTATGCCTTCAGTGTTCTGTATGTCAGAACCTTCCGGCCAGCACACAATGATTCGGATCACTACCTAGTTGCAGCCAATGTACGAATTCCGACTTCGCAAGCGTCACAATAAAGAACTACTGTGCAAAGACATATCATAGCAAAGCTGCTATCGCAAGAGACCGCCAGAATGTTTACAGAACTCGTATCTCGATATCTGTTAACAATTCATATGCCTCCAGCATCAAGTACTGAAGATCAGTGGCAACGCTGGTTTGATTAATAATGCCGGCAAGCACACGAAGCTTAACAAGTAACGTTTAAAGCGGCATTGCAATGAAAGACCAGAGACGTTCTGGTCTGACAGAATACTATATGCCTGATAAATATTATCTCAGCATCGTTTGCCCGATCCACAAAAAAGGAGACCAACTCAACAAAAGGAGATCATCTGCGCTAACTATAGAAGTATAAGTCTCCTCAACATTGCGTGCAATGTGAACAGCGCTGAGAAATCGCTATCAGTGTACGCACACAATCGACCATTTTTTCATCAAATTTAAGACTGCATATAACAGAATTTATAGACAAGCTATAAAGATCTATATATCTAGTTTTGACATCCCTGCTAAGCTCATTCGTCTATGCAAAATGATGATGGAGAACACTCGCTGCTCATCGGTGCAGTGAAAGGGATATAAGGCCAAATTCTATCATGGCTCTGTAACACTCACCATTGACTAAAATGGCGTTTCCAGCAGGATTTTCGAAATGAAATGCGCCAATGATGTCACTCCAAAATCCGCACCAAACTGTCACTCCATACGGATGCATTGGCTTCTCGAAAATCACGTGCGGGTTTTCCGATGAGGCAATTTTGTTTGTTAACATAGCCGCTGAGATGAAAATGCGTCTCGTCAGAAAAAACAATTTTTCGGCTAAATTCGACTTCCAATTCAAGGTACTGTAAGGCCCAAACTACGAAGCGATGACGAAGCGGATGGTCATTTCCCTTCAAAACTTTGTAAATAAATAATATTAAGGGAAGATCTCGATCTTTGTGCAAAAATATCATCAAGCTGGTGCGCGAAATGTTGAGGTCTTTAAATTGATGGCGAGTCGATGTTCCTGGATTGAGTCGAATACTCTCTCCCACATCTGCCACATTCTCATCGGTACGTACGCAACGGGGGCCGATGAGTTTTGTTCACAATCAAGCCAGTCTCATGAACTTTATACACAAACTTGCGTACAAAAGGCACGGTGGGTGCTTCATTTCGCCCAAAACTCATTTCAATAAACCCACTGTTTGGGCAATACAACACTCACTTTTGAAATAAGTTTGTAATGTTTCCCAACGTTATTCAAACGTAAAGTGATTCACTTCGTTCTGCGGAGGTATGATACTGACTGACAGTTAAGATTTCGAGCAATAAAAACCTGTCAGTGTCAAAATAATATGTGATTCAAAAAGAAACTTATATTTTTACCCAAAACCCCCTAAGGATTTTCAAAAGATCGATTCTGGTATCAGATCTGACAATGAATTACTCCTCGTCAGATGTCAAACGAATCACTGTTTCTTTCACCCAAGGAAGCTATTAAGTGATGAGGTCCTGTCCTATAGAAGCATAATCATCCCAATTTTGCCATTTGTTTCAGAAAAGTGGACAATAGCGTAGGTGGATGAATATTCCAACAGTTGTTTTGAGTGCAAGATTGTTCAGAAATTCTTGCTTCCGTTTAGGCTGGCATACTTTATAGGAGAAAATATAACAGTGAACTCGAGTAGCTGTATAATGACATCCACCTGGTCAGAAAAGTACGCATCAGTCACCTGACATGCCTGTGATATGTAGAAAAAACCGTTATTAATTCAGGCCGGCCTCCTTAATGAACTCATATAGCATAGAATATATGGCACGCACAAGTAGCATTGTAGAGAACTGCAGTGTTCAGTGTAGCTTTGCGTTATCAAATTAGATTGAAATCGTTGAGAAGATTCAGAAATACCCTGATTAATACTACAGAATCCACCGATTCTTCATAATATAGATCATTGTCATCAGGATTGCGTATGTCTCCGCTTAGAAGATAGACGCATGTTGTCTTAACAAGGACTGCAATACAACGTTGACGTCCTCCAAAAAGACACCAGCAGCGCCGCCAATCGGTTTTGAAGAATTCCGTGAAACCCCGACTTCATTTCTTTCCCGCGTCAGACTTTAGTCACAACCATGATATGAATATTAAGGTGAGGGATTTTCAACAGCATCAGCAGTTGAGACAGGTCAACTCTATCTGGATAACTACTGTTTACCCCCGTTATCACATACTCCATTAGGGTTTTGTTTACCAGAAATTGTAGTCGGTGAATGTGGCTAAAGGCTACTCTTCCTGTTCGCCAGAAGTTCAGTATGAATGCCAGTGCCAGATTAGCAGTGAAGGCGCGCTTCAGAGTTGCCAGCAGCTGGTGTATATCTTTCTGTAGCATAACCTGATATACGCTGTAAGCCCTACCAGCAAATTCAGGTTGTATGTATGCATTACTAAGCTTACTCACAATTTCGGTGATGGTTTTAAGCCGGTCCTGATCATTTTACTTCGGAAGCCAATCTCGAGCATGAGAAGATGCTCTCTCTTTTTGATTCAAATGGTCCAATCAGGCTGTCCTAATGTTTCTAATCTACATGAATTGTACCCGGTTTCACTGAGTGTTTCCAACCATCTTTGAAAAATACTAGAGAAGTGAACAGTTGGAATTTTTTCAAATCAATTTTGGAAAAATGCCCTGTAACCTGCCCAATGCTACTGCGCAGTTTGCCCGTAAATTGCATGTCTCATCGCAGGTCCGCAGCGTTGAGAACTCTTCCATTTTGGAAGAAAGGATCTTGGGTGTTGCCCCAAAGGCTAATTTGGAAGAAACTGGTCATCTATTAAGCATTGGTGACGGTATTGCTCGTGTCTATGGTTCGAACAACATCCAAGCCGACGAGATGGTGGAATTCTCTTCGGGTTTGAAGGCTTTGAATTTGGAACGCAATAACGAACGATCAAGAAATTGTACAGCTTCTACGTTGCTATCGGTCAGAAGCATTCCACTGTCGCTCAGATTGTGAAGCGATTAACTGATACCGGAGCCATGGACTACTCTGTCATTGTATCAGCTACTGTCTCTGATGCTGCTCCATTGCAATACGTGGCCCATACTCTGGCTGTACCATGAGCTAGTATTTCCGTGGCAAGGGCAAGCACGCCTTAATCATCTATGACTATTTGTCTAAACAAACGTCAAATGTCACTATCGTTGCGTCGTCCACCAGATCGTGAAGCCTACCCCGGTGATTATTTTGCTTGCATTCACGTTTGTTCCAACATGCCGCCAAGATGTCCCCAGCCATGGGCGGTGGCTCATTCACTACTTTGCCTGTTATTGAAACACAAGCCGGCTATGTGTCTGCCTACATTCCAACCAATGTCATTTCTATCATTGACGCTCAAATCTTCTTGGAAACCGCATTGTTCTACAGCCATTAACGTCGGTTTGTCTGTATCACGTGTCGGTTCAGCTGTTCAGACCAAGGCCATGAAAAAGTCGACGGTTCCATGAAATTGGAATAGTAGCTGCCTACAACACATCAAGACCACCGAACATGGGCTTATCAACCAAATTGCTTCGGAAGGCAAGATCAACATTCAGCTGTTAAATTGTATTTCACCGTATACCACCGTCACCAATAAAACCTCCAAAGGAGCTAAGTCTTACCACTGTCATCCCGTAAGAAGATAAAAAACAAAAAATAGTTTCTACTCGTATTAACTGAAGAGTACGATTTAAGAGTTAAAACAAATTACTCCCTTATTCCAATATTTCTTTGATCTGTAAAGATATGTATCTCCAAATTTGTCTTACGTTAGCTGTTTAGAAGTTTTCGAGTTTCCTTGTGAAGTCGCTGCAAATTTACATTCCATGCTGGAACAGCCAGGACATGTCAGATCGAAATATTTGACTATAACGGCGTTCAAGTTCTGAACAGCACTCTGTACCTTCTATCTTATTCTTAATTACGGTGGATTGCTGTCGGATATGCGGAGCTTCTCCTTAAAGGGTTTACATTTGATTTTTCTCGGGCTCCTGATCTTAAGCAAACTCCACTGTAATAGATCTTTCTCGTCTTCAAGCAATTTCCTGATTTGGCCTCACATTTGAAAAGATCCTGTAAGTGTTGTAACCTGCAAAGGCAGGTATTAAGTACCTAAATGTTCGTAAAAAGAAAACATTATTGTGACACGGCATTATTCAGACATGCAAGTCAATAAGGTTTTCAAACTACGTCTAAAGTAAATTCAAAAAACATGATAAAGGGCTATTATGGGCATACATAACTACTTTATTGGCATAACTACGGATAAGTAACTCATTGGACATTAGATTAATTATTCACAAATGAAAAGAAAATCAAACATACATTGGGCACCAACTCATATCTAAACAGTGCGTGCCTAAACCATCAGGCCATGCATAACAAATTGTATCTGTGAGTGCGTATAAGCTCCCATCCAACTTAAGTGCCAGATGGCACTTACACGCATTTACATAACGCATTCACACGCCTTAAGTGCTAATTGTTGATATTATTTAATGCGCCTATAAAGACAATACGATTCAAGTAACTCATGAATCCCACTCGGCAATTTTTATTGTCTGTCTGTTTGCTTTTGCCAGACCATTGTTTGTCTTTTATCTGCCATCAATGTCATACGAATAGATTTATGAAAATATTCAAATGGCCGTTGAAATCGGGTGTATCTATTGAAATGGAATTTAATCACCGAATTTCGGCTTTCGATTAGCCCCGGAAGGTGACCTTTCTACTAACACCATGGTTCAAATATGTGTGAAAGGTACGGGTGAAATTATGACTTAATTAGGGAAAATTAGAAATTAGAAATACGGATACACTTCTAATCGTGACTATAATTTCAGATATTATCTGGCCTAGATTTTCGAAAATTAGCGCAGTTGAAGAGCAGTTTGGTAACGTGAATGGAATATTGTGAGAGGACTTTTAACGAGAAGAGAATGTGCATGGATCCAAGATTGAAGATAAAGCTGTGCAATATACATATGTATGCATAAAAAGTTTTATGACTACGAACAGGTACTTGGTTTTGAATTTATAGCACGCAAGTTAGTGCAGACCTGTCTCTTTGCACGAGTATTCATACTCATATATAGCGCTTATTTGCCAACAGTCTTGCTTTGTCGGCTTGATTTTGGAATTAACATATTTGTGGAACCAAATGCGTTTTGCAATAGTTGCACCTGTACGTTAGAGAGAAGGTACCAACTTTGATAAGCAAATATTCGTACTTACAAATGTATTTGACAAAAACACCAACAGTCAATAGACGCCCTTGCCGAGGACACAAGCAATCCTAATGCAGATTCTCGTCACGGAAAAATAAGAGAGTAAGCAAGAAGCATCGCTTCAGGGATGGAACTTTGCCCTGCCACCTGTTGTCAAATGTATGTAATTCACGGCTATCCACTTGGAAGAGAGGTGTATTCTAAGGACTACAATGCCATGTTCTTGACCTGTTCTGCAGTTGTCCGTGAAGTTAAATTCCTTTTTCAGCTTAGACTCTGTCGATGTACGTTGGTTTAAAATATCTGAATATTATAATTACTAGGTAATAGAGAGCTCGGCAGGGCATTCCACAAGTAAGTTGTTCGGCTTAGGAATGAACCACGATATTTCAGAGTACGTCCGAAAGTGGGCTTGAGCATTAATAGCGAGAGGGGTGTTACGGTTAAAGGTTTTAAGGGGCGGAATGCTACTGCCGATTTCAATGAAGCAAATAGACAAAGTGAGACACGAGACATTTCGTCAGCGTTCGTGGGTGTCCATTGACTGGGCGATGTTAGCATCACCTATGAGTTTTATCGCACGATTTTGGATTCTATCTAGCAAGTGCAGAGGTCTTAAGGGCACTTGACCAGCGTTGTACTCCAGTTTTGGGCGGATAAACGCCTTATATATTGAAGCCAGGTCAAAGGGGGTGAAATATTTCCTACATCTTACAAACTAGACATTTCGCAGCATTTTTGGCTACATCGAATATGTGGTCATTCTAACGTAAGTTGTTATTGACACACGTACCGAGGATGGAAAGTTTTTAGGTTTCGACGATGCAAGTGCCATTCATGGATAATGGCTGGGTGTTTAAATTTCATTTTAGTGACCGTAGACTGCATTGTGTTTTGGAAGCATTAAATTTTTCTCTGTTGGTAGTTCCCCAATTGGTTATGCTGTCAATATCGGAATTTAATGAGCTTAACATACGCTGCCGTTCCCGTTCTACATCCGAAGAGCAGGGACGTGAGTCCGGAAAGGAATATGAAAGGGAGAGTGCTGTCGTCAGCAAAGGAATATATTGGATTAGAAGTGGCAGACAAGAGATCATTGATAAAAATTAAAAAGGGTTTCGGAGGCAGAACAGACAGGAGTCCTGGGGCACATCAGCATTTATTTTGTGAATATCCATTGAAGAAGAGAGTCGTCAATCCCAAATGCACGCCTTTTCGACAAAAGAGCCGGATGCCAAACTCTGTAAAATGCCTTAGAAATATCAAGTGCAACTTGCTTTCGTCAGATTGGTGTACACTTTAGTTCCACTTTTCGGTGAGACATGCCATCAAATCACCAGTGGACCCGTTGGTACGAAAACCGTACTGCCGGTCATTGCGAAGTTTTCGTGTTTCGAGATATGACCTTGGAAAGAAGGGACGTAAGTGCAATGGGCCTGTAGGAGGAGAGAGAAGAAGATTCGCCTTTTTTAGGGACGGGCTGGATAAATGCTGTTTTCCATCTGCTCGCGAAGAGTCCTAAAGAGTAGGATTGATGAAAAAGCTTACGCAGTGGTTTTGCCAGCGTAGAAGAACACCTCTTCAGAAGAAGGGGAGATATACCATCTGGACCAGCAGATTTCTGTATGTTGACATTTTTATGTACTCTTGCTACTACACGCTCAAGTGTAGGCGGAGACAAAGCACAATCTGGGAGTGTTGAACTGGCCGCAAAGTATGCAGCAGATTGGCCTTGTCTAAAGAGCTGACAGCTGGAATGTCATTGTGAACAAGCGTTGGGATGGAGGATGAGGCAGAATTTCTGATGTTTTTGACAAACGACTAAAAGCTTTTACTACCTTTGTGACATTGTAGTATTTTTTGCCTCAACTTTTTGTCGTACTGACATTTCACACACTTAAGAAAGCCTTTGCAGTCATTCCTGGCTCGTTTAAACTTTTTTCGGTTTTCTCGTTCATGCCTTTTCTTTTGGTTTGATACTCTTCATCATGAGCATTAAAGGATATCATTTCAAAGAGAATGGTGTCTGTGATCATATCAGTAGCGGCATCCACGTCGTTATCGAGGATACATAACGACCAGAGTCAAAGAACAACTGACTTTATTAGACATGTATGTAGTACATATGGTATGTACTTGTAGTGGTCTGTTCATAAAGGTAAATGATTTCATAATACATAATACAGAAGAGTACTTCAACACACATATTATTAATAAAAACAAATAAAATTAAATATTTAAAATTTTAAAAATAGTTATAAATACATTTAATCTTAAATATTATTATTATTATATATTCATAGCTCCCCGAAATTTAAAAAATCGTTCCATTGGTAGAGCTTTAGTGAAAACATCTACTACTTATTCAACAGTTGAAATACACAGGGTGTCCTCTAATCCGTCAAGAATAATTTGGGGAATTATGCGTCACCCCCCACGCTTTTGAAGAGTCGGAAAATCAAGGAAGCTACATTTATTTATATGAGTAATTAAATAAAAAAATCGATTATTATGAATTATTATGTCCCTTTCGGATAGCACGAAGTATTTGGGTGTGATTCTGAACAAAAAAGTGAATCATAATCTTAATGTAGCGGAAAGAACCAAAAAGGCATATAATGCTCTACAAAATAACAGTAGGAAAAATTTGGGGCCTAAAACCTGCAATGGTGTATGCTGTATACGGTGGTGGTAAGACCCATACTTACATACGGCGCAATAGTATGGTGGAAAGAAATAAAAAAGAAAATGATTTACGGAAAATTAGAGGCGGTTCAAAGAACGGCTTCCATAGACATTACAGGTGCGCTCCACGCCTACGGCAGCATTGGACAGCTTCTTAGCTCCTAAAACCGCTCGATAACATTATTCGATCTTTTTTTTGCGTCCTGGTGAAAGCGTTCTCCTTGTTCGTCACTCACCGCTCCAAAGTTTTTTCGTTTTTTGGAAAAAAATCTAAATGTGAATGCAAGAAAAGTTTTTTCAATGATATTCTACAACCTAAATCCTTAAAAGTTTTTAACAACTTTGCGACTAACATTTCAGAATTGTGGGCTCGATGATTTCCTAAATCCCCGTTTATAACAGCTTTCAAAGATGTCCAAGCTGCTAGTTGATTTGTAATTAGTTTTGACATTTTAATTGACATCGTTCATAAGTTTTCGTATTTGCGATCCAACAAATATAACTTCTTTAAGTCTTGCATCTCTTAATTTAGAGAATACACCAGTTAATTTTCACCAGTTTTGTCCATTCATTAAACCCAGATTTATGTGTAAATGTAGTAGAAGAACATTTTGTGGCTCAATCGGAGGTGAATATTTGACATTTGATTGTCCAGCAACAAATTCCGATCTCATCGACCAATCTCTAGTGTTTCTCTATAGCTCGACTGTCCCTCATACACAAAATGCAGCAATACTTTGTAAAGCCACCCTGTAATCCTAGTAACAACGCTATCACTTTTAAATCAGCACTAACTTTCCAACTTGAGTCTGTATACTTAATAAAGTTTAATATAAATTGCATAATAAATTGCATTGAATATGTTACAGGGATATTCGCTACCATTACTTAGAAGAACTGCTTTTAAACTCATTTTAGATCCATCAATAAAGAGACGCCATTCATTTGTTCTGTAAGTGATCCGTAATTCATTCATCAACCCGTTAATGTCGTAACAGTTGCATATGGATTCATTCTGCGTCAAGAAAGTAGCTAAATGTTTATTCCTTTTCCTTTGCAAAGATATCTTAGTTTCTTGTGATAACAAATTCCATTATTGTATTCTAGAACCGAGAATTTCAAACTCTCTGGTGAGGTCGCAGAACAACTCTTGCTGCTGAATCATGTGTGGTTCTTTCAATGAACTTCTAGGAGGTAGCTACATATTCGGATATTTCCTTCTCTAGCGCATAATTTTCTTGACGGTCGTCCTCAACACTTGATTTTGCACATGGTTCTTGTGTTCTTGGCGTGGCCACAGGAAATTCTTCATTATGAGGTATTTGCATGGACACAGAAGCTACTTCAGGGTATTCTATTTCGTTTTTTTTTTTTGAAAACCCTTTGATTTTAGTTAAACAAAATAACAGTCATCATAATGATTCACTTGTTCACGCCAAATCATTGGAATAACAAACGGCATCGATTATTATTTTAAGTATGTAACTGTAAAGAAACAGTTACACATAACTTCACTCATTTTACCAAAACCTAGTCACGCTGTGCTATCCAAGGTTTAAGGCGATACTCCAATTTTTTGTGTTCTATAATGCAAGTAGATGAACTTATGTAATTTTTCAAGATCCTGCTAAAGAAGCATTTTTTTTCAACATAAACACTGTCCCAATATTCATATATGGGTATTGTACTCCAATTTTGGGCGTATGAATGCCTAATAAAGGGTATTTCATTAAGCGTTTCCTATCTTTAAATTTAAATAAAACAAAGTTTTTGTAAGATATCATCGAAATTTTTTGTTCGTTTGAAAGGCCTATCGATGCCATTATGTATGGAATATAACATCGTTAAAATGTCAGCCGCGGCTTCTCTGGGTGGCGCGCATTCGAAATGTCCAATTTTCCATGACTCTGGCGGATAAATCAGGCTGGATTTGACCGATGGCATGGGTTATGTTGCCTTTGAGCGCCGACGTGGTTTGTGGTTTATTCGCAGATACCAGTGACTTCAGAAAACCCCACAAGAAAAAGTCTAACGCGGTAAAATCGCACGATCTCGGTGGCCAGTTCACATCACATCCACGTGAGATGACCATGCCCTCGAATCGCTCGTGCAGAATTTCCAATGTGGCGTGAGATGTGTGGTACGTAGCGCCGTCCTGTTGAAACCACATGTCGTTGGTGTCCATAGTAACAGTAAGTAACAGTAAGGTAAACAGTAACTATTCGGGATGCATTGGACGCCTTTGGATCTCATGTGGATTGGCATCGTCCCAAATTCAAAAATTTTGTTTGTTGAAGTACCCATTCATCCAGAAATCGCTGAAGATGATTTTTCGATGGAAATTAGGGTCAGTTTCCAACTGCTCCAGAGACCATTCAGCGAACACACACCGTTGTCTATGGTCGCTTACCTTCAGCTCCTGGGTCAGTTGAATTTTGTACGGCTGCAGGCCCAAGTCACGACCCAAGATTTGCCGAATTATGGTCTACGAAAGGCCGAGTTCTTTTGAGCGACGCGAAATCGACTGCCTCGGATTCTCCTGCATACACTCATGGATCTTGCGTTTCGTCGACGTACGGGTGTTGGTTTATCGTCTTCTGAACCAGTGGACTCAAATTTATCCACCACTCTGCGAATAGTCCTCTCTGTAGGACGATTATAGCGACCGTAAAACACCTATTTTGATAAAACAATTTTATTATTTGCACGTGCTGTTGAACGCTATGTCCATCCATGGTGATTTGGCAAAAAAGACTGAATAAATGGCAGTCAATTTGACAGATGTAGCTTCAATAATATGGCCGCTATCAACTGTCAAAGTTCGGAAATCTCAATTGGAAAACCCTGTACATACATTGATATTGATGCATCTTACATCGCTTGAGAAATCCTGTGCTAAGTGAAATAAGTTAAAACACTGAACATGCATTTTTGAACAAAGAAAATTATCCTTCTCTTGCCGATAACTGTCTCTGCTTCCCATTAAATCCTAAAACTCTTCTTCTTTAATCGAGATCTGCTTTCCATACATTGCGGGCCTTAGGTGTATTAATATTCTTTGAGAAAATAACTGACAGCTAACAAGAAACATCTCCAAAAGTAACAGCAGTAATAATAGCGTTTTCGTTTGGGTTGTCAGAAGGCTTTTTTGTGTACCCTGATTTTTCTTTAAGTGGAACACTAAGAACTTCTTCGGGCTTTTATATTTTAAATACTTATATTTGCTAGAGAATCAATTTGAACACCCAGAATAATAAATTGGCCAAACACAGCCAATTGCACGGAAACAGAAATCTAGTTTGACACACAATACTATTTGACGTTTATACATTTTGACATAAAATCGAGGAGAGACATTTCGATTCTCAAATGAAAACGAGAAGCTAGATTTTGATTCTGAAAATATGAGGGGAAATGGTATTACGTCACTTTTCTTCTTCGGAACGCGGAGAAAAGCCCAAACGGCATAAGTTTAAATTATTTAAATTTGAAAAACGTAAATTTGTACGTTTTTAAGCGAGGAAGACAGTGTGCATCTACTGCCAAGATACGAGTAAATACACAAAGGCATCTCGAGCTGAAATTAATTTCGTTCTACGCAATACGTCACATGTGCCGCTATTTTTTTTTTTTTGATTTTTTTTTTGCTTAGTCCGCTTTCACACGTCGCAAGTGTGTAATGCGCATGTTCTGGTTATTTTCTTTTGAACTGTCATTCAGTGATGCGCGCAACTCTACATTAAGACTTTCCCCTTCTTTAGGTTTGCATGTGATTTAACAGTTCTCTTTCATTTCATCTTTGGCGCTCAGTCTTTCATAATTGAAAATGAGCCCCCTCGTTAATTCTTTGGTCCATTTCAGTTCATCCGCTATACTGAAATGTTGTGCTCGTAACACAGCGAAAGAAGTAATGAAGCAAATACGAAAAAGAAAGAAATGTCAAAAACTTGCAATGAAATTGCTACCCACATGCAGTGGGAATTTGGTTAGTCCGCTTTCATACGTCGCAAGTGTGTAATGCGCATGTTCTGGTTATTTTCTTTTGAACTGTCATTCAGTGATGAGCGCAACTCTACATGAAGATTTTCCCCTTCTTTGGGTTTGCATGTTATTTGACAGTTCTCTTTCATTTCATCTTTGGCGATCAGTCTTTCATAATTGAAAATGAGCCCCCTTGTTAATTCTTTTGTCCATTTCAGTTCATCTGCCATACTGAAATGTTGTGCTTGTAACACAGCGAAAGAATTAATGAAGCAAATGCGAAAAAGAAAGAAGAAGGAGAAAAAGAAATGTCAAAAACTTGCAATGGAATTGCTACTCACATGCAATGGGAATTTGGTTAGTTGAGAATTTTTTGTTTCATTATCCCTCTCTTTTGCACTCATTTGAATCTTTCGAAACTTGCGACGTGTAAAAGCGGACTTACCTAGGATATACACACGCCAGTTAAACTCGTAGGGTTTACAAAGGTAAGTGTATCTGTACACGAGAGAGCGACTACTAGCCTAAATGCTAGTTGGCAAGCTAGTAAAAAAAAACCTAGTACCATTATACAACCCTACTAGTTAAACTTGCCTATTTACACCTTTGTTCACAGTGATTTTGTATGACGTATTACATACATTGCTTTTACTTATTTCGAATAATAAATAAATAAATACATATAAACACCGATTTTACTTAAATTTAAGGTTTTATTAATTTTTCTTTTCCTGCTATTCACATTTGTGATTAGATTTCTGTTAAACATTCTGATTTAAAATACATTTTGCAACGAAAGAATTTTTTTTTTACTTCGCAATGTACGAGTACCTATAAGTCAATTGTTTCAGCGATACCCAATAGTAATTTCATTCAATTCAAATTGGTCCAACTTTTAATGATGCTGAGTTGAATTCATTGAAAATGTCTTCAAGCTTTTTTAGTTTTCGGATAAATTGAATGTTGATTTTTTTGTAGCCTCCTTCGGAGGCCTAATATGTCTATTTAAGAGATCCAGATAATCCTTCTTCGCCTTACATTTGCAGTAGATTGGTAATTTTTGATTTTAAGAGATACTCGTATTCTAAATCATCCATAACATTTATCGATTTAACCTACTCTACACTCTTCTTCCGCTAAATCGACGAGTTAATATTGGTTCTGAAACTTTTTCATGTTAGTGAGCAATCAATTGTGACTTCATCATCAGCATTGTGCTTTAGTGTATCATTTCCTCCCAACAAATAGCTACGGAAGCGGTATTTAAATTGCAAAGCTGTAGGATGATCGTAAAACTCCCCTTCGCTCTCGTAACTTCAAAGAACATTTCTAATTAAGACGCATATCTCAAAAGATATTGAATTTCATACTGATCTTGCTTGTTGCTACACAGCATTCTCAATGCGCTTATATTGTTAGGAATGCCCATTTGAAATGGTATTTATGATGTATGATTAACGCCTAAACGCATTTCTCTAATATTTTTGTCTCATTCTAATATTTTGGAATGGGTTCCTGGTATTCTATTGCTAAACCATAAGCTGCCATTCTTGAACGGGAATCCATTCTCGGAACTCTTGTATTGAACAGGTCAAACCAATGTATATATATGTACATATATGTATAGTCAATTAAATATGGTTGAATTTGGCTTACTTAAATATACCTGTCTTAAGAACATAGACAACTATTGCCAATGTTTAGAAACTGCTAAACATAAACTGCCCATTCGGTTCAATTGTATTGTGTGTGAAAAAAGTTGGGCCGCGAATTTAACTTTATGCCTATTTCAATATTTGGCTGTTAGGTGAGTGGGTTTTAAACGACTCTCAATTTTTAGGTTTGATGCAGACTGTTTTTCTGATAACTCTTTTAGGGGCACTTTTGTGCAAAGATTACCGTTAAGAGAAGTCCGGGATCCAGGAAATGGTTTCTTAGCAATTTTTTTTGTAAATATATAGACATTCTTTTTTTTTTTGTTCCCAGGATTTGCAAAGAAAGGTTTGTTTTCGATTATTTGCATCTCATTCTATAGCCCCTGGTTACAACACGATATTTCATTGATTTATAATAGCCTTGAACATCACTGTTGTTAGATCAGAATCGTAGTTGTATTGCAAAAAACTGATTTTATCCAATTTTTAAGTACACCTCTTGCTTTTATAACTTGGATATAGTTTACCAGAGCCAACAGAGTATCACTTTTCATATGACTTTTGTATTTTCATCTCCTCCGCCATAAGAACACTAACTTTTTGATATTGATTTTGACTGTTTCTATCAAAGCGAAAACAGATGAAAGATATCCAGGATTAAGACTAAACTTCGGCGTCCATACCCTTAAAAGAGGACATTGCGCTTTTGGCCCTCTAGAATAAATAGCTATGGCTTGGAAAAAATCATTGACCTCCCATTTTATTCATTTATTGTTATTTTGTACCTTTCTCCATTGTCTAGGTGTAAAAAGGTGGTGTATCCAACTCTTCGACTAGTTCTTTGTTGTTTTTTTTTCTGTGAAATTGTATAAAATTGGAATATAAACGATATAAACTATGTCAGTTGATGTACTCGGTAGTTAATTCTACTCTTAAGTCTTTCGTGCAAGGCAATGGAATCAACCAACGTCAACTCTGATACAGTCAGGGGTTGTACCTTGTAAGACTGTGCTGGGTGCTAGAACACCGCGGTATTAAAGGAAATGAACAAGCGGGCGAGCTTGCAAGAAAAGGAGGTCTACTCGACAATAGTGAGGTTGCCAACAGCAAACCATCCCTTTGCATAGCGAGGGGCACTATCGAGGAAAAAATCACAAAGACTGCCAAACTAAGGTGGTCAAGTGTTGAAGGACATGAGGTATCCAAGGCTCTTTGGCTGCTTTTTGACGGTAAAGATCGAGGAGGTTAAGAAAATTAAAAAGCAATAGACAGGACAGTAATAGGAATGCTGACAAGACACTTTCTCCTGTGAAAACACGCAGAGACTCAAATTGTCAGATACGGATATTTGAAGATTCTGCGGTGATCTGCAAGCTATTGAGGACATAAAACACATAGTTTCTCAAAAACGTAGAGGAAATAGACGGCACAAATTTCAAAGGCTTTCTTGGCTTTTGTAGCGAAATCGGGTGTTTTACGAGGGAGAGTGTTTAGGTTTTTGCTATTTGAAGACAAATTCAACTGGTTCCACAGAGATCGGATGGGCTCGTTTTCTGGATGATGGCATATCCATCATACCCCTGTTTAAACTAACCTAACCTAACCTAAGTCTTCCGTGGTCGTTGATTAGTACAATTTTACTTCTATCAACTTCTCTTGAGTTAATACCTTAGACCTTCATCATTTGAAATTTCAAATAAAAATCTTTATTTTACACAAATCCCTAATTCCAAAAATTACTCGTGAACCTTACATAATTTGTTCTACAACCTATTCAGTGTTTCTATTATTGTGCATCCCCTCACGTTTCGCAAGTGTTTGGCAATCATTCGAAGGCAACGAAAGATATTCTGTAGAAACTGAATATAATTTCAGTTTCATGCTGTTCTCCGACGAGTAATTTAATAATACGTGTTGCAGATTACGGGCAGGTGTGAAATGTTTAGGATAAACGATTTGCGCACATTTAAGCGGCCAAATATTTCGGAAACCGGAGGAACTTTATCTTTCATGAGGAAAAGTTCTATTCCTTTCTAGTTTTGTGTCATTGCTGTTCCTACAGCCAAATACAGCACAAATCACCATATTAGTTTAACTATTCTTCTGTGCATTTTATAATAGCAAACACTTAGTTCCAGTTCAATTTCAAAAACGATGCGAGAGCGAGAACGAAATATACATGCGCAATGTCATACCATTATATACCTAGCGTTTGGACGTCGGCCCAAGCGCACTCCTCCGGCAACAGGAATCACAAAAAAAAATTTATTGTAATTACTTCAAGCACATATGTACACATGTGTTTATAATAATAAATAAAGCCGCTTTATTTACAGCCCTTTAATGAAATATCATTCAAAATTCTTTTTCTTCTTCACTCTACCTAACTTCACTACGGTGCGCACTTCGAAATTGAAAATTGAATTTGGTTTGCGCGCTTCGGTAAGCTCCATACAAAGTGTAAATTTTGACAGAAACGCTACGGAAACGCATTTGTAAAGAATGGCCGTTAACCCGTAGGCAAAATTTATGTGCTTTTATATGCAGCCATGTAAACCCTGCTAGTTAAACTCATCTATGTAAACCCTAGGTAATGACGATGAGAATTCTAGTTTTGACATTTCTTATGCTTATAACCCTAAAGGTCGATTCACACTTTACAGCTCAGCAAAGTGCGTATATGAGCAAATTTTGGCATTTCTTTCACAACTACTTTTTCATTTAGCCGCTGCGACCACGTGTGTTGTCGGAGACTTTCTTGCTTAGATTAATTGGCACATATGGTATAGACTGATGTCGGTGCCAGCAACACTAAATCTACATGTTGATGTTGACAGAATAAGCATCAGTCGCAATATTTTCAGCCCCCGACACAAACTCGATTCTTGTTAATAAGCGGCTAATTTCCTCGAGCTGAAATCGAATGAGTACCCCAGCGGCGTACGGTCGGTAAAAGCGATGATTCCACATTTTATCATGTTACGGAATGTTTCACTACTCTTTAAATGACTAAGGACTTCCGCTCGTACACTTTATATCTAAATGTCAGATATAGCTTTTTAGAGAAGAAATTAATTCTGCTTCGTGTCGTGGCACAAGGGGTACATATATTATTTTAGATGGGGTAGTTAAACAACAATACATCTCTCGACTTAGCTTTACATTCTTCGAATACTCTGTTCGCTTCGGTTGCTAGGAGAACTTGTTGTTTATCGCTTTCCCTGCTTCGACTGTTAAGTTGACAAGTGGAGCTTATCTTGCTAAAGCGCGCCGGGCATACAGCTTCAATAAAATTCCAATATCACGATAATTTTGTTAATTTATCCATTGGGTAGTTGGTTAATGCCTCGAATCGATCTGTGGGAGGTTTGATATCAGTCTTGTTGATAATGTCTTCAAAGTCTCCCAAATTTATCGAAATTTATCGAAGATGATATGTAGATGCTGTCGATGGGCTTCTTTGTTGGCTGACGCAAGTAGGATATCGCCGTTGAAGCAAAGACAAAGTCCTACACCTCTCAGCACCGTGTCAATAAATTATTGCATTATTTGAACTGCGTTCCAAAAGAGAAGAAACCAAAAGAGACCGAAAGTTTGAGCTCTAAATGGACCTTAAGAAGCGAATTAGGATGAACGCCACAGAAAAACTATGAAAAACATTGATATCTACTACTAATGGAACGCCTGACAATGATTCACGTAACATAAAAATATTCGCCAAAAAAACTCGTTTAAATTTTTCGACTCGTGTCATTTTTAGAGTCACTTCATTTTGCAGTCGTTATGGTGTCGGTATTACGAAACTTATACGACTCGACTCTCCCCTCATTTATGTTCCACTTAAATTCCACAACTACAGATTGGAATTTTGAACTCTTTTGTTGCGATATTTCCAAATTGTACTTCCGATTTTATATCTTTAAATCAGATTATTACCTTAAAATCGAATTACTTGTGCATTAAATAAAAACAAAAAATACGTAATATAAATATGGACAGTATAGGAATGTTCATAGCATTGAGTAATGATGATGATGATGAACAGGAATTAAATAAAAGAGAATTAATACGAGTAAGAAGGAGTATCAGTTCAAAATGCAACCCATTGGATTTACCAGATGCTAAGTGTAAAGAAAAATTTGAATATTTAAAATAAATCAACGTGTGTTTTCACATCCAAAATGTACTTTTGGACTCAATAAACAGGCATTAAGTTGAGGATAAGCTTCCAGATATAAAGCATGCATGTGCTGCTCCAGTAATTTTGAGACTTGCCGCAACATTAAGATTTTGTGCTGAAGACGCTTAAACTAAAACGGCTATCAAACGGGCGTTGGCAACAATTTTGCTTTAGGTTTAGCACAACCTACCGTAAGCAAAATTAGCGGAGAGATAATTAGCCTTTGTCCACAATGGATAAAGTTTGAAAACACTGACGAAGAAAGCAACAAAGTTAAAGCGCAGTTTTACCAAAAGTACGGTATTCCGGGGTTCATTGGATGTGGCGATGGCACCCACATAAAAATATTAGGTCCAAAAAAAACGGAACAACATAGATGCTACAATGGGAAAGGATTTTCCAGGATAATATGATTGTAATAAGAAAAGTAATAATTTTTTTGTGTGTTATATTAAGCAATTGTTGTAGGTTTGTGATCATAAAATGTGCATAAGGTACATTGGTGCCAGGCATCCCGGGGCCAGTCATGATTCTCATGTTTGGAATTCCAGTGTATTCAGGGGAACGCTTGAACGAAACTTTGAGGGAGGTGAAAGAAATACTTGGCTGTCGGGTTGGTATTCATTTAGTAAATGAAAAACCTTTATTAATTTTAAATTGTCAGGAGATGCTGGATATCCCATTTTTGATGACTCCGTATAGGTCAGCAGCAGGCAATAGCATATAATCACGATTTAATACAATGCATTCAACATCATAGAAAGAACCATCGGTGTTTTATAAAATCGATTCAGATATCTTCTTGGTGCAAGACAATTGCATTATACGCCTTATAGAGCTACTCAAATTGTAAATATTTGTGCAGCTATACATAACATTTGCTTATATTACGAATCAGACCCCCCAATAATTGAATTTGAAAATCCATCAGGTTCTGATATAGAGACAAACGATAATACCATTAATGATGAAGTTGCTGTAAATATACGAAACAATCTTTGTAATTCAATAACATAATTTATTAACGTTAATTTCAATTACTACAATATATATAGGGTCCGCCAAAAATTTTTTTTTTGAAAATGCTATAAAAAAAACTACTGAATATTTTCTCAAATTTCTTTTTTTATTTGAAAGTACAATCCGGTTAATAATGGAAAATAATTTCATTCAAATGGCTGCCTCGGCTGGCCATGCAGTAGCCTACACGATCGGTCCAATTTTTAAGCACATTATCGATTGTGTGCAGATGTATTTCACCAATGGCTTCACGAATATTGTCCTTTAAAGCGTCAATTGTCTCTGGCTTGTCGACGTAACACTTATCTTTTACGGCACCCCACAAATAATAGTCCAACGGTGTCAAATCGCAGCTCCGAGGTGGCCAAACGACATCAGCTCTGCGGCTGATAATGCGATTTTCAAAAACAGGCCGCAGAACATCGAGTGTAGCTTCGGCTGTGTGGCACGTAGCGCCGTCCTGTTGAAACCAAATGTTGCCAATGTCCTCCTCTTCAATTCTTGTGAACAAAAATTCGTTCGACATGGCCCGATAACGATCGCCATTGACTGTAATGGCCAAAAAAAAAGAAAAATGGCCCAATTATGCCTCTGGACCAAAATCCACACCACTCGTTTTGGGTGTATTGGCTTTTCAATGTATGCGTGCGAGTTTTCTGTGACCCAAATACGACAATTTTGCTTGTGTACATACCCGCCAAGATCAAAATGATCTTCATCTGAAAAGATGATTTTTTTTGGCAAAATCGGCATCTTCTCTAAGTCGGTCGCAGGCCCACGTTCCCAGCATTGTTCAAGCGTATACGCAACCATATTCGTTCAGCGGAAGGATAAAACTAATTACCTGTCAAATCAGACATGAGCTATATGTTACCATTCACGAAATAAGCACTAGTTGAAAAAAAAAAACGTTAGATGGCGGACCCTATATTTGATGTAGTTAACATTATTTCATAAAAAAAAGGAATTGCATTTATTTACAGTATTAGACATTTAGATTTGGACTTTCATTTTCCTTTGCTGATTCAATGTACATTTTGTTTTCTTCAATATCTAGTTGTCTCTTTTTAATTTCTAAATCCATAATTTTCAATTTATTTTCTTCTATTCTTTGTTTTTCATCTCGTTCCATTTGCAGTTCATACAGTTTTAATCTTTTTTCTTCTAAGTTAAAGCGCTTTCTTTCATATCGGGCACTTTCCTTTAAATGTGTCTCTATTTTATTTAATGAATCCTTCACTTCATTATACAAACTTTCCTGCACTTGTAATTATTTCCCCAACATCGTTCTTAAATTGTTGTTTCGTTTTTCACGGGAACTTGCAGTTTTAACTGATCCAGATGTGTTTCTTTCTGCGATTCACCAGTTTTACCTTCATAAACTCTATCTGGAGATGAAACGGCTGCAGAACAAAATGAAGCTTTTAATGCATTGAAGCCACTAATGCTTTTTATCAGTGTATAATCTGAATCTTGCTCGTTTTGTGTTGATGCAGTCTTGACGATTCATTTGTAGACCGTATGGATGATGAAGTGCAGGGAATTTGTTTCGTCATCTGTATCGGTTGGCAGCATCCAAATGCTTTTCCAGTTGGATCAACTTTTTCATTTAAAGCAAGAAGTCTTGCTACCGCCTCATCAATTTCAGTTAAAGTTTTTTTTTTTTTGTGAGGACTTCCTCCAGTAACTTCTTGCTCTTTTTTTTAATATGAGCTTCTTCTTTATTTTGAATTTTATATCAAACCAAGCCTACAAAATATACATAAAGAGCCGATCAGAATGTGTATCTGTGGCTGTGTCGCAAGCTGTCAAGTCTTTAAATGTATGGAAAGCCGTAAGCCGCAACACAATATGTGTTTGCGTCTGTGTCGTGTATCGTGAGGTTGGATTTTGTTGAATTACAAGCTACGCTACAAAATACGTTTAGGAATTTGTACACAAAAGCTCTTCTTTGTTGTGAAAACGGAAGTCGAGAAAATCATTGAAGCGGTACGAATAAATGAAATTCTTTGGAATTTATCGAATCGTGCTCTTAGAGGTGTTTGAAATTTGTCTCAAAAAATTCTCTTTCTTTTCTTTCCTTATAAAGAGGACGAACCCACCATCTGCGTTTCCTCTTTTTCATTAATTTTTTTGCTAAATAGCACATGTGCAGAACACACATAATGAAAGTAATTTCTTCTTGTTCGTCCATATCCATTATCCACAAATAATAACAAACTTTTTTAAAACATTAAGAAGTAAAAACACAAGATTCAATTTTGACAGTCGCTTTCATTGTGTTTCCTTTAACTGCAACCCTCGCGGCAATGACTTGACAGCGCTACAAGACACAAACGCAGATACACATTCTGTTCAGCCCTTTAGTTTTAATTATTTTTCTTCATATTCACCATTTGCATAGCTATATGCATACCTTTTGCCATTCCTTTTCGCTTCGTAAAGGTGGTCCTAAGCTGTTTAAAGTCTTCGTTACCTCTTCCCATCCAGTTTTTGTGTCAGCCGTTTGAGAAAAATCTCTAAAATTTGTTGCTAATGAAATATTCTCCTCCATTAATTCCACCAACCTTTTCATTTGTTTGGGATTTGATATTTTTATACTAAAAGATTGAATAATTATTAAACAATGTTTATTTACACTACTTAAGTTAAAACACAAACAAAACTTACATTGTGAGACAATTTTCACTGCTAGTCGTTTGCAAAATGTTAACCGACTCCTTTTGTCGTTAGACTTGTCGTTTTGTGACTCTAAAACGACTTCCAGAATACCAATGCAAATAGTTATTCGACTCAAGTCACACAAAGAATACATTCCACAAGAGATAAACGACTTAAGTCGTTTAAATGACGCAAAGCTATTAGTTAAACGACTACTATAATACCGACTTCACATTGTCTTTTTGTGACGACGACTTAAGCGACTTTCGTAATGGGGGTGGTTGTAAGCGACAAATATGTCAACTAAAGCAACTTTTTACCGAATAAAATAATAATCACTTTTTCATAAGATGCGTGAAAATATAACAGAAAATGATGGCAATACCTAACCGAAACCCAATGCTACCACCATCCACCATTCACATATCGATATTGCCGACACAGCGACAAAGCAGTTGCCACCCTGCATTGACTTCGATTGACTCAGCTAAGCGGACAGACGACGACGAAAAAGGAAAGGCAGAGAAAAGAAAAAAGTTCTGCAATCTTGTTCCGTGCATCACGTTTAGCCCAGCGAAAATACGTTTTTTTTAAGTGAATTTTCATCTTGATTTCATTTACAAATCATTTCCCAACAATGGCCGACTCTAAAAAGTAAGTTTAACCCACTTCCACCCAGCGTAACAACGGAGTAAACCCATTTTGCAATTTACGCTAAAAAAAAAAAAGTGGAAATGCCGACATCGGCACCACCACTTTCAATTTTGCTTGTCATCGCCAACTTGTACAAAAGCGAGACAAACGTAAACGTACCCTTGTTCCAGAATGGTTTTACATTTTACAAAATTTCTGTGAAAATCACTCTAAATCCGGAGGGATTACTCCTTCCAAAATGCTGATTCGAAAACTAGTCTTAGATGGGGAAAAAAAAAGAAAAGTGTATTTCATCAGCTCGTCGATTTCATTGACCTGCTCTTTGTAAGTACAATTAACAAGGCAGCGACAACGACTAGAAGTTTCCTTGTTCTTTGTTTCGTAAACACTTTGGAAAATGTGTGATCAAGTTGTACTGTGTCCTCCAAATGATTTGGAAAATTTTGTAAGTTCGGAGAAAATCAAGCAACTCCTTGGGATTTTATCGCAACAAAGTGCTCCTTGAGATTTTGTGTGTGTGAAAAATAATTTCATTGTCGGTTGTTCGTTTTTCCATTGTCGCTGTACCTCATTCGTTTACGTATTAAATTAAAATGGCGTTGCAGAGCAACGAATTACATCCAAGCAATCGACGGTGATATATTTCTGCAAATGCTGGCTTACTTTTTTGTTTCTATTTCTATTTAATATTCGAATTTGTATTTAAAAAGAAAAGACCGAATTAATTTGAGAATTCTAATTTGCAGCTCAGAAGATTTAGCTACCGCAATCCTTAAGAGGAAGGATCGTCCAAACCGCTTGATTGTGGAGGAGGCAATTAACGATGACAACTCCGTTGTCTCATTATCTCAGGTAATCATTTCAATAAAAAAAATCGCTTCATTTGCACATTGTAATTGCTTCTTTACTTATTATTTTATTTCTCTCTTAAATCAAGTACGAGCGTTGA
Organism: Volucella bombylans; assembly: GCA_949129095.1. Taxonomy (NCBI): domain Eukaryota; kingdom Metazoa; phylum Arthropoda; class Insecta; order Diptera; family Syrphidae; genus Volucella; species Volucella bombylans. Next base: position 100,108,547 of record OX422141.1, on the reverse strand, counting down.
AGTAGTTGGTCGAATATCGTACCTACAGTACAGACCTTGCGATTAAACGAACAAAAAAAATGAAAATTAGGTCATGAACCTTTGTGTACCGTGATTCAATTTATTCGAAAAAAAAACTTCTATGTGTATCTATTTAGACTTTAGAAAAGAGTGATTTTTTTATTCTTCGCTGTCTGACTTTGCGATTGTTGTAAAGTGTTGGCGCATAAGTCATACAAAAACTTGTAGAAGTTAAAGAAATGTTCAGGCATTCGCTTCTTGCTAAACGAAAGGATTGTTCATACCACGGTAATACAAAGGTTTAAAGTTGAGGCACGAATAAGACATACGGAAATCTGTGGTGAAAGTTGAAAAAATAGCTTCTCGACAACTGAAAAAGTTCGTTTGAGTTCAACATGTTATTTGTTAGGTGATTCCGGTTCAATGGTTTCTCCTGGTTAGCGAATATTCCCGCTTAGTCATTCGATTAAGATTTTTTTTTGTTTTTTTTTAGGTCGTTTTGAGTTTCTTTGTTGGCGGTTTGGGACAAAAGTGGTCCAAGCATCCTCATTGTATCATCCCGTCAGGAGTTTTGGCATCGTTGCAAGGTTTTAAAAGCATTTTCTTAAGCACTTAACTTATGCGCCCCGAAAAGAAATTTTTATTTTGGAATGAAATATGATGTCTGTAATATGTGAATATCACTTAAATGCGCACTATTGGACCACACTTTTTCAAATATTTCCACCGGTATTCCGACAATTTCACTTTGAATATTCCCCTCTAATTCGTCTAAAGTTTCCTTCTTTCCTGGAACAGACTACAGACATCCTGCAGCCTAGCAGGAGTTCTTAGGCGCTAAATTGTATGACTGGGCGGCTAATTGAAAGGGCCACGGTTACCACACTTCGTCTTCAGTAAGACGATTGTAGCATGTACTACGCGTTAAGGCTTCCAGTTCCAAATAATCCCAAAGTTAATATTAAAGGATTGAGGTCTCCATTGTCTGTAACCAACGCGCTGGCATCATCTTAGATAGCTCCATGCTCGGCCCGTGCATAACTCCAGCATGAAAACCACACCACACAGTAAATTTTTCGTTTACTATGGGTGCTGCTGGCACACCTCTGACTGTTCGATTCACTAAAAGCGGCATTTTGCTATTAGCAAAGCCATTTAACTAAAAATGTGCTCCGCCCCCCATCACTGAATATGAGTTTATTTTTCGGTGAAAATCATGACCATGCATCCTTAATAAAGCTCAATCATCGAAAGTTTGATGTGCACGATGATCATTTGGCTTTAGATCTTGGGTCAATACCGTCTTATATGGACGTATTGTCAAATCTTTTCGCAAAATACGCCACTCTCTGGTAAGGTAACATTATGCAGTGACAAGTCTATTCGAATATTTTCACTAAACTCTCAATTGATCGGGACGATTATGACGGCGGAAAATTGAAGTTAAACCACGTAACCCATAAACGTTGTTGATGCTTGTACCTTTTCATGACAAAATGGAAAAACAATGTTTAACTCAAATAAAACATCTGTCTGTTTATTGCATGAGATCAGGGAAAGTCTACAGGATACACATTACTCATGTTATGAAACAGCGCAAAAAACCAGACATGAAATGTCCAATTTTATATTAAAAATTTAAAACCCAATGTTATTTTTACGTAAATTTTTATTCAATCAAAATAGGATCCGTTCGCATCTATGACATTCGTCCAACGTTATACAAGGTCAAATATTCCTTTTTCGTAGAAGTGCTGACTTTTTGAGGCAATGAAATCTGCAAAGGCTTTTATGACCTGTTAAAAAGGCTTAAAATATTGTTTAACTTGTTACGGCAATACAACGGCTAAGTATTTAAAAAACAATGTCAAATGAAATATTGAATACTTTATTTTAAAATTAAATTGAAGTTAACATAAATTCTAAATTTGGCTACAAATTTAGCTCTTGTGTTTCTTGCCTGACCTCTGCTGCCGAATACCTTTTAAAAACTGCGAAAAACAAATCCTTTGTTTTATCTTTTGCGATAATTTTATAGAACGCGATCACTGATTGGCCAACTAATCAATTGTTGGCTTTTATTTAAATGATTTCTCCCTCTGGTGTTAGCTTGGTAAACTTCTATTATCTTCCCGCGTTGCCATTGACTCCTAGGCCGGGCAGTATCACATACTAAAACAAGGTCGCCTGGCTTTAGTGGCGGAATCTTTGCGTGCCACTTTGTACGCTTGTTTAAGACTGGCAAATACTCTAGGATCCATTTCTTCCAAAAGGTAATCTTCCACTGCTTTCTGCTATGCGTTGGGTCTTCTTCTAGCATTGGTGTTTGTGTGGAGTTTTGACGCATCCTATCAAAAAGTGGTTAGGTGTAAGGGGTTCCTTATCTTCGGCATGTAAAGGTAATTCAGTAAGCGGGCGAGAGTTCACGATATTTTCAGCCTCTATCAACAAACTTCGAAGCGTCTCAACTCTCGGGGCTTGTTCTTTCAAGGTGATCGCTAGCACTTCACAGATTGTACCATTCGTCCCCATATGCCACCTTCGCTGGGGTTTGACGGGCAATTAAAAACCCACTCAATTGTTTTTGATGACAGCTCGGCCTGGATGCGATCAACGTCAAAGAGTGCTGCTTCTTTCTCTAAACTTCGCTTTGCACCGACAAAATTTGTGCCATTATCACTTCGGATGCGTACTGGTACTCCACGGCGGTTAATAAAATTCCGAATGCACAGTATACAAGCATCGGTAAATAGGTCGGCAGCCAATTCCAAGTGGATAGCTCTTATTGTAAGGCACGTAAATAGGGCCACACATCGCTTCTCGCGGCGACGTCCGATGGTGACCTGGAGAGGACCGAAGAAATCTAATCCGGTGTAGGTAAAGGGCCGAACGAAAGGCGTGACCCGGTCTGGCGGCAATTGTCCCATGAGTGGTGTCCTAGGCTTAGCCTTTAAGAATTTACATTTATTGCAGTCGCGTTTTACCTCCCCGAGTACTCCTCGAATGCGGGGAATCCAGTATTGTTGGCGGACCTCGTTCAAAATCAGGCTGTCGTTCTGATAATGTAGCTTATGATGATAATTTTTAACGATAAGTTTTGTCAGCGGATGTTTTTGCGGCAGAATAATTAGTCGCCGAGCTTCGACTGGCAGACATTCGGCGGCATTCAGTCGTCCATACTTGCGTAGAATGTCATCAGCGTGCAGACACGGTGTTAGTTGACGGATTGTGCTTGACGTCGGGATATTCCTTTTCTCTCCAAGCGCAGCGATTTCGAGACTAAATGCTTCCCACTGCGCTTGACGACAAAGTATTTTCTCGGCTCTTATTATTTCCGCGGATGTTAACTCGTTGATTTCTAAAGCACCTTTACTGTTATTTAACTTGTTGTTCCTATCGCCAGCCAAATTCTGTCGGGCACGTCCTAAGAGTATGGCAAAGTAGCGCCACAACCAGGCTACAACTATTCGAAGCTTTAAAAAGGAAGAAAATTTAGTAACGTTTATTTACAAACTACTTGCCTGTTTGATGTGGAGAACTCTTTGTCGAACTTCTTCTTCAAGCACCTCTGGTACTACATCGTTTGGAATATGCGACCATTGCTCTTCAGGTAGGCGTAAGAATTCAGGTCCAATTTTTCACCGACTAGCTGGATTAAAGCGTGGAGGATTGGAGGCTCTGGTGGCATCATCAGCAACATTTAATTCAGTGGGAAGCCAATGCCAATCCGGCGGATCTGATGTGTCCAATATTTCTGCAATCCTGTGCGCGACGAATGACTTATATTTCCGCTTCTTTGATTGGATCCATAGAATAGCCGTTTTGGAGTCGCTCCAGCAGATAACCTTGTTAATTCTAATTTGATGATGCGTTCTTATCGTTCGCTGCAAGCGACTTCCCAATACAGCAGCTTGCAGTTCTAGACGAGGAATCGACAGCGTCTTCTGTGGTGCACACCTTGTCTTTGCAGCAACAAAGGCCACGTCAATCTCTTTTCCCAGGACTACACGAAGATACCCCACAGCTGCAAACACACTTTCGCTGGCGTCCGTAAAAATATGTAGCTTCAGACTGTCAGCTGATGGCAATTTTGGTGAGTAACAACGACTGGTTTTAAAATCGCATACTCGGCTTAGCTCAGCCCACCAAAGTTTCCACTGTTCCAATAATCGTGTTGGTAGTGGCTCGTCTCAGCCAATTCCACTCTTCCATGTCTGCTGCAAAAGAATTTTTAAAGCGACAAGAAAATTTGCCAGGAAACCAAACGGGTCGAACACTGACATTACTATTTTCAACATTTCCCTCTTTGTCAGCGGTCTCATTGACGTAAGCACCTCCTTTGCGATCCGATTAAATTTCAGCTGGAATCGGAAGGTGTCGTCTCGGGTGTTCCAATATAGTCCCAGAATTTTTTCTCCCCCATCACTGGCATAAATATTTACTATGGATTGTTGCTGAGGTGAATCAATATTAGACACAAAGGCGCGAAGGGTGAACCCTCCAAGGCTATGGATCTTTGTGACCTCTCTGCTCACACGTACCGCTTCGGCTTCGCTGTTAAAGCTGCAGACATAGTCATCTACATAATGATTTTCGGCTATGGCGGAAACAGCTTCAGGAGCTTCGTTGGTGAATTTGGCTGCGTTGAGATTTTTAATAAACTCGGCTGCACATCATCAAGTACGTTCGAATTGACTGGTCCTCATTCCCGTCGCGCCATAGGAAACGCTGGGCGTGTTGGTCGTCTGCTCTTATTTTAATTTGCGAAAACATCTCTTGAATATCTGCGGCGACTGCGACGGAGCCTTGTCGGAACTTGAACAATACTGACAAGAGCGGTTTGGCCTGCTCCGGTTCTTTCAAAAGCATCGACTTGAGTGATACTTCTCTACTCCTAGCGGCGGCGTCAAAAACGATGCGTAGTTTTCCTGGCTTACTGGGGTTGACAACTGCGAAATGCGGCAAATACCATGTGCGGCTGCTTACGAAGTCTTCCGAAGTCATCTCTCGAGCATAACCTTTCTCGATGTAGTCTGCCATCTGCCGGGAGTACCGTTCTACGAATACTGGATCCTTTCGCATTTTTGCTTCCACGTTGAGAAGTCTGTTTTTCGCCATGTTAAAGCTGTTGGGCAAAAAGGGCTCGTCGTAACGCCAAAGCAAACCCGTCTCATAGCGTTGTCCCACCTGCTTGGTCGTTTCATTAAGGATTTTCCTGGCTCTTACATCCTCGGCTGACTCTAACAACACATCTGTATTCTGCACTCCGAAATTCTCAGTGGTAAAGTACGACTTGACTATCTGCTTGAGTTCTTCGAGCGCTTCGACCTCCCTCACGTGATTGACGTTCTCGTCGGCAGATTGCGGTCTATATGCCAACCAACCGAGCTTAGTGTACCCTGCTACGGGTTCTTTTCGTGTTCCCTCCAAAACAATACCGGCAACCCCCATATAACAGTTGTCAAGACCTAGAAGAAGAGATGGTTGTACGTTTTCATAGTTCTCAATCGGAATGTTCTTCAAATGTCCAAAGTCGTTTTTGCAAAATGTCTGCGTGGGTAAGCCTAGGTTGCGTACAGTATTACGAAGTTCGTATTGATGGGCTTCTTGATGCTTTCCTCTGATCTCACAGGATACGGTACGAGACGATTCTGTCACCACCTTGTCACCAAACCACTGAAGAGTCAACTGCTGCTTCCTCCCACAGAGTCCAAGTTTGATGTCCACCTCATCTTCCAATATCGAAATTGACGAACCTTCGTCAAACATGGCGAATACAGCTATCTCGCCCTTTGGGCCTGATAACACCACTGGTAACATCCGAAAGAGGAGTCCAGGTACAGATGGAGTACGAAGATTTTTTAGTCTTTCTGGTTGGAAATTCGTGGCAATTGATGACGGAACTGAAATCTTTTCGTGCAGCAGTTTGTGGTGAAATTTATGACAGCCTCCTGTCTCGCATCTCTGTCGACCTCGGCAAGTTGCGGTGCTATGACCCTGTTTTAAACATGAAAAACAAAGATGTTTACCTTTAACGGTTAGCCAGCGTTGTTCTGTTGTAGAGTTTTTGAATATACTGCAGTCCGCAATTCGATGAGGCCCGCCACAGCACGTACATAATGATAATCTTCCTTGTGAACATTCTGGTATTGACTGGGAAGTTTCTTGATTGAGATGAAACATTCGACGAGGCTGATTCGATTGAATTCTGGATGGCGTCATAGCGGGCTGCGGCAGCAGCTGCACAAGTCTGAGTTGGCCAGATCCGAGAAGTCCTTGAGTATGGGGTGTGACTTCAGTGACAATGTACATTTTGCCCATTCCAAGCATCTGGCAGTCGGGAGCCTGCACGCCAGCTCCTCGATCAAACTTGGATTACTCAAATGGTGTTCGCAGTTGGCTGACTCCAGAAATGCGACGATGTTCCTTACTTTCGTGGAGAAGGGAATTAGTTGATCAATTCATCGATGACGGCGTCCACATTTTTGGGGTGGATGAGTAGCTAGGAGACCGCCCCCTGCAAACAACGTTGGAGACGTATGGTGTTCTCCGTAGCACTGTATGAAAAATTTCTTGTTGTTGCAGTAAAGTTGGCTATAAATAATGGCCAGTCCTCTGGTGCACCGGAAAATGGCGGAAGATCATATAGCTTGCGATGTGTTGATGACGTGGTTGCGATGGCGTTTGGTACTTCGTAAGCACCAGTAGTTTGACTTTCTCCTGACTGGCGACGATCTGAAATCAATGAGATACCTTTTTGTGCTATGTCGTTGTTTTGGCTGTCTATTCGGTCCCTTAAACGCTGGGTCTCTACTTGGCTGGCCACAGTTTCCCTACGTAATTCACCGACTGCAATCTGAAGAGCGCTTAATTGTTCCAACATCGTCCTCATAACTTGCGTTTGACCCTGGGCGTCTGCTGAGTTTTCGGCTGGCCCTGACGCTGCGGCCTCAACGTCTTCGTCACTTGACATCACGACAGTAATTTAAATATACTTTTATAGAACGCGATCACTGATTGGTCAACCAATTGATTGGTTTTTATTTGGATGATTTCTCCCCCTGGTGGTCGGCAGCAAAGGTAAGCTTACATTAAGGGTGACATTACATGCTAACATGACCTCTGCTCGGTTCCGGAAGACCTTCTGCTGTTAATCTGTAGATGTGCGATGGGTTGGTATATAGAAGAGACGAGGACATCGGAAATTAGGATGGTTAGTTCTGAAGGAAATAGAATGAAGAGAATGTCAGCTACGTCTCTGCGGTTTTTGAGGGTGGTAAAATAACAGAGTCATCCTAGGGTATTCCTTGAAGGAAACAGCGCTGAATGTTGTCATTATGACCACTGAATGGGGGACCACATTTGGATGGCATATTCGAAAAGGCGCCGGACAAAGGTAATGCAAAGGGATCTGGTCACATAGAGAGTTTTCAAAATTCTTTGGACCATGGTTTGATAAAACCAAGTGATGAGTTGACTGTAATGATTATCTCATCAATATGCGAGCGGTAGTTTAACTCTCTATCGTACAATATTCCAAGGATTGAACCTGGGGTTTAGGTTGGTCATACAGAAAATAAAATCGAGGATGAGATTGATTGCACTTACGTGACAAAGTCATTGGAGGCATAAATCCGAAGCAATTTTCCACCAAGTGGAAATCCTATCAAGGTCTTCTTGAAGGAGAATACCGTCTTGGGGTGAAGAAATAGTTTTGGAGAACTTAGTGTCGCCGTTATCGTGAATGAATAGGGGCAGTGCTTAATAATTCTCTCAAGATCGTTTATAGATAAGATGAAAAGAAAGAGCCTAGATGGCTGTTTTGTTGGACTGAAAACTAACGCTATAATAACGGTTCCTCAGATAAGTACGAGCAGATATCCATATGGAGTCAACGCCGAAAGAAGACAATTTGAAAAGGATTAATTGATGATTTTTTTTCAAAGGCCTTATCAAAATCTGTAGCAACGACATTGATTTCGTTCCCATTTTCGCGGGCTGAAAGCGCAAAGGAACCGAATTCAACAAACTGGGGAGACTGGGGAGGGGTAACTGTCAGATTTTCTTTTGTATTATAATTGTGCGAATAATTCAATAATTCAAGAAAGCACTAATAGAGGCAGTTATAGAGCTGGTTGGGTTGGAAGTAGGTTCCAGGATATCATAGAGTAGTCCGAACAAGAATTTGTGAAGAAAAACCGCCCATAATTTATTTCTTTTGTTTCGTAAAAAGCGAAGTCTTCTGTTATACTTGGGAGGGGAAGTACAATTATCCAATTTTGTTTTTAAATTACTTTTTCACTAAATAAAAAAATTATCTTTATTTGGACCTTTATTATTGTTTCTATTAAGTGGAGAAGATGATATCCGCCAAGTGGTTGCCGCCAGTGTTGATACACATTTGTGCCCCTTTTATCGAATTTTCCATGATTTTCCGCAAGATTTCCGGTGATAACTGTTCGCATTCCTGTCGAATATTCTCCTTAAGGGCGCGATTGTCTGAGGCTTGTCGGCACAAACCCGCGACTTCAAATAGCCCCAAAGAAATAAGTCTTGGATGGCTAAATCGGGCGATCTTGCTGTCCATAGCAAATCGCCAAAACGGGAGATTACGCGACCAGGAAACGCTTCCTTTACAATATCCATTGTGACTCCTGCTGTGTGTGCGGTTGCACAGTCTTGTTGAAACCACATATTCACCAAGCCCCGCTCATCCAATTCCGACAGTAAGAAGTCGTTTATCATGGTCATGTAGCGTTCGCCAGTAACAGTGACCGTATTGCCGATGGCATCCTCAAAATAATACGGCCCAATCACTCGTCAGTGATTGCCACACAGTGGCTTTGAGTGGATGTAATGGCTCTTCGTGCATCACATGTGGATATTCAGTGCCCCAAAAACGAAGATTTTACTTATTGACGTAACCGCTTAAGTGGAAATGCGCCTCGTCTATCATGATGATTATCGACACAAAATCGTCCTCTTCGTTGTTGCGATTGAGGATGGCTTTACAGTAATTTACACGCGACTGACGGTCAGGAGGCATTAACTGATGCACTGTTTGCACTTTGTACGAGAACATGTGTTAGTCTTTCACTTTCAATTCGCCGTAGGGTCCGTCTGGTGATGCCCAATTGCATTGCCCGTCGTCTGGCTGATGTTTCTTCGTTCTCAGCAACATCGGCAGCCACAGCCGCGATATTCTCGGCCGAATGACCAGTCCGGTGGCGGCCACGCCCTGCATAGTCTCCTGTGATTCCACTCTGCTCGAGTCGAGTAGCTATGCGGCGGAATGTTTGCCCAATTGGCGCGACACGATTAGGAAACCGACGTCGAAATTCGCGCTGCGCTAACACCACCGACCGATTATTGGTCAAAAACATCGACACAATTATTCCACGCTTTTGCGGAGTATTGCGCTCCATTGCTTGTCTGTTTGTATACTGCAGCTGTCTAGTTCACAAATGTCAAATATGATTGACGTGCGACGCCATTTGCAAAAATTATACCATCTTCCGATAGGGTGATTAATTTTGCGGCACATGATGTTTTAAGGATGTCATCGACGGAATAACTTAATCAATGAATTGGTCAACCGCTTTAATAGTAAAGACGTAGGATTCGATAGGGTAAACCATGAAAATGTAACAACACATAGGGAGGGAGTGTTATTTTTATTGCAACATAGTCAAGTTTAGCTATAAAAAAAAAAGAAAAAAAAACCGATGAGAGAAGATTTGGCTAGTAGGACGCATCGGCATGGAGAATCAACTTTAGGGAAAGAATCATCGTCGTCTCGGTAAACATTATAAGAAGTTCCTGGCTCTTTAAGTTGGGGATCAAATATGCCTATGATTTCTACAATCTTACGCACTTTCAATCTTAGATCGACCAACAGCAAGTGATGACAAAGCACATTCGCAAGTGATTTTTTAGGCCACTACTTCGAGAACTTTGGGCGCTATGTCACCACTAAAGCGATCAATTGTGATTTGTCATCATAAGAGTTGGTTCCAAAAGTCCCGAGACTAACATATAAAACCACAATCTTACTGGCGAGCATTTTTTTGGGGTTTTCGAACAGGTAATACGTTAGGATCCATGTTTCGTCCCATGTCACATACAGCATGAAATTATTTTTATTTCGCTTACACAGCTCCAAAAAGCGCTCGAATGATCAACACGTTGTTGTTTTTGGTCCAAACGCGGCACCCACTTCGAGCAGAGCTTTCGTATACTCAAATACTCGCGCAAAATATGATATACACCGTCTATTGATATCTTTACAATGTCAGCTATCTCACGCACTTTGGTTTTACGGTTGCTCAAAACGATTGTGTGGATAAGTTTATATTTCTCGGCGTAATAGCCTCATTTGGGTGCCCAGAGCGTTTAGCATCATTTGTGTCTGTACGACATTTGAATACAGTAAACCACCTTATGATGACAAATCACAATTGTTGCTTTTCTTCAAGCCACTCTTGACTTTTAATGGTATTTTTTTCTCATGAAATAACAGCGTTTGTACGAAACTCTTTTTTCCAATGGTTTTAAAATTATTCAAAGGCGCGTCATTAAAACTTCAATATCCCGATGACTAATGGTCAAAATGACATCAAATTTTGACTCGTATCATTTGAAGGTTGGTATAACTAAAAAATTGATATGGATATGACACATCTATGTATCAGTCTTGGGAAGTTTAGAGCCACCTGTTACACCAAAAACTCAACATTAAGCCGACAAGCAGTAATCGAGTCGCGTCAAAACCCCATATCACCAGAAATAACCACTGATAATTGCCCGGGAATGTTGACCATTGACTATAAACACGAAACCAGTCATCCTTTTTGAAAAAATATCGACCGCTGATGTCACCAGCGTGAAGGCCACACCAAACAGTTTCTCATGGATCTATTAGGTTGTAACATATGTAAGTATTGCGCGTTTTTTCGGGGGTTATTTTACAATTGCGAATCTACGTGTTGGCGTTGATATGCAAAATTTAGAAATGGCGAGTTTGCCCTAAAGGATGAACCTCGTTCGGGTAGGCCAGAAGAGCTAGACGACGAGCTCCTGACGTCCAAAGAAGTTCTACTGTTAAGGTAAGGGAACTCGACGTAAGCCATATTACTATCCATCGATACCTAACAAATATGGGATATGTCATAAAGTTGGGAGAATGTGTACTACACCACCTATCGCAAAATAATCTTCAACAAAAAGTGGAAACTTGCACTGCGCTGCTGTCGCGTCAGGAGCAATAGCCGTTTTTGAACCTGATCGTTACCGGAGACGAAAAATGGGTTCTTTACAATAACCACCAATGGTTTAGTCCAAAAGATAGACCCACAGATGGACTTTTGCTGCTCAAGGTGTTACTGTCTGTATGGTGGAATTCTGAGTGAATAATCTGTTGCAAATTGTGAATGTGAATTTTGAGCTTTTGCCCCATAACCAGACTATCACCGCAGAAGTCTACTGTCAACAGTTGTGCAGATTATAGTCAGCACTAGAGACGAAATGGCAAGATCTGGTTAATCGAATTAATTTCCATCATGAAAACGCTCGTACTCATACAGCTAGGACCACCTGCATACAGTTACAGGAGTTCAGTTGGGAAGAATTTTTACATCAGCCTTACTCTCCAGATTCAGCACCTTCCGATTTCCACTTGTTCCGAAATCTGCAAGACTTCCTCAATGGAAAACATTTTATATCTCGGGATGATGACCAAGAGGCTCTTTTATAATGATAATGATGTAAATCACACTGACGACGGACTAACATTAAACAGACAATATGTTACAATTACGAGGGCTGTATGATAAGTACCTGTGTTAGGCAAGAAAACGCATTAAAAAAAAAATTGTTTTATTTATTTCTCAATATAGTCTCCTTTCAGCTCAACACATTTAGTCCAGCGATATTCTAACTTTTTCAAGCCATTCAAAAAATATGATTTGTCGAACTCCGCAAAATAGGCCTCTGTTTCGGTGATGATTTCTCCTCGTTTGACGAGAATCGCTTTCCGCGAAGCCATTTTTTCATGTTTGGAAACAAAATGAAATCACATGGGGCCAAATCTAAAGAATAGTGTGGGTGAGGCTGCAAATCGTAGCGTAATTTGACCAGTTCCGAAGTTGTCATGCGATTTCGTTTTTACTCCACTGTTAACAAACGCGGCACCCTACGTGCCCTACACCCTCATGCCCAATTTTTCGTGTAGGATATTTTGTATGAGGTGTGTACAATGTGGTGTACAGTCACCTCAAGCGGACGGCGTTCTTCATCAAAAACGGATGTTCGGCCACGCTTGAATCCATTAAACCAATATCTATCTGGTGGTAGTCATCGAAGGTGCATGGTCCTTATAAACAGCATGCAACTTCACTTTGATTTCCTCACACGCCTTCCCATACAAAAAAAGAAATCGAATCACTGATCGATATTGCTCTTTATCCATTATGGCAAATAAACACGAACTTGATTATTTTCAACAGCTGTCAAAACAAAATACTCGATACATCTGTCATACACATCTTGCACAGTGGTGGCATCAGTCGGTAAACACGGGTACTTATCATACAGCCCTGGTATTTTGGAAATTTTTCGGGTTCCGTAAGTCCATTGAGCCAAAAATGAGTTTCATTACTACATACGATTTTGAAATCATAAAATAAGAGTCAACTTTAAGCTGCTGAAGACCCCAATCCGCAAGCTCTTATTGCAGTCCATGGACTCGCGGCTTTTGCAGAAGGCGGCTAGATCTTATACCCTTTTCGCAAAGTGTTTACTGTTGCAATCGAAGTCGTATTAACAATTCCGGATCTTCCGCCACAGTCACTCACAGTCTCTTTACGTACATTTCATTGGGTTTGCGTCATTTAGAGGAATCTATCCACAACAAAACGAATAGCGAGCTCAGTTGAGGACCAACAAAATTTCATAGAGTCTCCTTGGTCGGTCTTGAATACCGCATTTGTCCAGTCCTAGAATAAAAAGAAGTAATCTATCTCCTCCAACAATTGCTCTGTACTTTTCCAGGAAATAAGAAATCCTTATAAACCGTCAGCTCCATATATATGTATAGTATATCGAGACAAGAAAACTTCACAAGATCCACTGGTGATTGGATGATATGTTTCTCCGAAAACGGGAATAGTTAGTTAGTTGCACTTGACATTTCAAAGTAATTAGACGGAGTTTGGCACCAGGCTCTTTTGCCGAAAACGCATACATTTGAGAGGAATTTCTTGCTCATTGGACGGTTTCAATTCTGGCATCGTGCTTTATTGTGTCTCCGAACACCCAGCTATTGGCCACGAGTGGCACTTGTATTCTCGAAACCGAAAGACTTCATTCTCCATTTGTGTCAATGATAACCCACCTAGGAATGACTACACATATTCGATATTGCCAAAAATACTGCGAAATACTTTTCTCCTCTGATCTTCTCTGTATATACGAGTACAATGATTACATCTGGTCAGGTGCCCCCAAAACCTCTGCACTTGCTAGATAGAATTCAAAACGATAAGACTCATAAGTGTCGCCAATATTGCCACGGTTAATTTACACTCTTCAACCGGTGTTATATCGTTGTGTTACCTTGTTCTAGCGCTATTTTCGCCCCCAGTGCTCCTGCGAAATTACCAATATCATTTTGCCACTTCAAACCTTCAACGGTAACACATGCATCGCTATTTATCAATAAATCGGTATCTCTCTTTCTGTCCTCCCTAATTTTCCCTTACCCGCGCTGTGTACAAACATTAAAAGGTTACACTTGAAAGCACGCCAATTAATTATGTATGTACGAGGGGCGTTCAATATATTCTCGGTATCGATATGAAGGAAAATGCGAATTCAATTTAAATTGTTTTTATTTTTCAATATAATCTCCCCTAACATCAATGCATTTGTTACATCTTGAGATAAGCTGTTTTAAACCCTCAAAAAAATAAATTTCCTCTTTCTCTGCAAAATACCTATTTATTGACGACTTGAGTTCTGCATCATCCGAAAATCTTTTTCCACGAAGACATTTTTTCAAATCCGGAAACAGGAAATAATCACTAGGGGCAAGGTCTGGACTATAGGGTGGGTGTTGGATTTCTTCGAAACCACAATCTCGCGCAGCAGCCTTGGAAACTCGCGCCGTGTGAACAGGAGCGTTGTCATGAAGAAGCACACACCCGCTGCGAGTTTACCCCGTCTTTTCTTTTTAATTTCCTCCCGCAAATTATGCAAAGTGGAAGCGTAGGATGTGGCGTTGATGGTTTCACCTTTTTTTTTGTACTCAATGAGCAAGATTCCCTTTGAGTCCCAAAAAACTGTGGCCATGAGCTTCCCGGCAGACGGAGTGACTTTGAACTTCTTCGGGGGGTCTGTTCCTTTTTTATGCCACTGCATGGACTCTTGTTTGCTTTCAGGGTCATAGTGGTGGACCCATGTTTCGTCCCCAGTAACAATTCGATCCATAACACCGTCCGCGTTCTCACTACACATCTCCAAAAGCTCTCTACAGCATGCGATTCTCACTATTTTCTGAGGCGCTGTGAGCATTCGTGGCACCCACCTTGCACTGACCTTTGAAAGGTTAAGATGGTCATGAAGAATGGTGTGAATGATACCAATTGAAAGCTTGGTGATCTCTGCCATCATTTTCACCTTTATTCGGGCATCCTCAAGAACAAGTTTTTCGACTTCTTTGATGCTTTCTCCCGTACAAGCAGTAGCCGGGGCGCCGGAGCGGGGGTCGTCTTCAATGCTCTCTCTGCCTCTCTTGAACTCACTTGACCACTTTTGCACAGTTGATAATGAAGGTGCGGAACCCTGGTAAACAGCCACCATCTCTTCATGAATAGTTTTTTGACTTTTTCCTTGCTTAGTGAGAAATTTAATTACAGCGCGATGCTCAATTTTCACCATCATCGTCTCAGTTGCCATTATGATTCTCTTTAACTAGAGATAAAACGCGAATTAATAATCACATTTATATGAAATTTTACATGAATGCACTAAAATAATAGTATTACTTGACAAATAAGTCAATTTATATATACAACCACAGCTTCACCCCGATACCGAGAATATGTTGAACGCCCCTCGTATGTAGTATACGAGTATATAAAAAAAATAGTATTTTTCTGTTTGCAGTACATAGTAAGTAGTAAGGACTGATTTGGTTAGTACTGCTGTTGTGGGCACTTTATGATTAGAGTGATTGCACATCTTTCTTCAGAAGATTGCGAAATCTCTTAAAAAGAAATAGTGTCATAATACGAAGGTTGGTCAATAAGTCCCTGAAAATTGAAACAAGAAACACTGTCTTCAGCAAGAAATCCTTTTATTTTTCAACATAATCTCCTTTTAGCTTGATACGCTAACGTTTCTCCAGTTTGTTGTGCCCTCTAAATATGTAATACGATTTCTCGAGGCCCTCGAAATAGGCGTTTATTTCATCGATGACCTAATATCTTACCGCCGAGTCATATCTCCATATTTGGAAACAGGAAATAGTCGTAGGGGCTAAATCTGAAGAATGTGCTGGATGAGGGAACAATTCGTAATCTTGCGGATAGTTTTTTCATATCCAAATATTTTTGCAAAACTGAAATCACTTATCCATGTGATAAGCCTGTAGCCTCTTCAAGTTCTCGCACCTTCACTCGCCAATCGTCCAATATCATACCGTAGATTTTATCGACCATGTCTGGTGTGGTGTGACATCAATTGGACGACCAGAATCTTAGGCGTCACTTGTGCTGGTACGATCGCACCGAAATTAAGTAAACCAGTGGTGGATGGTTCCAATTAAGAGTCTCCATAATACTTTTCAAGCAAAAAATAGTGTTTAATGAACAAACGAAATTCATGTTTTTCCATTTTTACGAAAATTCTCGAAGGCGTCTGTTTCAAATGGCTGTCACAACAAAATTTGGGTGTGTTCTTTTGAAAGATGCTTCTTGACGAGCAAAATATTGAATTTAACGGGGCACCGCCATCTGTTTTAATTTCCAGGTACTTACTAACCCTCGTACTGAGTAACAGCCAAATTTCTAATCCAACTATTGAATCCTGGCACTTATGATACGTTTTGGGTGACATATTGGTTCACACCCCCCATTGTGTTGTAAGATGTTATACTTACAGTTACAGCCTTATTCCGCATTTGGGGGGAATTTTATTACTTTCTATAAGCGGTCAGTGTACATGTATAAGGGCCGTTGTATGGAAAAAATCAATTTTATTTTTCAACATAATGTCCTTTTAACTGGGTACTGTTAGCTTCCCAGTAATACGATTTGTTAAATTCTGCTAAATTAGCGTCTGTTGTGGCGGTAATTTCTACATTTGATGCGAATCTCTTGTCTATGCAGCATTTCTTCTTGTTTGGAAACACAAAACAGCTGCAAGAGTCTTTTTCTGGAAAATATTTAATATAATTTATTCAATTTCACTATTGAGATTGTTATATAAGCCGGAACATTTTCTTAATGAAATATCTTTTCTTATTTGCCAAACTAGGATATTTTTTCGTTATTTTCTCATTGACTCTATCCAATAACTCCTCTGCATGAATGCGTCAATAATTGTATTTCCCTTTCGTAAATAGTCAATAATGGATCCAAATTTCTCATTATCATTATGAAACGTCGTAGAAACTTTTTCGGATTGGGTTTGGGCATGTCCAGACACTGCTTTGAAAAGGCAATCCGCGGGTACGTTTTCATTTCTCATATCTAAATAATTATTTAGAATATTGATGCATGCAACCTGAACAAACTCAGGCACTTTAATTCTCCCATCATCCATCACCATACCATGAACTGGACGTTCATGACGCGCAGCGTCCTTCGTGCTCATTGTATCATTGCATCGAAACCATTTGTAAATCTTTTCAAATTATGGGGCTGAATACCACTAAGGTATTTGCTTTGCTAAATTAAATTTATTTTCTACAAAAATACGAGAAGTTGTCTGCTTCCAATGTCTGTCAAACACAAACAAAATGGCATGTCTGCCTATTATTATGTATGCCATTATTTAAAGAATGTAGCCGCATGAAACGAACATTTTAGGCTGCTACCGCCACCTGTCGTGATTGTATCGTATTATTGAACGCTCCACCTTTCTGTAGAGTCATTGCGCATTTTTGCCTAAACGGTTCAGTTTATCACATTTCAACTCAGATTGTTCTTCATTACGGAGATAGAGCACCAGTCGCATAAAAAAAAAAAGACAAACATCATCGTCTACTAATGTACTTTAGGTTATGCTCATCCGATTTTTACTTTACTTCATTGGTTCATATGTAGTTGAAATTACTTAACATTCATTCTCATCACCCCCATAACCCAGCGATCCAACGGAGCGTTGTGAGCGGAAAAGTGAAATGACCTATTATTCTCATGAGCTTATGGCTAATTGTGGCTCTGACTAATACTTAATAACAAATAAGTATGTGATCATTCTAACCACTTCTGGTTTTGGGTTTGTTTGTTTTAATGAATTCGTCAAAGACATATGTAGTTCGTTACAATAAGTGCACTGTAATCATAGTCTAGAGAGGTTTAACATTGTTAAACGCCTGCAGCCTGTCGATTTATGTTGTCTGAAATCAACAATAAATATGTTTTATCTCTCACTTACTTTAATTTAGGTGGCGCTATAGTTTGTGGTGGACCTGGCCCTCAACAAATAGTCGCCTGTAATTGCGCAGCCAAGTTAGCTGAACCCCTTTCCACTTGAGCGCGCTATAGAAGACGATGTCTAGCTTTACCGCATTATCTCTTCGTAATGGATTCGAAGATATTCCGTGCCGGGGCGGTAATGTTTATTCGTTCAACAATATCCTAGCCTAGCCTCTTTGACCAGGTCAGGTCACATGGGCTCTAAGGCCTATACTGTTCGCTTTTATATCTTCTATAACTTCCATTTATGCAGACGGAACAGCAAATCACTCTAAGAACTTCTCTCTGCCAGCAAACAAGGTCATTATTTCTCAGTTGCCCATTTAGGAGTGTCATTATATTTGGAAGGGATCCCAAGACTTGACATGCCTCTAAATAGCTAGTCTCTTCAAATATCGATTTGAAGATCCTGTTTTTTTTTTCTAAGATCTGCCCAACGATAAGTATATGGTTGATGGTGACTTACCAGATCTGTTTCCTCTATAGCAGGCGCAATTTATGGTCTCCCTTCTTAAGGATCGGACAAACGATTCTGAGATTTCGTTTTCCAGGCATGTTTTCATTTCATTCGACCGTTGGTGTATGTCATCTTAATTTCCGTTGCTTTAAATAATTCGCATGCCGTCTGCTGTAATTAGTCGGTCTTTTCAATATCATTTCAATAAATGCACCTCTCCATGACCTTGATCGAGCAGTTCGTTGCCTATTTTTTCTTTCTGGTAAACAGAGGATAGTTTTGCCCCTCTGCTCGTAGAATTAGTGAGCAGATCTCATTCTGATACAGGGGTTTCACTATGGTGTTCAGGTGAAACCCAGCAGATAAGATGAGGCCTCTCTAATGCTTCGCTGACTGCGTCGTCACTGGTCTCCTTCATCTGATGTTGGCAGAAAGAACTTGCGAATAATTATGGCACTGTGCGACGGTTCGTTATCATGGTGCAAAATCCACGAGTTTTCTGCCCACAATTCTGGTCTCTTTCGGCGAATTGCTTCACGCAAACGTCTTATAATGCCCAAATAATACTCTTTGTTTACTGTCTGGCCTTCTGGCAAAAATTCATGATGCACTACACCGTTGTAATCCATGTAAACCGTGAGCATTGCCTTCTTTTTTGACTGGAAACTACGTTGGTTTTTTGGTCTCGGCTCATTTGGTGAACGTCATTCACTTGCCTGATGTCTGGATTACGTGTCGTACTCATAAACCCACGTCTCGTCTCCGTTAATGATGCTTTTGATGAATTTGGGGTCGGATTCAGCCCCGCAAATCTCGGTCTCTTTTTGGCATGAAATTGAGGTCTTTTGGCACCAACTTTGCCGCTACACGACAGAAACCCAAATCATTAACCAAAATGTTTTGGACAGATCCATAGGCAATGTTCAAGTCCTCCGCTATCTCTCTGATGGTTAATTTGCGGTTATTGACCAACATTTCTTTTACTCCATCAATGTTTTCGTCGGTTTTCGATGTCGTGGTCATGGTTCTTCATCTTCGAGTGAATCGGAACAATGGGAGCGCCACACGGTGGTTATTCCGAAAACTTTTTGATTAAGGTGGTATGTGTATGCATTGAAAGTCCAATACGCTAGGAACTTGAGTTGTTTTGCACACCTTCTCTACATGTCCTACCCCTTTTTTCTCGATCGTTATTGAAATCGTCTGCACCGTACATCAATTACTAAATAAGACTTGTCGTTTAAGATTATTACTCCTATTCCACCCTCATCGACTTATTGACTTTACAATATTTTTACACAGGCAAAGATGGATGAACTTCAACTATTCCGTGGGGATACTGTCCTGCTAAAGGGCAAACGTCGTAAGGAGACTGTATGCATTGTTCTGTCTGATGATAGCTGTCCTAATGAGAAAATTCGCATGAATCGTGTTGTTAGAAATAATTTGTGTGTTCATTTATCTGATGTTGTATCGATTCAATCGTGTCCCGATGTCAAGTATGGCAAGCGTGTGAGGATTTTACCTTTCGACGATACAACCGAAGGTGTAACTGGGTAAGATTGACTTCATTAAAACCGCATAAATGTCTTATTTCAAAGTTTCTTTCGATTGCAGAAACTTATTTGAAGTGTACTTGAAGCCTTATTTTTTGGAAGCCTATAGACCTATTCACATGGGCGATAATTTTATTGTCCGCACTGCTATGCGCCCGATTGAGTTTAAAGTTGTTTTAACTGATCCTGAACCATATTGTATTGTTGCACCAGAGACTGTCATCTTCTCTGATGGTGATCCAATTAAGCGAGAGGTAAGTTAAGCGTTACACACTCAAGTAGCTTGTTATACTGATGTTTATGATTTTAGGAGGAAGAGGAATCTCTTAATGCCGTGGGTTATGACGATATTGGTGGATGTCGCAAGCAACTTGCTCAAATTAAAGAAATGGTGGAGCTGCCACTTCGCCATCCATCGTTGTTTAAAGCAATTGGTGTAAAGCCGCCACGTGGTATTCTTATGTACGGTCCACCTGGTACGGGTAAAACATTGATAGCTCGCGCTGTCGCCAATGAAACAGGAGCATTTTTCTTCCTTATCAATGGGCCTGAGATCATGTCAAAATTGGCTGGTGAATCAGAGTCTAATTTACGTAAGGCATTCGAAGAAGCTGAGAAGAATTCACCTGCGATAATCTTCATTGATGAAATCGATGCAATTGCCCCGAAACGTGACAAAACTCATGGTGAAGTCGAACGTCGTATTGTTTCGCAACTCTTAACTCTGATGGATGGTATGAAGAAGAGCTCTCATCTGATTGTAATGGCTGCCACAAATCGGCCAAATTCCATTGATCCTGCTTTACGTCGCTTCGGTCGTTTCGATCGTGAAATCGATATTGGTATTCCCGATGCTACAGGCCGTTTGGAGGTGTTGCGAATTCACACTAAGAATATGCGTTTGGCTGATGATGTTGATCTTGAACAAATTGCAGCTGAGACTCACGGTCATGTTGGTGCTGATCTGGCTTCATTGTGTTCGGAAGCTGCCTTGCAACAAATTCGTGAAAAGATGGATCTTATTGATTTGGAAGATGATAAAATCGATGCCGAAGTGCTGGCCTCTTTGGCCGTAACTATGGATAATTTCCGTTATGCAATGACGAAGTCCAGCCCATCGGCACTACGAGAAACTGTAGTCGAGGTTCCCAATACTACTTGGACCGACATTGGTGGTTTGGAGAATGTTAAGAAGGAATTACAAGAACTTGTTCAATATCCAGTAGAACATCCCGATAAATTCCTTAAATTTGGCATGCAACCAAGTCGTGGTGTATTGTTTTATGGTCCACCTGGTTGTGGTAAAACTTTGCTGGCAAAGGCAATTGCCAATGAATGCCAGGCTAACTTTATTTCTGTGAAAGGGCCAGAATTATTAACCATGTGGTTTGGTGAGTCAGAAGCAAACGTACGTGATATCTTCGATAAAGCACGTTCAGCTGCTCCATGTGTTCTGTTCTTTGATGAATTGGATTCCATTGCTAAGGCTCGTGGTGGAAATGTTGGTGATGCCGGTGGTGCCGCTGATCGTGTTATCAATCAAATTCTTACCGAAATGGATGGTATGGGCGCCAAGAAGAACGTTTTCATTATCGGTGCCACAAACAGGCCGGACATCATCGATCCAGCAATTTTGCGTCCGGGACGTTTGGACCAACTTATTTATATTCCACTACCGGACGATAAGTCTCGTGAGGCGATCCTTAAGGCAAATCTAAGGAAATCACCTTTGGCCAAAGAGGTTGATCTCAATTATATTGCTAAAGTAACACAGGGTTTCTCTGGCGCTGATTTGACAGAGATTTGCCAACGTGCATGCAAATTGGCCATTCGACAAGCAATTGAAGCTGAAATTCGACGGGAAAAAGACAGAGCTGAGAACCAAAGCTCAGCTATGGATGTATGAACAAATATTTCCAAAAAAATCTCAAACTTTTAATGATTTTCAATTTTATTTCGTGCAGATGGATGAAGACGATCCTGTTCCAGAAATTACTCGTGGCCACTTTGAGGAGGCAATGAAATTTGCCCGCAGGTCAGTTTCTGACAACGACATAAGGAAGTACGAAATGTTTGCACAGACATTGCAACAATCTCGTGGCTTTGGATCAAACTTTAGGTAAAACTTAATTACTTCTTTAAATTACAACGTGCCTTCAACGTTTTGTATATTTTGTTTTGACAGATTCCCATCAAGCTCAGGACCATCGTCTCAAGGAACAGGGCCAAATGCTCCCGTGAACCCGCCAGGTGACAACGGCGACGATGACCTCTATAGTTAGATCTTTTTCATAGTTTATATATTTTTTAATGAGCAACAAGTAAAAGTAATCCCCCATTGAATAAAAAACAAAACAAATAAATAAAAGAAACATTAAAGAAAATTTGTATGTGGTAAGACGGTCATTAAAAACATTAAAAACAATATTTGTTTTAAAAAGCGGATCATTCTTGAAATAAAGTAAAACGAAAACAAACAATATTAACATCAACATTATAGGAAAACTAAAATAACAAAAACAACAAAACATTTTTACGTAACATAATCATCTAAGCTGACTCAAAACAGTTGATTATCTGCCCCCCCTCCCCTATATGCGAATGAAATCCATTATTTAAAGAAAAAGAAATATATATAATATTACGAAAACAAGATGAAAGAAATCATTTGGTAAAATAAATTATTTCATTTGAAACATCATTGATTTGAAGATGTTTTAACCTGCAGGGGGTTGGTCTTTAAATTTTTAATTCTCTTTGATGGATAATGTATTTTTTGTTCCACATTGGGTCATATCACATGAAATGTCACATTTTATAGTAAAACATTTAAAAGCGTTAGTTTTAAGTAAATTTTTATTCAATCAAAATACGATCCGTTCGCATCTATGACATTCGTCCAACGTTATACAAGGTCAAATATTCCTTTTTCGTAGAAGTGCTGAATTTTTGAGGCAATGAAATCTTCAAAGGCTTTTATGACCTCTGCTCGGTTCCGGAAGACCTTCTGCCGGCGAAATCAATCCAGATTGCGGAAAAGACGGTAATCCGTTGGGTAAATGTCAGGAGAGTACGGTGGATGCGGAAGAATTTCAAATTCCATCTGGAAAAGTTTTTGCACAGCTACTTGTGAGGTATGGGGTCTAGCATTGTCATTCAAATGGATCGGACCGTGCCTGCTGATAGACGCAGTTTGCTTTTCAGCCAATTTGGCATGCAATATGTCGATTTCCTCACAATATTTGATAGCACTTATCGTTTCTCCTGGTTGAAGAAATGAAAAGTGGATTGTTCCTTTCGATGTCCACCAAATTGGCTGCTTTTCCAAATTCAAACTAAATGTGCATTGTGACTGCACTTCGCATCTGTCATGCAAGCATTTTTTTAAACGTAAAACGTGTAACAAATTGGTTGGAGTTCAAGTAATTAATCATTTGCTAAATAATTGTTGTGCTTGTGGTAACCGAATATTCAAAAAATATATTTTAAAGCTAAAATTCAGCTAGAGCTGAATTCCTTTTCAAACTGCAGCCTCGGTGTAATTAAGTGTAAAATCTCGGTTTTTGCCCATTGATTTCTGCATATAAATAATTATAATAATATAATTGAATGCCATTATTTATTTAAAAGGAAACATACTTCTTGGAATTCGCCATTATACTTCAGATTGCATAAACTAAACAAACAACTGTCATTTGCAGCGTGCTAGCTCATGATGCGCTGGTTGTTTTTCCTTGCGCAGTATATAGGAGCTTTTCGAAAACGTCATCAGTATCAAAGCTGCATTTGCAGTTTGTTCGTAAACGCAAGTTGCAAAAGTCATTTGTTCGAGAACATCTTCAGAGTCAAACTGCATTAGCATGGTGATCGATAACGCAGTTTACTTTTGTCATATTTTCGAAAACGTCATTTGCGTGTCACTTGCACTGCAGAAAAGCAGCCAGAAATCTGCGCTGCGCAATGTCAGATGGGTAACCCAAATTTGCCGGGCAGTAAGGAAGAATTTGGTTTCTATAAAAAAAAAATTAACAGCGACGAATAGCTCATACGAGTTTTCTTCGTTCGAAGAGGAGCATCCAATTGGGAATATTTCGAAAAATTCGACGCAGTATACGGGACAAAGCATACGGGACCCCATTCAAATCTGAGAGATTCCATGTTGGTCTGCAGGCACAGGGCGCAAAGAGAAGGAAAATGAAGTGCTGTAAATTATATTTATTATTATTATTAGTACTGTAACTAAGATTTCCCAACACAATTTTCCCAATAAATATTCTTAAGGACTCCACCTGCTTTGTTCGAAAACGTCAATTGCAAAAAAAGAAAGCATGCTGGCGACACAAATCAATGGTAGCAAAAAACCTTTGCAGTTGGACGTTTGCAACCCTTATATGCTGCAATGACGATCAAATTGACAATCAAAATGACGTTTTCGAAAAGGGCCATACATTCACAATGAATTTCGGAACGCACTTCGTTCTGTCACCAGTTTGGGTTTGCATTACGGAATGGTTGCTGATGCAAAAAGCAGGCTGTACTGCATTTTGGAAATCAGCCATTTTCTCTTTAACGTTTTTTTAACGTTAGCCCGATCGGCTTGGAGGTGTGTTTTGGTTTTACATCTGCATCCAACCATTGTCCAGATCTTTTACGATTATCATACAGAATCCACTTTTCATCACAGGTGACTATCCGGTGCAAAAAACGGTTCAGTTTGGTTTCTTAATGTAAGCGATGCGCAGATTTCCAGGAGCCGTAATTTTTGGGATTCGTTTAGTTCATGGGGCTCCCACTTATTGAGTTTCTTTACCTTTCTTATGAGAGAAAGGTGTCGACTTACTGTCATTGGGGGTACTCCCATGCTTTGTGAAATCTCCGCACCGAATTCATTGGCTCCGCAGCCACCGTTGCTCTTTAAAAAAAACGTCAACTAACGTTTCCGACTACCCACGTGGTTCATTTTCGAGGCTGAAATCTTTCGAGCGGAACTCTCCAAACCAACGTCGTATAGTGCGTTCGTTTACCGCTACGTCCTCAAATGCGTTCATTGCCAATGACGCATTAGGTCTGTTCGCGTACTTTTTGTAAATATACAAAAACTGTCAAATCCGGAGGAGTGGGAGTAAAATTCTCTCTCAGAGAGAAAATTTGTTAAAAAGTAAGCGAACGGATTTGGGACTGCCTTGTACAGGCAAATGTCAACTGTCTTTATTTTGATTTTTTTCAAAAAAATTAAAAAAACAAGTTTTAATGAATTTAGCAGTTCTTTATTCAAAATCTTATACTTCAGTGCGAAGACTGCATCAGATCTTCCGATAATAATTTATCTTTTTATTGTCCACCTATATGCCATATGCCAGAAGGTGTATGGGGAGCACTTTCATTTCATTTGCTTGCTTTTCAACAATGTTTCCATTTCAAAATAAAAACAAACCCAACGACAGTTTCAAATAAAAAAAAAAAAGCTGTTTTTACAAAATTGCCTGAACAAATTTCCTGGACTAAAATGACAAAAGGAGGGAAATGAGTTGCTCTCTAATTTCACTCGCTTCTGCGAAACACTACGAAAAATATGGATACGCGAACGGATTTTGGACTGTTTTTCGTAGATTTTCGTAGTTTTGGACAGTACGCGAATAGACTTTTATGTCCCATTTTAAATTCGTAAAGGAAGGGGGTTCGAATTTGAACTGCCGACAGCATGGTAAATAGTTCCTAGAAAAAAAAAAACGGTACTTGTAACGAACCCTAAAATTCTCACACGTCAAGCACACGTACTACTTTATTTTATAAAAAAAGAAAATTTAAAGTTCACTGACTGAACGAAAATCTGACATTTCATGTGGTACAATCCAACATTTGTTGTACAAGCAAAATATCTCACACAAGGGATTTTATGTACCCTTAAGATGTTTTCACATAGCATGGGCAATGGGAAGTTAGAAAGAGAAAAGAAATACCGATGTGCGTTGGTTTTAAATGTTTGCAAGTCAGTGACTAGGAAATAAAGAGCTCGTCAAGGCATTCCATAAGCGAGTTGTACGGTTTACGAAATAATCACTATACGAGTATTTCAGAGTACGTCAGAAGGTGGGCGTGAGGATGTACTGATAAGCATGCTACTGGCATTTTCGGTGGAGCACTGATGGTGTGAATATCGATACAAAAAGGTGAGACAGGAGATGTTATGCCGGTGTTCGAGGGTATCGTATTAACATTACCTATGAGTCTTATCGCACGGAATTGAATTTAATGTGCTTAACAAACACTGTCGTTCTCGTTCTCTAGCCGAAAAACAGGGACGTGAATCCGGGAACGAATATGAGAAGCAGAAAGTACTGTCGTCAGCAAAGGAGTATATCGGATTAGAAGTAGCAGACAAGAGATCGTTGATGATAATTAAAATGAGTGTCGGAGACAGAACGGAGCGCTGGGACATACCAGCATATTAGACTTGAAACAATCCAAGACGACTTGAATTGAACGTTCAGAAAGGTACTTTCTAATCCGTTGAAAAAGAGAGTCGTCGATCTCAAAAGTACGCATTCATTTTCGACAAAAGAGCCCGATGCCATTCTGTCAAATGCCTTACAAATATCAAATGCAACTATCTTACTTTCGCCAAATTGATGTAGACTTTGGTTCCACTTTTCCGTAAGACTACGAAAACCGTACTACCGGTCTTTGAAAAGCTTTCGTGTTTCGAGATATTTCATGAGCTGGTGGTTTATCAGCGTTTCCATGACATTGGAAAGAAGAGACAATGGGTCTGTAGGAACAGAAAGAAGATTCGCCTTTTTAAGGACGGACTAGGCAAATGCTGTTTTCCATTTGCTCGGAATGAGTCCTAAATAGTAGGATTAATGAAAAAGCTTACGCAATGGTTTTGCCACGTTTTGCCGTTAGAAGAAGGGGAGATATACCATCTGGACTAGCGGATTTGTGTATGTTAAGATCTTTAAGTACTCTTGCTACTACACGAGTGTGAAAGTGGATTCGACCTACTCAAGTGTAGGCGGAGACAAAGCACAAATTGGAAATGTTGATCTAGCCACAGCAAACCGATTGGCCTTGTCAAAGAGCTGACAGCTGGAATGACATTGTAAATGATCGTTGGGATGGAGGATGAGACCGAATTTCTAATGTTTTTAACGAATACAATTTTTTCCACCCTTGGGACATTGTAGCATTTTTTGCCTCAGTTTTTGGTCATATTGAAATTTCACATGCTTGAGAAAGACATTGGAATCATTTCTGGCTCGTTTGAAATTTCTTCCTCTTTCTAGTTGGGTTTGTAAGACCGAAAACACATTTCTCTAACCCTGACAGCCTCTTTAAAGCTCGAGTTGCATTATGCCTTTTCTTTTGGTTTGATGCTCTTCATCCGATATGGGACAAAGCATCTCATTCCAAAGAGAATGGTGTCAGCGATCATATCAGCGGCGGCATCCACGATGTATCGAAGAAACATATCGACCGGTTATAATTCCTAAAGAAGGTGTTAACTCCACTCCAATTGACTTTCTCTTATTCTCATACAGTTCTTTTAGGAATTCTTTCTCTAATTGTGCGGTCAGTATACGAGAAATTAGCTGATATGACACAATGATCCGGCGAGCCTAGACGGGAGAGCACATCAACGGTATACTTATCAGGGTGAGAAGTTAAAAACAAGTCCTGGGTGTTGGCGGTATGACTATCAACATCTGGTATTCGCGTGGGCTCATTTACAAGCTGCGTCAAGTTGTTTTTTCCGCAGCGAAAATCTCAACACACCGTCCTTCGGGTATCGTCTGTCATAATGTCAAAACCACCCAGAATTGTGTATATTAAAATCGCCTGTAATAACGATTTCAGTATAAGGATACAGGGATACAATTCCTTGAATGGAGTCAGTCATCGCATCAAAGTCGGTAAATGTCGAATTTCTGTCCAGTTTGGGGCTTCTGTAAATAAAGCAATAGTGGATAATTTGCTTACGGAGATGGAGTTTTAACCACATGAAATTGAATTCCGGATTGGAGCAGGAACTACATTGTGGTGGAGTTTGGTAAACTATATCACTTTCCGCGGTGAGGAAGGAATATTGGCAATAGTTTGTAGCCAGGTAGCTTCAGATCAGAGTGATCTGAGAAATGTGGCCGGGGATCTACCTGTGATTCACTAAGTCGGTACATTTCAAGGCTCTTAAGTGGTTAGTGAGGGTGACGTCAGCATTTCAACCTTAGTACAATCGCATATCTTTGCTAACGTATTCACTGCGCAGACATATCCTAGCACGTCATTTGTTTTGCGTTTAAAACCATTGTCAAAGCGAAAAGAAGTAATATTCAGCCAAATCTTAGATATGCTCTTTCAAAATTTTTATTGCACATTATTTCAATAGTTCTTACATCTTTCCTCTAACCTTTTCTGCAGCCAAAATTTAAATGCCTTACTAATTTCCACAAGTATGACGACATGTTGACGTTTATGAACACAAGGGTAATACAGTTTTTTTTAACTTAGTTCTGCAGAAAATCTGTATTATTGAACGCAATTAATGCAGTTCTCTGTTAGTACGCCGTTTTCGAAAACACCCAAACACTGTAATCGATGTATAAGAAAGGCGAAGACTTGATACAATGTACAATAGACACTATCCGAGTCAGACCGGTTTAGTTTAGCTGCCAAAACTAACAGGAATTTGATGGATTCATATCGAACAACGGGGGAATAAGTTTCACCATAATCAACCCCGTGACGTTGACTACAACCCTTCGCTACTAAACTGGCATTATATTTGCAAATCTTTCCATCAGGATTAATTTTAGTTGTAAAAACCCACTTGGTATCTTTTTCCTATCTCTATCTTTACATTCGAGTGCCAGATAACATATGGAAAAGCTGCTCTACCAAATTTGTAAAATGAATTATCCGCATAGCTATCAGTAGTGATTGCGATCAACTGCGTCCACACATTCATAATAAGCATCTTAATTTTCGATGCCAGAATCCTCATAAACTTTCAGTCCAACAGAGATTTTTCACAGTATCTTTTTTATTTATAGTTGTTCCTTTGGTTTACTCACAGTATCCCACAATAACACATTTAATGGCCTTAGAATCTAGTTGCTGACATCTTACTTTTGGTATACGAGTATCTACTACATACGAGTATGTACCATCGCTGATGACCCGAAAGTACGAAGATGTTTAAGATTTGGTTTTCACATCACCAAAATTCTTCTGGTGTCTTCAGTTGATCTGATGTTCGACTAACTGTATGATAGGTAAGGTATCCTGCCGTTGATACCGTCTCAGCAAAAAACTTCTTACCCATTCCTAGATTCTGACAACGTGACTTCTAGACAATTGTAAGGTTTATGTGTTCGTCTTTCCGGTTATGGTGCGGCGTGTATGCATTTATAGTTTCATGTTTTATTCCAGATTATCTCAGCACGTTTTGTATTTCCTTATTGCAAAATTGAGTACCGTTATCGGTACGAAATCTTTCAATCTTTTTATTTGTTTGATTTTCTACTAAATTTTTAAATTGAAAAACTTGTCTCTTACGCTTACCTTATTCTCCGATTCAATGATACGATGATACGTATACACACAAAAATGTTCCTCGAATAATCAACAGGAAATAACTGGAACCTCAGAATGGAGATTCTTAAATGGGCCCAGATAATTCGGAGTGCACCAACTCCAATGGTCTACTTGTCTATTTGGATGATGTGAATGGTTGCCTGAACTGTTTCCCTTTGAAACATATTTCACAACAATTCGAAAGTTATATTGTGTTACAGCTGTCAGCCATCTTACGCAGTGTCTTAAAATACATGTGCATACCTATTGAACACTCCTGTCTACTTTGAAGGTATTGTTGTATAAACTAGCAGTCCCCTTCAGCTTGTTATGTTCATTAAAAATTTGACAATCCTCGGAACCAAAAATAATACGATTACTTGCTTTCACCATCTGTGCAACTGACAAAAGTTTGGCATACATAATTGGAATGAATAGAATGTTTTTGATAATGACATCACCACATGAAATGTTTATGGAAATATCCCCACTTGCTTCAGCTTCAGCTTGTTAAAACATACTGACTTTCTCCATAGAAGGCTGAACTAGATTTTTCTTTGAGATTGAAGTTATCTTTAACATCCTGCAGTAGTTTCGTCTTAATTGAATCAGAAGTAATCTTCACGCCATAGCTTTCGATCCCCGTCATCATTGGCTTGTACTGATCCGGAAAGCCTGCAATCCACTCGAGTGACACTATCATCCCAAAGAAATTGAGTTTATGAGCCATTGTGACGATCGTATCCATTTACGTATTTTTTTAAATTTTGAATTTATTTACTAATTTTGCATAATATTACAGAAAAGGGAGTGTAGTTTGTAGGCAACAATGAGTTATAATGTAAAAAAAAATCAACTTCATTTTAAGAAAAACGAAGATCGGTAACGACAGGTGTAAGTTCCTGAAACAATTTCTGTTTTTTGTTTAGCATAATGCTACGCCACACTTTTCACAGACCGTATGAACGGATCCAATATACTGTAAAATGTTTGTGTGGGTACAAATGATAGAACTTATTCTTTTCAATACAAATCCCTTTATTCAGTACAGTTACAATTAATTCACTATTTAATTGTTTCTCTCAACACAATCCAATTTCTCAACCGCTTATACTTTTCTTATCTTTTACTTAAACCACTTAATTACTTCTCCTAATTAACACTTCAAATTTCACTTTTGAACTGACTTGCATACCTTGGGGATGCTGGTATTTATACTCAAATGACATACTTCGAGAACAATCCTCGTCATCCAGCGTCCCATACAATTTCCAATTTGCTAGAAAATTCAATTCCACTCTCCAGTCGAGACTTTGTTATTCCAGTATCAACATTTTCTGCTAGATGTCGCTGCTCACATTTAAGTGGTTATCACATTGCTCCCTCCCTACAGTTGTTCGTCCCGAACAACTTCGTCATTCAGCATCCCGTTGAAATTACACATTCTATCCAAATGGACCACTTTCAATTTTCCTCGATCCCCACGCTGGATCCGGTAGACAACGTCATTAATGCGGGTTATCACCTTGTATGGACCTTCCCAGTCCTGTTGCAATTTTGGTGATTTGCCTTTCTTACGCTGAGGATTATACAGCCAAACCAGATCTCCTTCGTTGAAACCGGAAGATTTCGCCTTGATATCGTACCTAGTTTTCACGCGGCTGCTTGCTAGCTTCATCTTTTCTCTGGTGTCTTCATGCAATTTACGAATCCTGCTGCGTAAGTCATTCACGTACTCGTTCACCTCTTTGGGCTCCGTCGGTGGGGATCCGAATTTTGCTTCACTTGGCAACCGAATTGTTTAACCAAATAAGATCTCGGATGGTGTGTGCCCTGTTGAGCTATGGACCGCGTTTCGGTAGGCCATTAAGAAGAGGGGTATGTGTCGATCCCAATCCCGCTGGCAGTTGCTGACAACCTTAGATAGATGCTCATTCAAGGTTCGATTGAATCGCTCGACCATTCCATCAGATTGAGGGTGTAGTGGCGTTGTCCTTGTCTTTCTTATTCCCAAATATTGGCATATTTCCTGGAAGACTTTTGATTCAAAGTTTCGCCCTTGATCAGAGTGCAGCTCCATTGGGACCCCAAATCTGCTCACCCAGTTGTTGCCTATCTGTTCGGCTACGGTCTTAGCCTCTTGATTTGGGATGGCAAACACTTCCGGCCACTTACTGAAGTAATCCATGACTACGAGAGTATATCGGTTTCCATTAAAGGTTTCGGGAAACGGCCCAGCGATGTCGATGGCTATTCGTTCGAAAGGTGCTCCGACATTGTATTGTTGCATTTGTCCATGTGGCTTTACTACCAAGGGTCCAACTTGGTAGCCGCACACCTTATGCACTTTTTGCACCAATTCTCGACATCTGGTTTAGCGCTTAGCCAATAGAAACGTTCCCTTACCTTTTCCAACGTCTTATTTATTCCCAAATGGCCTCCTGAGATTCCGTCATGTATTTCATGGAGCACTTGGTTGACTCTGGACCGTGGCACAATTAGCTGCATACGAGATGTTGTCCCATCTGCACTTTCCCATTTTCTCTTCAGCAATCCATCTTGCACAAAAAGCGAGTCCCACTGTGCCCAGTATGCCTTCAGAGTTTGGCTCCGATCTGATATCTGCTGCCAGCTTGGTCTTTCCTCGTGTTCCTTCCAGGCCAATATTGGTTCGATGTTATTGTCTGCCTGTTGGGAGGAACGGATTTCGTCTATACTCCAACCCTCTATTGGCTCAGTCCTGATCATTTGGATAGTTGCCTGTTCTTTCGCTTCTTTACGGTTGCAGTGTTCGCATTTTACCCCGCACGGTCGACGAGAGAGAGCATCAGCATTTGAGTGGAGTGTTCCCTTGCGGTGTTGCACTTCAAAGTCGTAGCCCTGCAACTGCTCGATCCATCTTGCAACTTGGCCTCCAGGGTTCTTAAATTGGAGTAGCCATTTCAGAGCTGCGTGGTCTGTCCGGAGAATGAACTTTTGTCCGTAGAGGTACTTATGGAAATGCTTCGTAGCCAGAATTAAAGCCAGAAGCTCGCGCCGGGTTACACAGTAGTTCCGCTCAGGTCTGGAGAGTACTTTGCTGTAATATGCGACCACTTTCTCTTGACCGTCATGAACTTGGGAGATCACAGCTCCGACCCCAACATTGCTAGCGTCTGCGTCCACGATGAACATTTTTCCGGGCGTGGGGTAACACAAGATGGGGGCTTTGCACAGCTGTCGCTTCAGTTCTTGAAATGCTTTTTCGCATTCTCCAGACCACCTGAACTGTCGGCCCTTTTCTGTAAGTTGATGCAGGCTCTTTGCAATGCCAGCAAAATCCTTTACGAACCTTCTGTAATACGTGGCGAGTCCCAAGAAGCTTCTCAGTTGGTGTTTATCTTTTGGAGAAGGCCAACTTTTCACGGCTTCGATTTTGTCAGGATCCGTTCTTACTCCTTCCGCTGATATAATGTGACCCAGATATTTTACTTCCGGACGAAACAAGGCGCACTTTTCTGGGTTGAGTTTTAAATGAGCACTTCGCAGCCTCTCAAACATTTCTTTTAGATTTTCGCGGTGCTCCTCGAACGTCTTACTTATGACGATAACGTCGTCCAAATATACTAGACAGGTTTTCCAGGTGAGTCCTTGCAATGTTCGTTCCATTAGTCGCTCGAAGGTGGCCGGAGCGTTGCACAGTCCAAATGGCATCACTGCAAATTGCCAAAGACCGCTTCCTGTAGTGAAGGCAGTTTTCTCACGATCCGTACGATTTATCTCTACCTGCCAGTAAACGCTCTTCAAGTCAAGTGTTGAAAACCATTTCGCTCCAGAAAGCATATCCAAAGTGTCATCGATTCTCGGAAGTGGGTAGCTGTCCTTTTTAGTGACATCATTGAGACGTCGGTAGTCTACACAAAATCTCGTGCTGCCATCTTTCTTCTTCACGAGGACCACTGGAGATGCCCACGGACTTTGCGATTCTTCAATCACTCCCTCAGCTTTCATCTTCGACATCATTTCGGCAACTTCTGTTTGCTTTGCCATTGGAAGACGCCTTGCAGGTTGACGGATTGGCCGAGCGTCTCCGGTGTCAATGTGGTGTTGAACAATATGCGTACGTCCATATTCTCCGTCTTGTGTAGCAAATATATCAGCGTACTCACCGATTAGTTTTTCTGCCAGGATTCGCTGATCTTCGTCCAGATTACAGAGGCTGAGAATTTTGTTCTTGATTTTTATGCTCTGAACTGTTGTGACCGGTTTTGCACCCTTTTTTTCCGTTGTGGTCGATATAGCCTCAACAGGTACGCATTTTCCCACTATCTCCCCCTTTTTCACCTTTACACTGAATGTCTTTGGATTTAGAATTCTTACAGGGACCATGTTGTTCCTTGGCTCCACTAAGGTCTTTCGCACCATGAAGTCTCTTTTCTTTTCTGGCTCCATCAAATAGAATCGGTGGCTACCAGGACCACCTTCCACTTTTGCCCACAAAATTGCTTCTGATGAAGGCTCTAGACACTGATTGCTGCAGATGACGACATTTGAGACTGAGGTATTGGCGTTTCCGTATATCATTGATATCTCCATGTTTCCGTATTTCAGGGTTTGTGCCCCCAAGTCGACTACAAGTCCATGTTCTCTCATGAAGTCTGTACCAATGATGCACTCGTCATATATGTCAGCTACCAGAAACGCGTGAGTGAATGTTATTCCGGCCAATTGGATTTTTATGCGAACTTCACCATATACCTTAATCGTTGCTCCTGTAGCTGTTCGCAAGCTGCAACTGCTAGTGTTATGCAGCCAAGACTTCTGCACAAGATTCCTCCTGATGATTGAGGCCGTGGCACCGGTGTCTACAGTTGCCATCCATTTTTCTTTTCCACTGACTACTTCTACTAGAAGGCTTTTGTTGCATCGTTTTGCCAGCGAGACTTGGATGATGGTCCTGGGGCCGTCGACTCCTGCTACCAACTTCTGCCCCGCGAAGTTGGTGCTTAAGCATTTCCCGACTGATGGCTTCGGGAAGGTTGACCGGCTTCTTGATAGCTGTTTCTGCTGGTTTCTTCCTCTATTGGCTTCCCACCACAGTGACGGCAGTCTTTTCGTCGCACCGGTTCTTTACACTGCTTTTGAAGGTGTCCTATTTTATTGCAATTCCAGCAGCGCAATATCCGTCTATCCCATCGAGTATCTCGTTCCTCGGCACTAATTCTTGTGCAGGAGCATTCGATAGATGTTACTTCCCTGACGAAATGTGTTCCCCTGGAAGCCTGATTGGCTGCTTCCATCGCCAGAGCGAAGGCAAGTGCTTCAGCAAGGGTTCTTTTCCCGGCCATCCTTACTGCTGACTGTAGCTTCGAATCTGCAATTCCCCTGATAAATGCATCTTTTGCCATTTCGTCGATAATTTCCTGGCCTGCGGTGGGATATGACAGATGTACCAGTCTACTCACGTCTGCTTGGAGCTGCTGCAGTGTTTCTCCTCTTTGCTGCGTTCGGCTTTGCAATTGGACCTTGTAGACCTCCTGCATGTGGCTCTCTCCAAACCGTTTCTCGATAGCCTGCACTAAAGTCACATAATCTTTGTGCTTTTCGATGTCTACTGTTTGCAACAATTCTGCTGCAGGACCATGCAAGGCCATTGTTAGGGCAAAGCACTTTTCCTCATTGTCCCAGTCGTTTGCGCAGGCAGCCATTTCAAACTGCTTCTTATAAGTAGACCATGAGGTCTGACCATCGAATGAGGGAGGCTTCAAATCTTTTCTCCTTGGACCGCTTACAGAACATTCTCGCAGTTTCTGTTTTCGCACTGTGTCGAGCTCTTTTGCCAGTTGTTCAACTTTGCTGTCCATTTGTTCGAATTTTTCGCCAACATTCTTCTCTATTCTTTCAAATTTGTTATCTATTTCTTCGAACTTTTGGTGTAGAACGATATTTTGTTCTTCCAGTTTTTGTTCTAGACTATTCTTTTGGTCGTCGAATTTTTGTTCAATGCTGCTCTTCTGTTCGTCCATTTTTTGTTCCAGACTGTTCTTCTGTTCTTAAATATTTTTCTTTTGTTCGTCCATTTTTAATAAGAGGAGTTGCATCATCGCAGCCATGTCATTGCCGGTACTTGTCTGTTCGTCCTCGTCAACATCAAAGGAATATGCATCAGGATCATGTCCCTCGTTGTTCAAAGCCTCCTGAAGTCGGAGCACCAGGTCACTTTTTCCTCCACTGGCGCTGAGGCTTCTCTTGTTCAACTCGGATTTGAGTTGGACGAGGGTCAACTGCAATAGTTTTCGAACCATTCTAGCTTTTTCAAATAGTCAGCAAACACTTCTCTTTTTTTTACACACAATAAGTCCTATTCCACTTCTGACACCAATGTAAAATGTTTGTGTGGGTACAAATAATAGAACTTATTCTTTTCAATACAAATCCCTTTATTCAGTACAGTTACAATTCACCATTTAATTCTTTCTCTCAGTACAATCCAATTTCTCAACCACTTATATTTTTCTTATCTTTTACTTAAACCACTTAACCACTTCTCCTAATTAACACTTCAAAATACACTTTATAACTGATTTGCATACCTTTGGGATGCTGGTATTTATAATCGAATGACATACTTCGAGAACAATCCTCGCCATCCAGCGTCCCATACAATTTCCAATTTGCTAGAAAATTCGATTCCACTCTCCAGTCGAGACTTTGTTATTCCAGTATCGAAATCTTCTGGTCTTCGACATTTTCTGCTAGATGTCGCTGCTCACATTTAAGTGGTTATCATAGTATGTAATAGCTCCCCACACCATTATACCTGATGTACGGCTTTGATGTCTTGCTAAAATAAGCTCCTCTTTTCTTAGATCATGGAAATTAAAGTTGTAACCATCGAGGCCGTCAAGGTTAAATTTTTGTTTATCCGAAAAGACAACGCGTTTCCATTCACTGCTCTAAGCGACTTGTTCTCCTGCAAAATTCATTCGATGCTCCTTGTGTACTAGCCTTAAAACTGGTTTCTTTTTAAATTTTCTTCTCTGTTTAGTACCGCTTTTTCGTATTATCCTTCGGACCGTTACTATGCTGGTTGATACTCCGCTCATGGCCCTTATTTTAGTTGCTGGTAGAGTAGAATTTGAGGCAAGAGGTAGAATTAACCGTTTTTCTCGCAATGCGTGCGTCCTTTTTGATTTTTCCCATAGTGTTGTGGATCCGCAAGATAACTGTTTCCAACAGTCTTACTTCTATTATGTCTCTTTGCAATTTCTCGGCCTGAGAGTCCTATTAAAGCATCTATTTTTTTGTCGCTGTCAAAGTTTTTCGGGAACTCATTTTTTTTAGTAAATAAAAAAAGTCCTTTTCAACGCTTTTTTAAATGTTCTTAATAAAACTTTGAAAAAAATTGCTGATGAGAACTCCTGCAACGAAATATTCGCAATGGCTTCATCTTAGTGGCGCATCATTTTATACGCTTTTCAAGAAGTTCATTGTTTGATCCTGGGAAATTCCAACTGTCGTTTCTTATTTACCCTTTAATTTTATGACTTTCTGTTGGGAAAATATGTACCTGTTCACAGGTAGTAAAAGTTTCCGGGTACAAAATTTCTAAAAGGTATAAAGAGTGAAAATCGATTGCAAAATGTATGGCCTTTTCATAGTGATCATAGCGTACTCTTCAGAATATCGTCGATCTTTCTTCATAATTATATTTTCTGACGACAGCTTGCAGTCAGGAATTCTATTCCTTCTGATAGTACCAAAACCAAGAATACCTTCTTTGGCTAAATATTCCAAAAGACGCAAAGAACTGAAGTAATTATCGAAGTAGACTCTGTAATTTGGGTGACACAAAAAAGCAATAGATACATCGTGATACCAAATTTATTATTTTCTCCAACAATACACATATACATATTGTTGGCATAGTTGGAAACCGCCTCCGAAAACTTTGGGCTAAGTTGCATGCATCACCAAATCGGAGGCCGTTAAAGACTGGCGCGTAGTTTTTAAAGAGAATAGAAATCTGTTGGACTTAGGGGAGCTCATTCGCTTACGAAACTGCGCCGCTGATGATTTGGACAAGCTCGCCCACGCTGTGAGAATATTTTAAGGGTACGCAAAATCCCTTGAACGCGTGACGATTATAAAAAAAAAGCCACCAATATGCTACGCTAAACATATTGTAAAATGTTTGTGTGGGTACAAATGATAGAACTTATTCTTTTCAATACAAATCCCTTTATTCAGTACAGTTACAATTCACTATTTAATTCTTTCTCTCAGTACAATTCAATTTCTCAACCACATATACTTTTCTTATCTTTTACTTAAACCACTTAATCACTTCTTCTAATTAACACTTCAAATTCAACTTTGGAACTCATTTGCATACCTTTGGGATGCTGGTATTTATACTCGAATGACATACTTCGAGAACAATCCTCGCCATCCAGCGTCCCATACAATTTCCAATTTGCTAGAAAATTCGATTCTACTCTCCAGTTGCTAATCCAGTATCGAAACCTTCGAGTTTCGACATTTTCTGCTAGATGTCGCTGCTCACATTTGACTGGTTATCACATTGCTCCCTCCCTACAGTTGTTCGTCCCGAACAACTTCGTCATTCAGCATCCCGTTGAAATGACACATTCTATCCAAATGGACCACTTTCAATTTTCCTCGATCCCCACGCTGGATCCGGTAGACAACGTCATTAATGCGGGTTATCACCTTGTATGGACCTTCCCAGTCCTGTTGCAATTTTGGTGATTTGCCTTTCTTACGCTGAGGATTATACAGCCAAACCAGATCTCCTTCGTTGAAACCGGAAGATTTCGCCTTGATATCGTACCTAGTTTTCATGCGGCTGCTTGCTAGCTTCATCTTTTCTCTGGTGTCTTCATGCAATTTACGAATCCTGCTGCGTAAGTCATTCACGTACTCGTTCACCTCTTTGGGCTCCGTCGGTGGGGATCCGAATTTTGCTTCACTTGGCAACCGAATTGTTTGACCAAATAAGATCTCGGATGGTGTGTGCCCTGTTGAGCTATGGACCGCGTTTCGGTAGGCCATTAAGAAGAGGGGTATGTGTCGATCCCAATCCCGCTGGCAGTTGCTGACAACCTTAGATAGATGCTCATTCAAGGTCCGATTGAATCGCTCGACCATTCCATCAGATTGAGGGTGTAGTGGCGTTGTCCTTGTCTTTCTTATTCCCAAATAT
Organism: Volucella bombylans; assembly: GCA_949129095.1. Taxonomy (NCBI): domain Eukaryota; kingdom Metazoa; phylum Arthropoda; class Insecta; order Diptera; family Syrphidae; genus Volucella; species Volucella bombylans. The sequence continues at coordinate 100,070,057 of OX422141.1, read as the reverse complement.
TGGCATATTTCCTGGAAGACTTTTGATTCAAAGTTTCGCCCTTGATCAGAGTGCAGCTCCATTGGTACCCCAAATCTGCTCACCCAGTTGTTGACTATCTGTTCGGCTACGGTCTTAGCCTCTTGATTTGGGATGGCAAACACTTCCGGCCACTTACTGAAGTAATCCATGACTACGAGAGTATATCGATTTCCATTAAAGGTTTCGGGAAACGGCCCAGCGATGTCGATGGCTATTCGTTCGAAAGGTGCTCCGACATTGTATTGTTGCATTTGTCCATGTGGCTTTACTTTTGGGCCCTTGGTAGCCGCACATCTTATGCACTTTTTGCACCAATTCTCGACATCTTGTTTAGCGCTTAGCCAATAGAAACGTTCCCTTACCTTTTCCAACGTCTTATTTATTCCCAAATGGCCTCCTGAGATTCCGTCATGTATTTCATGGAGCACTTGGTTGACTCTGGACCGTGGCACAATTAGCTGCATACGAGATGTTGTCCCATCTGCACTTTCCCATTTTCTCTTCAGCAATCCATCTTGCACAAAAAGCGAGTCCCACTGTGCCCAGTATGCCTTCAGAGTTTGGCTCCGATCTGATATCTGCTGCCAGCTTGGTCTTTCCTCGTGTTCTTTCCAGGCCAATATTGGTTCGATTTCATTGTCTGCCTGTTGGGAGGAACGGATTTCGTCTATACTCCAACCCTCTATTGGCTCAGTCCTGATCATTTGGATAGTTGCCTGTTCTTTTGCTTCTTTACGATTGCAGTGTTCGCATTTTACTCCGCACGGTCGACGAGAGAGAGCATCAGCATTTGAGTGGAGTGTTCCCTTGCGGTGTTGCACTTCAAAGTCGTAGCCCTGCAACTGCTCGATCCATCTTGCAACTTGGCCTTCAGGGTTCTTAAATTGGAGTAGCCATTTCAGAGCTGCGTGGTCTGTTCGGAGAATGAACTTTTGTCCATAGAGGTACTTATGGAAATGCTTCGTAGCCAGAATTAAAGCCAGAAGCTCGCGCCGGGTTACACAGTAGTTCCGTTCAGGTCTGGAGAGTACTTTGCTGTAATATGCGACCACTTTCTCTTGACCGTCATGAACTTGAGAGATCACAGCTCCGACCCCAACATTGCTAGCGTCTGCGTCCACGATGAACATTTTTCCGGGCGTGGGGTAACCCAAGATGGGGGCATTGCACAGCTGTCGCTTCAGTTCTTGAAATGCTTTTTCGCATTCTCCAGATTTTTCTTTTGTTGGTCGAGACTGTTCTTCTGTTCGTCCATTTTTTTGTTTTGTTCGTCCATTTTTAATAAGAGGAGTTGCATCATTGCAGCCATGTCATTGCCGGTACTTGTCTGTTCATCCTCGTCAACATCAAAGGAGTATACATCAGCATCATGTCCCTCGTTGTTCAAAGCCTCCTGAAGTCGGAGCACCAGGTCACTTTTTCCTCCACTGGCGCTGAGGCTTCTCTTGTTCAACTCGGATTTGAGTTGGACGAGGGTCAACTGCAATAGTTTTCGACCCATTCAAAAAAACACAGTTTTTTTTTTTTTTTTTTTTTTTTTACACACAATAAGTCCTATCCCACTTCTGACACCAATGTAAAATGTTTGTGTGGGTACAAATGATAGAACTTATTCTTTTCAATACAAATCCCTTTATTCAGTACAGTTACAATTCACTATTTAATTCTTTCTCTCAGTACAATTCAATTTCTCAACCACATATACTTTTCTTATCTTTTACTTAAACCACTTAATCACTTCTTCTAATTAACACTTCAAATTCAACTTTGGAACTCATTTGCATACCTTTGGGATGCTGGTATTTATACTCGAATGACATACTTCGAGAACAATCCTCGCCATCCAGCGTCCCATACAATTTCCAATTTGCTAGAAAATTCGATTCTACTCTCCAGTTGCTAATCCAGTATCGAAACCTTCGAGTTTCGACATTTTCTGCTAGATGTCGCTGCTCACATTTGACTGGTTATCACAATATAGAACATTCTTTAGCGCCCTTTAAAGCCAGTCATAGATTGACTCATCGGAACAATTGTGAGATACTTAAACTTATATAGTCCAGTATTATCCCAAAGATACCCCAAATGCTCGGATACGAGTATATTCACCCCTATTCTACTATACGTGCGGATCGAAATTCCCTTCACCTATTCAATTCAAGTCCCATTTACAATACTGCGAGATGCGATACGAGAGTCGCATTCAAATGCGAACGCTCTCGCATTCAGACATCGGACGTCTGTTTACAATGATGCGTCAAAACACCACTCACAAATAACAAGCTCAAAATTAAAACAACAACAATTTAGCTGTCACGCATTGCGAGATGCGAGAGTTTTCCAGATTTTCGAAATTGATTGCGATGCTCGCTGCGAGATTCGCATTATTGTAAACGAACACATTGAATTACATGTTACGGAAATATTTTTGACAGTTCATGCGCTCTCGTTTTCGAACAACGCATCGCATCTCGCAGTATTTTAAATGGGTCTTCACTTTCATTTCGAATCGGTATTCTGCTGTACGGCGGGTGAACTGGCGGGTGTACGGCTTGTGAAAGTTTCGAAGATTTACACCCCTATTCTGCTATGCCTGCGGATCGAAAGTTCCCTTCACCTATTTGATTTACTTTGTACCTGTTTACATTGGCGCCGGCAGGAAGATTGTCCGAAAGAGAGGGAACGCTTTTTATTGAAGTGGGAAGAAAAAGGGTTACTTCCACCGAGAATCCATTTCTAAAGTGTATTATCGGGTGCAACACATCGTTTTTTTTTCCATATCGTTCCATTTCTGACATATTTTTTCATTTTAGTTTTGATCGTTGATGAGCAAGGATGTGTGAAGAATAGGGAAAAAGGTAAGGTTCAGGCCAACTGCTCAAATTTACAAATTAAAAGTGCTCCGATTCAAGTGTTCCACTTGTCAAAAAGTCTTTCAACCCTATGAAAATGTGAACACGACCTTCATGTTGAGGACTTTCATCCCGTCGCCAATGTAAACAGGCACAATGTGAACACGACGTTCATGGTGAGGACTTTCATCCCGTCGCCAATGTAAACAAGCACTTTCACTTCGAATCGGTATTCTGCTATACGGCGGTGAACTGCCTTACCGTGTCCTATTTCAAAGTTTCGAAGATTTAAACGTCACGCGTTTGGAAATTTAAGTGTCATTTCAACTGTGTAATTTGTGTGGAAAGAAAAACAAATATTGATAGTGCAGCACTTTATTTCAATTTTGACTCGGAAACAAGAGATTCTAATCATTTTTATGAGGACATTCGATTCGTGCGTATAGTGGAATACCGAGTTACCGACAAATGAGTATTTCACTTCGAACGGATAGCAGAATCGGAAAACTCGTATTTGACATAAACATTCCCCTCGGTGTATAGCAGAATAGGGCTGACACGGAACACATTCTTCATTTTTCATAATGATTTTTGGTGTAGTTGTGCAACTGTCTTTGTCAAGAAATTTGTATGGTTCCTCAAATGAGGAGATGGAGAACTCTAACCAACCTAGCTGAATCTAATAAGGCTGATGTAGAGTAAATGGGTACCAAATCTCCGCAGTTTTCGACTTCGAAGAGGAAGCACGAAACTACAAAATAAGAAAAAAAAAACACTTTCTTTCCTAAAAATTCATTTCGTTAAACGAATTTTAGATTTATTTAATAATTTACGACCACCTATTTGTGTCGAACTTAAATTAGACAATCCGCACAAAACCGTCATTATATCGTCCATGTAAGGAAGGACAAAAACACCTATTCTCTTGGTTAACACCCTAAACATCTTAAGCATGGCAACTTGTTTCTCGATGTGAACTCTTGCAGCAGCTATATTACAGTTTCTTTCAATTTCATTTTTGGAATACGTTTGAAAATGATCGTCTGGTTTAATTATTTCAATTCCAGCGTCCGAGAGTTCGTCACCGATGAGAAAACCCTTTCCAACCATGACATCGTCTCCCGGTTCAAGTCTACCAAGTAAATCGATCAAATTAAATAGAGCTTTGTCTGAATGTTTAGCAATAATAACTTTGCTCACATAGTTTATCATTCCCGAGGGAGATTCTCCAATCAAAACCTTCAAAATATGTGAGCTTTGGTAATGCGAACAAGACGGTGTTTTGCAAGTAAAACATCTAGTTGGAAGGGTTTTCATTTCGATACAATCGATTACAGTTCTAACATTCGGGAAGCTCTCGAAACAAAAGGGCAGACTTCTCATATTATGCTCTCCTGTTTCCCAATAAATCCACTTTTCAGTGACCTTTGCTAAGAGTTGTATAGTATCAGCAAAATACAATTTAGCACTATCGTTACTAATCTCGAACGATATTGCGAGCTCGGCAAACGTTGGGTTGCATTTCAACTTGTACATGGTCAAGAGAACTCTGTCTTTCATCGACATGTACACTCGTTCGCCGATCCTAAGATTTTCACAGGCTGTCACTAGCATGTTCAAGATTGAAATATTGGGTAATCCAGTCATTGTTTTTATCTTCTTGTTAGTGTTCCAAATCGAAGTAAAGTAAATTAAGGGATACATGTCAGTCTGCACTTCTTTGTCCTGAAATTCTTTTTTAACTTTTGCTCTTCTGCCGCGAGTTTTGGGAGTAATTTGCTTTCCTTCGATGGTTGGAACTTCTAGAGGTAATACGTCTGCATCACTGAAATAAAGACGTGAATTTAATTTTATAAAAAATCGACGTACGTTGTAGCAATACGATAATATAGATGAATATAATAACCTCTTTTCTTTGTGCACTGTAGTCTTTTTCTTTGTAAGGGAAATTTTGGGAAGATTCAGAGTAGGAAATGCTCCCTTTGTCAGCATTGTTCGCTGTGATACGCCTTCGCGACGGATGGGTGTTAAAATTTCCTCTTTGGTAAAATGTCGACTGCAAATGCAGAAGAATTTTGGAAATGGTTTCTCCATCCGCAAGGCATCCGACCATTTCTTAAGTAAAATTTTGCACTTCTGTACGCCTTGTGGTAGTCGGTGCATTGTATATCCATCAGTTCTGTAGGTATTGCACTGGGGCACACCGCAATAGCTGGATTTACGTGCGTCCGGATGTCTCCTTATTTTAATCTGGAACTAGAAATAGCTCTCACTTTGTACGTACGTTCTGACTTTATCTTACACAAAATCACTCACTTTCTCCATTGGAAACGCAGTGGAATTATTTTTAATATGTACATATGTATGTGTATTTCTATTATTTTTAAAAACTTTTTTGTTTACTTATTCGCTCCTGACAAACAACTTTGTTTTTCTGAGGTAACTCTCATCTTCAAACAATTTTTAAGAATTGTCAAAATAACAATCAGAAGTTATGTTTTTAATGCTGACATCTAGTGGGTAGAGTTCGTTCATCACTCACTCCATTATCAAACAGTTACAGTGTGTTGTGCATGTAATTAAACACTGAGATAATTTTAGAGAAAATTTGGGAGTTGAGGAAATTCACTCAGGTGAAAGGCGTTTGCATTTTTTTAGTGGTACTTCGGTAAAGACATCTAACAAAGAGACGGCTAAAATCTGCGTGCGTGATACGACAACGTCTTGTGTCTTGGATGAAAGAATAGGGTAAAAGTATGGAATGGTTTTTTTTTTGTTTTGGTAGACTTTTCAATGTAAAATCAACTGTTACATTGATCTGCCAAATCGTTGAAATTTAGTTCCCAAATCGAAACTCTGTTCTCAAAACTTATAGAGCACTTCGGGAAAATTACGGTAGACATCATCGGCCAACTGAACGTGATATTTATCCAATTATTGACAAATTTAGCTCTCAATTCACGTTTGGTTGCATACTCACACACCAACAAGAACGAAAAGAGTGCATTCGGAAGAAATTACTGTTCATTTTTTTTTATAACTTGCGCGCGCTTAAGGGGTTTATATACCCTTAAAATGCTTGCTTGGGAACAAGTAACGATATTTTAGAGTACTGGTAGTTGAAATAGCGATAAAACAGAGTGAGACACAAGACATTACGTGGGTGTTCGAGGGTGTCCATTGTTTGAGTGATATTTGTAGAGCCAAAGCAAAAAACGTGCTTACCGTTTGAAGGTTAATGAAAAAAGATACAAAAGGTTTTTTAAGAAAAATTAAATGTTCTGATTGTCTAAAAATATACATTAAGTTTATAACACATTTGTACGTTGAGTTAATAACACTGTGGATAGCAAAAATTATTAATATAATCTTAACACTTCCACTTCTTGTTAATTTTGGATAAATTCATTCGATTCAGTTCATAAAAAAACATACATATACATTTTAGAATGGATGTATAAAGAGAACAATCAAATTGGCACAATAAACAAAGAGTAACGAAAAGATTCAAATTTTTTTCTTGGTAGAAGATCAGCAAGTTGTTTTTCCGTCGGTACATAACTCAAAATGAATTCGCTTTCCATATATTTTTCCATTATGAAATGGTAGCGGATGTCCACATGTTTTGTCCTTCTGTGGAACTCAGGATTCTTTACGGGCTTTATAGCGCAAACAAAATAATGCTTGAGTTGGCTTCAGGAATAAGATCACTAAGAAGACTTTTCATCCAGGTCATCTCCTTTACAGCTTCTGATGCCGCGATATATTCAGCTTCTGTGGTAGACAAAACTCACGCATTTTTGCCCCTGCGAGGCCCATGATACAGGTATCTCATTTATGAGAAAAAGTACCCACTTTTAGACCGCCTACTTTCGGTGTCACCAGTATAATCAACATCGCTGTAACAAGTAAATGAATATTTAGTACTACTAGTTTTTAACAAAATACCGTGATTGACTGTCCCCTTTAAGTATTGAAAAATACGTTTTACTGCATTTACATGTGTAGCCGTTGGATCGCTCAAATGTCTGGATTCTAGTCCAATAACATATGAAATAGCGGGCCTAGTTGCAATTTCCAGATACATCAGGCTGCCGCTTCCCGAAAAGGAAACTTGATTTCCTTCGATATGATACCTTCATTGCTTTGTCCACTTTTCGACTACATTTCAGCTGGTGTTGTTACTGGACGACAATCAGACATATTGAAGACAAACTTCTGTTCAGCTTGCAAACACGACCGCTTGAATCATCGTATCCTTCGGGTTGAGACGTGTATACCAATTCTTCCAGATCGCTGTTAAGAAAAGCTGTTTTGACGTCAAATTATTTTAATATTAAGCCTTTGGAAGCAGAGATTGCTAAAATCGTTCTTATTGACGTAAATCATGCAACTGGACTGAAAGTTTTGGTGTAATCAACGTCTTTCTTTTGACTCGCACCTCGCACAACAAGAAGAGCTTTATATTTATCCACTTTATTGTCTTTTGAAAGTTTTATCTTGAACATCCATTCGTTGTCGATAACTTTTCGTCCTTTCGGAAGTTGAACCAAGTCCCATGTTCCATTCTTCGACCATCGTAGTTCTCCATTTTTTTGCGTCATGAGAATGCTGTGCTTCATAATAACTTCTTGGTTCATAACTCTTGGAAACAAATGCATGCCCTTCTAAGATATTCAAGAGGATGCTGGGCGATGCTAATGTTTGGTATGGCTTCCAAGTATACGCTTTGGTGGTGTCTCGATCATTTGATTCTCCCTATCATTTCTATTGACGTTTTTAGCACCAGAATCAATATCTTCATGCCCGCTCACACGGACTTTTATCTTTTTGTGGACTTGGACCATATCTATTTAAAAGATGAACTGCTGTGTTCACAGCCTCCGCCCAAAGTTTGAGTGGAAGGTTCTTAGCATGCAATATAGTCCTAGCGATTTCTACGATGAACCTCACGTCCCTTTCAGCACGCCCATTCTGTTCAGGATTGATGGCACCGTGGTCTGATGACGTATACCGTATCGTCGCAAAATATGATCTACTTCTTTACTTTGTAAAATAAACGTACCTGTAGTTGGAGAAATCATCTTTAAAAAGTGCAAAATATCTCGAACCACCAACAGAACGCTGCTGTATGGGGCCGCACAAATCGGAGTGAAAAAGTTCGCATGCAGATGTTGCTCTGGAATCACTTTCTCGAAATTACGATCGACGTTGTTTCCCGTAAACACAAGAATCACAAAAGAAGTTTTTATCTTCTTGATAATTAATCTTTCTTCTGTTGAGAACACTTTTCATCTGTTTTATTCACAAATGGCCCAGACGTTCATGCCACAATTTAAGTGAATCCACAAATCCAGCGACATTTGTTGACCCCTCGTCGCTATGTTCAATTACACGAAACATCATTTTAAATAATCTCCTGCAGGGCACTCCCACTGCAACAACACGTTTATTTTTCTTTATTTCACACTTGGCGTTGTCAGATATCATCTCATATTGATTATCCAGCTCTGCTCCTGAAGAGAAAAGATTTAACTTAATCTTAGGAATGTAATATACATTTAATAATTCTTTTCTTGACCATTTCTGATTATCAAACGCATAAATGTCAACGCTGCCTTTGGCGAGAACAAAAATTTGTTCTCCGTTGCTAATGACAACAGCCATGGGTTCTGCGAGTTCAACAAAATTCCGAAACCACTCACGTCGGAAACACATGTGATGACTCGCACCTGAGTCTAATATTCAGTCATCTGCTGTAACAGAATGAGTTTCACCACTGCAGCTTGTAAAAACATCACACACTAATGCATCAAAATGCTTCTGTGCAATGTTTACCATTGATTTTGTCTTTTGAGGACAATCCCTTTTCCAGTGTCCACTCTTTTTGCACAGGAAACATTTTCGCATGTTTATTTTCTTTTCACCGCTGTTCTGGAGAGTTTGTGTGACTAGTGCCTTTTGTTCTTCAGGTAAACTATGGTAATTAAACGTAGACATCGATGATTGTGTTTGATACATTTCCATGCGGGTTTCTTCCATTATAAGTCTTGACGTTAAATTTTGAAGAGTCTTATCTGCAGAAGCGGTTGATTCCCATGCACTAAAGAAATGATTGAGTTGTGGTGGCAGAGTCATCAATATTTTCGTAATCACCATGGTTTGTGAAACTTCTTCGCCCTCTTCCTTCAGCTGCTGTACTATGTTCTCTAACATTGCTATATGAGTGGCGATGTCGTCGTTTGCACTTTTCTTGAAGGTGTAGAAATTTTTCTGCAACATGTGAACATTAGCCTGTGATTTCATTTTATAAACTGCCATTAACTTCGTCCACATCTCACATGAAGTCGTACAATTTAAAATGTGTATCAGTGGTTGCTGGCCAATGGTCGTAGCAATGATTTTTTGCGCCTTCCTGTCCTTTTGCGACCAGAACGCCAGGAGGGCATTAAAATCTTCAGTTTTGCATGCAGCAGTAATAGCTGGCTTGGGCTTCTCCCCGTTTACAACCTCAAATAAACTGCTAGCACTTAGCAAAATTTTCATTTGGAACTTCCAAGTGCTCCATTGTTTTCCAGAAAGTAAATTGTCGATTTTTAAGAAGTCACAATCCATTTTAGTTCAAACAAAAAAGTCTCTAAACCAAAAACTGGATTCTACAATACTAGATTCTCAGCAAAGTAGTACCAATGTAAAGCCGAAATTAATTATTTCCTTGCAAAAAAAAACTTTGTGATTCCTGAAATCTAATACGATTATATTCTCTTACTCGCACTTTGGAAGTCCTGGGCCCATGGCCTGTAGAGCCAAACCAAAAAACGTGCTTACCGTTTGAAGGTTAACGAAAAAAGATAAAAAAGGTTTATTAAGAAAAAATTACATATTCTGATTGTCTAAAAATATACATTAAAGTTAATGACACAGTGGATAGCAAAAATTATTAATATAATCTTAACATATTGTAGTAATATCACCCATCAATTTTATCGCACGGGTTTGAATCCTATCTAGCAGGTGCAGAGATGTTTTGGAAGCACCCGACCAGATGTGGGCGTTTTTCTCCAATTTCGGGCGGATAAATGCCTTATATATTGAGGCCAGACCAGAGGGGATGAAGTATTTCTTAAATCGCTTGAGGAAACCTAGACATTTCGCAGCATTTTTGACGACATCAAACATGTGGTCATTCCAACGTGAACTGTCACTGACACACATACCGAGAATGGAAAGTTTATCGGTTTCGACGATGCAAGTGCCATTCATGGATAATGGCTGGGTATTTAAATTTTGCTTTAACGACAGCAGACATCATTGTGTTTTGGAAGCATTAAATTCTACTCTGTTAGTGGTTCCCCAATTAGTTATGCTGTTAATATTAGAATTTAATGAGGTTAACATACGCTGGCGTTCCCGTTCTACAGCCGAAGAGCACGGACGCGAGTCAGGGAACGAATATGAAAACGTGGAGTACTGTCATCAGCAAATGAATATATTGAATTAGAAGTAGCCGGCAAGAGATCGTTGATGAAAATTAAAAAGAGTGTCGGAGACAGAACGGAGCCCTTTGGCACACCAGAATTTATTTTGTGAATATCAAACTTGAAACCATCCAAGACAACTTGAATTGAACGTTCCGAAAGGTAATTTCTAATCCACTGGAGAAGAGAGTCGTCGATCCCAAATGCACGCATTTTCGACAAAAGCGCCTAATGCCAAACTCTGTCAAATGCTTTAGAAATATCAAGTGCAACTATCTTGCTTTCGCCTTGTCTAAAGAGCTGACAGCTGGAATTTCATTGTGAATGAGCGCTGGGATGGAGGATGAGGCAGAGTTTCTGATGTTTTTGATAAACGACCAATACCTTTTACTACCTTTGGGACATTGTAGTATGTTTTGCCTCAACTTTTGGTCGTACTGTAATTTCACACACTTAAGAAAGACGTTGCAGTCATTCCTGGCTCGGTTAAACTTTTTTCGGTTTTCCTCGGTCGGGTAGGTCTTGAAGAACTGAAAAAACATTTCTCTAAAACTGATAGCCTCCTTACAGCTTTTGTCGTACCATGCCTTTTCTTTTTGTTTGATGCTCTTCATCCGATGAGGGATAAAGGATCTCATTCCAAAGAGAATGGTGTCTGTGATCATTAATTTTGGTGGGGGCGAACGCCCCCATTTATTCGGCTTAATACAAGCTATAACTTACAAATTAAACTTAAACTAAAACTTAAAACTAAGGTTGGTTGGAGTGGTGAAGGAGAACGGATTTGAGGTAGGGAGTGGTGCGGTGGAAATCAAAGACTGTAGGGTTTGAGTTGATTTGACGTAGCATACGGGAGATTGGTTCGTTCGCGCCATAGGAGGTGTGGTGGGTTGGTAGATAGAAGAGTCGGGGGGTACGTAGATTACGAGGGTTAGTGTTGAGGAAAATGGAGTTGTGAAGGGACGCGCAATCAACGTGACCTGAAAGGAGTCGATGAATGAAGAGAAAGTCTGCAGCATCTCTGCGATCTTCAAGGGTGTTTAAGTTGATAAGGTTGAGACGGTTTTGATAGGGGGGCAGATTAAAAGGATCGTCCCAGGTCATACCTCGGAGAGCAAATCGAAGAAAACGGCGCTGAATGCCTTCAATTCTCGAGATATGAACACGATGGTATGGGGACCATACTTGACTGGCGTACTCTAGGAGGGGGCGAACAAAGGTAATATAGAGGGACCTGGTCACGTATGGGTTGTTGAATTCTTTGGACCACCGTTTTATAAAACCTAGTGCAGAGTTGGCTTTGAGGATTATCTCATCCATATGTAAACGGAAGTTGAGCTCGCTATCACACAAAATGCCGAGGTCACGAAGAGATTGTACGGAGGAGATAGGTTGGTTATGGAGAAGATAGAGTCGGGGAGGAGATTGGTTCCGCTTATGTGAGAAGGTGATGGATTGGCATTTGGCGATGTTAAGTTCCAAAGAATTTTTGAGGCACCAGATCGAAAAACTATCAAGATCTTGTTGAAGGAGGAAAGAGTCATGGGGAGAGGAAATGGTTTTGAAAAATTTGGTATCGTCGGCGTAAAGGGAGACAGACGAGTGTTTGATGATCATATCGAGATCATTTATGGTTAATATAAAAAGAAGGGGACCGAGATGGCTGCCTTGTGGAACTCCAGAGGTGGCCAAAAATGGAGCGGAGTGGACTGACCTAAAACGAACACTGTAAAAACGGTTTTTGAGGTAAGAGGATATCCATTTCAACAATATGGGTTCAAAGCCGAGGGCAGACAATTTAAAGATGATTAACCGATGAGAGATTTTATCGAAGGCTTTGCTAAAATCGGTTGCAACAACATCGACTTCATTGCCATTTTCTATGGCAGAAAGGGCAAAGGATACGAATTCAACGAGATTTGTGGTGGTTGACCTACCCTTTAGGAAGCCATGTTGTCTAGGAGAAATAAGTGATTTGCATTGGAAGCTTAGAGCTTCATACAAAATACTTTCGAAGAGTTTGGGTATATGGGAGAGTTTAGCGATGGGACGATAGTTGGTTATTTCATTCTTTGATCCTTTCTTGTGGATCGGGGTTATGAAGGAGGATTTCCAAGCCTCAGGAAATTCTCCTTGTGAAAGGGATAGATGGAAGAGATTAGAAAGGGCAAGGGAAAGAGAGGAAGAACATTTTTTAAGAAATATGGCAGGGAGGCCATCTGGGCCGGGTGTGAATTCGTCATTGAGTTGGTGTAATTTATGTTCGATATAAGACGGATCAAAAATATGAGAGAGAAGTGGGCCATTGGAGAAGTTCAGTAGGTAACTAAAATAGGATGGATCTGGTACAAAGGAGTCGTTGGTGAAGGATTGCTTAAAAAAGGTGGCAAATAGGTTGGCAATGGTGAGTGGGTCGGTTGATGACCTGTTGTTGAAAGAGAGGGAAGGAGGGTAACCATCGGACTTTCTTTTGTAGTTAACAAATTGGAAAAAGGACTTAGGGTGGTTTATAAGGTTGACTTGCGCATTGTTAAGGTAGCGCTGGTAAAGGGAATCGTAAAGTTCGGTGAAATGAAGATAAGCACCAAGATAGTTGGAATAGTCGGTAAAGGATCTGGTACGCAGGAAAACAGCCCATAACTTATTTCTCTTATTTCGTAAGGAACGAAGCTTGCGATTATACCAGGGAGGACTAGTAGATGATGTTTTAAGGCGGGAAAACGGAACGTAAAGGGAAAAAGAATTAAATATTTCTTTATAAAAAATGGATAAGGCATCATTTATACTTAAGTTGTGAAAGTTAAAGTGGGATCTGCTGAGATATTCACTGATTTTGTGAAAGTTTGTTTTATGAAAGTCGTGTGATGAGAGAGTTGTGGGGGGAGTAGACTGGAATGAAGAGTTATGAAAAAATGAAAGTAGAAGGGGGGGATGGTAGTTATCGATTGTTGAGAGAGATAGGGGACAAAGTGAGACTGAGGAGTTAATTGGATCTGTTGTGAAAATAAGGTCTAATTGCCTGCCCATAAAATTGGATATACCACTGACTTGGCATAGACTGGAGTCTGTTAAGCGATCTACGAAGAGACATTCCTTAGCTGAGTTGGCATTTGAAGCGATGAAAAACGATTGATCATCTGATGGAGTCCATTGTAGTTGAGGAAGATTAAAGTCGCCAAAAATAAGGATATCATCAATAGGGTCTGACAGGTCAATTAAATGATCGATCGCATCAATAACAAATTGGTAAGATTCGATAGGTTGAGCTGGTAGGATATAGCAACATATAACGTAAAGGGACTTGAGAGGCAGTGATATTTTTATTGCGACAAAGTCGGCTTTAGAGGATGAAGAAATTGTAATGGGGGAAGAGTTAAGGCTGTTGTCCATCGCCAGTAGGACGCCTCGACAGGGGGAATCTTTATTTGTGCGGGTAGGATCGTCGTCGCGGAAAACATTAAAAGTAGGAGGGAACAATTCCTGGTTCTTTATGTCGGGAATCAAATTGGTTTCGGTCAAGGCGTAGATATCAAAGGGAAGAGCATGCGATTGACGTAGGACAGCATTGGTTTTAGAGCGAAGACCTCTTACATTCTGGTAGTAAAATGTAAGAGGGATGTTGTGGGGTGGAGGTGTGAGGCAGGATGGTTTAAGCGCTGGCAAGGGAGGCACGTTAAGGACGAAAAAATTTGTCGTGGTCGGCTCGGCTTCGCTGTAGGTGTGATACTCGTTTAGAGTGAACATAGTTGCCGAATGCAGCAAGGTCGTCTGCTACTTTCTGAGGGGACATGTTAAATATCTCGTGGTACCTGACATAAAGGTTCCTGAGACTGATAGGGTCGGTAGGGAGGCCTTCCTGCTGGATGGAAACCATGACGCTGGTTTTGGTTTTCCCTTCGTAGCAGACCGAGTCAGATTTGTCATGTAAATAGGCAAGAAAGAGACGAATGTTTTCATATATCTTTCGTTCTCTGAGCCTAGAGAGAGCATATCGACTTTCTGTAGTGCCATTGGTTTGCTGTGTTAGTTTAACAGTGGGTGGAAAAAGGGGATCAAGAATAGGAGCATTGGAGGAGGGAGATAAATGATTGGATATGGAGTTGGATGAGGGATGAGATGTGGGGTTTAGGGTATGGGAGTTAATGAAATTAGGGTACTTAGCTCCAGTTTTAAGGTCGAAGTTGGGAATTGAGTTGCTAGCTGGGTTTGGTGGTGTATCAAAAATAGGGACTGGGGCCCGTGAAACCGAGGGAGAAGGCGAGCTGGAAGCGGGATTTGAGATAGGTGTTAAGTCAAAAGAGACACGTTGACGTCGGGGCTTGGTTTGGGGTGGAATAGACGGAGTTGGAGTATGGGTAGGAGGCTTAAAATTAGGAAAAATTTTGGTTTTAAAGCTCCAATTGGAGCTGGGTTTGTTTTGAGAAGAGGAAGTGGGTCTTGGCAAATTGGGTTTACTTGCTACCTTAATAGATGCTTTAGGTAAGACGGACTGCTTGACTTTATCCTGCTTCTTGGTCATATTTTCCAACCATTTGCAGACACGCATCTTTCCAAGGTTGAAATTGTTGCTGGCTGGATTATGGAATAGCCATTCATATTTGGCCGGCATATTGAACTTGAAGCTGCGCTTACTTCTGTGGTGAGATGCTGGAATTAAATTACAGTGGCTAATGGTAATGCCATATTTCTTTACGAAGAAATTCGAGATCCAATCAGCATCAGCGTGTGGTGGGGCGCCTTTTATAAGTAGCGTAGTGACCAATTGATTTTTCGAAGCAAGCTTATCAAGTCTACGCTGCCATTCAGAAGGTGTCCAAGTTGAGTTGAAGTGATTGATAAGCCTCCGTGGGGCAGCGATTGGAGGTGTTGACGTAGATGTGGTCTTTATAATCAGGTTGGAAGAAACTTCGCAAGAATCAGTTGGTTGAACCGTCCGCAGATGACTTGTATGTGGGGGTGAGTGTGAATCCACTTCAGGTTCCATTAATTCAGCCATTAGCGACGTATTATAGGGAACATTCTGGTAAGGCTGCGGGAAGTTTGGTGGGTCAACGATTTTGCTGTTTATTGTTGCGATGTGATGTTCAATATCGCATACGAGGGATCGAGTCGCAGTAAGTTCATCACTGACATCGTTCACTCTGTCGAAGATAACTTCGAGCATAGGATCGGATTCTTTAGGAGATGGTTGTTTGCGTGACGAGGACTGGAAATGAATGTCAATGTCGTCACGCAGAGAGCTTATCAACTCGCAAGTTTTTTGGTTGGATATAACTTGCGTAGAACAGATGGCTTTGATGTCACTTAACACTTTATCCAGGTGACGTAAGGGAGTTTCTTCATTCCTGGATCTCCCAGAGTCTAACTCGATTAGACCAGCAATTTGTTTATCCATATGCCTTACTTTGGATTTTATTAGTTCGGCTGAGGTCTGCACTGAGTTTCGTAACTCTTCAACACTTTTAACACTGCTTTCGATGACCGAAATTTTGTCCGTGATCTTTTTCGCGAGTGCGTCTTGGTAGGAGTCATTGGAATCGCTTAAGCATTTTATTGCCAAAAGAACATGCGAGAGATCAGCAGCTGCATCCACGTCGTTATCGAGGAAACATAACGACCAGTTAAAATTTCCAAAGAAGCTGTTAAGATCGCTCCAGTTGGCTTTCTCGTATTGCCATACGGTTCCTTTAGGAATTTTTCTCTAACTGTGCGGTCGGTGTACGAGAAATTATCACTCAATGGTCCGGCGAGTCTAGAGGGGAGAGCACATCAACGGTGTACTTATGAGTGTGAGAAGTTAAAAACAAGTCCAGGGTGTTGGCGGTATGACTATCAACGTCTGGTATTCGCGTGGGCTCGTTTACAAGCTGCGTTAAGTTGTTTTCTGCAGCGAAGATCTCAACACACCGTTCTTCGGGTGTTGTCTGTCCAGAATGTCGAAGCCACCCAAAATTGTGTATATTGAAATCGCCCGTAATAACGATTTCAGTATGAGGATGCAGGGATACACATCTTTGAATTTAGCCAGGCAAGTCATCAAACTCGTTAAAAGTCGAATTGCTGTCCAGTTGGGGCTTCTGTAAATAAAGCAGTAGTGGATAATTTGCTTACGGAGTGGAATTTTAACCACATGAAATTGAATTCCGGATTGGAACAGGGACTACATGGTGGTGGAGTTTGGTAAGCTACATCACGACGCACGTAAATGGAGAGACCGCGGTGAGAGAAGAATAATGGCACTAGTTCGTAGCCAGATAGCTTCAGAGCATATTGATCTGAGAGGTGTGAGTGGGATCTACCTGTGCTTCACTAAGTGACAAAACAGCTGGTCTGTATTTACAGACGTGGACGTACGCAGTAAAGTGATTACTTTTTAGCCCGCGTGTATTTGCAATGTCCACTCTAAATTCCCGAGTCATAATAAAGAAAGCCAAACACAAAAAACACAAACACCGACGTTACTAAGTACAGCTGTGAAGTAAAAATTCGGAGTTGGTTTACCGAATCAAATTGTTGTAGGTGTTATGCCCTTACAACAATAGGATACAGCACACCAACAGAATTCATACTCACAGCCCGCTATCCATCGGTTGTTATATGCACTTAGTCACTGCACGCGATGTATAACAATGTAATACAGCAACGGCAGTAACCGAGTGCAAACAACAGTACGGCCAGGGGCAGGAAGGTTGGGATGACCGCCATGTGGATTGTTGATTTTTATTTTTTGATTATTCGGTTTTTTTGTTTTGACTCGCGCGACAGAGATAACGCGATTGAGCGTTTATTATAAAAAAAATACACCTTTCATTTGGTTTAAAGAAAACTAGATTTATTTTATATTGGAAAGAGACAGAACAAGAGATTAAATGATATACATACAACTGAATTCTTAACTTACTTCTACATATAGACTAATTTTATGCATAGTAGAAACTATTGCATTCTCGTCAGCTGCATCAAGTGACCAGCAAACAAAGCTTGGGTACACTTCTTTTAAATTGCAATTCTTAGAATTTCAGTATCTCAATTAAATTTTATCTTTTGGAATTTCTTTTAAAATGATCTCTATTGGATCTACTTTTGTTGGCGGTAAGAATGCTGACTTGTACATAACTTGGACACCAAGATCATGCGATTTGATGCCATTGGATTATTATCTGTAGGGTACGTGAAATAAGTAGTTTATGGCGATAAACCGACAACAATTGACGCATTGGAGCATAACACTGTTCGAGTAATACGCGACATACGAGTACGCCCCCAATTGTTTGAAAAAATGGTCGAACATTTCACCTCTAGAATGCGCCTTGTGCAAGGCAGCCATGGTGGATATATTACCAAATCTGTTTTTAAATATTAAGTGAAATAATCTTTCGAATGAATTTAATAAATCGTCATCAAGTTCATTTCTTTGTGTTTTATTTAAACACAAAAGTCTAAATCTCTGAAAAAAACACAAGAATGTATTTCGGGCGTTGTTGGGATTGAACGCCGAACCGTCCGATTTGAAAGCCAATAGACTACCACTTGATCAACAGGCACACAGTTTCGAACTAGAAAATATATTACTAAAGCGTAAATCAATATAACATACGTCCTAGCAACCCTATATTTAATTTCATCGATGAAAAATGTACTGTATTACTAGTATTACTGGTATTACAAGCCCTTCTAGTTTGAACTAAGTATTGCTGAAGTAAGTAACCAAAGGATGCCCCCCTCCCTTCCCCAACTTCCAAAGTACTCCATTCTTCCACTGGGCTGGATCAAGGTGTCATATGACCCGTGCTGAAGATCAACCTGGCTGAGGGCCCAAGTATCCGGATACCTGGCGACCTCCGGATTAGCTAGCCTTATCTGTATACAGCGGATCTCTGTATAGATGGACACCCCTTTCTCCGCTATTCGTGGGGCCATTTATGGATAATACCTTAAAAACAAAAACCGAGGCCGGTACTCCTTCAATACCGGGCGGTAGAACGGTGACTACACCGACTACCGGCAAGGCTCCTGCATTGCCGAGAGGAGGCAAAACTGTGGCAGGCTATGGTACGCCATCCTCTAAATGCAAACGCAACGAGCCTAAAAATAAAAATTCAGGAAGTGTTAAGACTGTGGCAAGCCATGGTCCTATCACTTCCTCCACCCCTAGCAGAAGCAAGTTTGTGGCAGGCCACGGACTTGTTGCTGCTAACAAAACTCCTCCCTCCAACGAGGAATCTGGAGCTCATCTGCATCGGCAAGCTCTATCTAAGGTGCTCTATACAAGACGTCGAAATACTTCACGCATTATCAAAACCTTCGGATCCACTCCGGAGGTTGAGAGAAGTGCGGAAATAGAGAGCAAGGTTGAGTGGGCTAAAAACATCCTAAAAGACGGATTACCCATTGCTTCCACTGCTCCCAATATGTCAAAATACTCCTCTAAGCGCCAGAGATCGTTGGAGGAAACCGTGCCGGTTTCCAAGAGGCCCAAAACATATAGTTCCACAACCCCTGGGCCATCCAACAGCACATCTCTGAGGTCTTACAATGAAGTCCTAAAGGACGCATTGGTGATGGCGGTCATCGATAGGAACGATACCGATGGTTCCATTATCACAAGCGACGCTGGCTGGCACCAAGGCCATGTCAAGCTCATCGCATGTTCCAACCAGAGATCTCTTGATCTCTTCACCACGGCCATCGATGGTTTAGGAGAGATTTGGCCAGGTGCAAAACTCGAGGTCGTGTCTAAGGAAGACATTCCTAGCAGACCTCGAACTCTTCTCTCCAGAAAGTATTTTGGAAATCATCCGGCTCAGTAACCCGACTCTTCCGACTCATGACTGGAAAGTCGCGAAACTGGAGGAACTAAGGGGTTCTTATAGATGCGCGTTAATTGTGATCAATAAGGAATCCCTTAATCCTCTGGCGCAGACGAAATTCATGATTCGGGTCGGGTTCGAGTCCATACATTTAAGGGTATACAAAAAGGATGAGCTGGATGCTGATAAGCAACCTACCCCTCCTTTAATACCTGATATCACAACCTCGGATCTCGGAGCGTCGATATCCTCTCCAGAATTGGATAGTGACGACTCCAATCTGTCCGAGGTGACTATCAAGCCGTCGGTCTCCTCTTCTGACACCCTGTCAGAAATGGAAACCGATGACGAAGCAATTAGAGGTCCTACACGATCAGAGATAGAAGATGAGCTCTTGGGCACATCTTCAGAATCGGAGGACCTCAATAACACCGTGGTGGAGGCGACTCTAGAAAACTGTAGCAATGATACGGTTTCTCCAGATAAATCTCCACCACTCAAAAAAGTGCTTCGGCCGCACTCATTCTGCGTCTTTCCAAAAACGCAGAAGACATAATCCTAATCCAGGAACTATGGATTGTAGAAGGCGTGGTTCGTGGACTTAGGACACCCACATACGTTCCACTCTATACAAGAGACAAAGGTAAGATTAGAACTTGTATATTAGTGAAACGTAGCCTTAATGTATTTCTACTTCCCAACCCCAGTGACCCCGACTTAACCGTTGCCAGACTAGAGACTGCCAAAGGCTCCTACTTACTGGCATCGGCTTACCTTGGCCACGACCAAGTGGGTTCTCTCCCTGGTGATAACCTAGAATGGGTGGTACTGGAAGCTGGAAGGCAAAAAAACTGGCCTCATAATCGGATGCGATGCTAACGCACACCACACGGTATAGGGCAGTACCGACATCAATGATAGAGGTGAGTCACTTTTAAACTATATTTTAAGTACTAACCTCTTAATTCGCAATATTGGCAATGAGCCCACTTTTATAACTAGAAACCGACAAGAAGTGTTAGATATTACTCTTGTCTCCGACAGCATCACCCAAAGGCTAACAAACTGGATGGTATCGTCTGAACCCTCAGTCTGAGTGATGCTCCCCCAGCCAACCAGCTTTCTGGAATTAAGGAAAAACTGATTGGCCAAAATACAGAGGAATACTGTCAAAAAAGTTATCCTCTGAACTATCAGTTCCCCGCGTGACACAAATGAGATTGACATGAAAGTCAGGGAATTTACTCTGGCTCTCAATCAGGCTATGGCCGCTTCCTGCCTTCTTATTCAACCAAGAGGCAAGAAAAAGCCACATTGGTGGACATCGGCACTGGGACTGCTCAGAAACGCCAGCAGAAAACTTTTCAACGCAGCAAAAAGCACAAGAAAAGTGACCGACTGGGACTCATATAAAGAATCCCTCAAATTATACAAAAAAGAACTGAGGAAGGCAAAGCGACAATCCTGGAGGTCATTCTGTGACAAAATTACCGAAACCTCTGAGGCATCGCGGCTTAGCAAAATCCTCTCCACAAATCCTATGATGCCTAGCTGTTTGAAAAAAAACCGATGGCTCCTGGAAAACCTCAAGTGATGAAGCCGAGCTACAGAGATCCTCAGTTATTATTCTACCAGTGTTAGAAAATATTATGAGGAGCCAAAGGACCTCAGACCTATAAGTCTATCATCTTTCCTTCTGAAAACTTTAGAACAACTGATTGATATCCAAATTCGAGCTAAAGTTGATCCAAGACTTCTGTCTACAGCTCAACATGCCTACTGTAAAGGAAAGTCGGTGGAAACGGCTTTGCACTCTCTGACTAGCCACATCGAACGAACCCTACAATATAAGGAGTACACAATGGTTGCTTTCCTAGACATAGAGGGCGCCTTTAACAACGTCAACACATCCGCAATCACGACTGCGCTGTCAACTCTGCAGGTAGACGACTCACTTGGGGAGTTGATCGGTCTAATGCTAAGAAGCAGGATAATCAACTCCAAACTGGGTGAGACTTCTGATAAAAGATATGTCAGCAGAGGTACGCCGCAAGGTGTCCTCTCTCCCCTTCTCTGGAACTTAGTAGTTAACGAACTACTGATATACTCGTACCTGGAAGCGGGTGGTAGCAGAGTGATTGCCTATGCGGATGACGTTGCCATAGCCGTCTCAGGAAAACATTTAAATACCATTAAAGAACTCCTCCAAGTAAATCTTAACAGATTAATCTGCTGGGCAGATCGCTGTGGATTGGGAATAAACCCCCATAAAACTGATCTTGTCCTCTTTTCTAGGAAATATAAAATTCCAATCATAGACCCTCCTTCAATAAACGGTACCAGTTTAGCTTTTTCCGATACAGCAAAATATCTGGGTCTCATTTTTGACAGGAAACTAAACTGGAAACCTAACATTCAAGAAAGATTCAATAAAGCTACAATAGCTTTATTCTCTTGCAAGAAAGCCATTGGGAACAAATGGGGCCTTCAACCTCGCATAACCCACTGGCTATACATCTCGGTCATAAGACCGATACTTACTTACGGGGTAGTTGTCTGGTGAACGGCCTTGGAATATGCAGTCAACCACATTAAACTAAGCAGAGTCCAAAGAACAGCATGTCTATGCACAAGCGGAGCCTTGCAGTCTACCCCCTCTGCGGCATTAGATATTCTGCTTCACTTGACATCCATCCACATTTGTAGCAGTAGCTGCGACTGCAGCTATTCGCCTTAAAGCGACTAAACAGTGGACAAATAATTCATTTGGCCACGCCAATATTCTTAATACATTAGGAATCCTCACAGAGAACATCGATTACACCATATCTGAACTTTGGTTTGACAAAAACTTCCATGTAATCTTCCCCTCTAGATCATTCTGGGAGGAGGATGCTTTCATGGAGGAGAAGTCAATTCATCTCTACACAGATGGATCTAAAACCGATAACGGAGTTGGTGGCGGTGTTTTCTCAGATAAGCTAAATCTAAGCATCTCTTTCCGCCTTCCAAATCACTGTAGCGTGTTCCAGGCGGAAATTCTGGCGATTAAAGAAGCTCTGTCCTGGCTGAAGAAAAACGTGTTATCTACAAAGGATATCCGCATATTTTCGGATAGTCAGGCCGCCATCAAGTCCCTGGACTCGGTCTCATTATATTCTAAACCCGCCCTTGAATGCCGATCATCTCCCATGGAGATGGCAGAGCAGTTCAACATTCACCTTTGTTTGATGCCGGGCCACAGAGACATTCCAGGGAACTGCAGAGCCGATGAACTCGCCAAAATTGGAACCACTCTACCTATCCTACCGGACAAAGGTAGTATAGGTATACCAATCGCTACGTGAAAACTAACACTAAAGCTGGATGACAATAAAAGAACATACCTTAGGTGGACTGCTGGGCAAACATGTCTAGCGACCAAACAGATCTGGCCAAGGCTGGATCTGAGTAGCTCCTAGTGTCTGATCCTTTTAGATAGGAAACATCTCAGCGCCATAATAGGTGTCATTACTGGACACTGCCTCATAGGCAAGCACGCAAGAAGGCTTGGCGCTTTTACTAATGATTTCTGTAGAAGCTGCATGGACGAGGAAGAGGAGGAGACAATCCTCCACCTATTCTGCACATGCCCAGCTCTCTCCCAGAGAAGAAAGCTTCATCTAGAAGCTTTCTTCTACAACGACCTAAACGATCTAGAAAACTTAGACGTTAACAGTCTCCTACGCTTTATTATAAGCTCCAACTGGTTCCAGTAGTAAGAGGATTATAGATTCACGGGGCATCACAATGGGCCAATAGGCCTGAGTGGGTTGGTACTTCCAACAGCCACTCTTACCTAACCTAACCTATTGCTAAAGTAGGGGAATCATAAAGCCCGTCTTGATTTAAAATAAGAGCCTGAGTATGTACTGTTTCCAACTTAAAAAGGAATACACACAATTCCCTTATATCAAGAAACCGATAGTAAACAATTTCAAATAGAGGGCGAAATTTCATCACTCAAATGCAATAACTTCAGTAAACTTTTGGAAGGAAATGATCCGAAATTAGTGGTCTGTAAGTTAGTACTAGGGTAGGTACTACTTCGCCAGTTACAGAAGGGCTAAGTAGTAATGCAAATACGTGAGAGAAATATGTACGAGTAGTATAGATATACTCATTCGAGCTACGTGGCGTCACAGTATTTCTTCAGTGTTCTGATATCGGGTTTGTCTGCAATCAAACCATGGCTGCCATAAGGTGGGGGCTCTGGCCAATCTTGGCTTCTCGATACATTTAGATATCGTGAATACTTCAGCTGTACCTTACATTCATCGCAACGTGTTTCATCTATAATAGTTGATGAACCAGAAAAGAACGAATGAGAAACAGCGAACTAAGAGCAAGGACGTCCTGAAACGACTATTGTTTCGACTCGGTCGTTTCGGCTTCCGCAGAGGGACGAATTCTAGAGGCCTTAACCAACCGGATGGGCTAGACTATTTACGGTTAACGTTTTATCCTGCGAAATCGAAGAGGGCGAACTGGTTTCAAAAGAGTCACCCTCTGAAGGAAATTATTATAAACTGCATAATTTTCTTCAGTCTAACACAAGGTTCCGAGGAATAAAGCTTCTGATTCTCCTTCTGCCGATGGCGGAAACATAGGTGTTGCAGTCAGAAAATGCCGCAGTTCGAGTGAACGGAAAACAGATGAAGCGGTTAAACCTACTGATCGAAACAAAACCATCGGTGGCTTCACCTTCGCACAAGGTCCGGCTAAATTCAGCCAAAGTTGCAGTTCGAGTGAAAGAAATTAAGATGTTGCGTAAAAATCCATCCTGATGTAAATTTTAAAATGCCAGGGGTATCTAGACCAGGTGATCTTTAATGGTGCCACTATATCCTCTCTCACGCTTTAAATTGGGATGGGTTCAAATGTCAACCGTCTAAATTACACTGAGTGATCAACTTAGGAGAAGTATGCAGAAGTCCGCAATATTTAAAATACATATAACTTTTAGGGTGAAGTACACTATGCAGCAAACTCTTAAATTACCAATCAAGTAATCGCAACTTAGGGAAACCGTATATCTGGTGATAGGTTTTCATACCCAGCATCTTGGACTGGAAAGTGGAAGTTCTATGTATTCTCACAAGGACGTTGTGGGCTTACAAAAAGCTTCTGCAGAAATCTAATTAGACTCGCGTCCCTATCCTTATCATGAATGGTTAATTTTCAATTTATTTCCGAATGAGTGAAAACAAATCTGCTCCAGCATCCGTTCCATGGTTGCAAAGTCTACGTAAGCAAACCTAAAAATAGTTCACTTAAAACTAATTTGGAAGACAACTGGGCTCTTTTCAAATCCTTGATATATGTTACATATGTAAGTCGTCGCTTGTGGTGTGGTAACAGATAAGACCATTAGATGAGCTGTTTTGTTAAGCCTGGCGCCGATGGCATGCATCCACCTTTCTGGCATATATCCACCTTTCTGGCATATACCAGGTGGTGATAACTCTGCATCTTCACTATTAGCCTATCATTGACAGATGTACTGAACCCCAAGTGCAGCCTTTACGAAAATCGGAATATTGTCTTTCGTTATGTTGAGTGGAGGGAATGGTTTGGTTTGCGAACAATTGCTTAACGAGTGCATCTCCTGTCAAAGTTGAAGCAAACCCGAAAGCTCTTGCCAGACTGCGTTTCAAAAGGCAGAATTGAAACCGCACTCGAAAAAACTTGTATATTAGGTCGTACTGCACTAAATGTCCGATCTTCGCTGAAGTCCGTAATGAGAATCTCTCGAGTGTACATCTATGTCAGAACATACAATTTTGTTTTTTTGGTGAAATAAATAGGTACTCGTACCTATGTTTGACGCCTGGGTCTTTAAGGTTTCCTTAAAATTACATTTTCTTAGTCATTATTTAACGACTATCTGTAGTTCAAATTCGAACTCTTTTCCTTTATGAATTTAAACTCGGACATTATGCGTCTCTGGCAGCGAGAAACGTTCAGCGGTAAAAACGAACTACGCGGCAAACCGGAAACGGTACACACATTTTGGTGTCTAGGATTTAAGACCTGTTTTAAAGTATATATAATAAGGCGATTTCAAAAATTTTAACTATTTTTTTGTATCAGCTCTAATTTATGAGATGGGCAAAAAATTAGATTTTTAAAAAATACGGCTTTATTTTAATATTATACGTGAAGAAATTGTCTTTTAAGGGATTTTCTAGAGTGAAGTTGTCTTGGAAAAGCGCGTATAATTCCCCAGCAATAGTCCGCTATCATATGAACGTCGTATCTTCATTGATACCTGTTCTCTATTGTTTTTATATCTTGATTGAAGCGTTCTCCTTATTCTTCGCAGTGATTCACGGGCAAAGGAAATTTAGGGAGGAGCAAGGTATAAACGACCAGGAAATACAGAGATCGACAAAATATTTTTTACATCGCTTGAGGAAACCTAGACATTTCGCAGCATTCAAATATGTGGTCATTCCAACGTAAGTTGTCATTGACACACATACCGAGAATGGAAAGTTTTTCGCATTTATTTTGTGAATATCAGACTCGAAACCATCCAAGACAACTTGAATTGAACGTTCCAAAAGGTAGTTTCTAATCCAATGAAGAAGAGAGTCGTCGATCCCAAATGCACACATTTTCAATAAAAGAGCCTGATGCCAAACTCTGTCAAATGCTTTATGATAATATTATGCTTGCCTGGATAATATTTTCCTAAATCGCTCATTTTGTAATGATAAATTGTTTATTGTTCACCAAAACGTCCGAAGCTTAAGAGAACATTTCTCAGTCCTTGTCACACAACTGAATTCTTTTGCTTGTATATTTAGTTTTCGTGTCTAAAATTTGTATATACGATTTTGAAAAAACCGATTACTTTATATCGGGATTTGAAATTTTTGCTAAAACAAATGAAAATGACGCTGCGGGAGGAGTTGGTTATTTTGTGCAAAAAGACTACAAGATTCTTGATGTCTCGTTTGTTGATTTTTTGAGTGCTGATGTTTTAAAGGTGTCCGTAAAATCGTGATAAGTTTGTATTTTTTTGTATCAATAGTGTGTTACGTATCATTTATTAGAGAATTTTCATAACTTCTGACAAATGAAAAATCAAAAAACTTGATCATTACTGGCGATTTTAACATTAATAGCTTGGATCGTAACGAAACTATATACAACTATTTATCCGTTCTTGCCTCACATGGTCTAGTTTCTTATATTAATGTGCCGACTAGAGCTTCCTCAGGACGATGTCTAGACCATAGCTTTGCACGTTTTAGAAATGTTGAGTCGAAGTGTGAAAAATGTGTCTTTGATTTAAAGATTACTGATCATGCAAGGACAGGTCTCTTATTAACTAACTCGAAAAAAAAAGTTAATGGATGATCTAATTCTGCTAAAAGACATACAAAAATTGACTACGTAAAGCTAAAAAACTGTTTATTGTTTGAGTCTTGTGAAATTCCTTAAAATTGTAGCGATGCTTCTACTGCTTTAAAGTTACTTATGGACACTCTCCAAAGTCATATAGTATCCTGTTCCTTATATCTATATAATAAAAGAATGGTAAGAAGACCCAAGCCTTGGATCTCTAGACCCTTACTAAACAAAGTTTTATGAAAAATAAATTTTATATAAAGTGCAATAAACAACCAAATAACGTAGACTTAAAAAACAAATATAAGAAATTGTGTGATGAACTGAAAAAAGAGAGTCCAATTTGCCGTGATATATATTACCGTGCTTTATTTAATTTAGCAAAGGGAAGCTCAAAAAAGGAATGGAAAATTGTTATAAATCTACTTCCTCGATAAAACCTACAGTTTTATGTATTGAAAAATCTGACGTGCATGACAAAGTCGCTATTGCTAAAGCTTTCAATAATTATTTTGTTAATGTTGCCTCGAGTCTGCAACCGAGTTATGTTCAATTTATGTGTGCCACCTGTCAGTCTGTTTGGGACATTGCAGAACCTTTGCTTAGCAATACCTTTATCTTCAGTCCCATAACTCCTATTGAAATTTTAAAAGTGATTGATACTTTACCAAATTCGTCTTCATGCGGAGCTGATGGTATTTCTAACTTTACAATTAAATAAATTGCATGTTTCATAGTTGATGCATTGTCTCATATTTATAATCGTTGCGTGTTTGAAGGGGTCTTTCCAGATGAGTTTAATTGTGCTGATGTCATACCATTACTTAAAAAAAGGTTCTGCCACCAAAATCGGTAATTACAGGCCCATTTTACTTCTCCCGGTTTTTGGAAAAATCTTTGAAAAGCTTATGAAAAATAGCATACTGGTTTTCTTAACTAAAACTGGGTTTTTTAATCCTGCTCAATTTGGTTTTCAAAACGGCAAATCGACGGAAGATGCGTTATTGAATTTTTGTTCCCAAATTATGGCACACATTGATGCTAAAAAATGCACCACGGGCTTATTCATTGACATTACCAAAGCTTTTGATATGGTCAACCACAATATCTTGCTAGATAAGCTGTATAATGCTGGATTTCGAGGATTTATACTCGATTGGTTTAGATCGTATCAAAAAAACGTTTTAATTGACAAAATAAGGAGTGAAAAGATGTTTTTTAATGTGGGTGTTCCTCAAGGGTCTGTATTAGGCCCGATTATATTGTTAATGTAATTAAACTCACTATTTGCTCTTCAATTTAAAGGCTCACCTACTGCATTTGCAGATGACATTGGTTTCTCATTTCCGATGTCAAGTGGGACCTTAATTTATTAAGGCTCTGGTTTGCTAAACACAATCTAGTTATAGTTATCTACCTTCCACAATTGGACTACAAACGTATACTTTCACTCGCCTGAGCGTCAAAGATATCGCCTGTTAAACTGCAATTGTAACTCCAGTTTTTCCTGTCCGACATATTGTTGTAATGTAGCTTGTAGTAATAAATATTTTTTAATCGAGAATACAACTTTAAGTATTTGGGGCTCTCCCTGGATTCCACGATTACCTTTACAAGCTACATAGATGCATTAAAAAAATGTTTCCGATCCACTCTCAGGCACTTTTACTATTTGAGTAATGTATGTTCAGTCAAACTTTTAAAAACAATTTATTATGGTATTTTTCAGTCTAAACTACAATATGGAATCTTTGTTGACTACCCAAAAATATGTTCGTAGAAAAATTTTTCGTAAACCTAGTAGATATTCCGCAATCTAAATATTCTTCCTGTTCGTCATTTGTACTGTTTTAAAGTATTGAAAATATTCTTTATGATGTCTGGTAACCTTAGTTTTCGTTTGATTCCCAATTATAATCTTCGTGGAAGCCTTTCCTATCTTCTACCTATAGCAAAATTCCGTACTACTTCCTTCCGTAACTTCTTTTCTGTCTTAACTTTTCGGCTATTTAATAAACTCCCTCGTTCAATAAGGACTGTTTCAATACCCCAAGTGTTCTTAACAAAAGTAAAAAATTTGCTCTTTGGATATAATTACTCTGAAATTGAATCTCTAATTTCAGAGGTTTTGGTATAAAATTTTGGTTTTTCTTTTCCTTTCCTTCTTTTGTTCTTTATAAAACTGAATTCATCTTACTTGAATGAATTATATCTTTATTTCTTTTGAGGGCCACCCCACCCAAAATTAGTTCATTATGATCTTAATCCCATTGAAGTCGCATTCTAAACTATTTTTTTTACTTTAAAATACTGAATGTCATGAATTTTTTTTATTCTTAATTTCTGTAATGATTATATATTTTAAATTATTTGTACAATGTATTATAAGAAAAATAAATCATATCTAAATCTAAATCTAAATATCAAGTGCAACTATCTTGCTTTCGCCAGATTGATGTACGCTTTGGTTCCACTTTTCGGTGAGACATGCCATCAAATCACCAGTGGATGTGTTGCTACAAAAACCATACTACCGGTCATTAAGAAGTTTCTGCGTTTCGAAATATTTCATTAGCTGACGGTTTATCACTGTTTCCATGACCTTGGAAAGAACGGACGAAAGTGCAATGGGTCTGTAGAAGGATATGGAAGAATATTCACCTTTTTTGGGGACAGGCTAGACAAATGCTGTTTTCCATCTGCTCGGAAGGTGTCCTACAGAATAGGATTGATGAAAAAGCTTAAGCAGTGGTTTTGCCAGCGAGGAAGAACACCTCTTCAGAAGAAGGGGGATACACCATCTGGACCAGCGGATTTATGTATGTTAAGACCTTTAAGTACTCTTGCTACTACACGAGTGCGAAATTGGATTCGTCCCATTAAGGATTCGATGCACTCAAGTGTAGGCGGGGACAAAGCAGAATCTGGGAGTGTTAAGCTGGCCGCAAAGTGTGCAGCAAGCAGATTGGCCTTGTCCAAAGAGCTGACAACTGGAATGTCGTTGCGAAAGAGCGTTAGGATGGAGGATGAGGCAGAATTTCTAATGTTTTTGACGAACGACAAACAATTTTTACTGCCTTTGGAACATTGCAGTATTAGTTGCCTCAGTTTTTGGTCGTACTGAAATTTCACACGCTTAAGAAAGGCGTTGCAGTCATTTCTGGCTCGTTTGAACTTTTTTCGGTTTTTCTCTGTCGGGTTGGTCTAGGAGGATCGAAAAAATATTTCTCTAACCCTGACGGCCTCTTTACAGCTCGAGTCGTACCATGCCTTTTCTTTTGGTTTGGGGATAAAGGATCTTATTTCAAAGAGAATGGTGTCTGTAATCATATCTGCAGCGGCATCTACGTCGTAATCGAGGATACATAACGACCAGTTAAAATTCCTAAACAAGCTGTTAAGACCGCTCCAGTTGGCTTTCTCGTATTACGTTCTTTTAGGAATTTTTTCTCGGTGTACGAGAAATTAGCTGATATGACACAATGGTCCGACGACCCTAGAGCGGAGAGCACATCAACGGTGTACTTATCAGGGTAACAATTTAAAAACAAGTCCTGGGTGTTGGCGGTATGACTATCAACGTCTGGTGTTCGCGTGGGCTCATTTACAAGCTGCGTTAAGATGTTTTCCGCAGCGAAGATCTCAATGTACCGTCCTTCGGTTGTTGTCTGTCCAGAATGTCGAAGCCACCCAGAATTGTGTAAATTGAAATCGCCCATAGTGACAGGGGACACAGGGATAAAATTCTTTGAATGGAGTCATACAGCGCATCAAACTAGTTAAAAGTCGAATTAATATCCAGTTTGGGGCTTCTGTAAATAAAGCAGTAGTGGATAATTTGAGATGGAATTTTAATCACATGAAGTTGAATTCCGGATTGGAACATGGATCACATTGTGGTGGAGTTTGGTAAGCTACATCACTATGCACGTAAATGGAAAGACCGCGGTGAGAGAAGAATAATGGCACTAGTTCGTAGCCAGGTAGCTTCAGATCAGAATGATCTGAGAGTTGTGGGCGGGTATCTACCTGTGTTTCACTAAGTGCCAAAATAGCTGGTCTGTACTTAGAGACGGGTGGGCGTGGTGTAGTGATACTAGCAATCGCTTCTCACTCTGAGGGTCCAAGGTTCGAATCCTGCCCATGGCAAGTGAGTTTTTCATTTGTGTAATGGGAACTCAGACAGAAAAATTCTGCATGTGAAGGCATAACACTCACACGTAGATTTGGCTGTTGTAGAGTTTCAACCACAAAAAACTAGTGCGAATTATAACTTCGAATCACTCTGAGTGAAGAAAGAACTCTCCGTCCTATTCGGACTCTCCCACCCCTGGAGAGCTAATATAGAAACCAAATACACCTGAGTTTCAAACCACTACAAAACAATTTTCCTTTCTCCTCCCTCTACCTTTCCGCCCGCGCCCAGGCAACAGTTAAAGGGAATCTAACCCCTTAGGCGCGCGTAAATTATACAAAAAAAAAAAAAAAAAACGTGGACGTACGCAGAAAAGTGATTACTTTTTAGCCCGCGTATATTGGCTATGTCTACCCTGAATTCCCTAGTCATAATCACAGACAAACACCGAAAACACAAACACCGACGATGCTAAGCAAGGCTGCGAAGTGCAAATTCAGACGTTGGTTTACAGAATCAAATTGCTGTAGGTGTTATGCCCTTACAACAATATGAAACAGTGCACCAACAACATTTTCACTCACAACCCGCTATCCATCGGTTGTTACATACACTCAGTCACTGCCCGTACCGTATAGTAAATACAGTAATGCAAGTGATTGAGTGCAAGCAACAGTACTTTGACCAGGAGCGGGAGAGGTGGGATACCCGCACTATCCAGGAAATTTCTGAGGCATATACTGAAAACATTGTCCATTTTTGTCTAGAGCTTTCACAAATTGCTTCATTAGCCCCAATTTTATGTGCAAGGGCGGAAGAATGATTCTTTCTCGGGGGACTAAAGGCTCATTTATCACATTGCTTTCACCAAGGATCATAGCATCTCTCATAGGGAAATTTTTTTGTATTCTACTGTCCCAGAGACAAATAAAACATGGATATTTTGTTTAGCCTCTTTGTTGACCTAACAAAAAATTAACCATCTTCAAATCGACACAGATCACCCATATATGTTCGACATATTTTATTTTTTGCAATAGAACTGAAATTACTTCATATTCTTCTTTCATACAAGTAGAGTGGGCAATTAGAATAGGAGCATGTTTATTGCCTTACGTAAAGGGAATTCTTTGAGTGCTGTCAGCAAAGGGACGCCAGTCACTTGCCTGAAAGGTCTCCAAGCCCATGAAAGTCAGTAAGCCTCTCACATCACTGCAATATACAAAATTCTCACAAGAAGAAAAAAATTGCAATAAGTTGTGTTCTCTCGTGCGATAGAAAGTAATTCGCACATCAGAGGCTAGGAAATTTTTTTCATTTAACCTTGATGCTAGTAGCTCACCTCGTTGCTTTGAAGGATCTAAGTCTCTGATGAGATCATTAAGCTCGTTTTGTGAAAATGTTTTAGGTTTCGATGTTTCTATAGAGCATTCAAAGTCATCGCTTACTTGAGAAGCACTAGGTCCTTCAATTCCTTCCTCTTGACACTGTGGTAGCTGATGAAAAACTGGGATTGGAACGTCTTCTGAATGAGGAATTGGCCTTATTGCTGAAGAAATATTAGGACATTTCCATTTGTGGCGATTGTTTCTGTTGATGCCCACTGTACGAGTACTTGTCATTCAGAAGTAACAGTCGTTATGAAGATTTTTTTGTTCTCGCCAAATCATCGGTACTCCAAATTTTATCAAAGACTTACGTACACCTTTCTCCCGTTGTCGCAAATGTTCAGTCCGCATTTTGCATTCATTATGAGGCACCCACGCCTTACCTTAATTGCAAATTTTAATATTGAAGTAAGCAAAATATAGTACAAGCGGATCACAGTGTTTTTTATTAATTTTCGCTGATCTTTGAAAATATATTCTCCACAAATGTAACAAAACTTACCACGGTCGTTAACACAACGTCTTGACTTACTAGCCATTATGAAATATTTAGATTTATTTGATCAGATTTATTTTAAATTCGAATTAGGCTTAACACAAACTAAACCGCTAGGGAAATGACCATTCGTTAAAGTCGAGGAAAGCGTAGGAAGTAAACACATAACGTCTCTATAACAGTGCGCTTACAGAAGCTTGAAACTGCGAGGCTTCAGCGCTGATATGCGAGGGGATAACGGATAACGGACCAAAGAAGTGTGAAGTAAATGCATATTACAGCTTCAAACTTATTATAGTTAGCTGTTTTAATTCGAATCCATGGTGTCATTTTTATTTTCAATTTTAATGGTTTCATTTAAAAAGGGCGCACAATGCGATCTTCATACATACATACATATGTGCTGGTAGATAGTAAACTAGAGTTGACAGGATAGAATAACTAATGGATATTGTATGTATATTACTTTTCTTATCTACCACAGATACAAACAAAACTGCACCAATTTTTTTTTATTTTTTTTTTGTAGGCTTGTGTAATTGACGATGATGCCTTTACAGCAACAGTAGATGCAGATCCAATGAAATCGGTGCATGGGAGCATCCCTATGGCAATAAGTCGATATCTCTCTCTTATAGGAAAGGTAAAGAAATTCGACAAGTGGATATGTCAAGAATCGAATGAGTTCCAAAAACTACGGCGGCTGGAAACTTAGCTTAAAAAACCAAAGTTATCCGATTTTGCACCGGATAATAATCTACGATGAAAAATGGATTTTGTACAACAACAGTAAAAGACCTGGTTGGTTGCAAACGAAAAGCCAAAACACACACACAAGCTCGGTCTTCACTCAGAAAAGGTTATAGTCATAGGACCAATCCATTTTTCATTCCTTTCACCAAGCGGTCCATTGGCTTGGACAATGTCAGGCTCTATGCCACACACGTTTAAGTCTGGAGTGATTTTGTCGGCAGAAAAGCTTCCCAAATTCAGCAGAATTCATAAAAGCTTTTGAGAAAATGATTGCGTCAAAAAGTCGGGACTTATCATCCTTCATATTCGAAGGAAGTCATAGATGCCAAGGGATCATATTTCATTCAAATAAATACTTATAAACGAATTACTTTGGTTTTTAAAAGCTTACTTCGTAATCGCTCATTTTGTGTAGTACAACCTATATACTTAGTATGTAACTCGACCAGTTAAAAGCAATGCTGATGAAGAAGACCCTGATTTCGGATGCTGACTATAGCCTCATGAGAGGGTAGAGGTAAACAGGGGTAACTACAGGGCAGTGTCCTGCCTCCAATCCTATGGTGTATGTTGGTGGACTTTCTGCTAAAGGCTCTCAAGAGCTCTAAACTCTAGTTAGGTAAATGCAAATAATGTAACTGTAATTTCTATCATGTTACGACCTGGTGGACAATTGGTGAACTGGAAATGGACTTTGAGTTGATTCTGTCGCAAGTAACTAAGGTTGTCCCACCCATGAAAAGTATAAAGAGGCCAATATCTGTTTCTTCAACGAAGATGATCATGATGAGTAAGGGAGTCTCCGGCAAGACATGTGGCTTGTCTATGAGAAGAGTCCTTGGATCAACACTGCTATGACAAGGCCAATTATATCCTATGCATCAGTTGATTGGTAGTACTAGCTTTTCTAATGGAAATGAATATTGTGAAGAACTGGTAGAATGGGCGAAATATCTGCGTCCAATAAAAACTACACTTACATAAGGGCCTACCGAACTTTCTTATCACTTCCAAGATAATTTAAGAATGCAAGGTATCTTTAAACGAAGTCGGAAGACATAGTTTTGTCCCCAGATCAGATCACTGGGAATGAGATTGCCAATGAGATTGCTGGGCAAGAGTTTTTTTTTTCTATTAAATCCGGATACTACTTTACTTGTAGAATTGCCTGCATCCTCTGTTAGGGTATCTGCAATGGCCCCATGTTTGGATTGAAGAACGTCAAATAATTCCAATTTATTTTATTAACTCCTCTTTCACGAAGCACTTAAAATTTCTCAATTTACAAAATTAATACCATTTGTAGTAATAGGCAATAATAATGAGGCTTACGTTTTCACACTGTTCTACCCTTGGGGGCGATTTCAAAAAAGGAACTTATAAAATTTTCTTTGACTTTAAATAAAGTCCGCCATTTTGACTCGTGCATTGTATTAGGTTTGAATCTGAAGGAGCGCACAACTAAAAATAACTGATTAATTAATATAATGTAAATTTATATTAATCTAGAACTGAATCATCTGTCCCTTCCTCTTCTTATCACCACCCAACTCGAAATGTTTGCAACGCTTAAGGGGTGTTTGTTTACGGTACTTGCATCCGGTGCACTCCATACGCAGGACAATATTTTTGGTTGTATTGGCCTTCTTCCTGAAGATGGGCTTAGTCTGACCACCGAAACTTTGTTGTTTCCTGTCGTAACGTCTTCTGCCCTGAACTCCTTTGCGCGCCTTAGACTTCTTGTATTGTGTCACCTTGTGCAACTTATGGACCTTGCACTTTTTACAGAAGGTACGTCTCTGTTTTGGTACGTTCACCATCTCGACGAATTTCAGTTGTCAAAGCTTTGGGCACAATTTGAGCAGCACTGCCAGGCGTGGTACAGCTTCCATTGGCAATTGGGTTTCTTGTGAGCATAAGAGTAGATAGCATATCTCTTTAGGAATCCGGCAGACCAATAAAACTCGCCCCAATGTTTTAAAAAGGACAGCAACGTTCCAGCAGTCGCTTAAAAAGAAACGGGTTAATAATGTCGCAACGGATACCTACGCTTTTGTGATGGACCGAAATGTGCTAAGCTAAGCATACGTGAAACAACATTCTGCGTATTTGGCACTCATGCTTTCACTGTAGGCTTACCTTCTACGAAAGATTGAGAAGTTCCAGTAAAAGAAACAGATGTAACCTCATTGGAAAGAAAAAATCTGCAAGCCTTTTCCGGGTTGACCAGTGGTGGTTTCAGTTGTCAACAAAGAGCGGTTTCAAAAAAATTAACATAAGAAGAGTGTCATCCAATTTAAGAATAAATAAAACATCTTGCCAT
The DNA here is from genome assembly GCA_949129095.1 of Volucella bombylans. Lineage (NCBI taxonomy): Eukaryota > Metazoa > Arthropoda > Insecta > Diptera > Syrphidae > Volucella > Volucella bombylans. The sequence continues at coordinate 100,034,403 of OX422141.1, read as the reverse complement.
GCATTTATAAATATTATGTTTACTATTATTAATGTTTAATATTAATTATTCATGTATTAGCAACAATTAACATTTAGAATCGATTTGTGTTTCATTTGATTTTCATTTGCGTGTTTTGTTTTTTGTATAATGGTTTTTCTTTGTTTTGCTAAATTTATAATTAATCTGTTCTTGCATCCATTTTTTCCATTTTTGGTTTTGGTTTTTTGTAAATGTTACAAATTTCGTTAAATTCATTTATTTTATTGATTTTTCTTTCTGTCTATTAAAATAATTTAACCTATATAAGTTAATACATATATTAAATTGAATTTGTTTCATTTTATTTTTTTTAACACTCTATTTATTTCGTACATCGATTCTATTTATTTTGTTTTTCTTTTATAACGTAATTAGTTAAGGTACAACAATACAAGTTAGTGAGATTGTTTATTATAGTAAATAAATGAAATTATTAAAATTGTTAAAAAAAAAACATAAGGAAAAAAGCTACCAATCTCACCGGTTAATGTAATAATTTTGTTTTAAATTTCTTTATAACTATTTAACAAAGTTATACATCGAATTTCAGTACTTAAAAGTTTTGTTGTTGGTTTTGTTATTAATATTAATTACTTTTATTTTTTTTTATTTAAAATTAAGATTGTTAGTATTTATTTTAATTTTTAATGTTATTGAATTTATTTATTGTTTTTTTCATTTTCATTTAATTAGTTATGTTTAATTTTTACATATACAGATATAATTGTTTTTAGGAATTCACTGGTCAATTTTTGTTTACCACATGATGTGCCACTCGTATGGCATTGTGTTGAGATAAATTTTTATTTGACTATTGCCACCTGAATTAAGGTCTTAAAAATTGTTCGTTTCGTATTTGGTTTTGTTTCTTTTAATTCTATTTTGTTAAATTTTGATTACGGTCTTCCTTTTTCCTGTGGATTGTGAGACTTTATGTTGTTTGTTTTATTTTTTTATTTTTTAAATAGTTGACAAGATAATTTACAAAAATATAAATATACTTTTTTCACACATATTTAGGTTCTCTTTGTTTTTGTTAAATTTTATTTAATGATTCTTTGCTATTAATTTTTCTCAGCGAAATTATGGCGCTAATATTTCTTTTTTACAATTTTACTTCTATTAGGTTTTGGTTAAGTTTTTTATTTTATTTATTTACTTAAATTGCACTTAAAGCTCTGATTTTTTTATTAAGTTAAGCAAATTTTTGTTCGTTAATTATTTGCTGAGTGTTTTTAATGCTAGATAAACAGAAAATTCTTCTTTTTTCTCGAAATAGGAGATTTTTGCTAATTTGAAACCGTCTGAACCAATTTGTTCGCCTCTTTTTTTTTAGGCACAATCACATTCCGAAGTGAAGGAAATTTGTGATAGATATTGCACTTATGAAATACAAACTAAAAAGCAAGCGTAGGAAATAATGCAGAAATAAACAGATAGATAGGAACGAAAGAAGAGAGTTAAAACAAATGTATGTATGGTACGATCAAATGCCTACCTATATACAACTACGGATACTTGCATAAATGATGTAATGATGTGGCTAGTTATAGAGAACAAATTGTCTTGTTAGTTGATGAAGAGGTTTAGTGTAATAACATTCTTTTTCGGACAGATTCTTATCCCCAGGAACAGTATTATTAAGACAAAGTAGTATCTATCGTTACCTTTTGACGATAGATATGTGCATTTAAAGGCTTTTCATTTTCATTTTCCCAATATGGATTCTCCATCTTTTGCCAGATGTAATACTTATGATCCAGATTGCCTACTGTTGGGACTACGATACGTGCATCCAATTTGCGGCTGTTATAGTCATCCAGATAAGTGAACAATTATTGGAAAAATTCGAATCAACTTATTCAATCCACTATATTGCAGTGCAGACAGCGAAGCGCCAGAAGTGAAGAGAATATACGGCTGAGTCGATAAGTCGGGATCGCAATGAACCGATTCTGTGCTATTCCCAAGAGCTGGTCGTCCCTCGAGGTCTATTAAGGATGGAAGAAAATCCGGGTTTTCACCGATTTTGTTGATTACAAAAATTATTGTATATGTCAAGGGGCTAACCAGGGGCTTTGTAAACAATGAAATTGATTGTTTCATTGGGTCATACTTTTCCCAAATGATATCGGTGAATCGGTTACAGTCCACATTAATCTTTATTTTTTTATAAACTGGAGATGAAAAGTTTTTGTTTTCAGCAGAACAGAACACAGCGCGTGTCGCAATCAATTTATCGTAGACGTATTTCGATGACCGTCTGGCCGTAAGAAATGGTTCTGTCATTTGACCGCCTTTTAAGATCTTTTCTTTGCGCCTACATTAAACACCTGGTCTATGACAACAACCCAGAAAGTTTAGATGATCTGGAAGCGAGCAATCGATGTGGAAAAGTCGTGCAAAATTGGGTCCAGTGGAGTCTTGGAAAAAGTTTCTTCAAATTTTCCCAAACTGCTTCTAATCGAAACATCAGACTTTATTTCGTAAATGCTTCCTGCAAGCTGTCAGCGTCTGATATGCGAGAAATATAGCCCCTCGGAGTACTGCCATCCCAAAGACACGGTTGATGTCGAAAGAAGACAGTGAACTATAGTACTACAGGATTTACATACGTATGTATGCCTAGTATTTTCGTATTTTAGAATATTAACTCGAGAGTAGTGGGAATGGGCTGCTTATAGATGCCCTAGGTGTGATCCAAACCAATGCCAATTTTAATTATTACGTAAGATCAAACTTTGCTGACGCGTGGAAGATCTATTCTTAATCAGTGAAGGGAAAGCTGCCATATTCCATTGTATGGACATAAAGGCATCTGCGACATGAAAAATTGTAACAACTGCCGATTGATAAAGCTAGCGAGCATAAAGAAAGCAAATTCTAACCAACGAATCGGGATCGGTGGTGCCACCTCTAAGTGTTACAAGGAAACTACATATAGAGAATATACCCACGGGTCGATGACGAATGCGGTTGGGCAGTTGCATAGGCGGTATATGGTGCCAAGCTGGGTGTGAGGGGAGTGCGATGAGAACTTTTTTGAAACGTATCCGTAGAGAAAAATCTGGACACAAACATGTCTAAGGATTCCAAAACTTGAACCAACACATTCAAGGGCAATTCAGGGAACATCATAGTTCAGATGTAATTGGTTATACAGGAAATATGACGAACTTACTGCTGTGGAGGAGGTCATAATATATAGCCCCAATAAAGGTCGCAAAACCTGCGGTCTACTCGATTAAAATGAATTAGATTAAAAGCTAAGGTTTTCAAGGTTATATGAGATGATCTAGCAAGGAGAAAACATCTGTTTATCTGTAAAATATCGGGATTTAGCATAGCCTATAAATGAAATCTCAGCATCGTTTTTCTGATCCTAAAGATAGTAGAACTCATTCTCTAGCCACAGTTCTATAAGCCTACTAATTAACAGGTGTAAGGTCGTCAGCAACCAAATGAGTTTATGTCAGTGCGGCGTATGACCTATTGAAGACAAAGGAATCGTTTCATGTTCAAAAATGTCTTAGACAGGGCTATGCGCTTTATTGTTTTTGTTTTCATATGCAGATAATGTAATGAATATTAAAGTTATGTCACGAAAAATGGATCCCGCAGTCAACGAAAGAAAAACATGATGTCGTTAGAAAAGGTCAAATAAGACCGATGCACCTCTTGAATGCAGAATGCAAGAATGGAAATTTATCTTTGGGTAGTAACGGATTTATGATTGCAGCAACAACACGAACGGAGTATTGGGGGAGATAATTACCGCAAATCTTACGTGGGTGTACCACTATGAACCAGAGTCTAAAGCGGCAAAAGAATAGTTCAGCAGCCGGGAAAATTATGGCGACCATTCTGTACACTAGCAGCACTAGCTGCTCTGTACCAGACGGTTTTAGAAGTTTAAGCCACGCTACGTACAGTCCGCATCTAGCCCCCAGCGATTTTTACCTCATCCCAAAAATGGAAAAAAAAACTGCGTTTAAAGAAATTCACCAGCGACGAAGAAGTGAAGGATACGATTTTTGAGTATTTCGCCGATAAGCGAAACAATTCTTTTTTGATGGCATCTATAAACTTATTCATAGATCCGGAAAATGTATTAGAATTAAGGGTGGATATATAGAAAAAGAAAAAATGTTCTCTACTTTTATTTACTCTTCTTCCCCTTCACTCGGCGTATTTAAAAACCACGTATCTAACTACCTTCTTAAGTGAACTCCAGCAATGATAATGTGGAGATCAAGTGAAATCGATTTTTACGACCCACTGTTTCTTGGAGTCAGGAAAGCAATTGCTTAGCAAAGCCGTTTGTCAAGCAACGATGAAGATGCTATACAAAGCCCAGATTATCCTAATTCTATTATACGGCGATAGGTATTGAATCTCTCTAAAACGGATAAAAGCTTTTTTGATGCAATGAACAAAAGATGCACCATGTGATCTTGAACATCTAGTCATTCAAACTGAAGCAGCTAGAAAATGGCATCTGGATGCTATGGGCACTATTATTGAGCTCAAAGATACTTCAAAATTATCTCGCAAGAACAATCCATTATAGGAAAGGAAGAAGCAGTTGCAACTAACTCCATGTGCAAAATTGGAGGTAGGCAGCAAAGGTTTAAGCTAGCTTGGTAAAAGGCTAGTTTTGTAAGGATTGAAGAACAAGATTAGTGAGTGGAGATAACTAAGATCATTCTCCATAAATAATGGCAGCAGGATGTTTTATTCAGTTTTGTGTAGTCATAACACACATGACGAGTATGTACGGCATCAGAAAATGCAATGAACCTCATAAATTATGGCTGGTAGGTGAAGCACAAAAGTACAAAAAGTGGAGGTTGATCCTCAGGCCCAGCGCCTAGAATAATAGAAGTTTTATCTGACATGATAGCTATCCTCATTTCTATTCAGGGGCAGGTGACTCGGCTGCAACGTTAGATACAAGAACAGGCTACGCGCTTGGACCTGATCTTCGAACCGCAGCCGTAATATAGAATATTGTTCACTGAGAAAGATCGAACGAAGATCCACATTTCTTAAGTGGTTTAAAGATCAACGCCCTCATGTCTTTTTTGTTGGTCAAACTAAGCTTATATATTGTAGTAGGAAGAAACATGCCCAAATCAATACAAGAAAGTAGTATTGCGATCTTCATAAGAAAAGGCTTGCGATTGAAATAGAGCTGTGTAGTGCGAGGATTTCAGGTACTACAGGCATGCATCGTGTATATCGCTCTCAAAAGTGGAAAGCATTATTATTTATCGTAGAATTCGAGTAACATTTTCGCTTCTTTAGACTGGAATGTGAAGACAATTATTTCATAATCAGCGGGGATTTTAGCACCAGACTTAGAGGCTGAGGAAATAATACAGAAAAGACTTACTATTCAATTGTTGGGGTTAGTACAGTGTTGTATGCCGACGGATAGTCCGTTATTCTCTAGACTTCCATGAACACGGCTGATATTTGAATCTACTGTTGTTCGACATTCAGATACAACTGCAAACTAATATAATCGTATTATTGAAGTACTATTCATAAATTTCGAATTAAATGATGGTTGTAAATAGGTTGCTTTCATCGAAACCAGGTACTAGGCCAGGCTCTCTCTTGAAAGTAAATTATAGATAAAACTTTGGGATGGGTAGGCTCATTACATAATTATCGTCTATCGACGGAATCCTATTTTTCGTCAGAAATATTTCCAGCTTGTATCAGATTCAAGCAAGGAAAGTCTTGATACAGTGACACGGAGGACATCGTCTTCAACAAGGTAATTCAACTGGTAGTCTACAAGCGATACACTTAGATAGATATTGCCATCCCATTTTTACTTTCCTCTTTTGTCCAGATTATCGGTCTATCTGCAACAACTACAACTATACAATTTCGAAATATGCAAGGAATTAACTTACGAATACCTTCAAGAAATTATCATCTCCACAATTGTCATCAACGTGGAGATGTGGTGAAGAATAGCCCAAGCCAATAGTTGACATTTTGGTATGTTGAAACTGCTGAATCCAAACGTTTTTACTCCAAGAATGAAGGTTATACGTAGATAAACTATTTATAACCACGACCATGCTACCTTCGTTATATCTTCACGGTTCTTTTGAAATATAAATCGACATTTCTTCGGTTCAATGCTCTGTATATATGTTACGTAATAGTAAATTAGCACTAAATCAAAAATAAATAACCAAAAATAAAAATAAACAATCTCTCCGTTCGAATTACTTTCTACTACAATGGTACGATACTTCAGCGTTCCTCAAAACAGAAATAAGTGAAAATGTATGATTGATTGAAGCAGCCATTCCACTTAGCATTTTGGTTTGAAGTATTCCTCCCGGGGCGAAAAAACTAATGGGCACGTAGGAGTCCGTGAAAGCATTGATTTCCCAGGACAGAGCATTCTGGGAATTACACGCACTTTAACATGTACGCATATCTTGATATAAGGTAAAGAAATATTTAGTAGAGGAAGAAAACAAATTAATTTCGTTTTAACAACACGCTTGCGAAAATTATCTCAAAATTAGTTTCCCTCTTAAGACAAAGGAATAGAAATAATAAAATAGATAAAAATAAATTAATTAGTATTTTTCCTAAATTGTTTTGTATCAAAGCAATTATCTACTATAAACCTTCCTCTGAGCTAAATTTCGATAAGACAAATATTATTTTGTTTTCTTAAATTTTTCCATTAATTATAATTAACATAATTTTAAAAACAATTTTTAATATCATCGCCGTGGCTATTCTACTTAAATATAATTATATATAATTTTTCTTTTCTAATTTTATTTATTTATTTTTAATTGTATTTTTATCTCAATATAACAAGCTCGCAATTTTATCTAAATTACAATTGCATTCTCGGCTAACACCAGAACTTCTTACAATTGCATTTGCTACTACAAAAAACAGATTAGTGTTCTCGACTTCGAATTTTGCAAAAACAAACACGAAAAAAACCGAAAATGTCTTAACATACATACTTTTAATTGTCCAGTTATGTTTTATTGAATTTCGTTTAGAATGTGTTTTTATTTATTGAATTTTATTTTCTTAATATCGAAGCCGTAAATATTTCCTTAATTACTAAAATTTTCAAAAACTATTTTCCGAACGTTTCATTTTGTTCCAACATGATATATGTATGTACGTCTGTGTATAACAAAAGTTTTACACTTTTCTTGTTTTTTTTTTTGTTTTTAAATCTATTTGTTACATATACACAATTATTTTGGCATACCCAGTTGAATATTGTTTTTGTTTTTTTTTTTTTAATTTTTATTTACCCATTTGTTTTGTTTTGTTTTGGTTTACTAATAATACGTTTTGCATTTTTTGTTTTATTATTAAATTTATTTTTATGTTTATATATAAACTAAAAAAAATTGTTTTTAAAAATGCTGCATTATGATTTAAATACTTTTTGTTCACTAATTTATTTTTAATTTTAGTTTTATGTAAGAATTCTATGATTTAGTTCTTTTATTTATTGGTTTTGGTTTTCTAGAAAAATAATAGTTTTTTTTAAGTTCTTTTTATTTTTGTTTGTTTTAATTATAATAACATGTTTTTGTTTTTAATTTAAAACGTTTTTAATTGTTTTTTTATTTTTCGTTTTGTTAGTTGCACAGTACAAAGGTAGAAAGTAGTTTGTGTCAGATATTAAATAATTTTGTTTCTTATTTTTAAAAATTTAGTTGACTCGTTTTGTTTAATTGTTGGTTTTGATTGAATTGATTACATGATATTTGCTTTATTGATTTCTAATTGATTTAGTTTTATTTTGATAAGAAATTTTGTTAATTTTTACTCAAAGTATATTACTTCATTTGTTCCTTAAAGTATTTTAATTTAAATTGAATATCAATTGAAATTTAAAATGTTATAGATTACAGAAAACAAACTTATTTTACTGATGTCTGTCTCGATTGCATTGTTCTTTTTTTGCTCCGTTTTAGTAGCCCAAATGACAGCTTGATCTGACTTGACAGCTATGCAAAAGAAAAACTTTCGAATATCAGCGGGGCAGGTCATTAATTTCGATCCATCAGCAATGGTCTCCTTGTCCATTGGTAAATTAGAGAAAAAAACATAAAATTAATAGACGATGGGTACCCGGGAGGCAACATCAAGTTTGCACTCGGTATCTAAACATTGCAAAATCAATAAAGAAACCCAATTTGTAGGACTACTCGGATTGATGGAATATAATTTTTGCAAAGCGATGACTAAAAATGACTGGGGCTAACAGATTCAGCAGCCAAATGAAACGCATTCATTAGTAGCATAAGGTTTTCAGCAAAAAGTAATCCACTGAGCAATGAGGCTAACGCCATTTAGTCGACGCCGACCTTGTGTTCATGGAAAAGAGATATGTCCCCAGTAGATGTTACTGGGAATACGCACAAATCCGGTAGTACTGGGTAAAGTTCTAATTTATATCGACCAAGTAATATATCAATCTCTTTTTGTCGACATTGTATAGAAATTTCGGCTACCGCTGATAGTAAATTACATTATGCAGCACTATTCTTAGCTTAACGGCATTTTACTCTAGATTAACTGGTATGCATGTTACTAGCGAAAGAACCAAGCATTAACTTCTTGTAGTGAAAGACTGAACGGGGAATCCGTCATTAAGAATGATACCACATGGTGATAAAGATCCAACGATTTAACAGTTTGCTTATATCAGAATATCCCCATGTAGTATAAGGTGGACATCACTACAATTCTGGAAGTACGTTGGGTAGGATCGGATATAATAAAAATATGGCAATGCGATATATGAATAGTGTTTTACAAAAACAGTCTTATATTGATGATGCGTTCCAAGATTCGCACCGTACAGCTTAGAAATAGAACCTCTGGATCATTCCAAACACACACCCAGATTTCGGTAAGGAGAAGTTTTGAGCAGATAATTCGGAAAGCCGACACAAACACAGAGGACAATATATAATTCCAGCTGCGCCGGTAAACAGACTATTTCGACATCATCGAAGCTCCAAGAGTGATTCAAGAACAAGCTGAACGATAAGAAGACAAAGTATTGTACATGCTGCCGATTCACAGATTAATCGAATACTGTTTAAGATAAAATGTATGCTTACAGTCAGTATCGTCTGTATTGCAACTCCATAAATGACACTCTGTTGAAGATCTGACGAATGATAACCTCACGCCATCGTTGCTATTTCTTGGGTTTGTTGAAGGGTCAATCTCATGCTCGATAAAACTCTGAACTAGCCTGCAGGTCTTGAGGTCCTCGAAAGAAAAATTCTACGTGGTCCTATCAGTGAGGAGGGAAGACGACGACAAATTCTATGAACTGTATAAAAATGTGCATAAAGTCTGAAAAACCAAAATTCATCAATTGCCTTGACTAGAATACAACAAGGATTCTGCAGCTAATAGGGTTATCGAATCTTAGACCGACTAGAAACATTAGTTTAGGAAACAAGAAGTCCGGGCCAATCTTCCGGTTCTGATATCCTAGAGGTCGCCGGCCTGGTAGGGAAGCCGGTACTTACTTTCTGACGTTTAAGTGTTGACGCCGATTCAGAGTCCGACAATAAACATACACTGGAACATTATTAGAATAAAAAGTACGCCACAAAAATGCACTGGAACAGGAAATACCAAAATAATACACTCAGCGCCCCAGCTTAAGGAAATGGAAGCATCCCTCGACATGATTAGCAACCAACGTTTGTATATTCTTATAAAGAAAAGTGTAACCTGCAGGCGAAAATCGCGAAATATTTAAGCGGTAGTTTTGGCCTTGGTCTACAGGGAATCGTAGGTTTAGTTTAACAGCATTTTTGGAAACCGCTTAAGATACAAGGAGTAGATAGAGTATGAATTCAACCGAAACCCAGTCAATTCCTCCCTTTAGCTGAAGCATGCATGAAATCATGAGGGAGAAGAGCTTAAAAGAGCACAAGTTAAAGACAGTTAAGTAAAAAACAGTGGGAGATAGAGAGCGCGGAACGCGCAGAGTGACTTTGTATTGGGATCCCTCACAATCGATAAAAAGGCGACAATATCCAGAAGGGGTGCTACCTTGAAGCAGAAGGGAAGTAGCTGTATTACGAAAATCAACGTTCTACGAGGAATGTGTTTCGTGTACTTAGAGCAACTTATGATCCACATAATCGGCCTACCGAACGCACAACTCGCTATGCCATTGAAAAGTTTGAAATCCAATTTTCATTATTGGATAATATTGGACCATATAGACCACATTTAGTATGTACTGAAGAAAATATAGTGGTGGTAGAAGAGAGTGTACGTATGACCATAACGAATCGATTCGGCGCCATTTTCAGCAGCTTGGCTTGCCATTGCAACAACTTGGCGTATTTTACGTGACGTGGAAGAACTGAAGCCGGCCGACTTGCCGAATCGTCACCATTTCAGTCGTTGGGCTCTTGAAAAGATCTGCTGCTTCCAACCAAAATTTTGCTCAGCGATGAGGCCCAACAAGCAAAATAGCCGTATTTGGGGTGCGAACCAACCCGAAGAGGTTCAAGAGCTGCCAACACTTCCAAACAAAACAACGGTTTAATGTGATTTATGGGCGGGCAAATCATCGGTCTATATTTTTTCACAACTGAGGCTGGACGGAACGTAACTGTGAATGGCGCTCGTTATTGCGCCATGATAACGGACTATTTGCTGCCTGAAACTGAAGCCCATGGTGTCGACAACATTTGGTTCTAATAAGACTGTGCCACTTACCACACAGCCCGTGAAACCATGACTTTATTGCGGAAACGATTCGGGGAACAGTTAATTTAATCCTTCGGACCGGTGAATTGGTCATCTAGATCATGTGACATCACACCACTAGAGTTTTTCCTTTGAGGCTATTTAAAGCCCAAAGTAGCCCGGCTACGTTACCCCAGTCATTGGCCAAACACCACTCGTAATGCTCGAACGCCTCATCGAAAATTGGAATTTCAGAAAGAACCATGTTAGCCGTAGTTACGGCTTAGTTCAAAAAATAATTGAAAATATGTAAAGGGTTTTCCAATAGGGATTTGACAACTTTGTATTTAATTTGTGAACGCACTCTTTCACTAATCATCAAACTGTTACTGTCAATTTATTCAGTAAACTCAACATTTTCATCATGGTAAAGTACACAAACGAGCAACGTCTGCAAATTATAAAAATTTTCTACCGAAATTCGGAGTCGGTGACTGCAACTTTAAAAGCGTTAACTCCAATTTTCGGTCGTAATTCTCGCCCTAGTAGACAGGCAATAGTAAGTTTAGTGCAAAAATTTGAGTCTACATATTTGTTGTGTGATGTTGCCGTATCAGTGAGGCAACGGGTTGGTCGAAGTGTGGAAAATATCGCTGCCGTTCAGGAGTCCGTAGCAAACGATCCAAATCAGTCAATTCTACGGCGTTCTGAAAAATTGAGCATCACTCAGACCACATTATGGCGTATTTTGCGTAAGGATCTTGGTTTACACCCATACAAGATCAAGCTGACTCAAGAATTGAAGCCGATGGACCATTTGAAGCGACGTACGTTCTCCGATTGGGTTCTGGAGAAGATGCGCCAAGATGATGAATTTCATCGCAAAATCATCTTCAGTGACGAAGCTCATTTTTGGCTCAATGGGTTCGTCAATAAGCAAAATATGCGTTATTGGTCGGGTGAAAATCCACATGTGCTTCATGAATCACCACTTCATCCCCAAAAAATAACTGTTTGGTGCGGTTTGCATGCCGGCGGCGTTATTGGGTCATATTTTTTCATCGACGATAACGATCGTCACGTTACTGTGAATGGTCAGCGTTATCGCGCCATGATCACCGATTATTTTTGGCCCGAATTGGAAGATATGGACTTGGACGACATGTGGTTTTAACAGGGTGGTGCCACAAGCCACACAGCTCACGCTACAATCAATTTATTAAAGAGTAAATATGGTGAGCGTGTTATCTCAAGACATGGGCCAGTTGATTGGCCACCTCGTTCGTGCGATTTAACGCCGCTTGACTATTTTCTGTGAGGCTACGTTAAGTCATTGGTTTATGCCAACACGCCGACGACGTTGGAAGAGCTCAGAGCCAACATTGAACGCGAAATAGCGGCTTGTTCTTTTGTATGATAAAAAAATTGAATTTTTTGATTGCTTTTTATTTGTGAAAAAAGTCCTTCTAAAATATCACCCTCTATATAGGCAAAAGCGCCACGAGTAACTAAAACATTTACCAACCGGGTATGTTAATACGGCATACAATAAAAATCGGCCGCGAAAAATAACAAGAAAGGACGTACACCATCCCCGAATTAGACATAACCTAACAAAACGTAGCTGAGGTAGTTAGCCATTTTGTCTACCCGTACTCCAATATTAAATCTCAAACACCTCATCAGAAATCAAGTAATGAGTTACATTTATCAAACGCGTTTTCTTCGGCCCAAAAGGAGGCCAAGGGATTCTCTGTATAAGATCCTAATCGTCCTAATCTTGCTCTATGAGAAGGCGGACGAAGATATCTTTGGCCAGTTTGAATGCAACGTTTGCATTGATAGGCTTTAGAAGAGGATATACGAGTACATATAACAGCGCACATAAAAGCTGCACAGAAAAGTATATATCAGTGTGCTAGATGTGTAGAGCGAATGAATATAAATCCTCTACCCTTAAGATATTTCTATTAATACCTGAAAAGACGTCATGATGGAAGAAAACTTCACCATAGGCAGCGCGCACAAATGGCAGCTGATCTCTACCATCTTAAAGTAGACATTTGGCCAAAAACGGCGCTAACAAGAGAGGTTTATTGGTAGAGTCCAAACTTTAGCCCGGACTGTAGCGCTAGTAAGGGATGTTAGTGGGTGTAACAGAAAAAAGTGACCCTCTTAGAAGTACATCTGTATATTTGCATATGTCCTTATCTGGCCTCATTAGCTGCTATTGTCATGTACAAAGAAAAGCAATAGAAGCTCAAGTTCCGGGCTTGAACGAAGAGAGTGAAAGCCAAACGTTCACATCATGGAAATGTAAAGGCATCAGCTAACTTTCAGCCTTATTGACGAGATGACCCAAAATACAATGGTTTGCAGAATGCCTAACAAGCGATAAAAAAACAGTAAAGATACGTAGTAGATATGTGTAGTATTTGATGTATTTAAACATAGAAATATGACACGATGTTTCGAGGATGGATTTATGACTTATGTACGAGTAGAATTGAGTTTCTCAGGCAGAAAAGTGGAGGTGGAGTGAAGTCAGGACCTTGGGGATATAAAGCTGAGGAGAGCTAAAACGAGTTGCAATAATTCGAGCATTAAATCGCGCAGTCGTTGTTATGTTATTATGAAAACAATTGAATTTTCGAAAAAAATAAATGTTGCAACTAGAATACAATACAAAAATGGTGACAGCATACAAATTATACGACCCATGCCCACAAGAATCTGTTCTCTTTGTACTAAATTTAGTAGAAGAAAGGAAAAGATAAATAAATTATAACTAAATATACAGACAGATACTAAAAAATTTAAGGAAATATATTTAAAAATATTTCTTGAGTTTTGTTTTTCTTTTTAAATATAAATCAATAAAAATTTTAACATTGTTAATATTTTCTTTTAATTTTCTGTAACAATACTTAAAGGCATTTATTGCGTTCTTACGACAAATCTAACAGTTGTATTATTTTAACTTTACCCATACATATAATTATTTTTTATTTATTTTAATTTTATTTTGTTTCTTTCATGTATGTAAATACCTGTAGTACACACGATTAAAGCATCTTTCTCTCCAAATACTTTTATCTTGTTTTCATCAATTTTTCCAATTTATCTAAATTTAAATCTTTTTTTTTTAAGTTGAATCACATAAATTTTTTTTATTTTTAATTTTTTGGATAATCGGAACATTAATCATCATTTCTTTATGCACATGCAGTTGTTGATATTATTGAGAAGTCTTTCGATACAAATCCGTATGAAAGGATGCATCATATATCCTCCCACAAATGTATCTCATAATTCCCTTTACTAACGGGTACAAGTAATTAATTAAATGTCAACTGAAATCATGGTAATTCGATAAGTGTACGAGCAGAATGCATCTGCAATTGACAGATATTCTCAGGATTGTTGGGCAGGATGTGCTATGGAACGGACGACGAAGATGACTGTTTTTTGTATTTTTTTTAAATCTCCTGTCGTGACGGGGCACGTGGAGGTGTACGAAAAAAAAAAAAAGGAAAATATTAAATCTGACACATTGACACCGTCCTTGGTGCATGAGATGTACAGATGTATATATTTGTATGGCTTCCTACTCCAGGGATACGAGTATGAGTATGTCACAACTTTGACCGTCATGGTGGTTATTAACCGGTCGGATGGAAGTAGATCTCATACACTTACTAAATGTGGAGGTGGTGAAGGAGAAAGTTGCGATATAAAAGCGCACAAGCATTCATTATTTGGTTTGCATGCCAATGAAGGTTATCCATGACGATCCACAGATCAATATTTGCTTGGATCCCTAATCATCCTTTTCATCATGGATGAAATGATATTTCAGTTCTCCATCCACACCATCGAAATAGTAGTAGTGGTTATGATAATCATATTCATTGTCATTGAAGTTATACAGCGTTTCCTGCTTTTTGGGGTGGACGATTGACAGTTTGTGGATAGATGGTTGGTTGGTTTGGAATATGACATTTATTGATGTGTCCCATGTTCCGTGTCTCGTGTTCCGTTTTCCTGCCTATTGACATATGAGGAGAATAGATGAGATATGTTTGCCGCCTGCAATGCTGGTTGACATTCAATGCTACTGAATTGAATAACTGCCATAGGTGCTGGAAAATACAATATATACATTCCATTCGTCTAAATAGGGAAATTAAGCAAATCAAATCAATTATGAGTATATTCAAAAGTATCTACAAATTGTATGTACGTAACATATGTACGTACGTTTTTTGTTTTTTGTTTTGTTTTTGTATTTTGTATCTATGTGGTTATAAATGCTAATGTTTCACTAATCATGTTGGCAAGGATCCTTTGAAAACTTTGTTATGGAATTTGTTCAGCTGTAGCGCTAAGGGATGCTGCATCGGTGAAGTTTTTCGCAAATCTAGCTCGGTTTATGGATTCTTGCATTAGCCTCTCGTTTTCCTGGCGAACTGCAAAATACAATAAGAACAAAAATAGCAAAATTAAATAAAGTGAGATACGAATACATGAACCAAATTGCAGATGGAATTTTTATTTATCACATCTACGTAGATATAAAGATTCTCAGAAATTCTAATATATTCGTACATGAGGGGCATATTAATTTGAATAGAAATAAGACTCCTATTGGTGTATTATAAGGAAATGTTGCCAATACACGTGGACTATGCAGAGACAGAAAACAAAATCCGTTTATTTGAAAATTCTTTTCCATTCTTTTCCGAAAAAGAAAAAAATTCACCGGAGAGGACGGTGGCAGAACATCGATTTTATTTCATTTTCTGTAATATTCGTAGTACCACCACCACGACTACAACGACGGATATTATTCATTTTTTCTGAATAAAATTAAATCAGGATCCTTATTCTTTTGTTCGTGTGCTTATCTGGATACGGATAGGGAATACTTGTAAGCGTTACCAACATTGGCGCTTTTTACCCGTTACGTCTTTTCGGGTGGATTTTTATCTACCCACTCACCTCACTGACTGTATATAATCCTTTTGCAATATTAAGAATATTGGTAGGGCCAATGTTGAGGGTGTTATCCTTGTATTTGAACATTATGGACACATGTATGCCTATGCCGTAGAGAGTGCCGTTCGTTGGCAAGGGAGGTGTACTGGATAGAAATGAGGTTTCAACCAAACATAAATGTTAGAATAATGTCCTTGAATCGTCGGACTATCGTTTTTTAACTAATACAGTGAAAGATACTCTATTTTTTTTTTCTTGTTTTTAATTTGGTTGTCGAGGGTTATTTTTTCTTCCTCCTTTTTTGCTTTGATAATAGGACTGGCCGCAGACACAAAGAAAAGGAATTTTACACCCTGACATTGGTTAACCAGATTTTTTTTTATTATTTTTTTGTACTGAGGACGTAGGCAAAAGTTTAGTGATAAAAAAAAGGCAGTGATACTTGAGTGGGATCTAATCAGTGTTGGAGTGGACAGATTGTGATCTTTATGAAAAGGTGTACATGTTTGTTGTAAGTAAATAGCTAAAAGGGTCCCTTTGTAGGGATTGAGTTGAGACTATTTTACTCAAGGGGATTTTTTGTTTCGGACCTTGGTGTAGAGAATCTAAGGAGGGTGAGTGATTTAAAAGTACTTAGTTGGATTGAAAACATCAATGAAGAGGATTTTAAATTTAGGATTATGTAAACTAGTGGAATGATTTTTTTTCAGATAGCTGACGTTCATAAAGGTTGTACAATAGCAGGCGACAGAATTATATTGAGGTAATGAAAAGTGCCAATTAATTTCCTAACAAGGTTTTGAATGAAGAAAGTGTTTTATCCGTCAAAATTTTGCAAAACTCTAGAGTAGCATATCATACTTTGGGATATATCGCCATTATTAGCAATTTAGTCGATATATTTTCGTATAATAGCCATAAATAAACAGGACTCCTAGCATTACAAGGAGTGTACAACCGCTATTACGGTTTTGAAGACGAACATGGCAAGCAGCATCTTCGCGGACATTTTTAAGCCGCAGCAGAGACATAAGACCAATAGCAAGTGAAATTGAATCTTTCCTCATGAGTGGAATGAAGGGATGGTCGTTAAATTCTCACTGAAGGAATCAAGTGGTGTGAACTTATGATTGAGGCCCAAATAATAGTCAACATAGGCCTTGTACGGATCAGAGAATCTTTGGATTCAACTCCCTATGTTAAATAAGCAGGATTAAGATCTGAATCTTTCCACATCAGCAATATAAACACATTTCTGATAAGGTAATCGCTGTAATTAAGGCTAAATGTAAAGGTCTTGTTAAAACCAATGTGCGGATTTGGCTTTTACAAGCACCTAACAAAGAAGAACTACTGTTAGAAGATATAATGTAGAAAAGCTGCCATCGAAAGAAACTGCCAGAATCTTCACAGAACGTGTATCCTGAAATCTGTAAAGAACTCTTAAGATCAGTGGCAACGCTGCCAACGTGCCATCAGAGACGATGCAACTGATGTGCTACGATCCACCCGACCACCACCAAGAAATCCACTGTTAGATGAAGAATGCCGGCAAGCACATGCAGATAAACAAGAAGCCTACAAAGGGGCGGTGCAACGAAGTACGAGAGCTGCTCGTGCTGTACGAGCAGATGAGACGGGAAGAACATTGACTTAAACAGAAGAAGAAAAAAGAGCACGGGAAGCGCGAGTTACATATGTGCAAACACCAGCACCATTGCCAGCACCAGGCGATGAATTTGACACGTTTATCCGGTCGATTACAAAAAATAATTAATTATTTCACAATTTCCTGGAAACACCTCAATTCGGTCGGTGTATTCCCAGAAAATATGTGCAATTGCAAAATCGCTGACATTGCGTCTGTCGATTAACAACCCAGAAAATTGAATGTAATAAATAGAGGCGAACTACACGAAATGTGTGTAGTATCCCGTGTTAAGTCTTACAATAAGTTTTTTTTGATAATAAACGTTCCTAGTTACCAGTGATTTTGTTGTTTTTTTTATAATCCGCTCAAACCCCGTTTATGTTATTGGCGCAGTCGGTAGGATTCTTATAAAATAAGAGTCCAGCGAAACGAATTTACGTCGTGTGAAATTAATTAAATATAAGTGTTCCTAAATGAAACATTTCAATTAATAAACACGTTACCCAGTGAAAATTCGAATTAAAATTTGCAATACATACCATAAAATCGACAAAGATTAGTGTGTGTACCTAAAAGCAAAAGAAAAATCACAAGTGAAGTGCAAAAACAGAAGTCTATGAAAAGACATCAAATACACGATAACAATCAAAATCAACTTATTGCTGAATTAGAGCTAAGAACTCAGCAGCTAGAACAAGTAAGGTCAGCGTACGTACAACTCCAACAACGAGAAAACCGAGAGGAAAGGGAAAGGATTTTAAAAGATGTCCGTTACATGTCAATATTCACCGGACAAGGAGATGTTACGATCAACTCATTCTTCAGTTGCGTAGAATACTACCTCAATCAAGTAGAAGATCCAGAACTAAGGAAGATTGTAGTGAGAGCTGTTTTCCACGAGAAGATTCAAGGTGAAGCGAAGAACGCCGTGATCAACACACCAGAGACTGACAATTGGACTACCATCAAGGAAACATTGAAGCTTAGATACAAACCGGACACAGAGCCGCACGAAATATACAAAAGAATTACAAATTTAAAGGTCAATACGGTAAGCGAATTAGCAGTAGAATTGCAAAGTATTAAATATAAAACTGACGAACTTATTGTATATTATAAAGAAGAAAACTATATAGACTTAAGCAATATTGGTGTAATATTAATAAATACCGCTAAAGAAATAGCGCAAGGCACATTATTAGATAGGATATATGAAGAAAATGATTTAAGCAAAATAATCTCAGTAATGAGAAAGAGAAGATTCGAGGATTCCTGCATTAGGCCGGAATTTAGAAGAGTAGTTAGGCCAAAGACAATTGTTCCACCAGAAAAGCAAAGAAGACCAAATTATGCTGATGAGTATCATAATAGATCAGGACAGCATCGACAAAATAATCAGGGCCAACAAAGACATTTTTCAGGACAGTTCAGGCAGAATAACTATCAGGGACAGCAACGAAACCACTCGGGTCAGTATAGGCAAAATAATTATCAGGGACAACAAAGGAACTTGTCAGGGCAGCATAGGCAGCCTGATAGACAAAATCCACCAGCAGAAAACATGGAGGTTGATAATATTCAGGGAAACAACGATAGGAGACAGATAAATAACTCCCAAGGTCAAAACCCAAATTCAGGACACTTCAGATCATCTCCGGGCCAAAATAGCCATCAACAGGAGAGATCTGGACAAAGAATGGTAATGCCTCAGGAAATAAGTAACGAAAATGTAAGAAATCAAAACGAACAATGTCCCGCGTTTTTTATGAACTAGCCTCGGACGAATTACCACAAATTAGGATAACTATTTGCTCAAAAAACTTTATAGCATTAGTAGATACGGGCTCAACCCTAAGTATAGCAGACGATAGGTTGAATGAATTTGAAAAATTCCGTATTGAGCCAATTCACTTTACTACAGTGACAGGTAGGGACACAATATCGTATGAAATACATACACCTGTACCAGAAGAATTCAAAGCGTCACCCAACACCCTTATTAGATGGAAAGTCAAAAGACTTTGCAATAGAGGATATCAGTTTATAATTGGTATGGATTTACTAAACAAATTAAACACTTTAATAAACTTCGAAGAAGGAAATATTTATCTAAACAATCAGTGCTTAAAGTTCACTAACCCCCCATATGTATTAAATCAAATATGTTCCCTAGAAACTACTGATACTAGCATCAATCATATAAAATTAGATCATCTTAACAAAGAAGAACGCCAAGAAGTAGATAACCTGTTAAACAGATTTGGTAATCTATTCTTCAAAGAAGGTGACAAATTATCAAGTACCCCAGAAATTGAGCATGAAATTGTTACAACCACTGATCAACAAGTGAACGCTAAATTATACAGATACCCCCCTATGCATGACGAAGAAGTAAAACGTCAAATTACAGAAATGGAATCTCAGGGAATTATTCGAAAGAGTAATTCTAAATACTCGAGTCCACTTATAGTTGTTCCAAAGAAAATGGACAACTCAGGGAAAAAGAAATTTCGTATCGTAATCGATTATCGAAAGTTGAACGAAATCACAGTTGACGACAAATTCCCTTTGCCAAATATTGATTCAATATTAGACAAACTTGGGAAATCACAATACTTCACCACAATAGATCTTGCCAAAGGATATCACCAGATATTAATCAAAGAAGAAGATCGCAAAAAGACAGCTTTTGTCACCCCCCACGGATTATATGAGTTTATAAGAATGCCATTCGGTTTGAAGAATGCACCTGCGACATTCCAAAGGCTGATGAATGATATTCTTAGAGACCATATAAATAAGACGTGCGTAGTTTATCTGGATGACATACTTATCTTTAGTACGTCATTGAAAGAACACGTCAGAGCTATAACAAACATTTTTAAAATATTAGAATCTAAACGACTTAAGATACAGGTAGATAAGTGTAATTTTATGAAGCGAGAGACCGAATTCTTAGGTCATATTCTCACTAAAGACGGTTTAAAACCTAATCCGGATAAGATAGCTTGTATTGAAAAATTAGAACTTCCAAAGTCCCAGAAACAAATAAAGAGCTTTTTAGGAATAACCGGATACTATAGGAAATTTATCCGAGATTATGCTAAAGTAGCACAACCTATTACCAAATACTTGAAGAAAAATGCCAAAATAAATGCAAACGATCCAAACTACATAGAAGCATTTGAAAAATTGAAAGGACTAATAAGTAGTCACCCAATATTAAGATACCCCAACTTTAAAAAACAATTTACACTGACAACTGACGCATCCAATTATGCGATTGCGATTGGAGCGGTAATCTCTCAAGAAGGACACCCGATATGCTATGCATCACGTACTCTCAACAAGCACGAACTTAATTACTCCGCTACAGACAAAGAATTCCTAGCGATAATGTGGTCAATAAATTATTTTAGACCTTACCTTTACGGTAATAAGTTTAAGATCTTTACAGATCACCAGCCAATTAAGTATCTTCATGCAAAATATAGAGGAAAAGATCTTTCACCTAGACATCAACGATGGCTTCTTAAACTAGGAGAATATCAGTTTGAAATAGAGTACCTTAAAGGTAAAGAAAACAGGGTAGCAGATTTTCTTAGCAGAATAGAGG
Source organism: Volucella bombylans (assembly GCA_949129095.1). NCBI lineage: Eukaryota > Metazoa > Arthropoda > Insecta > Diptera > Syrphidae > Volucella > Volucella bombylans. The sequence goes on along the minus strand of OX422141.1, from coordinate 100,013,371 downwards.
TTAACGAGGACGTTAAATCTAAGGAGGGAGAGAATCCCACACTAACAGAAAATTTTTCGCTTAAAGGTAATCAAAGTGATTCAGAACTTGTATTTAATGTAGAAGAAGACGAGGACAATGAAACTGTACATTCGGCAGAGGAAGAACTAATGGATCACATTCCAATTGTCGAAGACATCGTCAATAAGTTCAAAACTCAGCTAATACTAACAAATAACAAAATTAGGGAAATTGAGATCCTGCACAGTAAAAGAATTATCTACATAGCAGAGTATGACTTTGACAAGTTAGGAGACATACTAAGGAGATTTATAAAAAAAGGAAAAGTAGGCATATTCTCAGAACTAGCGGATAACGTATACAATATTCTCCAAGAAAAAATAAGAGAGATGTATTCGAATGACAACTCGGTAAGATTCGTCAAGTGTTCGTTTAGGGCACAAGACATCGAAACAGAGGTAGAAGTTGTGAAGCAAATAGCTCTGTACCATATTAAGGAAAGCCAACATTCTGGTATACAGGAAACATATAACCAAATTAAGTATAAAATATACTATCCCAAGCTAATGGAATTTATCCATATTGTTATAAACCAATGCGACGTATGCCAAGCAGTCAAATATGACCGCAATCCCATAAAAGCTAAATTTAAGAAAACGGAAACACCTACAGATATCAATCAAATAATCCATATTGATACATACGTAATAAGAAAAATAAGTTTTCTAACCATAATAGATAAATTTTCTAAATTCGGTTCAGCGTACCATTTAACAGACAGAAACCACTCTACAATAATTGAGCAACTAGAAGAGCATTTTACAAAAATAGGAAAACCAAATAAAATAATAGCAGATAATGAATTCAAAGCTGTTCAGATAAAGGAATTCTTAGAAGAAGAGGGAATTTCTCTACATTTAACAAAGCCAAATAGTCATACCGGCAATGCAGACATTGAACGTTTCCATAACACTATAGCAGAAAAATTTAGAATTATTTCATTCAATAAAAATAAACTTTCAGTAAAAAGAATTATACAAAAAGCTGTAAGAAATTATAATCATAGATTCCACTCTACCATTAAATGCAATCCTTTTGACGCACATACTCATAAGATTGATTTAGAAAGAATTCGCCAGAATATAGAGAAAGTAAAAGAAAGAAAATTAGGAAAATTAAATAAGACTAGAGAAGATTATGAAGAACAGAGGTCAACGGGTTTTATTAAAAATTACAAGGCAGTTAGACACAAGCATGAGCCAAAATATAAGAAAGCAAATTTGAAAAATATCCATTATACAAATATTAAGCGACCATTAAAATTTACAGGTAATAGCATGGATAGTACTTCTGACACTGACTACTCAGATTAATTGCCAACACCTCCTTGACGTACAGACGATAAACGAACAGAACGGATACGTTAAACTTCAATTGACTGACATAAGCATTACAAATGAGACAGACATTATACTACATATTATAAACCCAGCTGAAATAATAGCATTAGTAAAAAACATTTCTATTAATCTAGCCCCATGACAACTCGAACAAAGACAAATGTTAAACGAAGAAATTTCAAATATCATATACAAGATTAGGACTTTAGTACCCTTACAACATAGACAAAGACGAGGTCTAATTAACATTATAGGTACGACACAAAAATGGCTATTCGGAACCATGGACGACGACGACAGACAGACTATAGAAGAACACCTAGATACAGTAGCAAAGAACAGTCATAATGCAATCGTAGCATCCAATAATCAAATTAAAATTAACGAATATTTTAACAGTACTTTTAACATGCTTAGAGATACCATTAGTAACGATAGAGTAACAATTTTAAAACAGGTTAACACTATACAGAGAGTAGAAAGAGAATTAGTAATGAAGCAAATTTATTTTGATCAATTATTTAAACTTAAGTATATCGAGTCAAAAATAGAACATATTCAGGATAATATTGTATCAGCAAGAAGTAACATTTTACACCCCAATATCCTTACAAATGATGAAATCGAAGCATATAAAATAGATTTTTTCAAATTAAAACAAATAAGACTTGGAGTTGCAAAATACAAAGAAAACATGTTAATGTTCGCCATTAAAATTCCAAAAAATTATGTAACTATGCCCCTTAAACTTTTAACTCCAGTTCCTAATACAAATTTTCTAGAAATTGATGCCGAAAAAGAATTCATTATAGAGTATAGAAATAAAACGTACAAATATGAAGAAGACAAAAATCTAAACGAATTAATCGAAAGTAAACATTGTGTAATAAAACAAAATTGTAAACTAATCAAAAATGATCAAACCGAAATTGAATCTTTAGATGACGAAACACTATTCATTAAAAATGTAAACTTAAAGATAAACCAAACATGTGATGATAGAGATATAAAACTCACAGGAAATTATTTAATCAATTTCGTCAATTGCACCTTGTATTTCTTAGATCTAAAATATTCTAATGTAAAACATATACAAAAGCAACGATTTTATTATCCGAATTATAAAGAAAAATTTAATTTTACTGAAACAATAAAGTTTGACAAAATTATCTTAAAAAACTTTGAAAATATCAAAGCAATAGAAGAAATAGAATTTAAGAAAGATGTATCCTATAAAATAAATGTAACTTGCATTGTAACAATACTAATTATGTTTTTAATATTATCATGTTTATGTATACAACAAAAAAGGATACAAATGAACTTTAGTAATAAAATTCAGGAGAATTTCACTCTTAAGGAGGGAGAAGTTACATATGTGCAAACACCAGCACCATTGCCAGCACCAGGCGATGAATTTGACACGTTTATCCGGTCGATTACAAAAAATAATTAATTATTTCACAATTTCCTGGAAACACCTCAATTCGGTCGGTGTATTCCCAGAAAATATGTGCAATTGCAAAATCGCTGACATTGCGTCTGTCGATTAACAACCCAGAAAATTGAATGTAATAAATAGAGGCGAACTACACGAAATGTGTGTAGTATCCCGTGTTAAGTCTTACAATAAGTTTTTTTTGATAATAAACGTTCCTAGTTACCAGTGATTTTGTTGTTTTTTTTATAATCCGCTCAAACCCCGTTTATGTTATTCGCGCGATCGAATATTTTGAGAGGTTGTACAACAGGAATAAGGCACGGAAGTTATATCAACAGGTAAAACGAATGTGTCAAAGCAAGAAAACCTTGTCGGTGTTGAGTATATGGAAAAACTTTTTCTGTAGACTGTATAACGGCAAAGAAGCCCAACATCCCGCCGTCAGGTAGAATAGACCGTTCGACTTAGACGATAATAGGAAAAATTTCCGTCCACCAGAACAGTAAGAATAGCAATATCTAAGTTAAAATCCAATAAATCAGCTGAAGCCGACTACTTACCGGCCGAGGTATTTAAAACTGCTTTAAATGACTTTGTGGAGAACATGCATTTCTCAGATCTGGTCAGAAGAGTGTATGCCTGATGAATGGTATCTCTGTATAATTTGCCCTATCCACGAAAAAGGAGAATCTCTCAACTGCGCCAATTATGGAGGTATAAGCTTCCTCAGTATCGCATACAAGATCTTATCTACCATATTGTGTGAACGTGTAAAACCCTTCCACGATCAATCAAATTGTCACACTCCGGCTGATAATGGAGTAATCTCAAGAAATCCAAATCGATACCCATCATCTTTTTATCTATTCTTAGGCAGCATTTAACAGCTTTCATAGAGACGAGCTGTATAGAGCCATTTCTAGCATTGCCATCCCTGCCAAGCTCGTCCGTCTGTGCAGAATGACGGTTGAGAACGACTTCCTCAACATCATTCTTGAACGAAAATCAAATATGATGAGTAATTGACTAGAAATCAACAACAAGCCAACTTCCACCAAGAATTTTGTCTACCCATTATTAATGTTGGGTGCCACCCATGGAGCGAAATAACCACTGAGCCGAAACATATTTCTTTCTCTGTCTATCTCATTTTGCAAATAACTTAGCACATACTGAAGCATTATAGGTGTATTCATACCAGAGACAAACGTCCACCAAGCGTCGAGAGTGCTAACGCTAGCCAATAAAACCAAAGCAACAACAGGAAAAACATAAGCCCGCAGGAAAGCTATGAAAAGGAAGTAAAAGATGGCCCCTTTATTTTAGGTAATATTGCCAAAAGTTAAGCGGCCGGAAAGGTCCACGAAAGGGACTAGGCGGACAGGATGAAATACTCGTTACCTGAAGAATAACCCAAGACAGGGAGCGAAACGCAACAGGTCACTGGACGAGACCCTTCAATGCCTAGTCCTGTAGACACAGCTGCGAAAACAACAACCAAACCAACCACGTCTTCGGCCAGTACTGTCCAAAAGCGACCCTTCGCCGAGGTGGTCAGAGATTACCTCCAGGTCGCACTAGTGGACGAGCTATATATCGGAAAAGACATAGCCGAGGCGTGGGGAAGCATTGAGGCCAATGCCAATGACATCTCAAGGAGGCCCAGGGCCGGCATTTAGTTACCCAATATGAAGATGGATTTGGAAAGGCTCCTCTAATGTCTTAAACTGCACAACCCGGCGGTTTCAAAGGATGACTGGATCACTAAGGCCAAGGAACCCCATAAGGGCACTATGTCCTTCCTGCTCCTCATAAATAAAGAGTACCTGGTAGAACTAGAGAAAACAGACCGTAAACTTAGTTTTGGCATCAGGCACGTCAAGCTTAGGATCACAGGGTTCTGCCGACGATATGGACCTCGTTGAAACCTACAAGTTTTTTGAGGACCTGGTGATCGTCGACAAAACGGATAATACCGAAGGTCATACAGACTAATTTCGGGGACTCCAGGTGTGTCTCCGATAACCTGATAGTTTTCCTAAGGAAAATATTAACATCGATATTATCCAGGAGCCCTGGTTGAGAGACTTGACTATAAAGAGATTTTAAGGGCAAACAATACGACCTGCGCTACAAACACCAAAACAAGTATAGTCGCTAAGAAACATATTAACGCTTTTTATGTCCCAATCTTAGCTCAAACGATTTAACAGTTATTAAACTGGAGTGTGCGAGCCAAACAACATAGGTACCTCTCCCCAGCATACATGGCTCATGAGAGACTAGCATCACCAGAGGAAGGGGAGAAACTTAAAGCCACTATAACAAAGAAGGAGAATCTACTGATGGGCTGTGACCCCAACGCAAGGCATACAGTACGGGGAACCACTGAAAGTAACGAAAGAGGAGAGTCTCTTTTTGATTTTCTTCTAACCATTAAACTATCTGTCTGCAATAAGAACAAGACCCCTTATTGCAGACAGTATGGTAACTTTCAGAAACAATAAAAACTTTAGGGTTAAAATTGCAGAGTTTCCAATCTGGAGTCACTCTCCGAGCACAGATGGATCCTATACAATTTGAGTCTTGAGGCCGATACCATAGGACCGAACTCAAAAACATACCCGGAATAAACACAGTAGCTATCGAAGAACTAGAGACAAAGGTAAAGATTTTTGAGAAGGCAATGCACGTTGCATAAAAAGTCTCGTGCCCAGTTAATTTAGTGGGGGGCTAACACCCACACTTATTTCGCTTAATACAAGCTTAAGATAACTTAAAAACTAAGACTTAAGAGCTAATAAGAGTTAGGGGTTAGGAAGTAAGGGAATTGTGGAGGAGATCAAATTTAAGACGAGAAGTGCTCAGGTTAAAATCAAAAAGGGGGATGTTTGAGTTGACCTTACGGAGCATGCGAGAGATTGGTTCGTTAGAGCCATAAGAGGTGCGGTGGGTTGGGATATAGAAGAGACGAGGACGAGGGTTAGTGTTGAAGGAAATAGAATAGGGAAGCGCAGACCACAGAACCGGAGAGTAGTCGATGAATGAAGAGAATGTCAGCTATGTCTCTGTATTTTTCTAGGGTAATCAGGTTAAGAAGTTTGAGGCGGTCGCGATAGGGAGGTAAGATAAATGGGTCACTCCAGGGTAGTCCACGAAGAGCAAACCGAAGAAAACGAAGTTGAATGTTCTCGATTCGGGATATATGAATTCGCTGGGAGGGGGACCATACTTGGCTGGTATATTCAAGGAGGGGCCGGACAAGGGTAATGTAAAGTGACCTTGTCACATAAGGGTTGCAAAATTCTTTGGACCAACGTTTGATAAAACCGAGCGATGAGTTGGCTTTAAGGATTATCTCATTAATATGCGAACGGAAGTTTAACTCTCTATCGTATAAAATTCCAAGGTCGCGAAGGGATTGAACCTGGGGTACAGGTTGGTCATGCAGAAAATAAGGTCGAGAGGGGGATTGATTGGACTTACGAGACAAAGTCATAGATTGGCATTCTTCATTCTTTGATCCCTTTTTGTGAACAGGGGTTATGAAAGAGGTCTTCCAAACTTGGGGGAATTCCCCTTGTGTGAGGGACAGATGAAAGAGGGAGGAAAGTGGGTGCGAACGATTGGAGGCACACTTTTTGAGAAATATTGCTGGGAGCCCATCTGGACCAGATACAAATTCATCATTGAGATTTTGTAAATTTTCTTCGATAAGGGTGGGATGAAAAGGTTGAGATAGAGAGGGGCCAATGGAGAAATTGGGAAGATACTTAAAATAGATGGAGTCGGGTACAAAGAGGTTGTCTGCAAATGACTGTTTAAAAAAGTTTGCAAAATAGTTGGCAATAATATGTGGGTCGGTCGATGATATATTATCGAACGCGAGAGAGGGGGGATAACCGTCTGATTTTCTTTTGTAGTTGACGAATTGATAAAATGTTTTAGGATCGTTGATAAGGTTGGTCTGCGCTGTGTCGAGAGAGCGCTGATAGAGGCAGTTATAGAGCTGGGTGAATTGCAGGTAAGTTCCAAGATAGTTAGAGTAGTCATAATAAGAATTGCAGCGAAGAAAAACTGCCCATAATTTGTTTCTTCTGTTTCGTCTATTGTACCATGGAGGGGAAATAGATGAAGTTTTATGGCATGAAAAGGGGGCGTAGAGAGAAATGGAATTAAATATTTCACTGTAGAAAATGGGATATCATCAGATAAGGATAGGTTGGTAAAATCAAAAGAACATTTTCTAAGATAGGTATTGATTTTTCGAAAATTAGATTTATGGAATTTGTAAAAAGATATGGCAGTTGAAGAAGTGGGCTTGGATTGGGAGTTATGGAAAAATGAGAGCAGAAGAGGGGGGTGAAAGTTGTCGACTGTTTATAGGATAAAGGGGCACAACGTTACTGTGGAGTTAATAGGATCACTAGTGAAAATTAGGTCTAGTTGCCTACCTATAGAATTAGGGACGTCACTAACTTGGCACAGGCTTGAATCAGTTATGCTATCAATGAAAATACATTCCTTGGATGAACTGGCGTTTGACGCGGTAAAAAATAAGTGATCATCCGATGGAATCCACTTTAGCAGGGGCAGATTAAAGTCACCAAAGATAAGGATATCGTCGATGGAATCACTTATGTCAATTAGTTGGTCAATTGCTTTAATAGCAAGGATGTAGGATTCAATAGGTTGAGCTGGGAGAATGTAGCAACACATAACGTACAAGGACCTGTTGGGAAGCGTTATTTTGATTGAAACAAAGTCAAGTTTGACAGAAGAAGAGATAGCGGTGAGAGAAGAGTTGAAATTATTGTGAATGGCAAGTAGGACACCTCTACATGGAGAATCAACTTTAGGGATGGCAGGATCATTAAACATAGGGAGAGAGTGATCGTCATCTCGGAAAACATTATAAGAAGATGGAAATAGCTCCTGGCTCTTTATGTCGGGGATCAGATTGGTTTCTGTAAGAGCATAGACGTCGAAAGAGAGACCGTGTGACTTAGACAAGACAGCACGAGTTTTAGAGCGCAAGCCTCTTACGTTTTGGTAGTAAAATGTAAGAGGTAGTTTGTTGCGTGGAGGAGTAGGGGAGTGTAGATGAGATGCAGGCAAAGAAGGCAAGTTAGGAATGAAAAAATTTATCGTGGTCAGCTCGGCTGCGCTGAAGGTGGGAAACTCGTTTAGAGTGTACATAGTTGCGGAAAGCAGCGACGTCATCCGCAACCTTTTGAGGAGGTGTGTCGAAGATTTCGTGGTACATGTTGTAAAGCTTTCTGAGACTAGTTATAACGGTAGGAAGGCCTTCCTGTTGGATGGAGACCATGGCACTTGTTTTGGTTTTTCACTCAAAGCAAACAGAGTCGGATTTGTCGTAAAGATATGCGAGAAAGAGACGTATATTTTCGTATATCTTTTTATTCCTTAGCCTAGAGAGAGCGTAACGGCATTCTGTGATGTCTATATTCTTTTGGGAAGTTTAACGTTAGGCGGCGAAAGGGGATCAAAAATAGGGACTGGGGCCCGTGAAACCGAGGGAGAAGGCGAGCTAGAAGCGGGATTTAATATATGGGAGCTGATAAAGTTTGGGTATTTGGCTCCTGTTGTAAGGTCGAAATTGGGAAAACAGTTGTTATTATCCGTAGGAGGGGGTGTGGGTGGTTGAGCAGTGGCGGTATCAGTGGCAGGGGTTAAATTAAATGAAACGCGTTGGGGTTTTAATGGAAGAGAGGCACTTGGTGCTTTTGTGGAGATACGTGAATGGGGTTGCTTAGGGATATAAACGGGAGGGGAAAAATTGGGAAATATATTGGTTTTAAGACTCCAGTTGGGGTCAGGTTTAGGATGTGGAAGGGGAATGGATCTGGGCAATTTATAATTATTTTTTGATGAGATATAGCTTCGTTTTTTCTCTACGTTTTTGTTGGTTGGTTGATCCGTCCATTTGGAGACAGACGTAAACGTAGTAAAAAAAAACACTTCCACATGGTGGAGTGAAGATCTCAAGCAGATGGCCAACCGATTTTCAATATCTGTTACAAACATAACTTCTGGCAACTTTACAAGGGCAGTTTAAGTCTTCTTAAGAAAGACATAAATGCAATTCAAGAAGCAGACCTGGATGAATTATTGTCATTTAATAGAAACCCTCAAGGACTCTGCCAGGCTAGCAAAATTATATCCAAGGAACACTTCAACCCTTCCTTTCTGAGAAGGTCAGATGGAGGATGGATTATGGACAAAATCCTCTTCGGAGGCCCTGGAATTGCTGGTGAACACACAATTTCCCGTATGCAGTGATATTAGTACGGAACCCGGGAGGTCTCGACAATTACAATCTGCATCGCACAGGAATATCAATTCAATTAACTCTGAGGAAAAAGTGTCCAGGGCTATTAACAACGTCTTCCAAGATGAGACAAACCGCAAGACCTAACAATACCCAGGCTAGTGTCAATCTTCAGACCCAACTTTTGAAGATGCGCTCGAGTGCAATTTATACCGAAGGTAATTAAATGCGGGCACGAGTCCTCGAAGGATTTCAGGACAATCAGTTTAACCTCCTTTGTACTTAAATTTCTAGAATGTGTCTTAGACATCCACATGCAAGCATTCTAGAAGAAACATCGCTATTAAAATCACAGCATGCCTACCTAAAGGGAAGGTTCACGGAAACGGTAGTGCGAATAATCGGAAAATCCATACACTACAAAGAGTATACCCTAGCCTCTTTCCTAGATATACAGCGAGCCTTTAGAAACATACACACTAAAGCTATTTAAATATTTCTTATGGAGCTGGGGATAGAGGAATTTATTAGTCAATATATAGTCTCTATACTCAGGAAAATAATTATTCAGGCAATACTAGGTAACAGTCACTTAACCAAATTCTCCCATAGAGGAACGCTTCAGGGTGACGTTATTTCTCCTCCACTCTGGCTAATGGTTATGAAGAAAATGCCTGTAAGACTAGATCGAGAAGTGGTCAAAGTGGTCCTAAGCGGATTATCAGGGAGGTTTCTCACCGTAATAAGTAAAATCATGGAGATTGCTCCAGAGGAGGTAAGCACTTGGTGTCAACCCGAGAAAAACTGAACTGACGGTATTCACTACCAAAACCAAAATACCTGATTTTACCCTTCCCTGACATAATGGTTAACCGCTCACACTACCCTCTGGCGCTAGGTATCTTGGTATCTTGGTATCATGTTTGACCCAAAACTTAACTGGAAGCAAAACATCGAACACAGAGCAAGGACGGCATTGCTGAGTTCTATGCCTGCATCAAAAGGTTTGGAAGGAAGTGGGAAATTCTATCAAATATGACGTTGTGAGTGTACACAGACGTAGTGTATCCAATTCTCACTTACGGGTCAGTAGTATGATGGCCAGCGTCACTTCAAGAAAAACTTCCATGTAGGATTTCGCACCAGAGCTCAGTGGAAGAAAGGCGAAGTAGCAAAGGGATTCGACACGATCATCTACACCGACGGATCAATGATGGACTGAGGTTTCACAGCACAGTGACATAAAAGGAAACGAGCGTGCAGATGTACTGGCCAGGTATGGTACAGCTCTGCACGGCTCACTTTAATCAAGAGTCCACAATCCAATGGAGTAGGTTAACCAATTACTCTTTCCCATTTCCCATAGAAAGAAATTCTTTCCCATTTCCTCGGTAAATTTCCGGCACTAGCAAGAGACAGACTGCGTGCACTAAACCAAATATTCTTCAACGACCTTAGTGACCACTCTGGTAAAGGAATACGACGATGTAATCCGTTTTCTTAGCTCCACAGGCTGGAACCAGGCACCGCCTGTCTCACATCCCCAATAACACACATCATCAACCAGACAAATTCTGGTTACACCTGAGTTTCAAACCACTACAAAACAATTTTCATTTCTCCTCCTTCTACCTTTCCGCCCGCGCCAAGGCAACAGTAAAAGGGTATCTAACCCCTTAGCCGCTCGTAAATTATAAAAAAAAATACATATATCCCTGCGAGCTAAGCAATTTGCACATTTTCGAATATTATACCCGAGATTTACGAGAAATGCTTAAAGGCCAAAAGTTGGATGTCTGACCTTCGTTAGAGCTGAACAGTCACAAAAAGAACAACTACATTCAAACAAAGTCTGTGTACGCTTTCACACCTGCTGCAATGAGCATTGAATGGAATGAATAACCTAAGAAGCACATGCCCATACTTGCCAGTAGGTGTGCTTATTGCAACCAGTCTGTTAGCCTCGAGGAGAGATGTGTTGATAAAGTAAACTTAGCACTAGTTCTTCATTGCAGGCTATTGCATCTTAGCCAATAATGTAAACTGCTATGTTTTTTTTTTATACAAGTTTTTCCGGCCTAAATTCCCTCTGGTTTAACGAAAGTAGCAACATGTGGCCAAATAAGTTGCATATAATGGATGGTTAAAGGCAAATACAAAACTTTGTGGTGAAAATTCGGTCTTAAAAAGTGACAAACAACACCCCATATAAGAACAGATACACAGAAATAGCCCTGTGTAATATATTGTAATATATTGAGACCACAATTGGACTTTTTACCAAATGTTACCCTCTGATTCGACATGCCGAGGACTATTTAGACATTAGCAAGGAAACCTGCTAGGGTACTAATGATTTGAAATGAACATTTCAGAAGGGTCGAGAGTCAATGCTACGATCTTCCTAACATGAAGCGAAGATAGTTTTATAAAAACTAAATTCTATCGAGACGAGGAAGTCGAATGCAAGATATGGCTTGATATAGAGCATACTCAAGATACAATAAAGTCAGCAGGAACATTGACATATTCTTCAACATTTTTGAAGCAAAAGTATTCATGGAAGAGGAAGAAGGTTACCGCGGAATATATACTTAACTTTTATAGCAGTCTCTCTGTTTCAGATTTAATCATCGACATTGTACTCGTACCAAGTTTAGAAACTACATCATTCGGATGTTAGAACTAGCTATCAGAAAAACGAAAAGTTGTATGGATCTTTTTGGCGAGCTTATTCCTGAGATAGTTCTTACACGTTCTAAAGATGCACCATGCTAGAGCCTTTTATTATATCAACCCTAAAAAGAAGAACACTACGAAATGTAACTTTGATAAAGGTTTGAAGCGAAGATCTTGGGTTTGTTACTGAAGACCTTTTCGAAAAGTGCGAAAGTAGGCTGCAGCGGAATCTCAAATAATGGGAACTTATGTTTATGGCGTTTGTCCCTGAAGAGTTAAAATATAATTTTCATTGTTCAGACCTTTCATGCCATCGATGTAAGTGCCTTATTGCAATCGAAAAGACCCATCGCTTGAGCTCTTTCAATGAAGAAATAAAATTATTTACTTACTTAAGGTGGCGCTGCAGTCCAAGGTGGACCTCGGCCTCAAAAAACAAGCATGGCCAGCCAGATCGATTTATAGCTAGCTGCCTCCAGTTTCGCACGCTAAGTTGGCCTTGTGTCCAGCTGTCCCTCGGAGCCGGATTCGAAGACTTTTCGGACCGGAGGATTGGTGTCCATTCGCTCTACATGACCCAGCCATCTCAGTTTACTGGCTAAGTCAATATCGCTGTAGATGGGACCAAAAATTCACGCGAGGCATTTTCCTCACAAATAAGACGAAAGTACCCTCATCCATTTTTGATAAAGTCCATGTGCCTGCGGATCACTTTTATTGTTCGAGAGAAGGCTTTGTCAGTCAATTGCCTTCTTAGCACAAAGAAGCAGCGATTGGCAAGAGTTGTTCTTCGTTTGATCTCAGCGCTGGTGTCGTTGCCCTAATTGATAGCGGAACCTAGGTAGACAAAGTACTTAACTACCTTAAAATTATATCTTTCGAGGGTGACGTTCTGTCCGAGACGTCGGTGTTGGGTGTTATTTCTTGTTGACAGCCAACACTAGTCACTGCTCTGTATAGCTTGTGTCTATAGATATTGTCATACGCAGCCTTAAAATCGATCATGTTCTTTTTCCAAGATTTGCAGTATTGTGAATATTTGGTCGATGGTGGACTTTCCTGGCCTGAAGCCACACTGATATGGGTCAATCAGGTTGTTGACGAACAGCTTCAGGCGTTCACACAATACGGCAGATAGGATCTTGTAATCGATGTTAAGAAGACTGATGAGTTTGTAGTTGGCGCAATTTAGAGAGTTTCCTTCCTTGAGGATCGAACAAATAATGCTGAGGTTCCATTCATCGGGCACACTTTCGTCCGTCCATATTTTACAGACGAGTTGGTGTATGCTCCTTACCAAGCAGTTGGACAAACTATCAAAGTCTTGCCGATCGCTATCAAATCGCGATCAAAATCACTAGAGTGGAAATGGTGACTGAGTTCGGGTCTTGCTGGAACAAGAATTTCGTGTGACTCTAGGGACAAAGACTTTGATGAGAACTGCCATTTGCACGTACAAGCAACGGTGAAGAGCTAAACCCAAACTTCTCCGAAAGAAAGACTTCAAATCGAAACGAGGCACGATCAAGGAAATATTATAGAAGCCATTGTAGACTATTAAACCGTGAAAAGGATGCATATTATGCAATCAGGCAGAAAGACGAGGACCGCAAAAACCACCATCCCACCGATCGTAGTGTGAATAGGAGTATTTTAACACAAATCTAGTGAATCTGCAGCAGCTGCCAGGTCATCCATCTATCTTTTTAAAACTGGAAGAAAAGATCAGGCATGGTTGGCATGCATCAGTTTATCTGTACAGTGAATGCCATATTAATCGAAAAGAATGCTAATAGCGCGGTTTTAGATTGACTATCCACCAAATATTCACTTTGTAGCTCGTAGGAGACCTATGAATTCCAAATTCAAATGGCGATTTGTCTTTCTCGTTTTGATGTCAAAAAAGATCATAAACAGGACATTTCATGCCAAATCTTTGTCATCATCATTGTGAGCACTAGGACAGAGGCATCTTAAATTGTTGTGGCTGATATCTACCTCGATTTTGCTATGAACTCCGGCAATAGCACCAGTTCTTAGATAAAGCGAGTAATTTTTGCAAAAGTATATCTTCATCAAGGACACGATATTCCATATAATCATCAATCTTGACTCGTTATACGACACAGAGATAAAAATTTTTTTTAGAGCAGATGAGAATCATGATGGTTGCTTTGAGCACTCCTGTCTAACTTTAATGAATCCTTCATTATATCCAAGAAAGGCAACGTATTATATTTAGTAAGAGATCAATTGAATGGGGATTTCAACCAAATTGGCGATAGAATATGGAGACCGCTAGCTAGTGATCGGATGTCCCGGTCTGCAGATATTAGTCACAGGGCGAGAAAAATACAAAAGTTGACACTTGTAACCCAATGGGGATGCAAGGAAATAAAATTTAAATCATTGTCCTTGAACAATGTGTTGACTCCCACCATTCTCCCTTCTTTATCAATATCGAAAACCAATTCTTACATTTCCTCGTGATTAAACCTATGATGTTAAGTACTGTCATGAAAACAATTGTTGTTCCAGTACTATCGAAATTTAAAATTGAAAAAACTCTGTTGACAGCTGCGAACTGTACTAAGTTATGGCACAGAAAAAAAAACAAAACATCGACAACAGGTGTCCTTGCTAGAGGGTAGCAAGACTAATAGGCACATAAAACCTACCTCCCCGTGCTTCCAGCAACAGCCCGAAATTGTTTGACTTTCGACGGGTGTAAGAAATGAGCCCAGTGCATTTAAATTCGTTTTAAAAATTAAATTAAAAAACTTTCACTTCGTCTCATTAATAAAAGTTTACAGCAGAGGAGAAAAATAAAACAAAACAACAACATCAACAAGAAACACAACAAAACATTCTATCTTCCTGAGAAATAAATGAAAATTGCAACCGCGTCCCAGGATAAAATAAACTACAATACATATTTACCATACATACGGTATACCATTAATCCTTGTCAGGGGGTTAATCCTGCCCTGAGATAGAAACAAACACAAGTGAGGGAAGAAGGAAGAAAAATTCCTACTAGTGCAATGATGCAATAGCTATTATCTTCTCTGAGATGTACACCGCACGTGATCATAAATTTATATAGATATCGCAAGATAACCACTACATTCACTAGAATTTCTTTACCGTTACTTTCATTTAGGTAAATAGAGCGTGAATTCATCGGTGTTGCATGTACCTACATACATTGGAATGACATACCCTTACATACATACATAACTATGCCCAGAAACAATAGTACCGCAAATGCTTGGTAACAGGGAGTAGGAAGAACTACCATGATGTGGGGACTTACAATACATATTTAGTTTAGTCCTGTCTTGGGGCTATTGTTAATAATCGATTTAATATTTTCCTCTCTATTATATTCGTACGAGTATAACGCTGTAGGGACGAAAAATCGGTTGAGTGAAAGAGAGCCGGAACTTAACCCAGCTCATACACTCATCTATAGCCGTACACCTCAGGGAAAATATCCCAGGCGGAAATTCAATACAAAAAGAAAAAAAAAAATCACATAACTTTCAATGGTTGCCTGCATCCTGCACTTTAGTTGTACGACGATGTCAACGACGACAACTACCTATATACGACTACTACCAACGACAAGGACGACGACTACACCACTACGAGTATCTACGACTACAGTTGATGTGTTCTGATTCTAATGTGACTCCAGAGAGCTGAGTAGAAAAAATAAAAACCGATTTATATATGCCATGTGCACATTTCAAGGCTACTAGGATGCAACCAGAGACATTTACAACTGCCACAACAAAATCCTTTTCCCTCTATCTGTAACTCTTTCCACCGACAACAGGTGGCTTGCAATTGGATGACAGATTGTAAGTAGCTCTCTGGGCGGATGAAATATATTTTAAAAAATTCATTCTTCTGAAAAATGTTTTGTGAAAAGTTAAGCCTTCAGCAGGAGTGATGGAATTACAAGTTTTAGTTGAACTTATGTATATAAGGATAGTTCTACAGGAAGAGAACAACCCCTGCGATGTAAGCTGATCAAATTGGCCTACAATCTCGTATTACTGGCACAGAAAATAATTACCAAAAAGATTTTGTTTCAGATTGTTTCCTATTCAAAAACTGAATAAACCAAGTGGAAGCCATTTCTCAAATAAGGGACTCCTTCTTAGTTGTACAAGGACAATCGGATTGAGTGCTTGGGTCAAGTTACTTTAAAGGCATCTTCCTTATTTTCTGTTCCCCTGACTGATTCAATAAAAATGATAATTTCAAGAAATTTAAAAAGATTCTATTGTAGGTAAATGAATTGATTTCATGCAGTTTATCAAGGTAATCACTAGAATTTAAGACGCTTCCCATGGGGAATTAAAGAAATCTCTTGAAAGATGATTTATTGTGATGGGATCGAGATGAAGAACCTATTTTGTGTGAGTGGTGCAACAGATTAGATTTTATGCAATTTGCGGCATCTTTGTAGTTTAGTCATGTTCCATTAGTATTGATAAAAAAACGTCAGGGGTTAGTGGAGCATAGAGTTGATTTATTGTTGCCAATTTCGGAAAATCACTATAAGAGCAAGACTTAGGGGAAAAGTCTAGAGCTTCAGACATGTAAGCTAACGCATAAAGGCTAAATTTGCCAACGTAAGCCTCATGAACCCCTCGACAGAGAAAAATGACAACCTTACCAAACATTGCTTAGCAAAACTTACGAGCAATGCTCTAAATATTACGCGATAATCGTCTTAGGCTATTTAAGTGCCAAGCTAAGCAAGGAGGTTATCTTTGGTATAACGATGACAACACCTCCGGAAACGGACACAAATCCGCACACAGTTTCCAAAGCTTGATATCCATAAACGATCTTAACGACTCCTGATCAAAAAACCGCCAAACAAATTGATTATACTGTAATCGACGAAAGGCACTCTTCCAATGTTTTGGATGTCCGAACACTCCGATCAGATATATGATTATCTACAGATGTCCGTAACAGCCCAAATTCATACAACCATTGTGTGAAAATTCAATGTCGAACGGCTACTATCGCAATAGACCACCAGAGCTTAAGCTCTCGAGTCCGCTACAGTCAGCATCAAATGTAGAAGGTCTGTCGCATAACAGTCAAGAATCAATTAGAGTGGCCGCATCTGATGCACGAATGCCGACAGAGAAATTTAGAAAAACAGTGGATGTACAGAGCGGCTCTGGAGGACAGAACGAGAGGGGCTCGTGAGCTCTACAAGCAGAAAAGATGTAAACAGCATAGGCTCAATCAAGGCTTTAGAGACGTGTCGCTGTAAAGCCCGCACAGTAATCTACAAAGAAAACTCATAGTGGAACCACAAGGAATCTGGAAAGATTATTTCTGCAGAGTGTTAAACTGTGATGAAGTGCAACATTCCACCGTCGTCGTACAGAATGAACCATTTAACCTGAACGACAACAGGCAACCAACATTTCTGTCCACCCGACCTACTCGTATATTATGTCATTATAGCAATTTTCAAATTTAAGTCCCACAAAACTGCTGCACCCGATGGCGTAACTATCAATCTGTTTAAAGTAGAAGGTGATAATTGAATACGAATCATACATCAACTCATCTCTTAAACCTAGAAACCGGAGTATTGTTTATCCAATCTTAGAAAAGGGAGATCACCTGAACTAGATCAATTGTAGGGGAATAAGAGCAACATAGCATACAAAATCCTATTTGCCGTATTATGTGACCACCAAAAACCGTTCATCAATAGTCTGATCGGTCCCTATAGCTATGGTTTTAGGACAAAAAAGTCCATCATAGATAATATTTTCATATTATGGTGGATCTTCGAAAATACACTAAATTTCTAATTCGATACACAACAGCTCACAATCTGTTTTAAAGCCGCATATGACAGCATCTATCGAGGTGAACTATACTGAGCCATGTATGGTTTAGCATCCCTGCCAAGCTCATTCGAATATGCAGAATGACCATATATAAAAAGTGGGTTGCTCCGTCAGGGGTGGTAATGATAAATCCGTGAGCTTAAATGTCAGAAAAAAGCTTAAACAAGGCGATGCGTTGTCATATATCTTTTTCAACATCGTTCTAGAAAAAATTGTGCGAATTTAGAAGCCAATTCCACAGGCCCCATCCTTCAAAAGTCTGTTCAGCAACTCGCATCCGCAGACGACGTTGCCGCAATGGTAGGGACACTGCGAGCTGTCTTGACATTGCGACAGAAGCGGCAACGATGGCTAAGGAAAAACAGAGTATACCATATACTGTCAATAAACAGAGACACATAACATCGATGCCTATGACTGAACGTTACGATAGGCATCTACAACCTTGAGGTAGTAAGGGATTCTTGATATGCTCTTGCTAATCTTTCGGGTAACCAAAAAGACTTTATACAGGATTCTGATCACCTCAGTTCTGCTTTACAGCGCAGAAGCCTGACCGACATTTGACTGACTACTGAAGAAATCGGATGAGAGTGCTCTCGGGCGCTTCGAAAGAAAAATTCTTCGGGTAATTTTCTGTCCCGTTTGCATCAAGGGAAAATGAAGGAGACGTTTCAATAGCGAACTGTACGGTATATACAGCATTGTCAAGCTCATCAGAAAAGGTCCGATAATCCGACTTGGGTTGTCTCGCGTCCAATCCAGATGGACAGAACGTCTCTTGTGTTTTAAGTAAACTCCTGTCTGTATAAGAATTAATTGAATGCCCACGCATTCATGAGAGCAAGAATACACCTTGCTACGCTTGCATGTATGTATTATGAATACCAAACCGGAACTGTGTTGAAGGAACAGCTCCACCATTGGTATGAGTCGAGGCCTACCCAATAATCTCTTGCTGTTCTTAGGGTCCCAACACCCAGTACTTATTGCAACTTCACATCGGGTTAACCACATGCGGAAGACCCTTCCTGCGCTTTAAGGTTTTAAACCACAGCCACCGTGACGCTCCCACTAGAGGTCTACCTTTACAAGTCTGAGGGACTCCTTGCTCCCACAGTAACGTGTTTAAAGTTCTGGTATGAACTACTGGTGGTCCTGCCACTCAATAGGACCTATAATCGGCAGCTTGTAACTGGTCAAATTGTAGGAACCTTTGCTGGCTTCATCTGAAAACCATTACGATAAGACCAGTCATTTTCTCTAACCTAGCTTATTATAAGACAATTTCATTAATGGAACAATCCTTGATAATTAGGCAAAGCTCCAAACCAGAGCGATAGCGCGATAGAGCACGGCCTCATCTTAGGTTGTGCACACAAGTGAAAGAGGATCTCAGCCAACTTCG
This sequence comes from Volucella bombylans, assembly GCA_949129095.1. Taxonomy (NCBI): domain Eukaryota; kingdom Metazoa; phylum Arthropoda; class Insecta; order Diptera; family Syrphidae; genus Volucella; species Volucella bombylans. Next base: position 99,994,254 of record OX422141.1, on the reverse strand, counting down.
TGTGCACAATTGACTACAGCTGGCAAAGACCGCGTTAGTTTCAGAGGCATGCTAACTGAAGCCTGTGTCCACCCCGGAGTAAGTATTGTATGTTAAAGTACAATATCCCGCCAGTTCTTCTGAACAGCGAAAGAGTGAACTCGGTTTACAGAGGAATAATTTTATGAAATCAAATGAGTTCCGCAAGTTGGAATGTCGGTCGGAATGACGAGTAAAGGTTTCGAACTAGAAATCGTATATACTTCAGCAACTAGATGGTGTAGAAAGTAAAAAGTAAGCCATTCAAGCGTCGCCTTAGTATAATGGAAATAACGAAACCGATGAATTGTGTCTTGACTTAAGCCACAAATGTTCGCGAAAATGAGGCGGAGAAGCAGCAGGTAAACTACTTGCGGCCCTAATAGAAGCATTGTATCGGCTTGCATTTGCCCGTGCTTATATTTTAGGTATTGCGATTAAATGAAAAAAAAACTTGGAACAGTTTCCATCGTTGAAATATATTGAAAAAGAAGAGGGACTCCTGCTAATAGGAACGAAGAAATTTATAATAGATCGAAATATTACTTTAGCGCAGTTCCATAAAAAGAATAAACTGTATAAAGGCGACACGAAAAATTGTAACAATCACCGATAGCTGAAACAAATGTCGAATATTATGACAATATACGAGAGAGTTGTTAACAGTCGACATTATCAAACTCCATGGCATTTAATGCAGAAACATCACGAAGTTTGGAAAGATCTGCCTATCGCCTTGGTTAAAGCGTTTGACAGAAATATTTTTTGGATGGAACTGAAGTCCCAATCTCATATATAGGTGCAAGAAAGGTGAACACGAAAGTTAATTTACCAGCGGGAATAACCGGAGAATTTGAAGTTAAAGTTGAAGTACACCAAGGCCACAGTCCGTTGCTTTTTAATATAGTGCAATGTTGTCCATTGCAACAGCACAGTCTTTAGGAACGACTTCTTTTATTTTCGTCGATAATAACGCTTTTGTAAGCAACGGAGTGGTAATCATTCAAAGCAACTCTTAATGAATGGATAGAGGCTTTAGAAAAATATGGGTTACGAATTAATCGTACGAAGACCGAATAAGTATCTGCGTCTGGATAGACTGCATTTTATTTTGAAAAAAAAAAAAAAAAATAGTAGAATGTGGTCGGCACAATTTTTGTTTGGATTGAAATACATGGCCCTAATGCTAGTTTATATTAGAAACATTGCTTGATCCTCAAATCACTATGAAGCGAGATGGGCTGATATTCTAACAGGTAATACAATATGAATAAAGGTAATTGGATAAGTTGCGGTGCATAAACTTTTGATATAAATACGTAAATTAATATTAAGAGTGTATTAATATATTTTGAATAAAATTAACATTATAAATATATTTTAGAATTATTTTTTAAATTTATAAATGTTTAAAATGGTAAATTAAATATTTTATTTGCAAAGATCACAGCGATCATACCATTATAGTGAACTGGCGTCTCCCTGGAGAAGGTGTAAATTTTCTTAGACGTGTTTTGGCCGGGCGGCACACTCGAGTGTGTCAACGTGATAATCACCACAAAAACGCTGGCACACACTAGGCACAAAAATACAGTCATTATGATGCATACGATACGCTTTCGTTTCCTATCCGACTCCTCGTCCTCGTCCGTGTCATCGCTCAGTGATTTCTTTTTCAGTTTATGCGAAGAACCAGTCATCGAGGTTCGACGTACAGGATGACGAAAAGGTCGCAACACTTGATCGAAGGCGGCAGCTTCTCCAATCTCATAGGAGAGTGAAGTTTTCCGTTCAAACGATGGACGTTTCTCTTCGATGAGACGACCTGACGTAGAAGCAACCATTGGTCTTGGACTGCGTTTAATGTCATCAATTGTGACACCGACTGCACCACCAATATCGCCAGATACTGTTGTCAATGGTCGACTGTTGCGGCGGTGGGGTGACAAATCAAATTCTGGATATGCATCACCCATAAAGCTTTTGGATTTCTTTGACGCACTCAGCGCCTCCCTGTATGTACGCACTCGTACGCTGGCACTGTGCGATTTTTTTGTAGCACCCTGTTGTACAACATTCGGACGATGGATCTGTAGCTCCTCCAGATTATTGGGCGAGAGGTAGAGACTATGCGCATGCTTACCGCCGCGCTTAAAGTGATACGAATGTGATTGTCCCGGTTGCGGCTGTGACGGTGATATTGAAGCCGATGGGAGTAGATGGTGATTATGATGTTGTGCTTCGTGTTGCTTCTCCAGCTCTAGGCTATGTGAGCTATGTTGGCGGGCATGATGCTTACGACTGCTAATACTATTACTACTCCCCGCTAACGCGGTCTCTTCCAATGATAGTCGTTGATCTTCGATCTTAGCGTGACTATTGCTTCGTGATCGATTGCTACTTGTGAATAGTTCATTTTCCAGGGAAAGGTTAGTCGTACTGAATAGTTGTGGTGGTCTGGAATTCTCGAGGATATCGTCATTTAGCGATGGATGTCGGATGGCGTCTGCTTCCGTTTTAACACTGGGCCTTCGCGATGGATCGTTAAACGATCGATGAGTGCGACAACCGCGACGACTTGGAGACGGTGATCGACTTATCTCCTTCGTTGATGTCTGCGGGAAGAGATAGTTCCCTCTGACACTGCTTGTTCGGCGTGATGATGATGCCGATCCGGTTGTCAGCATGATCTGTTCCATAGTCGGTTCGTTGGCATGGAACGAATGGGTTTTCTTCATCTGTAATGTGGAACTCGGATGAATGTCAATTGTATCAGAACGACGAAACATTGGCTTCTTCATCGGATGCCAATCGTCGTATTTGATGGGAGATGTGCTGCCGGCGCCGCTAACTAAATAAATATCGGGTTGTGGGAATTTAGCAAGGGGCAAGGGTAGCAAGGGTGCTGGAGGCGCGGGTGCTAGTGCTAGCGGTGGTGGTGGCGGTGGTTCTTCTAAGATCAATGAATCATCAATGATCATTTGCGGTGCTGGTGTATAATTATCGATAGCCATTGAGATTGATCGATTGATGGATTTGAGTTTCGGCGGTTTCTTTTTCGTAGCCGGGTTGTCTAGGGATGATTTGGTTTCTCGATCCATTCTGTAGCTGTGTGATAATCTATATTGTGCAATGATTGTGCTTTTTGGTGAGCTTTTCTCTTGAAATTACGAAGGTTGTGCGGGTTGTAGTGCAAGATTTTTGATTGTTTTTTTTTGGAAAGTGATTTAGTGATTGATTGTGTATACAAAAGGGTGTGCTCAGAGGGATTGCATTTGGTGTTTTGAGGAATTATAAAACTAAAAGTCTTCTTTTTATCTTTTGTTTCTTCGTCTAAAAATCGTTACAAAAATATGTGATATTTCTTTGTGCGTTTTTGTTTTTATCTATTCAGTTGCTGAGTGACAGAATGTGGTTAAATCATAATCACCCGTTGCGTTTCGTTCGTTACAACTCCGCTTGGGGGAGTGATTTTTGGCTTCTTCATTTGATCACTTTCATTTCGGTTTTGATTGATTTTTGTCTCTGTATTTTTTTCTTTGATTTTTTATTGTCATTATAGTGTTAGCTTAGTTTTGAAAACATTTAAAAATTGATCACGATGCACATAACAGTGAATGAATCTAAAATAGTGTAAGTAATGAGAAGAAAGAGAAAAGAAAAGAAAATATATTTATGCAGTGTGTGTTGTGCAAGTGAAGTTTAAAATAGTGAACAATTTTCCGTCGCTGCAAGTTAAACCTCTTAAAAAATAAAACATAAATCAATGTAACAAAAATAATGATTTACATCAGACTTTTCTGAAAATCTGAAAAATATTTAAAAGCTGCCAACCAAGTGATAGAACATTGTCCTCCTCCATTTTCTAATGATTCATTCATAGGTATTTGGAAAATTACATAATTTTTGCACTGCGTTATCTAACCTCTTCCACTTAGACTCTAATTTTACTCATAACCTTTTGTGATAAGATGCAAAATTTTCTTTTTTTTCTGCCGAAATAACACATCTGATGCAAACAGCTTGTCTATCATCCCTTTAATTTCAAAAAATGTCACAGACCCTCGAAAAAGATAAGTAATCGCTTTAGTGTAAAGTACAATAAATACAGTACTAATATCTACCACATCAGGCTAATGCTGGCTGAAAATAGAAAAGTCACTGACTGCTTCGAGATGCCCGAAAGCATTTGCTTTAGACGATTGCAACCTGCAGAGTCATGCCATCATCATTTATGTTAAAAGGAGACCTAACTAGGCGAACAATAAAATCTCTGACTCTGAAATCAAATAGTCGCGAACCCGATCCAAACTGCAAACAAGACTCAGTGAGTTCAGCTTCCCAATTGCGCTCAAAGCACTTCAATTGACTGGGAGTTTTTAAATAGGTCCAGTAAGAGACGGAGAAACTTCGCCTGTTCTACCTGTTTCTAAAAATATATTGTAGTTCATGCCATTGGATGGCTGTCATCCTCTACAAAGACGTCAGCGCCACATTAATAAGATCGGAGTGGAATGACAGTCGGCGTACACGCTCGAGATCTCCTACGGAGTAAAAAAAACAACATTCTTTGCAATCTAATGAAAGCAGTAGCGATACTGTCAGAAAGTCGAAAGCGCTTTGGAGGTCATCCAGGATATGTAACACTCAGGAATTAAGTTTTGTTGGAAAAATGGATGTTTGACGCCATTTTGCACTAGGGATTCTGCTGCCTCCTCCCCCAGAAGAGAACAACATCAAAATTACGTAGGAGTCTGGCAAGTGGCGGCTTGTAAAGCGCTTCTTATTTAAGTGCCTCAAGAAACACATCACAATTTTATATTTCTGACTGGCATGAGAAGTTGAAGAAACTAATGTTTATTAATGTTGGGATCAGAGTACGTTGGATTTTATAAGCTCTACTCGTATCCTTTAGGCTACTTAATGGCTGGTATCATTACCACATTTCCATGAAGCTTAATGAAGAAAAGTTTAAAGTCGCCACTTCGGATCTCATCCGAGTAACATATTTTAACTGGTAAGAAAGGAAGGTAAATTCATAGCTCCTATTTTTGCCAGATTCGGTTCTACAACCGGCATGAGTCTAAATAAATTAATAATTACTCGTATTCGTAAATAAAAAGAACAAACATCTCAAACAAACAAACAAAAGCAGGGAGACTTTACACCCTGTTAAATGATTTAGATTAGATTACAACGAGGTCATCTAGAAAATTCTGTAGAAAGATCACTAGTGCATGTCTTTTACAAAATACCAAGATTATATAAAACCTTGATCATCCCAATTATACTTTATGGCGCAGAAGAATAGATCTTATCGAAAGGGGATGAAGATATCGTCAGTCGTTTCGAGACAAAAATGCGTTGTAAAATATTCCGTCCCGTTTACAGTGACGAACTTCAACGGAGAACTATGCGAGCTTTACAGCGACATCGACCTAGTCAGGAACTGCGCATCAGTCGCCTGAGATGGCTAGGACACGTAGAGCGAATGGATACCAATACTACTGCCCATACAGTTTTCTAATCTATCCCCGAGACCCCAACGTAGATGGCACTCACAAGTAGAAGTGGAACTTAACCGACTTGGAGTGCGAAACTGGAGACAGTCAGCTAAATACCGGACTAACTGGAGAGATTTGTTAGTTGAGGCCCAGGTTCTCCCCGAACTGTAGCGCCACCTAAGTAACCAAGTATTAGTGTTTCCTAAAAGAACTTATTACTCAGTTGCGTCCTTTTCACATTCTATGGACAAGCGATTGGCAAGTGTACTCGTAACTCTTCGTATGATTACTGGTAAGTGTCATTATCAGAACTAATAGCGGAGAATAAGTAGGCAAGGATTTCGTCTCACTACTACGTTTTATCTCAAAATTGTAGCCATGAATCTATTTTGACGTATCAATCTATTTTGGGTATCAATCTGCTTAAATTCGGTTTTACATCAAAGGTCTTGATGAGATTGCTTCTATCGTTATAGAGCAACCAGTATAATTTATCATCACTCTGTGGAATAAAATAAGTTTGACATGGATGCGAAGACGAAACAGGATTCTGTTAAGGTAACCGTAATAAATATGGCTTTAAAATTGATAAGGAGGTGGGAAGTACCAATTTTCTCAAGTTTTTTCTATGATCTGCCATAGTGTGATTAGTTTGACTTAAAGATCCAACAATTGAACTGATATTGACCGATCAGATCATTGAGACAGCATTTTGTACGTGATGTCAAGGAGATGGATATTTCCATAGTTGGCACAGTTTAAGCGGTGTATGTATTGTTCCATTTATCCCACGAAATCTTGGAAATGAGGTGGTGTATGCAACTCAGACTTAAATCGGCAGGTACGTCATCCGGTTTGGCAGCTTTGTTATGTTTAAGTTTAGATATTAATTCTTTACTTCATTTTGGTCAGGTGGATGGAAAAGAATTTGGCTCTTCCCCGAAGTATTAAACCTTACTAGAGGCAACGTTATTTAGTCTGCTCAGAAAAAGTGTTTCTTATATACTCGTAAAACTCTTGACAGCCTATATTCGTACATGATTTATGCAGCCTGCAAAGTTATACCTGTTGTTGTTCTATATAATTAGCTATTTTAAAATCAGATTTATAGGACATATTCAAAGTTTTTAATTGTAGGATTGCTAAAAACACAGGGACACACATATTCCAATACATATATAAATACATATGCCTGCCTTAAGAAGGGAGTAAAAAGATCAGGTTTACCCATCCAGAAAGAAATTTTTTAGAGAATTTGAATCAGTTGCACACATTTTGTTTAGAGGAAGGTTTGTTGCGTAAATCTGGCTAAACAATGTCAAGATTATGTCGATAATTTAAGGTCAGGTATAAGTACAATGGTATTCGACCCCGAAATTTTGCAAGCATATGGAACGAGACTTTCAGCCTGAGTTTGTGTTTATTTTTAATAAAAAAAACGCGGTGAGATCTTTGATTTCTCAGTAGTGTCGCTATATTACTCTTTTTCAACATCACGTCGTCGAGTTTGAAAGCACCCTTCAGGCTTTTGCAGGATGTCTAGTTTGGAATATTGATAATCAGCTTTGGAATTTCCAAATCACACTCACGCACAATAGGGACTTATTCGACATCTAATTACATCGGATTGCCATCGGAAAATTAGGGTATCATTTAGGAATGGCTCCTTGGAGTGGACATTTCGGATATGCGGTTTCATTGATCCCTTTGTATATTTCGCAGACGTGGTAATTGATACTTTTTTGTTGCAACTATACCTAATTCCTCGGACGGATTTCGGTTGCAATGAAGTTCAACTAAACATTTCGGAAACAATCTGTTGGTCGGCTAACCATTTGTATGTTTGCACATCTAGCTAAACACACATTTGTACCATCATTCTTCTTTCACCAAGTTCAACATTTACATTTCAATGACACCAAAGCGAAACGACTCCCCCGAATCATTAATTTAAACATTCCCCTGAGTGACCAATCTTAATTAAACTCTTTTGAGCCACACATATATGTATGTATATGTGCTTTAGCAACGTACTCGTAATGCAATACCGACCGTCGCACATTCCCAACTGGACAAAGTAAAACCGCCATCAAATATATGTATATACAGATATAGAAGACATAGCAATTCCGTTAATGGAACATACATCCTAGTTGGATTAAATTCCGTCTGATGATGCTCGTAAAACCCCGGATTACATATTTAAATTCCGATACCGCTGGGTAAAACTGTAACTAATGAAACTGTGGAGGCGTCATAGCTTCATGTGTTATTCTTCTTCAACCACTTCAAGAAGGGTGAGTCTAAAGCAGGAAATGAGTGAGAAAAAATAATCCCCTAATTATGCAATTAATAATTTATCAAGTTTCCCAAAATAACACGACAAAAACAACACAAATAATGTGTGTCTAAGGATACGCGTCCCTCCATTATGTGCAGTACCTTGCTTATGTTCCTTACGGCGAGTACTATAGCATATTCTCGGAACCTTGGCATGGTTCTCCTCTGGCAAGGACAAAGTTTTCTCTAAAATTGATAAACTTAATGCTTCAAATAAAAGGAGTAAAATTACATTTAGCATATATGTACACACATCCTTAGGAGAATACACATCCCATGCGCTAGAGAAAAGTGTTTGCAAGGATAACAATGTAAGGCGTTGCTTCATTGTGCGGAACAAATGAGTTTTCATTGCCTTTACATGAGCGTTAATCGAGTTAAACTGTTTCTGGGTGGTCCTCCTCGATAAAGAGAAGACGCTTTGAATGTGGAATGATTACTCATACCCACATTGTAAATTAAAAACTCAAGTAGGGTTACCATCCCAGTGCATTACTATACTGGGTAAACGATTCTGTTTCAATTAGTATTCCATCTCAAATCAATTTATTTATTTTTTGATGATATTCATTCATCATCTCCCATAGTTTAGTTCATGCTGAGGTTCTAAACTGCTACAGAGTTACCTTGGTGTCGGAAAGCAAATGAACTACCATTTTTGAAAGTGGTGGACATTTTTTAATTGTGAAAAGTGTAGCGTCCTTTCGCAGTTTATTTTTAGGATAAAAACATTAAGTCCTCCTCCTGTGAACACACAATGACAAGACGAACAACTTAGTGAGTTCAAATTCTAGTCCTTGGTCGAAACCGAATTGTTGACCGGATGTATTCATTTTTCAGTCAGTTCTGCGGACGTATAAATAAATGACAAGTTCACTTTTCGCATATCCATGAATCGGTTGGAATACGTGTAAGCCTATGCGTTTATAAGGGACTTCCTCTTGTACTACCTTGCTTGGATCCGCTCTAGATTTTCTGATGAACCTCATATTAATATAACAAAGGTTGCACACCTAAGGCCTTTCCTTCAACTTAGGACCGATTTCGAGTACTACAATATGATACTTTCAAACATAACACCAGAACTAAAGCTTCGACATTGGTACAACATTAGGCTCAGAGTAGAAATATTATGCGATCTTTACAGAAAATTCTAGGACCTATCAGGGGACTGGCGCCTTTGTGAAGAAGGATTACATCATTGAATTCACATTGTACAAACATGCACATTTATATAGAATTCCGAACGCCATGCATTACATAGGTCCCACATCCCCTATGTCCATCAATGGGAAGATCATATGCATTTATATCGAAACGCAACCTGAATTTAAAGAATTGCAGGATTTTAGTTTTATGGCTACGTTTATTTAATCTGGTCTGCGAAATGAGATCTCTTATGAACTTGATATACAGAGCTTAGAGGAAGACGGGAATCATCCTCGCGGGCGTGTACTGCACTGATGATTGATGATGGTTTTTTTTTTAGGAATTCAGCATTCGATTATGGTTCTGTCACTCAGAAGAACTACCTGCAAATGATTAAAGGGCATTCCTAATTATTCCTTAGCGGAATATTATATAAGAGCGAAATATTTTGATGGAATTCTATTATCTGGTGGATGATTAAATTCTTTTCAAGTTCCTTCTATCTATTCTTTGGAAAAGGGAGAAAGTGCTGATTGCAGCATTTTAAATTAAACACATTATACATGTGTTTATGATATAATACCTATAACATATGTTATATGTTTTTTTCACTCACGTTTTTGTATAAATGTGGCTGATTTTAGTAAAGAGAGTCTAATCTTCTCTCTTCCAGATAAAAGAGTCTAATGACGTCGCACGATCTGGTTGACCAATTTCGTCCGTCCAAACTGGTTATTATACTAAGGATTATACGACCAGTGAATGCCTCGTGCAATGATGTCATTGATCTGTTGGAACTATAGGTTTTGAGATCCATATCATTTGTTTGGGGTTACAAACATCATTCCCCGCGCATATCGTCATTGACTGGCTGAACATGATTTTGGCGAAAGACTCAACTTCACTTATTATTTTTCAATGAAGCAATTGGCGAACATTCTTCTGTGTGTATGTTCAGTCAGTTTGAGTTACCCAAATAACATGCAAACAGAAAAGAAGGCGCAAATCTTTCGCGAGAATGCGCTGCGTAGTTCTTCATTTAATATTCAATTCCTAACCACGAGACCCTATGGATATTCCTGGACTCTCGAATAACATGGGCGAACACGGGTAAAAGATCTGATGTCAGTACTTTCCCCAGTCTACCCAGACTTATTAATCTGTTTTGATAAAAAAAAAAAACAAAAAACAAAACTTTAAAACAAAATAAGTTAAAATTGTGAAGAAATGCTTAAATCTAATTTGACAGCGACTGCTTCTGAATTCAGCTTACTGGCTCTTACCGAGCCCGCCAAACTTAACGATATTACTACAACTGACATCTTTCAACCTTAAATCTATCCTTGGACTTAGCTTATATAATTTACGAGTACATATTTCCATGTATAATTCTCTAAGAAAAATTATTGCCAAAAAACTTAGATGTTTTGTCTTTTTTTAATTTTATCTGAAACTTAAGCTACCTATCTACTTAACCTACCTATGCTTCTTAATTTAACTTAACTGGCGAACACTCGATTTCTTTTGCTCCAAGTGGTCACCATATCGATTGCGTTTTCGGGCGCCTAGAAATCGTCACATTGGTGTATATTCATCGCCGAAATCTGAACGAGACAGTCGAGCATCGGTGGACTCTCGGAGGCATGGCATTCCACCTTGTTGGGATAATATTTTATGAACTCAGACTCTGGTGTTCTGTACAATCGAATACAGGTTCTAAGACACTGTATCTCAAACACACGATTCATTTCCATGTAAGACGAAGCTACACTAAACCATACCGGACACCCGTAGGTGATGATTGGCCTGATTAGGGCCACGTACCATATGACTTTCACCTGGAATCAAGTTGACTGTTTTGAAACCATCTTCTTGTCAAAGCTAAAGCTTATTTGGCCCCAGCCAGACAAGCATCTATATGTTTTTCCAAAATATAAATACTTATAAAGCCAGATACCAAGATACCTAACCGCTAGTGGTAGTCCGTTCTGTCCAATGATGGACAAATTTCGCCAGTTATTTCTGGTAACCCAAGAGGCCCTTCGCCACTCCTTAATTTGACAATCGAAGTCGCCTTGCAAAAGGGTCTTAATGACTTTTATTTTTGGTTCTGATCTGTACGCCACTAAATTATCAGCATATGCTATAGCATAATTGAGGGTACCCATTAGATTACTCGTGTACACATCGAACAGTATCGGAGAAATAGCCGTCCTCTGTTGTAAGCCATTTTTAATGTTAAAAATTTTACTCGAAATCACGTTGCCATATTTGACAGCGACATACATATAACAAAGGTTTCCGCATTCCCATTCTGGTTAGCTTGTAGAAAAGCCCCTCTAACCATACAGTGTCAAAGGCCTTCCCCAAGTCAACCAGACAAGCAGCTGTATATTTGTTCTGGCATTTGTTCCACGGTTTCTTCATAGAACTGGATGAAACTGTAGTTCTCAGATCGCCAATTATGGGTTTCATTGCGCAGATAGGAGTGATTTGCATAAGTTCTGTTTTCAATATCGTGGCTATAGTTAACTGTATTGTTTACGGTATGCACGGTTTCGAAATAAGCGCCTAGAAACTCGACTTTCTCCTGTGGGTTTTTGACCACAATGAAACCATCTCCTGAGTCGACACTTTCTGGACTTATACTCCAGTCCAGTAATAACTTTCTGTTTTCTGTTGTCTATGTGATTCGAACATATTGGATGGCATTGTGATCTTTCCGCCTGAACAATTTGGATTATTCGGTCTACTGGATTGTATCGCCCGGATTTTATTGCCCCAATACAGATCTATAGATTTACTGAAATTTTCTTTTATTAATTGTTTCAGATTTTTTATCACTGACTTTCGTGTACTTATTTCAGTATCGTTCCTGTCGGTAAACCGTTTGTATAGCTGTTTCGGCCTCGAGAGTAATATATTACACAAAACTTTTGTGTGAATATAGTGCGTCGATTGTTCGGTACTTATTAGTCTGATTGTCTTCAGAGTGTTGTATCCGAGGGAAAGTTCGTTCCGTAGTTTGTTTAATTACAATGTCCATTTCTTTTAAATGTCGGTCAATCTTGTCGTTTATCAAATTTCTGTCATTCGGAGGATCAATCCCACTCGAACGTAAATTATGCTTCAAAGTTTTGGCAAAGCATGACCACCGTACTCTACGATAATCGTATGAGAACACATGGTCATATTGTTCGAGCAGTATTTGCTCGTTCTAGGTCCGTTCTGTGGTGGCGAGTCCATAGAGGTCGCTATCGTACTCAAACGGTCGCAAATAGTTCCTAGTGGGTCGTTCTATGTTCGTCAGTTCTATCCTATTGTGTATTAACGCCAAGTCTAAAAAGGAGATTATTTCCACATGCCTCATGTGTATCGTTAAGATCTCCGGCCAGAAAGTAAAAATTTTCTTCCGACTGTAGCTGCACATAACGAAAAAGTTTTTCGAGTTCTACTACAAATTGAGTGGGAAGAAGTGCTTCAGGTGCGTAAAGCGACACCTCATACAACCGTCTTTCACTACGAAGACGAATGCATACGATGCACGCTTCCAACACCGGTAGCCTACGCACGACCTTGCTATAAATGATTTTATGGCGCAAGCCTTTATGTAAAAGTATATCAACCCCATATCCTCTTGCGAAATTAGGCCGATCTATTCTATAAATATTGTAGCCAATTTTGTGATTCCGGTTAAGCTTCGTTTCGCTTACCACAATAACATCTGGTGGTTCGCTTACCAACAAATTAGAAAGATTGATCCTTCTCTCGATTCTGATCAGTGAATTAACATTCACTGCAAGGATCTTCAGATTAATCTCATTCAGCGTATCAGACATTATATCGGTGCGCCAGTCTTGTCAAATAGTGTTGAATAGATAACGGTTATTCGAGCTGCTTGTCCATTAAGTCGTTTCCGGAAGTGATCGAACTGTCAAATCCAGATCCGTCTTCGGTGCCTTTTCGGCAAGTTCAAAGTATTTGTTAATGTCATTGTGGCACCACTCCATCCAGCTGCCATTTGGGCAAAGGACACATTAGGCACTACAAAATTAGAGAACGCGCGGCTCTTTAGACATTTTCCTTTTTTTACTAACAGTTTTCTAGCCCCAACTTTCTGTTTCAGCTTCTGAAACCTAGGACAACCTCTATAATTGGCTGGATGTTCCGAGTTCCTGCAGAGTACGCAGAAGAGTTGACTACTATCCTCTACCTTATCATTATCGAGTGGACACTCTCCATTTTTGTGGTTCTTAACCCACTATGGTGAAGATGGAATTCTCTGAAGCGTGCTTATTGATATTAAAGAAAAATGCACGGCCACGGACTTCGAAATTGTATTGGAATGATTGGTTGTGCACTCTTCAGAAAGAAGTACACACTGAAATTTTTTGCTGGCTCCAAAGTGGAGTTATGACAGCTGAGGAAGATTATGCTCAAATTGCAACACTCCTTTCACACTGCTATTATACATTGGGATCTATGTATACATGTATTTCAGCTGCTAACATCTCTTAACGTTTCTGATATCCAGGCCCGTCCCCATTTTATCGCTGTTTTATCATAATTAATGCAGAACTTTCGTCAATTGGCGGCTAGAACATGATGCTGGTTTTTCACGCAAATTCATTTCTAGTGATGAAGTTCATTTCACATTGGATGGATTCGTCAACAAATAAAATTGTTGCATCTGGGTGGAAGAAAATCCTCGAATAATTTCAGAAAAATCATTACATCCATAAAAATTTACTGTTTGGTGTGGGTTTTTGGCTGGTGGAATCATTGCTCCATTTTTGTTCGAAGATGCTAATCATAGACCTGTTACTGTCAATGGAGAGCGCTATAGACAAATAGATAAATGACTGAAGCTTTTTTATTGAAGAAATAGACACAGACGATTTTTATTTTCAACAAGATGGAGCTACAAGTCACACAACACGTGCAAACATTGAGCTATTGCGGACTAAGTTTTCAGGTCGATTAATTTCATGTAATAGCGACATAAATGTTCCACTTATGTATATCAGGAAATTTAACACCATTAGATTACTTTCTTTGTCGTTTTTTGAACAGTAAAATCTATGTGGATAAGCCAACAACAATTCCACAGTTGAAAAACAACAATTGAACCGGAATGGATGAACTTAATGCGGTAATGTGTGAGAGAGCTCTTGAAAATTTTGATCCTGTATCCTGTAGACGTGCTCGTGGTGGACACTTAAATGATGTTCTTTTTCATACGTAATTTTTAAGAGCCATATTTTTATAAAAAACAAAAATACTAGAGAAAATTTAAGTACTTACATGTGTTATTTAAAAAAAATATCAAGCGCGACTTTTGAAAGACCCTTTATATACGAGTATTATCCATTTTTAAAAACAATTTCATAGCAATACCAGTTAGGGATGGCTTTGTGTTTAAAAATCCTTTCGGTATGATTCTGTTTAAACCGTACATATATGTAGATAGATAATTGATATGAAGCGATGTACCATCTACTATTAAAGGATCCGTTTCCCTGTTGTTTGAAGGTGAGGATACTGGAATTCCTTGGTTATTTTTCTGAAGTGGAACTTTTTATCGCTCGTTGGGCAGTAATTTCGAATTGCGATGAAACGTAAAAGCAACAGGGGTCCAAACTCCGATGAAATGAATTCTTAGCCCCTTTTGTACCCATGAGGTGGCAAACGGTGGATTAAAAGCAGTGATACTCATAAAGTGGTTTAAGTAAAAGATAAAGTAAAGTAAAAGCGATTGATATGTTAAAAGAGATTGAAATGTAAATTGTAATTGTATTGATAAAACGATTGTATGGTAACAAATATAAGTTCCATCGTTTGAACCCACACAGAAGTGGGATAGGACTTATTGTGTGCAAAAGAAAAAAAAAATAAATAGTGTTTTTGTGATTGTGATAAAGCTTTCACGGGTCGAAAACTATTTCAGTTGACCATCGTCCAACACAAATCCGAGTTGAACAAGAGAAACCTCAGCGCCAGTGGAGGAAAAGGCGACTTGATTCTCCGACTTCAGGATGCTTTGAATAACAAGAGCATGATCCAGATTCATACACCTTTGACGTTGATAAGGAAGAACAATTAAGTACCGGCTGCGAAGATGCAACTCCTCTTCTCGAAAATGGATGCACAAAAGAATAGCCTTGAACAAAAAATGGGCGAACAGAAGTACAGTCCCGATGAGCAAAAGAAAAATTTGGACGAACAGGCTAACAGTCTCGAACAAAAGCTGGACGAGCAAAAGAAAAATCTAGCCGAACAAAAGAACTGCCTGTCCAGTGTTCAACAAAAAAATGGATGAACCACAGAATAACCTGGAAGAACAAAATAACATACAATAACAAAACTTCGAAGAAATCGGTGGCAAATTTTAAGGGATAGAAAAGAATGTTGGTAAGAAAATTCGAACAAAAGGATAGAAAAGTTGAGCAACTGGCAAAAAAGCTAGACATAGTGCGAAAACAGAAATTGCGAGAATATTCCCTAAACGGTCCAAGGAGAAAAGAGTTGAAGCCTCTCACATTCGATGGCCAGACCTCATGGTCTGCGTACAAGAAGCATTTCGAATTGGCTGCTTGTGCAATCCACTGGGATAATGAGGAGAAATGATTTGGCCTAGCAATGGCTTTGCACGGCCCTGCAGTAGAATTGTTACAAGCAATCGACATCGAAAAGCATAAGGACTATTGCTCTAGCACAGGCTATCGAGAAACGGTTGGGGATACCCACATGAAAGAAGTTTACAAGGTTTAATGCTGAGCTGAACACAGCAACGAAGAGAAATATTGCAACTGAATTGGAAAGGTCCATACAAGGTGATAACCCGTTGGCTACAGGATCCAGCGTGGGTATCGAGGAAAAATGAAGGTGGCCCACGTGGATAGAATATGCCATTTCAACGAACAACTTTAGTGAGCGAGCAGTGTGATATCTACTTAAAATGCAAGCAACGTCATCTATATTCGAAAAAGGGAGAATGCTCATCCATTGGAAAAAATAAATGAAAATGTCTGAACTTGAAAGGAGAATTAAGAGCAGCGATAGATTCTTTTAAGTAAAAGATAAGGTAAAGTAAAATTGATTGATAAACGGGATTGAATTGTAAATTGTCATTGTATTGAAGAAATAGATTGTGTTGAGAGAAATAAGCTCTATCATTTCACTTCAAACACTTAACACCACAAATCGTTGTGAATGCTATAAATGCGTGTGTGGTGAGGCAGCTCAAGGAGAATAAGAAATGGGAGATAAATGAAAAGAGATGGGGTAACGCGCGTGTTAGGGCACTAATTCGGTCGGAATAGGGCATGAGCAGTAAAGGAGGCGTCCTGGGTGAGTACACAATGCACCAGATACATGCATAGCAATAGCATCTTCATCACCATTGTTACCATCGTCAAAGTACCTATCTAGACATTACTTTGTAAAAAGCTTCATTAACTCTTAACGGAAAACTTTAGCTTAACAACAAAACTTGGACTGGTTTGGCTTTGCTTTTGTTTTGCCAACACCACGAAGATAAGCACCAACAAGCAAAGCAATATGATTATTAACTGTTAACTGTCAACTATTCATTGTATGATAGGTATAATGTTTTGTATTATTCTAGGTATTATGCTAAGTTAGTTTACGATAACAAGTCAGTCGTGTGAAAAGCTTTGAAGTAAAAACGACATCATGCAGCAATGTTGCCGCAAAACCGGCGGCCTTCGTGGTGTTATTGGTAAATGGCGTTAAATCCAGATAATGCACGAGTATACACGTGGTTATTTTCTGCTGCTTTTTTAGAGATATTTTCATTTGAAAATTGAGAAAGTTGATGAGAAATTTCGCTACATTTTGTAATATATATTATGTACGTGTGGGAAGAATGCTGCTCAAGCTTGTAAAAAAAAAAAACGGGAATGAAATTTATCAGAAATGGTGTCAAAGCTCTAGCCTAGCTCTGGTCGACCGATCAATTAATAAGCTGATGAAATTCATAAAAAAGTCGAGCAAGACAAGCGTACTAGCACTATTGGTATTGGTATGGATCTAGGCACTGACCACAAAACTGTATTGACCCATTTACAGGAAGCTCAATGTATGGTTTTCTTATGAATTAGGGGCGAAAACCATCATGGACAGAGCTTACATCTGCGGCATTTTGTTGAAGCACAATGAATTCGAGCCGTTTCTGAAACGAGTCATAACCGGTGATAAGAAATGGGTCATGTACGGCAAGCGGAAGAGTAGAAGTGTGTGGTGAGACTGTAAGACAATCAGCCACCATGAGACACTTTCAAGTGGTCAGACATTTACTTAAATAGCATATTTGGTTTAAATAAATTAAGTGTACAATACTCTAAGAATTTCAATTGAATTTCACAATATAACGTTACACATCAGAGAATCTTTGGTTAACTCTTTTGGCTCACCGCCTCTTCCTGTATATATGTATGTACATTAACCCTAGAAAGATAACGTACGTCGAATCGACGTGTTCAGTTTTGTATATGTTTTTATGTTTCATTAGAAAAGAATTTTTATTTTTGTATTTTTTTTTCAATTTGAATAAAAATTTAAAAAAAAAACTTATGTAATTTTATTGAACATTAATACAGTCACACATAAAGTTATAAACGACTAACTACACAAACAAATTGTGGGAGAAATCAGCATACAAATACATATACGTCGAATCGACGTATGGCTATCTTTAACGAAACTTTCAATAACGTTATCTTTCTAGGGTTAAGTCCCTCGTCAGAATCATTGAGGAGGACTGAATCCATTATTTCGGCATTATGAGGACGGCCCATCTCATCGAATTATGTGGCACATATCCAATTTGCTACGCATTGATTGCGTCTATTGTTGATCTTGACTGTTCTGAAAGGACTCCAACTGTTTTAATTGCTGAAAGAAGTCTTTTGGAAGACATCCGCTCAAGGATTGTCAGACCGTGTTAAGTAAACAACGACAACGTTGGGACAAAGGATAGAGTTAGTCGTTGGCGCTTCCAAGGCTCGAAATAGAATTGTTAAGACGCCTTTTAATGAGTAGAGTCATGCTTTAATAGCAGTGTCCTTCTTCATATATACTTGCTTCAATTAATTCTTTGCGTGTTGTCATAGGTATGGACAAATTTACGTAAGAAATCCTTAATTTGTGAGAGTTTATTGGCTATTGCGTAACTTGTAAATTTACCTTAAGACGTCAGTATTAAGTTTTCGCACAGAGCTCTAGAGTAACGACGATTAATCACTTTTTTCTAATGTTTAATATTGACCGGTTGAGTCTTACCCTGGATACGCGGATAGCTGGTTCTTAACTAACAAGCCTATCAAGTTAGACCGATCTTTAGCTAAATCACTCCAGTTACGCGTTTGAAGTCGGTTGAGACCCCCTTCTACTTCTGCGCTCCATATTAGGGGAGGTCTTCGTCTACTGCGTTCTCCCTCCATGTTAGATTTGTAGACTCTGTGGCCGGAGCCGAATTCTTTTGTTTCCATTCGCTTTAAATGTCCCAGCCATTTAGGTCCATCAATGCAAATGAGGAGGAATATTTTACAAATAACTTTTCTCTTGAAACGACCGAGGATATCTTTATATGCTTTCGACAGAATTTATGCTTCAGCGGCATAAAGTAGGACTAGGATAATGAAGGGTCTCTAGGGTCTCCTCAGTTGTTCGGAATAGGGCCTTACTAGTCAGTTGTCTTCTTAGCCCAAAGAAACATCGATTGGAAAGACTGATTCTTCGTTTTATTTCTACTGAGGTGTTATTGGCAGAATTAATATCAGAGCCAAGGTAGACAAAGTCTCTTACTACCTTAAAGTTATAGTTTTCGACTGTGACGTTCTGTCCAATTCGTCGATTTTGTGTGTGTGGTACGCTTGCCTTGTTCCGGTAAAGAGCATTATGTCCACTATGCATATGATACCAGAGAATGAGAATCGTCAGTCGCTCACTATGGCAAGATCCTGCTTGTAATATCCTTGACTAATATATTTTATCCAAAACTATTTGACAATATTTGATAGTAGCCCTAGAGGGAGTAAAGCAACTATATTCCGTTCATCTTATACAAATCGTCATATATCTTAGTCTCTTAGGTCTCTTAACCTATTTGCTTTTGCAAACCAGTTAAAAATGTGTAAGGTTCAAATGACAGCAGCATATACTATACTCATTCTAAGTAGACGATATGACGTGAAAAATACTTCAAATACAATAGCTGTCCAGAGTTTTGAAGTAGATGGGGTAAGTGCCGACCATTTGGGTTTTACATCATTGAAACTTCTTGTTTTTTTTTTGCCTAATTTGTCCAATAGCCTCCTCTGAGAGCTCCCTGTAATCAAGCGTATTATAATGTATAAGCATTCATCCTAGGTATAGTGGCAGCCCTTAGCACTGGCATAAACACACAGTAACGCACAAACTCGTTGACGTAATTATTTTAAGTGAAAATGGGTTGATTAACACTTAACAATGAGAGGGTCTCGATAACAGTAATGGCAAGAACAACTTCACCACTACCACTAATTTGGTGGTGCTGAGGGTGTGTTTGTAATTATAATTTTGTTCCTGTCGAATTTTTGTGACGTTATCGTCACACAAAAAGGACACGACACACGCTTATCTATATACGTGTATACGCATGTACACATTTCTTGGCTTAAAATTTTGCCTGTTTACCTATTGAACCCAAAAATGATCGTTCTGAATATTTTCGGGCTTTTTACTCCTTGACTGGCACCCATCCTCTTTTCGTTTAGATACAGTTAAGAAAGAGGATATTCATGAAGGTTGTTTTTTGACTTTATCATTCGTTGGTATCCTTGGTAAGGTTTTTACATTTGCCATTGTGTTTCCATCCAACAACAAGTATTTGGGATGACACATGGAGACAGGATGTCAAGGCTTTAAGTGTAAGTGAGAAATTTTTTTATTTTTAATTTGCGCCAAAAGAAGTTCCTTCGGCTGAATAAAAGGAAATCCATTACAAACACAGTGTAACACAGTGCAAGGAGACCTAAAACTTTATTAAGGACTACGAATACTATGTATGCATGTAAATACAAGTACGTGAGCTAAAGGATGTAGAAGAAATAGAAAGAGAAACTGAAGCAAAAACAGAAATGGGGAGGCAAACACAAAAGTGACTTGAGCGAAATCTTTTATTTGTTTTTTTTTAAATATTTTTTTAATTGTTTCAAGCACGTTTGTGCGTTTGAGAGGAGAGTGCTGATGAATTGTATGATTCCCCATTCAAGGACACGTATGTGCTGGAGCTGCCTGACAATTATAATCAAGTGAATGACGATGGAATCAAATTAAGTCAAGGAGGAGGGAGAATTCAATTTTCTGTTTTTGATTCTGTTTTTTTCCCTGGTCTGGGATTTGTTCAAATTTTGTAATTTCCGTCTCCTTTGGGAGATATGGAGACTGATTTCAATTTTTATAATGTGAAGATTTTTTGCTGGTTTAAGGACTATTGTTGAAAAGTTTCGACAGTACGGGAGGATTAGGAAAATTATTTTTAGAAAGCCTATTGTAATTGAAATGAAAAGTGGGCACATTTTTGCGTAGTTTGGAAGAATATTAAAATTAACAGTCAGATGAATGGAACAATTAACTCACGGAGGGACTAAAATAATTGAAATTTCAAATTTGAATTTCGGCCTACAGGCATTGCGGAGTGCGAATGCGGAGCAGAGTGTTTTAGAACTGGAAAATAAAGTCCCTTATTTACTTATTTAGTTACTTAGGTGGCGCTACAGTTTGGGATAAATTTGGACCTCAACTAATAAGCCTCTCCAGTTAGCCCGGTATTTAGTCGGTTGACTTGCCTTGTACGCGCTACCTAAAGTGAGGTATCCTTCTACTGCGTTGTTCCTCTGGATAAGATTCAAAGTCTCTGTGGGCCGTTTTATTGGTGTCCTTTCGCTCTACATATCCTAGCCATCTCAAGCGACTGATGCGCAGTTTTCCGACTAGGTTGATAACACACTGTACGGCTCGTATAGTTCGTGGTTGAATCTTCTCCTCCAAAGCCCGATGATGCAAACGAGAAGGAATATTTTTTGCGATTTTTCTCTCGCAACCACTGAGGAAGTCTTCATCCCCTTTCGATAGAGTCCATGCTTCAGAGCCATAAAGTAGGACTGGGATGATCAAGGTCTTATATAGAGTCTCCGCAGTTTTTCGTTATGGGAGCTTACTACTCAATTGACTTCTAAGTCTTAAGAAACAGCTATTATCTCAGTGATTCTTCGTTTTATTTCTTGGCAGGATTTATAGCAAAACCAAAGTAGACAAAGTCCCTTGCTGCCTCGAAATTATAGATGTCGACTGTAACGTTCTGTCGAAATCGTTGATGTTTTGTGCCTCTTCCTTTTAACAGCATATACTTGGTTTTGCCCTCATTTATCGCTAAACCGATGTTGGCAGCTTCCGTTTCAATACCAGCAAACGCACCGGTGAGACCCCGCTGTGTTCTGCCAATTACATTATACGTCGATGTTGTCGATTAGTACAATAGTTGCACAGACTTTGTTGTTACTCCAGTATTCATTTGGGAGTTCCGCACAATTCTGTCAAGAACGATGTTAAAGAGTTCACATGACAGAGCGTCACCTTGTCCAAAACCTTTGCTGACATCAAAGTCGTTACCGACCTTGACGTAGCAACGAGCGTTCTTAATCGTCATTCTGCGCAGACGGACGATTTTGTCAGCGATGAAAAAACTAGACGAGGCTCTATAAAAGCTGTTATATGCTGCCTTAAAATCGATGAAAACATAATCGATTTGGACTTCTTGAGTTTTTCCAGTATATGCCGGAGTGTAAAGATTTCGTTGATTGTGGACTTTCCTGGCCTAAACCGCACTGAAAGATGCCAATCAGATTGTTGAAGAGGAGTTTCAGGCGTTCACATTATATGGCAGATAAGATATTGTATGCGATGCTGAGGAGGTTTATACCTCCATAATTGGCGCAGTTTGGAGATTCTCCTTTTTTGTCGATCGTGCAAGCGATACTGAGATTCCGTTTATCAGGTGTATACTCTTCTGACCAGATCTGTGTGATGAGTTGGTGTATGCTCCCCACAAAGTTATTTCCAGCCGCTGTCAATACCTCAGCCGGTAAGACGTGAGGTTCAGCTGATTTGTTGAATTTTAGCTAAGATATTACTTCGTTCTTGTCAGGAGGATGGTCTTTGGTACTTGTTGTTGATAGATTTTGGTATACGCGTACTGCGAAGACAGATTCTGGCGGTCTCTTTCAGTTGCAGCTTTTTCTACTTCAAATCTTCTCACAGCAGTTCTTCTCTTTTGTGGCGCTTGGCAAATCGGCATTCACATCTTGGCTGTAACAAGGTGGTGACCCGAGTCAATGTTGGCATGTCTCATGTCTTTCGTTATTTGATCAGTTTGATTTCGTCCCGCCTAAATCCGTTGCCACACGTGGTTACTTGTACTGTGTGCTCGCGAATGTTCTACCAAAGATGTCTCAGTTTCGTAGCCTGGCGTTATATATTTCGGATATTGATCATATGTGTTTTTGAAGAGCTCGTAGAAACATATTTTGGTGGAGTCGTCCTTGTCTTCAATAGAGGAATGGGCGCATGTTAGGCTTATGTTAGCGAATGCGGATTGCCATAAGATGTTCGCTCACGTGTCGGAAGCTCAAGACTTCTTGCCTTAACACCCGCAATCACCATATAAGAGTGTTTCATCCTCCTTATGTCAGACTAATCACTTCATACTTCCTGGATGGTGGTAGCAGTCAAGGCCCTTTGCAATTGCTCGGTAATAGACCTCTGGCCTTTTAAGGGTCCGAACATTCGACGTGCGAGCCCGAAGGTCCTTGTCTTTTCAATCTTTGTGAGGTTCGCTCTGTGAATCCGTTTTTATCCTATTGGTTGGTTTGCCATATCTTTTTAATCTCGTTCGTATAGGGCTGTGAGCCCTATGGTACTGGCAGAGCATGCCCTCCCCATGTACTCGTCAATGCAGACGACATGCTTCCCAACCACTCTTAGAGGAATTCGATTTTTCTGGTGCGTTTCTGTAGAAGAAAGATATGTGGCGGCCTAAAGCGATATAACATCCTGCGGTGCCTAATGGTCTAGTACTCCGGTCTTCATATGATAGATGCTGGTGTCGTAGGCGTATTGGAATTGAAGCGTTTCCTTATCTTTCTACGAAATTTCAGTAAAAGGAACATACAACGAGCATATTGGGCTAGTTGCTATGTTCCGACAGAAAAACAGATTAATGGGATGTTACATATAAATAACTGGAGGAGACTCCGTATAGCCTATAGGATATTAAAAAAAGATTTCCATCATCTTTTTAGTGGCTGGAAATATTGTAGAAACAAAATTGTAACTGAAAGCGAGCGTATTTTCGTTTTAGAGAAATTCACCCTTCTACACAAAACAAAGAGAAGGGGTAAATCCTTGAGTAAAGTCTTTGCCATACCACGCAACTGAGACCTTTGAAACATGAACAAATGAAACTACAATCTTTTTGGATCCGGTTGGATATGTTATGAAAATTCAATTACAAATACAGGTCCTGAGTATTGATTTAAAAAGAGTCTAGCAAGTTAGTAATATTTAGTTTTACGGTGTGACTTGCGATATCAGAAATGCCTTCGATTTTAATAAAAAAAATCTTGGGCCAGCTTTGAATTTGTGTAAATACAACATTTATGTAAGAACTCTATTTGGTTTAATGTTAATTTTTAAATATAACAATATTTAATACATATAAAGTTAATTAACAAAATAAAAGTGATAAGTAAAAAAAACCCGAAGGTAAGTTAATCTGCACATGACCGTCGACCGGCCTCTTCCACTGACTGCCCTCAGGCCTTGTTTGTTGACACGCGTGTGTGTACATGCGACAATCGACCCGTTAGGGTGGGTCGCTGCCGTGCCTGTAGTTCATGGTCTTATATTCGGCCCTCCTGATCTCCATCATCTGTCCCAGATGACAGCAGCTCCTCGTTGTCGGCGACAAACTTCCACAGCTTCATGTTATCACCGCTGGTTGCTGTGACGTTTGGTCCCTCGACATTTGCTGCTTTTTTAACGTCATAACGGTCATTGCGTCTGACCTTGATGACCTCGTAGGGACCCAGAAATGCACTTGCTAGTTTACGCCCAGCGACGAACTGCGTTCTCTTGATGGCAACCAGATCGCCCAATTTATATCCGTGCTCGTCTCGACATTTCTTATCATCTTTGTAGGCCTGCTGGGCCTGCTCGATGTTGTATTTTGCCTCTTGGCGTAACTTCTGACGGTTTTCGTTATACTGGGTTCTTCGTTTCTTCGTTCAGTAGGTGCAATAATCGACTCTCGGCTTGATTATGCATCTTGGTGCCAAACATGACTTCGAACGGCGATGCCCGTGGTCCTGCGTGTATGTGAGAATTGATGGCTCTCTGAACTTGCGGTACATACTTGAACCACCTCGATGGCTCATCAGCTGACGATTAACGCGCTCAACTTGGCCATTGCCTCTGGCCACCCCTGTAGTTGACCACACGTGTTCGACCTTGTTTTCGTTCAGAAACTCTGCGAATGTGTTTGCCGTAAACGCTGCACCTCTGTCGCTTATGGTGCGCTTGGGAAACACGTTTGACCATTCGTTTAGCCTCTTGATGAGTTCTTCTTGGCCGGTAGACTTGGTTGGAAACAGCCAGACAAACTTTGAGAATCCATCAACCATAGCCAAGATGTATTTGTATTGCTTGGACGTTGCATCCATTGGACCCAAATGATCGATATGCAACGTATGTAGCGGCGTATCCCCTTTATCAGTTAGAAATCAAATTTGATACCTTGCTTTCTAGATGCGGGATCCAATATTGTTGTTGAATGGAGTGCATCGTCTTGCGTGTCGAAAAATGACCAGCTTCGTGTGATTTTTGTATCACTTCTTTTTCCATCAGCTTCGGAACAACCAGCAACTGATTGCCGTCAACCACCTTGTACAGCAGACCACCTTTCAACTTATAGTTCCCGTACTTACAGTCTTTGAGTATTTCTACGATCGCTTTGATGTGGCCATCGCCTTGCTGCGCCATTTTCAATCATGCTGAGACCTCTGCTGTTACGACCAGAACCGACTGCGGATAGCGGCTTAGGTAATCCACGTGTTTTATCTTTTCGCCTGCTCTGTGCTCCACTTCAAAGCTGAAGTTTTGCAGATACAGGATACACTGTGCGACTTCTCTCCTGACATCTTGTTTATTTGTTGTTTGCTTGAAAGCGATACAATCCGTGACTAATTTAAACCGGACTCCCAACGGATAATGCGGAAATTTCTTCAAGTCAAGATATGCTGCTCTAACTGCAAAGATATAGCTGTGGCGTTGTGATTCTGATTTCGACGTCTTCTTGCTCCGGAAATAGACCGGGTGAAGTCTGCCATCGAATGCATCAGCTTGGTGCAACTCGTGTGCATCAGTGCATCAGTGTGCAACTCGGTTGGTGCCTCTCTTGAGTAGATGTGCAATATGGGCTCGCTTGTCAATGACTGCTTTAACTGCTATAGCGATTGAAGTTCTGCGGGACTAATGTTGAACTCTACGTCTTCCTTTAATAGGCTTGTAAGCGGACGTACCGGACGTACCCGGGGATAAATTTTCTGAAGAATCCAGTGAGCCCGAGGAAAGATTGAACGGCTTTGATGGTTTTAGGTGTAGCGAATCGGCTCACGGCTACTGTCTTCTCTTTTCCGGGCCAAATTTTACAGTCTTCGACAACGTGGCCAAGAAAATTTACTCGGGGCTGTAAAAAACTGCACTTTTTCCACTTTATCTTTAAGTTATACGGCGCCGCTGTCTCCAGAACTCTTTTCGTTTTCTCCATGCACGCCTCCGAAGTGGCAGCAAATACAATGATGTCATCGATGTACAACTGCATTATGTCCTCATTAATGAGCTCCTGAGAAATGTGATACACGAAGCGAATAAAGGCAGCTGGAGAATTTCGGAACCCAAACGGCGCTTTGTCGAGCTCGAACAGGCCTTCTTTGGTGACAAATGCTATGTACGGTTTACTTCCATCTTCCACTGGTACATGGAAAAATCCGTTCTCAAGGTCCATTATGGTGAAAAACTTAGCAGATTGTAACTTCTTAAAGACGTCTTCAATAAGCGGTATAGCAAAGCAGTCTTCCAAAAACATGCTGTTGAGCTTTCTGTAGTCGACGCAAACTCTTAGTGTATTGTCCCTCTTCTTTACAACAACCACTCGGCTTGCTACATTTGACGACGACTTGCGAACAATACCTTGCTTTAGCCACTCGCCGACTTGGTTCTTAACAGCTTCGGCTTCATCTGTAGATAAACGGCTTGTTGATTGATGAAACGGCTTAACCACCCCATCAGGAATGATCTTAAACTCAATGGGGCATTGCTTTGATGCTACAGTTGACGGCTGATAACTACTTTCTATTAGCTCCTCCACGCTCTTTTGATACTGAGGCGGAGCTGTAATGACATTTGGAATTTCGAAAACATTATACACGTCGAAGTTATACTTATCTGCAAGGTTCTGATCGGCTTCGATACTCGTGAAAGTGAATCCTTGGGTGTCGGCGACAAAACGAATTTTTTTGATGAAAACATGCCCCAACTCATGATCGGTATTCAACTGTTCAACTTTTACACTCGCGACGAAAAAACCGATCGGTTTAACTGTTGTATTGCCCAAACCACACAACGTCGACATGCCCTTGAGTACTTTAACATTATCCATCTTTTTGAGAACACATTCTTTAACAATAGTGACATCCGAGCCAGTATAGACCAAACAGTCCACATTAACACCGTTTACAAGGATCGCCTTTATACGACTACGACCAGCAACTACGCGCACTCTTTGAGCTTTCTTTGGACAGTCACGTGAAATGTGTCCATTTTCATTGCACTGGAAGCATTTTGTTTCAGTATTACAATCTTTTCTC
Source organism: Volucella bombylans (assembly GCA_949129095.1). NCBI lineage: Eukaryota > Metazoa > Arthropoda > Insecta > Diptera > Syrphidae > Volucella > Volucella bombylans. The sequence goes on along the minus strand of OX422141.1, from coordinate 99,967,256 downwards.
TTGTGCTCTGCTGAGCCACAGTTGACCACACATTTTGACCACAGTTCTTTTTCTCGTCTTTACTCAGCCGCTCGTAAATGTCGTATTCTTCTTTGAGCGCTTTAAAAGACTTGCACCGATGCATAGCACACTCATACTCATTACTAATTTGTAAGCCGTCAATTATATAGCGCAACACGGCTACTTCCTCAACGCTACCAACCATTGCGATTTTTTCATGTATAGCATGTACTTGTGAAATGTCTCGTTGTTTTTTTTCTTCCGTTCCCGCAGCTGCTGGTGGATATCAGCTCTGTTGAGGTTACACTCAAACTCATCAACCAATCTGAGCTTTAATTCTCTATAATCACTCACAGACTCCGATTCTAGAAATAATTTTGCAGCGCCACCCATTCTACCTCTTGCTTGCACATATTTTTGCTTCTCTGTGAGTTCATATGCATCGGCGTTTTTCTCAAAGATTGCAAACCACTTTTTGACTGGCACTGCATAACCATCAAAATCACACACAACTTTTTCAAAATTATCAGCAGAAATTTTTGTTTGGGTTTCTCTCTGTTCTTCGATTTTTTCTTTCAGAGTAAGTAACTGTATCAGCTGCTGCATTTGCGTTTTAATAGTTTCTATTTTACCCACTACGCTACTCTGTTCTGCTTCTACAGTTAACTGTTAGTTAAGGCTCCGGCCCATAGAATCCGTTGCGTCCGTTGCGATGCCGGATAGGTTGACGTTAATGTATTTGACGGAAATGACAGTCCCATAGAATCCGTGGCATACGTTGGCAGAATAACGAACGAAACGAAACAAAAAAATTTAAATGTCATTTAATCTCAATATTTTCTTTCAAGCTATGACAATTTCTCTTCATTCTCTCAATGTCTCCACCAATAAAAGTGCTTACTCTCAATTTGTGAATGCGTGAACCTCAATATGTGAAAGTATGGTTCTCAATGTGTGAATGTGTGAACTGCCAACGGATTGAAAAGTAGAAATTAAATCTACTTTATCCGTCCGTTCCGTCATATCCTTTGTTTATGGGCCTGCTTCCATAACAACGTGTATATTCTATCGAGCTGTCAGTCGACGCAATTCACGCAACGGACGCAACGGATTCTATGGGCCTTGGCCTTTAGGCGACATTGTGGTTGATATTTCCCGATCGGTTTCACTATTTTTGGGTTCCTTCTCGTTTTTTTTCGCCTTCCTTTCAGACTCACTGCTTCCTTTATCCATCGGCGACCGTAAAAGAAACCCAAAGGCAAGTTAATCTTCCACTGACTGCTCTCATCTCTTGTGTATTGACATGCGTGTATGTATATGCGACAGACGACCCGTTAGGGTGGGTCGTTGGCATGCCTGTAGCATAAATATTTATTGCTTGCTTAAAAGTTGTGACAGCATAGATGATCGTCGCCGTTCAATAGTTGTCAACTGTTTGCTTTCGAAAGGAAACCCCATGTCAAAACAAGCAATTGGAGATAACCCTAATCACTTCGATCATCAACGCCGTTTAGCCCAACACCATTTCGGTATACATCGGGTAATTATGCCAGTTGAACCTTTTCATGTCAAATATATGTACATATGTATGTATATAATATCCTGCCAGATCCATCGAGCGCTCCAATTTTAAGCGATTGCCATTCAGTGGGTTGGTTAGTAATGAAAAATAAATATTTACCCATATGTACGAGTACGTCCTGGGGCCACTATTTACGCATAATTTTCTGTGCCCCTTCTTTTCATAGTTTCGACTATGATAGCATGTAATTAATTTATTGTTTTTCTATTTTCATTTTGCTGTTAGTTTCCTGTTGCCGTCTTCATCAACAATGCACTCCAAAGGATAATCAAACCGCAAATGTGTATCTAAGGAAGTTTTTTACTTTCCACTCCCATTATTCCAATTTAAAGTTTTCCCATGCGCACCTTGATGAGGGAACCCCCGAAATATTTAGTGTGTCCTCGAAATATGTATGTGCTTGTACCATATTATTTTACCCTCATAATTATGAGAATAAATCATTTTCATCCCATTAGCATGTGGTGTGGTATGAATGGATACATAGTTGGGTTTGGGGTTGAAATCGAGTTTGAGGGTGGCATAGTCAAATATGAAATCTTAGACAAGAAGTAATTTTGTGTGACACAAAATGACTTTAATAGTTATTTGTAATGAGGACGAAATAGATGATCATACCGATACATATGTAAGTATAATTATACACTTATACGCATACAATGAAAAGAGAGACTCTATCGCACATACTTAGTGTCACATTAGGATTCGGTAATAAATCACTGGTGGTATTTTATCAGTCGCAGATGTTGTATTTCCATGTACTGGTACGGCTGCTGGGTTACGTAATAAATCATTGTGCCTAAGAAAAAACCGCACGTCTACGCGAAGCATGTAATTCTCTTACTGGTGGTAAATAGTCGTATACACTAGGGATGGCAATGTAAACTAGTTAACGAGCAAACAATCCTAAAGAGGTTCTCTCAGATAGATGACAGAAATGCTTTTGGTGATTTTAACTTTAAGATGACACAGGTTCCGAAATAGCTTGCTAATGCATGCATACTTCTGGGATTTGCAAGATGATGGTTGAATGTGGATGGATAAGTGAGGAAACAATAGCCTGTATGTGCAGTAGTTTGGTTGTTAGGGAAGAGTGTTTTTTTTTTTATTGAAGAATAAGGCTACAACAAAATATGAAATAGGAAGTACACAGAAGCATGTGAATGAACCGACATTTCGAAGTGGTCATGATATTATCCTGAATTTGATTGTAGATCAACTTTATGGTGGTCGATGGTTTGAATTCAATTTTGCCATCCACTTATCAGAATTGTTAGTTCATTGCCGTGGTATTCTTTTTATTGTTCAAAGTGGTAGGTTGAAAGTGAGTAGAGCTATCTCATCATTCCCCGGTGGGTTTACTGATTCGACATCTACGACATCTCTTGTAGAAGAAAATTCGAGTTACGCTTAGCCACCACATATACGAAAATCAATGCGACATTTTTTATCGGCATCATTTGCTGCGAAATGCAGCAGAGCCATACCCGCTTATTTGGGTATGGATTTGTCCAAACACACTTACAGAACAGAAAATCGATTTTACCCAAGATATTCCTCAAGAACTTCTTGACGAGACATACTTGCTCCACATACTTAAATACTTTGAAGGCGCTACAGTCTAAGGTGGGCCAGGGCTTTAACCAACATACCCCTCTAGTCAGTTATGTTGTTTGCTATACTATGTTATATGTTTCCAATTTCGTACATGAAGTTGGTTGAGGTCTTCCTCCAATTGCACGAGCTAGCTGAGGAGCGCTTTCCTATGCTGCGTTTTTCATCATTGATAGATTCGAAGGCTTTGGGAACTGGAACACCGTTCAATAAATTCCGACCGTTTTAGCTAAGTCCATGTCGCTGTACGGGTCAGGTCTTGATTAAATCTTGTTCTGCACTCTCCTTAGAAGCAGATAGAGCCATATTTCACTCGAAACTCTTTTCCCTAGGAACGATCAATGAACTCCTTTTTTAATGCAGTCGGTGTCTCTACACCATAGAAGAGGAAAAGGATGACCAATCTTTTATAGAGTGCTATTTTCATTATCCGAGAAAGGGTGCCGCTACAAAATTATTTTACTATTCGAATGAAGTCTGAGGTGGTGTCTTGTTTATATTGACTGTGAAATGGAAGGGAAAGTCCTTGACTACGTCGAAGTAATACCTATTTACTATCGCCAATGTTGTGTATCCTTGGTTATTCCCACGTTTACTTCCAGACCCATCTTTGCTGCTTCTATTTGAACATTTTCTTATGCCTCGCAAATAGCTTTCTGTGTTCTTCCGATAATGTCTTGGTTTACAAGTTGTGCACAAGACTCTCGAATATGATGTTGAAAATCGCATGACAGTGGATCACTTTTTTGATATTTAAAGTCTCGGTATGATCATTATCATCGTAAAGGAAGCATCGAGCTTTTTCCATGGTCATCCTGCAGAGCTGGACTAGTTTATCAGGGATGCCAGAACCCACCATAGCTTCTTATAACTTTTCCATAACTTTTCAAGCCTGAAGCCACAGTATAACGATCACATAGGATGGCAGAGATTTTCTTATTGGCGGAGGCAATATGGAGGAGGCAGATGCCTCTATGATTGGAGCAGACTATAAGGTCTTCCTTCTTCAGGATCAGGCATACACCACCTGAAGTTCCATTCAGTAGGGTGCTGTTTACAAAATTATGTCCGCCGCTTTGAACAGCTCGGCGGCTTGGCAATCGGTACTTGCAGTCTCGTTTAGCTTAAGTTTAAATCTGCATTTACTCACTTCGTCGAGGTCGGATGAAACGAATTATTGCCCATCATCATATAGATTAAATAGTTCGTTCAACCTGACAGCTGTTTATTCTTCCTTATGGGAAGCCGGTGCTAATCTTTCTTTTTTTGCTCGTAAATATACATGTCACGCCATTCCAGGCGACAACTGCCATTTATAGTAAAAGTCAGATTTCATAGTTGAAACCGAGTACATCAGAGGTGGCATCTCTGATGACTTACTGCAAACTTTGCAACTGGGTCTCGAGACAATATGCTGGCGGCGCTGGGCGTCGAGCGAGGTTTAGGGATACTGGACCGGTAATAGTGCTGCGATTGCAGCTTTCCGATGACAAACTTCCTCACAGCATTTCCATTTTTTAGCGGCGTTAATAATATCCGCATTAGTACGTACCTTGGCCAAAATAAGACATTGGTCTGAGTCCTATTGGCCCTCGGAGCGTATATATATTGATCACATTGCAATCTACGTAGTATATATGCTTGCTGCGAAGCTGACAAGCCTGGTGTCGTGCAGGCTATATTTAACGACCAAGAAGTTCTCCTTTCTTATCTTTGTATTAAAATTACCTAAGACATCAAGGACGCTTAGCAATATTTTAACATTGAGCATAAATCAGTCTCTGGCGCCATGATTTTTCTGATCCCTAAGACCGTGAGTGCATACAAGGCTGGCCTTGATTGTTCACATGTCTGAAACTCAAGACTTCTTGGCTAGATCTGTCTTTACTGTTAGATCCAAACTCAAGTAGCTGCTTTTTGTTTTATTGGTGGCAATCACCGTGGTATACACATAAGAGTATTTCTTCGTACACTCCTTTCTTCATTTGTTCGTTCGTTCCACATGCGGTAGAGAAAATTGTTCGCCTTTTTCGAAGATCATGGATTGTAAAGGGTGGTATCCTTTATTTCTGGGACATTCGGTTGTTTCAGAAAAATGTATTAAACTGTCCACTTCTAATTTTTCGGAATCAGCTCCGATAACATTCTAAGATTCTAGGCAACATTTTTATGATTTCTGTCTGTCTCTTACATAGACCGACAGGTATACCAACTTTGCAGGTACCACACACCAAGCAGAGGTAGTTTTATATTTTTTTTTCGATTTTCATGGAAACAACAACAGGAAACGGACAGAACCACACAGGTTCTAGAGTGGCAAGTATGCTCTGGGTTAGATTAGGTTAGCTTGGAGAAACCAACCCACTTAGGTCTATTGGCCCATAATGATGCCACATGGATCTGTTACCTTCCTACTCTTGGAAACAATTTGAGCTCTTGACGAAGCATAGGTGACTGTTAACATCTATATTGCTTAGACTGCTTAGGTCTTGGGACAGAGCTGTGCATGTACAGAATAAGTGGAGGAGTGTCTGCTCCTCCTTCTCGTCCATTCAGCTTCTTCTGTTAGCCCTATATCAACCCTTCGTGGACATTGAAAAAGCTTTTGGCAATCCCAGTTTTGAATAAATTGGAAAGCCTTAACATCGAAAGATATTTGATGTTAATTAGAGGACCAGAACCTGGAGAATGCAATGGATAGGATGCCTTAAATAATAACTCACACAATTTGCACAACTGCAGGCATTTTGGTAGCAGCGACCACGCTATCTAGATAGCCATATTGCTTGAAGCCTGGGGGGCCGAACACTAAATTTTTACCAAAATCAACATAAAAAGAGGATGGACCATATCGACGCCATATTTCTCAATTCTATGATATTTCTCTAAATATTTAGTTCTCTTTGTAAGGCATGCAAAATACCACTTCAGGATAGACACCTGATACATTCGCGAAAAAAAGGGAAACCTAATACTGAATGCGAAATTGATACAAACTACACCTGCAACCATCTTTTATGCAATCACAATGCTGACAAGAGAATTCGTAAATTATTGCATGCTCTATGGTCCTGCAACACGTACAGATTCACAGATAAAATTGAAGGAATTTAATATCCTTGCACTGGCTTTATCTGTTTGAATGCGAGAAGAACAATGTGCATGCAAATTGCATTCCAGAAAATATTTCCTTCACATATGTATGTACATACATATTTTTCCTTTTATTCTTGTTGTAAAATGACTAAAGTGCTACTTCATGAGTGATGACTTCGTTTTTGCTTTTGGAGAAAGGAAATTTTTCTGATTTTTCTGGTTTGCTAAGGTAAATGGAAACGTTGAAACTGTGAAGATAGTATGACAAAGAGAAATGGTTGTGCAAACCAAAAGTGTGATGACGGATTATTCAAATAAGGGCTTTTACGCAGCACGAATTTTCTAGGAAATTTCGAATTTAAATTACAAAGATGGTACTTTTGGTAAGGAGAAACCTGCGGTATGAACAAATTGAAAAAGTTCGTTAATGTGAGAGAAAGTTTTCAACGAGCTTCTGACGATTTTTGGAAAGGAGCGATGCGTTCATTTTTTCAAAAATGCGGAGTTAGTGGATATTTTAATTCTTTCCTCGTTCTCGAAGTTTTAGAATTTGATGAAATTAAAAACCAATAGCAAATTATGTTGAAATAATATTTCATTCTTGGAGACTTAAATTGTGCTCTCCCACCTCTTTGTCAAGTTCAGATCAGTTCTTATACAATAGATACATTCGCTTGATGAACTTATGGGTAATGTTCTTGCAGACATATTTATAAAGACATTTAGTCAATGCATCAAAAAAGGGGTATTCTTGCCACCAATATTCTTGATTTGTGATGACATGCACCTAACCATAGAAAATACTCGTCATTATAGCGACCATCCTCTCAAATGTACACTTTCACAAAAGAACAGAGTTAGCACGCACTGACTGCATTTCCTAAACCAAATTTGGGTATATGACCTCTGTGACAAAGGCAAATCTGTTTCGTCTAATCGTTTGAGAGCCAGATGTATCCTTTTCTGGACCCCCGTCAATGAGGACACCATCCAGCAGACTTTCCATTTGCTATAAAAAGTTGTTATTACTCTGAACTGTATAACAGGAGATGATGACAATCTTCTGTAAAGCCTTCTTAGGTTATTGAGATATGACTTTGTTTCTCATTTGCATTTGTATCCCATAGAAACAGAAGTTGGCAAGAGCTGTTCTTCACTTTATCTCCTCAGTCATAACTTCTGATATAACCTCAAAATTAAAGGTGTCTATTGAAAAATTCTACGCAAGATGTCAGTTAGTTGTCCTTATATGAAGTGGTGGCGTTTTGCGGTATTAAATTTACTGAGTACTTTGCATTAGGGCCTGGGTCCAACACCGAAAAGCTTCCAACATACGGCAGCAAGGATGTTGTATTCACTGTTAAGTAGGCATATGCCTCTTATGCCTCCTTTCTTCAGAAATGAAAAGATGACGCAGAGGTTTCATTCATTGATCATCCGCTTTTCACAGATGATTTGATACCCGCTCCTCACCAGGTTATTTGATTCAGCTTTGAAAAATTTTTAAATTTGAGTTTGGATACCGTTATCCTCATATTTTTTTATCGGGTGGATAGTAGATTTTGTTAATTGTAGTGTACTGCCTGACAGCTGCACGCCTTACAGCATGTAGAAAGGTTCTTTCACATTCGTTTCTATTATACTACGATGTTCTCACGATGGTCTTTACAGGCCACGGCTCTGGTTTAATTGCCCTGACATATCTTTTCGAATTTTAGTAAATTTTTAATCTTTCAATTATGTCAACACTTTCTCTGCTGGTTCGTGTCAATAGCAGCCGTCATCACAGCCATCTTTTACGAATGTTCTTGGTAGTAGTCCGAGGCAGTGTTGATCCATTGTGATGTGGATCTGGAATATAAATCTTTCAGCTTATATCTGGAGAATGTCCATTCATTATACTTGTATGCCTGTGCCCATTTGCGAATATGATGTCATCCAGATTTTGCATACACTCCGCACTATCCTTTTTCGTAATTAAAGTCACCAAGTACGATTTTACGTCGTATTCCTGCTCTTTGATTGTCTGTAGGACTTTGTAGAAACATCGTTTGGTTGTTCTTATGAATGCATACAAACAAGTTTCTCTATTGGACAAGTTAGCTTTCAATTGTTGTCGCTTATGTGTCTTATAAATCCGCTTCCGATGACGAAAATGCATTTACATAAGTATGAACTATACGCGGTTGCAACCACTGTATTAGTTGTCACGGTCTTTGCTCATGCTGTTGTTCGGTCGATATTATTGTTTTGGGTGACAGTTACATTTCGGCAGCACCTGGTCTGTGTATAGTCCTCATATTCCTAGGATAAGCCGAACGTGAACGTCGTTGTTCTTTATACATTTGCACGGGTTGTCATGAGTGAAGTCAGTATTACCCGAGGGTGATATCTTGATATTCAGGAAGCACCGCTGGAGATGATTATGCATTTTCGCATCTTCCAATGGTCAAAAAATTATTAAGGATAATGATCACACAATGCAGTGTCTGTAATTTGGATTCACATTTCAGAATTTTAACCGAAATAACACCGACTTTCTGAACTTCAGAAAGTACAGTCAAAATCTGTGACTGCGAACGAATAGCATAATACTCATGACAAGTGGAGCCGTCAGAAACGGAGCAACAAACAAAAGAAATCTGAGATTACTAATAGCTTTTCAAAGGAGTCGCAATATTTTGAAACAAGGCCTGTCATGAAATCAGGTAGGTGTCATTGGATGATGATTATGTAATAGATAAAAATCTAGATTGATCATATGTCCTTTGGAAGCAGCATCTCAAATAAAGTACTACAGCAGTTCAAAGATTCTACTGTACCACAAGGATGTCTACGTAAAATATCGAATTCATCTCCATGTCAACATTTGAGGGGATTTTTATTCCGAGAGGTGAAAGAAATCAGCATCTTTATGTCTTAAATTAATTAATTACATATGTCGAAATGCCGAAATAATTTTCACTGTCAGACGTGATGGAGGACATAGTCGGAAGATAAGAAGGAACGTACAACATTTGGCTTATTGAGAACTCCTGGAGTTCTCCATGGATACTGACAAAGGAGAAAACCTGTCATGATATCGGATTTCAGCAATTAGACTCATGGCAGCAGCGATGAAAGATCCTTGTGGGAATACAATTAACAGCGATAATAGAAGGAGAAGAAGAAAAAAGTGGGTATGACAGTAGATCCGTTATGACGTTAAAAGATTCACAAAATAAGTGTTCTGTGGATACAATTATATAAAATATCAGATGAAAACTTTTGATTGTTCTCTATTCATTCGCACTACCTTAACTTTTAACAAGACGATCTGTTTTTTTTTTTCCAAACCGTGGAATATTTCTAGGAATTTTAAAATCGTAAAACGTTTCTTACACTTTCGAATGCAAGAAAACAGAGTCCTAAACATCACAAATACGATGAAGAACGATTGCACTAAAAAACGATAGGACCCAACGAAACCAGCCCATTATCATGATATTAGCCAATTTTTGTCCAGTAAATTCTTTTTACATTCTTATTTAACCTTCGACCGTGATGGTGATATTTTCAGTCATTTCGAAGGCAAGATTCGTTGGAAAGTAATTATTTGTTTAGGTTGTAGAAGGATATGTATAACAGGATATAAGTAATCGCATAGTATAGATTGAAGGGATATTAATTTTAACTTAAGAACTTGGATTCCAACCCGAATAGTCACAATTGGGGAATATCTGCTAAGAAGAAGAACGTTTAAATATAAAAAAAATGTATTAACTGACTACGATTGTGGTGCTGAAAACAGTTATTTGCAATATTTCAAAACCAGCAGGTCAGTATCAGAAGCCGTATGATTGCTCCGCGAAGGAAAACTATTCCAATTTATCCCAAGTTGTGGAATCAAATATATTTTTAAATTTTAATGCCGTCTACCATAGTAATGATAATACATAGTATATAAAATCAATTTAGAAGAAGAATTGAATGATTATATAATATTGTTAAATAATGTACCTACATATATATGGTCATAGTAAATAATTATTATTTGATGAATTTTATAATTTTATTAATGAATTCGATATATGTAAACAATTTGTATAACACTATATGTGTACAATACTTAAAACTTTTGTAACAATATTTCAAGAATAAGCTTTCGAATTATCACTATAAATGGATTGCAGTAGTTAAGATCGAAGAGAGGGGAAGAGCCAGTGGCGGATTTTTCCTCGGTTTCAAAATAGACTTGAAAGGTATAGTTTGTGAATGTATGGGCGGTACCGATTCCTTTAAAATAAAATGTTCTTCACTTTCGACACCTCCCTTAACCATCACTGTCCTCCTTCCTAAGAAGCTCGCAATGCTCTTTCGGCATCCTACGTTTTTTCTATTTTTCGATCCGAAATAGGCACTTATCATATTTAGTGGAACCTTCAAATATCATTTGGATGCATAGAACCCAATTTTGCAACTTTATTTTTGGGATAATTTGTTGTACGAGTTTTGCAGGGCTTGTCCATACCATGCCCTTTTGGGATAAACTCACCAAAGGCTCGGCTAATTGCTACCGTCAACTTTAACGCTCGCTACAAGCGGATACCAAATTCCAGCGGATTTGCAGATAATCGTCTGGAATATCAACAACTAATTTTTTAAAGACTCATAGGGAACATTCATTCTCCCAAAAATTGCATACATGCACAAGGCGGGGCAAAAGTAATGACATAATGTGAACTGGCTGCCATTTTGTTAGAAATGAAAAAAGTTGGGCTCTATTTTCAGGAAGATTTTACTTGAAGGTGTAAAACGGATGACATTAAGCTTAAAATATGATATCCTTCAAATGACCGGCTCCTAAGTTGATTTGACCCAAATTGGTGATTTCTTCTTCAATTTTGGCTTTCAAGTTTTGCAAGGTTTGTGGTTTGTTGTGTTACACGCGAGATTTTTAAAAGCCCCAAAAGAAGAAGTCTGGTGGTACCGTTGGTGTCCTCAAGAAAATAAGGGCCAATCACTATTTGACTGCAAATGCCGCACCAACAGTCACTTTGAATGGATGCAATGGCTCTTGGTGTATTTCATGTGGATTGCCCGTGCCCCAGAAAATCACATAACCACTTAGGTGGAAATGGGCTTCTTTGCTTATTATGATTTTGGATACGAAATCATGCTTTTCTTGCACCCGGTCTAACAGAGAATGGGAGTAAGTTAACCTCATTTGACGGTCAGCAATCGGTAATTGGTGAACGGTTTGTACTTTATGAGGGAACATATTCAGGACTTTCATCAAATTTCGACACAACGAATGTCTTCGGCCACAGTAGTGATATCCTCAATTCAACGAGCAATACGGACCGGTCACTTCTTGCGACACCCCTAGTGGAATAAGTTTGCACGAGACGCTCAGCCAAATGCTTAACCGTTCGCGAACATTATGCAGAACGACGAGGAAAACTATGACGAAATTTACGCTGCGTTAAAAAAACAGCAAAAAACGGCAATCAGCAACATTGTCACGGAGGAATATGAGAGACAGGATGTAAAAAGGACGCACTCGAAGGATGAGGGCAGTTGTTTTTCCGGCTTCTCATCGTGGCAGTTCTTGTAACAAACGAACTCTTACACTCATATTTTATCAGTTATTTTAAGTATATGTAAATATATAATTTTAACCCCTAGAAAATAAAAGTGTTTTGTGTTACCTAAGTAAACAATCTTACAAATTTGAGGACTTAACCAGAATTTGGAAATAGTGTTTTTGTTTTTTTTTTAATAATACGAAATGACGTGCATGGAAGACATAAATGAAAAAGGTTTCTAAAATACGGCAAAAAAAACATTGTGATGACTCTACACAAATATGTATTTGAAGACGAAGGCGACAGATCCAACAGAAGAAGACTCAGATTGTTTCAAGGTTTCGACTTCGATAATAACGACGAGAGGTATAAACAGAAGCAAAAGTATATCGATGAACATCTGTGTGCAGCTGACCTGATTACGATTTGCAACGCGTAATTGATCCCTATTACGACGTAAAGGATGTGAGCCAACACATATTTGATAACTTAAGAAAGGGTTGTTTACTTAGTTCATGCAATGACGATGACGACGACGACGATGCCAACAAAAATGCCGACGAGGATGGCGACGAGGATAATTATGACGACGACGACGATTGTAAGGACGACGATACCAACAACAACGATGACGGCGATGGGAAAAAGGAAAAAAACCCAGAACGGAAACAACAACGGGGACCAACTCAATCAACAGAAAAAGTGTATACAGATGGTGAAAGTGTTATGCCTGGATTCAGGAACGCACAAAATAAAAAAAGGAAATGCACAAAGTCCCTCGTCGGGCCAGTATTAAGTCGAGTCCTGGGCTTCTGGTTTTACCGTTAGAGATGAGGAATATGAAGATGGGTATATTCGATGGCAAGCAACGAATTTATCCAAATAGCAAACACACGACGAATTTAGCGAATGTCCAATAACACACACACACGAATTATTGAATAGCGAATATGCTATATCTCTTAGCGAATGTCCAATAACACACCAACGATTATCGATAGCGAATATGCAATAATACACAAAGAATATTTTAGGAGTAATTAATATAAATATTTATTTGACGATTAAAAACAGTTCAACATTTACTTGTCACTTACAAAATTCAACTCGCCTGATTTCTTATTGCTACCTTAATTTATAATTTAATTTTGCTAATTAATCAAATCCAAATATTGTGGGAATATAAAATTTTGTTTTTGCTGACCTAATGTCTGGTGCACTTTCCTGTTATTTTTTTTTGGAAATGCTGACTGCATAACAAAAGAAATTAGAAAAAACAGTAATAAAAACATCATTAAAAAGGAGCAAAAAGGAATGCAAGCAGATGTTAAAAGTGATTACCGCCAATTTCCAGATTTGCGATCAATTTCAGGGACATAGAGGACTCTATAAGACCATTTAATGGAAACGGGAAAATATCCGTGGAAATGTGGGTGAGTGAATTTGAAGAAATCGCTTCAACGAACGGAACACCCATTTTGGTAAAACAATTTTACCATTTGCACCTATTGTTGTTTGATGGTGATTTGGCAAAATAGACTGAATAAATGACAGCCAATTTGACAGATGTAGCTTCAAAAATATAACCGCTATCAAGTGTCAAAGTTCGGAAGTCCTTATTGGAGTTAGAAGTCGATGAAGGTTTGATGCTGTATACATACGTTTCCCAGAATGGCTCCAGGGATGCAATGGTTCAAATCTGGTGATTCGTATTGTCTCATTTTAACTAAAAATCTATCGAAAATGTATGTATGTACATACATATGTATATGGCATGTCTTAAAACTCCAAGGCGCCGTTAACAAATCAATCATATTTAAATCTCTCATAATTGTCAAGTCAATTGCATTGACCTTTATTTAAACGATTGACTAAAATGTTTGGCATTTATGGACAGGTTAACCTCTTTATCTCAATCATTTAATTATTTACAAAGACAAGCTATTGCGTGTTCTGATAAAATTCTCATACGGTGATCAATCTTGTGCTTAGATATTAAACCGAATTCGAAATTTCTCAACTCAGCTGGAAATTATGGAAACTCATCATCTACGTACATCAAAATATTTTCACTGATTTCCAATGGAATCAAATTCAATCAATCAAACACAATAAACATTTGTATGAGGAGGTACATCTGGTTATTCGCATATGAACAGACTACTAGGGTACGATTATGGAATGAAATATGGAAGCATTTTTCGACAATGGATGGAACCTTTGTACATATTCGAGTACCTTTGATATCTTAAGAATTCACTCTTCATAGAGATGACAACCAAGGCAAAGGGGTGGTAAGTTGTATAATATTGATTGATGGATGAGGTATCTAAATATTTTTATTGATTAAATTGGAATATATGGAATATTAAGAGATCTTTCATTTCTGGTTGCCAATTGCACATATTAGAAAGAGAGAAAAGAGGAGTATGATTATGAGGGCTATGCTAGACGCCTAATAACATACATACGATATATACTCAGTTTGGTAATCGATAGAATGAGAATTAATGTACGGGTACAGATTTATTTATGTTATCGCGAAAAAGAGGAACGACTGGGTGAGAAAAGGGACATTTTCGCTACCCATCTAGAAGAATGCCAATTACAAAATAATAAGTAAAATGGGAACGAATAAGGCAACTAAAATCTAAAAAAAGCTTCCAGCCACGAATTAATAATAATCGAAGAAGCTGCCTTTATTATCTAATTATGTAAGCCTTTCTATGTTATAAACGCTGCGCTTAGATTGAAATACGTATTTCGTCATTGGCAATTTCGTCATTCTTAAATCATCGAAACCATAGGGCGACAAGACTGACGTTTAGACTTATTTCGCTAACATTTTCGAGACGATAACACCTCAGTCCGATTAACTCCGCCATAGCCGGTCCCAAGCCCAAGCTAAGAAAGGTGTAGAGAACTAATGAATACCATTTGAATGAGTAAATTCTGATTCGTAAACACTAGGACTGGGAACAATCAGCGCTAGGTTGACTTCACTAAATACGCATGATCTAATCAATGCACCAAGCAGACGTTTTCAGTCATGACCTCATTTGAACGACTTCGACATACTAGTCAAGGTTATTTGAAGATTTGTTGTTTTCGAAAGTTTGAGGAGTTCAAGCAAACGAACGGCAGCGCCTAAACTTCCGAAATATGGTCCTGTCAGAATACTCTGAAGGATTTGGCATTGAAAGTTGAGGCTAGTACTGTTAGGTTACTTGGGAAACCATGCAAAGCATTGTAAAGCAACAAACAGCATCGGATATGTATGGACTTATTGTTGAGGACCTCAGAAACCGAAAACCGATAGCTTCTTTCGGCTATACCAAGGAATGTTAGGCCATCTAACTTTATTGCCAGACCGAACAATAATGGTAAACGCCAATATACAATAGTCATCTATGCACTCACGCTCTCGCAGGGAGAATGTACGACTTTGATAAAGACGGCTTTGATCAAACTTACGAGCAATGTCTTAAGTACCGTTTAGATCATTATATCGTAAAGCACCGAACATGTCGGGTTGTAGAGGTTGAGTAAGATCAATTAATCTCGAGACGCTCTCCAGATGAATACTGATGAATACTAAATAAAATGAATGAAATGAATACTAAAGGATGCTCACCTTCTTTTCCACCATCCTTTCCACGCCTTTCTCCACTGGACTGGATCAAGGTGTCATACCACCCGTGCCGAGGATCAGCCTGGCCGAGCGCCCAGTATCACCAAACCAAACTTGGTCGTGAACGGAGTATCAGGATACCTGATTAGCTAGCTAAAGCGAATGCTTGTACGGATGGACCTCAAGACTCTCGGATCCATTCTGGAGGTCAAGAGAACTGAGAACATGAAGAGAAAAATAGAGTGGGCCAACAACGTCCTTAAAGACGGATTACCCACTACTCTCACAAACTAAAGCATTCGCGCAACTTCTTGGACACCATGCGAGAAAACCCCGGACTACCTCCCATCACAACCGAAGAAGCCACGTCAAGCTTATTGCTTGTGCCGCTAGAACATCACTCATCCTTACATAGGTGAACTAGGAGAGGTTGGGCCGTAGGGGACGTTTATAGACGCGCTTGAATTGTGATCAAGAACACAGACCAAACGCATGATTCGGTTCGGTTTTGAGTCAATAAAAATAAGGGCTAGGAAAAAGGATGAGCTATATGTTGATAAGCAACCTCCTCCTCCTTTAACTGATATTATAAATCCAGCCTCAGATCCTGGAGCGTCGATATCCTTTCCTGAATAACATAGCGACGACTCCAATCTCTCCGAGGTGAAGGCCGATGGTCTCCGCCTCTCACACCTATCGGAAATGGAAACAGAATTAAAAAGAGATTCTTTACGACCAGATGACGAAGATGAGCTCTTGGGCATATGCTCAGAATCGGAGAACTCGAACAAAACCGTGGTGGAGGCTTTTCTGATGGATTGTAGCACCGATGCTACGGTTTTGTTCAGATTAACCTCCATCATTCCAAAAAGACATCGGCCGCACTCAATCTGTGTCTATCCAATAACGCAGAAGATATCATCCTAATCCAGAAATTGTAAAAGATTGTAAAAGGCATGGTTAATGGACTTAGGACACCTGAATATGTCCCGCTCTATACGAGACAAAGGTAAGATTAGAACTTGTATATTAGTGAAACGTAACCTTAATCAATTCTTACTTCCTAACCTCAGTGGCCCGGATATAACCATTGCCAGACTAGAGACTGCTAAAAGCACCTACTGGCTGGCATCAGTATATCTATATCTCCCTGGTGACAATTTTTGACATGAAACTAAACTGGAAACCTAATATTCAAGAGAGAGTAATGCCACCCCGTATTACCCACTGACTACACGTATCCGTTATAAGACTTACGGGGTGGTTGTCTGGTGGACGGCCTGAGACAATTCAGTCAACTGCAGTAAACTAAGAAAAGTCCAAAGAACAGCTTGTCTGTGGATATTCTGTTTCACTAGAGGGGTGCCTCTATATTTTTTTGGCTTTTAACGCAGCTATTAGCCTTAGACCTACTACACAGTGGACAACGAGAACATCGACTACACCATGCCCCAACATTGGCTTGGCAATGACTTTCATGTAAAAATCTCCTCTAAATCTTTCTGGGTGGAAGATGGTTTCATGGACGACAAGTCAATCCATTTCCACACGGATAAATCCAAGATTTTAGCGGGGCTGGTGGGGCGGTTCTCAGATAAGCTTAACCCAAGCCTCTCCTTCTACCTTCCAAATCATTATAGCGTGTTCCATTTAGAAATTTTGGCAATTAAAGAGATATCCTATATCCGTATATTTTCGGATAGTAAGATCGCTATCAAATCGCTGGACTCAATCTCACAAAATTCTAAAATCACCCTTGATTGACGGTCATCTCTCACGAAGATGGCAGAGCAGTTAAGGGTCAAGAGCAAGAAGTCTTCTGGCACACCGGTTGTTGTCAAAATAATAACAATTTGAATGATGTAAAAAGCAAACACTGATGAAATCAACTATGGGAGCTAATCAAATCAGAGAATTTTTGCATTCTAAGGGAGCGCTGCGATGTGAAAAACAGGACCCTCAATATAAAGTGCTGTATCCAGTCATCGTCTAAATGGGTTAGAAATTCTGTACCTAAATCAACAAGGGTCTGTTTCAATTTGAAGGTTACAGCTTTTAAAATCCATTTTTCGGACGCGGTCTCAAAAATCTCAGGTGTATTATTATTATTGCAAGTACCACCGCATACTGTACATCAAATAAGAAACTGTTCAGATCCCTGTGTTGGAGTTACTTCCAACTTGATAAAGATTTAGCACCAAGTCAGAATCTTAAGGAAACCAGGTGCAACGTGGCTCTACTACAGCTTATCCAACCTATGTCTTCTGGGATAATGGTAATCGTAATTTCCGCATAAAAACTTAGTGTCCTTTTGTAATCTGATGTGATAGATAATTTTCTAAGCCTTGGATAAAAAGCTGGATTAAAACGCTAGGTTGCTGAAATCTCAAAAAGTTTACATATATTGAAAATTAAGACAGTCTTAATGTAGTTGACTTACATAGACTTAGTGATTCCCAATGGCTAAATTACAGGTTTTCTGAATGAATCAAGGAGTCAAAGTCACATAAAAAAACAATAAACAGGATAAACAGTGTCCGATACCGTAAAGATGTGTCGTCGAATATACGACAAAACCTAGGGCCTGTTACCCTAAATCATGATTTCATTAAATATGTATCACCAATGCTTATGATGTAAACAAAAAAGTCTTCCAAAATTAGTATTACTCGGCGTCATAGGAGACATGCAAACTTGACCAACTGTAAGTGCAGAGGCTTTAATTGAACTAACTCCAGTAAAAAAAAAGAAGTAGCAATATACAATATGGCTAGACCCATTTGTTCAGAAGATAATAATAGGAAACAGATTAAATAATCAGATCTCTTTGTTATTCTCTCGAATCTTCAAGAAAGATGTGATCAACACACGGTATCTAACTTCACACTCCATCTAACTTCCATGCACACGCTCTATTTAGAGTCAAATTTAAGATTAAGATGCCAAACCATCTACACTAGGATCCTTTTGGACGAGTTTAGTGTCGATCTATTGTGTTCGCTAAACCAAATCTCGAGGAGATTTACACAAGTGCCGTCCATGTCGGACCACATCAACCTCCAGATAAGCATAAAGGATGTCACTAAGCGGCTGAGTTTTCTTTTCATTAATACGTAACCTGTAACAGCCTACCTCATTGTTCTTTTAAACCCAGTCAGGCACAACAACGTTAGACTCTGGTGGATACCAGGTCAAATAGGCATTGAAAGTAACAAAGCAGCTGATGGGGTGGCCAGATAACGCTGCACCGATAGGCACATGCGTGTCGGACCCTGATTCTCAGCCCATCAACCCATCAGCCTGCTCAACAGCTACGAAAGAGAATACACCTGGTCAAATGCTAAAACCACCGGAATAAAAGATCCTAGATGTCTCAGTACGTACTGCTGTTGAGCAGAAAAGCAAATTAAAAGAAGCAGGACGTTCTTTAAGTACATCTTTATTCTTTTTAAGAATCTAAGGATCTTCGACTCCTAAATTTCTCCACGATGACGTAGTCAAAGAAAAAATCAAATCAGAATTTGTTGCCTTTGTTGTCTTTGCTTGTCTATATAAGTATAGTAGTAGCCTTACGAATTCGATGAAAGAATTTCCTGCTGATTAAGCTGAAACCTATATTATACACTAAGGGCCTGTTCGTTCACTCTCGGTTAACTTTAACCAGTGGTTATCGCAGCTGGTAACCATCGATTGCGTTTGCTCACAAAAATTGTAACCAGAGAAATCGCTAACCGGCCGATTTTCCTTGGTACACAACTGGTGTTATTCGACCTGTTATTTACCTTCAAACCAACCAATCGAGATCGTTGAAAGATTAAAGTGGCAGACGACCTTGCTGCATTCGGCCACTACGTTCATTCTAAGCGAGTCTCACATCTACAGGGGAGCCGAGCCGACCACGATACATTTTTTCCACCACAACTTGCCTCTCTTGCAAGCACTTAAATCATCCCGCCTCACACCCCCAACCCACAACATTCCACTCACTTTTTACTACCAGAACGTAAGAGGTCTTAGCTCTAAAACCAATGCTGTTCTACACCAATCGCATGCACTTCTCTTTGATATTTACTCCCTGATTAAAACAAAACTGATTCCAGACATAAAGAACGGGGAATTGTTCCCACCTACTTTTAATGTTTATCGCGACGACGATTCTACCCGCCCAATTGATGATTCTCCCTGTCGAGGCGTCCTACTGGCGATCCACAACAGCCTTCACTCTTCTCCCATTACCATTTCTTCATCCACTAAAGTCGATTTCGTCGCAATAAAAGTTTCAATCTCCTTCAAGTCCCTTTACGTTATATGTTGCTGCATCCTACCAGCTCAACTTATCGAACCCTACCAACTTGCTATAGATGCGATCGACCATTTAATTGACCTGTCTGTCTCTATTGGCAATATCCTTGTTTTCGGTGACTTTAATCTTCCTCAGTGGATTCCATCTGAAGATCAATCGTTTTTCATTGCTTCGAATGCCAACTCAGCTAAGGAATGTCTCTTCTTAGATCGATCAGACTCAAGTCTATATCAAGTCAGCGGTATATCCAACTACATGGGTATGCCATTACACCTTATTTTTACAACAGATTCAATTAATTGCTCAGTCGCGCTTTGTCCCCTATCTCTCTCGACAATCTATAACTACCACCATCCCCATCTTCTCCCGTTTTTTCATAACTCTTCTGTCCAGTCCACTCCCCCCCACAACTCTCTCATCCGACGACTTTCAGAAAGCAAACTTTCGCAAAATCAGTGACTATCTCAGCAGATCCCCCTTTAACTTTCACAACCTAACTATAAATGATGTCTTAAGAAATAAGTTATGGTCTGTTTTTCTTCGGACCAGATCCTTTTCCGAATATTCCAACTATCTTGGTACTTATCTTCATTTCACCGAACTTTACGATTCCCTTTGCCAGCGCTACCTTAACAATGCGCAAGTCAATCTTATAAACGACCCTAAGTCCGTTTTCCAATTTGTAAACTACAAAAGAAAGTACGATGGTTAGCCACCTTCCCTCTCTTTCAACAACAAATCACCCCCCGATCCACTCACCATTGCCAACCTATTTGCCAATTTTTTTTTAAACAATCCTTCACCAACGACTCCTTTCTAACAGATCCATTCTACTCGTATTTTAGTTACCTACTGAACTTCTCCAATGGCCCACTTCTCCCTCAGATCTTGGACCCGTCTTATATCGAATATAAGTTACAGCAACTTAATGACGAATCTCTACCATATTTCTTAAAAAATGTTATTCCTCTCTTTTCGACTGACCTCTCTAATCTCCTTCGTCTATCCCTTTCACAAGGAGAATTACCTCAAGCTTAGAAAACCTCCTTCATAACCCCAATCCACAAAAAAGGATCAAAAAACGAAATAACAGACTATTGTCCAATCGCTAAACTCTCCCATATACCCAAACTCTTCGAAAGTATTTTGTATGTAATTCTAAGCTTCCAATGCATTTATTTCCCCTAGACAACGTGGCTTCCTGAAGAGTAGGCCAACCACAACAAATCTCGTTGAATTCGTATCTTTGGCCCTCCCTGCTCTAGAGAATGGGTACGAAGTCGATGTGCATAATCGATTAATACTCTTCAAATTGTCTGCACTTGGCTTTGAGCCCATACTGATAGGATGGATATCCTCTTACACCGAAAACCGTTTTTACAGTGTTCGTTTTAGGTCAGCCCACTTGGCTCCATTTTTGGCCATCTCTGGAGTTCCACAAGCCAGCCATCTCGGTCCTCTTCTTTTTATATTAACCATAAATGATCTCGATAGGATCATCAAGCGCTCGTCTGTCTCCCTCTACGCCAACGATACCAAATTTTTCCCCAGGACTCCTCCCTCCTTCAACAAGCACTTGATAGTTTTTCGTTCTGGTGCCTCAAAAATTGTTTGGAACTTAATATCCGCAATTGCCAATCCATCGCATTTTCACATAAGCGGCACCAATTTTGTGCACAATCAAGCTACATATCTCCTCCATTCAATCACTTCGTGAGTTCGGCATTTTGTGTAATAGGGAGCTCAACTTCCGTTTACATATGGATGGAATAATCGTTAAAGCTAACTGTGCGCTAGGTTTTGTAAAATGGTGGTGCAAAGAATTCACCAACCCATACGTTACTAGGTCCATATATATACAAGAGCAGGGACGTAAGTCCGGGAACGAATATGAGAAGCAGCGAGTTCTGTCGTCAGCAAAGGAGTATACTCGTATGTAGCAAACAAGAGATCATTGATGAAAATTAAAAAGAGTGTGTGAGACAGAACGGAGCCCTGGGGTACACCAGCATTTATTTTGTAAATATCAGACTTGAAATCATCCAACTTGAATGGAACGTTGCTAAAGGTGCTTTTTAATCCATTGAAGAAGAGAGTCATCGATCCCAAAAGCACGCATTTTCGACAAAAGAGCCTGATAGCAAATTCTGTCAAATACCTTAGAAATATCAAGTGCAAGTATCTTGCTTTCACCAGATTGATGTATGCTGTGGTTCCACTTTTCGATGAGACATGCCATCAAATCACCAGTGGACCTGTTACTACGAAAACCATATTGCCGGTCATTGAGAAGTTTTCGTGTTTCGAGATATTTCATAAGCTGACGATTTATTAGCGTTTTCATGACATTGGAAATAAGAGACGTAAGTGCAATGGGTCGCCTTTTTGGGGGACGGGCTGGACAAATGCTGTTTTCCATGTGTTTGGAAAGGCCCTGAAGAGTAGGATGGTAAAAAAAGCTTACGCAGTGATTTTGCGAATTTGTGTATATTAAAATCTTTAAGTACTCTTGCTACTAAACGTGTGTGAAAGTGGGCTCGTCCCATTGAAGATTCGACGCACTCTAGTGTAGGTAGAGACAAAGTACAATTTAGAAGAGTTCAACTGGTCGCAAAGTGTGCAGTAAGCAGATTGGCTTTGTATAAAGAGCTGACAGCTGGAATGTCATTATAAATGAGCGTTGGGATGAACGATGAGGCAGAATTTCTAATGTTTTTGACGAACGACCAACAATTTTTACTACTTTTGGGACATTGCAGTTTTTGGTCGTATTGAATTTTCACAAAAAAGGCGTGGCATTCATTCCTGGGTCGTTTAAGTTTGTTTCTTTTTTCCTCTGTCAGGTTGGTCTTGTAAGACCGAAAAAAGCTTTCTCTAACCCTGACAGCCTCTTTACAGCTTGAGTCGTACTATGCCTTTTCTTTTGGTTTGTTACTCTTCATCCAATGAGGGATAAAGTATCTCATTTCAGAGAGAATAGTATCTCTGGAATAGAATCAAGGAAACATAACGACCAGTTAAAATTCCTAAAGAAGGTGTTAAGTCCGCTCCAATTGGCTTTCTCGTATTGCCATACGGTTCTTTTAGGAATTTTTGTTCTAACTGTGTGGTCAGTATACGAGAAATTAGCTGATATGATCAGAGTGAGAAGTTAAAAACAAGTCTAGGGTGTTGGCGGTATGAATGTGAACATCTTGTATACGAGTGTGCTCATTTACAAGCTGCGTCAAGTTGTTTTCCGCAGCGAAGATCTCAACACACCGTCCTTCGGGTGTTGTCTCTCCAGAATGTCGAAGCCACCCAGAATTGTGTATATTGAAATCGCCCCTAGTGACAGGGGATACAGGGATACAATTCTTTGTATGGAGTCAGACAGCGCATCAAACTCGTTAAATGTTGAAATGCTGTCCGGTTTGTGGCTTCTGTAAATAAAGCAGTAGTGGATAATTTGCTTATGGAGATGGAATTTTAAACACAGTAAATTGAATTCCGGATTGGAACAGGAACTGCATTGTGGTGGAGTTTTTTAAGCTACATCACTATGCACGTAAATGGAGAGACCGCTGTGAGAAAAGAATAATGGCACTAGTTTGTAGCTAGACAACTTCAGATCAAAGTGATCTGAGAGATGTGGGCGGGGGTCTACCTGTGTTTCGCTAAGTGCCAAGACAGCTGGTCTGTATGTGCAGACGTGGACGTACGCAGAAAAGTAATTAGTCTTTAGCACGGGTATATTTGCTATGTCCACTCTAAATTCACTAGTCATTATAAAAAACAAAAAACACAAAAACCGACGACTCTAAGCAAGACTGCGAAGTGAAAATTCAGACGTTGGTTTACCGAATCAAATTTTTGTAGGTGTTATGCCCTTACCAACAAAATTCACACTTACAACCCGCTATTCATCGGTTGTTACATGCATTCAGTCATTCCTTTTGCCGTACGATAGAGTTATACGGCAACTGCTGTGACTGGGCACAAAGAACAGCACTTGACCGGGGGCAGGAGATGATGGATGCCCATACTAGGGTTTCTGATTATTATTTTTTTTTTTACATCACTGCACCACACAACTATGTCTTTTTTCTGATTTTTTTTTTTTGCACTCTCACTCGCACCCGGTGGAATGTGCTTGTTTAATTGTTTTTTTTTGGTTGGTTGGATTTTAGGAATGCACTGGTGTCACGTGTGCACTCGTCGGTGGTCAGCTCGGCACTGACCGTCGCAATCTACGCGCCCCTCGTCTCTTCTATCTACGAACCCACCACACCTCTTCCAATCAACATATCTACCGTCTTGGACTTCCACCTCACCACTCCCTTTATAGAATCGGTTCTCCTTCACCACTCCAACCAACCATGGTTTTAAGTTTAATTTTAAGTTAAATTTTAAGTTATAACTTCTATTAAGACAATTTAGCAAAACAACGTCATCAGCTTACGTTCAGATCTAAGAAAAGCTTTGTATGTTTTGTCTCATTTAAGATTGTATACAACGCCGAGCGTCCTAAAACAAGTTTACTTGCTTGGGTCTGTAATAGATGTACATGTGCACTTATTAAAATTGCAAAGGGTGCAAAATCCGGCCTTAAATCACATCAGAGCTGAAGGTCTCCGCTCTGTGTCTGATCAAGCTTATTTCAAAGTTCCCGATGTCCAAAATACGAGGGGCGTTCAACATATTCTCGGTATCGGGGTGAAGCTGTGGTTGTATATATAAATTATCAAGTAATACTATTATTTTAGTGCATTCATGTAAAATTTCATATAAATGTGGTTATTAATTCGCGTTTTATCTCTAGTTAAACAGAATCATAATGGCAACTGAGACGATGATGGTGAAAATTGAGCATCGTGCTGTAATTAAATTTCTCACTAAGCAAGGAAAAAGTCAAAAAACTATTCATGAAGAGATGGTGGCTGTTTACCAGGGTTCCGCACCTTCATTATCAACTGTGCAAAAGTGGTCAACTGAGTTCAAGAGAGGCAGAGAGAGCATTGAAGACGACCCCCGCTCCGGCGCCCCGGCTACTGCTTGTACGGGAGAAAGCATCAAAGAAGTCGAAAAACTTGTTCTTGAGGATGCCCGAATAAAGGTGAAAATGATGGCAGAGATCACCAAGCTTTCAATTGGTACCAATCACACCATTCTTCAGGACCATCTTAACCTTTCAAAGGTCAGTGCAAGGTGGGTGGAACAGACCTCCACAAAGAAGTTCAAAGTCAATCCGTCTGCCGGGAAGCTCATGGCCACAGTTTTTTGGGACTCAAAGGGAATCTTGCTCATTGAGTACAAAAAAAAAGGTGAAACCATCAAAGCCACATCCTGCGCTTCCACTTTGCATAATTTGCGGGAGGAAATTAAAAAGAAAAGACGGGGTAAACTCGCAGCGGGTGTGTTGCTTCTTTATGACAACGCCCCTGTTCACACGGCGCGAGTTTCCAAGGCTGCTGCGCGAGATTGTGATTTCGAAGAAATCCAACACCCACCCTATAGTCCAGACCTTGCCCCCAGTGATTATTTCCTGTTTCCGGATTTGAAAAAATGTCTTCGTGGAAAAAGATTTTCGGATGATGAAGAACTCAAGTCGGCAATAAATGGGTATTTTGCAGAGAAAGAGGAAATTTATTTTTTTGAGGGTTTAAAAAAACTTATCTCAAGATGTAACAAATGCATTGATGTTAGGGGAGATTATATTGAAAAATAAAAACAATTTAAATTGAATTCGCATTTTCTTTCATATCGATACCGAGAATATATTGAACGCCCTTCGTATATGCAAGATGACAGTATTACTGGAATTTTATGATGATGTACGCTTCAAGAAAACTATTGATCACGCGCAGAACACCAGAAGACGGACTCAGGGACTTCTTCAAAATCAAAGATCCTACAACACATATAGTAAAATACAACTTACAAACATTTTCAATTTCAAAATAAGAAAAAAAAAACTTTTAAAAGATACTGTTTTACGCTGATCTTAATTTAAATCGTATATAAAGTTTGAACAATTTATATTAAATTGCAAGGCTTCAAGGGAAACATACAAACATTTATAAATGTTTTTTTTGTTTGATAAAAAAAAAATAAAAATTTAAAAATTGTTCAAGGTATGCAGTTCCTGGATCACCAGCACTTAACATCAAAATAAAATTAAAATTTTTGAAACTTTTTCAATTAGTTTACAGTCCAGATATGTAATGGCGTAATAAAACTCACCACAAACTTCCTAACGCAAATTGGCAAATTCCATCCATATACCACCTATAAATTATAAAACGTTCTTGATACCACTCGCAATTGATGAGTATATCACTTTAGGTACAGTCCTTCCGGAGTGGCTCCCTTAATGATTTTCCATTTAATACTCAATTATCTAATAAATTAAATTGGAAACACTTCCGTCTTTGACACGTCATCGAACGACAAAGAGGAACGAACGAACAACTGAACCTAGGCATGGAACAAGATGAAAGCACGTAATACTCCATGGCTTCAATATAACTTAATATGCTTGAAATACGGTCCCAATTCAATTCGCAAAATTTGTTTTTTATCCAAATTATTACCTAATAATCCGGAGGAGACAACATTTTATTTATTTATGTAGATTTCGGAGGAACTCTTAGTAACCCTGATGTCCTTGATTCAACTCAAATGGCTACACATTTTGATGTTCCCTTGAGTATCCTCTTTAGAGGCGTATGCATGTTATCTCCTTTCTATTTATTTATTTTTTTGTTTGGCATCGTACGTAATCGTATTGGTACAAGGACCTTATATCAGAATAGAGTAAGAGTGCAGAACAAACCCGAACAAATAATGTCATTTATACGCTTGGGTGTTTCTAGTCCTATTCCGGTGATGATGATGATCATCATCATCCTTGTCATTGTATGACTTTTGTGTGAACTGTCCTAGTTCAACCCCGCACCTACTATTCAAGGATAAACAATTTCAATTTGGTATCCTTTTTTTCGTTTTCGTATCTGCTGAGGTAGGGTGCTTTTGGTTGTTTTTTGGCTACATCCTCTTACTTGGTACTCGTATCTGTGACAGGATGTCAAAGACATTGTTCATAGGCCTGGAATTTTAATACTTGGGCAGAAAATATAATAATTTCTTTCTTCATCCTTTGATTTATTGACATATGCCAAAGCCATGGAGAGCTAGTCGTGTATCTGTATGTTACACACGCGTAAGAAATCATCTAAGTGGCACACATTTCATTGCATTCTACTGCTGTCAGTTTGGTGTGTAATCACTGGACGTGAAGTCACAGGAAATCTCCGAGAGACACGAGTATCCTTTTTTTCCCCCCAAAGTGTGTGATTACTTGTGGACTAACGGAAGTGGAAGATGGTGATGTGTTGGTACTTGATGTTGATGCTATCATACCAACTGTGATGTGAACGCGTTAAGGATATCCACGGATCATTCACTGTTACATCTATAGACATATGTGGAGCAAGTAAGACAATTGTGCTTGTGGCGTTTTTCCTTCACATTATTTCTATCATATATTTGCGATACAAATGGTTCTTGAGCGATATCCTCCTTTCCCTCAATGGAGCCGCCAAATATTTATTACTTCTGTAAATGGCTCCTTCGCCTATGGTCTATTGGTAGAAATGAAATCGTTTCCCATTTTCTTCGAAAGCAGGATTGTTTCGACGTAAACATACAACATATGTATGTATGTCTACTCGCACTCAATGGATTCGGACACGCAAATTTATATGAAAACTTTGAACTCTTTGATGCGTGTGCCATAGTTATGAGAAAAAAGTTTCCGAAAACTTTGATCGATGTGAGCAGGTTGATGGAAATATATTGGACTTGGAAAATGTCTCACTGGGGAAACTTTGTTTTACTTGATCCTTGGAATATAATCCCTAATTTGGAGAGATTTATGTACACGTTAAAAATTTGGTTTTGCGAGTGTAACTATAAAGCAAATTATAATATATGAAAAAAGTTTAGAAGATGTTCGCCTTTAAGAGGCTCTTAGTGTTAACAAAACTTGATGGCCTTTTCATTACGGATATATTGAGAATCGTATTTCAAGCATAATTTGGAAAATTTCGAGGTCAGGATCTTCAAAATGTCATTTAAATACACGTTTCTACCGGATGCTCGCTGGGTGCATATCAAGTATTGTATTGTAGATGCATCATTGTCCCCAGGAAGCATTGTACTCGTACAATGGGAAACAATATGGTCAGCTAATACCATGAACAATAAGCAACCGTCGTAGGAAAGGCTAGGGCGCCCGGATATTCCAGGTAAATTTTAAATATCCTCACACAAGAGAAAATATTTGGGGTGGTATAATAAAGGACGCAATTAAGATGTAAGAATCCGGGAAGCAGTAGGGGAATGTGGTCCCTGATCTGGCTCCAAGTTGAATACCAATTGGTAATTATTCCCCGTCTTATGAAGGGGAGGAACTGGGTAAAAACGGGGGCAAGCTTGCGGGTCCCTGGCGAAAGCTCGTCGGAATGGAGTGGAATAAAAAAATATCAACCGTGATCTGCATGTTAGAAATTGATAATTTATAGTGCCTCACACAGACACATAAACACATTTTTTAATGTATTGTAGTTACAAATGATGGCATTGCTGACCAAAGGGAAATTGCAAAGTTGTCATTTCAAGTATCACGTCTAAGCAAGGGAAAGGCAATAGTGGGAGGAACAAAAGATAGAATAAGGAAATGAGAAAGTTGAAGTTATATGGGAAGGAGAAGGAGTGTGACAAGGAAAGAAGGCTGTAGAAGCTTGTGTTGAAGAGGACTTGGCCTTTGTCAATATACTATCTGGAAAATTCTGCGTAAAGATCTTGGTGGCAAGGCATGTGAGATCTAATTGGTGCAAGAGTTAAAGCTACTTACTTCTTTATGTGGCGGTTTAGCTGGGGGGGGAACTTGGGCCTCAGCTAACAAGCTTCTCCACTTAGCCTGGCCTTTATCTAACTGCCTTCAGTTGCGCACTTCAAGTCGTTTGAGATCCCCTTCTACTTGTAGGCTCCACCTAAGGTGAGCACCTCTTTAATGCCTTGCACTGCTGATCAGATTTGGATACTCTTCGGGCCGGAGCATTGGTGTGCATTCGCTCTACATGTCCTAGCTATCTAAGGCGACTGATGCGCAGTTTTCTGACTAGTTCGATTCATCATCGTCATAAAGTAGGACTGGGATGATTAAGGTCGTATGTATGTAACATAGAGTCTTCATAGATTTATCAGGATAGGGCTTTACAACTCAATTCCCTTCTTAGCCCAAAGAAACACTGATTGGCATAAGTGATTATTCGTTTTATTTCTGCTGACATGTTGTTGGCAGAATTTACAGCAGAGTCAAGGTAGACAAAGTCCTTTACTACTTCGATATTATAGCTGTCGATTGTGACTTTCTGTCCAATTCGTCGATGTTGTGTGTCCCTTCTTGTTGACAGCATATACTTGGTTTTGCTGTCACTTACCGCTAAACTGGGAGTTTCCCAAGCAAACGTACCGGTGACAGACCGCTGTGTCCTGCCAATTATATAGATATTATTGTCGTATGGTTGTAGTTGCACAAACTTTTGAAAAATCGTGCGATTCGTATTCTGTGAAAAGTGAATCGACTAACTCCCAGAAATCCGGTTATAACACTCCGAGAGTTTATGTAAACCGTAATTTGCGTTTTAACACAAGAATTCTCGTTCTTGAACTCACAATTTTTTAAAGTTACTGCGCCCCGTCTATTTAATAAGTTACCTGCGAATCTTAGATATGAGAGAGTTAAATTTGTATACCTTAAAAGAGTAAAACAATGGCTTTTCAATTTGAATTGAAAACTTTATCAATCCTTTAATATGATTTTTTGTTCATATTGTAAGTTTTCCCTTACTATATTTTCTTTCTATTCAAATTCTAACCTAGAATTGATTTTTATTTTTTATATTATTAACATTAATTAAACATATAAACATATAATTTTGTAGTGCATTCGCCTCTTGTTTTTAAGAACAATAGAATGTGCTTAACTGTTTCACTCTTTATCTTAAAGAATCTGCTTACATAGATTTATTTATTTATAGTTATCTCATATATATACATATATATACATATAGGTATCACGTGCACATGCCATCGCCCTTCCTGGATGGCTTTGATATCTGCGTGATAGCAGTCAAGGGTGTCTGCTAATTGTTCGGGTGTACTTGGCCTGTTAAGTGTCCGACATTCAAAGTGCAGATCCGAATGTCGTTGTTTTTTAAATCTTTAAATGTTTGCAACGGTCATCAACAGTGAATCCATTTATATCCTAGGTCATTAGTTGCTGCGTCACACCTTTTTAATCTCTTTTGTATATTGTTGTGAGCCCTATGATTGAGTATGCCAGTATTATTATTGTTTTTTTTTTTGTTTAAGAACTTAACACTCAAGTGGGTACGAATACACTTATAATGCCTCAGCATGTATTAAGTTTTTGTAAAATGGGATAGAGAGAGAAGAAATATGTTTGGGCTCAGTGGTTATTTCGCTCCATGGGTCGCATCCAACATTTAATGGGGAGACTAAATTCTTAGTGGAGGTTGGCTTGTTGTTGATTTCTAGTCAATTACTCATCATATTTGATTTTCGTTAACTGAAAAAATGAATATGCCTTTCGGGCGAGGCTGGGATTCGAAAACCGAACCTTCCGATTTGGAAGCCAGTCCACTACCACTTGAGCCACGGCCATGTTACTGATCGAGCATGCCCTTGCCATTTTATCCAGCATGAGTAAGGCTTTACTCAAAGCAATTTCTGAAGATTGTATAGTGACAATGGTGACATTTCCGTTAACCTAATCCAAATAGAGTACGGCGACTGGGCTTGATAGTGTAGCAGTAGATATTTTTAAGACACCTGAAAACGATTTGGATAAGTGTTTTTTTTAGATTTGCTCAAATGAATGGAGTTTGCGTCAAGTAGAGAGTGCCTTTGCTTTGCATACACATTTTTCCGTGTTGTCTGAGTGTTTTAAACCATTTGTCAACAGCCACTTTTACCTCTATTTTCCATCTTTCAAGTTTCTACACATCGACAGATCTTGTAACGAAGGAGTCTTAATTTGCCTATTACCAAAGATTTCTCAGGGACTCATCAACTGATAAACGGTGAAAATCTCATCAAAATTACTGCTCTTCAAAACATCTACCTATAAGCATTATAGATCACTTATAAAGGCGAAAAAGACATCAAAATTGGATTTGGATTTCTTGCAAGATATCCGAACAAACAGACAGTGTGCTTTATTCAGAGAAGCCCTAACAGCCTAATTCAAAACGTATTTTTCGAAATATCTGCAATATATAGCCGTGTTACATGCATATTTCCCAACAAAATAATTCCATTGTTTACCTACTAAAGGCGATCGATATAAAAAAGAATAAAAGACTTGAGCCCAAAACACTTAAAATTAAAAAGTCATGGAAAGTATTATCTTTTGACACAAATCACATTCTCTAAAATATTTAAGCACATGTACGTGTACTTGCCATCCAAGCACGATAAATCCTTATAAAAGAATATTACCGTTCTCGCCCTTCGTTCGCGTCCTAAATTATATGCCGCAACGAATTTTTACAACTGGTATATAGTTAAAGTAACCACATATGCCCACTTACTCGTATATGTTATGTAGTCGGAAGTCATTAAAATCTTTTTGAAATAAAAAAATATACTCCTTCAACATACAAGTAGATTTCCTCCCCCTATATGTCTCCTGAATGAGATACTTTCCTGTTTTCTTGAACTAAGACCCACGCTTTCAACTAAAGACTCTTACAAAAGCAATTTTAATCGCATGCTTTAAATAATCCGCTTTCTCTTGGCTGACTTTGAGCTCCAGACTTCAAGATCTGAATCAAGTTACTTGTCGTATGGTTGGTCCGATTTGATTCCCATCGCATTGCAAAGTCGTATATATCTTCTTCCTCTCGTCAACTTATAACATCTGCATGAAGGAGCTCTTGAAAAGAAATTTTTGATGAATTTATTCTCGTCCGCACGAATAGGTTTCATGTGTACATTAGTACTTATTATGAGTACTAATACAAACAAAATTGCACTTGTTTTCATTATCAGAGTTGCCACTGTTACTGGGTTCACGCTTATAACAGTGGAGTTCTTCATAACAGTGAGTCTAAATAATGGAAGTCCTATATAGCTGCCTTGTGGTACTTCAGAGATACCTTAGATTTCGTATGAATTGTGTTGAAAATAACAATTTTCATAGAAACATTGGTGATGACTTTGACATAACTTAAGGAGGTGCAACATCAAATAAATCTGTTGCTTTGAAACAGAAACAAACACAAATAGGTAAATTGTTGATGATCTTTGGCTATCGACAAGAAACGAGGGTCTGTGAAATAATAAGACTGTTGTAGGCATGGAAATATCCTTCCCTATTTTATAGTTGTCTGTGGATAGTGGATAGTTTTTAAGATTAATGAAGCACAGCCTATAGCCCTGTCGATGGTATAATAATAATTTCTGGTGATTTCGATCCAAAACAGAAGATGGAAGTTCCCAGTTTCAGAAATCAAAATTGTAAAGGGTAACGTTTTGAGAAATTCTGCAAGCGATGTTTTGAAGGCATCTTGTTCATTAATTAGACAAAAGATTTACTCAATTTCATTTTATGTGCGACGAGAAACCACTATGTGAGCTATTTTATGTGCCAATACTTTTAACACTTCATCATAGGCTTCTGAAAACAAAGGGAACATCAATATTTTAATGGCCATGCAAGCCAACTTCTATTGGCCACTATAACCCTTTTTGTACTTCATCTATCGACAAAAATAGCTTGAATTTGTTAAGAGTCTCAAATTTCAGCAGCTGGTATCGTATAATGCGCCGCCAATTCAAAAGTCACTGACGATACAAATGCGATAATTTTAAGACTATGCAAAATTTGCCCCTAAAAATAAGGGAAGGCTTCATGCTGCTCAAGAGTCTAATCTGCAAACTCCCTCAACTGGAGATTTTTTCCCAATCGATGCCGAATTGAGGATTCTGGGTCATCCGCAACATTTTTACTCACAGAGGCAAGTGCAAAAGTTAGGAATTCAGACCAGATTTTCAAAAAAGATCATGATCGCCATGCTGTCAGGTAGACATCTATCTCACAGACAAAAAAATAATAATAATGATGATAATGATAATGATGACAGTCTTAATTTTGGAAGCTCAATCTTTAAAGCACAAATAATTGCATTCTAACGTCGAATGACAACAGTTGTTGAGGAAGGACGTGGATTTTTTTTTTTGTCGTCATCGCTCTCAAAGTAACCTTTAGGTTTCCCCATCACGAGTCACGACGCAAGTACTCGTAAGTATGCAGCCATCCCTACTGAAGAACAACAGGAAGCTCGTTGACATGTTAAAGACGGCGAGAAGTATTCGGTCAACTGTTTCTGGAAACCCTAACCAAGAATGCAGGTTCGGATTGTTAAAAACTCTGTTTTGAGTATCACCTAGGAAGTGGGACTTTGAACCCAAAAAAGACTCAGTGAATTCAGCCCTCCAACTGCGTTCATTAAAGTCGTGCATTCTCGAACTAGCTTGGAAGTCATAAGAGAGTTCAATAAGGCTTTAAGCTTAGTTTGGCTTTCACTACAACAGCAACTAGTCAGGATTGCGTATACCAGGCTTGCGTAGACATTCACTTGAAAGACAGACTCAAGTTTTCCTGGCAAGATACTTCTTGTCTTGTCTCCAGAAAGACACCTGAGCCGCATCCTAAATCGTTGCTGAAGTCATCCGTGAAAAAACGACTACATTCCTATCATGACACAGATTCTGGCCAAAACGATTCCAAGCCTCCTGGTGACATTGCGTTAGACATGCGTGCACATAAGATAGTCAGCGCTCTTGGTAAACAAAACTCCAGTGCGTGTTGACCACTTCTCCTTTAACAGAAGATGGCTTTGATCACGGTTGGCCACGTCTTTGGTTGCAGGTGCTTTACATACTTCCTCCTCCAAATTAGTCTTAAGTAACTTGTTTACATATTTTCTAGTTAAATTATGTAGTTACTGCAAATCTGCGTTTCATTATGGAACGGGCGATCTACAAGATTGATTGCATATCAGTTCTAAACGTTTGGTAAGGGCACCGTTCATGTTCTGAACAGTTAGCTTCCTCTAGCATTCATTTTGTCCAGCACCATTTTAAAGCATGACCAGTTGGTTTCCCGCGGATTCTGCCTTTTCAGCAAAGTCGAGACCTCGCATCCGATTCTGTATTCGACGTACCTATGGTCAGGTAGTGAGACCTCCGATAGTACTTTCAAGCCAGTTATATGCTTAGCGTACCTGTTTTATACCGTGAATACGATTACTTGGGGCCTTATTTTCGTAAAAAATATTAGCGCCAACATTATTGACAATCAGCTAAGACGGGCATAAGGCTCATCTTCCAGTAATTACAATATACATCATACCTGGGGACCTGCATGGCGATTCAACGGAAAACTGCTGAATGTTCTTTAAATTAGGTTGGTCCAGCAGTGCAACAATCAAGTTCGTAGCGAGTGTATGAGTGTAGAAGTGTGTGAGTAAACCCATACTCATGAGCGGACTTCCCGGCGCTACAAAAAAGAAGATCTACTGTGAGAAGATATAAGGCAGAAAAGCTGCAATCGTAAGAGGCCACCAGAATCTTCGCCGAACGCATATCCCGAAATCTCTCAACAACTCCTACGCCACCAGGATTAAGTACCGGAGACTAGTGGCAACGCTGCCAACGTGCCATCAGAGACGCCTCAACTGATGTGCTGGGTTTCACCTGAACACCACCAAGAAATCCCTGAATTGATGAAGAATTATAGCAAGTTTACAAAGTGGGGCTGCAACGAGCTCTACGAGCAGAAGAGATGGGAAGAATATCGGTATATATCGGAAGAAGAAAAACCATCACGAGAAATGCACGATCGAAGATATTGAGCAGTAACGTAGAGAGCTTTTGCCAACAGGTAAAGAGAACCTGTCAAGCCAAGAAGACCGATACAGAAGCCTGTAGAGATGAAGAAAGAAACCTTATATTGAAGTCACAGTCAGTGCTGAGAATATGGAAAAACCTTTTCTGCAGACTTTATAACGGCGAAGGGAGCCGTCAGGCAGATTAGACCATCCAAAACAAAGTAATGAAAGCAATATCTAAGCTGAAATCCAATAAAGCAGCTGGACTTGACGGCTTACCGAACGAGGTACTCAAAGCTGCTGGAGAGCATGCACCAACTCATTTCTCAGATCTGGACAGAAGAGTATATGCCTCAGCATTGTATACCCAATCCACAAAAATGGAGACCCGCTCAACTGCGTCAACTATAGAGGCATACGTCTTCTCAACATCGGATACAAAATCTTATCTGCCAGTTTATGTGAACATCTGAAACTCTTTGCCAGCAAGCTGTGCGGTTTCAGCCCAACAAAGTCTAGAATCGACCAGATCTTCTCATATCCAGCATCTTTTCATCGATTTTCATCGATGATAGCTTTTATAGAGACATGTATAGTTTTAGCATCCCTGCTAAACTTGTCCGTTTGTGCAGAATAACAATCAAAAAATAATTATAGACTAGGTGATGCGCTCACAATTAACTTCTTTAACACCATATTTGAAAGAAATGTGCGGAACTCACAAGTGAACACTGGAGGCACGATCTTTCAAAAGCCTGTGCAACTACTATCGTATGTCAATGATATCTCCATAATTGGCAGGACACAACGGGGTATCACCGGTGCGTTCGCTGGTGTTGAAACGGAAGCTACCAAAATGTTTAGCGGTAAGTGAGGGCAAAACCAAGTATGTATATGTATGTTGTCAACAAGAAGGAACACACAACACCGACGAATTGGACAGAACTTCACAGTCGACAGCTATAATATCTTCGCCCTCAGAAGGCAACTGGGTAATGAGAAACCCACTAAGGAAAACCTATATAAGACCATTATCATCCCAGTTCTGCCATATGGTGCGGAAGCGTAAGCGAAAAAGTTAAACGCGTATGGAAACATCTTTGACCGTTCCGAATGATTTTTCGTTCCTTTTACGTTGGCGAGTAGATATAACCAGATCAGAAAAGTGCGCACCAATCGTTTGAAATTGATAGACCAAACGGCTGTCAACGCTCCGGCTCGAAGTGTTTTTGAATCCTAGCTGGAGGGACCGTGTAGTACAGAATGATTCCCCTTAGACAACACGCACAAGTGGAAAGGCACCTCATCAACCTTTAAGTGGCACAACTGGAGGCAGTCAGTCAAAGACCGCGCTAATCAGAGAGGTTTATCGGTTAAGGGCCGGTGTTGGTAAGTAAGTTAGTAATTCTAGCATCAAAACGATACAAAGTTGCTAATATTTATATGTTCAGCAAGAAGTACAGACGTGCTTATCCACCCACCATTAGTTACAATATTCATAATGTTGCTAAACGTGTCTTTATAATGCTGAGATAGTTTTAACCAAACTTAAATCACATGTACATAGTTCAAAGATTCAAGTCGGTAATCCATTCATTGATCTGGAAATTGTTGGCTCGCTTTAAGAGGATAGGCAAACATCAATGGTAAAGAAGACACATTTCTTACTATAAAGAGACATGAATTGCTATCTATAAAAATTACTGGTAGAATTATTTTGTAATGTGTATGTCCTGCAGAAGCCCCTAAAAGAAAAAGGAAATATCATACAACACACTCTCAAGGACATGTGTTATAAAGAAACTCTTCAACAATAACAACTGTACCTAGATGTAGAAACTATAGTTCTATGATATATCTCTTGAACTTATTTCCTTCTTCCAAGCTCGTATGCTTATAAGTCGATGTGTAATCCTTTCCCCAATGTCATTCTTTTCCTCGGTCCGATGGCAACTCTGCTCAAATGAAAATGGGTTATTTTTCGACGAAGTAAATCTTTTGTTTTTGGCAGAAGGAACTATTCGTTGGGTGGAGTTTGTGCTAAAACTCAAAATGATATGTGCTATCCGTACCTCATTTCTAATTTTATAAATAATGTGCATTCGGTGTGGAAGCCTGCTCGAATGAGTGAATTTTGAACATCTCGTTTGAACAAGTTTTACGAGCTACAAGCTACAAGCTACGAGTTACGAATTACGAAACATCATATCCGTATGTGCTGTGCAGCAGTCCTTCGTATTGTCCTTTTTGGTAGAAGTTTCTAAATTTTTAAGTGAGTGAAAAATATGGAGAATTTCTATGAAATTTGTGTATATAGGGCAAAAAAAAACAAATGTCAGTCATTACAAGGAGAACAGAGTAATACGGAATTAGGACTTGGAAATGTTGGAAACATTAAGAAGGTTATTTTTGTGTAATACCTGTTTCTGGGTACATCCGACCACTGACATGATAGTTTCTCGAATTCTCTTTGAGGTTTCTTAACATCAAGTCATCTGATGTCAGTCTTGATGGTTGTAAATTGTAATGAGAAATCTGCTTCTTTTTTGTCGAAGGGAAGTCGGTAAAATGCACTGCGAACAGCATGTGGGCACAAGTATACTTGTACTTTAGATGGTTTTTTGTTCTTTTTGTTTTTATTCGGGTAAAGGTGGTATTGAGATACATAGATGGGGCTAGTATGGGGGTGGATTTTTGTCGGTAATGGTAGCTTCAAGGTTGCTATGGTTTCTACAAATGGCTGTTGTTTGCTGTGCTCTTTGTTTTCCATCTGGAACCTCCGCAATTATTAATGGTTTATTCTCAATTGCAGTCGCAGGCTTTTGTTTTTAGCCCATTAAGTCTGTTGTGACTCACTGGGTCGTAGATGAATCCTGATGTTTGTGTGTGTATTTGATTGAGTTAATGAGTGGTTGGAGAATTTGTAATGAATTAACTGTAATTGGCTTAAATCTCAGTTTATTTTGTTGTCAATCACTATTAATTGGAGGCAGCACTGTTTTCCAAAATAACAGCGAACTCAACACGAACTCTTGTCAACTGGATGAATTTACAGTGTCTGCATTTCATGACTGTTTATTTGCAATTTATTCGGGCTTCCGTCGTATTGAAGGATTACTTGACAGTGTAGTACTGTTAGATTTCGAGCAAACAGCTACAAGTTCTCTCACGTAATTACTCTCGATCCAGGACTGGCTTATCACTCAGTTAGAAATTTAATCTTCCTCAACGTTTCGTTCATCTGGGTTGAGCTATGGGGAACACTCAGCGACTTGTAGCAATCAAGTTTTTTTTCTATTTTGTAGGTAAATGGATTGTTAAATCACTTTAAGGATACAACCGCCGAGAGTGATATTTTATCAAAGATTTACCCATCATCTGTTAGTTACTTTGCATTTCTAGTGCTTACGTTTTTTTAAACCTATTTTTGATCTGTATGTCTATGCGTCTTCGATGGCATGTTGGAAGTTGTGATTGATCTATCTCAGAAGTCATCTTTTGAAAGTATTCTCTTTAATAAACGTTGTTCGAGTATAGGTTTTTTACGACGAGTGGTTGGAATGTCGATCCCGAAAGCAAATATGAGGAAGAAAACAAAGACCGTTACTTCTGCGAGAAAAGCGAATAGTCCCGGAAGAGCACTGCAGCCTACTTTCCGACAGCCAAAATGGATGTAACTGGCAATTATGGGAGTATGAATGGCAAAGAGTGTAATCATTTCAAAAACAAGTGGTTGACCTTGCCACTTTAAAGAAAGCCAATATTCAGATAGCTATTTCCTGACACCTCCAAACTTGCAAACGCGCATCTGTGCCCTGATTTTTAATTTTGGATATCGATATCGTCTGCCTCTGTTATAAACCCAGAACATACTCGTAGATCGTTCAAATGAGAACGGTTGTACTTTGGCCGTATGCCTGAAAAAACATTGCGTCGAAGTTACCTGAACTATGTTCACATGGACATGTAGTTTGGCTTTGTGCTATATACTATCGATATAAGCATATCCAAATGGGAAATTTCGGTGTAGAATTTATCAGATTGTCATCAAAACAGAATATATACATATATTCAGTTTTATAGAGAATACTCGTGTTGGCGAATAGGCGTACAGCAAATGCAGTTTCTGTTATTGGTTGCTACGAAATATCAAACAGAGTTTGTTTCCACTTTCAAGGAACATGAAGATTGTTCGCATTTACGTGACCAATATTATATCTAACATAGGAACATCGAATTCAGAATTGGATGCGAGGTCTCGACCTTGTTGAAGAGAACGAATCCCCAGAAAATCAACTGGTTTAAGAAGTAGCTCGACAAGTCCAAAAGTGCACTCCTAAGCTCAGGATAAAACAAAAGATTGAAGAAACTGTTCAGAACCTGAACAGTACACTCACCAAATATTTTGAACTGGCATGTCAAACTAGAAAGCAATCTTGCAGACCGCTCGATTTTTGGTGGAACGCAGATTAGCAGCGACCTTGTAAAGAAGAACGCAGAAAACTTCTAAACACGTCACTAAGACTGGACTCTTTACATATCGAAGCAAGATTAATGTAAGAACCTAATTCGGGTTTCAAAGAGTGCCTCTTACAAATATTCTTGCGAATAGATCGAAACTGTCGGTGAAACTAGTAGAGGAAAGAGAATATCAACCAGCCTGGAACCACTCAAAATTTCTGATGGTACCTATACTGACTAGAAAACAGATACTCTTTGTCTCATGCTTGAGGCTCATTTTCCAAGCAACGTTAGTAAGTCTGTTAGTAAGCTGAGTAACACAAGATGCCAAAGCTGGTATACGAGTATGTCCGTCGGTTGTGGTGATGGATGAGGCCATTAAACATGCTGTTCTTTTGATGGCTTCAAGTCACCTGGCATCGATGGCATATACCCAACTATTTTACACAAAAGTATAGACCAGCAGTTGGTAATTCTGAAGAGAATCTTCACTGCTAGCCGGGCACTGGCATAGATACAGTAACCCTTGGTCTTTATACCAAAAATCGGAAAGGAGGACTGCACGGTCACCAAGACTTTCAACAAGAGCATTTTCATCGACGTTGAGGGTGCTTTCGACAACCCAACTCGGTCAGACAACACAGCGTAAACAAATTACTAGTTTTGTGGATAAGAGCAATTGATTGCGGCTGCTGGTTGGCTGCCAATATGTAATGAAGGGGTTAACAGTGGTTGCCTGCAAGGCGGCGTTCTGTCTCTATTGGTGGAGCATTGATGACCTTGCACGCCGACTGTCTTATGACTCTGGTCTTACGGACATGCTGTCCCATGCCATGACACTAGAACTCCTGTTACGGAAGAAACTACGAAATCGAATTTCTATGTGCGCAAGACTGGTTCCGGCCAGAATCTGAGCCAGGTAAGGAATGCTTAAGAAAGACGTTGCAGTCATTCCTGGGTCGTTTGAACTTGACTGCCTCTTTACAGCTCTAGTCGTATCACGCCTTTTCTTTTGGTTTGATACTCTTCACCCGATGAGGGATATAAGATTTCATTCCAAAGAGAATAGTGTTTTTGACCATATCAGCAGCGCCATCCACCATCGTTATTGAAGAAGCTGTTAAGTCCGCTACAATTGGCTTTCTCCGGTTCTTTTGGGAATTGTGGAGATATCCATAGGTCTTCCTAAACATTAGTCTATTTTGTGAGCTGGAATCAAGTTTTTTCGATGGAACCACTCCTAGATATCTGCCATCGTTTGAGAACTCCATAATTGTATCATTCAGAGAAGTCTAGTCAAAACTTAGCTTTCTTCTACGACTGAAGGGTGGAAAGACTGTATTGGGGTTTGTTGAGAGCTTGTCTGAGACGCACCAGTGGGACATTACTTTTATTTTGGATTTTGTTGTAAATTTTCTTTAGATGTTTACCGATAACCAAGTCATTGGCATAGACTATCGCTTTGTAGTTTAAATTTTCTATTTCGCCTTTTTAGTCGTCGATGACAAGACTCCAAAGAACGGCCAAGATCAAAAATTGGAGAGTTATCGAAGACTTCATCCAAATTGAAACCGAAAAACGCAATGGAATGTTAACAGATTCAACCAAGAGCTGCTCAAATCTACTCTTGAGGTAATCGTAAATACGGCTATAGAAATAGCGGTGAGGGCTGAAATAACGACAGAAGCCACTATGCAGCTTATACGCCAAGCATGCGATGCATCGATGAGATGCGTGAGTTTCGGAAACCAAATTAGACAACCCGTGTACCGGTAGACCAACGAGATAACCGCTCTCCGAAGAAAACCCCTACTTCTGAGGCGTAGAGTCACCAGGGGGAGAAGAAGAAATGCGGGACTCACTGCGAACACAGTAACGGAGTTCAGTAATGCAAGGACTCAGCTCAAGAGGGCAATAAAACAAAGTAAAAACGACAAGTGGGAAGCCCTTCACCGAGTTGGGAAGACAAATGACAACCCCGGACCTCAGCTAGGAAAAAATTAGGAACATAGTGGAAACTCTATTCCCAACTCACCCCACTAGATCCCAAACTTCTCCACGACTCCACTGGAGAAAATCCCAATAGTCACTGAAGAAGAGTTTATTCTGGCGGCGAAAACCCTGCAAATTCGAAAAGCCCCTGGCCCTGACGGAATACTAGCAGAGGTTCTTAAAAAGATTGCACAAATATCCTCACACCTTCTATTGAACATGCACTATACAACAAATGCCTACAATAAGCGGGGGAATACAGAAGGAGGAGAATGCAACGGCTAGTAATAATGAGAAAGGGGAAAGGCAACCCAGACACCCCATCAGCGAGCAGGCCTCTATGAACGCTGGATATCGCAGACAAACTTCTGGAAAAACTGCTGAAGACGAGAATAACCGCATTTATATAGACAGCAGGATATTTATCCGAAAGACAGAATGGCTTTGGAAAGGGTCCTTTCCTTTCTACTATTGGAGCAGTTAGAGTCCACCCAAATGGCCCAACAAGAAAATCTGCACTCAAGAAAGAATGTGCTACTAGCAATTCTGGATGTTCGAAATGATTTTAACTCAACCAGATGGACAGACATAATACACGCGCTCGAACAAATGTTTAACATACCCGAGTACTTCTAGAGAATGGTGAAAAATTACCTAAAAGACAGAGAGCTAATTTATACCAAGGAAGGTGCATTAAGAAAGAAAATCACTGCTGGAGTAGCGCAGGGTTCAATTCTTGGACTTGACCTCTGGAACATCCCATGTGTTAACATCCTTCGTATGGAGATGCCAGAAAACCCGCTTCTAGTAGGGTTTTCTAG
The DNA here is from genome assembly GCA_949129095.1 of Volucella bombylans. Lineage (NCBI taxonomy): Eukaryota > Metazoa > Arthropoda > Insecta > Diptera > Syrphidae > Volucella > Volucella bombylans. The sequence continues at coordinate 99,925,226 of OX422141.1, read as the reverse complement.
TGAAGTGAAAATAAATCAAGTGATGCGAAGAGTACTACCCAGGATGCAAGAACACGGCCAAAGATTAGCTACAGAAAAGACGGCTAAACAATATCGAGAATTCCAACCAAATTTGATTTTCAGGTAGCGCAAGAGACGGTCACACCAGCAAGCGGTCAAGTACCTGGGGCCAGTCCTTAATACGAAACTCACCTTCTGTCAACAAATAAAGGGCGCATCGGAACGGACTGCAAAAGTAACGACAGCACTAATCAGACTAATGGCTAACATAGGAGGCCCGACGGCTAGCAAAAGAAAACTACTAATGGCAGCAACAAATTATATTCTCCTGTATGTTTGTGAAAAATGGGCTGATGCCCTATGACAGGAGAAATACAGGAAACAGATGGCCGCAGTTTAGAGACGTGGTGCCCTACGAATCGCGAGCTCTAGAATATCCCAGAAGCAGCTACTCGTATATTAAGCTGCTCACAACAGAGTGAAAGTACAACTATGACAAGAAATCCAAAATCGGAATGGAAGCAACAGATTTCGAAGCGAAAAAACACACAAAACAGCAATGGCATGAGAGATGGAACTCATTACGGAGAGGACGGTGGACTTCTACACTAATCAAAAGTGTTAACAACTGGGCACAACGAAAACATGGCGAACTAAATTACCATATCACCCAGAGTCTAGCCGAACATGGTTATTTCAACACTTACTTACAGAAGATCGAGAAAGCAAGGAACATCTTTTCTCACTCCATACAACATGGTCGAAAAGAAATGAACAGAACTGGAAACGTTTGTGCGAATACATACTCGTATATAACAAATATTAAAAGCCAAAGAAAGAGAGACAGACCCAGACAGACTTAAAAGGGACAATAAAACGACACCACTCTGAAGTAATACGAAAGTGGTTCACGGAGTGGATGGTGTTGAATGAAAGGGGTTACGGTGGTTTTTAGTGGGTGAGAGTCGTAGAGTATTTGATACAGAGCGGGACTGCTTCTGGTCGTTATTATTATTACTCCTATAAGAAATCAAAAACAAAATAGTCAAATGAAATACCGTAATTTCGATCTACGCCACCGCCCGCTTTTGAAAGCACAATGCGGGGCAACAGCAATGCAGAAATATGCAAGAAATGGTAGCATTAGATACAATTAAGTATAACTGTTGAATATTTCAAAAATTAATAAAAGTGCACGCAGGTAGACGCTGGGTAACAAATCAACCTTCAATTGTTAGCATATTTTATGTCTCTTTGTATTTGTAATGACAAAAAAATAATAATAAAAAAAAAGAGTCTAAGAGCTTCACAAAAGAAAAAAAAACACTTTATACCAGCATTACTGTTTCTTTTGATCTCTACCCAGATTCAGTTAGGATTGTCCTAAATTATTCTAAACACGAATACTATTCGGATCTCGTTTGTTCTCCCATATTTGTTTTGTTCATTATTTACGGAGCCATTAAAATTAACAAGTTTAAATATTGAGGATGTTGCCTTCCAGTCAATATCTGTAAATACTGATCTGTTCCGGTTCATAAAGTTTTCAATATATTACGAAAACCAATACCGAGATTCACTTTAGATTTCTCAGAAGTCTCAACTACTGAAGGGTGAAACAATACACAGAAATCAACATGGAAACAAACATCTATGTATGTTATATCCATTGTAACACCATTCTCAATTATTGATTGTATCCCAACAGTTACAATACAATGGAATTCAAATGACTTAAATGAAATTTGAAACTCATTTCCATGTACCCTTTTCAATAATTTAAATCGAAAGAGTACCCAGTGAAGTAAGCAACATTTCCAAGCTTCAATCTGATATTCGAATCTCTTTCACAAATGCTTTATAAAAGTCCCAAAGTTAATAAAATCCAATGTAAGCAACAATTTGAAAATACGAGAGAGCACGCAACAGAAGTTGTACTTTCGTTTGCAGACTTAGTGGCGACAATTTTTACCCTGTCCGGAGTAATGTCCGTAAGAATATTGACACATATTAACTTGTGTATTTTATCCCCTTCAATGAACTGGAAATAATTGAAATTCATTCTCTTTGTTGGCTTCTAGCTACAATTATCTATTAGGTTAGGTGCGAGCACTATAATTTCCGTTCCAAGGTTATATTATACGGACACCAAAATTATGTGAACCCTTGAAACTCCCTATTTTGTTGGTTGTTTGGGGAAAATTATTGCCAATTTCTGACAAGGATTTTGGCCAGTTATGCGAATTCGGAGACGTAGGAGAACATTCAGTGGTACAATCAGTCTAACCAGAGTTTTTTTTTGGTAATTTATATCCATCTTTGGAAAAGAAGAATTTTTTGGATTAAAAAGTAAGTGGGTAAGAAGGCAACATTTGAAACCATTATCCCAAAATTTTAGTTCTAACAGATAAGGATATGAGTCTTAGATGGTTCTTTAGATTTGTTTTTTTAGCTCGTCAAAGAAATACCAAAAGTTGGCATTCACATAGTACCCGTAGATAAGAATTGAATTTTTCTTTGCCCGTGCAGTTTTTTCAGCAGCCGTCAAACAGGATTTGGTATTCAAGTAGTAACTAAAGATAATTTTAGATATAGGGCATTCGTCTCTATTAAGCCTGCATAACTAAACATTCGTCCGCTGGACTACGCGCCCCAGGCAAGACACGAGTTAGCAAACTTCTCGTCAACCCCTGCCCGCGCCTCTTTGTTTACCTTCCTTAATTGAGTAAATAGTACACGACGTGACGCAGTTCCAATCCAATAGAACGTGATTTGTGGTCATCCCGTCGTCCGCTCGACGAAAGTTTAGTTACTACGTGAGTTTAGCTAAGGTATGTACATGATTATTATTTTTGTAATTTTCTTCATTTTCAGACCAAATAACAAGTTTTTTTTTTATAATAAGTATATTTAAATCTATCTTAATATTTTAAACTATTATTAATCAAAAAATACTTAAAGCAAGCATAATGCAAGTTTTATTGGTATGTTGTTTTTCACTTGTATTCTATTTGTATTATGTTTAGATGGACTTGAGGCAACAAGAAGAATAAAATTCTGAAGATGAAAATGAAAAGGGGACTTACAAGTAAGCTTCAGAAAGGGAAGATAATTTAGAGGAAGAAATACATCAGCAGCGATTCAGATATTTCGAGAAAGTTACTAGAGTCTGATGAAAAAAATATACGGCCAAGAAACCAAATTATAGATTCCGATGAGTCTTCGGGTGAATATATAGATGTATCCATCACTTAAAACTCAAATGTCCGTAATCCACGTATACTGCAACCAACATCTCGATTCCTCTCTGGCAAAAATAAACATGGATGGTCATCTACACCTAGACCATCTTCTACACGTAGTTTGAGAAGGAACATAATACATTTTATACCAGGACCAAAAGAGATCTAGATGAACCAGTAGATTTATTCTCTGCGTGACTGATGATATGCAACAACAATTGTGACCTTTACTAATGCTAAGATCGAAATTCGAAAAAATAATTATAAAGAGGGTTTGTTTCCAGTATCAAAGACTAATTGAGAAAAGATAAAAGTTTTTCTCGGTTTATTTTTCAATTCTGCTGCTATGAAAAGCAATCATTTGCCAACTCGTATGCTTTTCAAGACTCAACGATCAGGAACCATGTTCAAGGCTTGTATGAGCGCAGAAAGATTCAATTTTCTCGTAAAACGCCTCAGATTGCTGAACTTCAGCAAGAGAATAGATTTGCGCACATACATACGTGAGCTGTGGCAAAAAAATGATCGACAATTTCCAAAAGCGGTATATACCGGGATCCTATATTACCGTATGGAGCAGCTTGTTGGATTTCTTGGAAGATGTCCCTTTAGAATGTATATGCCAAACAACCCTAACAAATATGGAATAAAACTCGTAATGCCTGCATATGTTAATGGTTACTTGGGAAAAGGAACTGATCCACTGAAACAACCATTGGCTACGTTTTTCATAAAGGAAATAACATCTTGTACTCGTACATTAAACGAATCGTAACATAGCAAAGGAAAATTGGTTCACGTATGTACCCTTGGCGCTGATAAGCTTTTGAAGGCACCTTCTAATTTGGCGTTAGTGGGAACTCTTAATAGAAGTACTAAGCGCTAGATCACTCACAACCTGAAGAATTCGAAGACTCGCGCTATTGGAACTTCGATATTTTGTTACGACGTTTCGTACAAAGCTAAATTCAAATTTGTGTATGTTTTGTCAACAGTTCACGATCAACCCAATATTAACGAGGACAAGGGAAAGTTAATCGGAAAACCAAGAGATGGTCGAAGTGCATTGTCTACAATATGCTAAACCTATCCATAATCAATGGTTATGCTGTTTACGTTTCTAACAACGTGAGAAATAAGAAAAAACCTTTGCCTCGGCGCGATTTTATCTTACAGTTAGGGGACCAACTCATGAAGCCCTGGCTAAGGCAAAGATTACAGACTGTGACTTTGAGGTGAGATATCAAAGTCATGATACAGGAAATAGAAGCATCTGTTCATTTTGCGTCAAATGTGCGCAAAATCTGCTACCTGTGTCCCTCCAAAGCTCGCAAAAACCGTTGCATGAAATGCAAACAAGCAATTTGTGGTCCTCATAACGTTGACATGTGCAATCACTGTGTCGAATAATAAAAGAAACTTTCGTGCCACGAAATAAATTCCTATTTTTTATTAAATACTTTTGATAATATTTGAGTTTTTAATTACGTAGTCCGCTCGACGAATGTTTATTTACTATGTAACAGTGAATATAGTTTAGTTGACTAGGGTTAATGGGAAAAAAGTTTGGGCAAATCGTAACTACATAAATGTCTGAATTGTACACACCAGAATGACAGGCCAAGGGCAAAGATCAATGTTCTTTCCTTGCGAATTTGTCGGCTGCCTGGAACATTCTTACGACTTACATAGAGTCACGGTATTGTATTTCGATATTTCTTCAATATACAACTCTATTATTAGAATCAATAAAGCTCAAAGGAGGAGACCATCAACAATCCTCGTTTGTCCACTAGGGCTCAAAAAGTCCTTTCAATAGCTCATGATAATAAAATTCATCTTCTTTAAAAATTCGACAAGAGCTACAGCGAAACGTAGGGTTTGCTTTGCAGACTAATTTTTCCAACTGTCAGATTACTGATCTACACTATCTGTGGGCTCATATGGCACCACATCCACGTGCATATCAAAGAGGTTGTTCTCTGCCAGCTGCATAAGGTTAGTCAATTTGAAACGGATGCCGTATAAAATTCTTGGCGGCCCGGCGATGTGATTTTCCGCTCTCATAATTGTAGTACTTTCGGTCAAAATCTATCTTAACAATTCCGGATTTCTTACTCAAAGCTAATGCAGATGACATAGTCAAAATATCTAAGGGCAAGGCAGAACTTGGTATTGCTGAACAAATGCAAATGCCCTCAGAAAAAAAGGTTGCTAGTACTTAACAAAAAGGTTGAAAGTTAAAACCGTTAAGATTTGTTTCATTAGAAGAATAGGCTTAAGCCTCCAAACGCTATCACCAACTGAGTTTTTTCAGTTTTAAATGCATTTTATTTTCTTAACACTAACTCTTACATTCTAAAAACAAATGCTTAAATGCTAGCTTACAATTACTTAACAATCTTATACTAACTTACTGGCCCCACACAGGCACTCTAAGCTACTCTGAATACTTATATCTATGTCATTCGACTGCATTTACATTTTATTTATAAATACTTATTTTCTATACTTAAGGCTAAGAAAAAATTTGTTTACAAAAACTTAGCATATGGACATTGTTGAAGACAATGCTCGTTTGCATTGACTGTTTTAATTAATTATTTGGACAGGGCACATAAACCTTGACCGTTTGTTTTGTAGATTCAAGCGCATAAACTTGGACTACAGTGGAGATTATGATTAAGACCCCTTACCACTGGTGGGGGGAAGTCTTAATGTAGCGAAAAGGACAAGCTCAAAGTGTTGATCAATAGCGAGTGATTCTTTATTGAACTCTTAACTATATTTATACAAAATTATTGCTAACTAAGCTTAAATTATAACAATTAGGAAGAACAAAATAAATAACATGACCTATATAATTATTGTTCTTACAAGCAAAAAATTACAGTGAAACAAATATTGTCTATGTAGCAAAATGTGAGTTGCATAATTTGTGAGTGCAATGAATTATGGTTTGTGTATAAAGTATACAGCGAAGCTGTTGATGGAAAACATAGGTGTGTATTTATATGGTATTGTTGTATGAAATACATTTGTGTGTAAATATACTTAAAAACTAAACATTCTCCCGCGCGTTGAATAATCGTTCAACATTTAAATATGTACAGCAAACTTGTTTGCATTAAGGGTGCTTCTTGGCTGTGGCGTCGGAGGATTGCTAGGAGAATCTTGATGTGGCGTTGTGATACTGTTGGTTTCCTTGCTGATTTTTCTGTTAAAGTAGCCCTTTTTCCATGTCCATATAAAACCAAAGGCTACACTGATGGATAACAAAAGTGCGGAGTAACCGATTCTTGTATGATGATATTCACTGGCCTTGATTCTGTTTGGTAGCTTTACAAAATCTTGACTCCTAAGTAAAGTTTTCAAGGCCGTAAGCTCTTCACCTTCGAATCTATATTGAGTTGGGTTTGAATTATTCAAAGATGATTCCTTCTTTGGTGGACTTGGAAATTCAGTCCTGATGCCAAAACTTGTATATGATGGTCTTAATGCAGATGTATATTCGTAGTAAGCCTGAATGGTAACGGAGTTGTGTTTGATGGTGCAACCTGGTTCGAGATTAAGAAATCCTGATTCCTTCAGTTGTAATTGAAAGAAACTTGTTCCACATACCACGGACATTTGAATTGGTAATCTAGTAGCGAATATCCATTGGTTCTTATGAAATAGTTGTGTTAAGACGAAATTGTTTTGGACTTCCATTAGCTTGCATTTTGGTTTCGTTAGGTTGTTGAACAGGTTAAAGCTGCAAGAACATAACTCAGATCCTTTGTTGAATTTCGCTTGTGAGTTGGAACACAAATAAGTTTCCTCCTTTATCATCCGGCATTCTTTTAACTCGTCCTTGCTTACTGGAACGTACTGATCTCTGTGACTGCTTATTGAAATGAGACTCGTACACAGGCTGATTGCCAGCATGGTCTTGTTTATAACAACTGGTATGGGTATCATATGGAAGAGATCGTATTTTTCGTGATCGATTAACGGTAAGTTGATGATAAATACTACATGATCATTTGTGATACTCCCCTTAATCGCCATTAACTTGTAAAGCTGAAGTAAGTCTGCTTCATCTCCGGGGAGTTGCTGCGTAGCTGACAAGTGGCCTTTAATTTTCGAAATTTCTACTTTTAGCTGCTGGGGTGACAGAAGTAGTGGGTTTACTCTTCCATGATGTGTGTCAGTAAGCACGTCGAGTATTGCTGCTTGCATTCTCTGTAAGTTGGACACTAGCATTGTCAGCTGAATAGATATGGAGTTGAACATTTGAATTAGATCTACTTCAGCTTCTGTCTTTTGTATACCATTCATAACCATATTGATCTGTTTTTCAAGTTGTGTAAATTTAGAAGTTGTGTCTAATTGACTTCGTTTGACGATGTTCACAGTAGAATCAATCATGGATGTCTGGGTTTTGTGTAGTTCTAATAAGTAATCCTCATTTTCCTTAACCTTATCAATTATGCTAGACATCTTTTCAGCATATTTGGAATCCAAGACACCAAAGAGAGAGTGGGCGACGTTTCCAATAATATTTAGAGCGCCCATTTTAACTCTTCTTTCGGAAAGCAAACTGTTGTCAAACTGCAAGTTGGTTATAGTCTCATTGAAATGATCAACTAAATAACGGCAGGTAGTCCTCTTTGAAAATTGTTCGCACAAATTGTATAAGGCAAGCGTTCCGGTTGATAATGCTGCAATTTCCTTCTTGAATGGTGCTAGTTCGTAGTATGCAATAATTTTCCATTCAGCCGTGACAAATCTTGTTGTGCCCATGCCTTCAAAGTGAATTCCTGGCTCAGATTTAAACCTTGTTATTTGAACAGGATTTGCAACAATTATGGGGAACATTAATACTGCTATAAGCATTATGATCAAGTTGGTGTGGCTTAAGCGTCTCATTTTCTTTCTCGGTACTTCTACAGGTTCATGATGGTTTTGACTGGTTTCATTGAACTCGGGCTGGGTTTCAATTGTTTCGATTTCTTCATGATGTTCCTTTATTGGTAAAGGTGCTAATCGATGTATTGCTCGTTTCCAAATACCGGTTGAGGTCTTAACGTCTGCGACTCGAACTGCTCCGTCGTCACCCTTGTAGACTTGAATTATTCTTCCAAGGGGCCATTGAAGAATTGGAACATTATCCTCCTTGATGATTACCAGTCCTCCAGGTTTAATATTAGGAGATTGCTCTCTCCATTTGTGTCTGTATTGTAGCTCATTCAAATAGTCTCTAGACCATCTATTCCAAAATTCGTTCTTTAGATGCGAAACCAGTTTCCAGCGTGTTAACGTGTTTGCATTAAGTGTAGTTGTGTTTACATCAGGTATCGCTGTTAAAGGTTGACCGATTAAAAGGTGTCCCGGTGTTAAGGCAGTCAGATCATTTGGGTCTTCCGACATTGGAGTTATTGGTCGTGAATTCAAAACTGCTTCAATGCCGATCATAACTGTTTCCAGTTCTTCATAGGTTAATGATGCTGTAGAAACACTTCTCACTAATAAATGTTTGGCAGACTTAACAGCAGCTTCCCATAACCCACCAAAATGTGGGGCTCTAGGAGGAATAAAGTTGAATTTAATTCCCTTGTCGCTGCAGGCCTTCATAATTTTGTCACTTGCAGTTGCGGAATAGATGGTTGATGATAATTCCGCAAGTTGATTACGAGCGCCAATAAAGTTTGTGGCGTTGTCGCAGTAAAGATTTTCGCAATGTCCTCGGCGGCCTATGAAGCGATTAAGAGCGCCAATAAACGACTCCGTTGTTAGGTCACTAACAATCTCTATATGCACAGCTTTTGTTGTGAAGCAGCAGAATATCGCAACATACGCCTTTTGTGGTTTTTTTCCTCGTATTTTATAGTGTACCCAGAATGGGCCGCAATAATCCACGCCCGAATTCAGGAAGGGTCTTGCTGGTTGGACTCGTGTAGGAGGTAAATTTCCCATCATTTGCTTTAGAAAGTGTGGCCTTGCCTTATTGCACTTTATACAATGTTGCACGATTGATCGCGAAAGGATTTTTCCCTTTATTGGCCAGAATCTTTGTCGAGTGTGGGCTAGCAATGTTTGAGATCCACAGTGATAATTTTTCTCATGAATATCTTTCATGATCAGTTTCGTTATTGGGTCATCATATGGTAGGAGCATTTGATGTTTTGCATCGTATGACAGGGATGAAGAGTTGATTCGTCCACCAACCCGAATAATTCCATTTTCGTCCAGAAATGGGGAGAGACCACTGAGAGAACTTGATTTGTGTAATTCTTTGTATTTCTTCAATTCCTTGATTTCACTATTAAAGTGTGTTTGCTGTAATGTTGATACAACTTTCATTAGTGCATCATCTATTTCCATGGGTGTTAGTGTTAATTGTGTTGGAGCTGAAAGTCGATTCTGTTTGCAACGACGTATAAACCTTTGAACATAGGCTATAATGCGTATAAGTGTCTTGAATGAGTTTCCGTGGTTGACTTGCCGGAGAAGATTTTCTGTTTCGACACTTGTTACTGTAGCCGAAATTTTCTTCCTTCGTTCTTCATCAGTGTTTATTGCTAAAATTTTACAAAAAGGTCTTGACCATGTGTCCTCCGTCCCATGAAGAAACAGAGGTCCGTATAACCACATTCCGCAAGACTTGAGCTGAGTCGGAGATAACCCACGTGATAGTACATCAGCAGGATTGTCTTTTGATCGGACGTGTCTCCATTGCTCGGCAACTGAAAGATTCTGAATTGTAGCTACCCTGTTGGCTACGAAGGTGTGAAATGACGATGAATTGGAGTTAATCCAATTTAAAACAATTTCAGAATCGGTCCAAAAGTATGTTGTTGTGTCTTCAATTTTAAGGTCCCTTTTAGTTCTGTTTGCTAAAATAGTACTTAATACCGCAGCACAAAGTTCCAGTCGTGGAAGTGTCTGTTTTTTAAGTGGTGCTACTCGTGATTTTGAACACAGTAATCTCATAATTATTCTTCCGTCACTGAGAACTGATCGAATGTATATCGCTGCGCCATAAGCTTTCTCAGAAGCATCAGCGAAGGCATGAATCTGAATTAACTTAGGGACTTCTGAATTAAAAACGTGTCGTGGGAAGTGGATGTTATTCAGTTCTTTTAGACCATCTTGGAACGATAGCCATTTGGTGTGAAACTCTGCTGGCAATGCTTCATCCCATGTGATTTTCAGTTGCCATAATTGTTGTATGAAGATTTTCGCAGTTACTATTACTGGTCCTAATATTCCTAGTGGATCGAAGATTCTAGCTACATCGGAACAAACTGTCCGTTTTGTTATGCGTGATTTCATCCCAATGCTTGTCTTAAAAATTAAATGATCATTCTTTGGAACCCATGCTAGGCCTAGTGTTTTGATTGTTTCTTCCGCCTTGGTGTTAAAGTCAAGAATTACTTCCTGATGTTCTGGTGGAATGTTTTCCAATAGCTGTGGGTGATTAGCGCACCATTTTCTTAGCTTAAAGCCAGCTTGATCGAGTATCTTGACGAGTTCTGTCTGAATTTCCTTGGCAGTAGTGAGGCTATTTGATCCGGTCAATCCATCATCAACGTAGAAGTCGTCTTGTAATACCTGGGCTCCAAGTGGATACTTTGCCTTGTTAGCCTTGGCTAGCTCGTGTAAACATCTTACTGCCAAATATGGAGCAGATCTTGTGCCATATGTGACAGTGTTCAGTTGGTAGTACTTCAGTTTCTCGTTGGGATTCCTTCTCCAAGCAATAAGTTGATATCCTCTGTCATCTGGATGAACCAGAATCTGCCTATACATTTTCTGTATATCCGTTGTGAACACAAATCTGGGCATCCGGAATCGGAGAAGGATGGCAAAAAGCTCATTTTGAATAATAGGTCCAGTGTGCATAATGTCGTTCAAGCTCACACCAGATGATGTTTTTGCTGAGGCGTCAAATACTACCCGAAGCTTGGTGGAACTGCTATCAGGTTTTAAGACGCAGTGATGTGGAATAACATAATTAGGAGATAATATGTCGTCGATGTTGACTTCCGTCATGTGTCCTAATGTCTCATATTCATCCATGAACTCAATATATTGATTCCTCACAATGTCGTTCTTCAAAAGCCGTCTTTCCAAAGCCAAAAATCTGTTTAGAGCAATATCTTGGGATGATCCTAAGGCTGTAGTGTTTTGTGCGAAGGGTAGTCTAACTATAAAACGACCCTTATCGTCTCTTCTTGTGTTTTGAGTAAAATGTTCTTTGCACCGTTTTTCTGCCAGGGTAGTCTTTGGTTCAGCTACCTCTACTTCTTCGAGTTTCCAAAATTTCTCGATTATCTGATTTGTTTGGTCCTCAGATTCGCTACAAATCCCGCATGTTGCTAAAGCAATTGTGTTCGTCTCAACCTTTCCTGCTAGGATCCATCCAAATACAGTGTTTTGGAGTGTTGGCAAGCCCTCACCTAATTTTATTTGTCCAATTGATAACAATTGATGAAAAAATTCTGCGCCGAGAAGAACGTCAATTTTGCCTGGTCTGTTGAAATGTGGGTCAGCCAGTGTAATGTTGTTCGGGATTGCCCATGAGGAAATATCCAAATGCTGCGTTGGTTGTGGTGATATTATGTTTTTGAGGACATAATCTTCCAACTGTGTGGAAAACCCATTTAGTCTTGAACATAATTGAAGGCTCACACGATGATGGACTTCCCTTTTACCATCGCCGATACCCTGAATACTCATTGACGTATTTTTTGGCGATATGCCCATTTTCTTGATGAGGCTCTCAGTAATTAAGTTGACTTGGGATCCAGAATCCAAAATGGCTCTACATTCAATGCTTTTACCGTTCCTATCGGTTAATCTTATTTGTGTTGTGCTGAGAAGAACGTAGCTCTTGTCATTTAATGCAGCCAATGTAGTCAATTCTTTTTTGTCTTTTGCTGATTCCAATATTGCTGACGTTGAGCTCTCCGTTTCTGCGATTTTGGCCCGATCGTTGCTGTGTAATAGTGTGTTATGCCTCTTATTGCATTTGGTACAGGTCCGCGATGCACATGCCTTGGCCTTATGTCCGAATCGTAGGCAGTTAATGCATAGCCCTTGCTTTTGAGCAAAGTGTATGCGATTGCTTGTGGGCCAGTCTAAAAACTGTTTACAACCGTACAGCGGATGAGCTTCAGTATTGCATGCTCGGCATAAGTTTCCAGTTTTCTTTTCAATTTGTGTTGTCGATACAACTGACGAACATGATTTTGAGTTTTGTTTTGACTGTGGCCTTGATACCCTTTGTCCAATTGCTTCCAGTGATTGGAAACTCAATTCCAGAAAACTTAGAAACTCCTTTAATGGTTGATTTTCCCTTGGGTTTCTGAGTGCTTGTTCATATAGGACGTGTGTGGTCCTATCGAGCTTCTTGATTAGGAGATGTAGCAATAGAGGATCCCAACAAGAAGTATCCACTCCTAAATTCTTTAAGTCTTGAAGTCCTTCTTGTGTGGTGTCATGGAGCTCCCTTATGGCAGAAGCTGACACATTGTCAGACGTAAGATTTGGTTGACTTATAATTTTGTGGATTAATGCTGTTGTTAGCACTCGCACGTTGTTATATCTCTCTTGAAGCGATTGCCAGGCTGTCAGGTAGTTTTCTTCCGTCAGCGCCAAATGTCCAATCAGTTTTTCTGCTTCTCCAGAGACATTTGTTTTTAAGTACCACATTTTTTGTACATTGGGAATTGGCTTGTTGTGTATCATTTGTTGAAAAATATCAAAAAATTGACGCCATTTTAAATAGTCTCCATCGAATTTCGGAATTGTTAATTTTGGTAGGTTCAATGAATTTTCAATTGGTATGTTGTTGCTATTCATTGACATGGAATGACTGTTCGAAGTCTGGCAACCCATTTTCATTGCTAAGTCGAGTACGTTGCTTTCTACCAGTGCTTCGACTTGAACATATGTACTTAGGTCATATCCATGTTTCGTTGGATCATCACTTAACTCCCAAATTAAATAATTAAGCGATTCGATTTGTTGCCATACCCTGTTTATCATTTCCCGCTTTGCCTCATAATATTCTCTGGGCCGTGGCTCATCATCCTTAGAAACCGATCCTAATAAGCGATGCAGTGAATTGATTGCCTGAACCTGCTTTCTTATGATACCGCTGACATTACTAGCATCAGATGCACCACCTCCTTCACCATTCTTAGATACTGCAAGATCTTGGCTTGCAGCATGAGTGTATGACTTGCCTTTTAGTGAGCCAATATTCTTGTTGAATAATTCGGAGTATTGTATGACTAGTTCGTGGATCTCGGTATAATAATCCTTTAAGAAGTATTCGTGGTTATGATCGATGCTGGGCAGCCCTCGAATTCGGTTGTCCGTTTCTTCGAACTGCGACCATGCAGTCTCTAACAGTGACAACCGATCTTGAAAGTATTTGACAGTTGACCTTCTGTCTGCTCCATCCTTCTTGAAGTTTACTATGATCCGCTGAATTTCCTCGCCTGCTTTCAGTTGATTTGTTGCTAGTTCCTCCATCTTGGGCTAAGGCTCTTTTGGTTGTGATTTACGATGGTGCAAATGTTAAAACCCAGTGTTCTAGCCCTGGTAACGCTTTCTTGTACTCGCCTTTGATCCGATGAATATGTGAGTCAACTGTGTGAATCACTTCTCAGAGCAAAAGTCCAATCGCTATATGTGAAACAATGTGTGAATCACGTCGGGGTCACCAAAATGTTGAAGACAATGCTCGTTTGCATTGACTGTTTTAATTAATTATTTGGACAGGGCACATAAACCTTGACCGTTTGTTTTGTAGATTCAAGCACATAAACTTGGACTACAGTGGAGATTATGATTAAGACCCCTTACCACTGGTGGGGGGAAGTCTTAATGTAGCGAAAAGGACAAGCTCAAAGTGTTGATCAATAGCGAGTGATTCTTTATTGAACTCTTAACTATATTTATACAAAATTATTGCTAACTAAGCTTAAATTATAACAATTAGGAAGAACAAAATAAATAACATGACCTATATAATTATTGTTCTTACAAGCAAAAAATTACAGTGAAACAAATATTGTCTATGTAGCAAAATGTGAGTTGCATAATTTGTGAGTGCAATGAATTATGGTTTGTGTATAAAGTATACAGCGAAGCTGTTGATGGAAAACATAGGTGTGTATTTATATGGTATTGTTGTATGAAATACATTTGTGTGTAAATATACTTAAAAACTAAACAGACATTTATTTTTTATAAAAACTTAGTATCTAACTTAAAATAAACCTTAGCCTACCTAACCTAAATGCATAATTCACACATAAACACACATAGACATTATACACAATCATATACATATATCAGTACACACCTTTGTATACACTGATATATGTATATGTTTCTTAAATGCTAACCTAAACCTATGTAAGCTGGCCATCGCTATTTACAAAGCAAATATATTGGTCAGCCCTGACTCGTTAGTGAGGCTGGTCCGTAATTGACGGAAACGACGATGAAACATCTTCTCCATTATTCAACCACCAGAAATGCTGCCGGACTACATCCCTCTTATCGCGATTCCCCACCGCCCTACTGAACATGAGACGATCCACACTACCGTGTGCGACGTCTCTGCCGTAGTTGAGCCGCCTGTCCCCAGCTGTCCGAGCGACATGGAAGATTAACGGATCCGCTGATCTATCCTGGATCAACCCTATCTGATCCAGGTAGAGGAATGCTTCCGGTGGAACGAAGCCGTCAGAACGCACACTCTCGTGGTAAAAGTAATTGGGGTAGTAAGCCCCAGATATCAGGTTATTCGTCGAGGTCATTGCTCTTGCAATGTGCCTTCGAGTTAGCTTAATTACGAAGTTGTCCACTCGTATTAGGTTCGCCCTGTTGTAAAGGACCTCATTAGGATAAAATTTCTTGTACTCCGACTCTAGTGTTCTGTACAAGCGAAGACAAGCTCTAAGACAAGCCCTCTCAAACACCCGAATATTTTCCATTAAGCTTGCTCGTGCATTGAACCACACGGGACAACCAAATACCAGCATGGGCCTGATAAGAGCCATGTAGCAGATTACCTTTACCCTCGCATCGAGTTGGCGGCTATAAAACAGTCTCTTTGTAAGGGCAAAAGAACCTTTAGCTCTGGCCAGAGCAGCATCTACATTTTTGCCAAAATACAGAAACTGATCTAGCCAGATTCCAAGGTATCTGACAACATTTCGACAGGCAAGAGGTTGTCCGTGTTGTCCAATGATAGAGAACTTTCGCCAATTTTTTCCTGGTGTTCCTAGAGGTTCCAGACAACGGCGTCCTAATGAGAATGGTTTCTGATTTCTGAAAGTTGATTTTCAACTTCCAGTCATCGCAAAATCGTCTTATCTTATCGAAGTCACGCTGCAAGAGAGTATTAATGACCCGGATTTTTGGACCTGTTCTGTACGCTATCAAATCTTCTGCGTACGCAATAGTATGGGGAAGTGAACCTATCAAGTCGCTTGTAAAAATGTTGAATAGGATCGGCGAATTGACCGCGCCTTGCAGAAGACCATTTTTAATTTGAAATATTCCAACAGAAGTCACATCACCATTTTTCACGATGAACTGTCTGTTAGTTAGCATATTATAAAGAATGTACAAGAGTGGTTTACTGATCCCCAGCCTGTTCAGCTTACAGAAAAGACTCTCTAACCATACGGTGTCGAAGGCCTTCTCCAAGTCAACAAGGCAGGCGCCAGTACATTGTTTTTTGCCTTTATTCCATTGACACCAGTTTAGACGCGGCATGTGAGATATCATGTCCCGCCTTAAAACCGAATTGATTATCCGGAACTATATGTTTGTCCTCAACCCACTTAGACAGAGCTCTTCTTCAAAAACCTTACTGATATTCGGAAGGAGACTTATCGACGGGAGTTTCGCCGGATTGGATATATCCTTCCCCTTTTTGGGGATAGGTTGAACCACAGCCGTTTTCCAATGCGCTGGATAATGTGCATTCTCTTCGCAATCTTTTTTGGCCAAGCGTTCGCCATCCATTCCCATTCCTACTTAAACAGCTGCCCACAAACAACTTTGGAATCGGTGTCTATAACTTTAGAGCAAGTTAGAGATAAAATAATAAAACTCAAAGATGATTATTCTGCTGGTCCTGATGACTTTCCCCCTATACTTTTAAAGAAATGTCAAATGCATCTAGCCCAACCTCTTACAGCTCTCTTTCAGCTTTCTATCACCCAGGGATTATTTCCATCAACCTGGAAAAGGTCATTTATTATTCTCCTACATAAAAAAGGTAGAAAAGACGATATTTCCAACTATCGACCAATTGCTAAGTTGTCCTGCATACCTAAGCTTTTTGAGAGCATTATCTATGACATAATGATTTTCCATTGTAAATCTATTGTTTCTCCAAACCAGCACGGATTTTTCAAAGGCAGATCTACGACCACCAACTTAACGGAATTCGTATCAAGCACTTTATGTGCACTGGAATCTGGAAATGAAGTTGATGTGATTGCCACCGATTTCAGCAAAGCCTTTGATAGAATTGCTCATGATATAATCCTTCTAAAATTAAAGGCTCTTGGTTTCCAGATAAACTTTATAACTTGGGTTCAATCCTATTTAAATGAACGACTTTACTATGTTCTATTTAGGTCCATGGTTTCTGACCCAATTAAAGCCTCCTCTGGTGTACCCCAAGGCAGCCACCTTGGTCCCTTATTATTTATTCTGACCATTAATGATGTTGCTTGTTTCATTAAAAATTCATACATATCTGTTTACGCAGATGATATGAAAATATTTAGACATATATCATCATCCTCAGACAGCCTACTTCTGCAGCAAGATCTAGACAGGTTTTGTACTTGGTGTCAGAAGAATTTTCTTGAGCTTAGCGTCGATAAGTGTCAGGCTATAACATATACCCGTAAACGCCTCCCTACTTCACCTCGTTGCTATCTAATCTTTAATCTGCCTGTTCCCTTAGTGAATGAGTTGCGAGATTTAGGTGTTATCTGCGACAAGGAACTCAATTTCCGTTCTCACATTGATAGTATAATAAAAAAAGCCAACTCTGCCCTTGGTTTTATCAAGCGCTGGTCTAAGGAGTTTTCCAATCCTTATGTTACCAAATCTCTTTACATAACCTTTGTTAGGCCTCTTCTGGAATATGCCAGCCAAGTTTGGTCACCCTACTACAGAACTCACATCCTCCGGATAGAAGCTGTTCAACGCAGGTTTTTACGCTTTGCTTTACGTGGTCTTCCCTGGGATGATAGCCAAAACTTACCACCTTACACTGACCGACTGAAACTTATAAATTTACAACCCCTTTCTATACGCCGAAAAGTTGCCGACATTCTCTTTATTCATCAAATTTTAGTAGGTAATATCGACTGTCCTTCCTTACTTCAAATTATTTCTTTTAACACCAATCCCCGCAATCTTAGGTCTGTGCCACTTTTCCGGCTCAATCTTCACAGAACGAATTACGGACACCTGGAGCCAATGTCTAGGATGCTTCGCGAAGTTAACGATGTACTGCCTCTCTTCGACTACCATCTCAGCAAACTCTCCCTCAAGAACATACTTATTTCCACCTATGCCTCACGTCCTTATTTTCTTTAACCGCTCCCACCCTTTAGTTTTTAAGTGAAAATGTTAGTTTTAAGTATATGTTTGCTTGCAATAAGCTTAATAAATCTGTCCGGGATTGACCCGGGCCGCAAAATCAAATTATTCATTGCATTATTAAACAGGGTGGTGTAGATGTCCACCGCTTCTAGAGGAAGATGTCGAAGCACGATATTCGGAATACCATCGGCCCCCACTGATTTCTTAACTCTGATTGTGTCGAGGATCTCATGGAGTCCTTCCTTCGAAATGAACGGGGTAGGTCATCCTCTCTGGCAATGACGTTATTTGCCATATTTTCGTCGCTAAACCTGGTGAAACCAGAGCCCTCGGATCGCCAGTTCCCTATTTCATTTCGAATGCAGAAGTTGTACACCAAGATGCGACTGTCCAGGTCATAATTAGGGCCAATGGTATCAGTGGCCTTGTATACTTCCTGGAAAGTCGCCCCTATGGCCTCAACCTTCTCCTGTGGATCTTCGATCACAAAAAAGTCGTCATCATCAGCGGCCTCATTTGGGTCAATACCTGCTATTGTCAGTAACCGTTCGTTGTCTGTTGTCCGGGCTATTTTAAGACACTGAAAGTCGTTTTGATTTTTTCTCCGAAATAGTTTATTTATTTGCGGAAACATATTCGGGTTGCTGGTGTTTACAGCCCGAACCTTGTTGTTCCAATACAAACTTACAGAAATTCTGTAATTTTCTTTTATTAGCGTTTGTAACACAACTGTTTTAATTTAATTTATTGAATTGCATTTATTTTCATTTTTTTTTCTTATTTTTATTTTTTTCCATAAATTTGTCAGTTGAATTTCATTTAATTTTACCATGAATTGCTTATAAATTTTCGTTTTGACTGTACATAATTTTCTAATCTGTGTTTAAAAGCTTTTCGTAAGTTAAGCTCTAAGTATCATTATAAAGCTTGATTAGACTTTCGTTTAAAAGCTCCGCCAAAGAGGTATAAATAGCCCGCCCTGATCAATTGGCGGCCACTCTTGATCAATCGGGAGTTTAAACTGGTGAACGGTGATACGGGTGAATTCCTATTGCCAATACCAATTTACACTCTCTGCGCGTTAAGATTAATTTTCTTAGTTTTGTTTTGGGTGATTCCCCGTAACTCCCCTTTCAGGATTTGTACGCTTCAACAGGTACTGCAGTTCTCGAACCGCATACTCGTGGGTGAACAAGTCTTTAAAGGAATGTAACTAATTAATTTTAAAGGCATTTTTTTTATTTCATTTATTTTGTTTACGTTGCAAGAGTATTGTAATAAAGGAATTAACTGAAAATTTTGGTGTTTCATTGCGCACGAAGGAGTGTGCTACGGGTTTGGAGGGGAAAAAGGAACGGACTCTCAGCTCTACCGCAGTAACCGTGCTACACGTTTGAATATTTTTAATCGACGACTTCAGTGTACTGATCTCCGGGTCTTGTCGGTCAGTTAACTTTCTGTACAAGTTTTTAAGTCTTGTCGGAAGTCTACTCTTCTGTCGGTGCAGTGCGTCAATAGTAGGATTGCGGAACAGGTCTTCGTTAGTCGTACGTCGATACCGCGGTATTGTAGTGTCCATACATTGTATAATTGTCTCGTCCATTTGTTTTAGGTAATTGTCGATCCCCTCGTTTGATAAATTCCTATTGGACGGTGGGTGGAGCGTGTTCGAGGAGAGCTCTCTTGTTAAGGTTGCGGAGAAGTGTGTCCATCGAGTTTTACTGTAGTTGTAAGAATATCTTTGGACAAACACCTCCAATTCCGCAATTTCGTTGGGAACTGTAATTTCGGTGCTAAAACCGCAATGGTCACTGTCATACACGAATGTGCGCAGACAGTTTAAATTCGTCCCTGTCAGTTGTATGCGTTCGTCGTACAGCAGTAGATCCAAATAAGACCCGCCTCTGGGAAACGACGGATTATCCGTCGCTTTAAGACCGAGTCTGTACATGACATCGTGCTGACCCCACCAATCGAGTAGTAGGTTCCCTCTAGTATTTGGCAAATTATTTCCCCAATCTCTGTGTCTAGCGTTGAAATCCCCGCCGATTATAAAATAATTCTCCTCCCATTCCAGTCACAGAAGTCAAAAAAGCGTGTCGAGCTCTGTAATGAATAGGGTGGATTATGAAGTATTAGGTGCATAAACAGAGTCCAAGTACATCCACTGCGGAGCGGGATGTAAACGACGACTGCCTCCAACACCCGGAACCTGCGCAACACGCCCTTGTAAAATTGTGTACCTTCTTTAATGAAGATCGCGATACCGCCTCCACGTTTGGATCTGGGCCGATTTCTTCTTCTAACAATATAATTATTGTACTCCAGTTTGTGCTTATCGGTTAGCTTGGTTTCGCTAGCGAAAAGCACATCAGGAGTTTGGTCTTGGAGCAATTTAAACATCGTGGCTCTTCGTTCAATCCTAATCAGTGAATTAACATTCACCGCAAGGACCTTCAAAGTTTGCTCCACCATGTGCGTACCCATTACGACATGTGTTGCGTTAGGCCCGGCAGCAGCGCGTAGATCTGGTCCACCCGCTTGGCCTGTTCTTGGACTTGCTTTTGGAGCTGAGCCATCTGCCCTTGGATTGCGAGCAAGATGGCCAGCATGTTAGGTACAGCTTCGCTCCTTTTTAATTTTTCCCAGTGAACCACCTGGTAGTCTAGGAAATTGATACTCCTTAGACTATCCAGACGGCTTTCGGGACTAAGCTGCACCAGGAAGAACGTCAGACTCCGTTTCTCCCGCCTGGCTCTAGCTGTGGTAAATGGCTTTTCCCCCACAAACTTGAGTCCTTCGCACTCCTTCTCTTTGAGCAGTGCCAAGATCTCCCCAGGATCAGAAGACTAACCCCTTTAGCAGCATCGATTGCCGCTTTTCACACTTTGGTGTGAATGAGTAGTGCTCCGTCGTCGTTTCCTTTAGGAGCTCTTTCACTTTCCCGTAGCCCTCCACTGTATTACAGTGGATGGCATGGCGATCGTTCCCCAATCTCTTTATATTAAAATTATTACCAATGACCAACTTGCAAAGGTCCTTGGTTGCATTTACCTCCAATTTATAGGTGTTGATAGGAGGCACCTTCTCCTTCTTCTTCTTCGGCTGCTGCTGTTGTTTTTGCTGCTGTTGCTGCTGCTGTTGTTGTTGCTGCTGCTGTTGTTGTTGCTGCTGCTGTGTTTTCAGCTGCAGTGTTTTCATCTGTTGTTGTTTTTGCAGCTGGTGCTGTTTCTGCTCTTATTGGGAGCTTTCTACTTCCAGTTGCTCCCTCTGCCTGCGTGCGGTTTGCCTTTGCTTAATAGCAAGCACTTTTTCATTCAGCATTTGTATGCTGCTATTAATTTCTTTTATCTCTTCATCTTCATCTTCTGATTCAGATGCCGCTAGAGAGGCAAAGTTATTGTTGCCCCCCTTATAACACACCTCATCAGAAATGTAAATTGACGCATCATCTGATTTTTTTTTTAATTGCTGTCTCGTCTTTACTGTTTCAGCTGCCAAAGCAGCACCCAATTTCATCTTATTTAAATTATCAGTGGTTTTCACCCTCCTCCTCCTTATGATGGCTTTCGTCACGGCACCAGCAACAGTACTGCTGCCTTTTGCAACTCCCGTTATGGGAAGAGCGGAGCGCTCTCCACCATCCATCACGTGATTTTCCTTTTGGATTTGTCTTGATAACACTATGTATGTATCACAATTTAAGAAAAGCAAAAAAAAAAAAAAAAAAAACAGTTCCAAGCCTAGCCCGGGATCGAACCCGTATCCCACTCTTCGACGACCGACGCCGCTAGGCTACCGAGTCAATTAAAATATTCGCAACTACGAGTAATTGTCTTGAAAATGAAACTCAATCACTATTTACTTTAAAAAAGTCGAAACACGTCAACACGTCTATCCTCTGTCGAGGTCTATGAACGACTGCTATCACCAACTGAAGTTTAAATCGTATTCACAAGGGAAAAAAAAACGAGTATCTTAGACTACTAGGTGACCAGATAAGAACGATAGGAAAAAAAAATTATAAAACAACAACGGTGTGAGTTATAAAATTGATTCTGGCTTTGTTTTGAAGCTACGTTCATACCATTATGTGTGGAATAACACATCATTCAAATGGTACATCACGCGGTCAGTCCAATTTTTGATGTCTTGGTCCATTATGCACGCCCTTACTTCTTCAATAGCATGTCGAATGTTAGCCTCGAGTTCATCCAAAGTGGTTGCCTTGTTAGCATGGACTAACGACTGTGTCGCATGATAGTGGCGACCAATTGATGAACGCTCGCCGTGAGATAACCCAGTCGCCATCACAACTTCGAGTGTTGCGTCGCTTGCATGGTATGTAGCGCCGTCTTGTTGGAACTACAGCTCCGATATACAGATGGTGTCGATCTCTGGCCACAGATTAATATTGCTCTATACCTGAGACCATTGACGGTAACGTTGTCTCCTTCCTCATTTCGGAAGAAACAAGGTCCGATGGTGCCGCTATGACATAAACAGTCAATCTTTGTGAATGCAATGATGCTTGGCCGAACACTTATGGATTGTGTTCGCTACAGTAACGTTAAGTTTGCTTGTTGATATAGCCGCTGAGCCAAAAATGGGCGTCGTCCAAGAAGATAATTTGTTGGCCAAAATCCGTTGTCTATAGTCGTCCGGCTTCAATTCTTGTGGCAGCATAATCTCATACGCAAAATAAGTCGGGTTCCTCATGTTCGGCAAGCGTAAAACGATGCATGATGAAATGGAAAACTTTTCTAAATATTTTCACAGTTGGATGTCATTGGTAACTTTGAAAGCTGCTGAAACATAACAATTGGAAAAAAACTATAATTGTTATCTGGTCAACTTATAAAGGGTTTTCCAATAGGGACTTGACAACTTTGAATTTAATTTGTGAACGCACTCTTTCACTAATCATCAAACTGTCACTGTCAATTTATTCAGTGAACTCAACATTTTCATCATGGTAAAGTACACGAACGAGCAACGTCTGCAATTTATAAAACTTTTCTACCAAAATCCGGAGTCGGTGACTGCAACTTGAAGAGCGTTAACTCCAATTTTCGGTCGTAATTCTCTCCCTAGTAGACAGGCAATAACAAGTTTAGTGCAAAAACTTGAGTCTACATATTCGTTGTGTGATGTAGAATTGAAGCCGATGGACCATTTGAAGCGACGTACGTTCCCCGATTGGGTTCTGGAGAAGATGCGCCCAGATGATGAATTTCATCGCAAAAACATCTTCAGTGACGAAGCTCATTTTTGGATCAATGGGTTCGTCAATAAGCAAAATATGTGTTATTGGTCGGGTGAAAGTCCACATGTGCTCCATGAATCACCACTTCATCCAGAAAAAATAACTGTTTGGTGCGGTTTGCATGCCGGCGGCGTTATTGGGCCATATTTTTTCGTCGATAACGACCGTCACGTTACTGTGAATGGTCAGCGTTATCGCGCCATGTTCACCGTTGGCCCGAATTGGAAGATATGGACTTGGACGACATGTGGCTTCAACAGGATGATGCCACAAGCCACACAGCACACGCTACAATCGATTTATTGAAGAGTAACTTTGGTGAGCGTGTTATATAAAGAAATGGGCCAGTCGATTGGCTGCCTCGTTCGTGCGCTTTAACGCCGCTTGACTATTTTCTGTGGGGCTACGTTAAGTCATTGGTTTATGCCAACACGCCGACGACGTTGGAAGAGCTCAGAGCCAACATTGAACGCGAAATAGCGGCCGTTTCGGCCGAAATGTGTGGCCGAGTCGTTGAAAATTGGGTACAACGAATCGACCGCTGCAAACGTGCCCGCGGTGGCCATATGAACGAAGTCGAGTTCCATTCATAAATGTTTTGATTGTACTTCAAGCCGATAAGGCTTATACTTAGCTCTAGTATGGCGTGGAAAAGGCTCATCAAGCCAACACCCGGTCCGCGCTTCAAAAATTAGACAGACTAACTTGTGCGGAGCAATTAAGTAATAATACTTAATGTGCTCTCATCCGATAACTGTGCTGGAAATACAATACTTCTTGATTCCACAGACCGGTACATATGAGTAAATGTGAAGATTGGAGTTCTGGGAGCACCAATGCATCACATTCTATACGACATCGATAACATCAAACAAGTTGGACACGGAAAAATCCTTTGAAGAAATCCCTATACTACCTTCATCAGTAGTGTCCATCACAGATCATGCTGAACAAAATTCAGTTTAATCATCCCTTTGTTAGGAATGGCTAACATTGGGCCTCCTAGGAGTGGCATCTTTCTATAGATGTTGGTTCGCCAAATAAAGAGATAGAAGCATCTACAGACGAACGTCTTATAGCTCTGTTAGGAAGCCCTACTCCACGCCTCCTCGCAACATCATCTCGTAATTAATTCGGAAATTGCGAAGCAGAGAGGACAAATGGCGAGGTTCCTGAGCCAAAAAACAGGATTAGTGTTGGTTGGTTTGTAGCCAAAAGAGACGCAACCGTCAACCGTCAAAACGTCACAAAAATTATCGGACACGGACTGATATACTGCTGACGACCTTTGGCTATCAAATACATACAGTAATGAGATTCTGTTTTGGTGTTTTGTTAAGAATTTAATACCCAAGAGGATGCCCTAGTTAGCCAACAATTCAGGTACCATCTTGCCACAGAAACAGAAAAAATCTGCAGTTTAATGCATGCAGATATGGATGACAATTGGAATGCTGTGAAAAATGTTTTCGCAGCTGTGGCAGTTGTCTACATCGGTATAAGACAGAAAAGTCACAGCACATGGTTATCAGCATACACCTGGAGATGGATCGATGATTCCACTCGGATCCTTGCGGCATCACCAGTAGAGAAAAAACCATAATATCGTATCAAGAAGAACGAAGTTTAGCGTAGTGTCAGACGTAAAAAGCGTTCATACATCAGTGCACTGGCCCCGAAGGCTGTAGAAGCAACCAGCAGGTGTAATAGGAGGACCGTCTACAGCATCACAAAATAACTTACCGGTGGTCGGAATTCTAAACAACATCCAGTGAAAAGTTTAGATGGAAGTCAGCTGATTTTAAATGAGGATAAGCTCAAAAGATGCAGGGAACATTTTGCGTTAGTGCTAATTAGTTTAGGTGACAGCGTCATAGTCCCAAATTCCAACACCCGTGCCTCAGCAACAAATTTCCGAACACACAGATAATAGCTGCTATCAAATCTGTCAAAAGAAATAAAGCGGTAGCTAAGATAATAGCGAAGATAATCGCTCGATAGTGAACAGGCTGGATTTTGGGGTGGATACTCATTAAGCTATGAGTCGAGTTCAGTGCTCCGTTACATCTACTGTTCATTGACTTTGAAAAGGTTTTCGCCAGTTTTAACTGGCGCAGGAGAGGTATACCGGGAAAACTTAGCTATTTATTGAGGCTACTTACGAGGGTGGTGTATCACGTACTGCACAATGGTAAGTTGTCAGATGGCTTTGAAGTCCATAGGGGATTACGTCAGGGCTGCGTACTTTCACCGTTGTTATTCCTGGTAGTCATCAACAATGTATTTCAGGCAGCACTAACTGAAAGAAACCAAGGATTGGGTGGACAATGACATCTTACCCCAAACACCTGAACTACGCAGATGATGTTTGCACATAAAATAATGGATCTCCACCAAATGTCACAAAATGTGCAAGTTGAGGTAAACAAAGTAGGGCTTAATATAAATGAGGGAAAAACAAAGACTCTGGGCATTTCAAACACTGACGTTAAACTCAACATTACCATTGACAACACTGACAACAAGTCGAGAAAGTTGAAAACTTTCTATAGCATCGTTTTGCCCGACGGTGGTACCGAACCCGATGTGGGCAACAGAGTCAGGAAGATTAATATTCTCAGCACAAAAACCAAGCTGAGACTGTTCACGTCCAATCTAGAATCAGTACTACTATACGGGTGTAGTACTTAGAAGGTTACCAACAATGTCAATCAAAGTCTGCAACCATTCTTAAATATTGTAGATGTATACGCAACATCTTAAGGATTTTCTGGCCGAACCTATACAGGAGCCTATACATGTCAGAATACTGAAGTGACTATGGATTGGTCACCCTTACGACGTGAAAACGGCCCTATTGTGAAAAATGTCATGCTGTGGAATCCCCTCATCCAGGCAGAAGAGCGGGGCTTCCTTGGCAGGCGAATGACAGGATTTAGGTAAAAGTAATTGCTGTTCACCTAGTATCATCCTCAATCCTTTAAATACGATAATATGTCAATCCAGCTGGTACACTGATGATTCGAAAATGAAAAAACCCTGCTGGAGCCAGAATTTTGCTTAGACAAGCCCTCTGTACCATTAGGTCGTTCTTTTTCTAACTCCCAAGCAGAAGTTTACTCTATTTACGAAGAAGTTCTGTATGTACTGTAAGCCTCTTCAGGCTTTTCACTTTGAACGCATATTTTCAACTGATTACAGATCCTTTGGATCCAGTTCCCTCTCTCGGTCTACTGCTCTTTTTATGTACCTCTGATAGAGCCAGGCGGATGGCCTGAAGAATCTAGCGGATGGACGGCCTGGCTCCAAGTTACCTCGAGAGGTCAACACAAACAGCAATGGCCGCGAGGCCAACCTGCACTCCCATTGTTTGCAAAAGAAAAAAGAAAACATGTAAAGAATCCCCTATCCCCACTAAAAAGCTCAACGCATATTTGTAACGGAAAGCCCACAATTCCCCGTAGCCTTTCTTTTAGCCCATATATGTATCTGCAAGAAGGTTTATGGGCCCTTGATTATATCTTTAGTAAAATAGTTTTCCTCTCCATTCGGCGGTCTCAATTGTACCTCTCAAACTATTAGTTTTGGTTTCGAAAAACAAAAAAAAAAACAAACAGAACTAACAAATGAACCTACAAATGTAGGTCATATAATAAAAAAAGCAGAACAAAAAAGAGAACGAAAACCAAACAAAAAAAGCGACGATAAGGAAGAAAAAACAAGAAACACAACAACGGACAAACCAGAGAAAAAAACTACAAAAAAGGACAAAAACTACAAAAAGTTAGTGATTGTGGCAAAGACCCTCCTCCTCAGGAGGAGAGCTTGAGAGCGACCCCACATAGGCAGGAAAACCCCATAACCAGCTAAGTACCCTTTTTCTATTAGATATACATACTTGACCATATTCAGTGTAATAATCGTAACCAAAAACCTTCTTCCCGCTTGTGCTGTGAGACGATTATATTTTTTTCAAAATGATGACCCGCTAGCATTAACTGTGGGCCTCCCGTTGGCCGACCCGTTACGTTAAGATTAACGTAATTTTATGTTTTCTTAATTCTTTTGGCATACCCTGTACTCCCACCAAAAACAGATCAAAATATATCCCTGTCAGGGAAAACATAATTTTTGCGTTTTTTTTTGTCACATGTTTTCCCAATTTTCGCATTAAAAATTGGGTGGCGCCTACCTTCTGTGTGTGTTATCGGTTTTTCCGCTTTGTGCGATCTTGTTGAATCGCCGCTGGCTAAGTTCTGAGCTGAGAGTTGCCATCCCCGTTTGTTTTGCGATTCTCTATTTCGTCCTTTCGCCTATTTTCGGAGTTTCCCCATTCGCATATCAACCACTACTTGTGTGGTGTCGGTTCGTATTGTTCTTTTGTGAAGTTTGTTGTTTTGCCGGCAGTCCAGCATTCTCTAAAAATTCCACTTTTTAATTTTTCTAAATCGCGGAAATTTGCAATAAATTGGCGCCCAACGTGGGGCAAAAACAACACCAGCAGGCAACACAGCTCCTATTAATATCATTAATCAATCGGTTCAGATCTGCACTCCCCGACGGCCAATTTTCTGCTGCTATAAAGCCAGGAATATTGACTCTGACCCACTCCTGTGTGGTTTTGACTTTGTGCGCTGGAGCAGAGTCCTGTTGGAAGATCCATCTGTATCCATTGAAAAGGGTATTGGTCAAACCCTTCACAACACCCTCTAGCACATCTTCTTGGTAAACCTTTGCACCAGTTTTTACGCTTTTTCCACAGAAATGGAGGGATGTGACCCCATGGTGAGAGACCCCCCACCAAACCATTATTACGGAAGCGGGATGAAGTCCACATTGAACCCTTGGAATAACTTTTTCCGCTTCCTTAGATGAAATGACATAAATTTTGTCATTTAGTTTGTTGAAAACTTCTTCCACGGTAAAACTTTTCTCATCCGTAAACCGAATGTTTTCATGGCAATCGTCTGCATGCCACTGCAAAAGTCGCTTGCTTCTTTCCAGCCTATTTTTTTTAGTTGAGGAGTTAGAAGATGACCCGATAGGCTTTCATATGCAGATCATCCCAAATCAGCCTAGACATGGATCTGGTTGATACATATACCCAATTCCTTGGACATGATATCTGGTTCCTAAGGGTATTTCTACGAATTCGTTCACGCACTTTACTACCTTTACTACCGCATTCGTACGGACGACGTGCGGGCGACCACTTCTTAATCTGTCCTCTACTCCAGACAATTCGCAGAAGCGAGCAATAGCGCGGTACACGAATATTCTCGATATTCCGACCCACTCCATGTTTATAGTTTGCAAACTGAAATAATAACTGACTAGTATTCTTCATTGATCAGTGCATGTGTTCAGAAAAAAAAGTTAACGGTTTTATTTCCCGCAAGAAGTTTTGAACGATAAGCGCTGGAAATTGTGTAACAGAACTTATGGCAGGACTAGGTATTTTGCGTATTCTACAAAATACTGATCACGAGTGCAGCGCAGAAATGTGGTCGCGCAATTTTTGAAGAGCGGTGAATCAGTGGTTCGTGCACTTAGACGTTTTTGCACTCACTTCTATATTCGAGCGTTTAGTGATGACGTGAGCTTGCAACTGATCTCATCATGAATATACATACATATGAGTACATACATATTTCGAAAAATCTACGCAAGTAAAATGCTCGTACGTTTTCGAACAGTAAGAACGCTGGAAACCTACTTTTTAGCGACGAAGCACATTTTCATATATTATACGTAGACTACTATCTAAATAAAGGAACCTGCATTACTGGTGAAACCATAGAGAAAGCCTTTAAAAACGACGGTGTGGTGTACGGTTTTTATCTAATACCAG
The DNA here is from genome assembly GCA_949129095.1 of Volucella bombylans. Classification (NCBI taxonomy): domain Eukaryota; kingdom Metazoa; phylum Arthropoda; class Insecta; order Diptera; family Syrphidae; genus Volucella; species Volucella bombylans. Next base: position 99,896,227 of record OX422141.1, on the reverse strand, counting down.
CGTGAATAGTTACTATTGATGTGTATTGCCGAATGAACTAAGAGTTTCTAGTTCACTCTCTGCACAACGCATAGTCTCGATGAAGAAGCTGACACGTTTTTTGATTACTTTAATTCGTTTTCACGCTACTGCTGCTTTTACTTACTCCAAATAACGGCCTGTTTCCACTGCATGGGGCTACTGGTGGTTCTACTCTAGATACACTGTTGACTCTCCCTCCCCTGGGATATCAATATCTCCACCCTTGAAGTCAAATTCCGTTAAAGTGGAGTGAGAAGAGTGAGGAATTAAAACACATCCTGGAGTTTTGATGACCTTACCTGACGACTGTCTTTTGACTCTGGTCATATGGATGCCTTGATACCAAAACTCCTGTTGACAAAAAAAATACGAAATCGACATTGCCGGTATTCAGGAATGTCTTCGGCCAGTGAAGAAATGTAGTCGGGTCTTCACAGATGTCTCCAAAATCGATTTATTATGTGGCGCTTCTGAACCAAGACAACTTCCACTTCTCTCTAGGAAAGCAACATGTGCAATCTTGATGGCAACGAGCTATGCTCTATTGCGTAGAATCAGTAAAAGCGGTGTAGCATTTGCGTCTGTAAAGATAGCCAAGCTGAGCTTGAAGCTTTGGTAGACTCTTTTCCGATTTCAAAGCTTATTCGCGAAGAATGAATGTAGTCGGAATGCTGAATACACTTAGCCTTAGTTGGGTCTGAGGTCATAATAGGATCACGGGAGATGAAATTGTCAATGAACTAGTTAAGCAAGGCTCAGAGGAGAGTTTGTCAGACCCTGAACCTAAGTTATGACTGCCTGCGTTATCGTTTAGGGCTTTCATTGAAAACTGGCTTTCACATGAGCATAAATGTAGATGACATGACTTTCCCGGGGTTAGGCAGACTAAAAGAATGCTTCCCGTCGTCCCTAAGATGCTTTCCAAATGTCCGTCAGTAGGAAGTCTGCTTACTGGCGTCGTGACGGGCATTACGCTTTTGCTAACAACTTGTGTGCTGGGAATAAGTGAGACAATATTCTGCGAAGCTTGCTGTGAAAGTGATTACAACGTCGCGGAGAACTACCTTTGTTAATGTCCGGCCTACGCTCGCATCAGCTACACCGATGTGGTTGGTACTGGTACTGTAGGCACTTTATTACTGAAGCGTTTACTCATCTCAAGACAACTGAGGAAGGCCTGTCAGGCGGCCTGGTCCTAAATCTCTTTTTCTAGAAGGCATTATGATAATAATACAGATCGATAGTTAAACAAACGGCATTTTTCACGTCGAGGTTCAAGATACTCACTATCAAATTCAGAATACTTCTAAATATTTCACCCTGGTTACACCGAATTGACAGCATTTCGTTAGCAAAAATCCACCCTGGCGTATACGTAACTTTTTTCTTATACTTTCCTGCGAAAATTAATTTTGCATTCAATACAGCCAACATCCCATAAGATATCGTACGAAGCAAATTAAATCATCATTAACACTTGTATCCTGCGGATTAATTGAATTAAAATAGGTAGCAACGCAAATAGGGCCTTAATAAATTCGAATACATCCAATACACACAGATGATTTTTTATTGACCACACGGGATTTAGGAATTCTGGGAGGTAAGCCCAATTGGGTAGGTTTATTGTTATCGGTTCAACCGACCGACCCGACCGTCCAACCGATAGACCGCAAGTGATATCTTTTAAGCAGGATGCACGTGCTGTTTATACAGTGTGTCCATAATGAAGTTTTATGTATCCATTTAGGATAGTTGTAAAAAATATCGGAAAAAGGATAACATGGATACCTTGTCACTCAATCCAAGCAGGGAGGATATTCATATACATGCACATACCTGTACTTTCGTTTATTCACGACCAAGATGGTGTCCCATAAAGTCATTTCGATTTTACCTCATAATTCATCCCAATTGGGATAGCTTAAGTGTTATATGGGTTATAGGACTCCTTCGGGACTACATTGTGTGGTTTATGACACGCGTAAATTTTTTTTTTATTTCCAAGGGCGTATATGCATATGTATGCTGCTGGGTTGGTTCAATCTTCGACAGGAATATGTTTATTCATATATGTTACATGACGTTTTCCTACAAATAACGATTCTAAGCAATTCAATTTGCAAACGTACACTGATCTAGAGTTTCCTTTCAATTTCATCAAAATACTACTATTTCACAGGTTATGAGGCGAAGCAAAGGACGAACATTATTGTTCCTTGAGCAATTGACATGAAATAGAGCAGCAATTATAACTTGAATGAACGAGTAGAACTAGAGAGGACTTGAATGAAGCAATCTTCTTGAGTGCTCGTTAACAAATATCAGGTGTAGTGGAATTAATTTCCAAGTACAAGTGAACATCCTGTTTTTGAAACATAGGCAGATGTAAGTAGATACTAGTTGTACGGAACGAAACTTAATGTCCACTTTTGGACACTTGAACTTATTCACTTGCCGGCAATTGAATAAGTTCCGGGAAGTAACTCGGTATTGTTATAATGTTAATTATGGAGAAAATACTGTTTCCAACCAAATAATATCGGGTATAACTTTAAGTTAACAATAAAAAGGCAAACTTGTTCCTAATTCACAAAAGTAGTTACTGTAGTATTACAAATGTTGAGAATAATTGTCTGTGAGATAAATTGCCGGCCCCAAGATATTGACCTTCTGTCCATAATTTGTAGGGATTCCCTATTTGAAGTTCTGTTAGATGTAATTCTTTAACTTCCCCATTAACTTAGTTTTTTTTATTAAATAATTCAGTTATAACTAGTTTAGTTTCAACCCATTTCCAAAACTTAATGCTGCCAGGACTGCTTCTACGGGAAAGTTGGATAGGTTGGAACTAACTTTGAGTATACAAGTATGTTGAATATGAAGAATTGAAAATCTGGTCTTGTAGTTCTATATTTATGGAAATAAGTAAAGTATTTTCACTTGATCTAATTGGCTTAAAAAAAAACCTTCCAGAAGTCCAACAAGGGTTTCTTACAGTTACAGTTACAGAGGTCGACAATATTTGTATCAAACTCCTTATATCCAACACCACAACAAGATGGTGAAAACCTGTTGTGTGTCTCTTAATGAAAGAAAATAGTAAGTTACATCTTTTGCTGAGTAGCAGTTGATTGTCATAATCTTAAAGATCATAGAATTAACGAATCAGCCAAAAGAAGTCCTGGAGTGAAAACGACAAATAATATCGAGCAGAGGTGAAAATATTATGTGCTAAGTATCTTTTCCTCGGCAATAACTTGAAGAAGAAACAAACCTGTTCGACCTTTTCAGTTGCAGATACACTTTATATGGACCTGTGTTACCCAAGTAAATACTAAAAAGAACACATTTTTCACAATGTAAGTGATCTTAGTGACACCTCCTCAACCTACATCGACAATTTCATTTAGAAAAACAATCAGTTTTTGGAACGAGCAATGTTATTTTTTTTTTGCGAGGTGAAGTTAGGGAGGGTAAAAAGAGAGATGCAGATGGATTAAATGTTTGTAAGTTATAGTGACTAGGAAAAGAAGAGCTCGGCAGGGCATTCTATAAGCGAGTTGTACGGCTTAGGAACGAATCACGATATTTCAGAGTACGTACGAAAGTGGGCTTGAGCATTCATAGCGAGATGAGTGCTACGGTTGGAGGTTGAAAGGGAGGAATGTTACAGGCAATTTTGGTGGAGCACTGGTTGTGAAAATAGCGACACAAAAATGTGAGACAGGAGACGTTACGCCGCTGTTCGAGGGTGTCGAATGACTGTGTCGTATTGGCATCACCTATGAGTTTTATCGCATAACTTTGGGTCCTATCTATTGTAGCAAGTGCTAAGAGATCTTAGGAGCACCCACCCAAATGTGAGCATTGTACTCCAATTTCGGGTATAATTGCTGAAAAAGCTTACGCCACGCTTTCCAGCGTGGAAGAATAACGCTTCAGAAGAAGGGGAGATATATCATCTGGAGCACCGGATTTGTGTATATTAAGATGTTTAAGTACTCTTGCTACTACACGATTGAATATCCGATACACTCAAGTGTAGGCACAAAGGCACAGTTTGGAAGTGTTGAACTGAGGATGAGTAAGAAATTGCAAAGGAAATCACTGCGTAAAAATGTCTCTTCCAATGACCCGTATATCAACCTAAATATTGTTGCCTATTATTTTGAGGGCCACTATATTCCTACCAAACCAAGCTACCATAATAGAGTAGCTTGAAACTGTTATGTACTTTAGATTATAGAGAAACACTAGATGCTAGAGACAATTGGTACAGTAGTAATTGTTTTTTTTTCAGTCTTTCTGCTACTTAGCTTGAGCCTTCCAAACTTATGGAAAAAAGCAGAAAGTAACCAAAGAGAATCTTAGGGTAGATATTTGTTCAATGAAAGGTGTTAGCATCTTTGTGAAATATGATAAAGCAAGATTTCGATCGTCGTTTGTTAACCAGGTGCAAGTCCTCCTAATGGCGGCAGACATGAAGACGAATAGTTTTTCATAATAAGATAACTGAATGACATTTTAACAGCATGATTGGATGTTCCAAACAAAAGTAAAATATTATTTCATCTCAGTGACTAGGACAGGAAGTGTTGTCAGCTAGCTAGCCTTAGGATCGTTAAAATCACCTTAAAATCGATTAACTTAAGGATCGCTGATGGATTTTCTCGGCAAGGCTTGGAAAAGAAAATGCGGCAATTCCAAAAAAAAAATCCTGAATAATTTCTGTCTTTGCATTATAGGGACTATGAGAATGGCCTCAACTGTGGGCATGAAGCATGTAGAAATTCAAGTGGAAGCAGCCATACAAGCACTCAAGCTACATCGCGTAAAACCATTTCAAACTAGGTATTTATCATCTGGAAATACTAACGAAGACGGAAGGCACATTTCCTAGATCTTAAATCATCGACCAATTAGATTGGACCCTTAGTTTTCCTATAAGGTATAGGATTTACTTCCCCACAATGGAGGAATAGACTACAGATCCAATATGGCTGAACGATGATTCAAAAAAGTGGTATACTTAAGGTTCAAAAACTCCTCAAGGCGTAGGAGTAGGATTTGTAGGACCTTGAATCCTACTCTAGTTTGCACTAAGTAAGAATGTCACCATCTCTCAGATAGTCAATCGGTACTCGAAGAAGTAAATATCTATTCGAACTCATCTAAGACCCTCTTAGAGTATCGTAAAGCACTTTATAACCTCACAACCCTGAACAAAGTCGCACTGGTATAGATACCAAGACGTGTAAGTCACAACGACAGTGAAAATAGGGACCGCCAGGCAAAGAGATCTACAGAAAAGATATTTACTGCATAAATGGCATTAAACACTCACAGAAATTGATAAATTATAACACCAAAGGACCCGAATTAGCCTTTCGCCTTTTTGGGAAAGAAATAATAGTACTGTGAGGAGCACTAACGGTTCATGTTTCATATAATAAAGATCTCTACACATGTAGATTTTGCAGTGAAACTGAGTAGCCTATGGACTATCCCATCTTATCACCAATTGCCCAGCACTGGCACATATACAAGCAACATTTCTTTATACTCTCCACCAAGAGCATCTGAAGGCGACCTTGCGGAACCGATCCAATTCTTGGTAATGGAAGCGAGAAGCTTTTGCCCTACCTTCCTATTGCTCACAATTCCTCTAGTCGAGGCTAGCCGATAATCATTATATCATTTCGTAATTTTTCCATGCTCCATTCATGCGTTAAACATACTGTCAACTCCCTGATAAACCCTTGTAATGATAGAACAATTCACCCAACTGCCTATCAGGCCACATTTTCATCGCCCAATTCTTCAATTATTTCCGACTACAACAACACATTTTGTCCGTATTCACATTTATTATTCCCTTCCAAACCAGCTGCATCAGCAACTATTTGCACTTAATTTATAGGACTCATTATATAACCGTTCGTCATTATTCAGGAAACCAACACATGCGTTGTTACACGTGACATGCAACACAACTTATTGGTCACTGTAACGTGCAATATTTTCCATCGAGCAATCAAGATGAATATTTAAAAATTTGCTCATTTCGTAATTAATTTTTATTTTTTTTTTAACAGAAAACAATAAGAGCACGATTGTAGATTACATGCAAACCAATGCCACGCCAACATCCGCTGTATGATGTATGCTGCGTTAATCAGCAAGGATCATACTCATATTCGGATCAGTATCCATGTCTTCCGCAACACCTTTTTCTTTATTGAAATGGCGTGCCATTGTTCGCAATTGCATGTAAACGTTTATATTCTTTGTAATCGATTACTTTCTGCTCGTAGAATCCGAAAATTGATGTTGCAAAAATAAAAGTGAGATACGAGTATATCCCAAATAAAGGAATTGCAACAAAGAATGGAAAAAGGATACCAATGTGAAAAGAGAGGAAAAAAAAGCTACTGCTATAGTTGAGAGCTATTAACGTTTGCTGTATTTGTCTTGCTGTTTTCATTTCGTAGTGCAAGTATTTTTTTTTTATCATCCATCATTTTGACCATCCGAATAAAGGACAATACGAATACACATGTTCACAAAAGGATTACCAGCGATTGTGTAAAGCACCATTCATGCAACAGTCTTGAGTGATTAAATCCAAAAAAAAAAAAAAATTCTGAATTTCAACTCTTAACTGGCTGATGCGGATGAATATCTGTGTGTGTATTTGCCAAGTAAATATATACAGAGTACCTAATCGATACTTTCATCCAGTGCCAGCGATATCAATATACGAGTATGTGTATTGTTATTATGGCCACATGTTGCAATTTAATTATTTGGTGCGATGATTACAAAATAGTGTGGAAATATCATATTAACCATACAATTCGGAATAAATATTTTTCGCCAGCATAACACTCGATTATGCGATTATCTGAAGGATAAAACAAAAATTAAAGTTGCCTCTATCCACCATAAGCCGGACTTATGGTTTTTTAGTGTGTCACCGCAAAAATGAACAGAGAAAACGTGGTATACACATTGTGTTCTAGATACAAGGGCCGCAAACACAAACAGCGAAACAGGCTAGTAGAAGCAAAAAATTATCACGCAAAGCGTGATGTAGTCATATTTTTTTTGATATGTTGTCAGGACCAGTTAGGATGGTGTAAACCCAAGTTTGCAGCATCGAAAAATCTGTGCTTGCTGCGTTATAAGTGAAAATCTGTAGTTTTTATCAGTTGTTGATTTATAACTCATAAACTGTGTATTTTCCCGATATTAGTTGTACGAGTATTACAATTTTTAAAGTACTATAAATTTGCAACAAATTAAGCCTAACCATAGTTCTGTGCATTCAGTTTTTTTTCGAGATATGAAAATATGTATATGGATGTATATGAAAATATGCCGGCATTGGACGAAAAGAACGCAAGAACCACGTTCAAAGATGGAAGAGTATATTTACTCGTACGTGTACATTCTTTATAAAAAAAAGAATAACTTGTAAATCAGTAATTAGAAGCGTTCAATGGTTTGGTTTTTTCAAGGGTACTGATTGATCACAGCAGTATTCCGAGACTGGGAAAGTCTGAAAGCGGAGGATCGTTGGGGTCGTCATCATGTTCTTCGATTAGATTTGTAGAAATGTTGTGAATGTTGTGACATGTTTTACCATGGTTGAGCACTCAAGCGCAGCCCTCCGGCAAGTACAATGTTCCGTTCATTCCTTCTGAGAAGAATTGGTGAGGCTAGTTCGCATAATGTTGTTACTGGTATTAAACCAAGGGAGCTCTTCGAACAACCCCACTCTGTGGCATCCTTTTCCAAGCCCAACCAATTTCTCACTTGTTGGTACATACGATATGAATGAAAAGAAGCAGCCTCTTTTGTTGGGGCCAAATATGCCAGGTTCCAGTTCGCGTTGCCTGCTGATTTGACGAATAAGTGGGACCGAAGGCCGTTTAGAGTTTCGACGGATGCGTGCCCTCCAAATAAAGTGACCAGGCACTTCTTTCCAACTTCAATTTTGTTTTTCTTTGCCAGAAAAAGCAGAGGTGGTGTCATATTCGCTAAACGCGTGGAGGAAGTATTCGAACCCGGGGAGTAATTTCATTTCTCCTCGACTAAAAGAAATGGTGGAAAACTGAGTGAAACTTGAATTACACTTTTCTGGAAGTAAACATTTTGGATTTTCGAGCCCAATCCGCAAAGGAGAACGTCATCCACATTCTTTCCAACCACGATAAGATTCTCGTAGCATTTGCTTTTTCCAAGAGCGGTACGGATAATGAGTATGCGCCTTTTGCAGCCTTCTTAGTTTTAAAGCCTTCGATTCCAAATGCAAATTACAAATGGCCAACGAGATGTCTTTTCTTGGACTCGTTGGCTAACTATTTCTGGGGAACTTTGATGATAGTTGAGGAGTCAAACACAATCTTGTTGCAAGAGAGGTCGTTTTTTTTGGAGCTTAATAAAATCTTCAGTGATATTATCCCCACAGAGAAAACAAACACTCCGCAGTGCCACAGGGCCTCTTGATGATCTTGAGGACTATGGTCCAGGAACTGAATTGCCTTCCTGACGAAAAGATGCCGCAACATTACTTAGAACGGTGTAGCTCTTCCTGCACGCATCATGCACAGTTAGTTGATCTAACGCTTATAAAATCTGTTGATTTTCCTTAAGGCCACACTTCACACTCACTTCAATTAGCGAAAAGACACCATGTTTTTTCCCTATTATGCATTTCGACATATGAAACAAATGCCCGGCGGAACCGACATTTCACTTCTTATACTTGCAGGGCCACGAATGCAACTGAACGAGCCCTTTATTTTATGGTATGTTATGGCGTTTAATGCGTTGTGGAATTTCGCGTGTATTGTTCGCGCACATGGTGCAGGAAGACGAGGAAAACGACGATTAAATTAACGCTGCGTTAAAACAAGAGGCCGGAAATTGGTCAAATAAGGAGTAACAATAATTCCGTGTTCTTCAAGTGTGTATCAGCAGCAATCCGTTGCTTGTTGCTTTGTTGCTAACAATTCTTTGTTTGTCTACAACATAAATATTAAAGCACAATGACATTTGACGCCATTTGCAAAAATTATGGCACATACACATTATGACATTACTTTTGCCCCACCTTGTACATAATCATAGTCATCAATTTAATTTTAATAATATGATGAGTCCGAGCGACCGCGCCGCACTTCATACACGTTAAGATCGTGATTTTTAAAATTACAGTATAGCAGAACATGTCTATTAATTACAGTTTTATACGAAAAAACAATTCAATATCGATAATTTTCTTATAGGAATTGATGAATTTGTTTGGTGGTTTTTCGTATGCTTTCATCTGATTGCAGATATTCACGTATAACGCAGCAAGTACAGGCTGTTCAAAGCTGCGACATTTGGTTTACACTATCCTAACTGGTCCTAACAAGATATCAACAAATTAGAACTACATCACGCGTTGCGATTTTAGCCATTTTTATGTACGATTTTTCTGAGATAAAATAGTAAGCGAACATGCAAAGTGCTATTGCATAGAAGGAGCAGAGCTGCTTGCGAATCGATTCGGGACTCGTCGTCCCAGATGATGGAATTCAGGTTGCGAAATCTTTAAGTTTTTGCATTTCATGAATGTAGAATTCCATAAATGATATATTTTAGGAGCCCAAAAACAATTGCTCTTTTCCGTACTGAGCACACAAGCTTCGTTTAACCTCAAGAGTGTTTTCAGTAGCCATTTATATTCTGCCGGACCTTGGCTGGGGCATAGCATTATATTGTATATAAGTTATTCAGAGTTGAAGAAGTTTCGCGAAACCTTAGCACCTACGAAAGAAATAAATTATCACATGGTCTATCTCTTAATCGCCGAAGATAGTAGCAGTGCGCACTCACGTAAGAAACTCCTCTTTTAAAAAACGCCTCGATACCGATCGCTCATGATCTCCTGATTACTGCAACATTGTGACTGAAAAACTCGTACTCTCTATGAGAAATTCCTGAGAATTTCCACTTAAGAAATTCCACTTAAAGAACTTATAAGGTGTACAATGGACTAGTTCTTTATTTGAGTGCTCTGTTCCGTGAGACAAAAAAAAACTCAATTCCAGCCAGCTTTTGAGAATCTAGCTTCGGCATGTAACAAATAAGTTTATGAAACATACCACATCACATTTGTATGTTTATTGGGTTTTTAAAAAAAAGTTAATATCTGCCAAAATGCCGCTAAATTCTAAGAGACTTAGGGTAGTGTTCTTTTGGCCCGTCTGCATTCTGAAATGTTATAGTATATCCACCAGAAGCCGAGAGAAATCTTGACAAAGGACGTAGGTAGTCTTTAAATTTAGGCCTAGAAAATTCCCCGGCGATCTTTTCTCATGATCTGGAACTTAGACTAGAATCAGCTAATTTTTTCATTCCGGCTTTCCCACTATCCAATATTGCAAACTATGTTATAGATGAAAGTGAATTCATTAATGCATCAAAAGTAGAGCTATATGGTTCATTGCTAGCCTTTCGAATGCAGCAGTGACTTATATTTACATATACTCGTATGTCCGAAATTATTCCATGAAACAGCCATTGAACTTGCTGTCAGAATCCCTATTCCCATTATTAATACCAAGCTCCTGTATGTTTTATTAAAAATGCTGCCAGAAGCAAGCATTGTTCTTTTAGCAGAATCTTTACGCATGGAGTCAGTGGGATACCTTATAATACTAAGGTAAAGCCAAGGTATTCTTGGTCTTTCAAGCTCATTGCCGAAAAAAAGAAAAAGCAAATTGCTGGAGGTAATTAGAAGATCTATAAGTACTTCTAAGAAAAAAGAGAACATACGTTACCTTACGGCTGAAACAGAACAGCTCGAGAAAATAAAGCATATCCAATGCAATATTAGACCAGCTTTGAAATGATGAGCGTTGCCTCACCAGGAATCGAACGTTTTTTGCGAGGCAAAATAGAACGAATCACGTTCACAAGAAGAATTTAGATACGAATACTATTTATCATCCCATTCAAACTAAATGAAACATACGAGCAATTTGATATGTATTGAAATTGAAATTGATTAAGGTGATTTCAAAGCCGAAATAGGTAGCACAATTGGAAAACACACTGAAAGACTTTTCTTTGACCCAAAGCACCCCTCCATAGTTATATATTCCGAGTGATAAGTGTAGACTTTCACTACCTCCTCGTTGAAGACAAGGCACGTCTTCTGATATCACAGACGCTACACCAATGAAAGGATAGTGTAAGGAAATGCAACTCTGAACGGCTGAAATCGGGACAAACAGCAAACCGCTTTTCAACGCTGTTACAACTTGTCCTACATGCTGTAAATTAGTAATATCGATTCCAAGGAGCTGTCAGAATTGGTGGAACTAATCCTGAATTAGTGACGAGTGCGGGCAAGTACATGTGAGAAAACAGCTTACTGCATAGGGGGACGAGCAAATGAAGACAAGTTGAACAACTTCAGGAACAGCTTTTGAAAGCTTTGACATCAAACTGCCAAAATTGAAATAGGAATCTGTATAAACGAACAAGGAAATTGAATAATGGAGTTAAACTGAAGTTATGGTAAACGACTTCTGTATACTGTTAAACGGCGGGAATGATCCATATTTTTTTATTTATTTCAAAAAGTGTACAAGTAAGACTTATAATTTATCTTTTATGGTATATTAATTCAAGGTTAAGTAATACAATATAAAATAAAAGGACATTAGTGGATAAGACGTATAAATTACGTATTGAGGACTAGTGACAAAAATAAAAGAGAAGATGAAAGGACAAAATAAATGAAATAAGAAGAGAAAATAGAGAAGAATGGAAGAAGAAAGTAGTTTTTATTGTATTATATTTTCTAACGCGGCATTTCTGAATATTTTAGCTGCTATTATTGCTTTGTTGCTGTAGGAAGTGAGTTCCACAGCCTGGTAGCGTTAATGGAGAAAAGGCGCAAGGAGTTCAAGTAATTGATGGAAGGAATTATAATATTTTGCGTTCTGCTATATTGGGTGAATTGTATTTTATTAAGCAAATAGGTGGGACATCTGTTTTGCATAATTTTATGCATAAATACACAGTATCTTAAATCAAGAAGTTGTTTGAAAGAGCTACCAAGAACCGATGTGTGATATTGTGAAACGTGGTTGTATCAACGCAGCTAGTATATATACTCGTAACTAACCATATCGTCTAGAGCAACAAGTAACTTATGGTGAGAGTGAAAGTTGGGCTTTCAGTAAACAATGGCAGCGTAATCGTTATCGGCAAAACTAAGGCCTTAACGAGCTTAAGCGTCGTACCTATTGGAGTGAAATTGAATAAGGGCTAAAGTTTACGTAGTCTATCATAGATACGGCAAAAGACGTATTGTAGTTCGCATGATGAGCAGCTGAGGGTGAACTTTTTATGTTGCATCCAAGATTTGTAACCGTATCAATAAAACGAAGCTGTCTACCGTTCAGAAACAGTGGTGGTATAAAGTCCTTGTCAACATGTATTTTACTTATTAAGACAAGCTGAGATTTTATTCAGTCCATTACATATTGACCGATTATATATTTCTGACATGTCATCAGTAAGCTTAACGATTGGATCCTCAATAAGCGCGATGTTTCTGGAGAAATAAATCTGGTTATCATCAGCATAAATGTGGATTTAGACATTCGTACATATTTTAGATAGGTCATTAATGAAAAGACAGAATAAGATTGGTGCAAGAATTGACCCCTGAGGTACTTCTACAGTTAAAGTGCCGAATTCAGAGAAAATATTATTACGAACTACTCTTTAATAACGATTATCAAGATAATTATAAACTAGTCGCACTGGTCTTACACTGAAACCAACAAATTGCTTAAGCTTCTGTTAGAGCAGCTTATGATCGATGCTATTAAATAAGTCAAGCAAACACAAAATCGTCAGAAAGTTCATATCATATTGAATACTATCATAATCTTGAGACCGTGTTGATTGATGAAAGTGTAAATTTGGTTTGCCAAGATATTCTCCAAGACTTGTCACAAACATAGTAAGATGCTTATCGGCCGCAAATCAGTAGGGGAAGAGGATAGAGGCTTTTTCGAGACAGGAATGATCTTGGTAATCTTCCAATCACCAGGAAAAGTTGAAAAGATCTAATAGATACACCATCTTCTCCAAACAACAACACCAAAGTTGAAAACAAAGTCGAGAATAAGGTCTTTATTGGGTATGACACTTGGTTTATTAATAGCACTAGATATATACATACATATATGGTACGCATTATTTAGGTCATTTAAATTGGGAATGTTATCAACTGTGGCCTGATTTCCTGAAGTATGTTCAGAGCTCAATGCTTTTCTGATAATAAGGGTGGAATTATTACAGGCCCGACAATATTTCTCCTTGGGCGATGAAAACCAAAATTTGCATTTCAATTTGGTATGCTGGAAAAACATTTGTTAAGCTCGCTGCATATTTTAAGACAAAAAAAAATTAAACCATAATACGATAATACGATAAGGGGTATTTCATGTATTTACATCTTATTTTGTGTTGTGGAGTCTTCTCAAATTTAGAGGGAGTGCATTCTAGATGCGAATGGCGTGAATAAAAATAGGCGTTCAGAAATCTGGTATTTGAAACAGGGAAGGATGAGTTTTAAGAACCGATGTAATTGTAAATAGTTCAGTTTCAGAAACCTTATTGTATTATAGTAAAATCAAGATACTTGGCAAGTGTACAACCTAGAACCTTCTCGGAGTGCATGGTTGCACTCAAAAACATAACGAGTTATGGTATTAAAAGCAACCTGGAGTTTGCGTTGTGATTTCGCACTGCTGCAACAAGAACTTTCTCTGCCACAGGTAAAATGAGGGATAAGTAGCGTTTTTGCGATCTTTAACCTTATGTTTATTGATGTAAAACTTTGTGTTGGGGAAAAATTTCTAAGGTAGTCATAAATGTTGCCGATCGTTATCCTTATCTTTATCATCCCAGTCAAGACTTTCATTAAATAAGATACCGATATTTTTTACGTTATGAACAAATACAGTCACCGTGTTTCCAAGGTGAATAGTTGGGAGGCGGCTTGAATCAGGAGTATGCCTACCAATTATGAGGCATTTCGATTTATTTTGGTTTAATTCTAGCAAAATTATTTTAGACGACTCAAGAATCATTCATTGTTATAATTATTAGCCGTATCGTTAACATGATTAAGTTCTTTCATTAGAGTTGGACGTCATCTGCATACATACAGGGTGTCCCAGTTTAGGTTTTCGTCCTGATAGCTGAATATTCCTGAAGTTATGGCAAACAAAAAATTGTATTGCAGGGGGGGGGGGGGGGGGGATGGGCAAAATTTCGAAAATTTACTATAAAAGCGTTTTGAAATCTTAAAGCGTAACGGTTCTTTTTAGGACCGCAAAAACTATTTAAAGGGATATTAAATTTATTTTGTGACACATTTGCTTGAATAAAATAGTGGTTTCCAATAACTTCCTTTGTTCGTAGGTGGAAAAGTCATACACAAAAATCGTAGATAATGAAGGGAAGACAAAAGTTTTGTAAAAGAAGTTAACCTAAAAGTTGTAAATTTCGAGATAAACGCATTTTTCTGATGAAATTGGTCCAACGATTTTTCAAAATGTTAGCTTTAAAATGACATAAGTATTTTATACACACTAAAAATCTCTTTCAAAAATGTGTACAATGGTTTGTTAAGCTGAATCCGTTAGCAAGCTACGGACTTTTAAGAAGTTTTACCTCAAAATCAGAGGTCCCTCACTTTAACGGCCTATAACTTGGAGCGGGGTGAAAATAGACCCCATCTGCAATACAATTTTTTGTCTACCATAACTTCAGAAATCTTCAGCTATCAGGACGAAAACCTAAACTGGGACATCCTCTATGTATGTATCGCCGATTATCGAACGAAATTTGGGAGGTCATTTATAAAGATTGTGAAGAGCTAAGTATCTAGTATGGACTCTTGCGCTACGCCACTTAACGCAAAACCGAAGCCCGAC
The DNA here is from genome assembly GCA_949129095.1 of Volucella bombylans. Classification (NCBI taxonomy): domain Eukaryota; kingdom Metazoa; phylum Arthropoda; class Insecta; order Diptera; family Syrphidae; genus Volucella; species Volucella bombylans. The sequence goes on along the minus strand of OX422141.1, from coordinate 99,881,183 downwards.
TGCACACCACTTATACAAACAGCTTTCTTCCGACCAGAGAGGTCCTACCTTAGAAGTTTTGCAGCAGATGATATAAGAAGCTCATTGTTAACTGTTTCGAAGGCCTCGGAGAAGTCTAGTTGCGTCAAAAATATTAAGTGGTCCTTATCGATCGTGGCGCAAATGTCATTAATTACTTTAAGTATTGCTGAAGTGCAGCTGTGATGATGAGTAAGTCCAGATTTATATAGACTTAGTAGTTTATTTTCAGTATACGTGTATGTATTTGTGAGTCAATAACTTCTCAAATACCTTAGAAAAATATAGCAGTGTGGCAGTAGGTCTGTGTTCCACAGGAGTAGCGTACGTTGCCTTCTTAACAGGAATAATATTTCCGGTCTTCCAGTATACCGGGAGAGAGGACGAGGTGATGATGATATTGCAATTATGGGTAAACACGGGAATGATATAAGGCAAAATCACTTTAATGAAAACTGGTGAACAGATTTTGTGTGTTTAAAACCTCTATAGGAGAACGTTTTTTATCCTCTACATCTTGGGATTCAACAGAGGCAAAAAGGAGGCCGTACTTAGAAAAGTGGCTGTGGCTCAAGTGGTAGTATTGGTGTATTGGTGTCGAAATCGGACGGTTCGGGGTTCAATGCTAGCGGCGCCCGAAAGACATTCTTTTTTTTCAGGCAACTAAAATTAAGTAAACATGAGTGGTTTCCTGGAATACAACAATAAGTCCAATTACACTAACAATTTAGTCTCTCCATTAAATATTGGGTGCCACCCTACCCTCTTGAGTGCTAAGTTCTTCAAAAAAATAAGAACAGAGACTTTGTTTAAAAAAGCAATTAGGATATGGCTGGCAAAAAATACGTCCAGAAGTGTACTAGTTGAGCCAGTAAAATGTGTATAATGTAAAATTTTCAAATACTATGCATTTATCGTCTGCTTTAAGCAGGAGGAAATATTGCAGACTCATTCAATAGACTGCAATTGAAATCACCATATACTAGGGGGCGCTTTAGCTTAAGAGTCCCATTTTTGTTAAAAGACCACCGATATCGTTACAAAAATCAATATCGTTTTCAGAACTAAAGAACGGAAGAAATTCTTTATCTCGTTTTGATAAAATGCGATTTTCCTACCTGTAGAAAGTATTTTCCTCTCTTTAAGACTGGATGCTAATAGTTCTGCTGTTTTGAAAAGTCTAAGTCTTATTTAAAGCATCTTGAGTGAAAAGTACGACGATGTTTCAAAATCGCTATCATCTTCATCTCTAGTGCTGGCTTGTGAGGCGCCGCTAATAGTATCCATTTCCATGTCTAACAAATTTGACGAATCTTGAAAAGTAGGAAATGGTATATCTGCTGAGTGGGGCACAGGCCTTGCAGAGGACACCAGATCGAAGTAGGTCATTTTTTCCGATTACCACAATATAAATTGACGACATAAAAATAACAATCATCATAGTGATTTTTCGGTTCCCTCCAAATTATGGGTTAGTGAGGGTAGATACAAAATTGTACAAAGTTGTATTGTATTCGAAGACAATAGACGTTAAGAAAATTTTGCCGGCATCAAAAAAAAATAATTTTTTTGTAAGCCTGTGTTTTCATTCACCCCACTACCTATAGAAGTCAGACTATTTCCCCTTAAATGAAGAAAAACTCCTAAAAAACCTAAAGTGCTCATAGAAAGATATTTTAAAATACAGAAAATACTAACAGTTTGCGAAAAGGGAAATTAAATAGAATTGATCATTGAGCAATGATGCATTGTTGACTTGCTCATCATAAGGTACAGCAACAGCGATTGTGTTCAAGGGTTGAGTTGAATCGACCATAAAAGCTTCACCTACGTGTGTTTGGCGTGCATATACTCGTCCATCTCGGGAATAGATAGAAAAAAGCAGGGTTTGCCTCTTTAATTCATGTGCTCTCCGGAATATTGTAAGGTTATGCGAGGTGAGACTTTCGTTGACAACAAATGGTTTGTTTGACTGCAGTTAAAGTTGTTGTAAACAAAGTTTATTCTTTGTTTTTTATATGTTGTATCTGCTGAGCTTAATAGTGCCACTTTATCTGGAACCGAAGCGAATTTGATAACGATAGCAGAATTACCCCATTTTCCTTTAGGTTTCGGAAAATAGCCTTTCAATTGCAAATCAAAGCTAGGAGTAAATATTTTGAAGGCTTTCATTTGCTGTCATTGGTCAATTTTATTGTTTAAGTCGCATAATTCACTTGATAAAAGAGATCTAATCATCGGTTTAGGGTATTGTTCTACTACTTGCACTCGTACACTTAGAACAGAAACGGATTTGCTTAGTGGTTCAATACGATTATTGAAACCGCCAGCTAAAGAATCGAGTGTAGCAAGCAAAGTATTTTAGCTTTCTTCTATCGAGTTGTTTTGTGAGGCGCAAATCGAACGTTTTACTTGGTTTAACCTCCTTTGAAAAGCTAGGTGTTAGGGGTTTGGCGTTCTTAGCCAGTAGTCTGGTTTTAGCTGGCAGTTGATATATGCAAGAAAACAAAAATGATTGCGATTCGAGCACTTGCAAATTTATTTCTTATTAGGAAAATATTACGGCTATACGAGCAGAGCTAGTAAAACTGCTTTTTCGTTCTTATTGCGAAAGTGCACTGTCCTAGCCATTTATTTAGAGCGAGTGAACATCAACACAAGCTTAAATCAAAGGTCAGAGAACAACGAAGCAGAGTAAGATTTTTCTTAAGGCGGCGCGCACAAATTGAAAGGGACCGCAACAATCTTGACCTTAAAAACTAGGTAAATTGCACCTTAAACAGCGCTGATTGGAGAGATTTGTAGGTGAGGTCCCAGTACCAGTATGAATTGCCTTGTAATTTGTAAGGTAAAATATGATATCATTCGACGCATATGTTTATAATTCTACAAGAGGATAACCTTTTTAGGATTGCGGGAAAACTGCAGCGCAGCAGCTTGGAAAAGTTCCATTAGAATTGAGAGATGGCAGAGAGTCTATCGTATTCTCAGTCGCTTCCTGTCCCGCTCTGTAATTGAAAACTTTGTAGAGGGATGCATTTTTTCTTTATTTTCAAAAGCGTACATTCAGTAATAAAATGAAAGTGAAAGAAGAATGAAAAAAAATATTTCACCATCTGTGGTTCAAAAGTTCGACACGTGCTTGAATTACAAAATACTCATTTCAAGTGAGCAAAAACCTGGTCACAGTATACCGATACGTGTTTCCTATCAGATAACCACCCACTCGCCTCGCATTCAGATATTTAACCCTAAAACTTTCTTAAGAAAATATGCCCCTTACCTAGTGGAGCAAAGTTATCATATTACATCCTTTGATTTTTGATTTGGATTTTTGAGAATAAGAGAAAGTTAAATAATTTATTTAGAAACCAGAATAGTACGTATACGCCCAGATGTCTTGTACTAGAAAGTGTGAAGGGATTTTGTGTAACTTTTTAAAAAAACAGGCATGCACGAGTATCTTTTGTCAAAATATGCTGACCCTTCATACCTGTTTTAGTACAGGGCGTCCTTGTCAAAGATCTTAATCGTAACTTTATACCAAGTGTTCGTCCTTTGTCAGTTGCATGTTATTTCATGTAAAAGGGTGGGTGGGAGTTCCATAAATGGCTTACACATTTTAATCATAATGACATATGCACTACTGAGGTTTAAATTGCAAGGTGAGGTGGACAATTTGTTGCACAACACAGATATAGGCGCACATTTTTGAAAACAATAATTAATGCATGTGCGGACATATGCGTTGATGGTGTAGTTTGTGGTGCGGTTTGTAAAAATGAAATGGTCCTGTAACTCCTTTGGGAGGTGGATTCCATTTTAGAGATAGTCATATGTAACCGAATAAAGAACGCGAATGGTTAGTTTGTGGACTTTTGGACAGATTTCCTTGGGAATATTGGAGAGGGAATCTAGAGAAACTATGAGAATATGAGTACCATTTGGTAGTAAAATTAGAAAGTGAATTTGCACAGAAAATAAATCATACTCTCAGAATATTCAAAATTCCATTGAACACACTTCCATATATGACAAACCACAAGCGTCAAGGGGTTTTCATGGTCATATCGTCGAATGAAAGGCCTGCAGAGATTAGCCGAAGTTCTGATCCCAAGGAAGAAAATATCAACACAACAGGCAAAAATATACCTCTATCCACAATTGAGACGATTAATTTTTTTCTATGTAGTTATTTATAAAAGTTACTTCCTCACACATTTACATTTTTGCCAGCTGTTTACAACAATTTAAATTGCATACCTCTTGACTCTAGTCCTCCCTCTGAACTTTCTTCTTTCACCTATTTTTACCTAGACTCTCTTGCAGATCCATAAAACCCTCGTCATCTACATACGAGTACCTAATCTAGCCATAAATACTGAAACAACTTGATATTGCACTAGAATGAAAACCAATTAATATTTTTTAATTATGCGAGTATGCTGTGTATAATATAGGAAACAAATGTTAAATGTTCATTCAAAATGATCGCCTTGGCATTAACATAGGAACTTAGCCGGTCTGGCCAACGTTCAATCGCGTCACGAGCCTTTGCATTGGAAAATTTTGCACTACTTTCACAAGGGATGCCTTCAGCGAATAAATGGTGGTGTGTTTATTTTAGAGTAGGCCATGCTCTCCAGAGTTGACCACAATCCATAAATCAGTTGGTTCAAATCTGCGCTAGATGAGGGTACATTTTCTTCTAACCACTTTTGAGTGGTATTGGCCTTGTAACTAAAAGAGAATGGTTTAATGGTTTGACCACGGTCATTAGGATGTTTTTATGCCTTTTTCGCCAATGCCATAAGTTTGCTACTGATGGGCGGAGATCAAGATTTTGGCCAAAAATCATCTTCTTGGACGAGGCTCATTTTTGGCAAAGCGGCTATGCCAACTAGCAAAATTGCCGTTATTGGAGCGAAAAAAATGCAAATTGGTCGAACACAAGCATTAATGCATCCACAAAGATGGACGGTTTGTTGCTGTTTATGGCATGGCGGCATCATCGGACCTTATTTCTTTCGAAATTAGGAAGGAGACGCTGTTACCGTCAATGATCTCATATATAGAGCGAATTTCTGTAGAACTCGACAACATCGATATACCCGAGCTGTGATTCCAACAAGATGGCGCTACATGCCATACAAGCGACGCACCGCTCAAAGTTGTGAAGTAGAAATTTGGCGACTGGGACATCTCACGGCGTGCGTTCATCAATTGGCCGCCGCGATCATGCTATTTGACACCACTCGATTATTTTCTCTGGGGCTACGTCAAGTCCTTAGTCTGCGCTAGCAAGCCAACCACTTTGGACGAGCTCAAGGCCAACATTTGACATGCTATTGCCGGAATAATGCCGCATATATTGGACCCAGTCATCAAAAATTGGACCGACACCGCTTGAAGCACTGCTAGCAAAGCCATAATGGCATGTTGCTTTACTTAATTTTTTTTTCTTATCGTTCTTATCTGGTCACCCAATAAAATAGAGCTCATTAAACACATATTACATCAATAAAATAGTAGTAATAACCAATCTAAAAATATTCCTACTGTTTTCAATTTTACAACAACTAGGTTATCGCTGTTCTTTTGATAAAAATGTAACTTTGTTGTGAAAAAATGGTTGCAAATGGATCATTCAAAGTATTGCCCATATTTACGAGTAGCTACAACTTTTTCCCATCTTTCTGTCAGAGATCGAATACCGTTACTGTTGAAGTGTTAATTTTTTGAGGATTTCCACGAATCAAGCCATGAGCGGAACTACTGATCAGCCAGACCATGTGCCATCGAACGAAACAAGTAATAATCGAATGGCACCTTATCTGAGGAATATGACGGGTGGTGTAGGACTTCCCATTTGAGAGTTTCCAGCAAGTTTTAAAGGGTTTGGCAATGTGAGCGTTATCATGCTGTGGAATCACTTTTTCGTGTCTCTACTCGTATTGTGGCCATTTTTTGCACAGTGCTGGCCTCAATCGCATCAGTTGAAGTCGATACCGTTCCCCAGTGATGGTTTCGTTGGGTTTCAACAGTTCATATCTATGACTTGACATTGTTTCGGAAATTACGAGGACCATGGTTGACTGTTTCCAATACATATAAATACGTGGAAAACCCAAGGTTTTCCCGTTGTGATAGCCATTGCCATCATATGATATATTACATTTGTGAAAAGCTTAATAATTTTGCCGCTGCTGCTAATATTTTACAAAACTCATCGGGAAAATAGCTTAAGAAGTACTGTGTTGGGGTCTTACTAAGTTCATTATCATACTCATTGTTATTATTTCTTTGGTTCGATTAGGTAAATCGAAACATGAACATGAAACTGTACTATTCGCCAATTGTACTCACGCTTAGAGCAATTAAGTGGATTAGAATCTTCTTCTTCTTTCTCTGCCTCCGAAATTGACACGCTTTGTTCATTTTCTTGCCGAACTTAAATTTCAGTAAAGCGATCCGCTCCGCTTTCTCGCAATTCATTAAAAAGCAGCTGAGAAACTCCATCTTCGTCACAGTCGCTGATGTCGGAAATGTCGAAATTGTCCAACACTTCGAGAATTGCGCTTTGGGTTCTAAGAACCTTGCGTCTTGCTGGTGCTGAAAAATAATGTTTGCCCGCATTAGGAAGTCTCAAATTTATATGTCTTTATTGAATGTTGCTATACGGCAACAATTATTTTCCCAAAGAAACGTATCCCTTTTCACGAGTTGTTGCCGTAGGACAACACACTATTATACCATTTCTTTTATTGCGTTCAAAGTAAGTACATATACTTTATTTGACCTTTTTATTAAAAATTAATAACATTATGACCACGTAATTATTCACTTAAAATGTTGACTTACCTGCCATTTGTTGTTGTCCGATGAGTTGGTCAGCGGTCTTTAAAATAATAATATCATATTGGCAGGAGCGTTTTTATAACTTTTTTCCTCAAAAAAGAGTATTTTGTTGATGTTGCCATAAGGCAACAAATACACCGAAAGAGTTTATGGAAAATTAACAACACAACAATTACTTCGTGTGTCATAAGTGCTTTGTTTACATTTTTTAAAGCACGATTCTATTTAAACTAAGCAAGATAAACACTTCACAAGCACTTATTTCGAAACTCACGCATCTTTTCTCGACATTTTAATTTTGTACTTATCGTACAACAATAAATTCTTTAACAAATTTATTTATTTTGTTCCACACCGAAATTAAACTTTACATATGAATTTGCTCCCGCCAACGGGTTGTCAAAAATCAATTTAGGAGGGTAGGTAAAAAAAAACGCCACTAAGGGGCGCTGAAAGCACTTTACCGAGTGTCAGTAGAAGTAAAATCTAAATACAGTTCATAGAAAGTCGTATTGCCATATGGGTTAAGTTTCTTGGATGTATTTTCTGGACTGAAAGTAGGACCAAAATGAATATACCCAGAAAAATCGCAGAGAAATGCCTGCGTAAAGAAATTTCTCGAAAATATGACAGAGCAATTAATCAGTCTATACAGCAAGGTACAGCCCCTCCGCTCCAACGTTGAATACATGCTGTTCTACTTTAATTATTTATTGAAAAAAAGCAATCGCCGTACATTAAGGTTAACTTATAGGTTTGCACAGTTCATTGGATTTAAATTTGAAAATTGAATAATAAATTAAAAAAAAATGTAAACCAATAAAATTAAACAGAAAAAGAGTAGAGGGTAACCAAGGCATGACATACATGCATGACTTACGAAAATTAAAGGAAAAAAAGAAGCAAGTTCAGATAACATTGGAGAAGTGTTCACGGCAAGCGAATCACATGATTTGGCAGATAATTCCACAGTTTGACAGCATATATGAAAAATTGTCTTCGCGATGTCGAGCACGTATGGTTGAGATGTCTTAAAATGATGTACCGATTGGATGCACAGAAAGTAATTTTGTTGAACAGATTGCTTTAAGTGAATAATTTTATATGGTAGAATGTAGCACCGATATTTAAAGAAATAGTCTAAGCTACACCCAAGAAGTTGACGTGCTTCCTTTGAGATATGATTGAACCTGTGAAGGTTACAGACAAATCGAACAATCGAGTTGAAAGCAACCCTAAGCCTTTGAAATGACTCGCTGCCGTGCGTTATTATTGGGACAAGAAGTGATTTTACCATTTTCAGTTTGCCTTCAACCTGGAGATACTTTTTGGCGGCCGACAGCATACATCTTGGAGATGATACAGTTTATATATACACATGTTCAACCCAGGTTAACCTGCTGTTAAAAGTATTACAGAGATTCTGTGCTTCAGAAACATATTCAAATCGAAAAGATTATCGAAAAAATTGAAATGTGTGTTGGATATTTGGAAATAGGTATTGCTTAAGTTTAGGTGGGCTAAATTTTAGCTGATTGCGTGATCACCAGTTTACTGTTAAAGATATGTCTTCTGGATATTGTATTTTCGACCATTAGAATAAAAAAGTTCAGGTATAGGACATAATGCGATAATGCAGTTGGTAAGTAATGGATAAATACAGAAAAGAGTAGGCGACCGAGATTAGATACTCGTACTTGGGGAACACCACTGTCAACGGGACTGAACGAAGATAATTAGAGGGCGGTAGCATGACTTCATGAAGCCCTCTCCTAAAATCATTCTAATTGCATGGGATTGTTAATCAAACAGAATGGCACAATCACACGCGATAAACCCTGAATACCTTGATTCAGGTCCACTTCCTAGGGTCTAATAATATTGAACAGTCAACGGAGGTTTCACGCATCTCATATTGGGAGAATAGCATAGGTCTAAGACAGGCCGAACGAGCCATCCTGCCCTTCAACAAAAATGCCAACGGATGTCTAAATCTAAATCGGCACGATATCACAAACTTAGTAGGTTACCTCTGAGGACATCACGGTTTAAGATATCACCTCAACAAAATGAATCGAAACTCTCCTGGAGTGCCGACTGTGTCTTGAAGAAAATGAAACAGCTGAACAAATTTTATGTGAATGTCCAGCCTCAACGGAATTAGACGGAAGATTTTCTTCAAGGAATAATTTGGCTAGAGTGAACTAATGAATTCCTCTGCTAGCAGTGTTATTATCTTCATTCGGAAGGTAGAAAACCTACTACAGTTCGGACTAAATGGCACAAAAGATCTTTTAGTTCAAAGTGCCTTACTTCGTAATTGGGGAGTCAGAAAATTAAAAAAAAATTGTCAAACTTGAAAAAATTTGTTTACATGATGTGTCATGTGTCAAATTGAAATTTGTAGTCAGTTTATTACAGAGAACGATTAAGTTAAAAGAGTTGGCTTCATTGGCATCAGTTACCTGTGTTGTATTATCAGAAATGTTTAAAGGAGCTGAGACATATCTGTTACCAGGTCAATATACTGGTATTCCTTGAGTTGAGTACTCAGAATTGATTCAAAGACTTTGGACAGGAAAGGAAGGATAGGAATGTGTCTAAAGTCGGAGGTATTACCTTTCTTAGGGATTGGGATAATCTTTTCAGTTACAATAGTATTTTGTCTATGTGGGCAACATCTAAAAAATGTAGAAAATGACCACCTTAATCACAAAGGAACCGCAGATTTTCATTAAAACCTGCATGAACAGCACCTTCAAGATCTTCTCGTCCAGCCGTGTCCTCTAACGAATGACTTTAATCGGGGAACAGTAACCAATAAGCACAACCAAAAAGTGACGCAAATGGAGGTGAATTGGGCATATTTTTTTTAGAAGCTACAAACCCAATAGAGAACTAGCTTATGCAATACAATCCGATATAAGAGACCACAGGGCCGATGGTTGGGAAGAACTGAGGCATTTTGCCAGAAAGCATACCCGATGAGGAGAAAGCATAGGCATAACTGAGGCCGTAGTACTCTCAAAGGAACACAGTGCATGAGTAAATAATAGTTTGTGTCGGGGAACGTCGACAGCGCTGATTTTCATTATATTTTAATATATTGTAGTTTTAATTATCCTGAACAAGAATATGTTCATATACATGTACATATGTATACATATGTATATATTAAGCGCATAAATCATAATATCACAGAGTTTTTTTTACTTTGAAAATTAAAATAGATAGATGAAGTGGATAAGCTTAAGTAAAATTTTTAAATATTAGAAAACGTAAACAATTATAGTAACGTTATACTGTGTTTTGTGCGGTTCAGCGATCACCTCTACAACATACTAAAATTGTAAAGGCATCGAAACTGAGGGCGTTCAACAACATAATTACTTCAGTTTCTATGTTCGTTTCAATAGATAAATAGACAATAAATATATCCACTTACAATGATCATTGGTGCATGTGGAATTATTTGTAAAAAGTTTCCCAGATTCCCCATAATAGAGATAAAGAAAACCTTTTCGAATAAAATCTGAATACCACAATGAAAGCCAATTTTCTCTCGTTGTCCATAGAGGAAGGGAAAAATACTCAACTTTTCTACAAGTTTCTGTGAAGTAAATATGGAAAAAGGTTATTCCCTGCGATTTTTTTTCTGATCCTTTTAAAGTGATGTGTACAGCAGGTACGAATATTCCAGAATATCCATCTTTAGAAGTTACTTCATGTTGAAATGGTTAACATAAAACTCAAGTACCGACTAAAGCAGCGTCCTCTGCACAACCTTCTAAAGAGCCAATCTAAAATCATTTCAAGTAATCAATTCAAAAATTGTTGAGGTAGAAAACAGCTCTCATTTCAGTTGCATTGGATACTGATTTCAGTATCATGTCTGTTTCATATGACATAGAGATTCATTATAATTCAAATGAACTGCTCTTTTAGATTGACTCCTGCAAATTGGTTTAAAGTGCACTCACTCACATTAAATCGAATTTATTGGATGTAAGAGAAGAGAATAAATGCCGGAAATTTAGAATATCCTTATAGGATAGTTTGAGAAAGCAATAACGCCTTGAGGAAGGAAGAACCGAATTGGAAGATATGTTTTGTTGTAAACATTCTATTAGGAGTGGTAATCTAAGTAGAAAAACATAAATATGGAGTTACGCATTTGGATGTTACTAAAGGAGTATCGGAACGAATTTAGCTAACATCCTGAAAATACAGAGTAGCAATATTTATTCAAATAAAGAAAGCTAATACTTAATGATTTTGTTACATTAGATAAGTTGATTACCAATATAATCGAATGTATTTTTCCTTAAATGTTTTTTTTTATGTGAAAATATTAAAATTTTACTCGAACAGTGCCCATTAAAGGAGTATACTAATAGCTAGGTATAGATGTGGTCTTTTGTAATTTTAGCGAGGATTCTGAAGGATGCTATGCCTGCGGACCAAAGTGTCAGATCTTCCTATATAGGAGCAAGCAAGTGCTTGCTGTCAGGATATATCCCTGAGTTAAATATGAAATAAGAATTCTGTACAAAGTATGAGTAGTGTCTGAACGTATAACCAATAAAGACTGCAACGTACTAATATTTTTTTTTTTTATTTTAAAAATAACTTAACACTCATGTGTATATGAATATAGAGGGAAAAAAGATGTTTGGGGTCAGCGGTTATTTCGCTCCATGGGTGGCGTCCAACATTTAATGGGGACACAAAATTTTTATTGGATGTTGTTTTCTAGTCAATTACTCATCTTACTTGATTTTTGTTAACTGAACAAATGAATGGCTTTCGGGTGGGGTTGGGATACGAAAACCGAACGCGCAAGTGAAGAGTAGAGATAAATAGAAACGCTATTATACCCTGTCTGAAATGACAGTGCCACAAAAGGAGGACTCACATCGAATAAATTCAACACTCATCGTAGCAGATACTTATATGAGCTATTTCAGCGTATTTGAAACAGAGGTCAGGCTTTTCAGGACTTGTCACTGTACTAAAAAACAAACTGTGGTAATGAACTCATAATAAGGTAAAGGCAGCACTACCGTCACCTTAGTGGCTTATGTCTCCGGGATCTTTGACTCCTTTAGTCCCAGAGTTCGCAGAAGGGGTCTATCTTAGATCGACTACCTAAAAACTTTAATGTAACGAACTAACCAAGAACATAGTGTAACGACTGTCTTACAATACTTTTAAATAAGGAAAACGACGTTTGGATCTTTACTTGAAAATTACTAGGGCAGATTCTGCCAAACAAATAGCGAAGGCTGTATATTTTTATAAAAGAGATATCATAGCCATCCAAGAAGAACGATGAGACTAGATAGGCGGAAATATGGTAAGACAATGCAGAAGGGCCGGGATAGTAGAGAGATTTATTGTAGAAATAAGGTGCGAGAATCGTGAAGCCTAAAAAAGTTAAGTTCTCTTGAACTTTATAATAAAAACGCAGTTCCGTTGACGGTTTCGACGAATAGTTTCTGCAGACTGAACTCCGTTTAGAACTCTCAAATATTTTTAAGAATGGTTGAAAATGGTGAGGTCTGCGATCTTAGCGATCTCGTTTGAGATCTATGCAAAATAATTTTTTTAACATATTTTTCGGGACCGTTAACACATTATATTTGTACAGCATATACTCCAATAGATTAGAGTCATTGTAGTAGGCTACGGTTTTCACTTCATTGGTAAAGCGGATTTGAATTCGGCGTAATCAGTGCGTCGTAAAACGATTTTCGAATAGTTTTTATTATAAAGTAAATATAAGGTAAGAGACAATTTTTTTTTCTTTTTTGGCATATATTACTCTTCGAATATCTAATCAATGATATTGTGAATGTTACGAGACGATATGTACACCATTGGCGTAAGTGTCTATATGTAAACATTACTGATCGATACCGCTGGAACTTTTCGTTATCTCACTTGTTTACATCTTCTTCGATACTATTTCAAGGTCAACATACAACATGTCTCATCGTGCATTCAAAAGCATGGAGGAAGTTGTAGAATAGTTGAAGTCGGAGAGAATAGAGGCTGATTTATTGGCGTTGCCGCCTGATGTAGACGAGCTTACAGATGAAGAAAATATTGAAGAGGATAATTTGGATATTCCAGGTACTGTGGATGTTTATGTACCAGATGATGAAGTTGGTGAAACGTTTCAATCAGGCCCAAGCAGTGCGAATAAATTGAAGTCAACGACAGTAAATAGGTATTCGAGTGACCCTAATTATTGTTTTCCAAATATAACTGGGTACAATCAATTGTGAAAGTGTAAAAACAGTTTTACGTGGCAAAAGTGTTGTAGAAGTTTTTGAAGAGTTTTACGAAAATTCTGTTTTGGAACTTATCGTAAATGAAACTCTTCGTTATGCTCATCAGACAAGAAACAACATATCATTCACTATCACTAAGGATAATATAAAAGTGTTTATTGGATTCCTGTTATTTTCGGGACACCATACTTTGCCAAGTCAAAAAGACTATTGGTCCGAAGAAAACGATATAGGAGTGCAAATTGTTAAAGACGCTATGAGCAGAAATCAGTATTTATCGATAAAAAGTACTCTTCATTTTCAAAATAATGCCTTAGCAGCTTTAAATAAACATGAAAGGAGTTTCAAAATAAAACCCTTGATGGATTTGATGTGTAAGAACTTTCAAAAGTGGAGCGTTTTTCATCAGGACTTGTCCATTGATGAAATGATAATTATTATTAAATTAAACAATTTATCCGTGCAAAACCAATAAGGTTTGGATACAAACTTTGGGCCATGTATAGTCAAGATGGTTATTGCTACAATTTTTCACTTTACTGCGGAAAGCCATCTAGTAGGCTTGTATCAAGTGCAGTTTTGGAAATGCTGCAGTACTTTGAAGGTCTCTCTAAGCACCGAGTTTTTTTTGACAACTTATTTACTGGGTATGAACTACCTATAAGAGAGGTACGAACTAAAAAGTGCCCATTGATAAATGACAAAGGGGGTACTACGACAGCAAGTTTGACAAGGAAAACAAAATTTTGACAGTAAAATGTGTTGCGGTAAATTTTCCCGCAACAAGTTTAGCTCTCTTTTCCCGTTTAAGTCCCTTCGGTCCCTCTTTTCTTTGAGTGGGAACACCGAGCTCTGGTGGAGGTGGAGGGCAGCCATGTTACCATCAGCCAGTGGCCCACCAACCCCAGACCTCGGAAAAGAACCCACATAGGTTCACGGGTGGAATCCCAGGGTGCGACAGGAGGTCCACTAGGAACACCGTTGTCGGAGCCCATAAATAGACGGGAGACTCGCAACGGGCAGCATCAGACAGGAGTAGTTAGGGATCCGCGGGTAAAAGTACAAAAATTATAATTTTCACAGGCACTAAACATTGGCTTTCGTGAGGGGCGGCGATCCAAAGGAGGGTTTTATCGAGATACAATCCCTTCTTGATTGTATCTCCATTTTTTTCCTTTCGTCCCAACACTCCAGTGTCCCATCGCATTTCCTTCCTCCTCCGCTGTCGTTTCATTTTTGCAAAATTTTTATTCGTATAAATCGATGGAAAAGTACCCGGGCAACATAAAGAAAAGAAACATTGCTTTTCGCAAATCTATTTGTAGAACCTAAGAATAGGAGAATTGCTAGGCATAGCTAGGATCCACAGCTTCCATAAACTCACTCAGTGGAGTTCCCAGTCATTACTGGAAGCGGGAGCGAACTCCGAGACTGAGGAGTTTAGTATGAATGTGGAAAATGGTATGTGTGAGAGGCCTAGTTGGACACGGGTGCACACACTAGCAAAGCTTGCTAGTGGTGTAGCTAGAAATCCCGTCGTTGGGTCCACTAGTGCTGAATGGATGTGTGAGAGAATGTGCGTGTGAATGTGTGTGTGTGTCTGGCCGGAGTTGTGGATCATAAAAGATCTGGAAGTCACTTTGGTGACGACCAGCGATTGGCGGGGTCAGTTTTTGTCGGTGCAAAAAAACAAAAAAAAATTTATTTAAAAAGTGCGAAAAGCAATTTTTTTAAAAAAAAAAAAAAAAAAAAAATTCGAGTAGCTTGTTGTTCGAGTCGCGAGTTTGGGCTTAGGCCAAAACAAACAAAAAACAAAAGGAGACAGGAACAAGGGACTGGGTAGCGGGAATAGCGGGCCGGAAGGATCCAGGAACGGTGCCAGAAAAGGAGCACAATACCGTTAGGACATAAAAGAGGAAAATCTAAGTATAGTGTAGTGAGGTTGTAGTGCAGTCTAGAGAAAAAAAAATATAAAAATTAAATTCGTTCTTTTCTCTGAAAATCGAGACTCCGGTAGGCCGCGCGTGCGTAGAATTCCCGGGAACAGACCGGAAACGCGACCCTTAACTAGCGTTTTTTTTTTTTATCGAGATTGTGAAAATAGCGGATCACTCTATCGACGAGTGTACCGCTACGCAAAAAAAAAATAAATCGTCGAGCTCCAACGGAGCTTTATAACGTTGAGCAAATCTGTTTTTTATTTCTTTTCTTTAATTTTTTTTCTCTTCTTTTTGTTCGTTTCTTTTTCCGGGGAAGTTTTTTTGGCTTTTTTTTTTGATAGGTTTCGTGATTCCGGGTGAAAAATCACGTGGCGCCCTTTTTAAGTTCACCCAGGTTTAGCTGCCGCCCAAGCGCTACTTGGAGGAACCCACAGCTGGGATAGCGGGATCCTAGAGAGTAGTGTTATCGTTTGGTTCGGGGCATCACCGTATCGGTGCCGGGAACTAAACATAACAAATGGAAGGATAACAAGTGCTTCTCTGTAGCTACGAAATTTGACACTATTTTTCCCTTGTCACAAGTGAAGCAATGGTGTCCAAATAGTAAAGAGAACTCCATGTGGGTCAACCAAATGTAATAAACAATTACAGAACATATATGGGAGGCGTAGATCATCATGATTGGCTCTTGGAAAAACACACAATTGCTATTCGTGACAAAAAATGATACTGGTGCCTTTTTACAAGAGTGGTTGATATGGTTGCGGTGAACACCTTTACTTTATATAAAATAATGAACGAGGACAACACGATTTCTATAAAATATGTAAGGAGAAAAGTTTCTCCTTATCTAAATTTGGAAAATGATATAAGAGTCGCTCGTGGTCACCCAACGTCAACACCATTATCTTCGCGTTCTAAGGTCTTACCAGGAATAAGATATGATGGCAAGAACCATATTTTAGAGAGAAGATGCAACCAGTGGCATTGCCAATTAAGTAGACGGATGCACAGGAAGGCTTAAAATATTTTGTGCAAAATGTGATGTAACATTTCTTTTGATAGGGCTACGTTAAGTCTTTGGTTTATGCCAACAAGCCAACAACGTTAGAGGAGCCCAAATTTGATATTTCTATATTCAAATCTAACATGTGTACTACACCTTGAATAAATTTCAGCCTGATATCTCAATTATTCTGTGTTTTATTTAAATACGAAATTGTTATTTCCTTATTGAAAAACCCGATATTTTGATCCTATTTCTGGCTTTGAAGTTCTTGAGACAATAAATTGCCTTAAGAGTACAAATTCGTGTATGAATGATGGTATTTCAAATATTGTCTTGAACAAAGTTCCACTGAATATAGGAGATATTTTAGCACACATTTTTAATTTAAGTGTTACAACGGGAATTTTTCCTGAAGAACTGAAATACTTGAATGTGATTTCACTGTTCAAAAAGGGAGATAAAAACAAAAGTATTTATTGACTGATATCATTATTGTCCTCAATTTAAAAAAAAATATTTCCAAAAGTTATAGAAAATAGAATTTTTGTATTTTTTTAAAACAAAATTTCTTAGCCCTTTATAGTTTGGTTTTAGTTTTTCAACTGAAGGCGCTCTCTTGGACTTTTGCTCATCATACAAAAGGGTTTGGATATCAAAAAATGCTGCTCTTCACTTTTTGTGGGTTCAACCGAAGTTTTTGTTGGCAATAAAACAAAGCTAATTGAAGAATAATCTCGAAGCAAACAAATTCCTAGACGTTGATATTGCGTTTAATGCTCCTGATTTTATAACTTACTAATATATGATTTTGAACTCTAAACCCCTATACAGTACTGTTTTAGAATTGAGGTAGTTCAACAGATCAGTATCTAAGATTCAGCGAACATATTTCGAATATAGAGAAATATTTGCTCTCAACCATACGATGCTTTATTCAAATACACCTTTAATAGCTGTTTATTGCGGAATAATTCTCTCTAAATTGGAATGTGGTATTTGCTGTTGGGCTGGTGCATACTCTAACTAATAACAGCAACTGATTGTCCTCCAATCTGCTATGCTCACTCTATGGAGTTATTACGGTAGGAAAAAATCTTACCAGTGAGGGACTTGTTTTACTTTAAGTTTACGAACGTTTATTGGAGGCAGTTATTTGTAAAGCCCTATCCTGGAATTTTATAATTTACGTATCAATTCCGGGGTTGTAGTCGCCTTGCCTTCTTTTCGAACTTTACATTTAAGACACTCAAATACTGTTGTGTCGTACAAATTATCCAATAAACTGCCAATGCACATTGGCAGATGTGCTCCGCCATAAATTCTCACAATGACACCATAGTCCTTGCCAATCATACAACAGGGCAATTGAGTAACAAAGCTTTACTCATAAATAAATAAATTGACTTTAAATAAAATCCAATTAACTGTATGGGCTTTGCAGCAATATTAAGGTTTCGTGTATAGCAACTATGATGGTTGTAGCATGTTGACAGAATGATCATCACAACTCCAATGAACCAAATTAATTGGAGCCAGATAGTCTACAATCAAGATGGGGTAGAGGATTCGACTCGTGCATAAAAATTGGTTATACAAGGACCGAATATCTGCAATTGTCTTTTTTCGAACCGTCAAGTCTTAACTCATGATATCTATTTAGATGACGTTGTCTTACGAAACATTTAAGAACCTAGACTCTGCCGTAAATTGTCAGGCAAACTGTGGTGACAATACCGTATGTAGAGTTAGGCTGAGGCGGTTAAAATATCTCAAAAACTGCGCAGCCTTTTCCACCAAAAGCTAAGACATCTTAAATCTATTTTTAATTTGATTGTATTGGTGTAAGCTCCTTAACAAATCAACTTACGCTGCTTCAAAAAGTTCAGCGCAAAGCATTTCTTTGCTTTTGGATATCTCTATTCCAACCAAGTTTTATTCAATTATTATTTGTCATCAACGCTGTTAATACCATAGTCTATAAAGTGAATCTTTACAGAATTGCAATTTCTTCATAAATGTCGTCAAATGTTCTGCTTTAGATGCTTAAACAATTACAAGAGATATTAACAGAATTGATTTGGAATATGGGATATCTATATCCGTGCCCTCTGTACAATAACTCTTCGGAGAGTTGAGCGATTCCATATACAATACCATAGTATAATACAATTGATACTTGCTCACATGTAAAATAAGACGTTTTGTATTGTTTGGATGACAATGTTTTAATGACAATGAGGTGCAATTTGTAGTGTCCTTCTATCAAACACACGGTAATTGATCGGCTTCTGTTTGTTTGTCGGGGACGGTGTCCCACCATTCTATCTCTTTAGCAGATGTCACTTTTTTGATTGCAGCAAGTCATCAAGTAAGCAGGGCAGTACCAGTATTTTGTTACAGGTATTTGAGCTGTGTGACTAGGCACTTCTAATAAGCACCATGCGATATCTGATTTTTTATAATTGTACCCCAGGATTCTTATATTGAAATAGTTATTGCAAGAGAGGTTTCAATATAAAAAAATCTGAGTGAATTCGACATTCTGGACAGACATCATCCGAAGGACGGTGTGCTGATATTTTTTTAATTTTCTAAATCTTCACACCGATATGCTCTCCACTTTAGGCTCGTCAAATTACTATTTTGTATCAGTTAATTTCTCGCACACTGACATGTTAAGGAAAAGACACCTAAGGAACCGTGAAGCAATACGAGTCAATTGGTATCCACTACTTCTTTAGGAAATACTTTAAATGGTCGTTGTTTTACCTCTATAACGACTTGGATGTCGCTGCAATATGATCACATACACAACTTCTCGATGAAATGAGCCCAGTTATGATCCATCGGATCAAGAATACCAAACTAAAAAAAGCACAGTACGACCCGAGAGATGAAAATACAACAGTGTATCAAAGGTAATAGTAAATGTTAGTCGTTCGTCAAAAACGTCAAAAATTTTCCCTCAACCTCCAGCTCAATGCTTTCAGATTGCGCTATGTCTCCATATAAAACTACAGAGCGTCGAACATTCCATGGGTTGATTCGCTTTCGCACTCGCTTACTTGTATGTACTCAAAGACATCAATATAAATACACAAATCCGCTAGTCCAGATGGTGTATCTTCCCTTCTTCAGAAGAGATGTTTTTTTCCATGCTGACAAAACCATCTTGTCCTCTCTACTAAATGAATCCATAGCACTTATATACCTTCCTTCCAAGCTCATGTTCTCTCAGTCTTCTTCTGACGACAAATTTCATTCGACTAAAAGCTGCGACTGCTGTCTTTTTCACGCCGCTTGTTTGCAGCATTCTTCATAGTAGATATTACAGTTGTTCACCCCCTTTTCGTCCGGTCAATTGCACTTCTTGAATGGCGGTTATGTCTGTTTTATTGCAGTCGATGATCTTCGCTTATTGTTCGGCTACATTCGATCTGTTAAGGATCCGAATATTCCACCTGCAAATCCGATGATCGTGGTCCATTAGTTGATTACCAGGATCATCAGCAGTAAATCTGCCATTATCCGAGGCCATTAGCGGGTTCCCATATACTTTTATCTCATCCATACAGGGAGGCGAGCGATATGATAGTGTAGGCCAGTATTAACCTATGCTGCTGGTGTGGTACATACTTGCAATTTAAGCCTGCATGCCGAGGCACTTACACATGCTATACGATGCTCAGATGAGTTCGAGAACTGTTTCATCTGTTTTATAAAACCAATCTGATCTGAGAAAAACATGAAACTGAATCAAATCAGGAGTGACTGCAACACTTTTCTTAAGAGGGTGATTGAAATTTCACCAATAAATGATCAATAAAACAAAACTCCAGTGTCAAAGAGGTAGTGGAAATTGTTGGCCGTCCTTTACTCCAACTCTCATTTAATAAGGTATTCCATTCTATCAATTCTTTGGATTAGACCAATTTTCAATACATTAAAAATAAGTGCCAACGCTAATACCACTCAACGCCCTCTTAGATACGAGTAAATATGTTCTACTACATCTAAAATCACTTCTACTTACTTTTCTCACTTCAATTCCCAATCACATTTTTTCTTACAATATACTTCGTGCTTATGCCTATTCTAACGTGGTCGTTTTATTTCAATCTCTGGACATTCACTCATCCATTCGGGTTTTCTACAAATTTGCTTTCTGCTCCCCTCGTAACAAGCTAAGTGCTTCCAGATTGTGTAATGTCGTTTTGTGAAATGTTTCCTTTACATATCTTAAGTGACAAGAATAAGCATACCAAGCACAAAAGAGAAGACTTAGGAGTAATGTGTCAAAATCTACTACTTACCCAATGGCATTACGGCAGCATTTGACAGCATTTTGACTCTTGGGTGGGGATATTGATCAAATTACTTCATGCAGTTTCGACATGAACCATCAGAAATCTTTCAAACTTACACAACTGTTTAGACAAACAGAAGAGATATCGAAGGCCTTAGTATCGTGGTCTTAGTATGGCGTATAGTGCAGTTATCATTGCCTTTAATATCCCTGACTTATTGCATTTATTTATCTTCTACAAGCTCCAGATATTATCGACCATTCAAATGTCATTCAAATAATAAACCATGAATTGTTTGTTCACCGCATAAGCCATATAAGTCACTTCCATTTCTCAAAAAGAACAAGCAATATCCTTTAAGTCCTTAATCCTGAAAGCAATATGACATGACATAGAATGCGGCATTTAAAGACCAGAGTATTCGTATGGTGGTTGACCGAATGTTTGAAACCATTTAAAATCTAAATGCCCACATACATATACCTTAAGTCTTGCTACATTCCTTTCGAAAAGAAGACCTGGATAAACAGTGATGAACGGCAAAAGGATCTCCTTGAATCTAATCCGGATAGTCCCCTCATAAGAGTTTGACAAATCTGCTAGCTATTAGCGCTAATAATCTCAAGAAATGAGTTTTGGCCTATTTAACAGTTTCATTTTAAAAAGCTCAACAGGAGGCGCGACAATGAAAGTCCGGACAATACTTGAATGTTAATCGCAAATTAAAAAAAAAATATAAAAGGCAAATTGTTTTTTATCCGAGCATCACTTTTCATTCGTTCGAGTATCTGTATCTTCTTCAGTTAATCGTAAGCCTTACCACAAGGATTAATTGAAAATTTCATTTCAACACATTCAAGGATGAACTTTCAATATCTCACTGTTCGTCCTTCGGTTCTCTCTCTTGAATGTGTTTTGACTCTTTTGTTTCGGTTTTCGTCTTGTTGTTTTTGTTGTTTGATGTTATGTAGTTTCTTTTTGTTTTTGGATCATCCTTACTTAATGAAAGGCAAACCCCAAAAGGCCCACCAGAGTCTATGGAGCGAAACAATATTAAAATACTGCAACAATGAAATAAAACCTCCGGGAATGTATTTGCAGATTACAGTTTTTGTTGTTGTTGTTGTTGCTTTCGTTCTTGTTGCGGTAGCTATCCCATCATGGCTCTGAGGATTTGAACAGCCAGTTGCTCTTGCCAGAATGAGTTTAGCCGAGAGAGAGTGAATTTAAAATCACCGGAAAGGAAATCGAATCGAGAAAAGGGAGCACAAAAAACAGTCAAGTGGCAATGCACTGTGCAGTTCCTGATTCAAAAAAGGAGAAAACAACAATCAAAACAAGGAAAACAACTCACGAAGAACGAAAGAAGAGCAGACTAAATGCATGTCCCTGAGTGCGCCATCATAGAAAGTCAAAAAACGAAATACCATCGTGGGGAAAAAAAGCGAAAAAGGACTATTTGCTGGGTTCTTATGTGAAATGTCCGTGCACTGCAACAGCATCTATAGATTGAGTGAAATTTTATTTTCGATTTTACACACAACATTGCCAAAGCATTAGAAGCCGCGAGGATTGAAAATACATTACTACACGCCCAGGGATATTATCACTATACCGATGTGCAATGCAAATGTTTACTCGTCAGTCCACCAGTGTGGCCATGTATGTTAAAACTGAAATCGAAGTTGAGTTCAATAAAAAAAGCCACTTCCAGTTGAAAAGATATTTATTTTATTCTTAGAAAAGCAACGCTTTTGACTGATTAGCTTTTGACTTGCACTGATTAGCTCTGGATGGTACCTAAATTGAACATTTCCCTGCGGAAAGTTGTTTATGGCAATGAAAGACTACAGAAAGTACAATGCCATCTAGTTATGATTGCTCCGACTTCGACATTTGTGATACAAAACCGACAAACATTACTGAACTACATTGACATGTTTGAAGCACAGATCAGTTAGGTTTCCACGAAGCCAGTAAGAATTACTGGAATGGAGATGATGATGGGAGAATACTTTAATTTCAAACGAAAGCGCTTACATGACTTCTGCATGGTACAAACGCAGCTTAATACCGGCTCCGAGAATAACAAAGAGGAATGCTCCTATTTATCTGTAAAAGTTACTATCGCCAGGTAAAATTTTTTAAATCTATAAAATAAGGAAAGTGCATCGAAGTCCTTGGAGGGAATATGCGCCTTTTATATATTCCAGGGGCACTCTAAAAAAATGTACGAATTCAGGAACTTAGTTTGACACGAGCTTATATCCAGAATAGACAACAATAAATTTGTCTACGGTCACCATAAGATGATGCAGGTATTAAGGTGTGGATGTGGATATGACAAATCGGGTTAAAAGTGTATTATAGACTTTAAGTCGAAGGGAGACTATCTCTTTTGGTCTATATCAGGACTGAGCTATATATTGTAATTAAGCTTTGTGAACATGTTTCTCCCCATTAAGCTGATGAGATTACCAATGTATATTGTAAAATCCTAAAAATCTGCCCGGGGTACAATGTCAAACTCGTTTCAGGAGATCTCATTATCAAAATAGATAAAAAAAAACATTTTCTGGGGTAAGTCAAAAGGCATAGAATCCCGGAATTAGCTGAAGATAACGACTTTCAATTAATCAAGCCCATTAAAACGGTGAGCAGAAGCACTTAGTTCTCGCACTTCGAGATTCTTACACCAAGTTGACTATCTCCAGATGGTTGATTTGCCAACTTTTAACAATTATTTAAATTTGCAAATCGACAACGATTACTGATACGCGGTAGTTAACTTCAGATCTCGACTGTTTAGCAAGTAGAAGTTTCGACGTCGGACGTCAGAGTCTATAGAGAACACCTGATAGACGAAAAAAAAAACAAAAAACAAGTGAATAGAGTACTCAGCGTCATTTAAAACGAAACCAAGGCCATCAAGGGCTATGGAAAGTGCAGCGAGAGAAGATTTACAGTCAATAGGATGTTGCCGTCGATTTCTCGACGATGGCTACGTCCCACGGAAGAATGCCTGGCCACTCCGAAGGGTAGTATTGCAGCCGGTCTTGTTTTAAGTCGAGAAAAATGCGAGTTTTGTAAGCCAGAACTAAGGTACCAGTATGTCGTAAACGAGATGGGTCTATTGGCTAACCTAGAAAAAGTTAAGTGAATGGTAGAGAATCCGCGACTGAAAACAGTAACATGAGTGCAAAGGTTTGTTACCATGGTATCGTATTACAGGCATTTTGTTAGAAATTTTTCAATGTACTTAAGTGCCCAGATGTTAGTAATAAGCAACATTAGCAGAATACTGACACGAACGAACTGACACGTTCCACAACGGAACGAGGGTGCCTAGCAGTCCTATGGGCTGTTGAAAAGCTTCGTTATTATCTCGAAGGCAATAGATTTAGGATGGTATCTGACCATATTTCGTTGCCGTCGTTGAACAATTTGAAATACCCACAAGATAGGCTGGATATATGGGCTGCCAAATTACAGCATTATGATTTTAATATCATACACCGGAAGGGTACAGAACACTTGGTTCGTGACGCGTTGTCTAGGGTCTCTGTAGCCACCGCAGATGATTCGTATCTTAGGATGTTACAATAGATGTTGTTCGGCGGGATGGAGGAAGATATCCTGACTAGAGGGTAGGTGGAGGCGTTCTACTTAGACGTGTACCATTGATGAATATTGGGGAAGAGTGGAGGCAAGTGGTTTCAAAAGAGACCAGAACAGAAGTGCTCAGGAAATGCCACGATGATATATTGAGTCGACACGGTGATATACTGAAAACGCTAGATGGACTGGCCAAAAGCTATTACTGGCCGAAGCTGAAGACCAGTATATCATAATACGTTCGTGCGTGTAAGGTATGTCAGACGGTGAAACTAGATTAGACGGCGGATTTAATGGCATCTCGATGCAGCGTCAGTAGTCCTTGGGAAATGATATGCATTGATTTTATAGGACCAATTCCGAAGTTTGCTAAGGGATACTGTAATATTTTGAAAGTGGTAGACTTCTATTCCAAATTTCCTTCATTTTTCCCTTTCAGAACAGCCACTTCCAGAAACATTCTTGAAGATGAGGTACTTTTGGTGTTTGTGATAAACTTGTTCTTGAGGATGCCCGAATAAAGGTGAAAATGATGGCAGAGATCACCAAGCTTTCAATTGGTACCATTCACACCATTCTTCATGACCATCTTAACCTTTCAAAGGTCAGTGCAAGGTGGGTGCCACGAATTCTCACAGCGCCTCAGAAAAAAGTGAGAATCGCATGCTGTAGAGAGCTTTTGGAGATGTGTAGTGAGAACGCGGACGGTGTTATGGATCGAATTGTTACTGGGGACGAAACATGGGTCCACCACTATGACCCTGAAAGCAAACAAGAGTCCATGCAGTGGCATAAAAAAGGAACAGACCCCCCGAAGAAGTTCAAAGTCACTCCGTCTGCCGGGAAGCTCATGGCCACAGTTTTTTGCGACTCAAAGGGAATCTTGCTCATTGAGTACAAAAAAAAAGGTGAAACCATCAACGCCACATCCTACGCTTCCACTTTGCATAATTTGCGGGAGGAAATTAAAAAGAAAAGACGGGGTAAACATGCAGCGGGTGTGTTGCTTCTTCATGACAACGCTCCTGTTCACACGGCGCGAGTTTCCAAGGCTGCTGCGCGAGATTGTGGTTTCGAAGAAATAAAACACCCACCCTATAGTCCAGACCTTGCCCCTAGTGATTATTTCCTGTTTCCGGATTTGAAAAAATGTCTTCGTGGAAAAAGACTTTCGGATGATGAAGAACTCAAGTCGGCAATAAATGGGTATTTTGCAGAGAAAGAGGAAATTTATTTTTTTGAGGGTTTAAAAAAGCTTATCTCAAGATGTAATAAATGAATTGATGTTAGGGGAGATTATATTGAAAAATAAAAACAATTTAAATTGAATTAGCATTTTCCTTCATATCGATACCGAGAATATATTGAACGCCCCTCGTAGTAGTTACATCTACGCTCATATATGAAGATGATGTAGCTTTATTGGATCATGACTAGTGACTGTTTTCTCCAAAGCGCAGGCAACCGTAGATGAGATTGACAATTGGTGTGCTATAGGCTTTCAGTCAATCCTCTCTTTACGAGAAGAAGAAAGCTGTCTATTCTAAATAATTAAGTACCTTAAAGTATCACCATCCATCTCATGAATGAATATTTGGGTGTCATATACGAGTACAAACTTCTCTGGACTAAGCACGTCACGTTGAAAACTTCAAAGGCGCAGACGTCTTTTTGGCAGTATAAGGTGCCTTTGACTGGACTTGGGGCTTGTCGCCGACCTACACTTTTATGATAAGAACAATGTGATACATACTATTGATCGGATGTTTCGTTGATACGTCATTGCTGCTTTTACCAGACTACAAAGGACGATCTGTCCCGGCAGCAAGCGATTTTCCCTACCACGCCGGGATTTGCTCTTCACGTACTGATACTCTTTTTGATTTTCATATCATGGGCTGCACTCTCAGAACCTTCTTCCATTTAAGAAGAAGTTGTTTTCGGAATAATACGCACTGGAGCCTTGGTAACCTTGCGCCGATTGCCTCTTGGCTATGGTCTTATGGACGTGCTGTCTGATGCAATAACACCAGAATTCCTATCGCCGCCTAAAAGCGAAATCTGCTTTCCTGTGTCCGGGAATGTTTGCGGCCAAGAGCTACGCCAGTAATCAGGTCTTAATGGATGGCACCAATACTGATCTTGGATGTTGTATTTGTGGAGGTGGACAACGTTAGACTTCAATTCTCGTTAGAAAAGCATGCGTTTGTCTTTCGAGTGGGCATATACGCAATTCGTATGGTTGTGAGTTACTCGTATATAAAACGAGGAATCGATGGAGGAGGCGAAGTATCGACGTCTGTAGCTTCTTAAACCCTCTCACGACTTCCAAGATAGTTCATAAGTGCATAAGGGTTCCCTGAACTCAGTCAGAAGGATGAATCCACTGAGCCTTGTTTGTGTCGTGTGTCACAAATGAGCTCGCTGATAAACTTAGAGGACAAAGGCGATAAACCGAGGACCTGAACCTTCATAAGGACTTCCATTAAAAGTTGGCGTGACTCTATATGATAACGGCACACTAAATGAATGCTATCGCTTAGTAGGAAAAACTGTACGCTGCACACAAATCAGCCACAATACACGCTTCTGAGCTAATACCCATTCAGAACCCATGTTGCAGTTCCGGAAGTATCCGAACAAATTAAACAGAACCCCAGACGTTGAATAAGGCAAACGTTGAGTCGAAAAGAGATTAAAAAAAATTGGTCTTTCACAAGAGATTTCCTTTACTACTGAAGAACTACTGCCTCCAATTATCGGTGATCTAAGCATGTCCATAACGAAATTCATAATAGAATTCCGAAATTTCCTTAAGAAATCATCGTTGTCCTTGAAATATTATAATTTGGCCATTGTCTGGGCTACAAAATAGTCCCTGTTACGTTAGTAGAACGTCTACTGTACATCATAGGAATATTTCAATGAATTAGGCGCAAGTAAAACTTAAAAAAAGAACTGGACATCAGACATTCATTTCCAGAAATATGAATATTATCCGAAATGACCTCTTTAGAGTGGAAAACAAATGCAGACAAGGATCATTTAAGGCCAAGTAAACCATTGACATTGATGGTTTCAAACTGTCTGCGATATAGTAGTACTCGCACACAATCGTACAATTGTTCGAAATAATGTCGCAGTGCTCTTCAATTGAAATGCGATGAATATTGAGACGTGCTTTTTTGGCATCTAAAAATGGAAATAGATTTCCTCATTTTTATTTTGATTTTGCCTCCCCATCATTCGGAAAGTTTACGGTCAGTGGTCAATTTCATTTATGATTATAGACGAATCTTGTTGATGTTATGTTTTCGGCGAAAATAGAAAAGCCGTTCCGCATATTTGAGATTTGGTCATGGAACAAAATGCGAATATTGAAAATGAATATTTTGGATTCATATTGGTGATATCCGTTGATGGTTTTATGATTGGATGACATTAAGTGCTGTTCGCAGCTTGTAGTGTATGAATATGGATTTCATAGATTTTATTTTATTTCAGAAGGAAAAAATCGATGATGTAAATGTAAGCAGATGGGCCGAACCGAGAGGATGGTAGTGACTACTATTCCTCCTAGCAGAAGTAGGTATCAATCCGCCAAAAGAACTAAAAAATATCTTGCATCTAACATGTCCTCATTAACATCTCCTCACTTGGAAATGCCTTCGGTGATTTAAAAGTGAAGGGGACAAATAAATCGGCTAATGGGCCAGATAACATGATAAGGGTCAGTCGGCGGTGTCAGTTGCAGTGACCAAATATTTACGGCAAGATTCCGGAGTAGAATAAGAAAGATCACCAGTATCCAGTGTTATGCATTGAAATGGCCGTCACTTCTAAACCAAGAGTCAATAATATATGTGCAAAATAAAAGCCATAATGAAGTGAAATCAATGAACCGGTTGTCGATTTTTGCAAGGACTCGTCACTTGTATTCCTTTTAATGGAAGAGAGAAAGAGAAATGTTCTAGCTTCAGTGATACAGTACCAGCCTTGTGCGAACGTAAGCCAGACTATCACAGAGAATGTAATCTGCGATGTCGTCAAAACACTCATAACTAGTATCGCAGGAGGTGGTTTTATTTATTCCGCACGCATCAGCTTAGCAGATGAAACCAGTGAGAAAGCTTCAGATTTTCATCCCGAGAGACTGCATAAAAGTCGCTTGACTTCTGAAAGACGTTCAAGCATTTTTTTGGTCTGTTTGCAATCCAGCAGTTATGCAACCTACAATTGTGCTCATAAGAGTATTCACTGTCAACATAAAACCTAAAAGGGAATGAAGGCCATTCCAACACAGGTTCGGACTTGAGAAGTTCTCCACTAAGCAATACCTATCAAACCAATTCTAATACAAGTTTCGCTGGCCTATGCTTAAGATTAATGAGAGAATATGATAACTGCTACTACTAGAAGTAAACTCAGGATCTTATGCCTGATATTATGGTGATAAATCTGATTTGGGAATACCAGCCATTGAGAGTTAATCTATTCACTTAGGATTTGTAATTCCCTTCGATGAGTGCTGACATTCGGTGTATCGTACCGAAGCGCTGCTATCTGGGCCAAATTAGCAAGGTTTATGTAGCGGGACAGTCTTGTGTATGACACTCGAACATTACTCGAATGGATGTAATGTCTTTTAGGGGTACGTGATCTTGTGTAATGACGGAATTTAGTTGTAGCTTCAAAATTCCATTGGCTTGTAATTGTGATTAGAGATGTGTGATGATCACAAACCGCTTTTAGCAGGGTCTCCTCGTTTACGGGGTAGATCCATTAGTTTGTGTGAGGAAGTTTTGTCCGAACGGTACTAGTCTCGGTAGTTTTCCGCTTACATGCCGTTGATGATGTTCTATTATTGAGGAAAATCAACTCGCATATGCTGATGTTAGCTCCAGGTCGATAAATTGCATACAATGGGGTGCATAAGTAGTATGCTCATTCCGTTGCGCCGTAAGAAGACAGTTGGCTTTCTGATATTGGGTAGTACTAGTCGTGATCAGCTCTCACCGACTGCTAATTCTTTTTTGGTGAATATCTGATAGAACTTCAACTGTTGATGCTTGAATACATTGTGATTAACAATGTAGTGTACATATATCGCCCAGGATGTAGAGAGTTGCTGAACCTTAATCTGATACACATCGTCGGTAATGTTATAGTATTTATTCAAATAGTTATCTGCTCTAACTGTACTACAAGTGCATTGTGCTCTTCCAGCATATCCGCGTAGCTTTGTCTAACTATGTTAACAGTGTCAAAATTGACGTCTGATTTTTTAAAAGTGTTAACAGATGATCTCCATGTGAGTGGACCTTTTCTATAGGTCAAGAACGATCAAATAGCGAGTATGCAATGTTGCCGACGGTATCTAGTGCTCTTCTTTTTTCCTTCTTTCAGTTCCGCTTGGTGGCAAGTAATAAATTGTTCCTGTAATTTCTTGTTGAATTCATTCTGATGGACAACTTGTGCGCAAAGGGTCTTGAATGGCATTTGTCAGCAGAGGTGATCTAGTATCATTGAATACCTGTACGACTCTACGTTATAGTACGAGGGGCGTTCAATATATTCTCGGTATCGATATGAAGGAAAATGCGAGTTCAATTTAAATTGTTTTTATTTTTCAATATAATCTCCCCTAACATCAATGCATTTGTTACATCTTGAGATAAGCTTTTTTAAACCCTCAAAAAAATAAATTTCGTCTTTATATATATAATAATAATTTATATATACAACCACAGCTTCACCCCGATACCGAGAATATGTTGAACGCCCCTCATAAACGACCAAATTCCATCCGTTGTGTACCAAATTAATAGTTCCCCGCTCTTCAGAATGTAGTCCAGGTTGTGCGTTGTTGAATTCAGCAATTTGCATGTCATTTGCTGCCACTATTGGCAATAGTAAGCCCATCAATAATAATTACAAGTGGTGCTGAGCTCGAGGAATGTCGAATGTCCTTTGTTTTCTTGGTCCCTCTGCAGTTTCAGATGATGTGCTGTGCTGGTGTGAACCGAACTTCTTGGTACTGGTACGTTCTCAATCTGGTGTGGTAACTGTCGGCCGGCTATTCGGTGAAGCCACTATTTCCCTTTCTGATGATCCCTCTTTGGTAAATGGAGCCAATTTATGTATTAGTCCCCGTGGGACTCCGGATTTCATGCGTACACTCGCGACTCTGACATATGCGTGATCACCATAGTACACCTTAACAATTCTTCCTAGTGGCCACTTCATAACTGGTGTGCTATCTTCCTTGATAATGACCACGGTGCCAATTTCAATATTGTTGGATATGGTCTTCCACTTGGTGCGGTATTGTACTTTAATTAGGTACTCTCTGGGGTCCAACGTTTCCAGAAACTTCCATCTTCATATGTGAAACTACCTTCCACCTGCTGCTCAGATTTTCTCGCAAGTCGCAAGGGTTGTGCATGCGAATCTGCAACAGCCCTAAGTGGTTCTGCAATCAAAAAATGGCCTCCCATAGGCGATGTGGAGCTCATGAGGAATAAAATGGAAATCTATTCCTCTTGAACTACAAGTGGATGATATCTTTGTCTGAGCTTGGTATGAATATATGGTGCTTTAACCGTTAACTGGTTTCTTGCACTCATGAAGTTGGTGGCGTTATCGTAGTATAGATTCCTATAGTGTCCTGTTGATATAGGAATTTTTTTAAACTCCGATAAGTGCCTCTGTGGAGAAGATAATGACAGTTTTCCTGCTATAACAGCAGAATATGGAAAGGTAGCTTTTTTGTGGACGGCTCCCTCTCGTATGGTAATGGATCAATATTGCACCACAGAAGTCTACTCCGCAGTTAATAAATGAACGCGCTGATTGAACTCTATGTAGTGGCAGGTTTCCCATCATCTTGGAGTACATCTGGAATTTGGTTCCGAGGCAGAGTATGCATTGTTGGACGATTGAACGTGCAATGTTTCAAAACCTAAGCCTTGTTATCGTTTGGAGACCTTGGGGACCAATGTATAGAGGTATGTATGTAATTTGACAAACGGGTGTGCATATGGAAATAATATTGTATGCTTGACATCATAAGCTATATCTAATCTGCCAATCTGCCTCCAACTCATAAAAGTTCCGCTTGGTCCAAAAATACTGCAAGTCCGAATAAAAAGCTTCTTTTGTCCAATTCCTTGTGTGTTCTTAACCTAAGTGAGTCTGCTCCGAATTCATGGTCTTGGATATTCCTTAGAATGAGTTAAATGGCATCGTCTAATTCTGGAACTGGTAGCGGCCAATATGTATTGTTAATAGATTGTTGATGATTTCATTTATAGAGCTGATTTTTTTATGGTAGTATTGCAATGATTCGTTGACAATAACTTGTTAACCTTTGAAGCTTACGGAATGAATGTGAGAGGGAAATTTTCCAGTCATTCAGTAGTGGCTAGTGGGGTAAGCTTCTTTCTTTCTTATTCACATGGCCACATTGATTCCTTACATTTGGGAATAGATTCAAACGTAGGGATCCTGTAGTTTTTTCTAATGAAATTCCTCTTAACATTACATCTGCTGGATTATTGTTATACCTGATGGTCGCAATTAGTCATTCTACGAAGGTTTAATACGAGTCGGCCTTGGAATTAATCTGGCTAAGCACAGTTCGAGAGTCTATTCAAAGAATGATGCTTGTTTCATAAATTTTTAAGTCGGTTTTCACGCGCCTTGCAATCTCAGCAGCTAATTAAGCAGCACATAGCTCTTAGCGAGAGAAGGTTATTGATTTAATTGCTGCTAATGTTTTGATAACTGAGGCTACTCGAGATTTGGAGCATAGTAAACGGACTATGATCGTGCCATCCTTGTTGATCGACCTTATACATGTATACTGCAGCTCCGTACGCCTTTTCTGATGCGTAGGGAAACCTTTGCATTTGTACTGAAGTGGAAACACATTGTGCAAATGCGTGCTCTGGAACTCGGAAATTATCTAATTCTTGTAGACTTTCAAGATACTTGCACCATCTAGTATGCATCCCAATCGTATTTCAGTCTGCATAACCCTTGGAGGTGTAGTTTAGCAACATGCTTCAACTTCAAAAATTTATAAAAGAATTTATTTTAAAATATGAATATTTGTACTTATTTCAAAGGAATTTAAAAGCACAAATACTAAACTACTACTTCAATTCAATAGTTGCCAACTGCATTCCCTTTAAAAAGAATTCAACTTCAATCCGAAATGGATTTAAAAGAATTTTTATAGATAGTCATAATAAATGCAATGTTCAATATACACATACTCGTATGTACAAACATATGTAATCAGACAGTATTTTCTTTCCATTAGTTTCCATTTAGAGAATGTCTGTAAAAATATGCAGAAAAGATGAAGCCGCTCCTTCCAAGTATTTTGGAAAAAGGAAATAATTTTCAGAAATCCCATTAGTATGTACGAGTATTTATCATTTTCTATTTAACGCAGAAATTCGAGATTGCATTTCCGCATCTCTCACAAAAACAAATAGGTAAAAGTGTCTTTACATACATTGCTATAGTAACCATTTGTCACTGTATTCCCTTCCCCTCTTGAGCAAGGTTTGGCCTTCCTTTCATAAGAAATTAATCAAAAATACTAGACCAAAGGAAAAAAAATTTCCAAAGGACACAGAGAGATGGTCCTTTACAGTTTCATCTGGTAATCGTCACAAGGATCGATCTCATTCTTCAGATGCAACTTGAACTATACGGGGGTATTCTAAAATGAAATTGTGATTAATATTTGGTTGATTTAGGAAAAAGTTCCATAACTTCCAGAGCCATTACCAACTGCCCCGAGAAAACAGCTGTTCATTATTTACTGGAACTAGCACTTTTTCGTATTTCTTTATTATCTATGCTCCAATACACTATCAACAAACCACCCATGCCCATAAAATGTTATCTGCGGCCGTACTATGCTTTGGATTCTACAATATATTGTATATACAGTTTACCACATCTACATGTGTATAGTTGGCTAACATCCTCGTCCTCTATTTATGGAATGTGGTTCATTCTGAGGAAGTTGCATTATTTCAACCCTTTACAAGGCTTGGCTTTTCACCATTAACCCCTATATACTTACACATCCCTACATGTAGCTTGTACAGAAGGCTATGTATGGTGCGATGCGCTCATATATTAAGCTCCGTGGAAACTCGCTTCGGAGGTTGTGTTGCGTTATCATAGAACCGAATTGTTGTGGTAACTAATAGATGTCCAGTGTAGTGTTGCCGTTTGAACATTTTGCTAAAGGGATTAAAAAGATTTCCTGAAGCGAAGAAAGTGCAAAATTGCATTCGACATTGAAGACTCTGTCGCAGAGGTGAAGCACAACCTAAGCATATCTCTGTGAAATGTCTGAAAACCTCTCCAGGTGAAATTGCTTTTAAATTTTAAAATCTTTATTTATTCTTCTAAATCTATTTTATTGCCTTCAAAGTGCTCCCTTTGCGATACAATACGATTATGCCAACGGTTTTTCAAATCCTCTAAACAATTATTAGAGCGCAGCAGATTCGATTTTTATTTCCAAAACGGTGTCCCCGGAGTGGTCTCTTGAGCTTAGGGAATAGTCAGAAGTCACATGGTGCTAAATCAGTCTAATATGAATATGAGCTGATTTTTTGGCGAAGTTGTCTCGAAGAGCACATGCAAAAAAAATTCCAAAAAATTGATTTGATTTTTTTCAGGTACAAAACATCTTTCAAAATGATCTGAACTGATCCAAATGAAATGTTAACAATATCAGCGAGGTCTTTGATTTGCTTGATGTGTTGTTCATCAGTTGATGTTGACGGCTGTCCAGGACGAACTTTGCCTTCAACGCATTCTCTGCCTTCTTTGAATCGTTTGTACCGCTTGTAAACATTTTTTTTGTGACAGAGCCTGATCACTGAAGGCCTTCTGCAACATTCTGCAGCAGAAATTTCATTCAGCAAACCAACTTGCAACTTCTTTGCAACAAAACCATACATTGTAAAAATCGCTAAATTCACTTTTTTATTTTATTTTATTTTCCAAGGGCACAATACAAATGAATTTTTATAGACCGGAATGCCTTTTTAATTATTCACAAAACACGTGCGTAATTCTTGAAAAAACGTAGATTTTCACATGAAATTTAACACAGATTTTTTTTTTTTTTATAATTTACGCGCGCCTAAGGGGTTAGATACAGTTTTACTGTTGCCTGGTCGCGGGCGGAAAGGTAGAAGGAAGAGAAAGGAAAATTGTTTTTGTAGTGGTTTGAAACTCAGGTGTGTTTGGTCTCGATATTCCTTCTCCAGGGGTGGGAGTCCGTATAGGACGTAGAGTTTTTGCTTCACTCAGAGTGATTCGAGATATGATTCATAGTATTTTTTTCTGTGCTTGAAACTCTACAACAGCCAAATCTACGTGTCAGTGTTATGCCTTCACACGCAGAATTTTTCTGTCTGAGTTCCAATTACAAATGAAAAACTGACTTGCCATGGACAGGACTCGAACCTGGACCCTCCGAGTGAGAAGCGATTGCTAGTACCACTACACCACGGCCACCCCAATACCAAAGTGATAGTACTACCAACCTACAAAAAAAATATATGCCAGAATTAAAGATCCCGCATATTTGAAAATTAAAATTTCAGCTAATTTTTTGATAACAGTATAGAAATTAAGATAGATGTGAACTATAATTACCCTCAAATACTTTGGATTTCGCTCCGCCGCGTTTATAAATGAAATCTTCACTAAATTTGAAGCTGACTAACAGCATCTTTTTATTGCCTTTAAGGCGGTACATGTGAAGATTCCTTCGCTGGAGCTCTTCAAACCAAATTTTGTTTTTGGCATCTCACAGGGCTTGGTAACTCCTAATCGAAAGTATTCCTGACATAAACCGATCTTGAAAAGAAATAATTTTTAAGACCATAAATGACACCTAACCGGGGATCTAACGAAGCCAAGGAAATCTGTTCTTGCTTTTGTTTGGCGAAACACCTTTGCTCAAAAGACGAAGATGATGGCATTTCTATTTTATGGCGCCGAGTGCTTGGATCATGAATATAAAGCAAGATATGAGAAATAAATTGGCTTGGCCAAATCAAGCATATAGACGACCCTAGATCTTTGAATCCTAGTCCCTTAGTTTGAGGCCTGCAGGAAGATCGAGTCTCCGAATTGAGGAATAAGAGGTCGTGAATGCGAGATAGTTTGGCATGACAAAACGGACGAAGCATACCTCGGATTGAGTAGAATGCCAGCTGACTGTGTCTTAGCCAATGACTTTCAACTGCTCAGAATTTCCTTATATAATAAAGCTTGTATTCGAGTAAGTAGTTGTGTTAGTTGATCACAAAGTTGAGGAACAGGCAAACCATAAATGGTTTCTCAGAAGCAATTTAGTCATTTGTTGATGCACTTTTTAAGCACTTTAAAAGGGTACACATAAAAATCTTTCTAAGCTTGCCATGTTCTTACTTATTATTTAGACAACAAACCAAGGAAGAAATTATGGAAAAGTAAGGACGAAAGTCTTAGAGTCTCCTGTGTGATGGAAAATAAGTCCGAATGTTCATATACTCGTATAATATGTTACATATGCCAAGAATTTAAGTCTCAGTTACGAATGTCGAACTGCATAAAAGATTTGGGTACACAATCTCACACTGTTTACTCTAAACACAGATGTGATGAAAAACTAAGTAAGGTAGCCAGCAGCGTCTTTTGAATTTCATTACTTGGTCTATGTCCGCATGATTACTCTCGTAAGGGGCTTTAGGTCTACAGCAAATAAGTATTGAAAGTTGAGCAAATTGAGAAAAGTTTGATTCACGAGTGGGTATGAGAACTTGAGTGCTAGAAAAACATGAGATAAACGATGAATTTTATGTATAAGCGCATATGCTAGTTATTCTGAAGAAGCATTTGCGTACTCGTATACCACTGGCACTCACAAGATCGTTTTGGTATTCTACAAAGAGAACACCGTTGCTTTTATAAAAGTGCTCAAAAAAATATGACAGATTCCACCGAACAGTCAACATTAACCCTTTAATATGAAGGATCACCTTCGAAACATTTGCAACTGGTATGAGAAAAGGTAAAAGGACCTATTGTGCAAGACAAATCTATATGTTTAATGCTTCAACTGGAAATATTCTCATGGGAAAAGAAATCTGGAAGGCTAAAAAGGTTATAATCCAATTCTTATAAGGATCAAACTAATTTATTTAATCGTGATCATCATATTGAGTATATACAAAATATACCAATTATGGTGCGTGAGTGGATGGGATAAAATTAAAGAAGGGAATTGTAGAAAAAAGGAACTTAAAATAAGGAAAATGACCGGCTCGCATAAGCCTAAAAAAACTCAGTAAGCACGCAAGATTTACGATTTGAAAAAAAATGTTCAAAAACGTGCCAAAACTCTGTTTCACATCTGTAAGGACCGATTAGGAAACTTGGTAACGAAAAAATGAAGGAAAGAACGAAAATCAAGCCTTGACAGGCCATAAACTAAGTTAAGGTGGTTCGTCTTGAATCGGATTGCGAAAAGTGCATAAAAGCAGCACCGAAAGCGAAACGAAAGGACTTCGAATACCTCTCCTTTTAACCAAGTTTCAAAAGAATGCACAGAATGTTGTTAGGACTTTGACTGGACTTGGACTGTTTGTAAACAAAACGAGGTATCACCCTTGTCAATCGTTGTGTCTTTGACCTAGAAAGGTATTTAAGTAATCAGTTCCTATCCAGAAACATTAACGATAATAAATATAAAACCTTCATTCTCCCATTCTGTTCTATGCTGTAGAACTATAGCGTCTAGAGATTTCGGATGAAACTATCCTTCATCGTTTTTAAACCAAGACCAACGAGTTGTGGAGGACATGTAATAGCGACATCAACATTTTTTTTTTGTCAGAGCAGTACAATGAAACAGACAATTAGTCTACTGTACTTCTTGTATATTCCACTTGAAAATCTCACTCTTTTCTATAAGAATAAGTAAGCGCTTCCGTAATAAAGTGCCTACAGTCTCAACACCCATCACATCAGCGTCGAGCATCGGCAGGTTGATACGGGTGTAAGCGGAACATTTACAGAGAAAATGCTCCACGGTGTCGTTAACCTCCTCACAGCAGCAACTTGTGCCACTTATGATAATCGGTCTAAACCGATAGGCGACTATAAGTCATATACCCAGTTTATCCGACAGCTCAATGTACGTTGAAGCAATCCGCATTGGTTCAATACCAGTAGAAATGCTGATGTTTATATGAAATTATCCAAAATGAGCGAGAGAAAATTGAATGAAGTTTAACAAACAGCTGATGGAACTGCCACTTGACAATAACACTGATACATTGTTCTATTTCTTTCTCTTTCCAAATATTTCGCTTGCAATCCCACATTTTAAATACACAACTAATACCTACCCGATGACGAAAGAATGGTGAGAGCGTGAGAGAGTAAAATGTTTCACTGCGATATGAAACTTTATATGATATTTCAAAGCAGTTACAAATTTTCAATGCGTTTTATAAGCAGGAATGAACGTATACGTGTTGAATATTTCAATGCAGTTTGAAGTGGTGTTTATTCGAGCGTATTGAACCAATGCGGATTGGTTTCATAGCACATTGAGCTGCCGGATAAACTGGGTAATAGTCGTATACATATTCCTTATTTCTTTAAGAATCCAATTTCCACTGAAACTTAAGTGTAAAATTATTTAAAAAGGTCATTCTGAATAAAGAATTTATACATACATATAACATGCGTATTTAAATATTATATTTAGCTATAGTCTTCCTCTTCAGTCTTGCTTACCGAGGGACAGAAGGAAAGTTGCAGACCGCTTCAAACCGTCGGGAAACATCCGTTTGGTCTGATGGCATTTTGGGAGCTATGCCCTCTGCAGTTATGCTCATTGGGGATTCAACTTTATAACACTGGAAGCGATAACACTGGCAGTTCTTACGAGAGTTCACATCCTGTGAAAGTCCCCTCAGAACTATGCCTGAGAAGATCATTAGCGATTCTGCCTTCCGACTGAGTTCAAAGACACCTTGTATCCTCGATATAAGCCCAGCTTGGCAGTTGCTTCAAATGTAGATACTTCACCTGCTCCATAGATTGTTCACAATATAATTGATTGCCACATCTCAGCTTGAATGTCAGACGCAAGTTATGATTGAAATCTAACGTTGTCGTCCTCCAAAATGACATCAGCGTAACTTCCTGGGTCGGTTTCTGAATCGCTCATGAAGACTCCTCTATATTCCTCAAATTTTGGCTGATGCTATTCCAGAGAATATTGAAATTTTAGTCCATACTTTCACATGACATATATGTCTTATCCAGGATGACACCTTATAAATACTTTGCTTAAATTGATAGTGTTAGCCTTAGGCACTAGATGAGTGAGACCAGTCAGTTTTTTACAACTTTTGTGAGGAAAACAACCTCAGACACTATTTGGTCAAAGTCCATTGTTAGTGCACCAATTTTTGATCGATGGGACAGTACGGCTACAATATCTATGATGCTTATGTCTGAGTGAATATATTAGCGTCATTAAGATCATCAAGCAGTGAGTAGACCAACATCGCGCATAGTAGTGTAGACGGGCCTCTGCCCTGCAGACAGTTGGTTCTATTTGCTAACACTGATTTTATCCAAAAAAAAACCAGTGTTCTTCGGAGTTACATATGCCGTCAAAAGTTGCTTCGTCGAAAGCACTATGGTTAATGAAAATGACCATCGCAAACTCCTTCTTGTGCCTTTAGTTCTGCTTACCAGATTTTGAAGCGCAGTCTCACTGGATCTCTTGCGCTGGTAGTCATATTGCATCTCGGATAGAAACAATGTCATGCTCTTCGACGTGAAGGAAGTCCGACTAATTAGCCTGAAGCTCTTCATCATCGCCAAGGTTTTTTCATGTATACCGATAACAGGCTAGCAGTTGCCCATCGGTGACAGGCGATTT
The DNA here is from genome assembly GCA_949129095.1 of Volucella bombylans. Lineage (NCBI taxonomy): Eukaryota > Metazoa > Arthropoda > Insecta > Diptera > Syrphidae > Volucella > Volucella bombylans. Next base: position 99,842,148 of record OX422141.1, on the reverse strand, counting down.
AAAGCATTCAAAAGGCGCAACTACATATTAAACGGCCTCATTCGTCACCACAACCAATGACAGATACCACCTACGGAAGATTGTGTTACACAGCTCACCTGCAGCCTCATGGATAGAGCCTGGTTGTGAGCCAGTTCTGAACGGATTTCCTGTGAAGTGAGTATCAAGCGTCTCAGTTTCCTCATATAACCCGCGGACTTTCTGTTTATTTTGCATTTTGGCTGATTTACCGCTTTTAAGGACTTTGACCAATGCGGTGGTTTATCAAGTGTTTCAACCTTTTCGCAGGTTTCTATAAGATGCACTCTTTGTAAGAAATGAATTGCCAATGAATTATATGAGATTGTTGGGACATGCGGGCCGAATTGAGATCAACTCTCTGGTCTGCAGAGTTTTCGATAACACAATAGGGAAAGACCTCGCCTTAAGTGGCTCAAACAAGTGAAAATAGACCTTGCGACGGACCACAACTTGCATTACCGAATTCATATCGTTCAACACTTTTTAATGAAAGAACGTCTTGCTAAGCTCTCACGGCGAGTTTTTCGAAAGCATTTATTTGTCAGTTTGGTTTCTTATCAAGGACCGACGCCTAAAGCTACTTCTATCTAATTTGGGTTGGTTGGAAGGTATCTTGCATTGATAGCTTTTAATAGATATGAATATCGTCTGCGTAAAATATGAATTACTTGTAACATGCCTTGATTTCATCGAGAGATTGTATCTTTTTAATAACTAAATGCCATATTTCCTGCGAAATTACTTGTTTCTGTATTGTGCCGCGTTACACTGACTTTTCGAACTTTGTTCTCATTTGGAAACTCATAATACCCCTTTTATTTTTAAGTTATCTTGCCGCGCCTTGTAAATATTTGATATTGAGGGAAAGTACAAAGCCATCTCTACACATGATTAACAAAAGCAATCTTACACGAATGGCTTAAAGGCTTTAGTGTTAAGGCCAATTACTGCTTACGAAATTCATTACGGTTCTCAAATTACGGTTATATACACCCAAGCAAATACTTCTCCTGCTCGGTTTTGCCTTCTTTACAGCCGTTTTCGAATATTAGTATGGAATAAGGCTAAGCCATTTTGGAGTGCTATGTTTTTACAGTCTTTTCTGCTTTTTCACAACTGCCTTAGAATGTTGTTTTTCCGAACTAACGGATTTTTCAATAGGGACTTCCGAACTTTGACATCTGTCAAATTGACTGTCATTTATGCAGTCTGTTTTGCCAAATCACCATGGACATATGGTTCAACGACACGTGTAAACGGTAAAATTGTTTTATCAAAATTCCGCGCGCTTTCCCTATTTTACGGTCGCCATAATCATCCTACCGAGGGGACTATTCGCAATTTGGTGGATAAATTTGAGTCCACTGGTTCGGTAAACGATAAACCAACACCCGTACGTCGAATAAACGCAAGATCTGCCGAAAACATCGCAGCTGTCCGTGAGAGTGTGCAGGAGAATCCGAGGCAGTCGATTTGGCGTCGTTCACAAGAGCTCAGCCTTTTGCAGATCATAACTTGGCGAATTTTGCGTTGTGACTTGGGCCTGCACCCGTACAAAATTCAACCGACCCAGTAGCTGAAGGTAAACGACAATACACAACGACGTGAGTTCGCTGAATGGGCTCAGGAGCAGTTGAAAACTGACCCTAATTTTCATCGAAAAATCATATTCAGGGATGAGGCCCATTTCTGGATGAATCGTACCCATTCAACAAACAAAATTGTCGAATTTGAGACAAGAGCGTCGAATGCATCTCGAAAAAGTCACTGTTGCTTGTGGATTTTGGGCTGGCGGCGTTAACGGTCTATATTTCTTTGAGAACGACTTTGACCAGGCCATCACCGTCAAAGGCGAGCGCTAATGATTACGAACTTATTTTGGCCTGAATTGGATGATATGGATACCAAAGACATGTGGTTTCCACAGAACGGCGCTACATGCCACACAGCTCACGCCACATTGGAAATTCTGCACGAGCAATTCGAAGGCGTTAGTGGGCATCTCACGTGGAGGTGATGTGAACTGGCCATCGAGATCGTGCGATCTCACCCCATTAGATTTTTCGTTGTGGGGTTTTCTGAAGTCGCAAGTCTATGCGAATAAGCCACAATTCACATCGGCCCTCAAAGCCAACATAACCCATGCCATCGGTCAAATTCAGCCAGCTTTATGCTACAGAGTCATAGAAAATTGGACATTTCGGATGCGCGCCACCCAGAGAAGCCGCGGCGGACATTTCAACGATGTTATATTTCATACATAATGGCATCGATAGGCCTTTAAAGCGAATAAAAAATTTCGATAATATCTCACACGCACTTTGCTTTATTTAAATTTAAAGATAGGAAGCGCCTAATGAAAGACTCTTTACTCTAAAACCCTGCTGGCTGTCAACAATATATAGCATATGACTCTGATGCAAATGACAGTGAACTAATTGTTCCGAAGGTTTTGGAAAGCAAAGATCCTTATGATAAGCGTGTTTTAAAAAAGTCTCATTTCGATCAAATTGGTAAGGGAACTCTACGAGTACAATGGCCAAGCGGCATCACTTACTCGATGCCAATAGATATGTACCCGTACGTATGCAGACTTAAAGGTTGTGGTGGAAAGATGGGGAGTTAAATTGAATATCATCATTGGTGGCCCCGCTTGTTGCATGATACTCGTTTGGTTGGAGATTTTTTCCATATTTCACTTCCTCTGTTGCTTCAATGTGTTTGTTAATGACGCAAAGAGGTGCTGATATTTCCTGTTGTATGAAACAGTAAATAATGAGGGTAGAAAATTCCGAACAGAATAAACAAAATAGATCGGTAGCAGGATATGCTGAACGGACAGAGCGACCAAGCGCCCATAAACTGGGTCATTGTTACACTATTTACTGTTACCTACCACGTGTTTTTTTTTGTTTTAATTTCTGTCTCGAAAGATATTTTTACGCGTGGAGGAGGTAAAGTTGGCCTCTACTGCCTTTTAACAGGTGAAGGGTGTTTCATCTTTTTTTTTTATTAAAAGAGTAAGACTTTTGCACGTCGATGCAAAGGAGTAAGTGTGTTAGTGTGAGCGATAATGGGGGACTTAATGGAACGCCGTACTAACCAGACAGCAAGGCCATGATAAGCAAAAAACAAAATGAATGTGCATACAAATGGTCGAGTTACGAGTACTACGTACCGAATCTCAATTACTCGTAAGTCCAACTTATTGGACGGGAAATCGTTTCCGATGTTATTTAAATCGGAACGCAGCATGATACGGGGCATTTTACGCTTTGACGGATAAATTGTTAAAATTGATTTTTTATTTTTTTTTTATTTTTGTAAAACTTGTGGAAGTGCACTGGTTAAGCACTAAGTGTGTTCAGTGGCTATTTGCCAAGTTTTTAACTCAAAATGCTGCGTGACAGGTTTATATAAAATATCTTTTATGCAAGTAACTATTATATATTTGAATGGCAGTTTGCTAAGAAAATCGGTATGGCTAGGGGCGTTTTATATGTTCACTTACTCCATAAGAGGGTTCCTCACACCGCGTCTTCACGAGACATCGCTGATGTTAAGAAAATTACCATGAAATCAAATTGTCCAGTGGAGACGGGTTTGTTTGCAGTTTGCACACAAGAAATATTTCAAGAAATAAATGTCTGGTTTTTATTCAAGTCATCACTGTAGACATCAACCCTGAAATTTTTGTGACAGCGTTTGTCAGTTTGACTTCGGAAAGTGAAAAAAAAGTGCCATCTGTTGGTGGAAAACAACCGAAATCTACATTTGCAACGCAATTTTTCTACTATTGTATAATGTAGTTGCTTTGTGTGAACAAAAAAAAAAAAAAAAACACCGAATGCGAACAGTTCACACCTACTCAACCAACTTACACTCACAGAATGAAATGTCATGTAGTAATCTGCCCACCTAGGTCAAAAGAAAAAATGGCAGACCAAATGTCTGTAATTTAGTCTGACATATTTGTGTCTCGTGGAGACGCGGTGTTAAGTCCATGGGAAACGACACTCGGTTTAGTGGGTGTCTCTTGCATGGGGAATATATGAGGATAGTGCTCTTTGTCCTTAACTTTAAGTGAGTGGTCCAATTCGAGGGGTGGAAAATGGAGATATTTTGAAGAGAAATAACTATATAGGAATCAATTGTTATTGGGCAGATAAGGTATGGATATGATGATGAAGGTATATCTTTTCTTCTTATGAAAAAGCCAACATTTTGCGGAATGGTTAAGATATGCCAATTTACAATACACAACCAATGTATGCAGTTCCTGCCTTAGCAGGTGACGGTATAGTTAAAAAAAACGCTGAGCTTTCTTAGCTAAAAAGCGAGCAGTAACGACAGCTAAAAGAGATACGTACGTTGAGTGGCACTGCATTTGCGAAAAGGTCATTCAGTGTTCCACTCCTGAAGGTCATCATGTGCCAAATACGATTCCAGAAAAATTACCCGATGTGGAAATAACTGTTCCAGATATTGGGATTTTGTTATAGGACTTACACAACCAAGCCTTTGTATTTTTACTACGTGAAGGTACTACAGTATTCAGTTTAAAGGTTTTCCATTGGAACTTGTGTAAGCTTTGCCGGACTTCGCTTTGGAGGTTTCCATATTTCAGTTTACGACAAGTTCAGGGTTAATCCTCGGCTTTTGAGACAAGATAGGGTTAGTGCCCCCTAGTTTCTGAAGTAAGCCCCATGATTTCCTGCTATAAAGGGTGACGGTTAAGTTTTACTTAGTATACTTCCATCGGTTTAAGCGCGACCTATCGAGGGATTGAAGGAGTTCCTCTGCAACTTCTTGGTCTCCATGTCTTTCATTCAGGAATCTAATATTGGCAAAGCCGTGCCAACTAATCTTGCGTATTTATTGCACGTCCAGGGAATCCAGTGGATATTAGAGTCAAGTTCCGAAGCAAAAATTTGGCATTTTGCTTTTTTGAAATTTCTTTTTGTATGGGGGGTAGAGTTCACGATAACGATCCTTATGCCAGCACTTAGAAGTATTGGGCGATGTTGGCTATGGGGGATGTCATGAAGAACTCGCCTGGCTAATTGTTGTTGTTTGCCTCCGTGATAGGATGAAGATCGGGGTTAAAGTTTCTATGCCACCTCCTTGAGTACAAGGATTCCTTGTCATTGGCATCGAAAATTAAAGATAGGCGTTTAGTTTCTGCTCAGTCAGCCAGTTTTGCTCCGTTTTAGTAGCTGTTTGATATTTTCACAGAATGTTGTGACTTTTGAAATCCCCTGCATAGATTGCCAGATGCTGATATATGGGTATCATATCTGTAGTCATGGGATTCTCGACGGTTTGTAGAAGTTTACAATTGTTTAGCCAGATACTGAGATTGCTACCTGGAATAGGTTACCGTTGTCTATGATTTTTATAAGACTTTATTCTTACAGAAGATCTTGCCTCATATCAATGCCGTAGGCTTTATGATGAAGAACCCATTGATTTTCTCTCGGGCAGAGGGGTTTCTTGAAGAAGTACTACTCGTACGTCTATTTTATTCGCCTCAAATAAACGGTAGAGATGGTCGCATTTTGCTCTGGGTCCAATATCTTTTGTCATGTGGCGCTGATAAGTGCCAGATAAGTGGTTGGGATCCGGTTGGATGTGCATCTGATATATTGAAATTATTTTGAATAATTGAAGTTAGTTTTGCCGGTAGTTCGGGATCTCATTAAATATGTTCGGCATCAAATGTAGTTACCGTGTGATGAAAAACTAAGAACCTATCAGAATTATGATAGCACGAGAAGCCAGCAGCAGTACCATCATTAGCACCAACGGCGCGCTAATATAATATCAGTTTTGAAATCGGATCTGTCAGTGTCACAGTCAGAATCACGATTCATACAACACATTCAAATCTCCAAACCCTTAGTCGCAAGCTCACTTCCAGAACAAAAAAGATTCAGACAGACAAGCTGACAAGACAAGAAATGTAGGCCGATCCTGAACCAATCTGATTCAAAGATGTTCGGCGTTCATGTAAGAAGATTGCAACAAATATTTAGAAAAATGTCAAACGAGAACGAACCTTTAACCTTCAAGAGCAATTAGACCTGCGGTTAACTTTGATGCCTAAACGTAAAAATCGATAAAAATCCCAGCATCAGTGCAGCAGTTAAACTTACAAAGAAAAAGTTTCCGAAATTGTATGGAAGTTTTATGGACTGGTGATAATTTCATGATCTTTTTAACTTATCCACGAACAACCAGTTTCCAATATTCAGAAGTCTAATTTTCTAAGAGCACAACATAATTTAGAATCTACACTCCACTGGCGTCACCTATAAAATTGCTTGGAAAACATTGGTTGCTCTAAAAACTTTTATTGGCTGCGCAATTCAACCAATTGTAGGGATTGCCTGCTGTAGCAGGAATCGCTTTGTCTGTTTAAAAGCTTCATGACGTGATCAGTGAAAATGAAAGCCATTCAAAATTTTGGTTTTTCGGGCAGTACACGTAATGCTGCAAAAATGAGACCGCGAAAAACGGACCTTTTCGCAGACCGTTTGGAAAAGTTCCCGATAATTTTGTAAACCAGGTTTCCCATTCTGGAGTCCATCAAAGACTAGACAAAAAACAGGCACCTTGTTCTAAAAAATAAGGACCGCTGTGTCGGAACTTTTTGCAATTCAACCAATTGAATATGCAAATATTCGCATATTGCGAATATGCAATGGCAAGTTTAACTCATTATTGCATCGGAAGAATGAAGTCTAACATGTGCGTCCAAAATGAACCAATTGACCATGATAACTCCACAAATAGGCAACCACAGCAGCAGTAGATTCCAGGTCAAAACTGATCTATTCAATAATAACATTTGCTAATGTGATATTATGATATGCCAACTGCATTTTATAGCCATATCACTTGTGCATACACTGAGGAGTTTAAGACATCGCTCGGGGGCACATTTAAGTGAAATAGGAGGATATATAGCACTCAGGCTTAATTTTAAATCAGGCGCTTATGTTTTAGTCAAGGAATTCAGATTATAAGAAAAGTATATAAGCCAACCAAGTTGCGAATTCGGTATGACGATTCCAGCCTGCATTCAATTGGTCTATCAGTAGTTTTCATCGATCCAAAAACTTGACTAGCTGTAAGGGGCGGAAATATTTTTCGAGCTTCACTTGACAGGAGAATTAAAGATAGGAACTCATCTGCCTACGCTTTGAAACATAAAATTAGGAAGAATAATCGATAGGCATCTAATGGAAAACCTGCGTACAAAAAGGGCTCACAATATCAATTAATCCTGTCGAAGGTCAGAATATGTAGATAGCGATAATTTTGAGGTAATTTGAAGTAATATTTATCTCGGCTCCACTATTAACTCTGATTATGACACGTCATCAGAAATCAAACGAAGAATGCACTTACCAATAGCTCTTTCATCGGTCTAGGAAGGCTATTGAATAACATGGCCGTAACGAGAAATACTATGGAGACTATATACAAAATCTTTGTCACCGCAGTTTTGCTCTGGGATAGGTGAAGATATCTCATCCTATCCCATCCCATCCGCAATATTTTCGAATGATTTCTGGATCCGTTTGCAGTGATGGGTTTTGGTGGAGGAAGTATAAAATGGAACTTTACGAGCTGTAAAGCGCCCGAAATGGCTAGGGCATGTAAAGCGATGTTATACTAACGTTTTGGCCTGAAGAGTCTTTGATTTTCACCTGGATTGACAATGCCAATTAAGAAAGTTCATTTGTTGTGGTAAACTCCCGTAATGTTGAAAGTAAGCAATTACCCGCGACACTTGTTGCTGATCACAACCGTTCTAAAAAATTATAAAAAATTGAGAACGTTTGCCGCCATCATTAATCAAATAAAAAAATATACTGACACTTTTCTGTAGAGGTAAGTACACGTGTATATATCTCCACAAACATTTATCCGCATACTTTCCCCAACTTCTTTATTTTCAAATTTACATACAGGCCGAATCGATATCAAGTGATCATATTAATAGCCTGTCACCCATGTGTGGCAAATGTTTCCCTTAAAATACAATTCTTCACAATAAGGCATCCAGCATTATAGATTAATATGCGTCAGCATCAGCATACCAGCAAATAAAATCACCCTTTTCAATGAAACATTCCCTTACATATCGTGTTGTGGTTCGGTCATATTGGATGGCAAACGAAAACTGGGAAACCCAAACTCGTTTAGAGGATATCCTTTCCCTACAGATATCCAGCTATACCTTCATACGTACGAATATATTACAGAAGAATACATCTGCAAGTGATTTTAAATTTTGCTTTCAATTTTATACGAGAGCAAAGGCCAGATACTTTGTATTCGAATTCAATAATGTGGCGCAAAGCTGCTTTATGGGTCTTTTACCCTCATCCCCACGCCCCAGTTGCACTCGGTTCCATTGTATGCGATGCACTAAAATTGTTTAATTTTTTTGTTATTTTTAAGTGGTGTCTCAGGGGTATTTTGACTCGTTAAAGGAACGTGTTGTTTAAGGATCAGTATGTTGTCATTAAAATCAATCTGTATAAACTAAACCTAATAGTTTTAGATAGCAATATCAACAAGAGGTACATACTCGTTTATTTGTGTTCGTAATTCCTCTAATTAGTGCCGGATCAAGAGGAATGCCACTTTCTGGCTTAATTTTGATTCCTCATGTGACATCCTCTACATCATCATGGAGAGCAAGGATTCCAAATTGAAACAAAAGAATTTTTGAGTTGGATACGAGTCATCATGGCTGCATGGATGTTGGCAATATACGGATAGAAACTGAAGGACTAATGTAAAGTGAAGCATTTCTAGTCATGTGGTTGTGTTAGACATGACATGATGTTTTAAAACCATTACACCCGACTGAGCCTTATGCTTTAGCCTTCCCCCGCTTATAATGTGCTGAATATTATTAATGGAACAAAACTATAGCCTGCGGTTTCCTTGACCTAATACCATATCCGCACTAGTATATTTGCCTGTGACTATGCCTGCAAATATATCCCTGTGCCATGTGTGAACATGAGCCTGACGGTGTCTATTCGAAGCAAAATAATCCTCAATTGTTTGCAATAGCGAATACTCGTCGTTCTTGTATCTATGTCATTGTAATGGTATCTGTGTGTACTTGTTTCCTTTGTAATTTTACGCTGAAAGGGAGTCGCCTCTTCTCGGTTGCCAGGATGGATTAAATTGCCATCGTATTTCTTAATCTTGCTCTCCTTATGGAGTCCCCAAAGTCAAATCTGCTCTAATATAAGCACATGTGTATTTTGAAGGGCTTGCTGCAGGAACTCTGATGGTGGATTGAGGCTGTTTAATGTTGCACGACCTTCGATTTGTGAAGGACTCTCGAATATGCCACTACTTTAGCATGTACATATTGTATATTGAAGTCGGCGGAAAAAAAAGTGTAATTGAAATCGCGATTGGATTGATTTGCGGTATGTCGTAGATGTTGTACAGATAAGAGTGTTTTGTAAACTGCCACATGCTGCTATAGATTAAGGACGTGGTTGTTAAAGGGACTATTCTGCGTGACTTCTATTGAAGATTGCGAATAAATGCAATTCACAAAGTCACAACTGTATGAATGAACAGAAGGGAATTGTTGATTTTTTAAATAAATTGATTAGAAAGAAGTTCTTTTGCAAGAGAAGCAAGTGCATTTCTGAATTTGGAAGAGATTAAGGAAACATAAAACGGATTGTCGCTGTATCCCCGGAGCAGAGTAACATTGGGTAACGATTTCTAAGAATGCTGATTTTAATTCACGACGTAATCCATTCAGTTCTTAGCGGGAATAAAAGAAAATAAGGAAAGAAAAATAGGTAACAATCTACGTTGGTTTTGAATATTAGTAGGTTATAATGAATGGGAAATAAAAGTTGTATGGCTTAGGAAAGAATCACGATATGGGATATAGTATGTCCGAAGGTTGATTAATAACGATGCGGCTCATACGGTTAAAGATTTTAGGGTGCGGAATGTTACTGATTAGTTCATCAGAGGGCTTTGAGAACAAGAATTTGTGCTAAATGAATTCGTCCAAGTTTAGGGAAACTTGAAGCTATACGGAATACCCTTTTGCTAGATTCGAAAAGCAATTTACGAGTACTTACCCTTTATCCTGTCTTTAAAGAAGAGAATAAGTGCTCTAGATGGAGTGAAAACATTGGAAACTTGAAAACCCCAAATGTTCCTTTTTTTTATGTAATCTGCGGGCGATGAAGAGATTTGTGTACCCTTAAAATGCGTGCATACAGCGCGGGAGAAGGAAAATAAGGGAAGAAAGAAAGAGAGCTATCAATATACTCGTACGCTTGTTTCATATGTTTTAAGATTATAATGACTAGGAAATAAAGAGCTTGGCAGGGGCATTCCATAAGCGCCTTGTAGAAAATATTTCAGAGTACGTTCGAATCTGTGCTTGAGGGTAAACGGGTAAATTGATGAGCATTCGAAGCGCGGTGGGTGTTACGGCTGAAGGTTTGAAGGAGCGGTTTGCTACTAGCGATTTCATTAGAGAATTGAAGGTGAAAATAAAGTTAGAATAAGGTAAGACAGGAGACATTACGTCGGTGTTCAACTGTGTCAATTGACTGTGTAATATTAGCATCACCTATAAGTTGTATACCGTGGTATTGAATCTTATTCAGCAGAAGCAGAGATGTTTTTGGCGCACCGGACCAGATGTGGGAATTGTACTCCAACTTCAGGCGGAGAAATGCTTTATATATTGAGGCCAGATCAGAGGGGGTGAAATATTTCTTACATCGATATGGTATCGAATATGTGGTCATTCCATTGTAAGTTTTAATGGACAAACATACCGATAATGGAAAGTTTTTCACATTCAATTATGCAGATGCCGTTCCTGGATAATGGCTGGGTATTGAAATTTCGCTTTAACTACAGCAGACAGAATTGTGTTTTGGAAGCATTACATTTCAATCTGTTGATAGTTCCCCAATTGGATATGCTGTTAAAATTGGAATAAAATGAGCTTAGTATACACTGTCGTTCCCGTTTTACAGTCGAATAGTAGGGACATGCCCTCAGGACTGCGTATATTGCTGTTTGGAGGGCAGATGCAGGTTTTCCTTACGAGTGATAAAATCTAACGTTGTCCTCTAAAACGACACCAACTCCGCATCTTGGATCAGTTTTGGAGCTATCCGTGAAGACCTGGCTCTGGTTCTCGCCAAAATTCTTTTCTGAATACAGAAAAAGTCAATTTCTTACATTCGCAGGGATATATTTTCTGTCATTGCAAAAGATGTGCACAAGTCCAGAGTCAAAATATATACAGTCGGAGCGTTAGGTCATCAAAACTTAAAAGAGGCTAACAGCACTGAAAAGAAGTGGTCTCTCTGACTTGAAACTTTGCTCCACGGGATAACTCATTTACTATATACAATATAATAGGAAGTATCACGTCTTGCCTTCAGCTCCTTTAGACTGTCAGAAACCGCTGTGTTGGAAATCCAGTTGGTGATAACTTTTAAAATCACAGTCTTCATGAAGGGAACAACACCTTAATTTGAAATGGACTAACTGAAAGCCCATTTCTAGTGCACCAATTGTCGATCAAGTCTAGAACTACCTTCGCTGTAGAGCCGACAGTCGCTAATCGTGATCCAAATGAACGCAGGCTTAAAGATATTGTGAACGTTAAGCAGCAGTATCGACTAATACCGACTATAGTAGTGGGAGCAGGACCCCACCCTGCAGTTAACCATTCAGAATTCGCGATCAGGGTTCTCTTTATCAGCACTGGTTTAATCCATAGAACCAGCGATTCATCTATACAGTGATGTGTTGCCGAGTTACACATGCCTTCAGAAGTTGCGCTGCCGAAGGAACCCTCTTGTAGTGAGTCTTCTTTAAGTATTGGAGATGTCATTCTTCAGATTTTTGCCTTTGACAAGTCAAATAATTTTCGACTAGTTTGATTCTTCGAACTTCAACATATCAATGAACAAAGGAAGCCAATTACTTTAAATTAGTCTACTCCGGTTACAGTCGATATCATATTTCATTTTCCATTCGAGATAATTGCATTAAATGATTTTATCTTCTTCCTTAAAATTGAGCCCATTCCTATCTACAGGATAGGAACACTTCAAATATCCTTGACATATAAAAATTTATTCAGTATTTCCTTTTCCGGAAAGCCTTCACTAGCAGAGCTCGCTTATGCTTTAAATTCTAAATTCCGCTTCGAGTGTCTTTAATAAAATTTTATGACATCAAGTCAGTCTGTCGGCTGTCAACAAGCGACAGCTTTTTTATATTGTATTGAAACGTACATCAAAGGCCATATAAAAAAAAAGAAAAAGAAGTCGTGACTCTCGCGGTTTAATCAGGATTAGACGTCTTTCGTTGAAAATTTTGCCGGGATAACTTTCATCATATTCAAAACAGAGAGCACCAAATGAGGAGACACTCTGTGAACTAAGACTTTGTTATAATTGTTTAGTCGCATCCATCCGGACCTCAGAAGTCAGAACCCCATCATCAGTCATTTTCCAAATGTCATTTCACAAACTAAAAACCAAAGAATAAATCTTCTTTGGCAGTTGCAATTGCTAGTGGTGAGCTTGATAACCACCGAAAGCAACTGCTAGTCTGCGCGCCTATCAACACCTTCATTCAACTGATGCTCATTCCAACATTGCCTCCGGTTTCAAAAGCTAATTTCATAATAAATCAAAGTATCTCAGCATTTTCTTTTCAGGACGTCATAATGAGATTTACGACTGAAGTTATGCAACTGGCTTCTTCGCAAATTATCTTTATCGACAAAGGAACTTTAAGCCAAAGAAAATGGTCATGTCGTTGCCATAGAAACACACTATTCAAGGAGTCACTTGGATGAAATCCATTCATTTGATTTGAAAATCCACTCGAACTCGTACTCGTAGTCGTGTATGAATCCTGTTAAAAGACCAAACACAGGAGAGATAAAAAATTAATGATGTTTGCTTGAGCTTGTCATGGATGGACAGTCGACTGTTTGGTCTCCCAGCCCTTCATCTTATCCGGTATTCTACTCTAAGGACATTTTGTCGTGTCTTTGGTGTCTTTCCCTTCTTTTTTTTTTCTTTGTTTTGTTTCGTTGTCAACTAAAAGCACATTGAAAAATGCGCGTGTCATGAATTTTATTTTATTTCCCTTCCTCTTTTTCGCTTTGTTTGTCTTTTCGTTTCCCTCTTCAATCAGCGTTCTCGCTTTAAGTTCTAGTTTTAGTACTTTTTTCTGTCTCTGTGCTGCTGTTTCATCTCATTCTGTGAGAGTCGCGACGTCCTTTTGTCTTTAACGTTCAAGGATAGAAGAAGAAACTATAAATATCACAAAAGGGAGCACAGTGTCATTGCCGTTTATGCTTTGTTCTTTACTACACTGTTGCCAGGTTGAATAGGATATTTTTCCAAAAGATGTCAGACCGTTGGTTGCTGTTTTGAAAGTATTACTCTCTCTTTTTGACAATTTAATGAAGAAAAATTAAGATATGCAAATTGCCAATTCGTATGTTTACATATTTATTTCACGATATTGAAGCAAAGCAATGTGATGAAGCAGCAGTTGATGGCACATCCCTAGAACGGAAATTAAAAAGCAATAAGCAACTCCTCAAGTTGTAAACTTCATCATAGTACCTTGGTACTACACGCAAATTGAAAAATCAGTTTTCTTAACATCGATTACACGATATATGAACTGTGAAGGCCACAAAATTTGTAATGTAACATCTTATGTTTGTAAAATGAATGGGTGTCAATGCTTCGAGAAACTCTCTTAAAGTGATACGCACAAGAGGAAGGCGATTTCATCCATCCGTTAGGCTGAGGTCTACCAGGGGGTTTTCTAAGTAAATCACGTAGTTCCTCACTAAGACAATAGAAGGCCTACCTGCTGATCGTTCTATTGTTGGAGGTCAAGCAGCAATATCTATTCGAAAAGGCACCTTTGAAAAGCTCTTTCTTTGTAAAATCTCACTTCTGAATTAACATTATTTTAAATGTGTTCATTGAGTGCTTCCAAAGAATTATGGTTCCTATACCAACAATTTTTTGTTTATAGCTTTCGATGCAGTTAGACAGCCTACTGTTTATATCCTTGGCGACATAGAGGACACATTTTTTTGACATATTTAGAGGATATATTTTTTTTTTGGGTTCAAAGGCAAGTGGTGAAGAAGCGTAATCAAATATTTGAGCTGTGTACAGAATATGACGTTGGATTGGAGTGTTTTAGTTTGATTTCTCCTTAAACTTCGACAAAATACCTATTATGGTACATTAGGTACAGTTATGAGAATGTATTTTGGTTGATTGGACACCTCATATCCAGTTCAAAGTTCATTAGACACCGTGATAAGTAACAAACTGTTTCAATAGATGTCATGTCATTTAAAATGATTTACCCGCTTTCAGAGGCAGACAGATATTGACTATTTCGTATAAAAAAAGTTAAAAAAAAGATTTTTATTAAGAAAAAATAGGAATAACAACGAAGGAACAATTTAAAAAAAGAAAAGTAAGCTAATATATGAAAGTAATTCATAAAAAAATAAATAAATTATTAAGGACATAAATATAAGACGATAACTATTGTTTAAGCAAAAATTTAATTAATTGAAGTAATTGTTGACTTTAACAGAAGTTTAACAAATTCACGTAACAGTCGTTATGTATACACAGATATGCCAATTAACAAATATCAACATTAGGAAAAAAATATATATAAATAAGCATTACAAATTAATTAAAAAAAATATAAGAATACAAATAAATAAAGAATACATGAATGAATAAATAAATAGATAAATAAATAAATAACTAAGTAAATAAATAATCAACAAGTTGTCAACAGATAAATAAGGCAACAGTTTTAAAATTATTTACAAGTGGATTGTCAGCAAAACCACAGCGATCAAGGCAGCGTTGATTTAGTGTTTTTTATTCTGCTATAGATCAATTCAAAATTCGCTTTATTGTGAACAAAGTCGAGATACGGGGAACCCGATGTGACCAGGTTGTATAAAATTGGCCCAAGAACTGAATCCTCATGGACACCTAAATGAAAGTATACTAAATTAAAGACACCATTATAAACGTGCACTTTAAAACAACGATCAGACAAGAAACTGTGGACCGCTTTTAGAGGTGCAAATGTTGATTTGACCATATTATTGTCGCCACACAGAAAAAGTACGAATGTACAAAGAAGCGAAGCTGTACAGACAATCCGTCAGTATATACACACCCTTTTCAAATGCTACTAGGACCGCACAATCATCAGGTAAATAGGCGAATTTTGTTTGGGCTACCAGCCATCTCCGAAAAAAAAAAAACTTTTGGTACAATGAGGAATGCACACAAAGAAAACTAGAGTAGTGAGGAAATTGTATCGAGCTAAGAATAAGGCAAAGAAGGAAGAAAAAGAAAAAAATCCTGTGAACAAAGTATCTCAGCGTTACTTAAAAGAAATTGAAGAATTTCGGAGTGCTACGTGTATATATTTGGAAATGAGGAAGCTTAGAAACTAATATCTAGCTTTAATCCTCGAACGCAGGTTCTTGCTGATTTTAACAGGAATTTTGTCATTGGTTTATACAAACATTTATTACAAGCAGCCGGTCGATGGGATTAGGGCAGTATTTTCCCTGTCACCCCAGGATACGAATACGAATAAGAGCATACTTGGTCAAGAATTAAGTTGTCCCGTGTATGTGTGGCTGCCTTAAGCCTGTCAAATACATGCTAACAATTCCCTTCTTATGTTCGGTTTTGATTATAAATCTCAATGCTTTACCCACCTGTTTCATAATTCTCTATATAATTTTCCTTTTATCCTTTTCAACATATTAATCTCGATTAACCTATTTTTTTGTTTTATTCTGTGTTCCCTAACATTATACTTGCAACACATTCTACACTATACAAGAAACTCCATAGCATGTTTCCCTGTGATAATGATTCTGCAATAAATGCAAATAAATCCCCATCACTCAAAAGTTTTCCCATGCAGCATAATAATGTGCTACCCAAATCAGGGCAAAACATTATTCTGATCCAAGAATATTAGATAACGTAAGACCGGTTCCACGTAGTGTAAATAGGCCACGTGGGTGGATGAGATCTATGCGTTGCTGACGGGCTTAACGCACCTCCAGTCGTAATGGGTAAGAAAATTACGGAGCGAACCCTAAAGGCTCTTGCGGTAAAATTAAATTCACCCATAAGGATCGAACGAAGAGAAATACTTTTTAAGTTGCTCAAAGACCAAGCCCCTGACGTGTTTTTTTATCTGTCTCGCGCATAAAGCTACTCAATTAATCTTATTTATCTCAGAGCTCTAGAGACTTTTTCAATTCGTAAGGCTGGAATCGAAGGAGAACTATTTTATAATCGGTGGAGATTTCAACGCCAAGCACAGAGATTGGGGAAATAATATACCAAACACTACTCAATTGGTGAGGACAGGGCAATGTTATGTACCAACTCCGTCTAAAAGTGACACGGATCCTATCTGGATCTCCTGTTGTTTGAGACACGGGTATAGCTGATAGACACGAGCCAAAAAACTATAGGGTGACCAGGTAGCAACGATAGTTTTTCCTATTGTTATGTTTCAGCAACTCCCCAAGTTACCAGTATGGTTTGCCATTCATCATGCATCGTTTTACGCTTGCCGAACGTACGGAAATTATTAAAAAATATTATTGAAATTCCGGCTCAGTTGTAAATACACAATGTGATTTCGTTGTGAGATCGGTAGCCATCATGGCTTGGGGGTGGCCGTGGTGTAGTGGTACTAGCAATCGCTTCTCATTCGGAGGGTCAAGGTTCGAATCCTACTCATGATAAGTTTTTCAATTGTGTCATTGGAACTCAGTCAGAAAAATCTGCATGTGAAGGCATAACACCAACATGTAGATATGTAGATTTGGCTGTTGTAGAGTTTCAAGCACAAAACAAGCGTGAATCATTCAAATCATTCCGAGTGAAGAAAAAACTCTCCGTCCTATTCGGACTCCACCCCCGGAGAGCTAATATCGAAAGCAAATATACCCGAGTTTCAAACCACTACATCACAACAATGTTTTCCTTTCTCCTCCTTCTATCTTTCCTCCCGCGCCGTGGCAATAGTAAAAGGGTATTATAACCCCTGTGCAGGAAATTCGTCGCGTCGTGAAGAAGTTTGAGCGTGAGTGCTGTTTGGTGCGGCATCATCGGACCTTATTTCTTTCGAAATGAGGAAAGAGACACCGTAACCGTTCATGGTCTCAGGTATAGAGCGAAGTTAACCGACTTTCTATAGTCAGAGCTCGACAACATCGAGATATACGAGCTGTGGATCGAACAAGACTATATGCCATACAATCGACGCAACGCTCGAAGTTGTGAAGGAGAAATTAGGCGGCTGGGTCATCTCACGGCGAGCGTTCATCAATTGGCCGCCATCATGCGATTTCACATCACTCTATTATTTTCTCTGGGGCTACGTCAAGTCCTTAGTCTACGCTAACAAGCCAACCACTTTGGATGAGCTTGAGGCCAATATTCGACACACTATTGCCGGAATAACGCCACACATGTTTGACCGAGTCATTAGAAATTGGGCCGACTGCTTAAAGAACTGCCAGCGAAGTCGAGGCGAGCATTTGAATGATGTTCTATTCCACACATATTCCTGAACGTAGTTTCAAAATAAAGCTAGAATTATTTAATTTTTTTTCTATCGTTCTTATCTGGTTACCCTTTATAAACTGTCTACGCCGTCTCGTGTTTGACAGTGACTATTTCTGTCCTAACGATATTGCGGAATTAGATGAGTTAGCTCAAAACTATTCCTACAATTACAGTAGGGTACGTTGGACATACTCCTCCAGAACGTTGACGAGACCACAATGGTGAGATTAACAGGCATCTCAAATAAATGGACGAGACTATAAAACGAACGATGGACAGTATGATTCTTCGGTACCGATGCATTGATAATGAAGGCTCATGTCACAATGCATCTATTGACGCACTTCAACGACACAAGATTTGTAGTAGATTTGTGTAGAGATTAAAAACCTTGTACAAACAGTTTAATTATGTGAAGACTATCAGTTCAAATAAAGTGACAATTTTGTCTGCCAGAGAGAGGGTCAAATGAGCCTTGTCTGTTTCCAGTTTCCTTGTACTGATGTTAAGTTGACGAATCTGTCAAGAGTGGCAGAACTATAGAAATCCATGGAATTACAGTAGCAACCTGTTCTCAAGCCGAATGCGATAGACGAAATCCATAGCAGGTGGTCAGTTGGAATGAATATCGGGATTCACAGCAGCTATATTTTGAGTGAACGCACTACTGCGACTGGCCACATTGCGTACTATCCCGTGCTAAACCAGTCTTCTCGAGGTAAGGAGCTTAACGCTGCTGTTGTTATTACAGTACTTAGTGACTGCTAATGATAATACAATTCCAGGGAGTCGATGACGAAATTCGCGTTCAGCCAAAACCAACGACTGGTTCTTTTTTAGAGTATAAGGTTTTTAAGATTGTTTGCCTATGTGTAATTCCTCTTAACTTCGCAAATATCGAAGCCAAGATGACATCAGATGTCACATTAGACATTAGAATACCTTTCGATAGGGTGATTACCTTTTACATTTATCTATAGTATAGAGCAGAAAGTGAATCAATGGAGGACAGGTTCTAATCACAAGTTCTAGTTGTGACGAATTAATGACCAACAGATACCAATTGCACGTATTTTAAGTCATTTCTTGTTTGGGATATACAAAACTTGGATCTATAAAATTCCTTGTACCTGTTATACGAGTATAAGCCCTGTCATTCTATTGAATAAATCAACATTACATATGTATGTAATGTAATGCGAAAAGTAATCGGTAAGTCTTATTGTGTGAATCAGTAGGAGAATCAATAAAATTTAGCGTATAAGGAGTATTCACCACAAAAGATTCAAGTTTCTACTTAAGGCCACTTTATAAAGGTAGAAAATACTTTAGTTTAATAAGATACAAACTACCGCCGCGATCGAGTTAGGGTTATTACCACACTACAGTTATGGTAAGTCATAAATGCAAACTATGATCGCTATTATATAAGAAAGAATCCGAATAGGAGAAACCCTCAAGGCAGTGCACTCTCTACCCTGCTATGGAATCCAGTCCACACTGGTTTAGTTTCGAAATAAGAGGGCGCGCGAAATGTTGTGGTAGCCGTTCGTTGGTCAGTGTTGGAAAGACATCAAATTTACATCAAACTGTCAAATGACGGCTCTCCAATCTCTGTTCCATTTACTACTTTTAGACTTGGGATGCAGATTGCCATTAACTTTGATCTTAAGCTGAGACACATTCAGTAATGGAAAAAGAAAATGCCGTCCACACTCTACGTTTTTGCTTCTCCCATTCGAATGACAGTGACTTTCACATTGACTTCAAACACATAATTCGAGGAAGGATTGAATGGAAACTAAGCGAAGTCATCTAAGATAGCCCAAGTCCTCAGTACAATGGCCTTTACTGATTAACTTTGTAAACACAAATCTTTCAGTCTACCCACATACTGCACCGTCACCATAGCCAAAGTATCAGCTCTTAATCAGGCCACTTCGTGGCTCACCACCGTGGCAATGCCAGCGTCGGATATATATTTAGGCTGTCGAGCCTTAGAGAGCCACAAACTCGAGAGTCATCAAAGACTGTCACGCATTTTTCCACGAAATGGCTAAGAAACAAGATCAAACTCTGTTGGGCCCCGAGTCACTTGGTCGTTCCAGGGAGTTGCGCATGACTCTGTTGCGCAATTCCTTTGTAACTGACCTGCCTTGGCACGCATTAGAAAGCAATCCTCAAGGAATTACTACTTTAGAGATCTAAATGATCTTCGCTCAATAAAGACTCTCAATCTTGAAAAATTGATCATGTAATCCCTTTGGTTCCAGGATTAGCTAGGGTGCCACCCTCCCACGGTCTTCCTATTCTTTCACAATGGAGTTAAAACTGATCTGTGAAGGCACCACAACTAGGGCAACTGTAAATCTTATGGTACAGAGGGTTAGACAGATCCGTATAAATTTGTAGCATGCCATTGAACACGTGACCTGCAGGCGAATTCCCTTTTCGAAATATTTTTAAAAATACCGCATTCTTTTTCTTAAAAGTTTCTCACAGATATTACAATTAAATCTGGCAACATTCGTCCTAGTTTACAGTCTTAGGTAATTAAGAAGTTTTTCCTTTTCACGTCACCATTGTATTAGATACACTCCGACTCACTCCTTTCATTTTGCCAACTCGTTACCTAGAAGGGCGAATAGTGAATCAATTTAGCTAAAGGACATGAATTTTTCTGCTGACAAGGAAAATAGATAGAGAAATGTCATCGAAGATGGGAAGCATCTGTAAGGACAATTAATTAACGTTTTACGTTTCAAATATTTTCAACTACTCTCTCACTCTCTCTCAATTCTGTGGAAATTCCGAAAGGACTTACTGGACTTGAAGATACATAGATAGGCAGTTGTAGGGAGGAAGTTGTATTCAAAGGAAAACAAAATGTTTTGGAAACACTATAAGGATAATTGGTAGGAAGTTTTTGAATAAGGCCAGGTTAATTGGAGTCGATAAATCACAGAAAAAGAGTTATTATAGATTTATGCTCTATGTCGGGTAATTATTAGAATGAAGGAGGTGGAGATTTGTTAAAAGCCGCATAGCTCTTTGGCACAATGCCAATGATAGCTCTGCGAATTCAAATTCCTTGCTGTAGGTTGCTAAGGGTGAGACAGTGACACAAAAGGTGAAACTTGAATCGCTTCTCCAAACAGAGGAGGCGTGGCAAACCTTCAATCAATCTTTCAAACCTTGCTGAACCCTCGCACAACTTGGAAGCTATTTCCCGAACCTAAGGCCTCTATGTCGGAAGACTGAATTCACTGAGTCTTGTTTGGGTCCCAGATTACAATACTATCAGTTGAGATGGCTCAAGATTCGAGCCTGTGTTGGGACTGGAGCTATGCTGCGACGTTAGTTGTGACTATTATAACGACACCACCGAGCAGCACCTATGTGACTGTCCGATCTATGCTCGCATTAAACAGCAGATACTTGACTTAGGTGTGCTAGATGCTAATATTTAATCGCTGAAGCGCTTACTTGTCTTTCTGCGAGAGACTGGAAGATTTCAATAAAAGGATTATATAAGGAGTGCAATAGTTTAGTTCTTTGATCTGAGCGCTCTGTTCCGAAAGAAGGAAAACAAACCTCCTCACATCTACAGGCGCAGCTATTTGCATGTTCTCTTAGGAAAGTAATGCATGCGAGTAAACTAGCCAGCGTCAATAGTTTCATTCTGTTTTTCAATAGAATCTTTCCAGATTTGAATTTGTTGAACTTCGGCTATAATGCGAAGATATTTCGCAAGTTGAAAGGATCCTAGGTCAGACGCTTGATCTTTTTGTCATAAATCTCTGCGACAGTAGAATATATTTTGCGAGCAACAGGGCTAAACTTTAAACTTTAAACACAGAGAACAATCTTTAATTTTATTTCGACAGCAGAAATGGCCTTTTGTATATGGTGACGTTCTCTTTAGATATTGTCTCTATTTTAGCGTTCTCTATTACAGAAAATATCTGGGTTTAGCAGAAGTTAGTGTGCTCCATGAGACGAAGTAAACATCGTAGATTCGGCTGAATGGAGAGATCTCAACGCTGGTCCCTATCTATATCTATTTGTGATCCATCCCAGAAGGGAAAGATTAAGTCGCATATGACTTGGTTCCTTTTTCACGGCTTTCTGCTTGGGAAGAGGAAGGGGAATACTATCTCAATCCTAGTCCGTGTAATTAGATTGAGGTTTCTTCCTTCGAATGTGGTTTCCAAGCATTTAGCTTACTCAATCTTTGACCACTTTTGGCTGCAGATACTTGTATGTAGAGACCTAAGGCCGATAAACCAACACATGCCAAGGTATGTTGTACTCTGGACGGTTCCCATTCATTTAAGGTTGCAAAATTTGACTTCGGATTAATATGACTCTATCACTACACTAAGCTATCGTATTTTAAGATGAACATAGGCGTGTAGATGGATACTCCTCTCTTCCCGAATATGCAAACAAAGGTGTAAAATACGATGAATGCATTATTTACACGTTACCCAACCTTGAGTTTCCAGTTAAATTTACTATCTAAAATACAATAGTACGATACCAAATAATTTGTCTCTATAGAATAGTTGGACGGCCATTCCTCCCTCGTTAGGTCATTGGCTGAGGAGACTAGTGTCTGTGTCTATAAATGATGATTAAATCGGGGTGCATCTGGGGAAGTGAGTCATCAAAATTAACTTGTAAATGAGCCTACTCGAGCACCCGACATTTACATTCATACAGCCAACACCATGGACTTGTTTTTACCTTCTCACCCTAATAAGCACAAAATCTAGGCTAGTCGGGGCCACTGTGTTATATCAGTTAACTTCTAGTAGACCGACCACAAAGTTAGAGAAAAGATTCCCTAAAGACCGGTATGGCAATTTCAGTAAGCCAACTAGAGCGGACTTAAGGAAATCATTAGAGTTTTAACTCGTCGTTATGTTTCCCCGTTAATGACGTGGGTGCCGTCGCTGATATGATCACAGACACTATTTACTATTTGGAACGAGATCCTTTATTCTTCATCGGATAAAGAGTATCAAACTCAATAAAGAGTATTCAAGGTGTAAAGAGGCTGTCAGCATTAACATTTTTCTATCATACAAGACCGAACCTGCAGAGGAAAACTGAAAAAAATTCGGACGATCCAGGAACGATTGCAGCGTCTTCCTTAAGCCTATGAAATTTCAATACGACCAAAATACTACAATACCCCATAGGTAGTAAAACCTGTTGACCGTTCGCCAAAATATTAGAAATTCTGATTCATCCTCCATCCCAACGCTTATTTATAATGACGTTCCAGTTGTCAGCTCTTTAGATAGGCCAATGTGATTGCTATACACTTTGCGACCAGTTCAACACTTCCTGATTTTGTTTTGTCTCTGCCTACACTTGACTGCGTCGAATATTCAATGGGACTAATCCAATTTAGAACCCGTGTAGTAGTGAGAGTACTTAAAGATCTTAACAAACCCACTGGTTCACATGGTATATCTCCCTTTCTTCTTAAGTGGTATTTTTCTACTCTGTCAAAACCACTGCGTAGGCTTCTCCATCAATCCCATTCTTTTCGACTTATAGATGCACATATGTCTGTCCTTTCTTCCAAGGTCATGAAAACGCTGATAAAATAAGTCAGCTCATGAAATATTTCGAAACACGAACACTTCTCAGTGGCCGGCTGTACGGTAGCAACAGGTCCACTTAATGGCATGTTTCACTGAAAAGTCGAACCAAAGCCTACATCGATCTGGCGAAAGAAAGATAGGTGCACTTGATATTTCTAAGGCATTTGACAGATTTTGGGATGAGGTTAATTTGTCAAAAATACGTACTTTTGGGATCGACAACGGATTGGAAATTAACTTTCAGAACGTTCAATTCACAAAATAAATGCTGGTGTGCCCCAGAACGGGCTCTGTTCTGTCTGCGACACTCTTTTTAGTTTTTATCAAAGATCTTTTGATACACCAGCGTACGAGTATGTCAAGCTCATTAAATTCTGATATTAACAGCATAACTAATTGGGGAACCACTAATAGAGTAGAATTTAATGCTTCCAAAACACAATGCTGTCTGCTGTCGTTAAATCGAAGTTTAAACACCCAGCCATTATCTAGACATGGATGGAGCTTGCATCGTCAAAAAGCCAATGACGACCTACATACGTTGGAACGGCCTCTGACAGTTTCCTCAAGCCATGTAGGAAATGCTTTACCTTTATCTTTATCAAAAATTGGAGTAGAATGCCCATATCTGGTCAGGTGCTCCCAAACCCCACAGTAAATAAAAATGTCTGACGGTCGACAGGAGTCCGAATTAATGCGGATTGGTAGCCAGGAGGATAAGCTAAATTTTGATGCAGTTTACCAGAACTCAAAATTGAACCGAAAATGAAGTTTTGTGATGTTGGGCTGAAGTTCGTTTTTCGGGCAAGGGGTATTAGTACCTTTCACCGGTTCAATGAACGCAGACAGCTACATAAACATCATAAGAGACCATATGGTTCTTCCACAAATACTCTGTTTCCAGTAACAATTGATCCTATATTACAAGATGACTCTGAACCTAGACAACGAGCTAAAAAGGCAAGTTCCTTATTTTAAAAAAATCTATGGAACATTAGAAACTATTGTAAATAGCGTCATTTATCTGAAATTCTGTATCTTGTGTACTATTAGGTGCGGGATTTTATAACAAGTATCGGGTTAAAAACACTATGCTGACCTGGAAACAGCCCCGATTTTAACTGATGGAAGCCAAAGAGCAAAGAAGAATTTAAGACAGCAATTACGGAAGCCTGAAAAAATGACGTGTTAGGTGAATACGGGTAATACGTTTAATAAATTCTCTGCGTCGCAGCATTCAAGGGGTTATCAAGGCCCGCTGTGAACATACAAAGTATTAATCACTTTTTATCCTCCGCTGAGATACTGCAGATAAAAAAAAACTCCATCATGAATAAATTGCTTTTTTGTAATCCACTCAAATTTGTTTAAAATGTTCATCTTTAAACTTCAGGAACACATTATTGTACTACGCTAAATATATTACTGTAAAAACTCCCCAAATAAAAAATTTCTATCCGAGAATAATTCACCCATAATTTATGAGAGCAATTTGTAACAGTTTGAACTCACTTATAATTTTTATAATCATAGCCTATAATGGAGTGGTTTTTAGAAGTTCGGAGGTGGTAACTTTTATTTAGGGATTACATATAAATCAAGGGAACCCTCCTTAGTGACCCCATGTATTGCCGAATCCCGGGAATATGACGGCAACTTTTAAGTGGTCGACTGTATATATTGTATTTAGTCCAAAGGAGCTTTATATTCAGGACAACACTCTGAATCTGAATTTTGTCTTTAGATGTTTGAGTGAAAACCCCGTTCTAGTGCTATAATCGTCAATTTGTCTAAGGGTGACTGCACATTTGAGAAAGCAGCATCAGTCATTTTGCTCACTAGCATTGCTTCATTTCACAAATATGATGATTTGGTTTGACTGTATTTTATAGATTCATTCTTTACAATAGCCGATAACAGGTTAGAGCTACTGCCGAATGTTAGTCAGCTCAGTTGTAGTTGTGATGATAGGAGCTGGTTGTGAACCAGTTTCGACGCGGTTACCTGGGAAGTGAGCTTCGAGACCCTTTTCTGCCAGTAGCTGTCACCAGATTTGTTGAGTGTTTCCAGACAGTTTGATTTGAATGTTGTGAGCAATTTCGAGAGTCTCCTGGTTTCAATGGATGTCAAACTTAAAAATCCGATCTATGCTATTTAAGTCTTGCTCCAAACAAGGATATTTTTTGGTTTCTTTATGTAGTCGCTGAAGACTTGCAATGTACAATGGAACAGGCAATCTTAAATGACCAGGACAGCCTTCATATTGTAAACTTAAAAATACAATCATAGAAGACTGCGCTATTGGAGGACATGTACAACAATTGAGTATCGCACAATCTGATAAGTCGAACTTTATTCTTTTGAAAACTGAACTTACAACTCTCAGTAAACTCCGCTACACTCCTTGATATTGGTGGATATACCAACTATATATATCCATACAGGAACCATGGGTGTGGAATAAACGCATCTGTGCTTACGTATGTTTAAGGGGTTTCACACTACTACTAACCAAGATTTAGTTGCTGCCGACATAAGCTACGAAACGAATGGAGCATGGCACAAATTCGTCGTCGCGTCTGCTTATTTTCCCTATGATTCGTTACTGCCGTAACTACTGGAGGCGGTAGTGGAGCTATGTTCTGGAGATTACTGGCTGGAAAGTACTATCGGAGATCTCCATGTCAAATGAATCCAATTCAGAATCGGGTGCGAGGTCTCGATCTTGTTGAAAAGGAGGAATCCGCATGAAACTAACTGAATACGATTTAAGGAGGAGCTCGACAAGTAAAATAGTTCTTCCCTTAACCTCAGGACAAAACAAAAGCTTGAGGAAGCTGTTAAGAACATGAAAGGCATCCTCACTAAATGCTTCGAAATGGCATGTCCAGGTAGTAAGCAAACCTGCAGATCACCTGTTCCCTGGTGGAACGCAGAACTGCGATGTCTTCGTAAAGAATTCAGAGAACTTCCAAACAGGTTACTTAAGACTAATTTGGGGAAGATTTTGAGGGGCTTATTCGGATTTCGTAGAGCGCTTTCTGCAAAAAGATCGAAACTATCAGTGAAACCAGCAGGCTGGTCAAAGTCCACAAAAGGGGAAGATCAACCAGGCTGGAACCACTCAGAAAATCTGACGGTACCTATACTGAGTCGAAAGCAGATACTATCGGTCTCGTTCTTGAGTCTCACTTCCCAGGTAACCTAATCGGAACCAGCAGCTCACAACTAGCCCCTATCAACGAAGCTGGTAGTCAGCTGAACAACACAACATGAAGTAGCTGATATATCTTATCAGTTGTGCTGCCGGATGAGGCCATTAAACATGCTGTTGCTTCAAGTTGCCTGATGATATTTACCTTGTTATGTTACAGAAAGGTATAGACTAGCTGCTGGAAACTTTAAAAATAATTTTCACTGCTAGCCTGGCACTGGCATACATACAGAATCCCTGGCGAACAGTGAGAGTGGATAGGAAGACTCGATCGACAAGAATTTCAGACCTATAAGTCTGACTTGCTTCATGCTGAAGAGCATCGAACGAATGGTCGAGATCCATGCGCGCAAAAACGCCTTGCGAATGCATCCTCTGTCCGCGATGCAACATGCATATCAACACGGAAGAACCTGCGAAAGTGTGGTAACCAGAATTGAAGGCACATTCGATAAGAAGGAATATGCTTTGGGCATTTTCATCGACGTTAAGGGTGCTTTGGAAAACGCAACTTTTGACGGCATATGTAACTCGGCCAGACAACACAGCGTAGAGGAATCACTAGTTTTGTGGATAAAAACAATGCTGGTGAATAGTAGAGAATGATTACGGATGCTGGCCGCTGCCAATATGCGGGGGCGGGTGTAGACAAGGGTTCTCCATAAGGCGGTGTTCTCTCTCCACTGCTATGGTGCATGTTGGTCGACTCACTACTCAACGCGCATGCACAGATGTAGCTGTAATGTCTGTCAGCTCTAAAGCGCAGGCAGCCGTAGACGTGATCGACGACTGGTGCACTGGTGGGCTTTCAGTCAATCCTCTCAAAATTGAGATTTTTTTCTTTACGAGAAGGAGGAAGCTGCCCGGTCTGACTCATGCAATTCTCGAAAGAAGCTAAGTGTCATTCTGGATAACAAACTTCTCTGGAATAAATATGTTACATTGAAAGCATCTTTGTCACCGAGATGGGTTCTTTGGATCTACACGGCTACGATAAGGCAAACCTCTCGCAAAAATACATGATTGTTGCTTCTGCCAGACTGCAAAGACGGCTTGTTTCGGATGCATGGGGCTTTCCCCAGCACTCTTGGCTCCGCTCTAGACGCATTGATGCATCTCCCTTCCATTGAAATTCACATCAGGGATTGCACTCTCAAAGCCATCTTTCGTCTAAAAAGAAATGGTCTTTAGTACAACACTTTGATGACCTTGCGCGCCATCTGCCTTATGACTCCAGTCTTATAGACATGTCGCCCCGTGCAATGACACCGGAACTCCTGTTGCGGAAAAAATACGAAATCGACTTTTTTTGTATCCAGGACTGGTTTCGGCCAGAATCTGAGTCAGGAAAAGAATGCAGTCGGGTCTTCACGGACGGTTCCAAAAGCAATATAGGATGGAGCTGGTGTCTTTCTGAAGGACGACAAAGTTAAATTTCACATCACGTTAGGAAAGCTTGCATCTGTCTTCCAAGCGGAGATTTACGCAATCCTGATGGCAGCGATCTATATTGCGGAGAACAGTTGAAGTGGGTGAAGCATTTGCTCTTACGAATTCTAATCTAGTTCAGGAATGCAAGAGATCACTGAACGCAATCGGAAGGCTAAATTCAGTGACCCTTGTCCGCGTCCCAGGTCACAATGGGATCACTTGCCAAGCATGGTTTAAAAGGAGAGTTCTTCAGGACCTACGTTGGGTCTGCCTGCGTCCTCGGTTAATGCTTCTATTGACAGTTGGGTCTCATATGAGCGCAACTGCAGATGGAACAGCTCCCCGGTATGCAGGGAGACCAAACGAATGCTTCCCGACACAACATTCTGCGATGATTACTGCGAAAGTGAAGATGTCATCGCGAAGCATTATCTCTGTGAATGTCCGGATTACGCCCGCTTCAGGCTGCAGGTACTCGGCGCTGACGTGGCGGGTGTTGGTACTGTAGGCACCTTATCACTGAAGCGCTTACTCATACTTCTTCGTAAGACTGAAAGATTTCATTAAAATGAACTTTACAAAGAGTACAATGGACTAGTTCTTTGTCCGAGTGCTCTGTTCCGACCTTAAAAAACAAAAACAAAACCTTTCGCAACGGTGAATTTACGCCATCCTCCATTCTATTTGTAGCCTACAACTGCAACAATCAAACACTGAAAACAATGTTCTTCATGCTAAGAGTGCATTTGACATATTGTGGTGTGATACCTCGCAGTATCCAAAACCATTGATGACGTTTTTTCCGCATCCATTATCCCCATAATGCTATTTTGAGAGGTATTTTAATCAATACGGAGTGCAAAATCGGGCATGGAATGTCGAAGAAGGGGCTAGACGTATTTGCATCATTAGAATTTTTTTTCTGGATGACCACTTCATCTTTATGGTTTTGCGATCTGATATACTGGTTTAAGAGCGGGCATTTTGCAGATATGCGTGTTAATGAAACGAAAACATTTATGATTGCTCTTTGTCAATTTTGGTTTTTCTAACGGTAGAAAATCAAAATAGGAAGCACTTCGCTATTAGGTCTAATGAACTGATTCATATTGGCTTAAGCAGCGTTTTAGTGTTCTCCGCCTAAGTCCGTCTACTGTTTCGATACTACAGCTTTATGGTAGACATGCCAAAGGCCTCCAACTTTGCAACTCTCGGCACTGCCTATACAATGTACATAGTCATGCACCGAGCTAATTAGAATTGAAGAGTTAGTCGATCTTCGACCCTCAGGCTTAATAATAATTACTAATAGTTTATAATTTAGTAGGTATAAGAACCGGTGAGAAGTTGAATTTTAATCGTAAAGAATTGTATTTAAAGTTTTACTGAATATCGTGGAATTGTTTTTTTTTAACTTGGCAAATATATACTATGCCGCATATTTGCTACCACTACTTCTACCAGGAAAAAAAATAATAAAAATAAATAAAATACAAATTAAGTCGTTAAACACATATAAGCTGAATAGAATAGAAAGTTTTCTCTCTACATGTTCTCTCTACCTTAATTGTTCCCCAAAAGTGTCATGGGTCCAAGGGTGTAATCTGGACCCAAGCACTCACTTGATAGACAGAACGAACAGGACGAACACGACAAAAAATCGACTGGTGTGATTGGGTGGCTCCATAGGGAGGCTTTCAGAGCTCTGCAAGTGAATCCCTTTGCTCTGACCGCTGAACTAGTGGAAGCACGTGTGAATGTGAATGTGTGGGAGAGGCAACTAGCCGAAATGCGCGGCTAGGGTAATTAATATCTACCCGTCATAGCGGACAGTGCCACCATTTTTAAGCAAACCAAAAAAAGAGGAATGAAAAAAGTGAAAAAAAAACTACAAAAAAAACTAACGATTAAAGGCTAGTACTCTGTTCATTCACGTGAAAATCCACTGGCAACATAAATTTTTCAGTCGTGGAATATGACGTTTCAAAAATAAATGTTGCTGGGAAAAGTCAGCGGAGTAGATAGTTACATCTGGCATCTGATATATGAATATTGTTTTTCTTTTTGGTATTTCTGGATACGGCAATTCTGCCTTTTCGGAAAGTTAAAAATATAACAACTAAAAAAATACAAAGAATAAAGAGAATACACAAACAAATCAAGGAATTCTGTGACTTCAGCTCGGATACTGTCAGTTTTTCTCTTATCTGTCACTTTTCACGTACATTTAAATGGCACAGGCATTTAAATTGGCGTGAAAAAATGTTGCAGACGACTGCTTAGATTCATGTTGATAATATTTCATGAGAGGGAACAGAGTACTACTTTGGCGGAAATATTTGGAAATTTTGACAATTATTTCACGAGCAGTTTTTTTTATATAGAGTTTTTCGGGAAATTTCACGTGGAATAGAACACAGTACTGGGCTTAACGAAAAACAGAAAAAGTGGAACGAAATTCAAACAACACGACGAACGAAAAAAAGAAACCAACAAGAGGAAAGGAAAACCACACAACGAACGAACAAGAAGAAGAAAAAAAACCAACAAGAAAGGAAGACGGAAGCCTTGAAAGACAGGAAACCGACGGACGAAAGCTACGACGAGAGTGACAGTGGCGGGAAGCAGACACTCCCCTCACCAACCTCCCGACAATCAGACAGAAGCGACCCTAAGTAGGCAGGAAAACAGCTAAGTACCCCTTGTATTTTTTTGATATATTTGTTTGATATATTCATAGAATCCCGTAAGGGTCCTTAACGTTTTACGGCAAACCCCGTAACCCTTTAGCGGTTACTTTTAAAACGTTCGCGACTCCGTTGACTCCCAGTGAGCCACCCAGTTCTGTGATCGTACGGAATCGTGGGCCTTCCGTCGGCCGTCGAACCAAGTGTAATATTTTGTTGGCTAAACATTGAGGTGAGCAACCCCTTTGGTGTTCCACGATTGTGATTTCTTTTGCATATACGGCCTTTGTCATCCCCCTTTCGGAAAAAAAATTACATACACTTAAATTCTCAATCAGGGAAAAATTCGTTTGTTTTGCTTTGATTTTGGTTTCCCAATTTCGCATAAAAATTGGTAGCGTCCACTTTTCCATTATCTATTTTCCGTCTTCTTCCTTTTTTCCGAGCCCCGCCCATGCTGAGCAGCTGGCATGAGCAGCTTGGAACCTGCTGGTTGCAATTCCCGTTTTTTTGTGATCCCCTTTTGGGCCTGTTTTCGGTTTTGCGTATCCTCTTTCATTCGATTACCAACCACCATCCGTGTGGTTGCGGTTTTGTTTCGTCTCACCGTTTTGGGTTTTTCTTTTAGTTACCGGTATCCCGGCACCCTTTTCTGATAAATAATTAAAGTATAACCTCTATTTACGCAGCTAATAGAAATTAATTGTTGTTGCAATAACCGAGGTTGTAGCACTTACCGGGTCACATTATTTTAAATAAGAAATGATAGTCGAAATGGCTATAGAGAAAATCGCAATGTGATACTCGTAAAAAACCACATTTTTGAAATGTGTAAATCGTTATTGTTGAACATATTTTTTTTTAATTCAGAAAACGAGAGGTTGGAACATATAAAATATACAGTAAACATATACAATAATACAGTAAAGATATTATGCTTTACTTTTAAAGAAATTGGATATTTTAGACTGAGCTTTTTTGGATTCCATATTTTTGAAAACTGCCAACAATTTTCTTTTTTTTTAGAGTTAAAATGTCTTCTAGTTGAATATTATTCTCTTCGGCTCATTGTAAACATATGTTGAAGGATCGAACTGCAACTTCTGTTTTAACTTTCGATAAAGGGGGGACAGCTTCACATTCACTTTCATTTATGCTCTCAATGTCTGTCAGGTTCTCACAATTTGCAGAAACCTTAATGTTCTCGTGAAGCCAATCATTGATTTCTTCATTCGAGAAGCTAATGTAGGAACTATTTTATCAAGCAAATTGGAAACGGATGACATCAATTCTTTTTCCCTCAAGATATTTATTGGTAGTGTAGATAATGGTAGCTCGTCCTCATCATCCCAATTAGACATTAAAATACTCCAACATTTCTTGATAGCATAAGGATCTACTTTTTCCCATGCATTTGCTAGTAAGCAAATTCCATCCCTTAAGTTGAACGCTTTTATTTTTATTTCTAAATCCATGCCCTGTCACTGGCGACTAAGTGCGCTAATAAACTTTTTTTTAGTGGGGCTTTGTAATGTTAATGACATTTTGATCCATAGGCTAAAGAATTGCAGTGCAATTTGCAGGAAACATCATAACAAATATCAGCTTATCATCGCTTTGCAATTCGTGTTTCCTTTAGGATGACATGGTGCATTGTCCAAAAGCAGCAGTGCTTTCTTTTCAAGTCCCTTTGATTCGAGAAAATTTCTTACCTGAAACAAAAACCCATCAACACAAACAATAGGCTTTTTTTTTTATTTTACATCGGGAACGAACACGTTGTGGAACCATTGTTCGAATAAAAGGAAAGTCATCCGTGCATTTTTAGTTGCTCTATAAGTAACAGGCTTGTTCTCAAAATATTTAAATGCTCTTGGATTGACTGCTTTACCAATGACTAACAGCTTAGCTTTGTGCATTCCGGATGCGTTTGTGCATGCAAGGAATGTTAGTCTTTCCTTGCTTACTTTTCGACCTGGCGCTGACGATTCAGTAAAAGTAACAAGTGTCCTGTTTGTCAACATCTTGTAGAAAAATCCAGATTCGTCCGCATTATAAATTTGATCTGCAGTCAAATTAATTTCCTTAATTTTTTGTCGAAATTTTATTACGAATGGTTCGACAAGTTCATATTTGTTGGATAATTTTTCGCCACAAATTTTTAACATGCGAATACCATGTGGTTTTTTACATTTCGCAATCCATCCGTTGTCATTGTGAAATGATGGGTTTTCCCTTATTTTGTTGTGCAATTGAATTAACTTTGATTTAATAATGTTATTAGAAAGCGGAATATGTTTAGCTCTTTGCTTTTGAAACCATTCACATACAGCCTTTTCCATCTGTGGGTATTCAGAAGCCATAAGTGTAACGCGTTTTCCTGCTCCTGATTCAGCTGTAGCCACAAACTGTCTAAGAACGCTTTTCGTTGCTTTTATCCGGCTTATTGTTGATTTGTGAACACTATATTCTTCACAAAGTACTTTTTCTGACACACCCTTATCCAATTCGGAAAAAAATTCACTTTTTTTTTTAATTGATAATTTTATAATATCTTTTGTAACACCCACGCTGGGCGAATTTTCTGAACTATTGAAGGCACAATTGAAGAAAGATACCTAAATGCTTATGTGTGTGTTGACAAACAAATTTGTCCGGATGTAAGAAAACCAACTGAACTGGAATGACGAACCAAAAGGAGAACATGCAAATAAAAAACAGATGAAGAAACACAAGAAGTTGCACTAATCCAAGTAACTTCTTTAAAAAGTTGCACTTATAGAGTCAAGACGTGTGACTATTTTAGTGTTGCTAAAATCGAGGAGTTGCGCGAATCGAGGATTGCGTTAAGCGAGTTCGTACTGCATTTAGAATTTTTAAATTGCGGAATTTTGCAACACCGTGGTCTTTAACTTTTGATCTATTGTTATCTTTATCAGTGTGTTAGATTTTCACTATCATAGGCTACTTTGTAGCACATGCAATCATACAGATACTGTAGGCAAGTCTATAGCTGAGTATCAAACAATGATTCACAAGTGCGATTCACAGTTTAAATCATTTCGTGGCTTTAGTATGAGTATGAATGTTGGACCTTAAAAACCCTGTGGCATTATTGAGGGATTTTAAGTCTTTAATTTATAGCTCCACTGCTATTTTGGTAACATCTGTACACTGGCAATGATGAAAAAAATCGATGATCGATCGATGACAACAGCCCCCAGATATTTCCATTCACGTTTTATAGGTTGCTATTCTGAGGACTGTTTGCCAGTTAAATGGTTTCCATTTTAATTGGTTAAATATTTATACTATCTATTTCGGTACTTAATTAATTTCCCTAAAATTGCATCCATAATCAGTGAAAATAATTAATTCCATTGGAGTTTATTTTTTATTATTTTGTTGCAACAAAAAACTAAAATGCAAAAACTCAATTCAAAGAACTGCATTTTTGATGCTGAATATTTTCATAATTATTTTTGCAATAGTTATATAAAAATTAATTATCACTTTTATTTTTTTATGACTAATTGCTCAGATAATCTAGATTGGATAGCATACAAAAAATATCAGGCATGCCGATGAAATTGCCACTGTTAACTAAACTGTATGTTATTAATGATATCCGAAGGCATGTATAAGTGTCTAGGATCCGCATAATCCAAGTTGAATTATGAATGAAATGTGGTCTTAAATCACCGCACAGATTTTGAGGTATTCGACGTTATTTTCATTTCATGGCCCACAACTCATTGTAATGACACTAATTTATATGTGAATCAGGTCACTTAATTGTGATTTGGCACACGTTTGTGATGTTCGTGCCGACAAACGCAACAAATCGATGTATTTCCTGTGGGGTGTTAAGTTTTCGAAATGAAACTTGACACCTCAGGCATGGTAGAGATCTCAGTGAGCTCAAGGTGTAATTTGTAATCAAAGGCTGAGAAAGGCTTGTCGCTAACCACGTCACACTCCTTGACAATACATTTCCTTTAACTAAATAATTTTTGCCAAACCGATTCTCAATGTTACGAGTATTATAACAGTCAGTAGCTATAATCCAAATATTTCACCTTTAAGAATTGAATCTTACTCCGCGGAAGGAATTCTCCATGTTACGGGTATTATATCAGTCAGTAGCTATAGTCTAAATATTTCACCTTTAAGAATTGAATCTTACTCCGAGGAAGGAATAGTCCTGTAAGGCTTCTTCTCAAAAGGGATATTTTGTCCAGTGCAATCCAATGAAATTTTTGAATAAAATGGACCACAAGCTTAAACTTGTGACATTTAATAGGAATATTCTTAACGCCTCTATGTACACATGGTATATGTACTATGTCCGGCGTTTGATCGGGAAGCTGCTGAATACCCTATAACTTGGATTGGAAGATTAGTAGCTCTTGTCCTTGCTCCCAGTGGTGGTTCACTTGTAAGGCTCACGGAAAGGATAAGAATATTGCGAATCTTTCGAAGATCCTTGCAAAAGATTAAAGGACAACGATCAGGCAGACCGCGCGCAATCGAACAACTAGCGGAGATCTTCGAGAGTATGAAAATCTATGATATCTACTATTGAGAATGCAGCAGACGAAAGAAAGACAGAAATCGCAGTGTTTATTCGGAAGTCGATTTGTGGTCAGTGGACGAATTACGGAAAATATGTTCAGAAAACCTACGACCTGTGTAGTAAATAACATATGCCGCGAAAATCGTACTTGATAATATTGCAATGCGAATCTATCCAAGGGAATCATTTTTAGTAATACTGTCAGAAAGTACAGGCTCTACGACATTACTTCTGAAAATGAACGCAGGTTTATTGATTTTTCGGCGCAATTAAATTATGGCCAGCACACGATTTTCACACCTTCATATTGATAAAGGAACCTAGCTGACTCCTAATCAATAAACCGTCAACCAAATTGATCTTATTGCTATCGACACAAGGCACTCTTCCAGTGTTTTGAAAGTCTGAATCTTCCGGACCATTAAATTGTTGTAGCCAACATACGGATGCCGATATACGTCACAGCCCAAAGCTTGCGAACCATTATGAGGAATTTCAGCGTTGAACGGGTACATTCGTAAGAGACCGTTAATGCTTTTTCCGATCGAATTTCCCTTAATCACTCGAGAAAAGAAGTGCTAGAGGGCGGCCACTGTTTCGATGAAGAATGCAGACAGACAAATTAAAAAAAAAAGACGGATGTGCAAAGCGGCTCTTGTGCTCTACGAGCAGAAAGCAAGTAATGTGAAGTGGCCGTCACTCAAGTGGTAGTACTTATATTGGCTTCCCAATCAGGCGGCTTGGGGTGCAATACCAGCCGTGCCCGAAAGACTTTTTTTCAGGCAATAAAAATCTCTTGAGATGAATGGTTGCCTAAATACAACATCAAGTCAATTTACACTAATAATTTAGTCTCCCCATTAAATGTTGGATGCCACCCATGGAGCGAAATAACAACTGAGCCCAAACATTTTTCTCTCTCTCTTTATCCATTTTCCCAAAAAAATAAACAGGTCCTCCGACATTTCAAGAATATTCACATCCTCTTGAGAAGACCAAGAAGAAGTCCGGACAGCTATTTCCAAGCTTATGTCCAACAAAGTTGCTGAACCGCTGACCGACAGCAATTTATGATTGGATATGGAGCATAACCTATTCATGTCCGTATGTCCGACGAATGGAAAGCATTGTTTGTCCGATCTTACAGATGAGAAATCTCCTGAACTGTACAAACTGCAGGGCTATAAGCCTTCTGTCTGCCGTATTATGTAAACGCCTAAGATTAGTCATCACCATTCTGACCTTACCAGCCTCTATTAGTGTGGTTTTAGGCCAGGGAAGTCTATCATATATCAAATTTTCATAATACGTCAGATCTTGGAAGAAATTTAAGAGTCTTAAATCGATACACACCACCTACTATATTATGACAGTGTCTATAGTGACAATCAGGTCAGAGCCACGCTAATCCGTGTGTCAGAAAAGTACTTAAATAAAGCAATGGGTGGTCATATGACTTTTCAGCATCAAGAATTGTGGTAAACTCGCAAACCAACCCCGGTGGCACCATCTTTCATGCGAATATTTAGGTATTTGCATCGCAGATGATATTGGAAGATCACGGCGAGCTGTCAAAGGAGCGTTTGCAACTGACAACGACGCCAGCGCGGAAATCATAGGAAGAATCACACTTGCTAATCGCTGTTTCTTTAGGGGCTTAGGTAGGTAGAGCTGAGGTGACGTTTCATCATAAACCCAAGTAGCACTAAAATGTGCTTTTTTGTTATCACGTCATTGGGGGCTTAGAAGCAAATTAAGTAGTCAAGACTTCTCTCAAACAACCAACAATTCTTTACGCAAGACACTGATCAACCCAGTCCTGCTTTACAGCACAGAAACTTGGTCATTGACGAAACCGGATGAAAATGTTCGAGAAGAAAGTTCTTCGGGTAGTTTTCGGTCCAGTTTGCATCAATTAAGGATGGAAGAGACGTACGGCATCCGGGAGATCGGTTCGTTAGAGCCATATGTGGTGCAGTGGATTGGTAGATAAAAGAGATGGGGCAACGTAGAATTCGAGGGTTAGTGTAAAAGAAGATGGAGTTGTAAAGAGATGAGCAATCGACGGAGCCTGAGCGGAGTCGATGAATGAGAAGAATGTCTGCTGCGTCCCTTCGTTCCTCAAGAGTATTCAGATTAATGAGTTTGAGACGGTCTCGATAAGAAGGTAAGATTAGAGGATCGTTCCAAAGAGCAAATCAACGAAAACTATGCTGGATACTCTCAGTTCAGGATACATAAACTCGTTGAAAGGGACATCACGCGTGGCTAGCGTACTCGAGATGGTAACGAACGTAAGTGATGTATAGTAATGTGGTTACTTATCGGATAGACTGAACAAGGGATATAGGTTGGCCGTGCAGAAGGTAAATTCGGGGAAGAGATTTGTTGCACTTACGTTAGAAGGTAATCGATTGACATTTGGAGACATTGAGTTCTAAGCAATTCTTCATGCACCAGGTGAAAAACTATTAAGATCTATTTGAAGGAGGCTGGAGTCATATTGTGAGGAAATGGGTTTAAAAAATTTGGTATCTTCAGCATAGAGACAAAGTGCTTAGTGTTGAATGAACATTTCAAGACTGTTAATAGTTAGGATAAAGAGAAGTGGACCTAGGTTACTACCTTGAGGAACTCCTGAAGTGACCAAGAAAGGAGCCGATAGGACAGACCTGAAACGAACACTATAGAAACGATTATCCAGGTAAGAAGATATCTATTTTAGTAAGATGGGTTCAAATCCGAGGACGGACAATTTGAACAGGATTAGGTTATAAGATATCTTGTCAAAAGCGTTACTGAAATCAGTTGTTAGAACGTCAACTTCTTTACCATATTCTAAGAAAGAAAGCCGTGTTGATTAGGGGAAATAAAAGATTTGCACTGGAAGCAGTTTGGGTATATATGAAAGTTCAGTCATGGGGCGGTAATTAGTGACTTCCATATTTGTGGAAATCCTTCATGAGATATGAAAGGGGGTGGGAAAGTGTGGAGGAATAATTTTTAAGAAATATGGATGGAAAGCCATCTTTAAGTTGTTGTAATTTGTTTCCTATCAAAACTTTTGTAAATAGAGGGACCAATGCGGAAGTTAAGTAGGTATTTCAAATAAGAGGGATCCGGTACGAAGGAATTATTGGCAAAAGATTGCAAAAGTTGGCTATGGTATGCGGATCGATTGATGATTTGTTTTCGTATGACAGAGATAGAGAACCACCGTCCGATTTTTTTTTTGTAGTTAACGAATTGGTAGAAAGACTTAGGATCGTTTATAAGCCTTGATTGCCCACTATCCAGGTATCACTGATAGATAACGTTATATAGTAGGAATAGTCAGCAAAAGAATTGGATCGAAGGAAAACTGTCCATAATTTGTTTCTCTTGTTATATAACGGGCGACGTTTACGAATATACCACGAGGACACGTAGAATGGGTTTTATTGGGCGAAAAGGAGACATAGAGAAAAATTGAAGTGAACAATTCTCTGTAGAAGGTAGAGAGAGAATCATAAAGGGACATAATGACGAAATTAGAAGAACACTTGCTGAGGTATGCGTTAATTTTGCGGAAATTTGTTTTATGAAAGTTGGAAGAAGAGGCAGCTGCAGATGGGGTGGGCCGGATAGGAGGGTGGTGGAAAAGAGAAAAAAGAAGTCGTGGGTGAAAGTTATCAATGGCCGATAGTGTAATTGGACAGAGCGAGACAGAGTAGTTTATGGAGTCAGTGGTGAAAATGAGGTCTAATTGCCTACCCATGAAGTTGGAGACCCCACTAACTTGGCATAAGCTAGAGTCTGTAAGCTCATCCAAAAAGAAGCACTCTTTACTGGAGTTAGGGTTTGCGATAAAAAAAGATTAATCATTTGACTGAGTCTAGTTCAGTTGAGGTAGATTGAAATCGTCGAATACGATGATATCATTGAGAGGATTAGATAAGTTAATTATTTGATCAATTTCATCGATAGCGAGTTGGTTGCATTCGATAGGTTGTGCCGGTAGGATGTAATAACACATAACGTACAAAGACCAGCAGACGAGTGCTATCTTTATTGATACGTAGTCAAGCTTAGAAGAAGTAGAAACAGCGATTGGAGAAAAGTTTAGGTCATTGTGGACTGCCAGTAAGACACCTCGACAAGGAGAATCATCTTTTGGGCTAGTACGACCTTCGTCTCGAAAAACATTCAAACTAGGGGGGGATAAGTCCTGATTCTTTATATCGGGAATTAGATTAGTAGACCTCAAATGAGAGAGCGTGATATTGGCGCAAAACAGAAACGGTTTTAGATGGCAGTCCTCTTACGTTTTGATGGTATAAGGTAAGAGGAATTTTATTTCGAGAGGGCGTAGGAGTGGGTGGTTGAAACACTGGCAATGGTAGCACATTAGGGACAAACAAATTTATCGTTGTCAGCTTTGCTCCGTTGATGGTGTGCGATCCTTTTTGAGTTCACATAGTTACCGAAACCAGCAAGGTCGTCTGAGACATTTTGGGGAGACATATTGAAAATCTCGTGAAACTTGATATATCCTCAGATCCTGAGACTTGTAAGATCAGTAAGATCAGAGACTTTGAAGTTTGTTTTAGTTTTTCCCTCATAACAAACTAAGTCGGATTTGCCATGCAGATACGCTAGCAGGAGATGTATATTCTCGTAGGTTTTTTTTCCCCCTAAGCCTAGAAAGTACATAACGACATTCTGTTGTGTCAAAAGTTTGTTGAGTTATTTTAACTGTGGGAGGCAGAAGAGGCCAGTGGACAATTAATCTTCAGTAGAAACTCAACCCGTAAACTTCATAACAGTGGGCAAAGCTACTGCCCCCTTTGGATTTTCTGAAACCTGATGTTCGAATATGTCACTAAGAACCTTTAGTGTAAATACCTTCAGATTCTCTGGCTGTTTTGGGCTTTCTAAGAACTTTAACCAGCCTGCTGGTTCCGCTTTCATTTTGGGAAACAAATGCCTGCATACACATCCTCTAATTCTATAATACATCAAATTGCTTGAAGTTCAGCTCCATTAAGCGTTCAACTCACCATGCAAAGGCCTCTTCAATTAATTACCTTCATTTCCAACCACCCAAATATACATTAAAGTAAATCATTTAATAATAATTCCACAGATGACCGTTTAAATTAACAACCCTCGTCTTGATTGACATGCAACTTAGCATCAATTCAATTAATCAATTACCCATCAATGGGAATAAAATTAATTCGTTTCAGAATGTAATGCCAAAAGCAATGGTTTCCGTATAATTTCATCATAATGACAGTGCCATATATCTGAAGACTAATTGCGTGCTGATGCCTTGATATCCTTTTTACTGTCATAATGAAATTTGTGAAGTGATTGGATCCTGCAGCGATTTTATGCATTGATTTCACACAAGTCATTCCCATTGCAGATTAAAATGGTATTATTGTTGTCCGCATGTATGTGGACTTGTATGAGTTATTCATATGTGATGTGTTAGCGATCAGCTAGCCAGCTAACTACCAATCAAGAACGAAACGATACGAGACTTCCTATTTCTGATTTTGGTTAAGAGAGGTATCAATCTGGTGACACCCAGTGCTGTAACTATGACTTGTGCCTATTTTACATTATCGTAGTGTATTGTTCTCGTCCTAACCGAATTGACTTTAAGTGCTGACCAGGAGAGTAGCAGGTCTATAACTTTTTCTTGGAAATGAGTGAAAGTCAGAAAAGGATGTACGGTGGAGAAATTCGAGTGAAGTTCGTTGCAAAACGATTAATGTCTCCGGATAAGGGAAGACCATCAATGGCGACCGCCTAAAAGAAAAAATGAACAACGGAACGTTCAGATCCGCACATGGATTGTTCGGACCACTTATGGCGTACAAATAGCATCAGTATTGCTATTGCTATTAAGTAGGTATCGGAGCCTTTATGGCTGGAAGTTCGTCTATTTTGGCGTAGATTTGTGATGAATGGCAGACTAAGGCAAAAAGTATTGAACCTTTGGCTTGTGAGCAAACGTCTTATAACATGATCTATAAGCATAAATTCGACATTAGTTTGATATCGTCACAGAAGAAATACGCAATGAGTTCCCTGGCAAAACCTACTTGATCTTAAAAAAGCCAACCAACCAACCGTTGATTATGTTGCGATCGACTCAAGGCACTCCTTCAGTATTACAAATGCCCAAACTTTCCGAGCGACCAACGTTGGCAACTTCGTTTCACCCAATGAACAACTATCATAGATCCTTTACCGATCGCATATATCACAACAACCTAGATCAAGTGCTGAAGATCTGTGACATCAATGCCAAAGAGTCGTTAAAAATATTACAACTGATGCTGAGCTTCATTCACTCTTCATGTGCAAGCAAGTACATAAAGCCAAATAATTCGTTAATGTTGGCCATACGTAATGATAGAAAATTGTGAATATTGGATATGCGCATTGTGACAACTGCAATGTGATCAGTGTGGTTGGTGGAGGATTGATTAGGGGACCGACAGGCCTAGACAGCAGTCTAGGATCTCTGAAAGTTGTAGGCTACCGACAATCGTATGCCTTTTTGAGTAGAATGGGTCTTCAACAGTGTCATCATTCGTATTCAAGTCTTCGGTTAATTTGATACGATGAGTAACACGCTCTCAGAGACCATTGGTTTCAAAAAAGGGTTTAGCTGTTTTGTGTGTTCTTTAACACGACACTTGAGATGATTCTGCAAAACTCGCAGCCAGCACCAGTGGCACAATTTTCCAAAAGACTCTACATCTCTCTTTCAAGAACTCTACGACTTGTACACTAACATCGACCGGGTTTGAAAGGTGTGCATCAGCCGCCTAAAATTGCTATGGGAGGTAGTCTTTGATTTATACCTATAGGTATAGTAGTAGATACATTTCTTTCATAAGAAGCAGTATATTGCTAATACGATTTCTAAGATGCAGTCAGACAGCGCTCAAGCTTGTTAAATGTCAATTTGCTGTCTAAATGGCTGTAGTGGATTATTTTTTTCACGTACATTGTGGTTGAGTTTGGTAAGCTTGATCACTACGCACATAAATGGCGAGATCGCGATGGGAAAAGAACAATGGCAGTAGTTCACATCCAGGTAGTCTCAGTGAGTGCAAAAAAAAAATTGGCTTATACCTATAGAAAAGTGACTAATTCGCGATAGTGTTTCTTACGCCTGCTCCAAATTCATGCGGCGTCATAACAAAAACACAAACGCCGACGATGGTAACCAAGCAGTTTACGAAATCCATTTAACAATTTCAATTGGATGAAATCCCGACCGAAGCAAACATGTCACACAACGCGGAGGGTAAAGAAATACAGGCAATCGACAAGAACACATTATCTGGTAGTTCCGTAAAAATATATAGGGATGCTGATGTCGAAGAAATCTGGCAAAGGAGCAACTAGTGGAAACAACAGCATGTACGAGTATTGCCTCTATTTGAAATAATTGTATGTTGCTTTACCTAACATCGGAACTAAAATACAAACACGCTTAGGATAGCAAGATCAGATTGAATCATTGATATCACTGTTGAAAGATAATAACTAGCAAGTGAGCGATCATTATACGTATAGCGTACCCCTGGTACCGGTTCAGTAATCCTGAAGTGAAGTGGCATCCCTTAACGCAGTCATTCTGGGATTCCACCGTATGGCAGTGATGGAGTAATCCAGATCCTTTGAGATGATCTGCGCACAGCTGAAATGCCTCACGAAAATCTAGAACAGAATCATCATAAGGCAATCATAGCTCATCAATATGCGCCTATGGTAAGACGATTTAAATGAAACAAACTGAATAAGTTAGACATTAACATGTGTACCCAGCTCTCATAGATTTATTCGAAAATAAAAACGGCTGCCTAAGCTACAGTCACCCATGATTCAAATTTAAAGCCCAAATGCTTCAAAAAATAAAAAAATTCCCACAAACACAGATACAAAAATACAATAAAAGAAGGTCAACCAAGAAAGCCCAGGGTGTTAAAATGCCACGCGCTCATAAAACTGAGGTTGTTATTTAAATTTAAATTAAATTTTTGCCGTATTCTGTGTCAAAACAATTCCATGTTCCATATCTATGTACATACATATAAATATTTGCATAATATTGTATTTCCACAATCACCTACTATTCAGGCAGAACTTGTCCTTAAATAGAAACAGCACTACCCTTAGAGAATTCTGTTATAGCCAGACCATTTAATGATTATTATGTATTTCCTCTTTGGCACCCCCTAATGTAATATTTGAGTGTCGTCTATAAAATGAGCTGAAAATTCTTAAATTAAATTAATGATGGCTGGTGTAGTGGGTGGTTGTCTCAGGAAAAAAAGGGGGAAAAAAAAGAATAACTTCGGCGTAATAATAGAATCCTTTGTCATGCGTTAATTCCACGGGCTAATTGTATCTCTCATTTCCACTTCGATTACTAGTCTAATTAGCGTTTTGGTATTAATCCCAACGAAGGATCCAAACTCATTTTAGGGAAGAAATATCAGAAAATCCAGGAGTATCGGGAGGGAAGGCTTCGACTTCGATCAGGAGCCTAGGGATGTCAGCAGTTAAATGGGTTTCCATAGATTCCGACGAAGGTCTTTTGGCGTAACATTAACACGTAAATGCTTTCAGTCGGTTGGAAAAAGTTTCTATTTTCGCCGGTTAAAGTGATTTTTATTGTACACGGATGAGCTAAAGAAGATTTTCGCATTTACAAATACAAGGGCGATAGGAGCAAATATAAATCTAAAAATCCTCAGCCAACAGATGTGAATACATATGATACCGACAGAGTTACCATATCCTTATACGAGTTCTCGTATCTAAGCTCTTTTTCTTTCACAGAGTCGTTTTGTAAATTTTAAATCTTATATACAATCCTTGGTGAACACAAAAGCACATCCATATACCGAATGAGTGTATTTAGGGGATGCAATGTACAAGGAACTTATTCAATCCCGGTAGAACTGTTCATATAGAATCACTACACACATCCGTGAAAGAGAAACAAAAAAGAATAAATAATGGCATTTTCGCTTAGCAGCAAGTCATAAAGTTCTTATCAAAGATATTTACGATTCGATAATTAAAAATGAACAACGATTTATGAGAGCATGCAATGAATAAACATATTGTACGTAAGGGTTGGTTGTGTGCTCACCGGTGACCACCGATACCACGGCTTTGTTAATAATTTCTATATTGAGGATTGGGAATTGTTTATTCAAATTCAAACCTGATGTTCAGATTTTGAAGAAAAATTTGCAACTAGGTATCTTTCATGAGTCCTTTCTTCACTTAGATACTTTTCGACAGGGAGAAACACTAACCAGTTTCTTCCAATTTGTTTCTTTTGATGCTGTAATTAAAATTGATTAAATATGATGATTGAGCGGATCCTTGATTTTTATGTTTGTTATGACTAACGTACCCAAATCATTTGGCATGGTTTAGAAAAGGCACCAGATCATATATGAGATGTGGTCTGAAGACAGAAGAACGGAATCTCTGCAGAGAGAAATAACATGTAAGATCTTTTCAGTGTCTAAAACTATTCACGAATAATCTGGTTGGCATATATCAGTGTGATTTTAGGCCAGGAAAGTCCAATATAGTCCAACATTAATTAACCGAGA
Organism: Volucella bombylans; assembly: GCA_949129095.1. Lineage (NCBI taxonomy): Eukaryota > Metazoa > Arthropoda > Insecta > Diptera > Syrphidae > Volucella > Volucella bombylans. The sequence goes on along the minus strand of OX422141.1, from coordinate 99,797,237 downwards.
TCTATAATGTCAAGAAAGGTTTTAGACAAGGCGAGGTGCAGTCATGTGAAGGCATGGACTTTAGCGAAAGCTAATGAAAAAGCACTTGGACGTTTCGATAGGTTGATACTGCGTTATCTTCGGTCCTGTTTGTATTGAATGGATGTTAAAAAGGAGGTTCAACCACGAACTGTAAGGGCTGTATAGTAACATCGGTCTAATAAGGTGTATACGGATCCGATGTCTGAGTTGACTGGATTATGTTGTGCGAATAGATGCCATAGCTCTAGGCCAAATCAGAGTGTTTTAGTCTAACATCAAAGGGTGTACAACAAGCCTCTTCAGCAGTACTTTTTCCTTTTTCAGATGCCTTAAGTGCACACGTGGTGGTGGGTAGCCGTGGCTCAAATGGACCGAAAGAAATTTTTTTTTCAGACAACTAACTGCTTCTAAACTGACAAATCAAAGACCAACTTTAGGGTCAGACAGTACTTCTGTCTTCTTACAGTATGGCGTGTTCCATGCAAAAATAATTTTTCAAATTAAAGGCACACTGGAGAGTAGTTGACGAGTATAAAGGCTCCTTCCCAAGTGATTCTTTTTGTGATAAATCATACCAATCATCTCCGCTTCGCCGATTTACACGATTGAGGTTGCATGCTTTCGTTTTAGCGTCATATTATTTCAAACTCAAAATGTTTCTTTAATTCGAAAATAATTTACGCTTTCTTTATTGTATCTTCATGAAAACTGAATTACCTTTTTTATATATCACACATTCTCATTCAAATCCAACACACGGCGACGGATGTATAAATTCTTTGAGTAATATTTTTTCTGGCAACAAAACAATAGCGAACATAATGGAGAAGTAGACGCTTATATCCTGTCATAAATATTTATGGCGGAAATGACAAGTAGCCTGTCCAGGGTTAAGTATCCTTATCGCCTTATATACTTCTCACAGAATGCTTCCTTTACTGCCATTGGGCAATTATGACGTCAACAACGATTAGCGGGCATACATATCTGTCCAATAAAAAATTTTATGAGACAGAAAAAAATAATACTTTTGGGGAATAAAATATGGAGGTCGCCAGTTATGTACTCGTATGTCCAGCTGGAATTGGAATTTATAAATCGTTTATATTATTTGCAGTTCAGTTCTAGATTAAGAATTGTTCCATTATTACCACAATAAGCGATTTCAGTCAACTGAAATAAGATGTTTATTAACACCGCCTTAAGCTGGGGATAATAGGCACCGCAGTGCTGAGTGCTGACTACTGACTGGAGCAGGTTGTTTGGTGTGACAAAACTTCTAACCGGAGTGTTTTTCTTTTTTAACGAAGTCGTTTATCGATATGTCAGAGTTTCGTAAAAGAAAGGTTGGTTCTCGAGTATCTCTTTAGTAAACGGCAGAGAAAAGGGTACAATCGTCTACAGATCTTTTCCGAGATCTTTAATGTCAGCACCGACGTCAGAACATGTTTTTGAATCCAGTCGAAACCATACATATCTTCAACCGAAATCGGTCAGCGGGAAAAATCCAATCATTCTACGAGTACAAGGAAATACTCTAGCACATGCTGTGGAGCAGACGCTCTCACAGATAAATCCAATCATACTATAATCTTTACTGAGAAGACTACAGAAAGTCTCTCACAATGTATAACAAACAACTAAGAAAATCCAAGAGAGTTTCGTGGAAGAACTGTTGTAATGACTTAAGAGACATCCCGACTACTTTTAAGATAAAGAAGTCATTAGCAGAAGGATAGGTACATTATCCCTGTAAGCACAATGAACGCTCTAGAAGGGCTCCTTACAGGCAAACATTAGAGCTTGTTCTGCGGACTCATTTCCTTTGTTACAGGACTAACGTACTGATCCAATAAGCACATGAATCTGTGTTGCAAAATCATCGGTGACAGTTTGACTATATAGCAACTAAGGTCATATATAACCTTTGAAAAGATAGAATGAACAGTTGACAACAAATCACCGGGGCCTTTCCGGCATTTCTGTCTTGAGGTACCAGCAGACTTAGCTCTACAATAGACTGAATCTTTAGAGTTAGTCTCACATTGCAATATTTTACTTTGACTTGGAGAGCAATTAAGGAGAACAATAAAGGTCATCATGGTCACATACCATTAGAGGTATGTCTTGCATGTTAAAAACTACGGAAAAGCTGATTAATCTTTATATATGGGATTACATACTATCAAGAATTCGGCTATCAAGACTTACAATCTACTCACCAAAAAGGCAAAGCCACAAACTCAGCACTACTTTGGGTATTTATGGACATTGAGGGTACGTTTAACAACTCGAACTTTAGATCGATTGAAAATGCCATCTTTAGAAGAAATGTAAAGCCAAAAAATTCAAAACGGATTTTTAACATGTGAACCTAAGTACAACAAAGGCGAATTCAGGCCGTGAAGAATTGAGTGCCACTATTGCAAGAGGTTGTCCTCAGGATCGAGTATTGTCCTCTGTTTTACTTAGTCCCGTCAAAAAAAAAATTATATTCCATTCACAAAGAAAAAAGAGATAAACTTCTCCGACCTGTTTATTCTTTTATTTTTTTTTGTTTTTTAAAGTAGCACGCGCTCAAGGGGATAAGGTACCCTTAAAATGTTTGCACACAGCGTGGGCGAAGGAAAATTAGGGAGGGAAAGGACTGTGGTGTGCTTGAATGATAAGATTAAGTACTTTGGTGTAGACCTACATAAAAAAATCTACATTGTGGGCCTCATCTTTGTGTGTTTTTTTTTTAAAGAACTTAACACAAAAGTAGGTATGACTACACTTATGATGCCAGGCATGTAAAGGGTGTTTTGTGTTTTTTTTTTTAGAGGTATACAAATTCAATATGAAATAAAACACTTGAGGCTAATGTTATCGTCTATGGTGTTAGCTTTATTTAATAGATAATTTTATGCCATTAGTGTTTAAATATGATATGATATGATTAAGTCAGAAATCATGCTTCTATAGCGCTCTCCATTGACGGTAACATTTTGGCCGGGATCGTCCTTAAAGAAATATGGGCCGATGATTCCACCAGTCCATAAAGCACAACAAACCGTGAGTTTTAATGGTTGTAAAGGCGTCTCGACAAGGTCTTCTGGGTTTTCTCCACTCCAAATTCGGCAACATATCCATTTAACCAAAAATGGGACTCATAGGAGAACAAAATTTGGCGTTGAAAATAGGATCAAGCTGAATCATGTTTTCGGTCCATTCACAGAACCTACGACGCGTATAGTGGTCACGCGGTTTCAAGTCATGCACAAGCTGGATGTTATAAGCTTTTAAGCCAAGATTTTATAGTAAAAGATTCCACAAAGTCGATGGGCATAGCTCCAATTGCTGTGCACGATGGCGAAACGACTCATTCGGATTCTCTTCAACATTGTTCGCACTATTTATCGTCTTTACCACTAGAGTGTACGTGGTGCGAAAATGATTCATCCTGTTACGAATAACTTGCTCAGATGGGCGACATAAACCCATGTTATATGGCTGAAAGATGATCCAAAAAATTGGTATACGGATGATTGGAAAATATCCCAAGGCATAGAAGCAGTAGTGGTCGAACCTTGAACATACCTCTCACTTGGACTAAGTAAGGATGCTGTATGTAGTAATTAATCTACACGGAAGGATTAAGATAACTATACTCTCGGATATTCAATCGGTACTTAAAGCACTAAATAGCTACTCATGCTCTTCAATCGCACTCCTAGAGTGCCATGCGGCAGTCAGCTACTGAACAAAGTCTCACTAGTAGATGTAGGTTTTTCTGTGAAATTGGCAAGTCTTCTATAACCCTTAATCACCAACTGTTCGGTACTGGCACGTAGACGAGCAACATTACTAAACAAATATATTATCCATGAAGAGTACGTGAAGGCGATCTTGCAGAAAGATCCAAACTCAATCAATCTGGTCGCACTCCAGAAGGGCATTTGCCCTGTACTCGTATCACGATAAAACGACCATACCATACATGCTGTACAACAGGCGCTGCAAAAATTAAACCAACTGGGCTGTGAAACACAGTTCCACTTATATGCACGGGGTCTTTCGGCAACCCAGTTCGTCACTACTTCTTGTAGGAGAAGAGCTTCAACAATCAAGTCAATATTCAGAACGACTTCAAAGAGTTTATAGCTGTTGTTTGCGGTCGTTGACTCGGGAATTGAGAGTGGATGTAGAGAATACACGCGGGTTAATAATCACTTTTCTGAGTAAGTCCACGTTTGAAAATATAGGGAAGCTTCTTGAAACTTAATGAAACACATCTAGATCTCCGCCCATACCTCTCATACCACTCAGATCTGGGGCTACCTCACTATGAGCTATTGCCACTTCCTTCCCTGCGTTCTCGCCGTTTACGTGCGTAGTGATGTAGCTTGCCAAACTACACCAAAATGTTATCCCTTTTCCAATCCGGAACTCAATTTCATCTGCTTAAAATTCTATCTCAGTGAGCAAGCTATCCACTACCGGATTACTTACAGAAACCCGACACTGGACAGCAATTCCACTTTTAACGAGTTTGATGCACTGCCTGACTTCGTACAAGGAATTGTATCGCTGTATACTCATACTGAAATCGTTATTGAGGGCGATTCCATATACAAAATTCTAGGTAGCTTCGACAATCTGGACAGACAACACTCGAATGACGGTGTATTGAGATTATCGCTGCGGAAAATAACTTGATCCAGGTTGTAAATCAAACCATGTAAATACCAGACGTAGACATTCATACCGCCAACACCCTGGACTTGTTTATAACTTCTCACTCTGATGAGTATGCTCTTGATTACCGATCCCTCTAGGCTCGTCGGACTTTTGTGTCATATCGGCTAATTCCTCATACGCTGACAACACAGTACGAGAGAGCCAATTGGATCCGAATTAACATCTTCTTTATGAAGATATTTCCTCGATAACGACGTGGGTGCCGCTGCTGATATGGTCACAGACACAGATCTCTTGGGAATGCGATCTCTTATCCCTCATTGGATGAAGAGTATTAAGGCAAAAGAAAGGGCATGGTACGACTCGAGCTATAAAGAGACGGTCAGGGTTACAGGGTCCTAAAAGACCATGCCGAGAGAGGAAAACCGAAAAAAGTTCAAACAAACGACTGAAACGTCCTTCTTCAGCGTGCGAAATTTGAATACGGCAAAAAACTGAGGTAAAAAATATTACAATGTCCCAAGATAGTAACAATTTTTGGTGGTTCACCAAATATATTAAAAATTCTGCTTCATCCTCCATCCCAACGCTCATTTATAATGAAATTCCAGCTGTCAGATCTTTGAATAAGGCTAATCTGTTCGCTGCGCACTTCACAGACAATCAAACACTTTCAGATTATGTCACGTCTTCACCTAAACTTGAGTGCGTTGAGTCTTCAATGGGACGAATCCAATTTTGCACTCGTGTAGTATCAATAGTACTTAAAGGTCTTAAATACACAACTTATTTGCAAGGTAATAGAAACGCTGATAAACCGTCAGCTCACGGAATATATCGAAACACGAAAACTTCTCAATGTTCGGTCAGATTTCGTAGGAAAATGTGCGTTGGTGATTTGAGGGCACGTCGCATCGAAAAGTGGAACCAAAACGTACATCAATTTGGCAAAAGCAAGATAGTTTTGTTTAATATTTCCAAGGCGTGTGAATACGCTCTTTTGTTGAAAATGTGTGCTCTTGGAATCGATGACTCTTTTCTTCAACGGATTGGAAATTAGCGTCGGAACGTTTAATTCAAGTTGTCTTGGATGGTTTCAAGTCTGGTCTTCACAAAATTAATTCTGTTGAGCCCCAGGGCTCTGCTCTGTCTCCCACACTCTTTTTAATTTTCATCAATGATCTCTTGTCTGCTACTTCTAATCAAATATATTCCTTTGATGACGACAGTACTCTCTGCTTTTCATATTCTTCCCCGGACTCACGTCCTGCTGTTCGGATGTAGAACGGGAACGGTAGCGTATGTTAAGCTCATAAAATTTCGATATTAGCAGCAGTTCTCACTCAACAGAATGTAATTTAATGCTTCTGAAACACAATGCTGTCAGCTGTATTTGAAACGAATTTTAAACACCCAGCCATTGTCGATGAATGGCACTTGCATCGTCGAAACCGAAAAGCTTTCTATTCTCGATATGTATGCCAATGATAACCTAAGTTGGAACAACCACATATTCGATGTCGCCAAAAATGCTGCGAAATGCTCAGGTTTCCTGAAGCGATGTAAGAAATGTTTCACCCGCTCTGATTAGGCCCCAATACATACGGAGTTAATCTGCCCAAAATCTGCCCGTGCGCCTAAAACATCTCTGCACCTGCTAGATTGGGATTAAAAACCGTGCGATAAAACTCATAGTGATATTGAATCACTATTTCAAGTTTAACGAACAATTTTTCCGAGAGTAAACAAGAATTTTCCACATTACTAAACGCGGGAGCGACGTATTGCTTAGTACAGCCGTCCCTATCTCTTTGACGTTTCCTTTAATCTTATAACAAGCGAAATGTAACAATATCCCTACTGCATACATCCTTTATGGAATATTTAATGATAAAATTAATTTTCAACTCGTGTTCGGCGAGGTAGGTCGATGGTGTGATCTGCCTTTTCTTTTCTTATTCCAGAATGAAATACTGCAAACATGAACTATGCATATGCGCGTGCATGTGCATAAGCATGCCTCTTGTATAACCAAGTTACAATCTTAAATCGACCTAATGAGTATCCGAACTGTGCTCGGTACTTCAAAAGGGCGTATGAAAACCAACATTTGCTCACAACCGTGTACCAAGTTCTGGTCGTACTGATATGTACGTGTATGAGAATTTCTATGTATCTGTAATAATAGGTCTTGCATCCACGTGGGGTATACGAGTTTATTCCCAGGAGGAATAGCTTAAGTGGCCTGCATGCGTGTCTATCCAAAGATCCGACCTCGTCCATCAGACAATTTAGTAAACGACGTCAATTTGGAAGGGATTACAACCTAACTCTCTAAACTGCTTTAGAAAAAGCACGCTGCTGATTGTGGGTACGAGTAACTAGATATGCCGTAGATACTCAGCAACAATTACTTAATCCATTAAACGCTCATGGAATGCAAACAATACCAACACAGCCAGATGCGACACATACTCGTTGATGCCATAGTACCGATAATTTATATATGGTATACGAGTAGATGCATATACGAGAAAATAGATTTGCCTTACACCGAGAAAGAAACTGGATGGATACGGATATACTTAGAATGCATGACGGTGTCTTTATTAAGGGATTAACATGCCTTCTTCATCCTGTCTATATGCCAAAGTATTATCACATCCTATGTGTATAAGTTCTTCTATGCGTCTGTGTACTTAGGTGTGAATACCGGTCTTTGAAGAGTAAGGTAAACAGATTTCACCTGTTTAATTCAATTTCATAAACATGCTCCGTCTGTCGGAGGGTGTGGCTGATGCGATTCCACCAAAGTCTTTACGAAAAAGTATAACTAATCCGACAGAAATGTGTTTTCACATTTCGATATTATCTCGTTATGCTTATTCGTGTTGTAAGGAATGTTAGCAAGGGCATTAGGAAGATAAAATGGAGCACAAAAAAATCAATCAGTCGAATAACCCGGCTTTTTTTGGCCGAGATGACGTTTAAGGTTGTCAACTCAATTCTCTAAGAATAGCTAGAGTAAGATTTCATTCCCTTATGGCAGTCATGGTACGAGCAGGACGCAGCGATGTTTGTCAGATGTGAAGGTTATCCCCTATAGTCTCTGCTAACGAATTGGTGGGCTTTGATCTTTTCAATTTTTAAAAACCAACACCAAATGAAATAATGCTTAGATTCATCCATTTACATGAATGCTCCAATGTCAACACTTATGATATATGAAATGAAATTAATTTTTTTTTTATCTCGAAAACAACAATATTAATTGGCTGAAAGGTCATATTTTCTGTCTATATGACTGTGTATCAATTATCTTGTTGTCACCTGATGTTCTTTGCCTGTAATATTTTGTATGAATGACAAACTTTGGGTCTGATTTTGGATTATGTTTATCTGAAGATGACCATTCGGGCCCGATTCGTGACATTTTCCATCACACTTGCCAGAACTTCCAGCAATAGATACTCGCATTCTTGACGGATACTCACCAAAATGCAGCTCTCAGAATTTCGGTTGTGGCTCGTTCAGTATGCGCCGTTGCTCCATCTTGTTGGAACCACATGTTCTCCAGTACCAATTCATCCAATTTACTAAAGAGAAAGTCATTGATCGTGGCTGTGTAGCGCTCGCTGTCCATAGTAGTCGTTTGGCCAGCAGCGTTTTCGAAAAACAGGGCCCGATGAAGCCTCCAGCGTAAACAGCACACCAGGGGGTGGCCGTGGTGTAGTAGTACTAGCAATCGCTTCTCACTCGGAGGGTCATGGTTCGAATACTACCCATGACAAGTCTTTCAAATTTTTCATTTGTGTAATTGGAACTCAGGCAGAAAAATTCTGTGTGTGAATGTATAACACTGACACGTAGATTTGACTGTTGTAGAGTTTCAAACCACTACAAAACAATTTTCCTTTCTCCTCCTTCTACCTTTCCGACCGCGCTAAGGCAACAGCAAAGGGATTTCTAACTCATTAGGCGCGTATGAGGTGTCGCGCGTCAACACTCGGGTGTTGACCGAGTGTAATGGCTCTTCGTGGGTTATACCCGGATTTTCGGTGACTCCGAAGCGATAATTTTGCTTATTCACATATCCACAGAGATGGAAACGGACCCCGTCGCTCATTATGATTTTCGATGAAAAGTTCATGATGGCTTGAGCGTAGGTTACAAATGCTTGGCGGTCAATAGCTAACAGTTGATGTACTGTCTGAGCTTTGTAAGGGAACATCTTACAGTCTTTCACCAAAATTGTCTGTAAAGACCGCCGATTGATGCAAAATTACGTGGCATGTCGTCTGGTCGATACTCCGGGGCCTCTGCGACATATTCAACCACAGCTGCGATATTCTCAGCAGAACGGGCCGGCCAGACCTGGCAGCATCTCGTGTTGTCTCACACTCTTCTAGGTGAGCGGCTAAAAGTCGTAGTGTTTGCCCAGTTGGTGTCGGACGACCGGGAAATCTGCGCTGAAATTCACGCTGCGTCAACACCACCGACGAATTATTCCACAGAAAAATATTAACAATTATTTTGCGTTCTATAGCGATCCATGTCTTATTGATGTGTATCTTGTATTTGTTTACTTCACAAATGTTAAAGTAGAATTGACATTTGCCGCCATTTGCAAAAATTATAGCATCTTTCGATAGGGTGATGTATAGTAGTTTGAAAAATTCAAATTTGTAGGAATTATTTATAAACAGTATCGACAGTGTTGTCGGCAAGCAAAGAGCCAAAAAATCGATCACAGGTGCCAATCGTTTAGATGGCGCATTATCTTCCAACAAACGCCAACAACCTTCTGCGCGATATTCTCGCTGAATATATGAATACGATGCACCAAATACCAAGAAACAACATTGTCTTCACTTTAGACCCCTTCAAATAGAATTTTTTGGGTTATGTCTCGTCTGGCGCCGTCGAATCGGCACATTGGCGCTTTTGTTTAAAACAAAACTTAATATTAGTTCTTTATTCGATGCTCGTTTTTGTACCAATAATGACATAAACATACTGTCACTTCAGATGCAATAACTCCGCTTCTAACAAATGTAAGGAGTGTAATACGCCACAGAGGTCACGGCGATTGCGCGGCTCTCGCTCCTTACAACTTCCACTGATTTTTATTTACAGGTGGCGATTGGAAGGAACTTCGGTCTAGGGGCCGGGGGCATTCACACTTTTGATCAGAATGGTAGCAATTGGTGGCATTTAGATACGATAAGGATGGGTTGGTAATCCTCAGTCAACAACATCCGACTTATTTCAGGTCGTAGTGAGGCGTCATCGCTGTGTGACCCTGGGACGTTTTAATTGGGTTAAGTTAACTTCAGGTTTAGTTTTAATTCGGTATTTAAGTTTCGGGGTTTTATATAATAGGTTAGCGTATGCACAGATGTGATCTTTCTGTTTATTTTCCACTTTTTTTATTATCTTTCTCTCTTCCTTTCTTTCAAGTCTGTCCGTGTAGTAACGTAGCTTTCTTCTTATCTTGTTTTCTTTAGTACTTTTTTTTTGATAATTTTTGGCACGAAATAAAATGGTAAGTAAGTTGAGGTGAATCAACCCAAGCCGACGAGCTAGGAACTCGCAAAGGCTAGAAAATGTGGTGGAACATATTGAACAAATGCACATACGACATTAGTGAGTAATAAAGTAAGAAAATATGGGGATGTGATTCAGCGATTGGTAAAAGTGCAAACAGGGCTCTTATCAACTTAAGTGTTGGGATTGAATGCAGTGCAATAGGCCTTAAGTCCGATTAAGGCATAAAACAGAATAAATATTATTTACAACAAGAAATATGCTGTATATATCAGCAAAACATTCACTAGTACGTGCTCGGGACTATGCTAAATGCTGACAAAAGCACTACAAATCTTGAGCATACCTAAGTAGCCAGATGGTATCTGGGTTGAGAAGAGGAAAAATTCTGAGATATTTTTATTTTGTAGAAATCTACTCATTTGCAAAAAAAATCCTGTTAAACGGACAGTTTGTCAGGAATTTTCCTTTTTAGGATAACAAAGACATTTAACTATAAAATCTTAAAGCTAATAAATCTCGCGATACAATACCAAGTGTCTGGAGGTAAACAGAGATTTCACACTACGCGCTACGTCTATATCCTGGCCTACCAAAATAAGAATTCGGTTGCGACCACACCACGGTCTATTGAAATACACACTCTCAAGAAGTACACTATGCTCGCATTTCTTGTTATCAGAGGAGTTCTATACAACATTGGCACTACCTGTAGACAAAACTTTGGCATCAGATTGAGGGGCAATCAGCAATGAAAACACCTAAAGGTGACCCTACGACACCGCATCGCGCCCGTCCACAATGAACTGACCATCATATTCATCTATCACATAGTTCCAGAAAGGAACGAACGGAGTAAAATGTGAAATCATTGTCGCCGGGACTTTCTCTTAAAACTTATGTGGACTCCAATCCCAGAGTCTGTACACACACTGTGGAAAGTTCTTACCCTACATATAAGCTAATTATCAGGCTGCGGCTGGGATCAGCCTTAGTCCAAAACCTTTTACGGATATTGAAATACATACGGTCAGCCAAGCAGCGATCAGTTCTCTAACTTCGAACATCATTAAACAGAGGATGGTAAAAGAGTGTTACATATCTCATGAGGACACAGGCAAATAGCATAATCTGTTAAATTATAGGAATAACTGTAAGACATCTAGAATCGCAGTGTGATATATATACGATCCTTGACGATCAAGGGAGTTGATCAACTTCAGGAGAAGAGATGTCTCTAAACTTCCACCTTCCACCTTCCACTTTCAATAAAGATCATCGACCATGAAAATTTTGTCAATATGCCACTCAGAGGCGGGGAGTAGCCTGATTTCTCAATGGAATCACAATGGACCTACATACAACTAGTGCACATCGATTGGGGAACACTCTAATTCTAATTCAAAATCTCTATAGGCATACATAAAATTGGATGGATGTATCTATATTGTAGGCATGTAAATACTTACAGTGATCTTCGAGTCATGCCTAACCATCAAACAAGCTTCTCACACGTAACTGTAAACTGCGGATGGGTGATATTGCTTTTGACTCTACTATGGAGGATGGAGGTCCCACTTAGTGAGCCGATCGCCACGAAACAAATAATGGATGACCGGACTCTTTAAAGACAATTCCGACCGTTTGACATAGGAACTACTTTCAACACTTCGACAGAAGCTGCAGAAGCCGAGAAGACGTAAACCCTGGCTTGATATGTGGCACAAAGTCAGTAAATAAGTGGTGCTGTATAATAAATTCATATGTAAATATTCTTCCCACAAGCATCCTATTAACGTCTGGAAAAAATCAAAATCAATCAACGGCAATCTTAGAACATCATCTCATGAGCGCACATCAGTCTTCAAGGATTTAAATTAAAATCGCAAACTTTACAAATTCTCACACAAGGACCACCAATCACATTCCCCTAAAGAGAATAAAATAAAACTCCTGCAAAACTTTCAACTCATTTAACTCTCACTTACCGAATTTTCTTGTCATTTCATTCTACCACTTCAACGGCCATCCTAGTTTATTGATAAGAATTCGAAGAACAAATATTTAAAACTTTCGACAAGCTAAAGTTATATCCTGTCTGAAATCCTTGTAAATATTTCCAAAGCACCAAGTAAAGCAGAATGTTCGAAAGAAAAATGAACAACCCTCTTTCAGTATCAGCACTATCCTTCATTTTAACAACCAATGACGATGACGGAGATCCAAATTCCCAAATCATCTGAAGGTTAAGTACAGGAAAACTGCCATGAGTATTCGAATCCCCCAATACGAGTACATGGAGCCTTTAATCTCAGATTTCGATAAAAGGATTCAGTGGAACACCAAAGCAACAAATCCTTGTTCATTAAATTCCTAAGAAAACACCCTTTTTTGTCTGACTGTCTGGTACACAGTATTTTTGAAATCCGTATCTATGGATACGTGTACTTCTCAGACCTACCTGTGGATAAATCTGGAGTCGGTTATCAACCCACATCATGTTAGTTATTCACTTGCAGGATTTACTACATACTACCACATTGTTGAGTTGAACATATTTCCTCTACCTTCGTGTGCTTTTTTGTGTGGGAGAGGAGTCATTTTCGACGACAGGTATCAACGGACATATTTGCTGACTTGTGTCTACAAATCTGAGTGACGCAAAATAATGGAAATCCGTTTACATTAGGCCTATCAAAGATTGTTGAGTTCATTGAGAACCATTATAGTATTATAGAAAACCAAACAACTGTATAGAGAGGCAATAGAAATATTCTCAAGGACCCTCGTTGAGTGTCAAAGCAATTCAAGGATGGTCTATTGACAACAAGAAAAGGGATTGACTTCTAACGAAAAGGTACAAGATATTTGTACTCCGGATGGCTTGGGATATGGACGCAAATATCCATGTTACCGGTTTAACAAAAAAAAAAAAACATAAAAAAACAGGCTTTCATAGGAAGTATGACCTAGCATCGTAAAACCGACTATAGTATCCATATGTTTGTGCGTAGCTATAAATTTTTTATGCATCATATCAACGTCAAATCCAGGCAACTGTCATGAAAATTTCACAAACTTAATCTACAATACATAAGTATGTCACTCAAGTTATTTTCTGTCGCAGTTGTTACAAAAAATAGCAACAAACACAAAAGAAAAAAACAGAAAATTATGTTTTCTCGGCTGAAATAAATTAAATTTTGCATGAAAGGTACTGAGAGATGGATGGGCGCTTATTCAGAGGTTCCTTGCTTACATATTTCACAGTCAGTTGTCATTTCTTATTGTATGTTGTAATGCAATGGCAAAGATACAAAAAGGTCAGTTGCTTTGACCTTCTCGTGATCCAAGTTATTGCGAATGGGTATCGTACAAACTGTAACACTATCACTTTCCCTAATCTCAGGTAAGTTTAAATATTTCTGGCAACCCTTCAGGTAATTGTTAACGGCTCTTTGGGGAACTGGAATGTAAGTCAAATATTGAAATATTCAGGACAGACTATGACTGGGATTATGATTCATACATTTTTTGAAGAAAGTGACCCGAAAGTACTCAAGTGAAGGTCAGGATTTCATGTGGTTTGCGTCATTGGATATGATTACGTCATAACGCCTTCAATTTTCGTGGAATTCTGCACAGCATCGGTACAGAGTAATGTAGGACCACTAAGGAGAAATTCCGGAAATGCTATGCCAAACTACTGTCGATGGATCTACCTTTTAGTCACGAAAATGAACGCACCATACCAATCCCTAGCATTTAAGATATTCGCCGCTAGATAATTCTGAGGCCGACAGTGCTCTTAGTATACTGACGTACATACGTACTTATACCATCAGTTGTCGGTTTTAATGTATGTAACATAATCTCAGGAATTCTGTTATATCTACAGACATGGAGTCTAGTGTAAGATGTCTGACGTTAATGCTTACGTGGTTTTTTCTTCTTGGTTTTCTGCATATCCATTGCTAGTTTTCGTAAGATTATATGCTCTTCTTATAAATGATTGAATAACTTTCATTATCTTAATCTACTACAGCATCCCGAACCATGCAGCGACGACAGCGTCTGCTGTGCTATAAAGCTCCATAACCAGACTTAAGTGACACCATGCCATCATCATATTTTTGCCATATGGATCTGAACCGTGAAGTTAATTTTTTTGGGAAGAGATTCAATGGCAAACTCTGCTGAAGCCCTAAAAACGCCAATAGTAATAATAGTGCACAAAAAGGGTGATACAAGAGTCTTGAACCACCGCATTTCATGTTTATCCAGCTTTTCTAAAATAAAAGATTTTCCAATAGGGACTTGAAAACTTTGAATTTAATTTGTGAACGCACTCTTTCACTAATCATCAAACTGTCACTTTCAATTTATTCAGTACACTCAACATTTTCATCATAGTAAAGTACACGAACGAGCAACGTCTGCAAATTATAAAATTACCGAAATTCGGAGTCGGTGAAGGCAACTTGAAGAGCGTTAACTCTGATTTTCGGGCGTAATTCACGCCCTAGTAGAAAGGCAATAACAAGTTTAGTGCAAAAATTTGAGTCTACTTATTCGTTGTGTGATGTTGCCGTGTCAGTGAGACAACGGGTTGGTGGAAGTGTCGAAAATATCGCTGCCGTTCAGGCGTCCATAGCAAACGATCCAAATCAGTCAATTCTACGGCGTTCTCAAGAATTGGGCATCGCTCAGACCACATTATGGCGTATTTTGCGTAAGGATCTTGGTTTACACCCATACCAGATCAAGCTGACTCAAGAATTGAAGCCGATGGACCATTTTAAGCGACGTACGTTCTCCGATTGGGTTCTGTGCAAGATGCGCCAAGATGATGAATTTCATCGCAAAATCATCTTCAGTGACGAAGCTCATTTTTGGCAAATAGGTTCGTCAATAAGCAAAATATGCGTTATTGGTCGGGTGAAAATCCACATGTGCTTCCTGATTCACCACTTCATCCACAAAAAATAACTGTTTGGTGCGGTTTGCATGCCGGCGGCGTTATTGGGCCATATTTTTTCGTCGACGATAACGTCGTCACGTTACTGTGAATGGTCAGCGTTATCGCGCCATGATCACCGATTATTTTTGGCCCGAATTGGAAGATATGGACTTGGACGACATGTAGTTTCAACAGGATGATGCCACAAGCCACACAGCACACGCTACAATCGATTTATTGAAGAGTAAGTATGGTGAGCGTGTTATCTCAAGAAATGGGCCAGTCGATTGGCCGCCTCGTTCGTGCGATTTAACGCCGCTTGGCTATTTTCTGTGAGCCTACGTTAAGTCATTGGTTTATGCCAACACGCCGACGACGTTGGAAGAGCTCAGAACCAACATTGAACGCGAAATAGCGGCCGTTTCGGCCGAAATGTGTGGCTGAGTCGTTGAAAATTGGGGTCCAACGAATCGACCGCTGCAAACGTGCCCGCGCTGGCCATATGAACGAAGTCGAGTTCCATTCATAAATGTTTTGATTGTATTTCAAGCCGATAATAAAGTTTTTGAAATATCTCAAATGGTTTGCGTTTTATTTAAATAAAAGGAGTTGTCAAGTCCTTATTGGAAAACCCTGTATTTGAAAATTTTTAAAAAAGGATGAAATCAAGTATATTGGGGTTTCTAAATCATACAAATTTCTTTAGTGACTCTCAATTTGATTTTAGAAAAGAACAAGCTTTACTAAAACTATGTGGAGAAATTTATCACAGTTTTAATAGTTCTGAAAACCCTGCCATTTTATTTAGTGACATAAAAAAATCGTTCGACATTGTGGATCATGAACTGTTGCTTGGAAACTTGTTCAATGCTGGTTTCAAGGGTTTGGAACAAAAGAGGTTTGTTTCATATCTATTGTAAGCAACAGATTTTCTAATTTGTATGCCGACTTAAATCATGACCTAGAACTAATACGTAGGTGATTTAACAAGACCAAGTTAATGGTATTTTATTTAACTTAAGCGGTTGTGTTTGTGAAGATATGCCACTGCAATATCACCCTCACTGCGATGTTCTAGATTTCGTTTTGAAAATCCACATACCGCTGACTTGCAAACTTTTTATGATTAAACAAACTGTTCCGATAACTGTTGTATTTCAATATTAACCGAGTTGATAATTTTAAGTACAATACTTAGGTATAAAAAACTTTGTTGGAATGGCCATACAGCATACTTAAAACAGTACCTCAATAAAGTTCTGAGACAACTTAGTCTCTATTCCAATTAAAACGTTTATTCAAATCTAAAATACAGTATGGTATAGGCTATCATGCTGTAGTGGAACATATTGTACAATATCATAATAGAGTTGAGCCATTACTGATGAAATAAAAGCACGCCATTATTGGTCTAGTTCTAAGAATTAGCCGTATAAAGTTTTAAGTATTTGATTTAACGAAAGACGCAATTTACATATAAACAATAGAAATCTTGCAGTAGTACCTCTTGCTAGAAAAACGCATTTTTCCCATTTTTTCCATGCCACTGATTCCCGTTTGTTTAATTGTCTGCTAGATGGACTCAGATGAGAGAGGGTAAAATCGACATTTTTAAAAAAAAAGTCAGATATTGGCTTATTCCAACATAACAACACAGTTATTAATAACTTATTTTCTCGTGGACCTTAATTCTGTCTCGGAACGTGTAAAATATATAACACGCAACAGACATTGCATGTGGGGATACAAACAATATGAAATTGTCGAAAAGCTGCTGAGGTTTTTTATTAAAAGGATATTCTATCTGCCTTCGAACACCGAACCGAAACAGGATTCTCAGCAAAAACTTCTGAATTCAAATTAAATAAGATAGATTGGTGTTAGATACTGATGTGTAAGAAATATAGACACAATGAATGTATTTATGTAATTTATTTGAATAGCCAATCTGGCAGACGGCTTTGCCATGCTATACTTTATTTTGGCTGTTGTACATACATGATTTGAATAAGAAAATAAAATAAAAATATTAAAAAATACATTACATGTACACACGTATTTTTATTTTTTTTATTTTAATTCTTTTTTTTCACATTGTAATCATACAATTTTTTATGTATCTTATGGCATTTGAACATTCTCATCTATTTCATTGTAAAAACTTTTTATTTTAACTGAATTATTTATTATACAGTGTAACCTTAAGTTTTCCATGAAATAAAGATTTTTTATTATTATTATTATCTTTGAAGTCTGTTGATAAACCAAAAATTATGTAGACCTCGGAAGCCAGTATTCTACATGTTATTGTATTGGGAGGATACATATATGTGTATGTTAGGGTACTCGTTATTGATCCCCCATACTTTCAGCTCGATGAGACGTGTCAAGAGATTGAGGGATTCGCCGTTGGCTACTGTTCTTCTGGTGGTTTGTATGCATTAAAGCCGTTCAACATTTAATCTGGTTAATTCCGTCATAGTGGTTACGTCTGAGATATCTAAAGACGTGCCTTTTCTGGAAATGGGTAAACGTTGTGTATTTTCAAACATACACTGTTCTGTCTTGCTGTTGTTTAGACTCTCCCTCAGTAAACGGTACCAGTTTAGTCTTAGTCTAGCGAAATATCAGGGTCTCATTTTTGACAGGAAACTAAACTGGAAACCTAAAATTCAAGAAAGAGTCAACAAAGCTACAGTAGTTTTATTCTCTTGCAAAAAAGCCATTGGGAATATATGGGGCCTTCGACTTCGCATAACCCACTGGCTATACATCTCGGTCATAACACCGATACTCATCTACTGCAAATTCCCCGACAGAAAAGCCTTTGCGCCGTTAGGTTTGACCCGTAAACGCAAGTAGTTGAAGAAGATCTTTGAGATCTTGCATGGACATCTATAAATGAAAGTTTGCAGCTTCCTTGTGACAGTTTACTACACCCATATATTAGTGCGGATTCTACATTTAATCGAAACAGTCTCATATTGGTTTAAGTGTTGAAAACATTGCTTTTCCAGATTTAAGCCATCTTCCGAATTATACATTCACGGTAAAGGAAGTTGGGTAGTTTCTCGACTTGCTATCCGGAAATGTTAACTTGAGCGTTGATGCTATTTTGAGTGTTGGAGTCGGGAATTAGTGGGGTTGTACCTTCGTTCTTGTCACTTTTGTTTTGAGTACTTTAAATGCTTCTGCTTCTAAATGAAGGACCATTTGGTGTAGATCTATTTTCTTGTGTGAGAGTAGGTAGAAGTCATGGGGATGATATGATGTCTCAATCTCATATTTATTCCCGATAGTGTGCACGGAGCACGGAATGTATCCTTCATATGACACCAAACGGTTATGTTGGACGTGGTATTTGTAGATATTTTACATAATTTGAGAGATTGAATTGCCTTAGTCAACATAGATGGCGTGTAAATAAAATTACTGAACTATTAATTTCACAGATTTTATCCGACATCGTGGGATTTGTTTGAGAATAATTTGAGAACTGTGGAGTACAAACAACCTAATGCAGCTTACTTTCCCAGAATCAACATACGTTAACTCACCTGCCTAGCGATACAAAAACATAAATAGCTTAATAAATAACAATAAACAATGGATTAGTAGCACGATTACACAAACATAAATACACACAAAAGTATACGATCAAGATTTATGTAAGAATTTATTTTGCAAATTTTATTTCAATCATCTTTCCTTGCCATAATTTAAAAACCCACCCAATCTTACAAAAAAAAAAATGCTTGACAGTCTAAAAAGCACCCCTGCCTTAGCCAGTAATAGCGACAAGGGTACTCAAAATGTATTAGGCACGAATTCTACACCAAGTGGAGTTATTCACGCAGTAGCTGTCAAGCTGCCAGACTTTTGCACTAAAATGCCAGCCATTTGGTTCATTCAGGTAAATTCCAATTTTCCACAAAAACAAAAATTGTTTCGGAGGAAACAAAATTTTATTATGTGTTGTAGTTCAAACGATTCCTCAAGACGGGGCCGCAATTACTTATGACATTTTGACACAAGAATCAGAAGCGCAGTACACGAATTTAAAAAAAAAAAACACTAATTGAACAACATTCAATGAGTGAAAGTAAAAGAAGGCTTTGCCTTCAGGAGAAGAAATAGTAGGCTGAAAGTCATCTGAGTTCTATAGAAGACTACAGACAGTCAATGATTGTCACAGAAAGTCTTATTCTACAATTTAGCGTCTTCGCACTCTAGTCCCAGTTTCTATAAAATAGAATTCAAAAACTAAAATTGACGAGTGTTTAGAAGTAGCAGACGATATATACGAAGTATTATTATTATTATTATTATTTATTAGCAAATAATTCAAATTACATGATAATATAAAATTTTTGGCGAACCTAGCTGCGGAGACTATTGGTTCTATAGCTGCTTAGTAATT
Source organism: Volucella bombylans (assembly GCA_949129095.1). Lineage (NCBI taxonomy): Eukaryota > Metazoa > Arthropoda > Insecta > Diptera > Syrphidae > Volucella > Volucella bombylans. The sequence continues at coordinate 99,777,609 of OX422141.1, read as the reverse complement.
AAATGATAATGTTTGTTTTGTTTAGAAATTCACCGATAAGCTCAATATTTGTACAATTGGTGTCTTTTAGTATATCGTAAATGGATTTGTTTTTAAATACGTTTTTAATAATAGGTGTAAGTACGGCGCAATTTTCCAATATACATATGTACTAAATTCATAATTGTATTGCATGAGTTACAGATTGGTGGGGTGTTGTTTGTAAGAAGATGTTGATGCGAAGCAGCTGTGTGTCCAAGTCTTAAGCGTCGAAGTTAGATATTTTATGTTTGGAAATATTTGTGGGGTAGACAGGTTTCAGTCTTCCAGGATTTGCTTTTTTGTAGTGGTGGTGGTAAAGGCTCCAATCGTGTTTTATCTTAGTCGTTGTGATTTTTTGTATATATTTTATTAGGTTTAATTTTGTGTAGATATCAAATCTATATACGGGAGCATTGTTAGCTAGGTTGGCTGCAAAATCCGCGTTTTCATTTCCAAGAATTCCAGCGTGTCTTGGAGTCCACATCAGTTTAATATTTTTAGGTGATTTGGTGAGCTCGTATCGAATTTCGGATATAAGCTCGGAATTGTTATTCGGATTTTTTATTGCATTCAGGACAGAAATACTATCTGATCATATTACGTGTTTATCTCGCTGTTTCATGACAGTTTTCGCGGCTTGAAGAATCGCAAAGGCTTCAGCTGTAAAAATTGATGCAAATTCGAGTAGATTACCTATGCAGGCGATCGTACCATTTTCGAGAGATTTGGCAAAAGATGTGTTTGCTGATGTCTTTGATGATTTCAAGTTTGATGAAATACTCGCAAAAAGTTTACGATATGTTGTGCTGTTTGTATTTTTCTTTTTATAATTGGCTAGGGTCAGTATCATAGACTCAGAACTGATAGACCATGGAGGGTGGCGTGGGTAGTGCTCTGGTTTTGCCTTAGTGGGAGATTATTTTGTTTTGCTTTTTCAAGTATTGTAGCGATTGCAGATGGTACCTCTTGGTAAGTTTGTGATTCATTGCTCTTTTTATATCGGCATCAATGATTGAGTTTCTGGAGAACATAAGTTTGGCAAAGAGTTTTAATGTAATCATATCTCTTCGCTCCTCGATGCTTGGTAGTCGTGCTTCAACAAGGATGTTTATAATGGGTGTGGTAGGAAAAGCATTTATACTTCTTCGGGCAGCTTGATGGTACGTAGGTTGGATGATTTTAAGTATTGATTTCGGGCATTGCCCGTATATACTCGTATACAGACCATAGTACGAGTATATTTTACTTAAAACTAACATTTTTGTTATGTGGGAAAGAGTAAGTATCTTATTATATTTATTCTAGCAGTTAGAGATTTCTTTAATTCTAGGCAGTGTTGTTTCCAGCAATACTTATTATTGAAAACTAAACCTAAAATACTTGGATTATTAAAATTGTCTATTAATATATTATTAAGGTTAATATCAACTTTTGAACAATTTTGTTTTTTACATATATGCAGTAGTTTACATTTATGAATTGATAATTTTGCACCAGAGATTATTGGCCATTCTAAGATTTCTTCCAAAGCTAACTTCAACAAGCTCTTACTGCTATATTTCACTAACTTTACATAGTATATAAATATCATCTGCGTACATACAGTGATCCAATAGTTTATGTTTTAGTAAAATAGAATTTATGTTATCCAAGGCAATTATGAATAAAACTACCGATAGAGGTGATCCTCGAGGGATACCGTTGGTTGGACGAATAGATATTATTAGTTTTTAAACAAAATTTTCTGATTGCTTTAAATGCAATCTGATTGGGGCTGATTAGTTTGTTTGTTTCGGCAAACCATAAAAGACGTTTCTCTAAGATTTTGGATAAACAGGGGATGAGAGAGATTGGTCTATAACCTATTGGTCTATAACATTGTGGTTTTGTCTTTATTTGGTTTATGTATGGGCAATATTGTAGCAGTTTTCCAGGTTTGTGGTATAACTGCAGTGTTCAAAATGCTGCTATATAATTCAATTAGTCTATTTTTAGTTTCGAGTGGGAGGTTTTTAAGCATGAGATAGGATATTCTAACTCTACCCGGTGTTTTACCATTGACTTTGTTAAGGGAGGTTTCAAAGTCAATTAAAGTGATTGGTTGTTCAATAAGTCGTGCGGTGGGTTGAAAAGTACTCGTCTTCTGATTTTTTTGACCAACTGTATTTACATATTTCTGGTGCGTCCATTATGGGTTGTGTTAATAGGTTTTCGTCCACCTCTTTGGAATTAGCAAAAAAATGATATCACTTATTTTTCCTTGCCAATACTACTACATATGGGCACCCGCACTCCTTAGTCGCTAGCGAAGCCAAGCCATAGTTCCATCGTCATACTATGGCATGAGGACTTACTATTGGGATTAGCGGATGTGGAAGATCGGGAGATGTGGTCTGATGAACCTGTTTGTACGAGAGAAGGACGTACCGTAGGGAGTTGAGCGAAAACATTCGAGAGGCAACGGGTAGTGTTGAGTGGAATTGGAAAGGATTTTTGGTGGGTTAATTGGGAGAAAACCAAAAAAAGAGAGGGAGTTGTGAAGAGTCAGTCAAGGAGGGCGGTCGTGGTGCAAATTAGGAGCTCAAAAAAAAAGAACGGTCGAGGAAAGTAAACTGAACAGTTCGGTAATCGTTTTAAAGAAAAAAGAACAGGAGTGTACTGATATAGGGAAAGCAAAAAGGATTGTGAATTAATGAATTAATTAATGGAATTAGTGCCCACTTAGTGCCCTTGTTCGTTCACCTGAGAAAAAAAAAAGGAAGTGTTATTTTAATAAATCAAACCCAAAATTAAATAAAAGGCAGAATATTGGGAAACTTGTTCGGTAGCGCAAAAACAAAAAAAAAAACTATCGGAAATGTAAATTCTTTTCTGGTGGGTGAATAAGAATAGACAGAGTGTAAAACAATTTTCCTTGGTGGCTGGAGATCGTTCGGCACTCCGAGTTCTTTGCCCTATTTATCTTTTTGTGACCCGCACCATTTGGGTGCTTGAGCTTTAAACAAAAAAAAAACGACAGGAGTAAAGAGGATCGAGACGAATCGAGTCTGGCGGGAAGCAGCGATACGTACCAGATAAGCTACCTTGTTTTATATATGCAATACACATATTATTATATTAAATTCGTCATGCGCGGGCACGTATTATAAAATAGTTGGTTCGCTTAATTTGTTGTCCCGTGTCGCGAATAAGCTATTTATAAGCTGGGTTCGTTTCCGCGGTTTTAGTTTAGTTTTTTTTTATGGTTTTTTTCTTCTCTTTTTTTTGTATTATTAAAGGGATCGATAATTTTGTAACGTTTGGAAAACATTCGTTTTTATTTTTTTTTTATTTTCATTTTATTTTATTTTGGTTGTCATAGTAAAAGAAGCGCGAATCTCACGTTTAGTCGCGATTCTGGATGTGGGTATTTAAACGTAAGAGCAATCGCGTGGCGCCCATTTTTAACACCTTAACCTACGACCGCTCTCCTTAGTGGTCGGGCCCTCTTTCGTGGTACGGCGCATTGAACGGAGAATTCGGCGGTAACACGTCTACTAAGTTGTTTATATTTTTAATAGCGAGTGAACTTGGATCACCAGTCAACCGTCGAATTTTATGCCATATTATAGCGGGGGAGGAGTTCGTACTTATAGTTGCCGTGAATTTGGAAAATGTTTTGGCTTTACTCTCCTTGGCCTTTCTACGGAATTTCCCATTACATTTTTTGTATTTTATTAGATTTTGTGTATTTTGATTTTTTTGGAATTCCTTAAGGGCATTCATTTTTTGTTTATGAAGTAATGATAAGTCGAAGTTTCACCAGGGACAACCAGTTTTCGTTTTATAGGGGTAGTCTGAGGGATAGAGAAATTGGCTGCAGTTCTAATAGCTTTTTTCGCGGACTTTTTCTTTGAAGATTATCCAATCGGAGAAGTCTGTTTTAAATCTTGGATTTAACATTTTTGCGTCTGTTGTCGGGCTAATTTTCAATGTAGTGATTATCGGGAAAGAGTCGCTATTATATAGATTTTTTAAAGTTGTTCAAGTAATTTTTGGATACAGTTCGGGTGAGCAACATGTGACGTCAATGTGTGTTAGGGAATCGTGGGTAGAGAGATGGGTAGGGGAGCCGTCGTTGAGAAGAAGTAAGTTCGAGTTAGAAAATTATTTTTCTAATAAGGCACCTTTATTGTTAGTGGTCCTAGAACCCCATAGTATATTCCAAGCATTGACGTCTCCTCCGAATATGATCGGAAGTTTAGCTTGATTGATGATGTCTTCCAAGTCATTATTATTGATTATTTGCTTAGGAGGTAAGTAAATATTTATATATGTGAACTTAGTTTTAAGTTGTACTTCCACAGCTAGAACTAGTAAGCTTGAGTTTTAAGGGGAGTGGTTTATGAGGAATATTCTTTCTTATTAATAATTCTACACCTTGTTTGCTAGTGTCATTGCTTGATAAATTATGAAAATAACCATCAACATTTCTTGGGAAGTACGGTGTATGGTTAAAACAACAGTGTGTCTCTTGAATGGATATAATTGCAGGGTTGTATTTACTAATTATTATATTGAGCTCATCAAAATTATTTAAAAAACCGTCCATATTCCATTGAAGAATATTGAGAGCTTTGTCAGATAAACATTGGTGCCACGAGCTAGTTGTACCTGAAGTAGAAGGAGGGTGGTTTCCAATGCTTGGATTTTGTGTTACAATTTTATTGCATGGTAATAATAGTTATTTGCTAACTATTTGTGTTTGTGTAACAGTTGATATAGGCGAGGATACGAGAGGGGTATTGGTACGATTATTATGTGCGTGTGTGGTGGAGAGATGGTTATTTGTTTCGTCGTAGGTATTTGAGCGAGGTTGTGTTGAATTATTATTGTTTGACAGAATTTGTGTAACAGATGATTTATGCGGGAATAAGAGAGGGATATTGTTAAGACCATTATTTGCGGGTGTGGTTGTACGTATATTGGTAGTATTGGTGTTTGGGATGGCTAGTTTTACAGTAGAGTTTAGATGCGTGTGATCAGATTCTTTAACGTTTGATGGTTTAATGTTAAATTGGTATTGTGTTTAACTTTGCTTTTGTTGCAATGTAGAGTTTTTTTGGGGGGACAGATTATCTTGGATGGGAAGAGAATGGGATGGAGTAGGTGTATTGTTTGTTTTTGCAAACTGTTCGGCAAATGATTTCTGTTAATGGTTGATTATGGGCTGACTTATGTTGGTTATGTTTTAATTGTTATTACTTCCTTTGCTTGTTTATATGCTGGATACGTTTTTGATGATGATGAGTGGGGGAGGGAGCAGTTTTCGCACATTAAGCGAGTGCATGGTTAGGGTAGGTGAGAAGGTAAATTGCAAGATTCGCATTTTGGATTACCATTGCAGCGTTTCGTTGTATGGCCCATAAGTTGGCAACTTCGACAGCACATTGGATTCGGTATATATTCTGAGATTTTGGCTGTGTAAAAGGCAATATCTACAGATTTGGGGGGCTGATAAAGGTCGAATGTGAAAAGCATTAGGCGTGATGCCCTTTGATTTTCATCTTCCATCTTCTTCCAGAATTTATAAATTTCCGTTACTCCTTGTGACCTCATTTCGCTGACGATTTCTGATTTAGAAACATTTATTAAGCACGGTGCATAAGCTATGGCTTTAGATTGGTTGAGGCGATCGTGTAGTTATAGTGCTACTGGGCAGACGCCAGCATGATCTTTGGCTTTAAGGAAGAGATCTGCAGTCTTTTGTGATCTGACTAGGATAAGGAGGCTTCCATCGCGGAGATGGGATATATTTTCGTAATCTTTACTAATCGTATCAATGTATCAATCAAACTTTTCCCTGTTTTTCGGAGACATTGATATAAATCGAGTATTTTTTTTTTTTGAACATGAAAGTAGTGCGGGGAAGGGAACCATAGGTAACGAATTATATTTAGGTTTTTTTTTTTTGGTTGAATGTTTGGGTCGGAATCTGGATCTAAAAGTCCAAATCGACCACCTATTTTGTTTGGCCCGCGGGCCATATTCAAGGATCACTTGGTTCACTCACACTCACGTGGAAGCAAGAAAAGAAAAAAAGAAATCAATAAGCAAGAGTACGGTTTAAAATAGAAAAACCGGTTTGCGAACTCGGCGGGCAAGAGAGAAAAAAATAGGTATCGCACAGTAAACTAGAAAAAAACGATGTTATCGGTTTGAGAGTTAGACTGCGACTGATATACGAAGTATAGCAATAGCAGAACACCTCATTTGTTATTCCAATTTCAAGTTCAGTTGCAACAGCAAGTGGCTTAATTAAAGATCCAATTGCATGAATTTCGTCTTTAATAGATTCATGTTCAGATGTTTTAGCAATCCCAATTTCATTTTTCAAAAATATAAAAATCAGCAACCCAGATCAAATAAAATCTGCAGCCAATAATCGGCTTTCAACGTCTTTGCCACAAAATTTATAAAAACAGCATTAGGTTTCAGAACAGTTTTCAATTCCACTTTTCTAATAGCTTCAGTAACCGAGTCCATAAAAGGACCAATAAATAAACCGGCTTAGTTATTGACGTTAAAAATTGCAGACTGACCGACCCACTTACTAGCAGCAATGTTAGGGGCATACCCTCTAGACAACAATTCACAAGTTCTCGATATTTCGAAGTGGAAGAAAAAGATAGTAAAATTTTGAAACACTTTTCTTCAATAATGGAACCTGCAAATTTAAATATTCCTATGCAACACATAATATATTAACAAACGGACCTCTTATATGTACATTGCCGCCCACGTCGTCTTAACAACGAAAAACTCAAAACAGCTAAAGGAAAATTTGACTAATTGATCTAAGTGCATCGCCTCTTCACTTGACCTCAAAACATGAAGCAAACAATTTGAAACCATATGGCGATTATATGTGATTAAATACAATCACAACATCCAATAGAAACCTACTTCAATATATGAACATAGCTACGCGTTTGCAAGATTTTTTCTAAAATCGATCTGGTACTATCCTACCACAAAACTGCAGTAATTAGCCCCTTTGGGTTATTTGAATTCCTCTGCATTTACCATTCGGTCTACGAAATGCAACTCAAACCTTTCAACGATTTATGAGCAAAGTAGTAAAAGGCCTACTATTCATATTTTTATATGTGGATGACGTCCTCGTAGCCGTAAGACGAACACTTACGAATCTTGTTTTAACGTCTTACGAAATACGGTCTGCGTATCAAGCCATCAAGGTGTATCTTCGGTGTTCCTAACATTTAATTTTTAGAATTTGACGTTTCCAAATATGTTATCCAACCTTCTCCAGAAAGAGTTTAGGCAATTTCCTATTTTGCTGAAGCCAATCCCATAAAAAGTGCACAGTGATTTGTTGGTATGGTGAGTTATTATCACCTCTTTATACCTCATTCATTTAGCGCGCATTATTGTACCTCACGCAAAATAGCACAAAACCGAAAGTTTTACATGGCCAACTGAGTGTAAAGAAGCGTTTATCGAACCTAAAATTAAGTTAGCCCAAGCGACCCTTTTTAGTCACCCAGAAGAAAATGCTAAACTCAGCATTACAACAGATGCATCAAACGCGGATGTGGGGGCCGTCTTTCAACAACTTAAGAATAAAGCTTGGGAACCAATCACATTTTTTAGTAAAAAAAACTTTCACCTACTCAACTTTGATACTCGGCATTCAATAGAGATGTATTAGCATTTCACCTTCCAAAACTTCCAAAATTTCGTGAAAATCCAGGACTTTTGTATCTACACAGATCATAAGCCAATTACTACGGCCCTTACGACAAAGGCTAAATGGAGCTCGAGGCAAGAACTTCAACTCGATCTGATATCGGAATTCAGAAGCGATATCAGGTACTTCAAAGATCATTTAAAAGTCGTCGCAGACCCTCCACCATTTGGGGTCAAAGACATAGCAACAGCACAACTCTGCGATGTAGAATTGGTATTACTTACAAACAACATACCAAATTTATTAAAAGAACTAATTCAAAAATCAAATTTGAGTTGGTAAAAATCCATAGTTGTGACTCTACGTTATAGTGTGAAACGACAAACTCCAGCCATATGTTCCCAAACATTTATGTTTAACTGGTTTTCCAAAAAGAATCATATGCTTTCTCACCCAGGCATTCGTTCTACACGGAAGATAATAAAGAAAGTATATAGGGTGAGCAGATAAGGACGATAAGAAAAAAACTTTAAATAAAACAACAACGGTGTGAGTTCTAAAACTGATTCTAGCTTCATTTTGAAGCTACGTTCATTCCATTATGTGAGGAATAGCACATCATTCAAATCACCGCCTTCACTGGCAGTGCTTCAATATGTGCGTTATTCCGGCAATAGCGTGCCGAATCTTGGAGTCGAGCTCGTCCAAATTAGTTTGTTTGTTAGCGTAGACTAAGGACTTGACGTAGCCCCAGAGAAAATATTCGAGTGGTGTCAAATCGCATGATCGCGGCGGCCAATTGATGAACGCTCGCCGTGAAATGACCCAGTCGCCAAATTTCTTCTTCACATCTTTGAGCGTTGCGTCGATTGTATGGCATGTAACGCTATCTTGTTGGAACCACAGCTCGGATATATCGATGTTGTCGAGATCTAACCACAGAAAGTGGGTTAACATCGTTCTATGTCTGAGACCATTGACGGTAACGGTGCCTCCTTCCCCATTTCGAAAGAAATAAGGTCCGATGATGCCGCCATGCCATAAACCGCACCAAACGGTCAATCTTTGTGGATGCATTGATGATTAGCCGAACGCTTGTGGATTGTGTTCGCTCCAATGACGGCAATTTTTCGTGTTGACATAGCCGCTGAGTCAAAAATGGGCTTCGTCCGAGAAGATGATTTTTTGGCCAAAATCGCAATTAGCGAACACATGGCGTTGTCTATGGCCGTCCGGCTTCAATTCTTGCGTCAGTACAATCCGTCGGGTTGACTCTCTGGCGATGCGCAATTCAGCTGATCGGCGCCGAATCAACATTTTTAAGGCTTCTTCGGTACTGGCGGCTACGGCAGCTACATTTTCTTCATTCCGCACCAATCTCTGTCTAGTTGGCGGCTTAAGATCCATAAGAGTGTACTCACGCCCAAACTTTTCCACGGTGCGACGAATTCCCTGCACTCTGAAGCCTCATGACGAAATTCATTTACAACTGCGCCTGAATTTTGATATTTTTTAATAATTTCGGCAAGCGTAAAGTGATGCGTGATGGTATGGCAAATCCTACTGAATATTTTGACAGCTGGATGTCGTTGGTGAACTTGGCAGCTGCTGAAACATAACAATTGGAAAAACTATCATTGCTATCTGGCCACCCATGCAAGTGCAATATGGTAAAAGGTAATAAGTTTCGGAACTTGTGACCACTTGGAATCACTCACGGTTTAGTTTATAGTACTATTAAATTATTCGAGGATACTGGTGGTCGGTTACGCACTGTGAAGACTCTGGGAGTCATTAAAGCTCGAATCAGACGCAAAACCACTGAGAAAGCCGAAGATCTTGTCGCGGGAAATGAACATGTCGCAAAAATCCATGTCTCGCATCATCAAAGAAGACTTGGGACTTAGTGCCCACAAAAGACACACTCGACACCTGCTAACAGTCGTATTGAAGCAAAAACCTTAGAAGTTGTGTTCCGTTTTGGAGAGAATGCCCTCCTCTACCCATCACCGAAATACTGAGTCCTTGAAGCGAGCCTTTGTCCGCGCTGTTGACAACAATGACAATGAGGTCACTAATGCGATTGATGATTGGCCAGTACGTTTTAAGGCCCCCTTAAGGGCATATAGCGGCCATTTGAATTTGACAAATAAAAAGTATAAATTTATTTTTAAAAATGCCAGCGCGTTTTTATGTGGCATAAGTTTCGAATTTAGTTGAGCAATTAAAAGAGTATTTTCAAAAATGTACATAACACAACCTTAGAAACAAGAAAGTCCCACAAGCAAATTTTATTGCATTCCAAACACTCTTGAAAACACGTCCTGATCAAAAGTGATAGCATTTCAAGCAAGCTGTAATCTACATTCAAAATAGTGAAAAGACTGAAAAAATTATTCATCATTGACAAAAATGGAAAAAAATACTCCGCTTCTATAGAGCAATTCAAACCATTTTTTTCATAATAATAATTATTAAGCACAATTGTAAAAATAACTCGCTACGATGAGAGGGTGCTGATATGTATAAAGGGTGTTTTTTTAAAGGTATACAAATTCAATATGAAATAAAACACATCAAGCTAATGTTAATGTCTATAGTATTAGCTTTATTTAATAGATAATTTTATACCATTATTACCTACAAATGATATTGCGAATATACGCTCCACGGATAGCTCGAATGAAGTGCAATCGTGAAGTCAAATTTTCGACAACTTTATCGAGCAACTGGGGCTGTATATTAGCAATAACATGGCGAATGTTGACTTCGAAATCGTCCAACGTCTCTGGTTTATTGGAATAGACTTGTGTCTTCACATACCCCCAAAGAAAGTTGTCTAAAGGTGTGAGATCACAGGATCGTGGAGACCAGTTCACAGGTCCATTACGCGAAATTATGCGCTCAGCAAATGTTTCCCGCAATAAATTTATGGTATCGCGCCGTGTGGCATATTGTGCCGTCTTGTTAAAACCAAAGCTCTGTCACATCAGTTCCATTCAACTGAGGAACGAAGAAGTGAGAAATCATGTTTCTATAGCGCTTTCCACTAACGGTAACATTCTGGCCGGCATCGTCCTTAAAGAAATATGGGCCGATGATTCCACCAGCCCATAAAGCACACCAAACAGTGAGTTTTAATTGTTGAAAGGGCATCTCGACAAAGGCTTCTGGGTTTTATCCACTCCAAATTCGGCAATTTAACCAAAAATGGGTCTCATCGGAGAATAAAATTTTGCGTTGAAAATGAGGATCAAGCTGAATCATGTTTAGGCCCATTCACAGAACCTACGACGCGTATAATGGTCACGCGATTTCAGCTCTTGCACAAGCTGGATCTTATAAGCATTTAAGTCAAGATCTTTCCGTAAAATCTTCCACAGAGTGGATGGGCATAGCTTCAATTACTGTGCACGATGGCGTATCGACTCATTCGACACAGCACTCCACAACGGCAATAACTTCTTCTGTTCGCACTGTTTGTTGTCTTTGGGGATGCGTATTATCCACTAAAGTGTACGTGGTGCGAAAACGATTCATCGTGTTCCGAATAACTTGCTCAGATGGACGATTATGTCAACCGTAAAATGGTTGCAAACCAGGAATTGTATGATGAAGCTCTTGGAAATGGAATTTACCGCGCATGTGCATCGGGGTCTCTATTCAATTTTTTTATTTTGTTTTTCTTAATTCCAGAAAATTAATTTCCAAAAATGTAATAGTTGGTCAGAACATCGTAGACAGAAACCAGATGGTTTATCGTGAACCCGACCTTTATACCAATTGATATAGGTATTGCAATTTTAAACCGATTGAGTTTGGCATCAACTTATTAAGACACAGCAAAGTGTCTTCACTTCCCTAAGACATTCAGTGCGGAAGACACTATCAATTGTTTTTGTAAAATACCATATTTTTTTGTGTGGTGTGGTTTGGCGTGAGCTTCATTTTTTTATCTTTTTGCGTCCTAAGAAATTAAATTAATTAATTGGTAATGAGAAACTAGTTGATTTCACTTTCGGAATAGAAACGTAATATATATGTATATACATAAACAATATATATATGTATGTAGGAAATAAGATAAGTAGGTTAAATAGTTAAATCACATACTATAACATGCTACTCTTTCCAAGCTGCCGAAGTGACATTTATGTGGGGGAAGGGGGTGAGGGCAAAGTAATGAAAACACTTCAAGATAGGTTAATAGTAATAGTTTAATTCACTGTAGGTTATAATATTATGGGGTATAATAATCCAATGTTGAAATATAACAATGATCAAATGTGAAAAATATAATTCGCGTTGCCGTATCGTATGGTTGCGGGGTTGACGTCTCGTAAGAAAATGCGTGGCGATCGTGTCGAAGTCTAAACCGTAACTCGTCCCATGTCTTGTCGCTTCCTTCTAATAGTAATTTTAGGAACCGCTTGTGGAAAGATAACTGGATGTCGTCGAGGTGGCTGGGATGGTACATGTAAAGTACAGACTTAGGGGATGAGTTGGAACATATTAATCATCCCACATCCGGCCATCCTGAGTTGATTCTGCTCCGTCTGAATCTGATTCCGAATCACTGTTGTCACCATATAACCATGGTTTCATTTGATCGGCGGATGATGAGGTTCTGTTCGGCCCTTCGTGGTGTCCTGCTTTTTGTACATCGTATCGGTCATTTCGTTTTATTTTTATTACCTCATAGGGTCCGAGGAACTTTGGGTGTACTTTTAGTCCAGGACCGAATTGAGTGCGTTGGATTGCCACGGGGTCGTTGACCGCATATTTGCGTGCTGCTTTCCGGCCTTTGTTGAATGACTTCCTATTTTCTGTTTGGATTTTCTGGATTTGTTGCTTAGCTTCCGTTCTTAATTCCGCTCTCCTTTCCTGGAACTGGCATCTTATTTCTTCTTCTAACAATTCAATTATTTCAGCGTCCCGTTCTGTCCTCATCGGAACTCCTATTAGCATTTCGAATGGTGTTCTGTTCGTCGCTCTTGACACGGTTGCATTGATTGTTTTTTGAAGACGTGGAATGTTCTGGTACCATTTTAAGGGATTAGCTAGAGACATTTTGGTAAGCATCGTTTTAATGATGGAATTCATACGTTCTACTTGTCCGTTGCCGCGTGGAACGCCAGTTGTTATTTGGATATGGATTATATTCCTTCTGTCGCAGAATTCTTTGAAGTCAATTGCCATAAATGCGGGACCTTTATCGGTTATGATTCTGTGGGGACTGCCGAAGATATTTTCTTGGAATTCAAGTTTTTTTAGGACTTCGTCTGTTGTCGTGCTTTTGACAGGGTAGACCCATACGAACTTTGTAAATGCGTCCATTACTACAAACAGGTGTTTGTAATTTTTTGCGGTGGAAGCCATGGGGCCAAGATGATCCATGTGGTAGGTATGTAGCGGAGTATCAATTTTTTCTATCGGGTTTAGATATCCTTCTTGCCTACCCCTCTTCTTTTCCGCGAGAATGCATGCTACGCAATTGGAAATCACGTCCTCGATCTTACTCCTTAGCTTTGGAATGAAGTAATCCCTTTTGACTAAAGCCTCAACCTTTAGAGTGTTAATATGGCCCATCTCATGAACATTACTAATAATGTTTTTCTGAAGACTTTTGGGAACCACCAATAAGTAGGCACCATTGACAAATTTGTGCAGGACTCCATTTCTGATGTAAAAGTCATCATACTGCTCCTTCTCCAGAATATTTATAATTAGCTTACACATTTCGTCCCGCGATTGGGCCCTTTTAATTCTCTGCAGAACTCCCGTTTCTACAGTTAAGGACATCGTAAGTACTCTACTGAGCGCATCCACATGCTGCATTGACTTTCCTGATCTGTGGTGAACGGAACAATTGAATTCTTCGAGCATCAATGCCCACCTGGCAACTCTGACACATAACTCCTTTTTCTTCATAGTAAGTTGGAATGCCTTGCAATCCGTAAATATCTTAAACTCGATTCCTAGTAAGTAAATTCTGAGCTTTTTCAGTGATCGTATAATGGCTAATATTTCAAGTTCGTAGGAGCTGTATTTTTCTTCTGTGGGGGACGTTTTAAAGCTTAAGAAGAAAACAGGGTGTAGGGCGTTATCTTCATGGCGTTGCAATAAGACCGCACCAAGTCCTACTTTGCTAGCATCCGTATGGAGTTCTGTCTGCAGTTTTGGATTAAATAGTTTTAGGACTGGATCTTGGCACAAGAGATTTTTTAGAGTTTCAAATGCTTTGCGCTGTTCATTACCAAAAACAAAATCTGAATCTTTGCGTGTAAGATCAGACAGAGGCTTTGCGACCGTTGCATATTGTGGAATGAACTTTCTGAAAAATCCGGTTAACCCTAAAAAGCTTAGGAGTTCTTTACAGTTTTTCGGCTGTGGGAAATTTCGTACAGCCTGTGTCTTTTCTAGGGAAGGTTTGACGGTACCCGATTCGACGATGTGGCCTAGGAATTCAATCGATGTTTGAACAAATCTACATTTCTCCCATTTTATCAGCAAGCCATTTTCGGCAGCTACCTTTAACACTGCTTTAAGCATAGCGACGTTCTCGAGTTCATTTTGTGATGGAATTATTATGTCGTCCATGTATTAACTTATTAACTTTATTTTTGGAAGAATTTTCTGAATCTGACATTGGAAATTGTTCTAGGCGCTCGACTAAATCTTTCTTTAACCTATAACTGTAGGGAAGCCCTCTTTCTTTTAATAATGCTTGTAATTGTTTCGTTGATAATTCTTCAAAATTCATTTAATAATAACTATCTATCTGTTAAATGCATAAGAATATAAATAAATAGAAAATGTCGTATTTAGATAGCATGCAAATATGCAATGGAGAGTTGTATGCTAAATGTAGTGATACTTATCCGCTTTGCGATTGTTTTGCTCCGTTATTTTTCTTTTGTTTGTATGAATAACTTTTTTTGCACTAAATTATTATTATATTTTTGTTGCCTTGACTTTTTTTTTTTTTGAACTTCACTGTTTGATTTAATAATTTAATTCTCACTCGCAGGTTTTTCGACTCACCGTGCGTACACTTGGTTTAGCTTGTTACTTTCTGTTTTAACTATTAATTACAAACTGCCTCTTACGCGATTACAAACTGTGGGATCAATAAAGCGGCACTTCTGACACCATGTGGGGGAAGGGGGTGAGGGCAAAGTAATGAAAACACTTCAAGATAGGTTAATAGTAATAGTTTAATTCACTGTAGGTTATAATATTATGGGGTATAATAATCCAATGTTGAAATATAACAATGATCAAATGTGAAAAATATAATTCGCGTTGCCGTATCGTATGGTTGCGGGGTTGACGTCTCGTAAGAAAATGCGTGGCGATCGTGTCGAAGTCTAAACCGTAACTCGTCCCATGTCTTGTCGCTTCCTTCTAATAGTAATTTTAGGAACCGCTTGTGGAAAGATAACTGGATGTCGTCGAGGTGGCTGGGATGGTACATGTAAAGTACAGACTTAGGGGATGAGTTGGAACATATTAATCATCCCACATTTATGTGTTGATTCATGCGTCCTCAGTTCGCCACATTCCAGAGGGATCAGGTAGCAGAATCGACTAAGGGAGCACTGCACTACCAGACAAAGCTATTAATACGACACGGAGCAAATGCAATTAGGAGGAAATGGCAAACATTAAGAAGCTGCTAATATTCGTTGCTGTGGCGTGTGCCATCGGATTGCCAGGGCGTGGGCCTGGCAAAAGTTGCTGAGTGGCCTAAATGTTTGGTTGCTATGGTAAAACTGATTCGACGACGTGAGGATGGACGAGTCGTAGCGAAGAGGAGTCGGAGTCGGTTGTTGGCAGTCCGGAAGAGTTGGAGCGGCAGTTATTTAGTACTTATCATACATCTTGTAATCTCCCTGTAATTTTTTTGTAAAAAATATATACTCGTATGTACACGAGTCCACTTTAACCAAAAAAGAAATCTACATGTGGAGTAATTTAACCTTAAAAGGTAAGCATTTTCCTAATTATGCGAACAAGTAATACAAATCCACACTTTCAACTATCTTTAGTGGCCTTAGCAGAGAACGATTCCATTAAGCTCCACTTTACCGAGCAAAGGGTTGTAAAATCCAACTTACTAATACTTCACCCTCTAGAAAAAAAGAAGAAATGAATTTCGTGCCGGTTTTGTTTATGCCATCCTAACCTTATACATATCTCAGCACTGGTGCATCGCAAAGGAAGAAAAAAAATTCTATATATGTATATAGTCAAGCATTCTTTTCAAACCCCCCATTTAATCGTTCTTCAATCAAGTTCGTTATCTATATATCTGAATACGTCAATGATGTATCGGCGAAAATATTCTCATTCTAGTTATCCCAACCCTATTTTTCTTAACTTAAAACTAAAATAGAGCAAATTAATTTCATGACGAACAAGTATACTAGTGCTAAATTATCAGTGAACTAATCTTAAAAAAAAAGAAAAGTATATAAGCTTAAGGTAGATTTTCTATCAGTAAACAAATTCTGTGAAAGCCACAGAAAACTAACAATTGATCATAATTTATATAAAAGAATAATCAATTTATTTATACGGCTGAAATTTGTGCACAATCTTCAACGTCTGGATCACCATATAAAATCGTAAGTGCATACCAAACATTTTCGTTTCAATGGCTTATTTTCTAACCTTTTCTTAACTTAATTTATAATGCGCATTTATATATTATACACATATGGTGCGCCATCTTGTATGTCGGTACGTAAAAATTGAATAGCTTTGACATTTGTCAACCGATTGATTTGAGTAGATACGTTTTTGAAACGTCAGTTCAGTACAATTTTAACCATGAATTGCTTCACACCGAAACAAAGCGTGGAAAAATTGACGCTATGCATTGAAAATAGGCGTTCAGTTGTGTTAACTCAACGTGCATGTCGTCAAAAATATTGTGGCCACCAAGCACCGTCTGACAACACTATTCGTGGTTTGGTGTCGAATTTTGTTGAGCATTTTTGTTTTTTGAGCAATTTTTTTGAGCAATTTTGTTGAGTGGAAGATCGTCGACATGCCGTTTATCAACTCCATTTTGGTATGAGTGGGACCACCTTGTGGCGCATTTCGAAGGATGATTTGCATTTGTTTCCGTATAAACTCAAAGAACATTGCCAAAAGACCGTTTACGTCACTTGGAATAGGGCCAAACATTCAATCGAATGGTTGACTCTGAACCTGATTTTTGGAAGCAAATTTTCAAATCTCCAGATCTGACCTCTCCGGACTTCTTTTTGTGGGGTTATGTGAAAAGCAGATCGTACGCTATCAAGCCTCAGACGATTGACGAGCTCAAGGCAAACATTAGTTACCGAAATTATCGCTATTAAATAAAAATACCTCATATATGGAAATCGGTTACCGTTTTTTTTAAGTTATGTGCATACCTACATACGAGGGGCGTTCAATATATTCTCGGTATCGATATGAAGGAAAATGCGAATTCAATTTAAATTGTTTTTATTTTTCAATATAATCTCCCCTAACATCAATGTATTTGTTACATCTTGAGATAAGCTTTTTTAAACCCTCAAAAAAATAAATTTCCTCTTTCTCTGCAAAATACCCATTTATTGCCGACTTGAGTTCTTTATCATCCGAAAATCTTTTTCCACGAAGACATTTTTTCAAATCCGGAAACAGGAAATAATCACTAGGGGCAAGGTCTGGACTATAGGGTGGGTGTTGGATT
Source organism: Volucella bombylans (assembly GCA_949129095.1). Classification (NCBI taxonomy): domain Eukaryota; kingdom Metazoa; phylum Arthropoda; class Insecta; order Diptera; family Syrphidae; genus Volucella; species Volucella bombylans. Next base: position 99,760,165 of record OX422141.1, on the reverse strand, counting down.
TCTTCAAAACCACAATCTCGCGCAGCAGCCTTGGAAACTCGCGCCGTGTGAACAGGATCGTTGTCATGAAGAAGCAACACACCCGCTGCGAGTTTACCCCGTATTTTCTTTTTAATTTCCTCCCGCAAATTATGCAACGTGGAAGCGTAGGATGTGGCGTTGATGGTTTCACCTTTTTTTTGTACTCAATGAGCAAGATTCCCTTTGAGTCCCAAAAAACTGTGGCCATGAGCTTCCCGGCAGACGGAGTGACTTTGAACTTCTTCGGGGGGTCTGTTCCTTTTTTATGCCACTGCATGGACTCTTGTTTGCTTTCAGGGTCATAGTGGTGGACCCATGTTTCGTCCCCAGTAACAATTCGATCCATAACACCGTCCGCGGTCTCACTACACATCTCCAAAAGCTCTCTACAGCATGCGATTCTCACTTTTTTCTGAGGCGCTGTGAGCATTCGTGGCACCCACCTTGCACTGACCTTTGAAAGGTTAAGATGGTCATGAAGAATGGTGTGAATGGTACCAATTGAAAGCTTGGTGATCTCTGCCATCATTTTCACCTTTATTCGGGCATCCTCAAGAACAAGTTTTTCGACTTCTTTGATGCTTTCTCCCGTACAGGCAGTAGCCGGGGCGCCGGAGCGGGGGTCGTCTTCAATGCTCTCTCTGCCTCTCTTGAACTCACTTGACCACTTTTGTACAGTTGACAATGAAGGTGCTGAACCCTGGTAAACAGCCACCATCTCTTCATGAATAGTTTTTTGACTTTTTCCTTGCTTAGTGAGAAATTTAATTACAGCGCGATGCTCAATTTTCACCATCATCGTCTCAGTTGCCATTATGATTCTGTTTAACTAGAGATAAAACGCGAATTAATAATCACATTTATATGAAATTTTACATGAATGCACTAAAATAATAGTATTACTTGATAAATAAGTCAATTTATATATACAATCACAGGTTCACCCCGATACCGAGAATATTTTGACCGCTCCCTGTACTCTTTATTCTCTCTCCTCCTACAGACACATTGCACTTACGTCCCTTCTTTCCAAGGTCATGGAAAGGCTGATAAATCGTCAGCTCATGAAATATCCCGGAACACGAAAACTTCTCAATGACCGGCAATATGGTTTTCATACAACAGGTTCACTGGTGATTTGATGGCATGTCTCACCGAAAAGTGCAACCAAAGTGTACATCAATCTGGCGAAAGCAAGATAGTTGAACTTTATATTTCTAAGACATTTGACAGAGTTTGGCATCAGGCTCTTTTGTCGAAAATGCGTGCATTTGGGATCGACGACTCTCTTCTTCAATGGATTAGAAATTACCTTTCGGAACGTTCAATTCAAGTCTGATATTCACAAAATAGATGCTGGTGTGCCCCCAGGGCTCTGTTCTGTCTCCGACACTCTTTTTAATTTTCATCAACGATCTCTTGTCTGCTACTTCTAATCCAATATATTCCTTTGCTGATGACAGTACTCTCTGCTTTTCATATTCGTTTCCTGACTCACGACCTTGCTCTTCGGCTGTAGAACGAGAGCGCCAGCGTATATTAAGCCCATTAAATTCTGATATTGATAGCATAACTAATTGGGGAACCACTAACATAGTAGAATTTAATACTTCCAAAACACAATGCTATCTACTGTCGTTAAAGCGAAATTTAAACACCCAGCCATTATCCATGAATGGCACTTGTATCCTCGAAACCGATAAACTTTCCATTCTCGGTATGTGTGTCAGTGACAGTGTAAGTTGGAATGACCACACATATTCGATGTCGTCAAAAATGCTGCGAAATGTCTAGGTTTCCTCAAGCGACGTAAGAAATACTTCAACCCCTCTGATCTGGCTTCAATATATAAGTCACAAAACTTAAGTACAACACCCACATCTGGTCAGGTGTCCCTAAAACCTCTTTGCACTTACTAGATAGGTTCCAAAATCGTGCGATAAAACTCATAGGTGATACTAATATCACTCAAACAATGGACACCCTCGAACGCCGACGTAATGTCTTGTGTCTCACTCTGTTTTATTGCTATTACGACCAACAGTGCTCCACTGAAATTTTGAAGTTTGAGGTCGGGCGGCTACAATCGCAAAAGAGTGTCGATTTATCTCGTAAGAGGTCCTATGCCGCCAGCATCAAATATGGAAGACCAGTTGCAGCATTGCCCAAAAGCTATCAGAGATGCCGCCTCTGATGTGCAGGGTTTTACTCGGCCACCACAACGAAACACTGCGTTGACGACGAGTGCCGGCAAGGACATGCAGCTAAGCAAGATGCATACAAAGCGGTATTTTATAGAAGAACCTGAGCAGCTTACGAGCTCTATGAGTAGAAGAGGAGAGACGAACAACGACTTCCCAGTAGGAAAAATGATGAGCATGAGAAGTACGTGATCGAGGAAATTGATAGATGCTGCTCAAGTAATGACATTGGAAAGTCTTACCAAAATATAAAAAAAAAAACATGACGCGGACACAAAATCCAAACCGAAGCCTGTAGAGACGAACAACGAACATAGCAGTAGAGTCGCAGTCGATGGTGAGTATTTTAAAAGAGCATTTATTTAGAATGTATAACGGCAATGACGATTCAAATACCGCTGCCAAGTAGAATAAATCTTTCAATCTGGACGATGTTGACCAACAATTCTTTCCACCCGACCTGGATGAAGTGACGATAGCCATATCTAAGCTTAAGTCCAACTATACTGTTGGAGTGGGCAACCTGACTGTCGAGCTCTTCAAAAACGGTCCGATGGTAAAGAGCGTACATTATCCGTAAAATATAGTCGAACAAAAGTATGCCCGATGAATTGAACCTCAGAATTGTTTGTCCGGTCCTTAGAAACGAGACCCTCTGAACTGCGCCATCAACGGAATCATCAGTCTTCTTAACATCGCTTACAGGATCCTATCTGTCATATTGCGCGAACGCATGAAGCCGTTGGTCAACAACCTGATAGGTCCATTTCAGTGCGGCTTTAGGCTAGGCCATAGTCCACCATGGCAGATCCTGGAAAAAACCCATGAGCTCCAAATCCATACACACTACTGATTCGTCAATTTTTAGCCCGCGTATGACCGCATCTATTGAGACAAGCTATACACAGCAGTATTTAGTTTTGGCAACCTTGTAAAGCTCGTCCGTTTGTGCAGGATGATGATGGAGAATGCACGCTGCTCCGTCAAAGTCGATAAACAACTCTCCGAGACCTTTGATGTCAAAAAAGTATTTAGACAAGGCGAATAGTGAACAATTCTCACGTCATTACAAGAGGCACGATCTTTCAAGGTCCATCCAATTATTCGCATACCCCGATGATATTGGCATAATCGGAAGAAAGCAGAGTGGTAACAGTGGCGCTTTTGCGAGTATTGAGGTGGAAGCGGCTAGGATTAGTTTAACGGTCAATGAGGGCAATACCAAGTATATGCTGTCAACAAGAAAGGACACCCAACACCGACGTCTCGGACAGAACTTCACCCTAGACAGATACAAATTTGAGGTAGTTAAGAACTTTGTCTACCTAGGCTCCGCTATCAATTAAGACAACCACTCCAGCTGACTCCAGTCAAACGAAGAATAACTCTTGCCAATCGCTGCTTCTTTGAGGTAAGAAGGCAATTGACTATCAAAGCCCCTCTTTTAAGCAACAAAAGTGACCCTATGTATATAAGACCTTAATAATCATGCTCTATTGTGCAGATGAATTCACTTAATCAAAAATGGATTACTGTGATCAGGTGATTGTCGGTCCCGTCTGCATAAACAGTGAGTGGAGGAGGAGATACAACAACGAACTGTACAGCGGCATCGACATAGCCAGAAGAGTGAAGTTGTAATGACTGAGGTGGATAGGTCATGTAGAGCGAATGGACACCGATTCTTCGGTCTGAATAGCCTTCGAATCGGCCCCCGAGGGACAGGTCCATCCCGGACTGTACCTTAAGAACTCGTAAGTACATAAGTAAATAAAACAATCTTAAAGTTTCATGATAAGGATATTGTGTAGGTTTTGTCAAGGAGCTCGTAGAAATAACCTTCAGTAGAATTGTCTCTTTTCTTCTCTTTAGAGAAGATGTTATTTTTACAAGACGTTTGCTTTAGTCCGCTACTTTTATTAAATCTGAACCCATTCAGATTTTGTTAAGGTTTTCTCCAGTAGTCACCATAGTGTGTGTTACTGTTTTGCATCTTTCTCTTTTAATGCATATCCCATCCCATTTCCTGAGTGGTGGTGATATCTGCTTCATAGCAGTTATTTAAGGTTCGAAAATTCCATATGCAGAGGCGAACGTCGTTGACCTGTTTTCATGTTTCGTTAGCAGATCATCTTAATCCGAGGCTACTTCGCAATAATAAGGTTTTTACGTTATAGTTAGTCAGTTACCCACACACTCTGCTTTGCCTTTCTGCAACCCAAAAGAGATGTAATACTTCGGGACCAGTAATCTAAATCTCCATGAATTATTAGATGTCTGTGTCAATGAGACTCTTAAAACCATCAAGGCAATTGGCAAGCATGGGAGGGCGATACCCTAGCACGAGATTTCTTTATAAATTTGTCAACGTCAGTGATCTTAGTAGACCAGAGGTCATTTAGATCTCGGAATTTTTAAGTACCTAGGGATTGAATTCTGATGCGCAATAAGGGAGAGCAAATTCAGAGGAAATGTGTCACAGATTTCTGTAGCTTCCACAGCAATTTTTGTAATGAATACTTAATCGCAGGGTTAATCTCATGACTATGTTTTTTAGTAGCTCTTCGGAATCTCAAGGGTGATCTAGGATTAAGTATAGGGAATTTTGATCTAGACCTCGATGAGCTTACCTTCGACTAGATCTAGAGAGTGTATCATTGTTTTGGCGCATGACATTGATTGTTTGATATTGTCAGGCTGCATACTATTTGCTCCTCGGGACCAGTATCTCGAACACTCTCGAATGTGTGATGTTTGAAGCTTGACTGTCTATGTATATTACAATTGGAATATTGGAATTACAACGGTTTTGTTCATACAGAACATTTCAGGTAAGATGCACATAGACTTGCTAGGATAGATATCACGTTTTTTGCATTTGTTATTACTTTCTGCAATCAAACGATTGAAGTCAACGTTGTCTGATAACACCAATTGAAGGCATCGAGGGAGGCCGCAACAAGAGTATACTGGCATTTTTTACATGAACCTCTTTTGATTGCTGAATGTTCCTCAGGTTGAGGGTAGTGTAAATTGCAATCTGAATGCCAAAAAACCCCATAGAAAGCAAATGGAGCAAAGTTTAGATAGCTGCCCTTAGAAAGGTTCTTAACGAGCCACTGATGCTTGTGCAGCTTGTAAAGTTGCATTTTTACTGGAAGGTTTTAATTGCTTTCCATATGTCAAGGCAGAGTTTATGCACACTCAGGCTCATTCTATAGCATTTTTCATAACCATGGGAATTCTCAACATTTTTGGCGGTGAATTCATCACTTTTTACTGGATGTTCTCCATCGTCTAGGTCTGTGGTTTGTTCGAATAGACCAGCAACAACGCCAAGGAAAAAAATCTGACGCGACCAAAATGAATGGTGACCAGTGCACGTTGACAAACCGAATTATTAAAGGGCCGGGAGGTGATTGATGTACCCTTGTGCTGTATCTATATAGTCGCAAAACTCAGCGAAACAATTTGCGTCATCGAGAAGTCGTTAATCACTATTTTGTAATGCAGTTGCAGTTACACTACCGCCGACGCCTCCATTGGTAAAAAGTGTGTCAATCACCTTTCTTCCGTTGACGCCGAACTAGAAAGTGATTTTCAGAGAAGGTAATAACTCTTTGTGAATAGCGCCTCCGATAGTTTTGTTTCTTCACGTATCCCGATGAGTAGAACAACTCCGTTGTTCCAAGTTGGCGGATTTCCGCTACTACACAATATTGTCTCTTCGAGTCAAGCGGGAAAATGTAGCAGTGTTTATTCAGTTTTTGCAACACGACCGGGGAATCGACGGTGAGACTTAAAAACATTATTCCGCGTTCTTTAGCAGTATAGCGATCTATGGTTTGCATGTATTGCGTTTTTGTATTCCTTAAAATTAATTCCATGCTGGAGATAAAATAAGACAAATGAAAGCCTCTTCCAATAGTGTGAAGACTAGAAATATGTCCTTCAGAAGGATATTATGATCTCAAAACTCCTTTTACACAGTTGGGTGTCTTAGAGTAGCAGGAGCTGTGCAGAAATGTCAGGTATGAGTCCACATAGTGACTTATCTGCGGCATATCAATAACCACTTAACTTAATTCAAAAGTTTCTCTAAAAGCCACTGTCATTCCATTCCACTATAGACGAATAAATTGGCAAAAAATAAATCTTTCCAGCTTGACGCTATAAATTATTGCTTAAATTTTCCTTTACTTCCAATTGCTTTTCAGTTTGAAAAAAATATATTCTAAGGCCCACTTTGTAATCCACTTTGCACCCATCACCAATAATCGGCTTCAAATCAAAGTGAGGTCAGGAAAGACTTTTTCAAAAATATTCGCAATTTATCACGGCCTGGACTAAAGGAGAGCAATTTATTTTGCGCGATTCCATCGTCGAAAATAGTCGTAAAGATATTCATTCATGACCCGAAATCTGGCACGAAATCGAGTTGATGGTGTTGAGTTAAAAATAGATGCCTTATTACAAAAGTGCTAAGAAAGTTCATCTCAAAGATACAATTCCATCATCGATTGGACCTGACTTATGTACAAAGTCTGTGGGGAAATGCTTTATCTCAGAACCAATGGGCAGAGATATTAGTATGTGTTTTGAGTATTCAACCGATAAACAAGTCTTGTCGCAGACTGCTTACAATTTATTAGCCGCAAAATTTCGCTGCTTTGAAATTCTGTTTCAGTTTCGGGGAAAAGAATAAAAAAAAAAATGCGTGGCGTAACACGAAAGACACGAAGGGAGTCCCGAATTCTCCATTGTAAAATTCCTTTGTAGTGAAATTTAATTTTCATTCTGCCTGTGTGATATTGTTTTTCCTTTGCCTTGTTATTTTTTTTTCATTTCCCTTTGTTGGTGTTCTCGTTTCCTTGGAAAGAATCCTTACGTCGTTAAGTAAAACCTACATGACGTGCGACGCTTTGTGTGTATAGTGATCCCCCTCAAACATTTGGTGTTGCTTATTGGCTTTTGGCCACCAACGAAGAGGCTTAAACTGGAATGAAAATTCTCTGTGTGTTCTGCATCAGGATGATGCCAATAATTAATGAATCGTGTGGCTGGTGGCAAAGCAGTATACAGATGCTATGGCACGTAACTTATAACGCCATGCTACACAATCGCTACTATTACTACGCCGATATTGTCCTTCACTACCACCCCTTACTGTTGCATATGAATACGAGCTAATAAATTAATTATGCGCTCCTATCAATATTAAATAACGAACATTCTCCAGGGTGCACAAAACAGTTCAAATTATCGAGTTAAATAAAATAAAAATAAATTAAAAAAAAAGTTCTTCGATTTTGATTAGAGATATTACTAACAAAGCGATGGTTTTATGGAGATAAAGTATGCATGACCTGCGGACTAGAAACATTACAGGTGTGGAGGAATTAAATTTTTTTTAAAATACAACCACAATTTCATGATTTCACTATTTAGATACAGACGCCACGCCGGCACCACAAATCGAAGGAGAACATTTTCGTATGAAATGGAAATCATTTAATCATTAGCCACGATGAAATGCATTGCTTTGATTGAGTTCAGGTGGCGCCGACGGCGATGATGATAGAAAATGGAAATCGATAAATTAGGAATTCTACACACGATTGGGCTATAAAAGTCCCTCCGTCGAGTGAAAGCAGATAGATTTCTTATTACGGGGAGAGACGACACTAACTCAATATCGAGTGATAGGTTTTCCAAATGTACACTTCCATCGAGTGCATCAATTTTGATCTCTAAAGAAGAAAACGTGAGCCATTTGGTTCGATACCTTGGGAAAAGCATTTTAGAGCAATTTAAATCCAAAACAAGGGATGCGTTTGAAATTTCAAATAGTTTTCTGCTTGATCTTCATCGAGGTTTCTTTATGTTCAGAGAATCGCTCAACAAGTTAATAAGGAAATCGGAAATACTGACCAACTCCTACTGTGCACTTCCACGCGGTAAAGACTGGGGGCCAAATATTTTTGGCTGAAAATAGGTTACACAACATGTGCGGGACTTTGTTGTGGGCTGCAGATAAGAGAAAGATACGGAGGAGAGTATTCGCAGTAGAGAACTTCTGCATAATCATACGAATCAACAGCGGCATCCATAGATCTAGTCAGTATGAACTACTTGGTGCGCACCTCCCAATGGAGCTACTTTGATATATTTCGACTCCAGGTCTAAAGGGAGCTGCATTGTTGTGCCGGAATCTCGATATCAATAACTTGAACCCCTCAATGGGGAGTCATATCGCCACTGTTGTGGCTGCTGGTTATCAACCCTCTTGTATCTGGGCGTAATTCTGGCCAAAAACCTGAATTGGAATCTTAACGTAGCGGAAAGAATAAAATAGGCATACAATGCTTATTTTATCAGCAAAAGAAAGGTAGGAAAAATTTGGGGCTTAAAACCTGCTATGGTGCACTGGCTCTATATGGTGGTGGTAAGACCCATACTTACATATGGCGCACTAGTATGGGGGAAAGCAACAAACAAGAAAACGATTTACGTATAATTAGCGGCGGTTCAAAGAATGGCCTAACACCGCTTGATTTACAGATCAAAAAACTCGTTGGCAATAGAGCGATACGACTCACTAATTTCGCACGGTCCTATCGGAGTTATTGCCAGGCAATCCAAATCTAACAGATAAAATTCCTTCCTTGGTCGGCCTCTACGTTCCGTAAGATATAATATATCCGGAGAGGGAGGAGTGGGAAGAAATGCAATATTCAGGTCAAATGAAATTAAAATTTTCACAGATGGTCCAAAAACAGAGGAAGGAATAGGTTTTGTATCTGCTCAGAAGACCCAAGGCTAAGAGTGTTTATAAGACTACCAGTCTCAAGCAGTGTTTCCAATCAGAGGTTCTGGCTGTCCTAAGGGTGGCTGCGATAATGCAGATGAGACCGATATTCGAAAGAGATATCGCTAGTACTGCTGGGTCCTAGTACACTGCAGTATTAAAGGAAATGAACAAGCGGATGAGCTAACAAGAAAAGAAGGGCTACTCGACAATAGTGAAGATGCCAACATCAAACCACTCCTCTAGCATAGTGAGGGGCACTATCGGGGAAAAAATCACAAATATTTTTAACCTATGGTGGTCAAATCTTGAACGACACAGGGTATCCAAGGCTCTTTGGTCGCTTTTTGACGGCAAAATATCTAGGAAGTTAATAAAAGTAGACAGTAGGACTGTAATAGGAATCCTGACAGAACACTGTCTCCTGCGGCAATACGCAAAGAGACTCAAATTGTCAGATACGGATATTTGCGGTTCCTGCGGTGATCTGCAAGCTGTTGAGAACATAACACAAATACGGCACGAACTTGAAAGGACTTATTGGCTTTAGCAAATTGGATATTTCAGCAGGGAGATTGCGTAGGTTTCTGCCCTTTGAATATAAATTCAACTGGTTCCACAGGGATCGCTATGGACCCATTTGTGTGAATGGATATGCCATCATACGCTTGTTTTACCTAATCTAACCTAATCTAACTGGTTACCCGGTATTTCGGCAAACATTTAAATCATTAACCTCCATAATAAATAGATTTGGAACGGCACCACCTCATAACACTTCGCCTAGATCTATAAAAGGCACCAAATACGCGTGACTGACAGCTATCTGAATGTGCAATATGTCTAAGCTATAGAATACTTCACGACTTTTCACCCCATAACAGTTTCGATAAATGAAGCACTCAGGCGTATACGTAACATCAACGGCTGTGCCGACTCAATTATTCTTTCCTCTACAACCCACCAAAATTCCCAGATATTCAAACTGTCCTTCTGCCGAAAATAAATCGACAGGCCTTTGTGGCATTTGATGTGAAATTTAAGTCTTCTTCCTATTTTTTTTTTAATGTCGAAGCTGTTTCGCCGGCCTAATGTTCTGTGAAGAGCACCGCCGCGTTGCCATTTATTCTAATTTCGTTGTTTTTGTTTTCTTTTTGTTTGCCTAGATTTGTGTAATAATTCGTGGGTGTGTATCCAAAGGAATTTCACTTTTCTTATCGCGAAATGTCACGCACAGAGCATAAAAGAAATCTGGAAGTAGAATAATATCACGTTACAGGATCAAAGAATCTATTGTCTACGTGTTAACTTAGGATGGGGATGTTCTATTCCGAGATTTGTGATTTTATCTTCCCACAGTTGTTTGCTTCTTCATCTGTCTGTATCGACATTCTGTTTTCCTTTTTTTATCGTTTAAATTAAAATAAATAAAAAATCCATCAAAATAAAGGATTTGTGGTGCTTTGTTGCTGTAGTTGGTCTTTCATCTTAAACTGAGTTGCGTGCCATTGGCGATGCGCATAATTACCAACGCAATTGTATAGTTAGATGCAAATCATCTCGGAGGGATAAGAGAATAACAATGTCAGGAAATTGTGTTTCCTCAAAAAAATTTTTTCTCCACATTTCTTTTTGAATTGTCTTCTTATTTTGTACGAGTAACAAGATGAATGTTTTGCCTTTTCCTTCCGAGGATAATCTCATAATTTTCCAGAAATTTTCAACTCCTGAAGGTACAACCGAGGATGGGTACTATGGGTGGCGTAAAAGTTTGCTATAGAGAAAGATACGTATGTTTGAGCAAAAGTTCAAAAATTCGATTCCTCAAATTGCATGAGATATTTCATCTTTCATCTCTTACAGCTACGTGAACAAAGTTTTCGGAGCAGTGGCTCTGCAGATGATTCATACGAGTATTACTTACGGAGGTCCAATTGCACTCGCTATTGAAGCGCTGACGAGTTAAAGAGAAAATGCTTGATTAAAACTCTGCAACTATTACCTAAATTTGGTAGTTTCAAGCAAGAAACGAATTATGAACTACTCGCAGTGCCTAGTAGATACAATAGATACAGTTTGAACTAACAATGAGCAAATATCAAACTAGCTAGACCTCTAGAGGGAATTGCTCTTGCTCATTCTGATGAACTTTAATGCTGGAATAACAAACCATCAAATCGTTGAAGTGTGTCTCTAATTGTCACGGTAAATAAAAACTTTCGCCAAGCATTGAGTACATATCCTATTGGTCCAATTTCTGTAGAATGCGACTCAGAAGTCATAACGAAAAATCCTTTGGAAAAAACAGTATAGAGTTATGCGTGCAGTAAGAGTCGGTATTGATTCACACATCCTCATGTGCTTAGGAGACCTATGTATATGTGAAAGAATAACGAAATTGTGTTGAAGACAACAAGGATGTCGGATAAGATTGACTCGGAACAGATAAGAAAACAATCAGATATGACCACATTTACGAGTCCTATGGCTATTGCTATCGCTTGCAGGGCGGAATTTTTATTCTGGTGACAGTCCGTATAAGGACTGAAATTGATAACAATGGCTTATATACCCGCATACTAAGCAGAGGCAAACGACAACGCTACCTAGGAAGGCTTTACGAACTTCTAGGATGAACCGATCAACAGTTTTTTCAGTTTCAGTTTATATGCATTTTTATTTACACACCTTAAATTACTCTTACATGCTAGACAAAAAAACGCTTAAAAATTAGCTTAAATAACTTAAAATTATCTTATACTAACTTACTGGCCCCATGCGGGCACTCTAAGTTAAACCTAACATTTAAACTATGTCTTTCGACGAAACTTACAGTCTAATTTTATTTCTATTTTTACACTTATTACAACTAAGAAAATGAACTTAAAAAAACTTAGTGTCTGGACTCTTTTTTTTTATCTATAAAAACTTATAGACTACCTAAAAATAAATCTTAATCTACTTAACCTACTTACGTCTAATACATACACATACATACATATATATATATATCCATAATGCTTATATACTTTATATATAAGTATATGTATATATATATATTTTTTTTTTGTGTTTTTATATATTTTTTTTTTTTCTTAAAATCTAACTTAAACCTAACTAAAACTATGTAAGCCGGCCATGGCTAAAAAAAACTTAGGCTGGCCCACTTTGCTTCACATGAATCTACATATTACTGGAGGAGTTCGACGAAGAAGCATTCTCCTCTTCAACTAGCCACCAAAAGTGTTGGTGCTGCCGAGCAACATCCCTCATGTCGCGACTCCCTACCGCCCTACTGAACCGGAGATGCTCCGCACTGCCATGTGCGACGTCTCTGTCGTAGTTGAGTCGCCTGTCCGCAGCTGTTCGAGCGACGTGGAAGATTAGCGGAACCGACAATCTGTCCTGGATCAGACCTTTGCTATCTAAATAGAGGAACGCTTCTGGAGGAATAAAGCCGTCAAAGCGAACTCTCTCGTGATACATATAATTGGGGTAGCAAGCCCCGGAGATCAGGTTGTTTGATGAGGCCATTGCTCTTGCAACGTGCCTTCGAGTCAACTTAATGACGAAATTGTCCACTCTTATTAGGTTCGCCCTATTGTATAAGACCTCATTAGGATAGAATTTTATGTACTCAGACTCTGGTGTTCTGTATAAGCGAAGACAAGTCCTAAGACAAGCCCTCTCAAACACCCGAATCTTTTCCAATAAACATGCTCTCACGTTGAACCACACGGGACATCCAAATACAAGCATGGGCCTGATAAGGGCCATGTAGCAGATTACCTTCACCCTCGCATCGAGTTGTCTGTTATAAAACAGTCTCCTTGTAAGGGCAAAAGCACCTTTTGCTCTGCCCAGAGCAACTTCTATATGTTTGTTAAAATACAGAAATTGATCTAGCCAGATCCCAAGGTATCTGACTACATTTCGACAAGCAAGTGTCTGCCCGTGCTGCCCCACGATCGAGAACTTTCGCCAATTCTTTCTGGTATCCCTAGAGGCCCCAGACAAAGGCGTCCTAAACAGAATGGTTTCCGACTTCTGAAAGTTGATTTTCAACTTCCAGTCATCGCAATATCGCTTAATTTTGTCGAAGTCACGCTGCAAAAGTATATTAATGACCTCAATCTTTGGACCTGATCTGTACGCGATTATGTCGTCTGCGTACGCTATGGCATGGTGAAGTGAACCTATCAGATCACTCGTGTAAAGGTTGAATAGGATCGGCGAATTTACCGCACCTTGTTGCAGACCGTTTTTAATGTTAAATGTTCCAGCAGAAGTCACATCGCCATTCTTCACGATGAACTGTCTACTGGAGAGCATATCGAAAAGAATATACAGCAGTGGTTTACTAATGCCCAACCTGTCCAGCTTGAAAAAGAGTCCTTCTAACCATACGGTATCGAAGGCCCTTTCCCAGTCAATCAGGCAGGCACCAGTGCACTGTTTCTTGCCTTTGTTCCATTGATTATCAGAAACCAGTTTAGACGCAGCATGAATGATATCATGCCCCGCCTTGAAACCGAATTGATTATCCGGAACTATATGTTTGTCCTCAACCCACTTAGTCAGGACTCTATTGATCACCTTCTCGAAAACCTTACTGATGTTTGGAAGAAGACTGATCGATCGGAGATTCGCCGGATTGGAAATGTCTTTATCCCTTTTGGGGATCGGATGTACCACCGCAGTTTTCCAATGCGCTGGATAATGTGCATTATTCATTGCATTATTTAACAGGGTGGTCGAAATGTTCACCGCTTCTAGAGGGAGATGTCGAAGCACAATGTTCGGTATTTCATCGGTTCCCACTGATTTCTTACTTCTAAGTGATTCGAAGATCGTTTGGAGCTCTTCCTTCGAAATGAACGTGGGTAGTACCCTATCGTTGGTGATGACATTATTTGCCATATTCTCGTCACTGAACTGGGTGAAACGCGAGCTCTCGAATCGCCAATTCACAATTTCATTTCGAAGGTAGAAATTGTGCACAAGGACTCGATTCTCCAGATCGTGGTTCGGGCCAATGATAACATTCGCCTTGTACACCTCCTGGAAAGTCGCTCCTATAGCCTCTACCTGCTCCTGCGGATCCTCGATCACAAAGAAGTTGTCATCATCAACAGCCTCATTTGGATCTATGCCCGCTGCTACCAGTATTTGTTCGTTGTTCGTCGTTCGGACGATTTTAAGACATGGAAGGTCGTTCTGATTATTTCTCCGAAATATTTTATTTATTTGCGGGAACATATTCGGGTTGCTGGTGTTTACAGCCCGAATTTCATTGTTCCAATACAAACTTACAGATGTTCTGTAATTATCCTTTATTAATGTTTGGAGGTTTTTAATCGACGACTTCAGTGTCATGATCTCCGGGTTATGTCTGTCAGTAAACTGTCTGTACAAGGTTTCTAGTCTTGACAGCAGTCTACTTTTATGTCGGTGCAGTGCGTCAATAGTTGCGTTGCGGAATAAGTCTTCTTCGTCAGTGTGTTGGTACCGAGGTATCGTTTTGTCCATTGTTCGTTTGATTGTCTTGTCCATTAGTCTTAGATACCTGTCAATCTCCTCGTTTGACAGATTTCTGTTGGACGGTGGGTAGAGCGAATTCGAGGAGAGTGCTCTAGTCAGTGTTCTGGTGAAGTGTGTCCAACGCACCCTACTATAATTGTAGGAATGCCTTTGAACAAACTCATCCAATTCCGCAATTTCGTTGGGAACAGTTATTTCGGTGCTGAGACCGCAATGGTCACTGTCATACACGAAAGTGCGTAGACAGTTTGTAGTTTGTTGGTTAGTGCATGTCAGTTGTATTCGTGAGTCGAACAGCAGAAGATCCAAATAGGACCCGTGTCTGGGAAACGACGGACTATCCGTCGCTTTAAGCCCGAGTCTATACATAACACTGTGCTGACCCCACCAATTGAAAAGTAGGTTCCCTCTAGTATTTGGTGTATTATTTCCCCAATCACTATGTTTGGCGTTGAAATCTCCGCCGATAATAAAATAGTTGTCTTCCAATTCCAGCCTCAGAAATCGAAAAAGTGTCTCGAGCTCTGAGATAAATAAGGTGGATTGAGTAGCCTTAGGTGCATAGACAGACACCATGTACAACCGCTTTCCACTACGGAGAGGGATATACACGATGCATGCTTCCAGCACCTGGAACCTACGTACTACACGACTGTATACTCTTTTAAAACGAATACCTTTTCGTACGAAAATCGCAACGCCTCCTCCCTGAATGGAGTTAGGTCGGTTTCTCCGTACTATTTTGTATCTTTTGTGCCTCATTTTGTGTCTCTTGGTAAGTTTAGTTTCGCTAACCAAAAGCACATCAGGGGCTTGGTCTTTAAGCAACTTAAATAGTGCGGCTCGTCGTTCGAGCCTAATCAGTGAATTCACATTCACAGCAAGGACCTTCAGGGTGTGCTCCGCCACGTACGTACCCATTACGGCAAAAGGTGCGTTAGGCCAGGCAGCAGTGCGTATACTTGGTCCACCCGCGCGGTCTGTTCAGTTAAATGACGTTGTAGCTGAGCCATCTGCCCCTGGATAGAGAGCAAGATAGCTAGCATGTCAGGTACTGGTTCAGGTGCTCTGGGCGCTGGGGCCTGAGAAGCAACCTTCGCTTGCTGTACCGTATTTCCCCTACCTGCCGCCATTTGGGCGTAGGTAATATGGGGAGTAACGGCTGGAGTTTGCAAATGCACGGGTGGACGTTTAACTTCCACTTTCTGCTGCCGGGCCAGATTTATTCTTTTAATGTACTGGAATTTGGGACAACCCCGATAATTTGCGGTGTGTCCAGTGTTCCTACATAAAGCACAAGAGAGTTGACTTTTTTCAGACGTTCCGTCCTTACCCAGAGCGCATTCTTCAGACTTGTGGTTCTTTCCACACTTCACGCATCGAGGCTGCATTTCGCAGTTCGACGCGGCGTGCCCGAACCTTTGGCAGCGAACACATTGTAAAATGTTTTCGCTCCTCTTTAATTTTTCCCAGTGTACAACCTAGTAGTCCAGGACTTTAATACTCCTTAGACCATCCAGATTGCTGGTGGGACTTAGCTGGACCAGGAAAATCGGCAGTTGCCGCTTCTCCCTTTTGGCTCTGGCTGTGGTAAAAGGCTTGACCCCCACGAATTGGAGCCGTTCGCACTTCTTCTCTTTCAGCAGTGCAAGGAGCTCCTCCGGATTAGTCGATGGTTCTAACCCCCTCAGCAGCATTGTTTGCAGCTTCTCCCCCTTCGGGGTGTAGGAGAAGAACTCCGTCGTCGAATCCTTCAATAGACTTTTAATTTTGTGGTAGCGCTCCACTGTGTCGCAGTGGATCGCGTGCCTATCTATACTTAATCTTTTTATAAAAAAATTACAGCCTATGGCCGACTTACACAGTTCGATGGTGTCTTTTAATTCCAATTTGTAAGTATTAATTGGAGGTACTTTCTGTCTGTTGACTTTCTGCTGTTGTTGTTGCTGATTTTGCTGCTGCTCCTGCTGCTGCTGCTGATTTTGGGACTTGTGCTGTTGATGCTGTTGTTGTTGATGTGCTTGTGATTTTTGTTGTTGTATATTTTGCCTTTGTTGTGTCTGTGCTTGTTTTTTCGTTGGCACTTGTGCTGGTTTTTGTTGTTGTAGCGGTTTCTGTTCGCTACAAGTAGGCTGTTGATGAGAGGTCAGAGGTTGTTGTTGCTCCATCTGCCTTCTCGCCACTTGCTTGGCTTTAAGGTCAAAGTACTTGTTGTTGCAATTCTTTAATTGTGCTGTTAATTGCATGCACTTCTTCGTCTTCATCGTCAGACTCTGTGGCCGTGAGAAATTGGAAACTATTCTCACCCCCACCATCAGACATATATGGATGTTCTTCTTTGTCTGACTCAGCTGCCGCCTTTGTTGTCGCTGTCAGTGCCACTTCACTACCTCTACCAGGCAACTTTTCAGTAGCTGACAGGGTGGGGCGCCTTACAGGATTTGGATTTGGAGGTGTCTTAAGCCTCCTCCTTCTCTTTCTTGCCACATTTTCTGGTGACATCTTACCATCTGCAGGTCCCGCTATTGGAATAGCCGCTTGTTCTCTCTCATTGTCAGATTCACTTTCGTATTAATTTATATATGTAATTGTCTGTTTGATTAAATTTAAAAAATAAAAAATAAAAAGTCGATGACACTTTCGGGAATCGAACCCACGACCCCTGCTTTATCAGCCGGACACCACTATAATCGCGCCACCGAAGCACTTAGCGAAATTGTTTCTAATTTATTTTTTGATATTTTGTATATTTTTTTTTTTAATCACTCACTAGAAAAGCCGAATCACGTCTGATCTCTACGGAGGTTTATGAACGACTGAACCGATGAACAGTGCGCTATTAATGCATGAAACACATTCGTGGCGAATTGATTTTGAGATCCACAGGTGTCATGGTCTCCTTATCAGAATACGACAACTGTCAAGATTAATCATATTGCGGAAAATGAAGACTAGAATTCAGGCGTCTACCGAGGTTCCATTCCATTGACAAACATTACCTAGTTGTAGCTGAGTTAGGTATGTGGGTACCAAAATGTCAGTAGGCTATAAATCAATCACGATCAACTTTAGAATACCAGCGGCAAAACTACAAGACCATTAAATTTCCGCCTGTTATGTGTTAGGTTTTGCAAGGTGGGCACTATCAGTCACTATCACGGAGCCGTACCGTGTTGCAATGAACGTGAGGACGAAGGATAAGTTGAGAGTTTATTTTGATGGGTTCCAATAAATGAGCAAAACTAAACATTAACCACGCCGAAGGAGAAAGAGTGCTTCGAAAGATGTTCATATTAGGTCATTAAAACTCTAATCGAAGCCTGCATTGACGACCACGGGAACATCGTAGTAGAGATGCAGTCGGTTTTAGAACTAATTCTCTAAACTGCGAAAAAGATGAAAAGAATGCTGTCAAGAATGACTAAAACGAGGAATGTAAAGGCCCCCTCCATCTGACAAAAAGCTAAGCCGAAAACTTTTCCGAAGAAAGAATTGATTGCCGTTTCGCTAGTAATGCTCAGTATGCCACTTAGAATGATGCACCACCTTTTCTGCAAGATTTGGACTGGGCGGAATCGATCGTTAACAGCCTTACATCTCCATATTAATGTGGCTTTTCACCTCGTAAGCCCACGAATCGATGTTAAATATCTCCTAATCTTAAGCTTCCCTTTGAAACAAAAGACTTTGGTTCAGATCTAAGATTCAGGCTACGTTGTACAGTACTTGCAGTACAGACAAGATAAAGGTTTTTTTTTTTTTTTCTTGACCCATTGATGACAGTAGGCATAACTCTCAAACCATGCTGTTATTTTAAATAGTTCACTTATTGTCAGTTTTGTTTGATTATTCATCATAAATAGATTTCTTTCCTCCTTCTCTTTTTCATATAAGAATTAGTTTATTTAGGGTTATTTTTAGAACCCTTTTCCCATCACCCGTGAATAGATTTTACTCTTCTTTTTGTCATAAACTTGAAGGAATTTTGAAGAAGGATCGCAGCTGTTGATTTTACATACTTAAGTCACTGTCATTTAACGTGGCGCTTCATTCCCTTCTGAAGTTTTCTGAAGAAACAACCAAGGGCAATACCATCCGCGTTGTATAAAAATTCATGTTTCCGCGCAATATAGTGAAAGAGGGACAATAAGGGTCTTAAGCAGTGGTTTCGGTTGCTTTCTTAGTCTAAAAAAACATCGATTGGTAAGAGTGATTCTTCGTTTATCTCAACGGTTTTGTCATTGTTTGAATTCATAACGGAGCCCTGGTAGACAAATAACCGGCTGTTGGTGTTGGGTGTACTTTCTTGTCGACAGTATATCCTCATTTACCGCAAACGTTTTAGTGACATTTCGCTAATTTTTTCTTGTAATTTCAATGTGGTTAGCATATGCTAGTAGTTGTATATAATTTTGAAATATTGCGTTAATACAAACGGCCTGTTAGTTTTGCACAATTCATTCAGCGCGAATTGTGCAAACAACAAAGGCTGCAGTTCCAGTGAACAGAAATGACATGAAGCGGTCAAACCCATTGACAAAAACAAAATCAGTGGTAGCTTTGTATGTACACGATGTCTGGATAAGGCCAGTGTTAGAGCAACCTCCAAGAAAATGCCGAAAAGACAAAGGGGACGAGACCTATAAGGATGCCACTATGTTTTTTCTGGTTCTATGTCCATCAACTGAGGGATCCAGCCAAAGCAGGGAAAGTCTGCATGTGATATGGGAAACAGAACTGTTAGAGTAAGGTTCCCCACGCAGCAAACTTTTAAATTGTTGAACAAGTTTTCAGACAAACCAAACTGACGCGCGATGTCATCTCGGTTTCCCGGGCAAATCAGGAAAACCGAGGATGACTGATGCGTCTTTATACCCAAAACCCTGGACTCGACACTGCAAAGAAAGTGTAATATGTACGAGTGCTCTCACTCTGAGAGAAAAAATCGGGAAAACAAGGAAGTCTCTTCTCTTGTCGTGTGCTTAAAAAAAGCTTCTGTCGACACCATTAAGTCTAGGTATGACTCACTTCCCTATCTGCATCTTGAAAGTGTTAATTTCTGCTTTTTTCCCAAAAGAGTGCAGATAAGAGTCGACCACCCCAGTATTTATCTATTTTGTGTACTCAGATCAACCTTCAATATTCCAAATCTATTTCTACATCCCTATGTAGGAGGCGTTCACTTAATATTAATACAAGAGTCATGGTTGTGGAATAAACGCATCTGTATTTTCGGATGTTTAAGGGTTTCACACCACAGTATGACGAGCGATCGGAAAGAACGAGAACTTGTCTTTATGTGCCGAACTCACTTTCACCATATAAACTTTTTCAATTTTGTAACCAAGATTTAGTTGGTGCATGCATAAGCTACTTTCCCTATGATTATTACCACCACCACCACCAAAACCGGTAGACGAACTCATTGAATACTCTGATTCTGGGAAGAAGGGGCTTATCACATGCTGCAATGCTAATACTCAGAATACCTTTTGTCGTAGTAGTAAATGCAACGTGAGAGGCAATCATCGCTTCGATTTCATACTGTCGTCTGACCTGGTTGTCAACAATGTTGGCTCTCAGGCACATTTTGTTAAGAGAGTGAGACAGAAAGTAATCAACTTAACGTTATCTAACAAGTATGCTAAAGAGGCACATCGAATACAGATGTGAGATGCGAGATCTCGACCTTGTTGACGAGAAGGAATAAGCAGAAAACCAACTGAACACGATTTAAGGAGGAACTCGACAAATCCAACCGTGTTACCCCCAAGCTCAGAACAAAACAAAAGTTAGAGGAAGCTGACGACGGATGTGGCCATTCAACATGTTGTTGCTTCCGTTATTGGTTTCAAGTCGCTTCACACCGATGGGATGTAGACAGTTATGTTACACAATGATATAGACCAGCTGTTGGTACATAACTATGAAGAGAATCTTCACTTCTGGGCTGGCACTGGGATACATACCGGGACCCTGGCAAACAGTGAGCCTTTATACTGAAATCCGGAAAAGAGGACTACACGCACGCCAAGAGCTTCAGATGTATGAGTCGGACTTCCTTCATGTTGAAGAGCTTCAGACCTATAAGTCTGACTTCCTCTATGTTGTGCGCAAGACTGCTTTGCGACTGTATTCTCTGTCTATGATGGAACATGCTTGCCAACGCGGAAGATCATGCGAGAGTGCGCTTCAGAACCTGGTAGGCAGAATTGAAGGCCCACTTGACAAGAAGGAATACGCCCTGGACATTTTCATCGATGTAGACGTTGCTTTCGACAACGCAACTTTAGACGACATGTATAACTTGGCCAGACAACATGGTGTAGACGTATCAGTAGTTTTATGGATAAAAGCAATGCTGGTGAATAGGACATTGATTGCGAATGCTGGATGTGGCCAATATATGATGGTGGGGGTAATCAGGGGTTGCCCGCAAGGCGGCATTCACCTTAGGTGAATGATATTGCTGTACTGTCTGTAGGAGCATGTCTAGCAAGTGTCTGTTCTAAACGTCAGGCAGCATTAGACGTGAACGACGATTGGTACACTAGTCAATCCTCGCAAAGCTAAGGTTGTAATTTTTACGAGAAGGGGAAACTTTCTAGTCTGACTCATCTAGTGCTTAAATGCATCACCACCCATTTCTGCTGCTTTTAACAGACTCCAAAGTACGGTCTGTCTCGGCTGCATGGAGGCTCTCGCTAGCACGCCTGGCACCGATCTATGAATTTCCTTCCCCATCGTATTCATATCATGGGCTGCACTCCCACAGCCATCTTCCGTTTGATGAGAAATTTTCTTTGGTATAACACGCACTAGAGCTTTGACGATCTTGCACAACACGCACTAGAGCTTTGACGATCTTGCTCGCTGACTAGAACTTCTGCTGCGGGAGGAGTACTAAACTGACATTCTCTGTGCCCAGGACTGGTGTCGGCCATAATCTGAACCAGGAAGTAAATGCAGTCGGGTCTTCATGGACAGGATATATGCGCTGGAGTCGTTCTGGAGTATGACAACGTTAGATTTCACTTCTCGTTATTAAAACTTGCAATCCTGATGGGAATAAACTATAGAGAGCTAGGTTGCGCTTAGAGCTTTGCTGACCGCTCTTACGACTTCCAATGTAGTTCAAAAGTACAAGACATTACTGAACGCAGATGGAAGCTGAATTCAGTGAGTCTTGTCTGGGTTCCAGGTCACAATGGGATCACGGGAAATGAAATCGTGGATGAACTTGCGAGGCAAGGCACAGCAGAGGAGAGCCTTTCATTACCCGAACTTATTTTGGGTTTGCTTGCATCCGTTAAGGCTTCCATTTATAGTTGAGTTCCATATGAGCACAACTGCAGATGGCATGGCTTTCCATGTTGCAGCTAGACCAAACGAATTCTCCCCGACATCTCTAAGAGGTCAGCGGCCTTCGTGGTGTTATTCAGAAGAAAAGATTGCAGGTTGCTTACTGGCGTCATGACGGGGCACTATACTGTCGCTAAGCACTTAAATGGGCTGGGCATAAGTGATACATCATCGTGTGATGCTTGCTATGAAAGTGACGTCGACACTGCAGAGCAGTAGTTCTCTGAATGTTCGGCTTACGATCGCAGGGTGTAATTACTCGGCGTTGACATGACGGGTGCTGGTATGGTAGGCATTTTACCACTGAAGCGCTTAATCATCAAAAATTCCATTAGAAGGAAGTTTTGTTCCGACAGAAAGAAAATGGCTCGTCACGGTCATCACTCGGTGGCATTTATTTCACAGAGTAATTAAATATGTTAGAATCTTGAACGCGACATCAAAGAAACGGATTATTCTACAGTTGGTGCAGTTTGGATGGTGTCCTTTCTTGAGGAACTTGTGATGCTGAGATTTCATTCATTCGTCATACGTACTTCCGGTTATATTTCCGGATAAGTGGGTGTGTGTTCCTCACCAGCTAAATACTTGCTGCCTTAAATATGTAGTTCGGAGGGTAGTCCGTCTGTTTCTGCAGTCTTATTAGTCTTACGTATTTATGATAATATTACTATCCGTACCTGTTGCTGTATTCGATCATCATCCACGTTGAATAGTTTTTCGCGGCCGTCGTTAAATAGTCTGTGGAAGTAATCCTTTCAAATTTTACCACTGACTGTGACTCTACTATCACATTCCCATCCTCAGCTCTTGCCTTTTTTTTTGTAGCGCCACCTTGTAGTATTCTGGCATACACTCTTCATCCAACTGAAGGGCTTACGCGGCTGGTGTCTTGTCCACAGTGTCATTAGACCTCTTGCGCTGCATGCTGCCATCATAGGATTTCTTAAAATTAGAAAATTCTCTTGCTCTTGGTGTTTGGTTTCATTCGTCCAGAATATTAGCATTCGAATCTTGAGAACAAGGTAGTGATCTCAGTCGATGGTGTTCGGAAAGTCATACATCTGGTTGGTGGTGTTCTGTTTTGTTTAGGTAACTGTCAGCCCTGTTGAAATGTGAGCACGTTTGTTAGGATGAGATATATCTCCGATCCGAAGTCGATTAGCCTGAGTGCATTTTCAGGTTTCATGTGTTACAACTTTTAAAGTTAGCAGGGAGGATCTAAACGTGGTGTGTAAGACAATGCTCAAACGTCTGGTCGATGAGATGGTAGAGACAACATTTTGTCAAATTTGTACTATTTCGTTGTCGGGAGCGCTGTCGTCGGGACGGTTTAGGGTCCGAACATTCCACGGGCATAGTTGATGTTCGTTATACGTTTAATGTTCCCTAGGTTCGTGAACAGTAAGTCCACCCTCATCCGGTCTGAAACTTACATATATTTATTTGCGGTAGTAAAGATTAGACATATATTAGTAACGTTACTCTGAGTAAAGGTTGGAAAGGCAAGGTGAAAGCAATGGGTAAGATACTCTTTGAATTTCAGATGAGAGATTCTGTCTTACTTTGGGTTGTTAGAGATCTGCTAATTCTTGTTGTCTCGAATGGTGAACCGGGACTTCTAATAACTTCAAACACACCTATATTATGGGTTTGAATTGGGCATTCTTTTTGAAAGATCAAAATGGGTTAGAAAAGAAGAAATATAGGCCGAATGTATATGTCAACCGAAAGATTGCCTAAGATTTCCATAGGATCGCTATATGTTAGATTCTGGTAGACTAGTGGTAGCTCTTGCTTACGATCAGTCAGCATGGCATTTGAGTCACAGTAAGCTGTTTAGGTTGTCTAAGTGACAATTGGTCCATAAAAAAATACAGGAGTAGTGGACATTTAAGCTTAGTAGTGTAGTCATCTGTTGTGTCAGTATGTTTTCTATGGATTTTCATTATTCTTTTGCTTCCTGCGAATACATTACCAAGAGGAATGAAATACTCAAAGAATACCTTTCACCAATATAACCAATAAAGGAAACCGATTGATTAGATTACACTATCAAATTTCGTTTATACTATCATGATCCTATTTTGCCAGGAAGTATCTTAGGAAATCTACACTTCTGTTAAACTCAATCATGAAATTCTTTTTAAAAAGCAGAAATACCCTTCAGCTAACTACTAACTTCGTTGACTACAAACTTCCGCTAAATTTGAAAAAAAAAGAAAAAATATATGAAGTCACCATAACGAACACATTCTATTATGAGAAAAAGGGCAGACTTGGCACCGAAACAAAGAGCAAAGAATATTTTTCAGCTTTCCTTGCAATTTTACACGCAGTTCATTGGGTCAGGGCTGCGAAATAGTAGAACAGTAGACAAGAATAACAAAAAAAAAAAAAAAAAGCAGAAACATTTTCCCTCTGCTTCGACTTCTTTGCAGTAAATTGAAATTCTTTCGGCGAAACAACACCCGAAAAAGCAAATGAAAAGCGAGCACATCAAAGCAATAATTCGGATACGACTCTCATCATTTACAACCTCCATTCCACAAAAGACAAATGTTTCACCGTCATTGCTCGTTTCTAATCATGTTTACGACGTTTTGAAAAGAGGGTTGCCACTTAAAAGAAATGAAAGTAAGAATAGTGTGATGCGAAGGATATCTAACTTTAGTTAATGAGGGCTTATGACCACGTTATAATAGTTTAAGTATTGTCGGGTTTTTTGAAGTTTGTTGTAGTTACATTTTATCTATATACAAATTCTATATACTATTCTGCAATAACGCCATGGTAGTGGGCAAAGTTACAGAATCGGAACACGCACGATACTACATGGTTTACCAGAAGGGAATAGCTCTAAACATCATGACAGCAATCAAAAATTCTTAATTAAAAGTTTTAAATGCAATGCCATAACCAGGTCTTGAAATGATGCAGCACCATTAATATTAATACATGTTGTGCTACAAGTCCCTATCCATCACATCCTTAGGAACGGCAACCGATTGGAGTGATGCGGAGCTGGAACCTAATGATTTTTAGGAGCTATTGTATGTTGACTACTCACTGCCTTAGTGATTGCCAACCATGATCAGGTTATGAAGTTTCGAAAACTAAGCTGTGATTCCAGTGGTATTGTGAGAAGTTTTGATTGGGGAATCGCGCAGAAGAATGAAAGGTTATAAGGTAAACGAACCTATTAACGAGATCACACAGGCCTTACTCGTTCGGTCAAACGTGTGAATAGAAACGAAATATGTATTTTACTACCAATATTATTAGCCAGCATTTCAAACTAGGTGATTTCCACAGAGTAAGAGGAGCAGTTAGTTACTTTTCCCAAGTCAAAAGTAATAAGAAGAAGAAAGGTCTCTGCAGGAATGATGAAAAATATGAAAAGTGATAGAAACACCAACATGAAAGCATTCAGACATCTGTGTTTCACTCTCATGTAATCATTTTGAAAAATTTTACCCATTCAGTAGTAATAGCAGAAGAAGTCATCAGGAAAATTTGGGGACTTTTCTAATAGTTCAAGCTTGATTGGGAAACTCGCTAAGCAGAGTACTTTCGAATCGTCAACTTAGAAAGAAGTTGACAAGCTTATCAAGAAAATTCGAAATAAAGCACCAATGCCAATGTCCTATAGAAAGGGATGCGATGGCACTTGGACTTCGATAATGAGATGTTGAATATTCCAAAAACAGACCATTTTCCTAGGTCAATCTAGACTTCAGGGAATCTATGATAGGACAATATGCAGTCCAAGATACTAAGATAGTCAACATAGACGATATACAAGTACGTGGATTGACTAATAAATCTTCTCGCTCCCTAAATGAAATTTGGAACCAATCAACTTGCTATGCAAAAGTCGGCGGAAAATATTGTTCCTAATGCACATTTGCATAGGTTGTCTTAGTCTAAGCGACTTTTCAAAGAGTTTTTCAGTATAATAAGCAGTTCCTGGGCAGGTAAAATTTCCTGTATTCTCCCCGAGGATGTCAAACCCATCGTCATCCTTTCTGTTAAAGACTCAAGTCAAATGATATCCCTTTGAACTTCTAGGTGAATGCCAGGTATATACTTACATCTAATCCTGGACAGTAAACTGAGGTAGAAAAAAATTTTTGAATTAGAAAATAAAATCTAGTTGCCCTATACTTGTACAACAGGCCACTAGGCTCAAGGTGGAGTCTATAGCCCATATGCACCACGCTTTTAAGCCTAATTTTCACTTATGCCATAAGGGTTTAGTGGCCTGAGCTAAGAAGACGAGCAAATATCAATCTGTTAGAAAAAACGCAATGGGCTTCCTTATATCTTGTTAAAATTGTAGTAACGCCACTGCATGGTTTAATTCTGATATACGAGTATGTAACTTTAATCAGTAGTAATCTTTGCGCAAGAGTAAATAAGACCGTTTTGGTTGAGTGTTCTTTCTGGTATCCGGAGTTAAAATGGAGAACACCTATATTGGGTCTTAAAAAGATGCCAGCGATGACACTTAATCCTTTTCCCATCAATTCCAGGTTCAGCTTGTATAGTGTTCGCAATACGGCACTTCTATTTATCCTGGGTATCTTATATCATCCTTAGAACTACCTTGACATGTTTGGAACCCAGGTATAAAGGAAGCTGCAAGGTTGTATCACGACTTGAAGTAGATATAGCGGTGCAAGAAACATAAATAGGTCAACGGTGGCACTCTTAATCCTAGCGGATTGGTAGAATCTTTAACAGACCATACGTTGTCGAAAAACTCACGGAGGCCCTAGACTAGAATGACAGCATGAAAAACAAATAGAAACTTTTTAATCCAAATATGTGCTCAGTGCCACAGCTATGCCACCAAAATTGTGCTAGAAGATCTTAACGAAAGGCTGGGTACGGATACTGTCTTTGAGCGGATTATCGGAAAAACAGCCAGATTAACGCCATGTCCAACAATAGGCAGAATAGAATTTGTAACAGGACGTCATCTTTTTCATAACCAGCATGTGGTACACGTATCTCAACATCCAAAGAGGGACTTTGATACCTGGCAAAACTATGCTGCGTCGAAGGACAAGACTTGCTCCTGAGCTCTACGAGCAGAAAAGAAGGGAAGAGCACAGGCTTCTCGGAAAAAAAAGAGAGAGAACTGGAGGCGAATGCGAATATACAAAACCAGAATGGAAGCCCGCAAAGATGAACATGGACAGCAAGCAGTAGAGTCGAAATCGGAGCTGAGAATATTGAAAGACTACTTTTGCAGACTATAACAAGTGTTCCAAATACAAGTTTCTTTATGAATCATACGTTATCTTGACACTGAGTGCCCTAAAAGATCGATGTTATGTGGACAATCCAGCCACGATTAAACAAGGTCTTGGGAAATTGGGTTAACATGAGATACATGAATGAAATCGTATTCCATAAATAATGGCAATTTACGCTCTTTCCGATATAATATCCCTGAAATAATTGATTTCTGTTCACTTTATCTTATTTGCAAAGAGAAACTTGAACATTGATTACCCTGTATAATAGCGACGATGGTCACAAAACCGCTGTTAAGCAGAATTCCGTTCAGAGTTCCGTCCATCCGACCAAGATGATATTACAGCAGCAATATCGAAGCTAAAGTCAAATAAAGGTATGAAACGACTGGCTTTTTGGCTCGTCTATTGTACTTTGGCTCCGCAGAGACAAGCAGCAATGACATCAGCACAGAAATCAGACGTAAAACTACTTTTGTCAATCGCTGTTTTTTAGGGCTCGGAAGCTAATTGTGTAACAGAGTCATCTTTCCTAAAATCAAAACAATAACCTTATCATCCCAGTCCTGTTTTATGTCGTAAAAGCTTGGACCTTATCGGTGATTTGCGATCCCATTCGTAATGACGGGGAATAGGAAAGATTCGATCACGAACTGTACGGCATGTACAGAACGACTCTTGTGTTTAACGTAAGTACCTGCCAAGTGGGCTTAAACTTACGGGACGCCCATATATCCATGGGAACAAGGATACGCCTTGCCATCGCTCACCGTCAATCCACTGATATCAATTCGGAACTGTGTTGCCGGCACAAGTTCCACTCTTGGTAAGAGTCGAGGCCGACCTAAAACCTCTGACTGCTCTTAGGGTCGAAGCACCCAGTACTTATTGCAACTCTACTTTGGGCCGAAACCCTTCCCCCGATTTTGGGTTTAAACCACAGCCACCATGACGCTACCACAAAGGGGCCTACCTCTAACAAGTCAGGCCCGGACCGAGATCCGGGGGGCTCCCGATTTCCATGGTACCGTAATTTAAGTCCTGGTAGGGACTACCGGTAGTCCAGCCGCCAACAAGACCTATGACCGGCAACTTGTGACTGATCAAATCGTAGCAACCTTCGGTAGCGTCATCTGAAGATGTTTACGATAAGACCAGTACTTTGCTCTGCCCCCGAGTTAGCTACATTAATACTACAATGAAATTTGCAATTCTAGAAACATTTCTTATTTAAGAAAGTGGGGACTCTGGTTAGAACTTAATGCCGTATCTATGAGACATCATCCTTGACTTAACCTCGAAAAATAAGGACGAAAAGCACAAAGCTCCATGACAAATACCAGATGATGATCTACAACACCACCTATCCCCTCAAAATTACCGCCAGTGTTCGAGTAATTTATAATTATTTGCATAAATAATGAAACAGAAATTAAATGGCAATTTTCCAGTATGCTAATTTCTGGACGTATCCTTGTTGTTGTTGTATAGTAGCAGTAAAGGATACACCCCATTATTGTTTAACACTGCAAACCAAAGGCGTGCATAACTCTCTAGGTTTCCTTGGAGTATCTGCAATGTTTCCCAGTCTGGAGAAATGGTACAGGTACCTTTCCCATTCCCGACGATGGCAGATAAAGTTTTCTAATTTAATTTTCGTTTCATTTCATTCTGTAAACATTGAGATAGTGAATTCGCTTAGCGAGCAATAAGACACGAACATTCGAAGGATCATCGTGAAGGATTTGTTTGTGTTGCTTCATTCAACCCAAACGGAAGTGACAAACGAACGTTAAACTTAACTACATGATGCTATGAGGCGTACGAGTACCAATCAAATGTGAGTTAGAAGATTTTCTATTTGAAGAATGAGACTGGCAGCAATGTCGATGCTTCTTCGAAGGAGTCTTCTCTTCTGTGTGTAATTGGATTAAGTTCTAAATCGGAGCCAGAGCTACGGGCATGGGGTTAGGTTAACGATTGTGGGAATGCCTGCGAAGGGGTTGAAAACGTGGTAATGAATTCGATTCCTAAGTTAATTTCAGTGCTAACATGGTTCTAAGAGTGTGTTTATTCCAGAATCATTTTACAAGGGTCCTGAAAAAGTCGCTGAGTTTGTGAAAAGTCTTCTACATGGAGTTTGTGATTTAAGGATACGGTTCGCGTAGTTCTTTGCACGTGATTTATAGAGTTATTCAAACAGTAGTTATGAGTTTGTGAAGGGTAAACTCAAGCAGTGCTTGATTGTGATTGCACATGGAATGTTATTAAGGGGACTTGTGTTGTTGGCCTTAGTTTGAGCTGAAATTTTATTACAATAGATGTGTTAAGTTCAACTAATGAGTAGTTTTGAATCAACTAAATTCAAGTTTGTTTAGAACAGAAAAGAGCTCTAGGCAACGACCGAAGTATTGCGTGCACACGAAATGAAAAAGTATGTACGAACTTCTTTGGTAGAATAAATAGAAGCACAGCAAAATCTGTCAGAAGTCTCATCTCATACGAACAAAGCTGTAACGTAATAAATAAAGCGGACCGTATGAATCGACCTTGGCGGTAGCTATTTCAAGTTGTTGTATGGCTACAACTTTGATTGAAGTCCACTGAATAGCGCCACAAATGCCTTCTGCTGATCATCTGTCATTAGTGCTCCTATGCAACTGCCAACACTAATAAGCAACGAAATGGAGCATATGTCAGATGCTGTCAGACATGTCATATGCTTTTACAGAGGCACCTGTCGAACTCCACTAATAAGTTTGCAATCCATGGCAGGAAAACACTCATACTAGTCTAGTCCTGCGGACTGCCTGTGCATTGGTTTATTTGGGTTTAAATCTGCCACAATGACATATACTCGTATGTAATACGGATGATGTGGACATGCGAGGTGAATTAGCATTGTTGACAATTCACACGTAGTCCCAGACAGGGTCAAATGGATATGGGCAGTCAGTGGAAAGCGATTTTTGGAACGGCTAAAATCTGGAATGATGTTGCGACTGATGTTTATGAGAAGCCAGGGACTTGTGTCACTTTAATGACAAAGTGAAGACTAAAAACTGTCGAGAATTACCTAAAGGGATGTACAAAGCCATCCAAGATACACAGTGAACAGTTAAAGTTGCTACGAGTGCTATTAAGCAGTTTGCCTGGCAGAGTACTCCAACACCAACTCAATCTCTACCCGAGTGTAGGCCTAACCTGACGATAAGTCGTCTGGAAAAATGGCAGACATTCTTTAGCGCAGAAGAAAAATGAATTCTTTGGTACGCCTGGCTCTATATACAAATTGTTTTTTTTTGTTGCAGCCTCGAGGATGCTCTTGTTTGAACTTGCCGATGCTTAAATAGCTGGCAAAAGACACAGCAACGACTATATCATTTACTATCTTCGCCATTATCAGATACTAATAGAGTTTCTGTCTTATATCTTGGATGAGAACTTTTGTTCAGGAAATACCAACATGCTCACCCGATCTCAAAAGACTTTTTGTTACTGAGAATATATTGGCCAATGACGGTTTTTAGCTGATGGTTGGGTGCTGTAGAAATAGGGTAGTTAGTGAGATGTGTCAACCTGGCGATACCCAGTGTTGTAACTGTCTCTACATATCAATTATTTTACCTGCAAGTGGTAACCATCGGGTACTGGTCAGTGTCCATGCGGACTCGACTTACCAATCTTACAAGCGCGAGAGATGCTGGTCACTATAAACGGGACAGCGGATGTATTCCCCAGATGGAATCAATAGTGAATTCAAATCTGGGAACAAAACAAATAACAACTTATTCGGGCTACTCCGTCATATTTGTAGCTCAGGCCGGTAAGGATTGTATAATTGAACCGGTCCTCCAGGTTTGAGGTTGAACCGTCGTGGTAACTTCCCGGGCAATTACGAAGCAACAACAAGCCTCTGATATGGACGGATCTACTGTGGATAACCCCTACAAATGTTATTATTAAGGGAATGTTAGGCCCCTTAATAGGCTACGTGCAGCCGAACTACTAACGGAGGCTCTGAACTGACGCAAAGCAGATGTTACTACTCTCCAAGAAATACGAAAAGATGGCCGGACAAAAAGAGGATGAACACCAGTGATCTAGCTGCGAAATTAAAATTGTTCCAGGTGACCTTAATGCAATTACTAGCTTTGGTAGTACTGTCGGAAAGTGTAGCCTGCATGAGACCACGATAAATAATTCAGACTAATCGATTTTGCGGCGGAGTGACACACAGTCGTCGCTAGCGTGCGGTTCCCGTATCTGGACATTCATAAGAGAACCGGCAGAACTCCTGATCAATCAACCCTCAACCAGATTAACCACATTGCTATCGACGCAAGACACTCCTCCAGTATTATGGCGCCCAACATCGACTTGGACCATACCCTGTTGTAGGGGTAAGCTAATACTGTGAGGAAGTTTGACGTCGGACAGCTACAATCGCAAGAGATTGTCAAATCCTTTTCCGACCGAGTCTTCCTTAATCTCTTACGAGGCTCTATGTCACAAGCATAGACGCACACCGGCTTCTCAGGGGGAAATAGAATGAGTAAGGAACATAGTAGCCGAATCACAAGTTGATGCTGAGGATTTTGAAAGATCATTTATTTCAACCTGGACGATGTAGATCAACATTTGACTTGGATGAAGTGAGGATAGCCATATCTAAGTTTAAGTCCAAGAAATCTGCCTGACTGCCTGCTGCTTCAGTGCGGCAGGCGATGTCTTGGTAAGGAGCATGCGCCAAGTCATCTGCAAAATATGGTCGGACGAAAGTATGCCATATGATGGGAATCTCATCATTGCTTGTCCGATCGTCAAGAAAGCAGACCCGCTGACAATATAGTCACCAGTCTTGTTAACATTGCCTACAAATCTGCCGTATTGTGCGAACACCTGAAGCTGTTCGTCAATAAACTGATTGCTCCATATCAGTGTGGATTTATGACAGAAAAGTCCACTATCGACCAAATATTCACACAACTGATAACAGATCTTCGAAGAAACCCATGAGCAAGAAATCGATATACACCAGCTACGTAATTGCCGATTTCAAGGCTGCATATGACAGCACCTATAGAGACGAGGTATACAGAGCAATATCTAAGTTTGGCACCTATGCCGTATTTACGTATTTACGTGCGAAACTGGAGGCAGCTAGTTAAATACCGAGCTGGCTGGAGACGCTTGTTGGTTAGAGCTCAGGTCCACGCCGGACTGTAGCGCCACCTTAAATAAAATAAGTAAGACCACTTTTAGCTATCGTATTGCGACATAAATAGGTTCCGGTAATATCAGCACAATTCTTGGCCAAGTGAGGATATGAAAGAATGAAACAATTTTAGATAATTTAGATACCACGCTTTAGATCGAGTGTAAAACTGGTGGAAATTACGGTAATTGTGAGTGATCGAGATATGCTGTTGAGTTGCGCAACGAATTTGCTCTACGATGTAGTACTCGTAGCACTCTATTCGGGATACTCTTAAACTTAAAGGCCAGATTATTGAAATATTCGTACTGTACTACGTCCCAATTAATTTTTCTAAGTAGCTTAGAAGCTTTAAGCGGAGACATTGCCAGTGTGATAGAGGATAAATATTCTCAGGTGATAATAGCCCACCAAGAGCTTAAACATGGATAGTGGAATATTGAGGATATATACGAGTACTTATAATGCTAACCGCTTTATTCTAGATACCACCATGTTTCAACACAATATCTGGCCTAAGGTCTATTAGTTTTCACCTGCAGGAGTTTAATTTATTTTTGAAGTTGTCTCATGTACGAGGAAACATTGTAACAAACCCGGAGGAGGCCTGATTGTAGAGTTTGCCTTATGATGGCAATTTTCAAAATATGAACATATTCGATAACAAGACTAAGGAGTATGACAGGGATGCTCAGGTACAATAAAATTTAAAAAAAATCTCTCGGAAGGTATGTATACGAACAGCAGCAGGAATTTGCCAACAGTGAGGAGCGGAAGACACGGGGATTGCTAATTACATCTAAAGCGAGCAGTAGGAATAATTTTAAGGGTTCACCTTGTAGCAGAGAATGACAAGCTTATATTGGTTGAAGAAGCAGGTATAAGTGGTTATAGATGTGAAAAGAGAACCGTTTACATTATCGCTTAAAAGCTGAGAGTACTGCAGTACTGCTGTAGTAAATGTGTAAAATGTGCAATTGTCGAGAGTAGTAGTGTATAATTTTGCTCCCGGTCTTAATTTAGTTTTTTCAAGTAAACCAAAAAGTTAAACCATAGTTTTATACATATTTATTCTCCTAATTATTGTAAGCAAGCGTGCATATTATTACAAGTGGAAGTGTCTCATTTTCAAAGTTAAAACTGAAAAACTGAAAATAATTACTTGGTAATGATGCCACATAAAACAAGATCCGCTCAGAATTCTCAGCAAAATAAAACACCGGTAAAATCTGCAACACCACTGGTAACTAATACAATCAATATTGATGGACACGTATCGATAAACGTCTTTCATTATTAGAAGAAAAAATTGACGGTGAAATCTCATTTTTGAAAGCTACAGAAGAATGCATCCTCAAAAAATTAAATGCAATTGGATCATCGGCAATAAAAAAAATAACTGACCTACATCAAAAATGCAATATACTTGAAGAGCGGGTGGATTCTCTTGAAAGAATGCAAATTGCTACTGATGCTGTTTTAGTGGGCATTCCAGCTTCAAAAGATGAAAATTTGAATGCGATCTTCGATAATTTATGTAAAGCAGTTGATGTCGAAACACCACCTCTGAGGTCAATATTCAGAGTAAAACAACAAATACGATCGTCGTATGATGGCACAATAATATTGAAGTTTGCTGATATACGAGACAAAAATAAATTAATGAGAGGCTGTATTGCGCGGTATAAAGAAACCAAATCTGTGTTGTCTCTTCGTGAAATTGGAATTCCGTTTGACACGAGAATATATATAAATGAGAGCTTAACGATTATCGCATGCAACGGAATGCGCTGAAAATAAAACAAAACAAATTGATTTCATCAGTTCATACCAAAAATGGCCAAGTGTATGTGCAGATGCTGAGAGGGGAATCCATACAATGGTTTATCCAAGAATAAATCAGTACAGGGAAGATAGGACATTTGCCTCTTAGCCTGGTTGTAATAACGTGCATAAATGTGTCCTGTCCTGTCTCTCATAGGGTTGCTATGGTCACCACAATCACCACAAAGAGAAAGAGCATTTCGCTTAGGGTTACCATCTCCCCATTTAAAATAAACAAATACAAATATTGCTGAACGATATAAATTTCATTTATCTTTTTCCTCCCCATCCAGCGTCCCATATAATTACCATTTTGCTAGAAAATTGGATTCCACTCTCCCGTCATCAATGGTTGAGACTTTGCTATTCAAGTATCGAAATCTTCTGCTCTTCGAGTATCGGCATCTTCTGCTCTGTAAATCTAGATGTCGCTGCTCACATTTAAGTGGTTATCACAATATGGTCACTAATTGCACAGTCAATGAATTTTAGTTTCGAAACACCGCGAAAATAATCCTTTTTTTCTTAAGCACAACATTAACACCGACACAACAGAGTAATTTGAACCACTATTATTTAACGCAATATCACTGAAACGCACATAGTCCCATAATAATATGGTCACTTATTGCAATGCTTTATTGCAATGCATTAAAATAGCGCGCGAATAAAATTTAAAATACAAAGTCGAAAAAAATGGTTTGACTACATTTTAACGGTTTCTCAAAAAGAGGAGAAAAAAATGCAAATGACAACACCACCACACATATTATTACACACAAATTCATTTTTGTGTTCTCAAAAGCTTCAAATCCCATAAACTCTGTAACAATAACAGTGAAAAATCAGTAACGATGTGCTAACATTTGAGAATGGTAACACTGCTTTGATGAAATTATTTTCAATGCATAGCCAGCAGTAATGGCGAATGATGATTTTATGATCATTCTGCCCACGGCTATCGGGCAAGCAAGTCATAGGGTGGCTGTGGTTAAATCTGAAAATAATTACAACAACAACTGTACACAAAGTTCAGTGGCTTCCTTTGTGTTTCAGTGGTAATGTGAAATGGTGTCCACCTACAGGCACCACTGTTAGAAAAAAAGCTTTCCCATAAGCCTTGTACTAACATGTTTTGTTGGATAAGGTAATCAGTAGAATGTTCTCCAATAGTTCTGGTAAATCATTTCGCGAAAATTCCAGATGCTTTGTAGAATTCAGTCTACGAGTAGGTGGTGATTTGATTTGAACTTATTTCCAATTATTCCACATATTGACGATGAATTTGTGTTGAAATTGTGTATTTCTCCTTGTATTGTGGATTGTCCGCAGCCACTGTATGAAGATTATGAAAGTTCAAGATACCATCTCTTGTAACTTGAAATTCGTCCGTCCAAAGAATTCTGCTAATAAACTAAACTTATTATCATCTATGTTCGGCTCCAGCAACCAGTTAGAAAACTCTTTTCCACATCATCGGGAAGTATAATAGTTCTTTCACAGGTGTAGGATCGTATGAATAAAGATGGGTGATTTTTTAAGCGTTTAGTTTTTAATCAAGAAAATTGCAAAAGTGTATAAAGTTTTTATTTGAGTTGATAAATCAATGCTTGCCATTCACTTTTTAAAGATTATTTCATGTAAATGTTGACCTTTACTACGTTTTAAGTTGTCCATACGGAGAGTCCAATTTTGAATCACTTTTTCGAGCATATTGGCGGGTATCTCCCTAATAACACGTGTAATGTTGTCTTCCAAGGCTGCAATTAATGCTGGTTTATCGGCATAGACGAGTGATTTGACGTATACTTATAACAAGTAGTCTAAAGGCGTTAAATCGCACGATCAAGCTAACTGAACTCATTTATCAATTGGTCCATCGATTCGCGCACTGTGTGGCATGCAGCGCCATCTTTCTGGGTTCAGCTCATGCATTTTGGGGAAAAAGAAGTTCGAAATCATTGAACGAAAGAGTGTGCCGGTAAAGCTGTTCTCACTGTCATCTTTGAAAAAAACCGACCAATGTTTCCGCCGGACCATAAACCGAACCAAACAGTGCATTTTTCCGGTTGCATTGGCAGTTTTTGTATTGCCTGAGGTTGTTCATCGGACCAAATACAGCAGTTTATACCCATTCAACCGGAAATGAGCTTCGTCGTTGAAGACAATTTTTCGATAAAAAAGCGGATCTCCCTCTCTCCTTCTGAGGCCCAGTCCCCGAAAATTCGACGCTGTTGCTGGTCCTCCGGCTACAGTTCTTGCCCAAACTGTATTTATATCGTTTTAGACCAAGATCCTTGCTAATAAGATAATTGCTGCTAACGGTGACGAATGGACAAATCACGGTCTTCATTAATGCTGGCGGAAACAGCAGCAATATGACTTAATATCCAATAGCTTGAAATTGTTGCGAAATTTGGTCACTATGGCTTGAATTGCTTGCTCAGTAGGTCGATTATGACGACCGTAAAATAGTCAAAGTGCGCGACAATTTGTAAGCGCTGTTCGGGTATAAGTCTTTGCATGATGAAACAGCAATGCAAACTGAGCATATTTGACACGTGATGAAACAGCAATGCAAACTGAACATATTTGACACGCGAGAGCTGTCAAAAATAGACCACTGAAAAACCAAACAGGAAACAAATCACCATTCACATCAAGTTATACAGAATTCAGCAGGCATGGCAAATGCCATTAATGAGTATTTTCCTAGTGCTGCCTCTAACACACTTTCTAGCTCGGGGTTTAACGAGACTTTTCAAAATTGCTCAGAGAACAAATTATCTAAAGAGAACAACAACATAAACGGCTTTCAATAATAAAATGCATTAATGAATGTAGGTATGTAATATATATATAAAAATTAATAAACGGAAAAAATAAATATATCATAATTCAAATTTCTAAGTATAATATATCTTAAGTGCTCTGTACAATCTCCTCTTGTCGGTCAAGTTTCTCATATGTCGCACCAGGGAGTTCCAGAGTCGGGTGGTATAAACGAAGAACTGACGTTCAGGGATCAAACTGACAGCAGCACACTTTCCGTGAATCCGCAGGTCAATATAGGGATAATGAGTGATTTTACAAAAAAAATTCTGATTTTCACTGGAGTATAATGCATAACGAACGAAGAACGCCATAAACTTTGCCAACTGCTAAACTTATGTGATTGCTCCAAGTCAGTCTTCGATTGAATGTCATGCCAAGATTCTTTGCGGTAGTGCACAGAGTATATATAGTACTCAATTGGAAAATTATTAAAGACGACAGAAGGAAAGTATGAGGTAGACACATCGCTTTTGGAAATAATAACGCATTTTGACTTCCTCGGGTTCAGTAAATACGGCAAACACAGTCCTCAATTAGACCAAGTGGCCAACTTATATATAGTTAAGCATCATCAGCATATACATAACTCAATTTTGGAGCTAGTAAAGACAAACGGCAGCTCATTAATATATAGGGAAAACAAAAGGGGTCCGAGAATGGAACCTTGTGGTACTCCAAAAGGAACAGCAATGAAGTCAGACAGAATATAGTTAATTGAGACGGCTTGTTCCCGACCTATAAGATAGGAAAACAGAAATCTAGCTGCACGGGACGAAAAGTTGAACATTTTAATGAGCTTATCCCGAACAAGAACGTGATCGACTGTGTCGAAAGCTCTAGAAAACCAACGATAAGAGAAAAATTATCAGGTCTTTATCGATGTTCTGTCTTATGTCATCTACAACTGAGCACAAGCGAATACCAGACGTTGATAGTCATACCGCCAACACCCTGGACTTGTTTTTAACTTCTCACCCTGATAAGTACACCGTTGATGTGCTCTCCCCTCTAGGCTCGTCGGACCACTGTGTTATATCAGCTAATTTCTCGTATACCGACCACACAGTTAGACAAAAGATTCCTAAAAGAACCGTATGGCAATACGAGAAAGCCAACTGGAGCGGGCTTAACAGCTTTTTTAGGAATCTTAACTGGTCGTTATGTTTCCTCGATAACGACATGGATTCCTCTGCTGATATGATTACTAACACCATTCTCTTTGGAATGAGATCCTTCATCGGATAAAAAGTATCAAACCAAAAGAAAAGGAATGGTACGACTCGAGCTGTAAAGAAACTGTCAGGGTTAGAGAAATATTTTTTCGGTCATTCAAGACCAACCCAACAGAGGAAAACCGAAAAAAGTTCAAAGGAGCCAGAAATGACTGCAACGCAATACGACCAAAAACTGAGGCAAAAAATATTGCAACGTCCCAAAGGCAGTAAAAATGTTTGGTCGTTCGTCAAAAATATTAGAAATTCCGCCTCATCCTCAATCCCATCGGTCATTTACAATAACATTCCAGCTGCCAGCTCTTAGGACAAGGCCAATCTACTTGCTGCACATTTTGCGGCCAGCTCAACACTCCTAGATTGTGCTTTGTCTCCGCCTACACTTGAGTGCGACAATTCTTCAATGGGACGAATCTACTTTCGCACTCGTGTAGTAGCAAGTGTACTTAAAGATCTCAATATACGAGTACATAAATCCGCTGGTCCAGATGGCATATCTCCCTTCTTCGAAAGAGGCAAAACTACTGCGTAAGCTTTTTCATCAATCCTATTCTTTAGGACTCTTCCCGAGCAGATGGAAAACAGCATTTGTCCAGCCCGTTCCTAAAAAAGGCGAATCATCTTCTCCCTCCTCCTATAGACCCATTGCACTTACGTCCCTTCTTTCCAAGGTCATGGAAACGCTAATAAATCGTTAGCTAATGAAATATCTCGAAACATGAAAACTTTTCAATGACCGGCAATACGGTTTTCGTAGCAACAGGTGCACTGGTGATTTGATGACATGTCTCACCGAAAAGTGGAACCAAAGCATTCATCAATCTGGCGAAAGCAATATAGTTCCACTTGATATTTCTAAGGCATTTGACAGAGTTTGGCATCAGGCTATTTTGTCGAAAATGCGTGCATTTGGGATATGGATTAGAAATTATCTTTTGGAACGGTCAAGTCAAGATGTCTTGGACGGTTTCAAGTCTGATATTCACAATATAAATGCTGGTGTGCCTCAGGGCTCTGTTCAGTCTCCGGCATTCTTTTTAATTTTCATTAATGATCTCTTGTCTGCTACTTCTAATCCAATATATTCCTTTGCTGATGACAGTAATCTCTGCTTTTCATATTCGTTCCCGGACTCACGGCCCTGCTCTTCGGCTGTAGAACGGGAACGGCAGCGTATGCTAAGCTCATTAAATTCAGATATCAACAGCATAACCAATTGGGGAACTATCAACAGAGTAGAATTTAATGCTTCATGCCAAAACACAATGATGTCTGCTGTCGTTAAAGCGAAATTTAAACACCCAGCCATTATCCATGAATGGCACTTGCATAGTCGAAACCGAAAAACTTTACATTCTCGGTATATGTGTCAGTGGCAACTTACGTTGGAATAACCACATATTTGATGTCGCCAAAAATGCTGCGAAATGTCTAGCTTTCCTGAAGTGATGTAAGAAATAGTTTACCCCCTCTAATCTGGCCTCAATATATAAGGCATTCATCCGCCCAAAATTGGAGTACAATCTCTGCACTTGCTAGATAGGATTCAAACCGTGCGATACAACTTATTGATGATACTAATACCAGTCAATTAATGGACACCTTCGAACACCGACGAAATGTCTCGCGTCTCACTTTGTTTTATCGCTATTTCCACCACCAGTGCTGCACTGAAATGGCCAGTAGCAAATTGAAATTCAGATTGCGAGTCATTTGAGGTTGTCGGTAGGGTTAAAGATATTTTGTTGAGAACATTACCATCAATAACATGGGGGACAGAGCTTTCTCTTTTCGCAGGCCTAGGCTACGTAGGCTTCTCCAAAGTTATTTTCCACTTTGAGACGGATTGAGTTGTTTTGAGAAAAATTTTATTTTTGCGGAACGAATAAGGGGAATGGTCTCATTCCGAAGATTGCGGTAGACTCTTCGATAAACAACAAGTCTATATCGCTTCCATCGTTCATAGGCAAGGTCCCGTTTTTTCATATGTCCAGGCCAGATTTGAACTACACAGGGACGTGCTTTTGAAATTATATTTGAATGAAGAAAATTCATTTGCTCATCGGAAGAAGACATATAATATATATATGTATATGAGTGACTTTAGAAATAACTTTTCTAAAGTCACTCACAAAAACCACATCGAGTAGTGAACTGAATATGGTTCATTGCTAAAATGTGTTGGATTAGAAGTGTTTACGGAAAAAAGATTTAAAGTGAGCATGCTTTCCAACAACTAGCTTTCCAGAAGAAAATCAGAATTCAAATCTCCACGCAAAACAACTTTAGACGAAGTGACTACGATTTCTTCCAGTAAAGAAATAAGAGGTGCTATATTTATTGACTTTTGAGGTCTATACACGGTCCTAAATTTTGGATACGACATCAGAAGCAACCAGTTCCTGAGAGTATTCTCTCTGTACTCGAAACTGTCTTCTGCTTGCAACAAAGGAATTTTCACGGATAAATCCAAAACAGGCATTCGCATCTTATTGCAGGTCGACGAACATAGAATTCACTGTTCGTTCAGCTTGTCTCTTAAGTTTAGATATCCGCAATGCTATGAGATCACAATGAGATTACGGGCCGATGGGCCGGCCAGACTATGCTCACACAAAGATCTGACTCGGCTGCAGCTTCGCTTGATAGCTAATGATTTTTTGAGCGCAATTCAATAGTAAGCAGCATGACTTTTCATATCGCAAACCGATTGAACGAATAAACCTCTCCTGGAACTTCGATGTTTTTGAGCACATAAATGTGCTGACATTAGTTGTATCATCTCCTGCAACGCTTGCTGTGAAGTGAATACACATCATCTGTGAATACCCGGCTGAAATTTGGAACAGGTGCCGATGCTTTTGGCACTTTACTATAATACTTAAACGATTACTCATCCTTATATTACATATTTCATTAAAACGATGATGTAAGGAATACAATGAACTAGTTCATTGTCTGAGTGCTAAGAAAAACGTATACTTAAATATCGTTTCAAACATCTTCGTCTTTTCCTGATTGGTCGCCTTTTTCATGAAATTATCTTTCTCTTCACTTTTCTCTTACAACAACTTATAAAAACGACCCCCATAGAAGCTAATTTGGCCGACGCCTTATACGTATGAAACCCTTATATAAAGTGTATTACAGTTTTACCTCCTGCACCTACATCTCACATAAACATATCCTTTTCTGGGTAGATGTGTACAAATCCACTTTCTAACTTTTTGGTCGCAATGGAAAATAATACTTTTCGAAACCACTCCCGAAAGAAGCTCTGCATTTTCATGCTCGTAATCATACGCCCGTACTCATGCACCTATATTTGAACCAACAATATTCAGCTCTATTACGAGTCCCTAAGCAACAATTACTTCACTACCACAACAGATCTACATAAATTGACTTGAGGTACGGTCTCAAAATTTATGTCAATTTATTTATATGTGAGAACTTTCTGCCACACAACAGAGGGTATACCGCCGCTCTAGATTCAAAGTGACACAAGCAATTTAAACTGCATTTAAATTTAAACATAAAAGTCATGTTATACTACCCTTGTTGCGCGAGTGGGACGCTCCTCTACATCACAAACAAAAACACCAACAATAACAACACTTAGCAGCGCGCCTGTTTCTGAGTGTCGTGTCCCAGCACTCTCGAAACTGAGGAAGACCACAAGTTTGGTGAAAAGTCATAGGGGTTACATTGCTCGTCGTCATCGCCGTTCTTTTGATCGTGTGCAGGCTACTCTGCTTTCTACATGTCAAATCCTTAGAATGTTTCTCAAACTGTGCCATCCATAATATAAGCGACACCAACAACAACAGAAACCAAAGCAACGGCAGCAATAACATTATGCATATACGACACTCCAAGTATTATTCATCAAGCCAAAGCTTGATGGTGGAGCAAGAGATGTTATTCAAACTCACACAGAGCACAGCATAGCTAACAACTTGAAAATGTGCTACCTCTAGAGTCATCCTTAACACCACTTTAAAGATATGCCATCATCCACATGCGAGGGAGGATAAATCTCAACATTTCACCACCACCAATCCCACCCCCGCCGTGACTACCGGCATCACCATGCTAACGGCAAGTATTCATCTTCGTTTTTCTTCGGTTTAGATACTTTTTCTCTTGGATCTGTTTCCCTCTGCTAGGGAGGACATTCCGTGGAGCTGTTCATCGCATACCAGGCCAGGCCATGCGAGAAGGACACGGAGGAGGTAGAGCAAATGAATATTACACATTTCTTGACTTGCAGGCATTTTGCATGCCATGTTTTGTTATTTACTCCTTCTACACCCTCCATCCATCCACTTTTACAGCACTCTATCCAACATACACTTTGCCTTTATCATTTGGTGAAATGTCTTTAGCTTTTTTGCTTTCCGCTTTGGATGACTTGATTTTTCATCGTAGGACTTTTTTTACTCTCTCTGCTTACATTTTATGTGGTTTATTTTTTTCTCCTTTTTTGGAATCATCTTCGAGGCATATTTGATTTACATGCTCGCATTTATCCTGATGGATGTGCAATGGCAGTCTATTCTTGTGCAGCTCCTTGCCAGTGAATTGTAATTTGTAAAAGTGATAAATGTACAATACGGTGGCTATCGGATGACTAACTCGGTCT
The DNA here is from genome assembly GCA_949129095.1 of Volucella bombylans. NCBI lineage: Eukaryota > Metazoa > Arthropoda > Insecta > Diptera > Syrphidae > Volucella > Volucella bombylans. The sequence continues at coordinate 99,717,214 of OX422141.1, read as the reverse complement.
TAACATTTACAAGTTGTAAGAGTCCTGAGCAATATGATTCTGGTGTTCCTAGGTCATACTTCTGCAACGGGATTTGGTTGTATTTCTATTCCTCGTTAGGGAGACAAAGTTTTTCAATTGAAATAGGCAAAGTGAATATTTGGGAATTACTAGTATTTTTTTTTTTAAGTTTGCAGGTTTCTCTTGAATTAAGAATAGAGCTTGAGGACATATATGTAGGTGTACTTAGCAAACGTTCAAAAATTGCATTTACTGATGATAGAGCATCCACAAACAAAATGAAAGAAAGAGGGACCAAACGAATTTACAAATAAATATTGTATTTGGAAAATTATATTTCTCGATGAATTTTTTCATCAGTTGAGGGTGAGTTTTTTTTTTATTAAAAGATCCCTTGAAACCACAGGAAGCTTTGATATGAATGATACCAATGTTGACAACCAACATGTTACCTCACATTTCACGAACAACTCATACTCACCGAGTATGGGAAATTGCAATATTTGCTACCGAAAAAGCAACTAGCGGCTATTTGAGTGTGGATTTGTCATAGGAGACAGACTTCAGAAGGAGGATTTGAGTTTCAGGCATGTGAATGAATGCCTTGTGACAGAACGTCTCTCGATTTGCGTGGACAACTGCCTTTACGGCCTTATTCCACGGGATGCCCATACATCCATGGAAGCAAGGATACGCCTTACCATCGCTCACCAAACATTTTCCCTGTTTCAGATACCAATTCGGAACTGTGTTGCCGGCATAAGTTCCACCATTGGTATGAGTCGAGGCCGACCTAAAACCTCTTACTGCTCTTAGGGTCGCAGCACCCAGTACTTATTGCAACTCTACATTGGGTCAAACCAAGGGAAAACCCAAGGGAAAAACCAAGGGAGAACCCAAGGTAAGACCCTTCCCGCGATTTTGGGTTTAAACCACAGCCACCATGACGCTCCCACAAGGGGGCCTACCTCTAACAAGTCAGGCCCGGACCGAGATCCGGGGGGCTCCTAACTCCCATGGTACCGTGATTTAAGTCCTGGTAGGGACTACCGGTGGTCCAGCCGCCAACAAGACCTATGACCGGCAACTTGTGACTGATCAAATCGTAGCAACCTTCGGTAGCGTCATCTGAAGATGTTTACGATAAGACCAGTACTTTGCTCTGCCCCCGTTCATTATTAGACAACGTCATTAAAGGGTGAAGCCTTGATAATTGGGCGGGGGCCCATGCCTTGTGACAATCCGCATCAGTCTTATATACGAACTCGTTCCAATGGAGAAAACGCACCATAGCGCCGAAGACTGGTTCTATGAGCTTGATTGTAGCCGATGTAAGGCTCGCCTGTAGTATTCTGGATGTTTGAATGCTCCTAGGGGACAACATCTACTCGGACAAATACATTCTTACGGCCACGGTACGGATGTCCCGAACGTGTGAAAAGCTTTGACGTCAGGTGACCACAATTTCAATAAACCATCAAAGCCTTTGCCGATGTGTCTTTTAACAGACGACGGCTTTTAATCGATTTCCAGTAAGTACAACCGCGACACATGTGGTTTATCTATAAATGCCAGATGGCGCGTGCAATGAAACGGAGAGCATATAGAGCGGTGCTTCAAAGAAAAACCAGAGCATTTCATGTGCTTTATGAACAAAAAAACAAAGACTTCTCAGGAGGCATATAAAGTACTCCAACAAGCGTCATATTAAGGAAATTGAGAGATGTCCTGATGTTCTGGAGATGTTCAAAATTGTTACTAGAAAGTAAAAAATAACTTCAGATCAACAAAGTACAAGGCGAGCCATAATGTAGGACCCTCGTTTCATGGCCTATATCTTTGGAAAAGAATAAAAACCAATTAATGGGCTTTCTTATTTTATTCGGACATTCAAGTTTTTTTTCCATCATCTTTTGAAAATGGTATCGCTTAAGTGGCCGCCGCTATTGTTGATTACCCTTTGGTCCTTTTTATGCAATTTTTTATGGTTTTCTGCAGAACTTCGGCCGATAGGTTCTCCACTTCTTGACAGATTATCTCCTTAAGGAGAAACCCGTGACTTTAAATAGGGCAGTCAAATTGGGTGATCTTAGTGGACAGTTCAAATCGATAAAATGCAATATCAGACCACCGGGAAACGTCTGCTTTAGAATGTCTATTGTGGCTCGTACAGTATGCGCCGTTGTTCCGTCCTACTGGTACCACATGTCCTCCAGTCAGGATTGAGGTTGATTCAATTGAGGAATGAGAAATTTATTGATCATGGCTTTGCGACGCTCACCATCCAAGGTAATCGTTTGGCTCACGCCGTTCTAAAAAAAATTGGTCCAATGTCTCTAACAGCGTAAATAGCATACCTTGTAGTAACCTTGAGTGAATATAACGGCTCTTCGTGCATTACTCGCCGTTTTGCAGTGTCCACAATGGTAATCACTCATGATTATTTTTGACGCAAAATCGTCCAATTTGTAGGTTAGATGGGATTCACTTTGTTAGGCAACATCTCCAAGTCTTTCAGCAAAAAGCGCCGTAAAGGCATGCATGGAATTGCCACTTGCGTTGGACGTGCGTCGTCTAGTCGATGTCGACGGAGCCTCTACGACATCTTTAGCTACGGCAAGGATATTCTCGGCCGAACTAAAGGTACAAGGCCTTATATGTTGCTCCAGTCCCTAAGAGTCGTATGTCCGAACGTCGCATTAAACGACCAGTGGGAGCCGGGTGGCCAAGAAAACGGGTATGATATGCACGTTGCGCATAAATCTCTGACGGATTATTCATCAAAAAGATTGTGACGATTATTCTGCGTTCTTCAGGAGTATTGCGTTCCATTACTAATTCACACAAATACTAATTCTGTTTGCTTCACAAATATCAAAACCGAATTAACAATATATGTCATTTGTGAATTCGATGGCGCTTTCAGGTAGGGCCACACATTATGGGCCACCAAGTATAAACGGAAGTCTGCAAGAGCGAACAAGGGAACCTAGTGGTACTGAGGATATATCATAGAGATTGCGATCAACATTCCCATTTTATAGAGCACGAACCATTCAGCCTGGATGACGTTGGTTAAGTCCCAGTGCACCCCGGACTGAGTAAGTATACAACACTCGCATATGTTGTTTATATTTTGTAGTAGGTAGTTGCGTAGAGCATATGAGAGAAATTTATCAGCAAGAAAGTCATTTATTTTTTGCCAATTGAACATTCATTGAATATCTGTTATATATGCCCACCCAAAATTCTTAGGTCTCCATGTGCTTGCACTGTTCGGAAAGCGAAGTGGGTCAGGGATATTTCCTGGAACAGATATCTACAAAGAGTCTCCATTCTGTTGCGGGAAAGAATACAGATGCCAATCTGTACCGGTTTATACCGGTGATGATATCTACATTTTAGTTAGCTTATGCGGGGCTTATATCACAGAGCCTCGTTATACTAATACCCATCGACTTTTCCTGTGCCCGGGAGTTGCTTCTGTCGGAATTTGATTCAGGAAATGAATGTAGTTCGGCTTTTACGGAAACTCCAAAATCGATTAAGTATGAGGCGCTGGTATATTTCTGCAGGACGATTCCTCCTTAGGAGAGCTTGCATACGTCTTCCAAGCGGATATATATTGGGAACAAGAATCAGTGGAAGGGAAAAGACATCGCTTCAGGCTTTACCGAACCTTCTCATGACTTCCAAGCTATTTAGAGAATGCAAGAACGTAGTCAAAAGGCTAGATTCACTGAATCTTGTTTGGGTACCGTATATTAATGGGGTTACGGGAAATGAAATCGGAGATGCACTGGGTCATCGATTAGAACTTCTATTGACAACTAAGTTTCATGTAAACAAAATTCTCGAGGTTTCCGGCAGACCAAATGAATGCTTCCCGACGTCTCTAAGAGGTGGGAAAGACAGCAGGCTGCTTACATCATAGCGTTGCACTTCACTTTAAGTACCTAAGTCTGTTGGGTACCAGTGACACAACATCCTGCAATACTTGCTATAAAAGTGATCACAACATTACAGAGCACCTTAAGTTAATAGTATTTGTGATGTTTTCCCCGATAGTGCCCCTCACTATGGTTGAGGAGTGGTTTGATGTTGGCATCTTCACTATTGTCGAGTAGCCCTCCTTTTCTTGCAAGCTCATCCGCTTGTTCATTTCCTTTAATACTGCAGTGTACTAGCACCCAGCACAGTCTGACCCGGTTCTGAATGTATAGTGAGCATTGTGTGACAGCCCTTGACTGTATCAGAGTTGACGCTGGTTGATTCCATTGTCTTGAGTGCGGCCTGGCCATAGGTGTAGATAGCGATATCTCTTTCGAATACCGATCTCATCTGCATTATCCCAGCCGCCCTTAGGACAGCCAGAACCTCTGATTGGAAGACACTGCTTGCGTTCGGTAGTCTTATATACACTCTTAGTTCTGGGTCTTCTGAAAAGATACCAGAACCTCTTCCTTCCTCTGTTTTTGAACAATCTGTGAAAATTGTAATTTCATTTGACCTGATTATTGCATTTTTTTTTCCAGTCCTCCCTCTCCGGATATATTATATCATACGGAACGCCGAAGTCGACCATGGAAGGAATTTTATCAGATAGAATTAGATTGCCTAGCAGTAGCTCCGATAGGACCGTCCGAAACTACTGCTTTTGAAATGACCCAAATTAGTGAGTCGTATCGATCTGTTGTCAGCGAGTTTTTGATCTGTAGAGAAAGGCGTCCAATGCTGCCGTAAGTGTGGTACGGTGCGCACCTGTAATGACTATGGAAGCCGCTAATTATCCATAAACCGTTTTCTTGTTTGTTGCTTTCCACAATACTAGTGCGCCATATATATAAGTATGGGTCTTTCCGCCACTATATGTAGCTAGTGCACCATAGCAGGTTTTAATCCCCAAATTTTTTCTTACTGTTAAAAAGAATATTATATGCCTTTTTGTTCTTTCCGCTACATTGAGATTCCAATTCAGTTTTTGTCCAGAATCACACCCAGATACTTCGTGCTGTCCGAAAGGCACAATTTATATTTTCTGAGCTAACTAAACAAAAAATATTGAAAGTAAGAAAACGAAGCAGGACATCAAAATATCAGCTAATCATGAACTTACCTTTAAGTCAGAAGGTTGCAACCCAGCTAATAAAGATTTAATATCTCTGAATTTTAATAACTGTCCATGAGTTATGTATTTGTCATCGGGTGTTGAATGACATAAGTTATATGATTCTGTCAAAATATAACCGAGACTGAGTCATTCAAACAGCCCGCATTAATGGTTCCTTAAAAATATTTTTTTTTATGTAGCGCTGTAGTGGTACAGAGCGTTCAAAAAGGGTCGTGAAGTTGTTGAAAGCTTGCCTCATCCGAGACGGCCTGCAACGGCAGTTACTGAAGAAAACATCGACTTTAGTTTGAGAGAGATTTCAGAAGAACTATCCATCTCTCATGAAACATTTTAGTTGAAGCTTTATACATGAGATGCGTCGCAGCAATAGTTTTTCAAAAGAGCTGTATTTTCCTCATATAGATTATCGCAAAAGAATTGCTGCTAGTATGTTAGAACGAGTCAATTCGGATCCCACATTCATGGAGCGCATCATTACAGATGACAAGACTTGGGCTTACGAGTATGATATGCAAACAACCCAACAGGCATCGAAATGGTGACACTCAAATCAACTAAAACCGAAGAAACCACGTCAAAGTTATTCAAAAGTCAAGTTTTGCTAATTTTTTTTTCAATATTCGTTGTGTTGTTCACTCGGAATTTTTTCCTGTAAGTCAAGCAGTGAATGGACAATTTCATTAAGGCATTATGAAGCGTTTGAGGGAAAGTTCCGCGCCAAAAAAGACCGCAATTGTGGCAGAAAAACTCTTGGATTTTAAACCACGAGAATGCACCATCTCACAAAAAATATAGAAACGAGGACGAAGCCCTGTGGAATGCCTGCAATAATATCATACCTTCAGTATACTTTGATATAAATACAATAGTTCCTGACATTTCTATCGTCCAAAAAGTGGTACAGACTTCATAAAGGAAAGGTTCATAGCTTACCAGGATTGCACAGCGCCTTGTGTTGTTGCAACCGCAATAATTATGATATGTTACATACATCTTAGCTTTCATGAAGAAGTAGTTTTGCCAAAAGTTAACTTTAAGTCGATGATCAAACGATCAATGCGATCTCCCTAGTTTTCACTCTCCGGTAGACCAATTGGGTGCTGATGTTTTCAGAGATATTCAGACATATTCCATCTTTTTCAGGCACACTCAGCGTCATTCACGCTAAGGTAATGGTTGCCAGTCAATGCAGGACATTGGCCAGTCGGTAAGAGTGCAACTAGTGTGGTTTTAACTTTAAACCTCCTAGTCTCACATGTTGCATTTAGTTCTGCATTTAGTTAGTAAATATAATGACTGCTATTTATTGTAATTTTGTGTGTCCCTCTATTATTTTTCTTCTGTATTCTAAAGTTCGACTACAGTATGCGACTAGGGCATTCCACTATAAACCACTTAATAGATCCTTAACCTCGTCTATGGATTAGATGGGTTTTCCAAAGCACTGCCTTCTAATGCAGCGGAATATCACGAAAATTCCAAGAAAATGGATGGTGTCCGCTCTTTTCGATAGATTATATATAACATATAACCGGAAGATCATACCTGTGTGGTAAAAAATTAAGCAGCAAGATCACTCACCGCATGCGGAAATTTTGAGAAATCGATCTTATATTTATGAGATCCTTAAAGAACTTCTGAGGACCCAAACCAAGTCGCAGCCTTCACTTCATCCATTAATTTTTACCTATATCATGTGTCTAGATGCGAAAGATACACGTTAAGCATATCTTTCCAACTCGCGCGAGCATTCCAATTCAGTTGAAGTTCGCAACCAAATCTCTTTGCCAAATTCAACCAAATTGTATAACAGGGACTACAGCGACTGATTGAACAGCATTTTCAGTCAACCTTTCGTCACCTTTTTGGAGTATACCGATGATATATTCAATGTTTAGCTTAAGTGTTTGGAGGAATAGGGAAGGCAGCTCTCTTCCGATCATGAGCATGTAGTTCGGTGCAGTTGTTGGCGGTCCAAAAATTGTCCACAGAAAAAAATCTCAGCACCTTCTCTACCTTATTATAATAGACATGGCCCTATGCCTGTGGTCCGTAAAACGGTATGGATTTTGACAAAGCCTTGAAAATTCTGTATTTGATGCTATGGGCAAAATTGCGGTTTTGAAATCAGTTCTTCCAGGTTGAGCCAATAGTTGTATTTGCTTTTTCCACCCATGTTCAAAGATTCGGTTGATTTCGTTTTCACTGTTATTATCGTTAGTTACGTCTTCATCGCCACATTTATCTAAATTCATTTCTAAATTCATCTTTATTTGAGCACCTGTAAGTCCTCTAAACCGAAACATTTTATCCAGAAAGAATAACCTGTAATTATTTATTTTCGCAGATGCCCAATGTTGTGTTTCAATATCTGGTGTTGTTTTCAAACAGCATGAATATGTATCGAAAAAAAGAATAGATTCAAATACAAATTTTCAACTATCAATCAACGTGTTTTAAATATTGACTACATCAGCGGTGTCAATGTGGTTAAGGCAAGATGTCATAGTGCATCGAATTCCACAGTTGCCTTCCGTCAATGCTGCATGGAGTACATCGCTTATAGCCACCAAAAACAATAGTGGTGACAGTATACACTTCTGAAGTTCTCCACTTTGGACTTCAATATCCTCAGACACCTATGCCAATTGTGCGAAACGAGACACATACTACCCTCGGATGTAGCTTTAATAATAGCTTGAGTTTTCCTGGGATGCCTCTCATGCGTAAGGCCAACCATATAGCATCTCGATTTAAACTGTCAAATGCCTTCTCGAAGTCGATAAACAGTTAATGTAGCTGAGACCTGTACTTAACGGATTGAATGATCCGTAAGGTGTTTATGTGGTTGATGCAGGAGGATCCCTGCTATTCGACGTCTAGAGTTGAATCTAAATGGTCTCAGATTCGTTCCAGAATTATTCTAGCCATTATTTTGGCTACGGCTGGAAGAACAAAAAGGTTTCCCTTTTGTTTGTAGATGCCATCAATACCCACTTGATTTCGGTTTTATTGGGAGGCCCGATGCGAATTCGGGATCATAGCGGCATCGTCTAAGTGGTTTAAGGTCATAGAAAAATGTTCCCTTCATCTAGTGAGTTGTTCCGCATCCGATATTAGTAGATTACCGTCTACACTTTTCACTGGATGTTGTTAGGAGTTCCGACCAACATTGAGCTCCTTGGTGATTATGTAGACAGCGCTACTGGCGCTTGTACGTCTTACACTGCGCCACACTTCCTTCTTCTTCACATGATATTGGTCTTCTATCTCGGTTCTCTCTACCGATGAGGCGGCTGCAATCATCCACACTGTTCTGCGTTGCTTCTGCTCTAAGGCAAAGAGGTCCCTGAACTTTTGGCGCACTTGCGGATCCCTGAGCCTGTCGGTATTGTACCTGGTTGTTTTGAGCAAGTCCGAGCAGTTGATGTTGACGGATGCAGTACGAAGGCGTATAAGAGCTAACATAAGATGGTGATCGCATTCTTGTGTTCTTGGACGTCTAGAAGACAATTTCTAAAACGACGGCTATCTATCTATCTATCTGGTTGGATGTTCGCTGCTTGTCAATCGACACCCAGCTGATCTTGTGGCAGATGTTATGCTTAAATAGCGTACCTCCAATAACTAGGTATTGAAGAAGTCCACAAACCGCTCAACGTTGTTATTCTGTTCTCCAAGGCCGTAAACTCCCATCTTGTGTTTAAGCATGGTGTTGTCGCTGCCTACCTTGGCATTGTAATCCCCCATCACCTCTACGATGCATTAGGCGTTTAAATATGTACGGCGCCTAATTGGCTGTAAAAATAGTCCTTTTGATGCTCAGCCGCGTCTTCAGTTTTAGCATAACACTGTATGATGGTGACTTTTATTACTCTACTCTGGAATCTAGCCGTCACTGTGAGGTTTCCAGGATATGAGGGTTCTTCGCGCAACTAGAGTTAGCATCAATCCTACTCCAGATCTTCGAGCACTCCCAGCATTCTTGGCAGTGCCTTTTGTTGGCGACTAGTATTCTCCAGCAATGAACGATCTTATCTTACTCAGTCTTAGGATGTCGATATTACAATATATCGTGTGAACACGCGTTCCAGTTGGAGGAATCTGGCGTTATGAGGCCCTTCCGGGAGTGAGTCGAGGAGGGTCTTAACGTTCTAGAATCCAATCGTTGTCCTTATTCAATAGCCAAAGATCATTAACAAGCTATCCGTCCGTATCGGAGGCGTTTGTTGCCGATTTGTAGAAGTTACATTTTTTACGCTATAGTTCGCTGGACCATCGATATTTCGTAATTTGTCCTCATCCCGTTCGCAATTTCCTAAGATATTCCCATATGGCAGCACGAGGAGGTGGGAATAGGGCTTACTAACAGAGTTGCTAGGTTGTCGACTGCAATAGCTCTTACTCGCTATTTAGCGGACCATCGCCCATCGGGAGATACTACTCCTACGAGGCCTTTGTTAGTCATTCGCCAGCAAATGTTTAATAAGTCTTACCAAAACGACACTTTTAATTTAAATACCGTAAATATGATCTTTTTGTCGCTCAAAGAGCCACTCACCAGATGGCTTGAAATAACTAAAGGAGGTTATAAGCGCCATATTTTTCAAAGGTGTTAGTAAATAAAACGTACATAAAACTTATACCAAACCTGGCATGAAAGAGCCAGATACAGCCAGATTAATTGCTTTAAATCTTCTGGTGCTTGATATTAGAGATTTAATATTTGCGCAGCGAGCGATAAATCTGACTAATCTTGCGATATATGATAGTATTCAGAGTCAATCAGACAAAAATTTCATAGTAATTTTTGACCAGGTCTACGAAGAAGACATCCATAAACATTGACTACAGTTGACTTAATGGGACATCGCGTTGCTTTGAGCTGCTCACAATTAGGTTCAAAATGTTCATTGAAATCATGATCAATGGGAAGACGATCTGTATCCGTATTTTTGCATCCTTTGTATAAGACGTTGGAACGTCCAGTTCGAAATCGTTTTCATTATACATTTACTCAACTAACGTCAATTAATTTCAATCAGTTTTACTGTAGGGTTACAGATTTTTAGTTCAAAATCTACATACTTTTACATACTTTTATGTTTTAAGGAAAATCGATGAAACTGTGTTCAGTTATAGTCTAGCATCGCCAGTAGACTGCACATCATAATTTGCTAAAATTATTTGAAATTTCTTAATTTCAAAGCTTTATAAATTATATCCCCAGAGCGTTTCAATCTAAAAGATACAACAAAAGAAAAATGAAAAACAACACTAGCGTAGAGAATTCTACTGAGGTTCCCCTTTAATTGAAATGGAAAAACGTCCAACATCTCTACGGAGTATCTTTTGTGAGACGACAATTTCTCTATTTTCGATTCAATATCTATGCGGTAAAATGAAAACTCATAGATGGGAATTCCACAAGAGTACTAGAATGAAAATACGCCTGTAGCGCGTTATGTCTAATTGACAATCGTCAAGGACCCAGACTCGGCAACAGCTATAGCGAAAAAGCTACAGTAACAAAAACAAAATCACAAAACCCGTACCCACCAGGACAGAAGTGCAATTAATTATCAATGTCGTCAGAGCGTAAAGCTACACACGCCTGAAGGATTATTTATACACACAAAAAGATTATCACGCACTTATTAGTAGACACATAAACAATTTCCTAGGAGTAACCATACTAGGAATACGATTCTTATATTGTAGCAAGTATTACCAGACTGTATTTTCTTCCTTTTTCTTTAATTAGCTAGTATCATATTTTTTGGAACCAAATCAAAACCAAATGGTTTTATTTGTAAACGATAAGCAGATCTTTTATAAAATGGTACGAGATGACTACAAAATGATTTACATAATAATTTTGTAGCTCTATTACAGTCTTTTCAACGAAAAAAATGCAGACATTCCTTATGTTTTCGGTTCTGTTCCTGCAACAATGTTTAACAAGTGAAACAGAACAGATACCCTACTTCAACTATCAGCGCATTTATTAAGCATTTTCCTGACTGACAGATACCGCATCCATGCTCTGCGATTACATTGTGGAAGACACTTTATGGCCAAAGACCCGATTGGTTCCGACCGAAACCGACCCGGATAGTTCTCCGAAGGTGGAATTATCTATCACTCATGGACCGAAAGCTATCTCTTGTTGTTGCACTTTCCAGGTTTTCTTACATTTAAAAGAAGTGGTCCTTGACCCATCATGCACTCTAATTTGCTATTTGACTCTGATCTCGCTGGCATGCCGTCCAATGTAAGAATACAAAATCGACTCTCCTGTCCCAGGAATGGTTTCGAGTAGAATTTGAGCCAGGAAGGGAAATAAGCGTGGTCTGTATGTATGGCCTAAAACAGATCTACGAGTAGAATGCTACCCTGATGTCTTTTGGATGACTATCAATCCTCCTTTAGAAACCTTGCGACTTTCTGGCAAATGGAGATATATGCAACCTTGGTGGCAATCAACTTGTATATTGGGAACTGTCGTCGAAGACATCTGCCCTTGATAAGCCCGCTTAACACTTTCTGCAATGCAAAGCTTAGTCAGAAGGGTTAATTTACTGAGTATTTTTTTGGTCCAAAGTTACAATGAGATCGCAGGAAATGATATCGATGAACTTGCTAGAAGACGAGGGTTAGAATATAGCTTTTCGGGATTTAAAATAGGTTTCATGTGAGCATACTGGTAAATACTTCTCTTCGTCTCTTATGTTATCTGTTCTGCCTTGATGTATGTAAGAGTGATGACGATACCTCGGAACAATTTTTTCGGTGATGTCTGGTATGGTAAAGTGGTACTAGTTAAGGGTTTTCTTCTCTTTCTGCGAAAAACTGAGGAATATTAGTAGAAGGAACAGAAAACTAGTTTTTGGTCTGAGTGTTATGTTCCACGTAAAAAAAAATAAGGACCATTGACAGCATTCCTAATTAGGGAATGTTATCGCGAGTATAAAAATTCAAGATAGAGGCCGTTTTGATCCATTTTGCGGTCTCCAAGATGTTCTTATCAGTGAACGGGTATTTTTAGAGGGCATAATGTATAACAACATTGGGTGACTTGAATCATGGAATTGACTGCGAAAATAAGAGAGAACTTGGAAGGAATATATATTTAAGATCACTTCAAAGACGAGCTCTAGAGTGTATTTATTGTACTTCGCCCTGTAAAGATTTAAATTAATATAAAAACTATAATAAAAAACACAATTGTGAAGTCAAAATCTGTATTCTACTCTCCGCCTTACCGGTTTTGAGAAATTTTGAAAACGTCTTTGGTTTGCACAGTAAACATTTTGTTTTGTTTTGGTTTTTTGGTAAAAGAGTAACAAAACCAAATTTTTGAGGTTTTCAAAATAAAAATGTCAAAGACAAAGGAAGCTAAACAAAGTGTTCAGCTTAAATCCGCTACATCCCAAAAAAGAAGCAAATCCGACCCCAATCACGACAATTTAATTTTTAAAATATGCCACTTTGTCTCTGGATGGGTTAGATTGGATTTTAAATCATATTTCCTGCAGTTACAGGGAAACAGAGTTCAGAAATGAGCAGATACTTTCTTTTGTGTATCTTTAGATGCATTTTTTTGGGCAATGTCATATTAACATATTGAGTGATGTGGTATTCTTCGAATTGATATTCTTAGCGTCATATGGGACCCAATCGATTGGTAATTCTGCAGTTGAATGTTGATACGTGATCCACGTTTATAAAATGCATATATCAGGTCTCTGGCTATTAAAAATCGTTCACTTAATCCTGCTGCCAACTTCCAACGCGGTGCATATAGAAATTCTTGACCTTCTTTGTATCGTCATCTGAACCTCAATCACAGATTTTGTGTACCTGATCCTATAGGTCGTTTTAACTAAGCCAGTTTTTATGTGTTAAATAAGCAAATATCGTTTATGGGTTTTCTCATGATTAGATTAGCTGACGATCAATAAAGATAAAAATAGTGAATGAGTCCTGAAAGTGGTGATGATCGACAAATAGAAATCACCTTATCCACGAAGAAAAAGGAAAAAATGTCTAGACCACCAGATCTCTCCACTTCCATTAAACTAACTACTGCAGTCGATTGACCAATACCTCCGTCGCTCTAAGAACAACTATTATAAAATATCTGATTAGAAGGCACTGCTAGATACTCGAATGTGAAAATAGTTGTATTTCCTATTTGGTCTTGAAATAGCATCTCTTTCTCGATATGTATGGAATGTCGAAGTAGACCAAGGGAGACATTTTATCCATGTTTATTGGATCGCCCATTAGTGTTCAACTTAAGGTAGCCCAAAGAAGTGAGCCGTAACACACTGGTCATTTTGTTTTGTGTGCTCGATCGATTGCTACACTAGATATTTTTTTGTCTTTTGTTTCAGAGAGACCAATGTTGCTTCCGCTTTTACGAGTATATATGGTATACACAGGTTTGCATTCATAAACAAATCAAATTTTTCGTTATGGTGGTTAAGTGAACCGCAGCGTATCAGATCTGTTTTATTATCATTACTGCCTTTGATAATAGACGAACAGGAAGGTTTTGGTGTTTTGTGATTACAGCTATTTGACTTCGAACTATAGTGGTAAACCAAATCAGATTGGAACTTGTGAGCACTTTGACATTTCAAATTTAGGAGCAGGTTATTGCCTCGACTACAATGTTCGATATAATTTATAGGCCGCCATAAGATCCATTTGCTAATATTAAAGATCACAATAAAAATTTGACACGCTCATTTTCGTAAATGATGATCCCACTGAGGGGCTCATAACTATGTATTTCTTTTATATAGGTAAAGGAGGAACGTTGGGCGCGGTAAGTACCCAGATTAGTTACCACATGGGACCTGGGTGCCAATCTCGCGTGCTGTTGGTAGTCGGAACACTTGGAGTACAAAGGACCAGTTTCGTGTCTGAGTGCTACCGTTCCAAAAAATCGTATTTAAAAAAAAAAATAATAAGTCAAAGGAAAGAACAGAGTTCACTGTTCACTATGAATCAGCCTCAATGATGGTTTCGGATTACAGTGCATTTCTATTTGCGGCCATCGCCAATCAGTTAACCCTGACCATGAGGGACAACCCTGGCCATGAAGGACTTTATATTTTAACATTGATGCCAATAGTTCACTATAGGATAAGATATGGAAATGCAAATGAAGAGGAATGCGACGGATCCTGTTTAATTTTTCGTAAAAGGAAAAAATTGGTCCCCCAAAAGCCTGAATTTTACTCGTATTTCGCACAAATGTCATCGCCAAGCGTTGTGATGTAGAACCTAAGGAGCGCCGATGTCTCTTTAGTGATAGGCGAACTGTACTTAAGACAAGTAATTAACAACAAATCGAAAACAGTCGAATTATATATATCCTTTCAAGCTTTTGCTAAGTCCTTAATGGCTAAAATACAGTAGCGCTTCAGCTTTGGTCATATTACGTTTTACTCGTAAAATCTACTCTCGAAATGTCAAAAACAATTTTACAATTAAAGAAAACAATAGTTTTTTGCGAGTTGAAAGGTTATTTCAATCGAAAGCATGTCTTCAAAAATTGAAAAAGTATTTATTATTAATTGCAAAATTAGCTTTTGCAGGATATTGCGGCTACACAGAACTGTTGGAACAAGAAAAGATGAAGTCAAAACAAAAAGACGTTGGTGGGTGCATGAACTGAATTTGCGAAGAGATAAGGAGGGATTCTTTGCACTCAAATTCGAATAAATGAAAAAAAGGGACCCAGAAGATTTTTTTTTTAAATAACAAGAATGTCTCCTGTAGCATTTGAAACGCTCCGTTCTCTTATTGAACCCCATTTGTAAATGAGGAGGAAGCCTATTGAACATAGTACTAAATTATATTTGGTTCCATTATAAATTTGTTGAAGTTGCAATGTTTCATATTTACTTAACAAAATATATATAATATATATAATATATTTCTTTGATGTATCGTATGGGTGGGCTACTCTACTGTTGCGAATATTACTTAAGAAACAAGTTATATTCTTTGGATGTCGCTTATGCCGTTTTACTTGACGAATCACAGCCGTTTTCGAAGCAATGTGGAATTTGCGAAATTGTATCGCTGCTGTAGATGGGAAGCATGTAAATATTCTCTGCCCACCAGGAGCTGGATTGGAGTATTATAATTGCAAAGGACATCATTTCATAGTCCATGTCGCTACTTGTGACTCAAATTACCTTTTTACTGCAGTTGAAATCAGAGCATATGGAAGTCAAAGCAAGTGTAGAATATTTACAGAATCAAGGTGTCTGGCAGTAATGTTACACCACTATCCACATATAGAGCAATTTTCTCACACAACCCGTCCCATGCTGCCTTCACAATGCGAGAAAAACTCAAAAAATATCTGTATAGTAGTAAGATCTAAAATTGCTATTTTGCTTGTACTTCAGTTTTATTATGATTAAAAAATAACAAATGACAATATTCAAACCTCTAAAATCCAATCTATCCTAATCCAATCCCCCGAAAAATGCTCTAAAGGCATCCTCTTTCCTCGCTCTCTTATTGTTAGGGGTAATATCAACCTCATCATCACAGCCAACGAATTATTGGCTTATTTTGCAACGAACGTCTGGCGAATTCTGTAGGACTTCGCTTAATTTAAATTTACATTGTATGTATCAATTTATAAATATATTTATACAGACGGAAGATCCCATCGCCCGCTTTTCCCTTACAAAGCGGTCTCAAAGGCTCTTCCACCGCTGCTTGTACTCTGAAACTAAAATGTAAGTTATAAACTACATTTCCTATTACTTCCTGGTCTGTTGAGATATTCCCAATTTGCTCCCATATAGAACTCCTTCTCAAAACGTTTTTATATGTTTTGGACTTGGTGTTATATAAACACACGTCCTCCCACATTATATTGATTCGATTTCATTCAAAAGACATCTTCAGTTAAATATGCCGACAATGTATGTACATATATATATTGTATTTATACTTACAATATCTGAATAAAGAAATTAATTGCCAGACAAATTCAAAATTAATCAGCTCAAATTTTCAAAACTGCGTAACACGAAACGTTTTTGTTGGTTTACATTTGTTGACTGTCAAAAGTAAGCCTCTTGCTACTTTTGCTTCGCTTTGAAGTCGCGTTAGGTAGCATTACGTTCTTCATTACGAATAGGAAACGTAATTCCGAAGCTGATAGATAGATAGATAGATAACGACATTATGATAGAAAGCATTGAATTGCTCTAGTTGAATTGCTCAAAACGAAGCCGACGCACACGTGCTTTGTATTTTATGCATACAGCTGGCCTTGGACATAATTGGCATAGACGGAACAGTTTCTCTTCTACTGTTCAGTTTGTGCAATATCTGTGTTAGGACGATGGTCTCTACTCTCTGAGCTGATATTTTTCTTTCTTTTTTTTTATAATTTGCGCGCGCTCAAGGGATTCAAGTTGAAGCGAAGGAAAGAAAGAGGGAGGACAGAAAGAGAGGTAGTGGTGAACGTTAGTTTTAAATGCTTGAAGATTAAATGACTAGGAAATAAAGAGTTAGGTAGAGCATTCCATAAGCGAGTTGTGTGGCTTAGGAACGAATCACGATATTTTACAGTTCGTCCGAAAGTGGGCTTGAGGATATACTGATGAGTATTCATAGCGAGACGGATGTTACGGTTAAAATTTTGAAAGGGCGGAATGCTACTGGCGATTTATATGGAGCACTGGTGTAGGAAATAGCAATAAAACAGAGTGAGATACGAGACATTACGTCGGTGTTCAAGGATGTCCATTGTTTGAGTGATATTAGTACCACCTATGAGTTTTATCACACGGTTTTTAATCCTATCTAGCAGGTGCAGAGATGTTTTAGGTGCACGTGACAAGATGTGCGTATTCTAATCCAATTTCCGGCGAATAAACTCCGTATGTATTGGGGCCAGATCAGAGGGATTGAAGTATATATTTCTTACATAGCTTCAGGAAACCTAGTCAGCATTTTTGACGACATCGAATATGTGGTTGTTCCAACTTAGGTTATCATTGGCATACATATCGAGAATAGAAATTTCTTTCGGTTTCGACGATGCAAGTGCCATTCATGGACAATGGCTGGGTGTTTAAATTTCGCTTCAAATACAGCTAACAGTATTGTGTTTCAGAAGCATTCAATTCCGCTCCCAGTTGGTTATGGTGTTAATATCGGAATTTAATGAACTTAACGTACGCTGACGTTCCCGTTCTACAATGGAAGAGCAAGGACGTGAGTCAGGGAACGAATATGAAAAGCAGAGAGTACTGTCGTCAGCAAAGGAGTATATTGGATTAGAAGTAGCAGGCAAGAGATCGTTGATGAAAGTGTCGGAGACAGAACGGAGCCCTGCGGCACACCAGCATTTATTTTATGAACATCAGATTGAAACCATCCAAGACAACTTGAATTGAACGTTCCGAATGGTAATTTCAAATCTATTGAAGAAGAGAGTCATCGATCCCAAAAACACTAATTTTCGACAAAAGAGCCTGATACAAAACTCTGTCAAATGCCTTAGAACTATCTTACTTTCACCAGATTGATGTACGCTTTGGTTCCACTTTTCGGTGAGACATGTCATCAGATCATCAGTGGACCTGTTGCTAAGAAAACCGTACTGCCGGTTATTAAGAAGTTTTTGTGTTTAAAGATATTTCATGAGCTGACGGTTTATCAGCGATCAACTTAGTTCTTCACCACTATTTATGGAAAAAATGCTTAGTAGTTTTAAACTCAGTTTAAAGCCGTTTTGCTGTTCGGTCGCATTTTGTTTTCGCTCCCATAGTGAAATTGAATTTTATTTAATTTTTTTCTGCCAATACTGTCGTAAAGAAATAAATAAAACAAAAACATAAAAAAAAACAAATAACAAACCCAGTGACCGACCCCAATCCCAACTATCATATCGTGGACTGTGTGAAAAAAATAATTGAAACCCTTGCAAAAACCGTGCGTTACCCCCAATAAACTTGGTCAACGTCGCAAAAAAAAAAAAAAAAATATTCATACTCTTCTACTCTGTCCTACCTCAACATAAACATGTCAAATCAGTGCGGAATCAACGTCGCAAAAAAAAAAAAAAAAAAATCATACTCTTCTACTCTGTCCTACCTCAACATAAACATGTCAAATCAGTGCGGAAACCCCCAGTGTGCTTTCACGAATGATTTAAATGCTGCCTTGGTGATTTGCAGAAGGTTATGTGCAATATCTTTTCACGCTCTCTGTGTAGGCCTGAGCAGAAGATCTATCCTCTGTCTTAGAGATTATAAAAACAATTTTTTTTTTACTGTGATGAATGTAAGGATGTTTCACCCTCCCATATTATGCTGGCCATCAAATGCTTAAGCGATTCCATAAATGTTCTTGATGTCGATCATAAACTGTTTTTTAAGAAAGTTCAACTTGAATTTGAAAAACTTGACCAAATTCAAAAGAGTATTGAAGATCTGTATTGCATAGTTGACCAATCTTCTAGTCAATTCAGATCTAAATTTATGCAGTACGACAAGCAGTGGGCCAAAAATGCAGAACTTTCTAAATGTGATAGTGAACATAAAACGAGTATCGAGTTGAAAAGTGCTATTCAAGCGGCTTCTAATTCACATTTATCAACCCTAAATGAATTAAAGACATCTCTTTGCTCCCTACGCTCTGACCTTGATATTTTTTTTTCCAAGCTCCGTCCATAAGAACAACACCTTCTCCTAACAGAAGTGATCCACGGCTTATAAGCTAATAAGTAACGATTCATTACAGTCTCGTTTATTACTAAGCAGCATTGTTGATGAAATAGGATCGCTTTCGGTAAGATTGAGGAATTTACTTCACACATCCAGCCTCAATCAAGCATGGCCTACAACACTTCGCTACTTGCTGAGATGTTTGAAAACGCCGTCCTAACACCTTCCTCTCCATTGCATTCGGCTCCTGAACTTGAAGTTACACCCATTCCTCCGATTCTTACTGCATATCACGCACTACCAGCATCTCGTGCACCTCCAGCATCTCAAACACCTCCAGCGTCTCTAGCACTTCCTGCATCTCAAGCACTTCCAGCATCTCAAGCACCTCCAGCATCTACCGCATTTCCAGCATCTCCTGAACCTTCAATTACCCGCTTTGGAGTTTCCTGGACCGTATCTGAATGGAATAGTCGAGTTAAGTGAAGTAAGTGAGTCCAATACGGAGGAAACAACCACTTTCTCTATTAAAGTTGCATCCGCACATGCAAACCCGACTTGGCTGATCAATTACTTTAAGCAGCATTTTAAAATTAATGTAAAAAAAGTCGGCCGGTAAACTCTCAAAGTTTAAGCTATTCAATGTTGATATTCCTTCAAAATATGAAGGGCTTTTCCAGAACTCCACATCCGAATCATTTAAGCTAGAGAAATTAACAATGAGGAAAATCAACCGTAAAAAAGTAATCTACCGAAAGCCTACAACGGACAAGATGAACGCAAAGGAGATTAATTTTAAGACTAAATCTAATCCTAGTTTTAAGCCAACCACCAAGCCTCACAACCAAACCAGCATACATAATTCTGACCCAAATTGGAGTCTTAAAGTAGGAACATTCCCCCACTTTTCCCAAGCGATTCGTTCCACATCTCCTTTCCCTTCCTCCAATAATTCTAAGCTAAATAATTCATCGCACAAACGGGTATCTTTTGTTCTCCCATCCAAGCCCGGTGCCAAAGAAAGCAAAACTGACTCTACTAACTCGGCTTCTAATAAGTTCACCTACCCTACTTTCGTTTACTCCCACACCCTCAATCCGTCCCCTCCATCTAAATTAGATACAAACCCTACAACCGGCTTAGAGATCGTAGAATTTACGAAAACGTTCGCCTTTATCTAGCTTATCTACACGATAAGCCTTATTCCATTTGCATTGATGGCACAACCAAAACAAATATTATGGTTTCCATTCAGCAAGAAGGACTTCCTACAAACCCAAAAGACCCACGTCAGATTTTCATACGGTTTCACGAAGCCTTTAATATCACGCCTACCGACGTTGCAAACGACCTATTCTCTTATGCCACCCATGTCAGCTCAAAGCGACTCTGGCACCTTCAAAGAACGCGTTCTAGTTTTAAGAACTATTTTCGCTCCTAACCAACCTCTACCTCTATTTACACTCCCTGATTTCCTCAGCATTTACTATCAAAATGTTAGAGGACTTCGCACAAAAACATCTGAAGTCTATATTACTTCGCAAAAACTGCCGTACGATATCTTCGCTCTTACTGAGACCAACCTTTCCTCTAATTTTAAGAATAGCGAGTTATTTACCCATGATTATGATGTCCACCGAAACGATGGCCTTATGAATAACGACGAATCAACTGGCAGCGGAGTACTTTTGGCTGTACCTACTCGCCTTAATTCTAAATTATTTAAGCAACTATCTACAGTTTGCTTTGAATTTGTCTGCGTAAGAATTCCTATTTCTAAGCGCAATCGCTTTATTTACTGTTGCTACATTCGCCCATGGCAACCAACCTGCAGCTGCCAATTAGCTATTGACGAATTCGATGCCCTGTTTGCCAAAACTGACGCAAATGACACTGTTGTCATTATAGGTGACTTTAACTTACCACGACTCAAATGGATATGTACTGATGATTCATATTACACCGCCAGCAATGCAAGTTCGGAGAAAGAAATTCTTTTTATTGAATGTCTCGTGGACTCCGGACTTTTTCAGTTAAGTGGCATAACCAACTATCTTGGTAGACAACTCGATCTTATCTTCTCCACTGACGTAGATAACAGCATAGTCTCAGCCAGCAAGCACCTCCTTACCACTCTAGATTCTCACCACCCGCCTTTTTGTATGACGTCTTCGTCCAACGTTTCAAAACCTTTTTGCTTTGAACACGTCTACAACTTACATTTTCGAAGAGCCAACTTTTCTAAATTAAACAATCTTCTTTCTAAAGCTAATTTCAATTTTCTCTTCAACTCTAGTATTCCCGTTGATGATGCACTTAACTCTTTTTACAATATCATCTTCGATTGCTTTTCTCAGCCTGTTCCTTTTGTACCGCAAAAAAATCCATCGTTATCCCCACCTTGGTATAACAAGGAACTCCGGTCAATACGAAATAATAGAAATAAACTTTGGCACACCTATCTTCATACACGCTCTGAAGCGTATTTTAATAAATACCACCTTGCTTATACCCAATTTTCAGATTTATGTGAATCACTGTATTCCAATTATTTAAGCCGCATGCATAATAGTCTTATTTCTGATCCCAAACGCTTTTTCCAACTCTAAAAAAAAGATAGGTAATCTAAAAAATGAATGTTCCGCTGGACAGTTCTAAAAAAGTGCGTCGCCTATTTGGTAAAACCTCTCACTGCCTTGTGCAGACTTTCCTTATCTCAATGCGCCTTTCCCCATTCCTAGAAAAATTCATATATAATCCCTCTGCATAAAAAAGGCCATAAAGATGAGATCTTAAATTACAGACCTATTGCGAAGCTCTCCACAATACCCAAGCTCTTTGAGAGCATATTTATCATGCTATGTCTTTTTACTGTAAACCAGTGATTTCAAGAAACCAACATGGATTTCTTAAGGGCAGGTCCACTACCACTAATCTCATTGAACTTGTATCAAGTACTCCATGTGCATTAGAAGATGGCAAAGAAGTAGATGTAATAACCACCGACTTCAGCTAAACTTTCGATAAAGTCTCGCATAAAGTAATTCTTTTAAAACTTTGCGCCCTTGGATTTCGATCAGATTTCGTTACGTGGATTCCCTCATACTTAAATGATAGACACTACAGTGTCCTGTTTAGGTCTACATTATCTAAACATTTCAAAGCCACCTCGGGTGTTCCCCAAGGAAGTCATCTTGGTCCCCTGTTATTTATATTAACAATTAATGATGTTGATACCATCGTTAACAATTCTTTTATCTCCATCTATGATGACGACATCAAAATCTTCCGTCACATATTGTCTCCCTCTGACTGTTCTCTGTTGCAAGATGATATCAATCGATTTTCCTCTTGGTGTCTTCATAATTTTCTTGAGTTAAATGTTAACAAATGTCAAGCTTTAACTTTCACTAGAAAACGTCATACAACTCCTTCTCGTGCATATTTCATCAATAACGAGCTTGTTCCTAATGTGACCGAAATGCGCGATTTAGGCATTATCTATGATAGCGAACTGAACTTTCGCTCTCACATAGATAGCATTATTAGTAAAGCCAATTCGACTCTTGGCTTCATTAAGTGTTGGTCTAAGGAATTTGACGACCCATATGTGGCTAAAGCACTCTACACCACATTTGTTCAGCCCCTCCTCGAGTATGCAAGTCCAGTCTGGTCAACATATTATTCTGAGCAAATTGCACGTATTGAATCGGTACAGCGTAGGTTCCTTCGGTTCGCGTTACGGGAACTTCCTTGGTCTGATCCATTCAATTTACCCCCCCTATCATAATCGACTGAAACTTATTAACTTACAACCCCTCATTACTCGACGAGAAGTTTGTGATATAGTTTTTGTCCATCAGCTCTTAAATGGTAACATTGACTCCGAGGCTCTCCTCGAACGCATCTCCTTAAATGTTAATCCACGTAATCTAAGAACTGTACCTCTCTTCCGAGTTAATTCCCACCGAACTAATTACGGATACCATGAACCGTTATCTCGGATCCTTCGCGAAGCGAACAAATTCCAGTCAATCTTTGACTATCACCTGAACAAACACTCCCTTAAGATTGCCCTTTATTCCCCTCGCTCTCTACCCCCCACTCCACAGCTCTAACAATTAAATTTTTATTAGTTTTATATGAATAGTATTTAAGTTCAATGCTTGTATTAAGCACAATAAAGCTGTCTGGGGTTGACCCGGGCCTAAATTAAATTAACGTGTAAAAGCTACCTCCCTAACAAATTCAGCAAACATTCGCTCTCTCTAAAACTTAATTACTAAAATCCAAACTTGCCCTTGATCTTAGTATTAACCCAATTTTAACCCAGCGTTCAATGATACAATTAGCACTGACTTAATTTTAACATACCGACACGATCTCGTACTCGCAGATAAACTCATGGCTTTGCATACACACCTTATAAAATTATCGCCGCTATCTGTATCTGTAAAACTCTAACACTAGCTTGTTTGATATTGTATTATTGGTGTTCTCCAACCTAACTACGAGTATTAATTGTGGTTGGAAAGGGTTCAAAGTCACTCTTGTAAATTTCAGACTATGTAGTAGTTAAGTGATTAACATTCGAGAACGACAATATACGAGTATACTCAAGCTTTGTTTATTGTTGTCTTCTAATATCCAGTATTTCAGATCATAATCCCTCTAAAAGAAAGAAGAAAAGCTCATATCTGGCAATACTGATTACAACCAAGATGGCATCCAGATACACACTCGTATCATCAAACAGAGTACCACAACAAATGTGGGAATCATGTTATGTCATAGTCCTAGAAGCGCACTTACGATTATAATGCATCTGCTGCCATGTAGTTGTGAATTTTTGCTCTTCAAAGATAATTCAGGATACGGATATGTATCCCTACCATGTCGATGTCTTTTTGGCAAATGTGATTCCATACAAAATCATGTGGTAGCTTTGTCATAATTGTCGGAACGAATTTCACTGTGGTACGTAACATCATTGTTTGCATGTGCAGAGTTGGGTGTCATGTGATTGCATCTAATGGGATTAGTTTATGTCCTATTGTGTCCGATGATAAATTTCGGTGGTAGGAAATTTGCGCGCTAATAGATGTTATGTCGTTAAGGCAGTGTTGCGAAAAAAATTCTCAAAGGATACATATTTAAGGATGCTGACACGGTTCGTATAGTGCGTTAATTAATCTACCGGTTTAGTTGACCTTAATGTGAGTAAGACATCCTGTCTGTGAAGAAGATAGGCAATTTGCTTGTTTCATCGCTGAGTCGGGTGGCTTTACAAATTTCGTATGATGAATAATTATTCGGTTTTATCTTTCGTTTAAGGATATCTGCGCATCTTATTGCAGACAATGAGGATTAGTTTATAGCAAGCTAAATGCCAATTATGAGGTAAACACAATGGTTTGTCCTTGTGTTGAAAATGGCCCGCAGATGGAAGTAGAGGATAATCTTCTTACTAATGAATATGGGGTGAAATATAGAGCAGGACTTGTTTGAAGGAGATTGGGATTTCTAGCAAACAGCAAATTTATCGGGTGGATAATCAAGTAAATTATGTTTTAGAAAGTTTTCGATGAGGGTCAATCTGCTAATTGAGAATTGTATTCGGTTCGAATGATGGAAGCACTTTCTATTTGTTTGGAGAAATGATTTTGATTTTTTCTTATATACAAATATGTTGGTATTTGTTGCAATAATGAAGATTTATTTTGCCGAAATTAGGTTGAATTGGTTGTTTGTCTTTTACTTAAGTTTTTATGGATATATAACAGAGACAAATGCTAAGTGGTTACATTTAAGTTAATTACAATAATCAATAATGTCTGAACAGAAGCGACTTCCAAATGTTGAGCACCTTCCTGTCAAAAAAAGTTCCGTTTAATGTAATTACATAACACTAGCCATTAAGGGAAGGTCGAAAATGGTAAAGTTAATGTAATTAAATGTTTTGAGGATCTAGAGAATGTTTAAGAATATGTTTTATAATTTTAACTTAAACAGCAACTTTACCAACAAAACCATTCATAATTGCCATGACAGTATTTTCGTCTCAGATGGTATAGACAATAAACCTGTAGCACTAATAAGCTTCAAAATATTAGAGGCTTGAGCCAAAATTTCGATTTCATAGTAGTAGTATTCAAGGTTTAAAAATTTACCCGTAATGATATTTGTGTCTGAGATCTGGATTTACTCTTGCCAAAAGTCTGTCTATAGTAGTACAAACTATGAAAACCCTAACTACAGTTTTTCCGTGGGTGGCGTGGGAATTTTTATTAGAGATTTATATGAGCTTGGTGTTGTTTTTAGACGGTTTAAGAGTGCTGATGTTCTCGAAGCCAATTGTAACTTATCAAATCTTACATTCGCTATAATTTGTCTATATAGGCTTCAATTTGTGCCTACGCAAACGTTTTTGGAAGAATTCCATTCATATTTAAGCAGTGAAATAGCTCATTAAAATCGGCGATATTAATATAGTTAAGTTCCACTGCAGCAGCAAAATTGCTAGACCAATCACTAGTACTTGTATTGACCATGTATATGGTCGATTTCAAAATATTTATACTGATGCAATGGTCGAAACATCGATCTTCGAATTACTGATCACTGTATGACAGGTATAATTCTTTGTAATGAAAAAGTAGTAAACAACCAGCCGCTATTAATAAAAAAAACAAACAAATCTAACTATTCCCTACTGAAAACAACACTTTTGAGAGAAAACAGGGCCAATACTTTTGGATAAGAAAAGGTCTCGTGAGCATATGATATATTTCTGAAAACTCTACAAAACCATTTAAATAACTCAAGCAATCCTATCATGCCTAGAGCCAAACTTAAACCTTGGATCAATAACTCACTTCTTAAAGAAATCCAACTAAGACACAAGCTCCGTAGTATGACCTACAAACATCCATCCAATTTTGAATTACAAAATCGTTATCCATATTTATGCAAAAAAAATCGGAAAGGAAATTAACTCAATCAATTAATCAATTACTATGAAAACAAAATCAGAAATACAAGAGGCAACCTCCAAAATATTGGGAAGCGGTGAACTGTATAATTAATAGCAAAATAAAAACACATATCGAAACCATATCTCTAAAAATATTAATACTGATCTAACTGATCAATAACCGTTGCTAATGTATTTAATGTATTTAATACTATGCCTTCATAGCATGGTTATCTGACACTTCTTCCTTTTTATCATGCAGCCTTTGTTCTTCAACACAGAATATAGTTGCGAATAACAGCTTCATTTTTATACCCATCTCCAGTCTTCAGTTATTGAAAAATATTAATGCAGTGGAAAACTCGAAGAGTATTTCGAATTCCATCTGAAAAAATTAAAGCTTTATATGTGGTTGAGGTTCTGGGTCAACATTTCGATTTGGGTATATTTACAGTAATTTTGCCTTCATTGTTAAAACAGAGTGTTGTTATTTGTATTTTTAAAAAGGGTAACAAAACAGACAAAATAAATTACAAACCGCTTTCGTCTATATCAAAATTGTTCGGAAAAAGTTATGAAGTATATAGAGTTCTGAAATTTCTTTGTTGCTGTTGTTGACTCTTTATTTAGTGAAATAACTATTAGAAACAAAAAATTATAGATTATTATATGTAATACTAATTAAGGAGGTTCACGGCCTGTTTTCTAAACATTTTTTGGGAATTTTTTTCGATGTCTAATGAATCATTTGAAAATACTGAAAATTGGGTTTTTGGCACACTACTGAAAAAAAAGTTTAAAATTTCATGATTTTTTTTGTATGTTTTCGTCACGAAAAAAATAGATAAACTAGGAATTTTAGGATGATTCTAGGTCACTCTGTGTATCTATTGTGCTGAGTCTACACTATAAATTTCAAGTGAATCGGTCAAACCGTTCTTGAGATGTGATGGAGGAAATTTCGAAAAACACCGTTTTGAGAGAAACGCGTTTAAAGTTTCAAGTACGGTTAAAACTATGAAAATCTTAACTTACCATCAATCTGCCATTCGAAGTTTGACAAAACAAGTGACCATAAAATTTTCCTTCTATACTTGTAAAAACTTGTCTAATCTTGTCTACTCGCATACTTGTATAAGTGCAAAATTGTATAGACAGGTCTCAGGTTTCAAGCCGTCACATCACAATAGACACGGCCTCCTATTACTCAACTTAGCTCTCCAAACATCTGCTTCTTTTAACTGTTGTATAGATATATAACGACTTCAAATATTAAAAAATCGATTTACCATACACATGTTAAGGAATCACTGTATGCAAAAAAAAAATACAAAAGCAATAAAAAATCGTTAAATAATTTAAAACCGATATACATAACCATATTCTCCGTCCTTGTTTTTTATTATGAGCGCGCGCTCAAGGGGTCTGCGTATCCTTAAAATGTTTTCACACAAAGAAAATTTAGGGAGGAAGAAAAGAGAGGTACCGATGTACACTGTTTTATAAGTTATAACGACCAGCAAATGCAGAGATCGGCAGGGCATTCCATAAGCGAGTTGTACGGTTTAGGAATGAATCGCGATAGTTTAGAGTACGTCAGAAAATTACGGTATATTGATGAGCATTCATAGCGAGACGGGTGTTACGGTTGAATGTTTGAATGGGCGGAATGCTACTGGCGATTTCAGTGGAGCACTGGTGGTGGAAATAGGCATCATGGCATCTCTATAAAATTGTAGACGGAAATCAGAGTTTGTCCTTAACGTGTATGGCTGTGCATTTTAAGTTCGATGACAAGGAATTCGGCACCAAATTGTATTTAATTTTAGATATGAACAACTAAAAATTGAAGAAAATTGTTTGGTTGACATTCATCCATTTCAGATATCCTTATTTTGAAACACTTGAAGCCGCCGTTATAGCCATGAACAAAATTCGAAGTATTATAATAAATATATTATATTATATTATAATAAAGGGTGCCAAGAAAAGAACAATAGGAAAATAACTTTAAATAACACATCAACGGTGTTAGATATAAAATTGACTGTCTTTATTTTGGAGCTACGTTTATGCCATTATGTGCGGAATAGCACATCATTCAAACGGCCGCCTCGACTTCGCTTGCAGTGTATCAAGCAGTCGGTCCAATTTTTGATGACTCGGTCCAATATGTGCGGCGTTATTCAGGCAATAGGGTGTCGAATGTTAGACCCGAGCTCGTCCAAAGTGGTTGGCTTGTCAGCGTAGACTAAGGACTTGACGTAGCCCCAATCTTTGTGGATGCATTAATGCCTGGCTGGCACTTGTAGATTGTGTTCGCTCCCAAATGGCAATTTTGCTTGTTGACATAGCCACTGAGCCAAAAATGGGGTCTCGTTCGAGAAGATGATTTTTTGGCCAAAATCCGCGTCTCCGGCCAATATTACGAGCTCCCAATTAGCGAACTTACTGTTGTCTATGGCCGTCCGTCCGGATTGTGCGTCAGCACAATCTTATACGGATATAGGCTCAAATTCAAAAAAATAAGCTGGGTTGACTTTCTGGCGATGCCCAATTCAGATGATCGGCGCCGAATCGACATTTCTGGGTCTTCTTCGATACTGGCCCCTACGGCCATGATGAAATGAAATGACAAACCTTACTGAATATTTTGACAGCTAGATGGAATTGGTAACTTTGACAAACATAACAATTGGAAAAACTATCAGTGCTATCTGGTCACCCACTAGTATTAAATATGATTATGGCGCACAATGTAGTGATATTTTTCCGAATCCCTTTCAGAAAACCTATCTTTTTAGATATCTCTTTTGATATAAATATCATACGACTATTAAAGTTCATTTGGTGGTCAAAGACTATACCTCGATATTTTATTTCTTGTACTTGTTCAACATGAATGCGATCAACACTGCATTTTAGTCACTTAAATTTGTTTAAATCTGACTTTACATCATTTTTACGAACATTACGATTTTTAACACTTATAAACATTAATAGAGAATAGAGACTTTCAGAATTTTTTTACCACTCCATATATATCATTTACGTAAATTAAAAATAACAAAGGGCCGAGCGCAGTTCCTTGAGGTAAACCAAGACACGTCAACTACTGCAAATTTAACCATTTACGCATTTTCTTTAGGTTCGCTAAGATATTGTAGATAAGAATGAAACTATTTAAACTCATTTTCTTTTACACCATAATTTTTAAGTTTTGTCAAGAGTATCTTTCAGTCAATTGTTTCAAAAGCTATTTGTGCACGTTGTTATTTTATTTTTATTTTGTCGCTATTTTTTCAAGTTCATCACTTTCAGTTAAGGGACGTTTCATACGAGTAGTCGGGTTGGAAACCGGTTTGGTTTTCGATTAAAATGTTGTTATAATAAATGTAATTGTTGCTCCAAACTTCGGAATATTTCACTTTCATATTTAAATGTTTTGATTATCTCCTTATAGTTTTGTCGATCTTTGTTTACTACCGGAACTCTGATGTGTCTTCCTATATATTTATTTGAAGATGCAGTTATTCTTGTTGGTTTGTTAATTTTTTGCCTACAATTACTACTTAATAGAATTTTGTTGGTAGCTTCAATGTACCCTTAGTTATGGTGAAAAAGATCAATATTAAAATCTCCCACAATAACTATCTTCGAATTGTTGTTATCCCTACACAGAAGGAGAAATCTCGCGTTCAGAACTACTCAGAGATATGTACAAGATAGTAATAGGCTCACGGGTAAGGGGCAAGAGTACTTCTAGGCATTAGCACCACGCTTTCATCTGAAATTTTATTTCGTTTATAAAATGTCCACAATTATAATGAGCGACGAAGCCCATTTCCACTTAAGTGGTAGGTGAATAAACAAAATTTGCATTGCTGGGGCACGGAAAATCCACATGCAATGCACGTAGAGCCACTGCATTCCTCATAAGTGGTGACACATGCTAGTTTTTTTGCCACAAGTTGCTGGATTGGCTCCAGAGCATTGTTGGTTCTAATAGGACGAATTAACCGCTCACACAGCTCTGTCAACGGAGGAGATTTTCGATTACCAATTTCCAGGCCGTGTGATCTCCCGTTTTGGCTGTTTGAACTTTACGACCAGATCGCCAGATATGACGGCGCCATACTTCTTCCTTTGAGTTTTTTTTGAAATCTCACATTTACCACAACAAACCACAAACCTTGCAAGTGTTAAAAACCAACATTGAAGAAGTCACCAATTTGGAACCAGGTGTCTTGCGAGCGACATTTCAAAATGCCGCAAAACGAGCACAAATGTACTTCAACTCAGGAGGTGGTCATTTGACTGATACTTGGTCTATGGTGAACTTTTCTGGCCTAAAACCAAATTAATGTTGACCGTTTGTTCTATTTACGAAGGGTCTTAGGCATTTACATAACACGGCAGGCAGGACTTTGTATGCGCTGTAGTTGGCGCAGTTCAGGCGATAACCCTTCCTTAGGATCAGACAAACAATGCCGAAGTTCCATTCGTTGGGCATACTTTCGTCGACCCAGATTTTGGAGATAAGTTGATATACTCGTATACTCCGTAACCAAACATCACCTGCTGCTTTAAACAGCTTTACAGTTGAGTTATCGGGGGTCTGGCAGCTTTGTTTGACTATAGCTTGTAGTGGCTGTCCTGACTTCAGCTTGGTCAGGTGGACGGAAATGTAGTCTGTTTTCGCCTGGGCCGAATGGTTTATTCTATTTGATGGTGGTTTAACAGGCTGTAGAAATAATTTTCAAGATTCTCAGCGCCGACTGTGGTTCTACTATAAATTTTCCTTCTCCATCCTTGAAGATTTCTGTTCGGGTTTTACAGCTTTATCATGTCCGTTTTATTTTTTGGTAAACCTTCTGAACTTCATTCTTCTGGTAGTACCTTTTTAAGGCCTCGATTGAATGCTTCTCGTACTCTTTATTTTTTCCTCTGAGGATCCTATATTGTTCGCTTCTCTTCTGTTCGTTGAGATCGCGAGTCCGTTTCATTCCTTTCTGCAGGGTCGCTCTATACATTCTTTGTTTTTCCAGCTTTGCCTGAATCAGCCTGTCTCTGATTGTTCTGTTGAAGTGATGCCATTGGTCTACTAGGTTCGATGGTGGTGACATCCTAGACCTCGACAGAAACTCAATTGGGAAAGACCCAGGCCGTCTCTTACGATTGTAACCGTTCGACATTAAACTTTCTCACAATGGTTCGGTGGCCGTAACTTTGCTATAATAAGATAATGGTCCGAGCTAAAATCACCAAAGACGTCACCGGAAGTTTTGAATTTTAATAAAAATAAGGTAACTCCCTTTACTGACAAGATCCATTTGCTAATACTCACTGTTTTGCTTACCCATACTCTCTATTCCTAATAAATTGCACTAACTCAGTCAACGACAGTTTAATGGACATCAAAAATCATTTAATTTGATAGATATCCAATTTCGTAAACCTTTTCTAACACCCCTAATCAATGTTGTTGGTATGTGTATCATGTAAAATCACCCTAACGAAAAACCATGAATCTACCACAAATTTGAAAACGAAAATATTCGATTTACCCTCCAACCAATCGAACAAAACCAAAATCCTACCAAACTACCCCCAGGAGATTGAAACTGAAAATGAACACACACCCATGCGCGTATATGCTGCTAAAATTTACTGCGCAATAAACTTCCAAACAAAAAGTAAAAATGAAAATTGTAAGAGAAGTACCGAAACCAATCCTAGTCAGATGGTAATGCGACGGATCTGAACATCTGAATCTCTAAAATATGGGAAAATTTATGGAAGCCTTTTGTTCGTAGAGCCCATATGCTCGTACACTCGTTGTTAGCGAAGAGGCTGCAAAATGGGGCGCCTTGCCCCGAAAACCAATTTAGAACGCTGTCACATGGAACTAGAATTGCAATGAATAAAGATGATTAGGTTATGGCCAGCAAGTAAATGCTTCCCAGGGTGTGTTTAGGTTCACTGTATCCATGATGAAGCTGGTTTACAGATAGTTTTACCTCTTTTATAAATCAACTTTTTTGAAAGTGAAAAGTTTCTAAAATTTTGCAACAAGTTTATGTAAAATCAGTAGGTTTGTTGATTGTTTGTACTTTCTACTTCTCCTCCTTTCACGTCGGCGGTGGTAGTCGAAAGTTCATAATTCAGGAAACAGGTGACAGGTGACAGATAATAGAGTTTGCTTTCACGTCTAAAGTTCGTTCGTTGAACTTGATAAACACTTTGTATCATCTCTGCATAATTTCTCATCTACTTGTAGTTTTTGTTTGTACAGCTTACCAGGGATACCAGTTCTTGGATTTTAAATTAATATTTGTTCATTTGTGATAAAAAATAAAAATCTGTAAATCTGCAGTTTGATGCTGAGTCAACTCCGTCTACGCGACCCAACGAACAGTGTTATTATGAGTACAGTAGGTATTAGTGGTAGATTAAAGCCCTCTTCCGGTATTGTCCAGAAGAGTCTTCTGCTTTCAAAATCTGATACTCTGACAAACCATACGTAGTCATGTAAACAGCAATTCTATTTATTCTATACAATTATAAGTGACAACTGCATGCTAAGTCCATCATTGAAAAACAGGCGAAGTGATGAGAATTCCTCAACACACTGCTCAGTGATTACTAACAAGAGAATGAGGTGGACGATGTAGGTGGATCAAGACCAAAGGTTCGCTTTTTTCCACGGGTTGCTTTTCTATTGTATCTAATTATGTTTATAATTTGAAAAGTCTGGCACGTCTTAAGATATCTGCGAGCGACCTTTCAGCAGACCTTACCTGTCTTCAATCCAGATAGCTGTCCAAGATGTCTGTTTACAACAAGATTTGTTCAAGAGCTTACTATGAACTGCTTCTGCTATCCACACCAATTTCGCCAAAATAAGATTTTCACACAATAATTATGATACTATTAGGAGGAAAGGTTGTAAGTTTCGGCTTAAAATTACTTGGTATCCTCAGTCTCGAAATAGGATCTGTGTCAACTTTGCTACATGGTCATATGTATTGAAATGCTTATCGTCTTAAATATGTAGGACAACCTTAGGATGCGCTAGCAATTTAGGGGGTTATCACTGCAGATCTGTGAAATCGAAGGTCACACACGTATACTCGTATGTCCTTTAAAGGTGAAAAACCAACAGCAATCTGCAGTTATGGACCAGCACTGTCACCAATTTCGAAGATGTAGCAAACCAATGTAATTGTAGGATCATCTAAGCTAAGTACTACCAACGTGCTTAAAGAGGGTATCATCTCGATACAGCGTCCCATGAAACTCGTAGACGGTCCCTTGTTGACCTGAAATGAGGTCCAGGTCATGAGATGGAGGGAACGCTTAACGAAGGTTCATTTTTTTTCCTTACGACGCTATGGTAAGCTGTAGAAGGTCTTTGAACTCCACAGCAGTGTTCGACAAGCCCGCATTTTAACAGTTCTTCCACCCCTGGTTATAATGAGTCGAATTGAGAGTGAACACTTACTTTATATAATACATCACAGCTATGCTGACAAGATTTGCATCGAAAGTTGCAGACTTTTGTAAATACTTACATTTATAGGTTAGTGCCTTAGGTTTGTTTGGAAAAGCAAAATCAACCCACTTAGGTCTATTGACCCATTGTGATACCACATATATCTGTGTTCATCCTACTCTTGGAACCAATTTGAGCTTCTGACGAAGCGTAGTAGACCATTAATGTCTATATTGCTTAGATCGCTTAAGTCTTTGTAGAAAATAGCTCCTAAGTGGAATTTTCTTCTTTCGAAGAAAGTTGGGCAAGTACAAAGTAATTGAAATATTATCTCTTCTTCCTCCCCGTCCATGCTATTTAATATGTTTGTCTATAAGACAGTGTCCAGTGATGAGATCCATGATAGCTCAAACTCTTAAAATGATTTACGAGTAGATCCAGCTTTGGCCAGATTTGTTTGGTCGTTCGACGTGTTGATCCAACAGTGCACCTAAGATTTGTTCTTCTAATAGCGTACATCTTTAATTTTAGTTTTCACTTAGCGATTGGTATACTGATGATACGCTTTTCTGGTAGAATAGGTAGAGTGGTTCCAATATCGGTGAGTTCGTTGGCCCTACAATTCCCTGGAATATGTATCTCTAGGGCCCGGCTTCCTGAGAGAAGATGGCGGTCAAGGGGGGTTTTAGAGTTTTGTGAGACTAAGAACAGGGACTTGATAGCGGCCTGACTAAACATTTCCGCCAACCCCGTTATCGGTCTTGAATCCGACTGTTTAGAAATGGACTGACTTGTCGACGATGCAATCATCTTTCTCCTAGAAAGATCTGGAGCGGATGCTTTGTCAAACCAACATCTGTCGTAGTGTAGTCGATGTTCTCTGGAAATATTCTCAATATTTTTTTATTTTAAGCGTGGTCAAATAGTATATTTGTCCATTGTGTAATCGCTTTAAGACATATAGCTGCGTTAGAAGCCACTTGTCTATGATATCTTTAGCAGGCAAGTGCCATCCTTTGAACTTTAGTTGGTTTGCTGAAGTTGACTGCATTGGCTTAGGCCTTCCACCAGACAACCACCCCGTCGGTGAGTATCGGTCTTATAACCGAGATGTATAACCAGTGGGTAATGCGAGGTTGAGGTTGAAGGCCCATTTTTCTCCAAGAGCTTGTTTGCCGGAGAATAAAACTACTGTAGCTTTCTTTAGTCTTTCTTGAATGTATATTAAGTTTCCAGTTTAGTTTAGACCAAGGAAAACACTAAGCTGGTACCGCTGATTGTGGGACTATAAAAGAAATTTTATATTTAGGACTACTTAGATCACGTTTATGGAGGTTTACTCTCAATCCACATACATCCATTGCCAGTAGCATTCCGTCCCTTCAAACATTCAACCGTAGCACCGGTCTCGCTATGAATACTCTTCAGTACACCCTGAAGCCCACTTTTGAACGTACTCTGAAATATTCTGATTCGGTCCTAAGCCGTACAACTTGCTTGCGGAATGACCTGCCGAGCTCTTTATTTCCCAGTCATTATTGCTTGCAAACATTTAAGAACGTTCATCGGTATCTCTCTTTTTTTTCCTCTCTAACTTTCTTTCGCCTGCGCTGTGTGCAAACACTAACGCAATCCCTTGAGCGCGCGCCAATTACGAAAAAAAAAACCCACCCAACGGGCTAATTTGTTAAGATTTTGCTCTAGGAGTTCTTTAGTTGAATTGAAATGCTTTTCTGAAACGGACGGCTATAGCAACGTAATTAGTATAGACAACCATCTAGCTGCTTTCTGGTATTCAGTAGTTCACTCAGCACTACGTTCAAGAGAAGGGGTGATCTGGTTCTGGCTCTGGCTCTGGCTTTGGCTCTGGCTCTGCTTCTGTTTCTGTTTCTGGTCAGGCTGTTAGCAAGGACAGAAATCAGTTGTTGACAGCAAGACTATAAGGCAAATATTTGTCATTATCATCATGTTAGGTTTCATTGACGAAGATCTATAATCGACTCCAGTATAATATTGTTAGCTAGGTAGCGCTTTAAAAAATAGTGTTAAGAATTATCATCTTTGAATTATCATTTGCCTTTGACGGATGAAAGTTTTATTAGAATATCAGACAGCCTCTAAAAATAAAACTTTACATTTTAAACAAAACTTCTGTGACTTTGTCAAACAATTTGGCTTCTTTATGGTCCAGGTAATTATAAATATCACCTTCAAATGAAGAAATCCTATTTATCTTTAAGGACAATGGTCTAGAGGATACATTTTGACTATGAAGGCATGAAATGGTTTATCGCAAAAACGGCTTAAAAACCAAAATTATAGACAAATAATGCGGTTTTCTTCATATGATCAGAAATATGTCGGACTTGGCGTATTGCAGATGTTCAGAATCCTAGTAAGTCAATTCGCCGCTTGCTGATTCCTTTTTAAAAGGTATCTACACACAAGGATTACAGTATTAAAGTCGTTACAAAAAAGAGCGTATCTGCATTGCGATCTGCTATGTTACGCGAATTCGGATGA
Source organism: Volucella bombylans (assembly GCA_949129095.1). Lineage (NCBI taxonomy): Eukaryota > Metazoa > Arthropoda > Insecta > Diptera > Syrphidae > Volucella > Volucella bombylans. The sequence continues at coordinate 99,681,374 of OX422141.1, read as the reverse complement.
AGGCGATACGAGTATACCAGCTGGACCTCAGAAGAAAGATGATAAGCGACCAGAGGTTGATATTTTCAAATGTTCCAGCGCAAGATAGACAAATTGACTATGAACTGTCGCTGGACTTAAAGAACCTCGTCACACTAGACATAAAGTAGTGTAAAGTTCATTCCCGAGATAGATAAGGGGTCAAAATTTGTGAAAGAGTTCTATAAATATTCACAAACAGGTTATAACATACATTTTTCCATATATCAAAGGGGCCTTTGTATACTAAATATGAATTCAACAAATGAGATACCAATAAATTCTTTTTTCTTACCTGCATCAAAAGGAAGACGTCGGTCGCTATCTTGACTAATTCGATTTTTGTTCTGCGAATTTTTTTTCATATTCGTGGCACCAGATGCCGGAGACTATATCGCAGTAAGTAGGTAAATTATTGTACTGGAGACAGCCTTTGTTTCGTGAAGAATTTCGTGCATTGGTGTGTATGTTAGATATTGAATTCTTAGTTATCAGTATGTTCCCAGTACACAGAAGAACGAAAACAAAAAAAAAAAGATACAGTTATCCTCAAGGAATTTATTATTACTTTCTTTTGCTGGCCTTTCTACTAATAAAACTGCAGATGCTTACAGAAAATAGTGGACCTAAGGCTTTAAGGAAATTAGGTTTTTCTTATTAAGAATTTCTTAAATTTAGTTGTTTTCGATGATCTTTCCTACAACAGTAGCAGGATACACTCAGAAGCTTTACATACTCTATAGGTGCATTCCCATTTCCAGGATTATGCTAAATTTGTTTTAAATATGTACCCGTAACACAACTTCAATGTCTGGAGTAGAATCAAATTTATCATACCTTTTGATGTAAACTATCGAAATGTAGACTTAGAGCCACTTTTGTTGAAAAGCATAGGCAGCAGAATCTAGATGTCGTATTCTTTTTAGATACCGCGGGGTTCATTCAACAAAAGGTTTATATTTAAAGATGTTAAATATGATTACCTATAATAGCGGGCGCCTGCAATAAGCACGGTATCTTGTTTAAATGGGTCTTAGAAACAACGACACCACAATAGGGATCAAGCGAAAAATTATTCTTGCAAAATTCTGTTTACTTAAGGCAACTACAGAATAAGTCGACTTCGCAAATAACGAATAAAGTTTGGTACCCTTATCACTTCAGTTCAGCTGTATGGCGCAAAAGCATATACTTCTTCTATTAAAAAAAAGTTTTTCGAGTGATTTTCGGTCCTATAGTCCGGGAATTCGGAAAAAAATAATAATAAACTGTATGAGCTCTACCAAGGCTTGCCAATAAAGTCGAGGAAGACCTCAGTAAACTTATAGGGCACTTGAGCAATTGGCTCAAGATTGCTCTTAATAATCCAGGAATGGATCCATACGGTAGCGCTAGCTAAAGTTGGAATATCTTGACACCTACTGAGTACGTAATATTTTTTCGAAAAGTAGTGATACTTTTATTTGAATCTAAAACACAAACTCTGAGGTTTGTAATGGATTACAAAATCTGTCAAATGTCCGCTTCTGCTCTGCCTACAGATAGTCATTCTTTTGATGAAATTTTTCATAACGTCTCCGCATTGTTGAGGCTGTAACAGATATTTACTTTTAATGCATGAGTCGTTCGTAAGGCATTGTCATAGACTTTGTCTTCAACATAGCACTAAAGGAAAAAGTCTAATGGTGTTAAGTCACATGATCTCAGCGGCCAATTGAAGGCTCCATTTCGAGAAATCACAAGTCCAGGAAATTGTTCACTCAATAGAGCCATTGTTTCACCAGATGTGTAGCATGTGGCGCCGTCCTTCTGATAATAAACGCCGTCCACTTTCATAGCCATAATTTCAGACAAAAGAAAGTGAGTGAACGTCGTTCAGTAACGCAATACATTCACTTAAACGGTCTGGTACAGTATCATTTTCGAAAAAATATGGCGCCCAATATCACCGGCAGCCCAAAAACTGCGCCAAACTGTCATTCATTGTGGATGAAGAGGTTGTTCCACTATTCTTGGTGCCCCAGATGCGACAGTTTTGTTTGTTTACCTCCCAGACAAATGGAATTGAGCCTTATCACTCAGAATAATTTTGAGTAAAAAATCATGATTCTGTTCATTTATTTCCAGCCCTCAAACAGCGAAAGTACGGCGTTGTGCGTGATCTCTTGGGTTCAATTCTATTATCCTTATAAGCACGTAGGCCAAGATCTCTATTCAAAAAATACGGTGCAAAGTGGTTGTGAATGGGCCCAATTCCTGTGACGTTCTCGAAATTCACCCACCTGGGTTTCCAGCAACACTCTCAGCTACAGCGGAGATAATTTCTGCTGTCTTTGCCGGACGAACACGAGTTACAGGCTTCATATCACTATCTTCAATTCACTGTAGCTATGGGAGAAAGCGCTTGTTAATGACCACAGTTTTAAAAAGTTGACATCTACTCTCTAAGTTGGATAGTTACTTTCTCTTATGACGTTCATCTTAATCCCTTTTCATATGAGTGTTCTTACAATTCTAATTTTCATAACGGAAACTACGCCAAATTGAATAACCAACTCTAGTATCTATACTTACTTAAAATCGCGCTCCGATGACTATTTCTTCAACTACCAGTTTCCCCAGTTCAATTTCTCTATACTTTGCCAATCTCTCTATGACAACTACTTAAACTGAATGGACCACACACTCATTTCTGACCTCAAACGATTATTTAAGTTCGTCAACACAAAAAGTAAATCGGATAACTATCCATTATCTCTGAATTTCATTGATAAGTTCTTGGACGATCTCCGAATTAGTTAAAATCTCTTCACAATTTTTTTTAGTCAATCGTTTGCCATCCATACCCAAGAGTGTGACCACTCTTACTTTTCCTACTTATATAACTACTCACAAGCAGCCTTTGAATGAGTATCTATAACTTTAGACAAGTTAAACAGAAAACAAAAACCTAATGATCTTCCCCCCATATTGAAATGCATCTAATGTAAGATAACATCTCTCCTTCGGCTTTATATCACCCAACGATTACTTGCCTCAATCTGGAGAAGATCTTTTATTATTCCCCTACATAAAAAAGATCGCAAGACTATATTAAATTGATTGTTTCCCAAAAACCAGCACGGGTTTCTCAAAGGCAGATCTACAACCACCAACTTATCGGAATTCGTATCAAGCACTGTGTGGACTAGAATCTGGAAATGAAGTTGACGTAATAGCCACTGATTTCAGCAAAGCCCTTGATAGAATTTCTCATGATATAATCCTTTTAATATTAAAGTTGGTTTCTAAATGAGCTTTATAACGTGAGATCAATCCTATTTAAATGAACGGTAATACTATGTTATACTTTGGATCCTATTAAAGCCTGCTCTGGTGTCCCTCAAGGTAGACACATTGGTCCCATATTATTTATTCTGACTATAAATGATATTGATTGTATCATTGAAAATCCATATATATCTGATTATGCAAATGATATGAAAAGCTTTAGATATATATGATCTCCACTGGAGGAAGAATTTCTTTGATCTTAACGTCAATAAGTATCAGGCTATAACTTATCCCGTAAGTGGCCTCCTACTTCACCTCGCTGCTATCTGATCTTTAATCTGCCTGTTCTCTTAGTGGGTGAGTTGCGTGTTGTTGGTGTTGCCTGTGATAAGGAACTCCATTTCAGTTCTCACATTGACAATAACATGATAAAAAAAGCCAACTCTGCCCTTGACTTCATCAAGCGCTGGTCAAAGGAGTTTTCCAATCCTTATGTTACCAAATCTTTTTACATAGCTTTGTTAGGCCTCTTCTTGAATATGCAGGTCAAGTCTGGCCTACTACAGTGCTCGCATCCTCCGGATGTTCAAGTTCAATGCAGGATTTTACTATTCCATTGACATAGCCTTCCCTGGGATGATAGCCAAAACTTACCACCATTCATTGATCGGTTGAAACTTATAAATGTACAACGAATTCTTCGAAATCCCCTTTACTTACTGCCCGTAAGAGTTAATGCAAAATATACCTTTACTTTATGAACGCACTTTATACTTATTTATACTTATAACCTTTACATAACGAATCCTATAAATTGCACACACTCAATTCATGTCGCGACATGTTCAAACATAACCAGTATGTCGTAAGGCAATCATTGTTGTTTAGTGTTTAGTGTGTTTGGATTAGTAAAAATCGTTCGCTATAACTGGGTAACCAGATTAGTACCTACGTATGTAATCTTAGACTAACTTAACTTCTATATAACGAACCTCATAGTAACGAATTACTTGGTATAACGAATATTTTCTAATTCCCTTCAGTTTCGTTATATCGAGGTTGCATTGTAGTTTGTATTTATCAAAAGTCATCGCAATGATAGTTGAATGTTAGCAGTTGAGCCATCTTATTCGATGGCCCAGCAAACTATTTAAACAAATACTCATAGTTTTCAAAGCGATCTCATACTCAACTGATCTAGATGTTGTTATGTAAGGAGCTTGTAAAGTTCAAGATCTAAAACCTACTTTACTGTCATCGTATGTTATTTCACCGCATTTCTAAAAAGTTTAATAAAGGACTACCTCAAGCAGTAGCATTATCTATCAATTTGGCTTGAGGTTGAACTCTACTGTAATTTTTAAAAACAAACTAAGAATTAATAGATACTGTGTACCAAACAGACATAAATCAAACATTTGACTAGAATATGTCCAGCGGGTCAGATTTCTATTGAAGATTTCGCTTTGATTTTAGTTCATAAAAATTTAACGCGTGCTCAAGGCATATCAGATGCGTTAATGGTTTTGTTCTGCGGATGCGTATACCCATTTTGAATAAGTGATTTTTCGTAGAAGAATAGCCACACAATGAAGCATACCGTACCCAGTTTTGTCAAATGGAACTTTATTAAGATGAAAAGTTAACACATTTTCTTAGGCCTTGAAGTTATGTCCTTCCAGCTAAGAACCTATTGCTATTGCTTTTCCATAAAAGTCGTATTCTGTTCAACCTAAGGCGAAGGCGGACTTATCAGAACTAATCTCCTTTATTTTATACTGTCGCCTAACCTGGTTGAAAACAAAATTGACTCTCTTTTACAAACGTAAGATAGAAAGATAAGATAGAAAGTAAGGGAACTTTCCCTATTCAAGGATATTATTAGCAGCAAAGCACAGAGATACATCGAGTTTAAAATCAGTCAGTTGGATACACTTAACTCCACTTACGTTTAGAACGTGACAGAATGTAGAAGAAGCTGATTCGAAACTTCACACATGCTTAAAACAAACCTATCCTTCCCTGCTAGGAGAACTTCTGCTGATCGCAGAAGGACACTATAACAGCTTTTGAATAAATATCGAAGAAATAGGCAAAACCAAAATGCAGAAAAATTTTCTGGACTGGAAACACTTTGAAAATGTAATGGCATCCAATGAGAAAGTAAATGTCTGAAACTGAAAAGTCTCACTTCTGATGTTACTACTCACAACAAGCTGTTATCATCGGAACTGCAATTCATATACCATTATGGTGACGAATTATGCCAATAAATACTCCCTTCCCGATATAAAGAGGTCAACATTGGACATGGTATTTCGCATAGGAATTTATCATCCAACTAACCAGTAGGTTAGAGCGATAAAGGAAGCTAAATAATGAGAACCACTTAAAAAGAGGTTCTTGTGGCACTATCGGTGGCAAAATGATTGTTAACAACGTGCTCTTCTGCCGTCTCATATAGGGCTTGTGATCATAACTGAACTTCTCAATAGTATGATGTACATACATAAGGTAGGCAACGAACACTTCATTTCTGACTGGTATGTAACCGAAGTTATAGAAATAAACACAAATAAGGCAGCCTTAGTGCTGTCAACTAGAAAACGAAGTCTAATCACTCCCAATTACACAACTGTATATTTATCTAAAGAAATTAGATATTCAGAACTTTTTCTTCATAAAAACAAAACTTCTACTTTAACAACAAAACAATCAGACCTACTAATCTTTTGCTTATATACTGTAATAGTAATACCTATCATCTTCTAAGCTGCTGCAGTTTGATGGATAAAAGTTCTTAACGGAAGAACAATGTAGAAACTTTGATGTCTTTAACTCTCAGCATGCTTCCGTATTACAGCAATCTTGTCCACGTTAGCGCTAAAGACTGTAAGCGGACTCACTCCGTTGCATTAGATTCACTCAGAGCAATTCGACTTATTTGCTCTGAGGAGAACGTTGTTCAGTAGGCAGTCAAGTCATTTGGCAAATCTGAACTAAATATGATCCATACGATGTCATAATTCCTGACCCTCACACTCTAATCATGATAGTAGAACATTTAAAATCACAGTCAAAATCTCAAGTTATTAAGACTTTTAAACTGAGGATTCGAATGCTAAAGATAAAAATTGCTGTACACTTCATAACAGAGTCTCAAAGGTACTACAAATGAGCCCCGGTGCCTTGCATTCCGATGTATTTACCATGTGTATATGCGCAAATATTAGCTTCAAAATAAACATAAAAGGCCAATATAATGACTGATAATCGACCTGGAAACTGTGTAGATTGCGTCAACGTAGCCAAGTGCAAAAATGGTATCAGGTTACAAATGTACTCAAAGCAACGAAAATGTGAAAAGGCAATTGCTCGCCGAACACCTTGTGTTTCATCCCCAACTGGATGTTCAAATCATCGGACGGTCATTTAACACCCAAATCTTTTTACGATTTTCCTCATTCCTTCCCCCTTTTGCTCCATCTATAAAGAACACCAGAGTAGCGACACCAAATCCTCTCTCTCCTTTCACCAAACCTTTAAAGTTCTTTAAAACCGAATTTCATGTACCTTTGTTCCTGCACCTTCTAACCAAGTTGAAACTGACGCTGCCCCATCTAACAGATATCCTAATTTTATTAGCTCCCATATACTAAACCCAACCACATCTTAGTCACCTTCATCTACCAATGCTCCTAATCCAAACCCCTCACTAGTCAAGATTCTAGGCCCGAGGTTCTTGACCAACCTGTCCCTTCTTCGTTCGCTCGTTCTCTTAATTCGCCTGCCCTCGATTCTCGTCCGAAATACTCGTACCTTGACCCACTCCTTCCATCCAATGTCAAACTCACGAAACAATTTCCAGATATTAATGATGACAGTCATTATGTAGTATCTCGTTTGAGAGACTACCGCATTTATGAACATGTTCGGCTCTATTTTACCTACTTGTAAGGTAATGCAACTTCTTTTGCATTGATGGGATGACCAAAACCAATCAATCCTATCAAGCCAAAGGAATTGATGCAAATTTCGTTCGCTACTATGAGAGCTTCGACGTCACTTCCAACGAAGTTCATAATGGTCTTTCTACGCTGTCTTCGCATGCCAACTCTAAACGTCTTTCTCACTTACAAAAAACTCGTTCCAATCTCTATGGCCGAGCTGTTTTACTAGCAATCCGTAACTGTTTTCACGCAACTCCTCTTGATATTCCTCACACTGACAACACTGAGTTTGGATGTGTCAACATTACGCTACCCAAACGCTGTCTTTACGTACCTACTTTGTTGTTACATTCACCCATCTCAACCAATTGAATCTTATCGACCTGATGATGCACAACCTGAGGATTGTGTTATTATAGTAGGGGATTTCAACCATATACCTTCCGAAATCACTGCATGTCAGCTCCTCCCTGGTACAACAAGGAGTTACGCTCTCTCCGTAATAACAAAAATAAGTTGTGGCACAAATTTTTAAGAACACGATCTGATTCCGACTATAGTAATTATCGATTTGTATACAATCGTTTTTCTGAATTTTGTGAGTCTCTTAGAATTTAGCTTAATCTCTGACCCAAAATGCTTTTACCAGTTTGTTGGTACCAAAATAAAGACACACGGCTACCCATCTATTCTCAAATTGCTTAGTGAATCTTCTGCCGACCCAAAAACCATTGCAAAATTTCTTTGACTGCCATCCAACAACTTGGATTTTCCTCTCATTTTGTGGCAGGGACCAAATCCTATTTAGAAGACTGAGAATACAGAGTCATCTTCAGATCTTCAATATCCGACCCAACAAAAGCAACATCTGGTGTCCCTCAGGGTAGTCACCTTGGACCATTCATCTTTATCCTAATGATTAACGATATAAATCTCATTTTAGCAAATTCTAATCTTTCTATTTTCGCTGATGGCATCAGAATTTCCAAAGTCATTTCATTGCCTTCTGACTACTATTGCCTGCAAGATTACTTAAATAAGTTTTCGGTATGGTGCCAGCGAAACCTTGTGGAGCCTAATGGCAACAAATACCAAGCGATAACCTATTCCCGCAAACCTAAATTGCAGCAAATACGAAATAAAAAAAGCACTGCTCAATATGACACTCCCTTGACATCTCACCCGAGCACCATTAGGTTAAGAATGTCTTTGTTAGTTTTTAAGCCTAGCTTTACGTTTTTTCTTATTAATAAGCTTAATAAAGTTGTCCGGGGTAAATCCGGGCCAATAATAGTAATACTAATGATAAAACTCAACAATTCCCTTAACAGGTGGGAAACGAAACATACTGGAGAAGTGATTAAGAAATAAGATTAAGAGTTTCATCTATCTCTTGATGAAAAAATTCTAAAATATTCTTAATTACAAAAGAAACACCTATTACGAGTATATCAGAACGATCTCAAACTTCCTCTAGATCTGAAATATCACTTATAAATAGTAAGCAACAGCGTGTTCTATGGCCACATCCATCAACACAACCTATGACAGATACCAGATATGACGTGTTATGTTAATAAGTGGATTTGTAGCTGCAACAATAGGAGCTTGGAAATGACTCAGTGTAGTTGGCATCAGATCTTTTTAGTGTTTCCAGGCTGGCTTGTTTCCAGCTTTTGAGGACTGGTTTCACCGGTGTTTAGATCGTTTTTCAAATGGTTTTATAAGGGGGTCTCTTCGAATTAGCTGCGTATATTGTTTTTACTTCAATCTGTACAAATTCCAGTCTTCCTCCAAATTAGTCTTAAGTGACTTGTTTAGAAGTTTACTAGTTTCTTACGCAGTCTGCGTTCCACCATGGAACGATGTGCAGGATTGTTTTCTGGCTTGACTCGTCAGCTTGGGACACGTTCAGGTTTGCTTGTATTTTGTTCTGTATACAATACACTGTAGAATTACCAGAAACAGGCAGATCTTACGCGAATTTATGCTCTTCGACAAAAATGAGACAACCAAACCGATTCTGAATTCGATGTACTCGTACCTATTGTCTAAAATGAAAACATCCGATAGTCGATTAGTTGCTGCCTTTGGTTTGCAGTAGATATTGCTGATGATAAAGACAAGCGATAGTTCAAGATCCAGTGGATGGTTGATTAGCTCTTAGAATGTACTTTACACTGCTCGCAAAAAAAAGAAAAAATCATCACTATATGCATCGTAGGATATAATGTAGTATACAGTGTTATGCAGAAGAGTAGTTACAGTATTGAAGTGATAAGAATCATTTCAGAAATGTTTTGCCTTTTAACTGCGTCGAGGCCGATTCCAAGCCCTGGTTAGGAAAAGAGAAGGGGAGGAGCTGAGAATAAGCACCACATTTTGCAAAGGTTACTGAAAGCCTGGATCTTAGATTGTAAAACGAGGCGAAATTCAGTTCTTATTCATGAAATAAATGACATATACAGCGGTAGCCTGATTAGAGCTACTTCACATACTTGGAGCTCAGGTCATATGAAGATTTTGTTGGCGTTTAGCAAGGTTGCTGAAACAGAAATGTTGACGCAGTAGTCTCTAGCGAACCAACAGTAGGGCTTATACACCCATAGTGGGCTACTGTCACTATAATATAAGAACAGGGTGGGTTTGTGCCAACTCTTATTGTGCAGACGTTGGAAAATTTAACCTTGATGCGAAGTACCATTAAACTGGAAACGAATAGAAATCTCAACACCTTTGGGTTTGAGTAAAGGATAGAGTCAAATCTAAGTTAAGTATCTTCTCGTCTATGCAGCATAGCATACGCTACATCTTTTGGGTCTCTGCGAGTTTTTCAGCTAACTTCAATTCAGATAATTGGAGTCCCAATTCTAAATCTAGTGATACAGGCTCATGATTCGATCCGTTAAGTAAATGAAAGGGGAGAATGGATATCAATTCCTCAGAAACCAGTTTTGCAACAGCATAACTCTCGGTCTCATCGTTATAGTCATGTCAATCTCCTCCTTTCGATTCTCTCAAGTTCTCTAAAGTCGATCAAATCATCAGTGTTCTTGAAGTTAAAAAAGTATTATACCGAGTGCCCTTGATCAACTCAACATGTATTCTTCACTTGAAGACGAAATATCTTTGAATAAATTTCGACCCCATGCTACAAAATCAATGTCGGCCTATTTACTTCAACCTTCTTATTAAGGCGGTAAGACACAAATATCAATTTTATCTAAAGGCTTCTTAAAACGTTACGTGTAACAGAAAAAAAACTCACTAAATTGGCTGAAACTTTGTCCCACAATTTTTCAAAAGACATGAAAAATGACAAATTTGAATCCCGTCACAAACATCACAAACTCGCATCCTAACTCGCAGTAGTACTCGAGCCACATCTGCGTTCCATTCCAATCTACAAGTAAAGTAAGTCATGGTATTGTAATAAATTGTTGAAGAATCTTTTATCTGTTTGAACACCAGCAATGTGGAAGAAATTAAAACAAAAAAAAAAGGCACACATTCATGCGATGCATCTCCAAACCATATGCAAGGAGCCAACATCAATCCAGCAAGTATACTCTCGAAAGTATTCCTCTTCAAAAAGTTCCGAAACCCTATTTATCAAGCCTCGCTGATGTGGTCTCACAGTAAATGCGTTTTTTGTCACAGAGAAAATCGGCCCTAATAAAAAAACTTTAACCAAAAAAAGATAAATAATCGCACTTTGTACTTTTTGAAGGAGCAATCGTCGAGATAGTTGCTGAAGCTTCAACAAAGCATGAGGGTGGCAATACCAAAAACTCAAGACCAAGACACCCAATCTAGTAGCATGGGTGTTGTTCTTTGGCTGAACTGTGCCCCAGGATATGGAGGAAAACTCTTCCCTTATATAGTCTTACAGAGCTGACGACATTAATGGTTTTGGGGTTTTATATGCTTGTATTGTAGTTGGATTGAGAATCATTGCTGGGGCATGTATGTATGTATGTATCGATTTCCAAAATTGGTATGCCCTCCCTTCGGATGGATGGTGGATTAAGTTATTGAGTGATTTCCTTCAATTTCGGAACATACTACAATATATTGTGTAGTAGATAATATTTTGTCTGAATTTATTTGTTTTTGGAAAATTCGATAAATTTTGATTGCTCTCTCCCCTTTTTCCAACCCTCTTTTGAAATGGCGTTTATCCTCTTTTAGTTGTGTAAACGGATTAATGAATCAATTTAAAGGCTTCCTGTAGATGAAGGTCTTGAATAAGAAGATTATATTTCGAGAATAATGCGTAGAGTTGTTTTTGGCCTATGGATTGTGTTTCGAGATATTATGGAGAGAAGAAGAATCGCAAACGTGCTTATTCAACCGAGCGTTTGAATGGAGTATCGATTACATCGTCATACTTAGATAAATACTATTATCATCACAACTAGCTATATTCCTAACATAGTTCTAGCTTCCACCGATTAATAATAATTATGGATATTACTTTTAGTGGAGCTACCTCAGATTCCATTGAGGAGTCAAGAAACTTTTAATAATTCTACGTTTAGGATTAGGTCTCCTTTTGAATTAATACTTAATGAGACAAAGGGATTTATACTTTTTGTTTTATAATTAGTGCGTGCCCAAGAGATTTTGATTTTGTGTACACTTGGAATAATTGCACACAGCGTGAGTAGGACATTAACAGAGGAAAGAAAGGCAGATAGCTATCAATGTACGCTCGTTTTAAAAGTTCGGCAAGTTAAAATAACTAGAAAAGAAAAGAGCTCGGCAAGGCATTCCCTAAGCGAATTGTACTGTTGGGATAGAATCACGATATCTCAGAGTACGTCTAAAAGTGGGGTTGAGGGTAGATTGATGAGCATCCATAGGCAGACGGGTGTTTTGCGAAGAAAAGGTCCATTGTGGTGAGAGATTGATGAGTAAAGGCAAATCGAAACTAATTACATTGGAAAAAATTAGGATTTCTATCGGAGAACTCAACCAGCATTCGGGTTGATTTACAAGAAGCCATCGTATGGAATCGACTGTGACATCCGTGAAGTTAGCTGACTATATAAGCTAAACATACCTGATAAGACCTTCCAAATGTATTAAGAATTCACCTCTTTAAGGTCCGATTTTTCGGTCAAATTGACAACATTCCATGTTTAACATTTTTCTTGGAAGCAACAGCTGATTTCGAACAGATAGGTATGCAAGCTGACACCAGTAGAACTATACCTACATCTGGACATATTTGGCACTTATCGAAGCGTGTGTATTAGGGCGGGCCATTTTTTCCGCCAAAAATCGTCCACCAGAATCGGAATCTACGATGAATTCTAAGAAAATTTCACCATGAAACTATGTGTCTAAAATCAATTCCGCTGAGAAGCATAAAGATTTCAGGTTGAGGTATTTTAAGGTATTTTGAGGTATTTAAAAAAATATAACACATTTTCCAATCATGTTGGGCTCAATTCTGATTCATCTTCTTACAACAAATCTTATAAATATATTTTTTTTTTTTAAATAACCGAAAATTTTTTTTTAAATTCGACGAAATGTGCCGAACATGCCATATACTGAGGCTCGTTGAAGAAAGTGGAAGCCAAAAGTCTGTAACTTTTTAACGAAGTGAGGTATGGGTCGAAAATTTGCAATATATATCCTTACAACTCCAAAGAAAATTTTGAACAACAAAATAAAAGCAGGCGTGGCATAAGAAAGGGCGTAACTTAACGGTCATAAATTTAATTTGATTCAAAAAAAAATATATTGTTATTTTCATATACTAATTACGAAAGTTTTAAAAGATAAGCTTTAGAAATAAAATAACAAAAATTCTCAAAGAAAAATTAACTTATTTGTCAGTTTTTAAAGTCTTTCTTAGACTCGATTTGAGGATTTTTGGAACGACTTTCTAAAGTCACTGACATAACATCATCTCGATTCTGCGGCATTACGCGTCGTGAGACATGCGTTAACAACTGCACACATCGTTCGGTTCCCTGAATGTGCGATGGAATTGCTGGACCTGCCAGTGGTATTTCAGCAGAATTTATCTACTCCAACAAGTGTTCGTGTGGTATGCTTGCTTATCCAAGTCAACTAAATACATATAATCTGTACAATCAAAATTAATGCGATTCTTCTTATAAGTTCTGAGTTTAGTTGGGTCATATAATTTCTAGCGATAGTACATAATTTTATTAATAGCTCTTTCGCGGACAGATTTCCTTTCATCGGAAAGCATTGCTAACAAAATATTTTCTTTTCTGTTGCGGTATATTAGCCAATTTTATTATGAAGTTTTTTTTTTTTATTATTTTTAAATTTACCGAAGGTAAACTAAATACTTGCGACATAAAGGCTCAAAAGTCTGCTGGCTTTTCTTAACCAACGAGCATGAACAATTTTACCCAGTTTCATGTTGGCAAGATCTTCTTGACACAAACCATCCGATACAGCTTTGGCTATTTGATAGAGATATAAAACGTCAGTCGAAAGGCTTTTTTCATCTTTATTATCCATGAGTGCAGGCATATGGTATTCCCCAATGACATGAGTTCAAAGTAAGGTATAGTCTACGACAAAATGTTTTTTTAAAATTTGAAGATGTTGTATTAGAACTTGGTGCTTACCGGAAGTTGTTCACAGATCTCAAGTAACTTCGTTAAAGCCCCATTAGCTGTACATGGTCCACTTGTAGTTGAATTTTCTACTACATTGAATAGATGGCGAAGTGGAAGTTCGTTAAAATGCAACAAGCAAACAAACCAATGTAACGGTTTATTCAACAAAACTTCAAACATTCGAATTATCCCATTTTCAATTCCAGTATTGGTGGGTTCTCCATCGCTGCAAACTCCTATCAAGCTATTAAGGGGCACACCTAGTGTGAAATTTAAAAAAAAAAAGTCGATTTTTTTTTTCATATTTCGATAAGTTATACCTTTAAAAATAACATACTAAGATTTTAAATCGATATCTCAAATAGTTTTTGAGTTACAGCCATTTGAAGAGTAACTGCTCGACAGTTAATAGTTGTATTAGCATACGGGACGTACCTGAGGTACTGTTCAGAGTCTACCGTCTCTTCCTAATGGTTGCAACCGTTATAATACGATTCCAGTTTCTATTGTAGACTTTCAGGTATACAGACATATATATGTATATATATGGACCTGGAATAGCAGATTAGCTGTAAGTATGATTTTAATCCATTTATAACAGTGAAAACGATCATTTTATCTTTAAACGCGTTTTTCTCGAAATTTTTTTTTTTAAATTCCCAAAAATCGCCTTTCTTTTAGGCTGTCACACTAGGTGTGCCCCTTAAGCGTTAAATTTTTTTCCTTAAAGAACTCCCATAAATGGATTTGTTTAGTATTGCAGTCCTCGGCATCAACTTTTATGTGACTTAACAACTTGCCTTGCGGTTCCTTAAGAATCACAATATGAGACTCCTTTTGTACTCTTGGATGTTATTTTCCATTAATTTCTCTTCGTGTCAGAGCGTCATTTTTTCTGCCATCAAAAGAAAAAGCTAGTAAAGCTGAATCATTTTGCTGAATACGTCGAACGGACTCCCTGCATTTCATTTTTTCGCGACCCACTTTGGATTTATCCATAATAATTGCCTCACCATTTTCATCGGTAAACCTAATGTCTTTAAATAGGGCTGTAGCCAAACAGATGGCAACTCTGTGTGAAATGCCGAATCTATCACACATCATAGCGAAATTAATTACATCGTATCTCTTAGAGTAAGGTCATCTTTTGTTCAAAATCAGATCTCTTACAGCTGGCATTGCAAACTCGATTTCACATTCGACATTCATTTGCGAAGATTCGGCTCTATACGAAGGACCAAAGCTATCTGGCAATTGGCTTGACTGTTGATCGACGATATTTTGAACGCATTCGTGCTGGTGTGTTGGTCAATCATGAACATTTTTAGGTGATAAGGAATTAATTCACAGGAGCATGGCATTGGTTTTTTGCAACCGCATTTAGCAACATAATATAGTTCATTTAAAGTTATCTCAAATTCAGAAAATGAATTTGTTCTAAGGCTATCAACTTCCGAATTGGAAGAGTCAATTGACATTGCTGATGATGCCATAACTTTATATTATTTATTATCAAACGTTTTTTTTTAATAGAAATAAGCACTCGTTTCTTTTTTGAAAGACAAATACTAAGTGAACCAAATGTATAACAGCACGTTTAGAACTGATCTTGAACTTTATTTACTGCTAGTCGATGGTGTTCAATGGCGTAGATAGCTATTTTCGAGAATGTGATAACTTTCAAATAGGGATTGATGCTCTTGATCGCCACCCTATTGATGGTTGACAATTCTTACTGCAAATTGATCATCAATAAAAGAAACTGTTATAAGAGGAATGGAGACCTTTACAAAAGCTTTGTCATTCTTATCATTCTAAAGATTATATTTTAAAAGTTTCGTAATTAGTGTATGAAATTAAATTTATGACCGTTAAGTTACGCCCTTTCTTATGGTGTGCCTACTTTTATGTTGTTCAAAATTTCATGGAGTTTTTTCTTTGGAGTTGTAAGAATATATATTGCAAATTTTAGACCGATACCTCACATTGTTAAAAAGTTACAGACTTTTGGCTTCCACTTTCTTCAACGAGCCTCAGTATATGGCATGTTCGGCACATTTCGTCAAATTTAAAAAAAAATGTTTGGTTATTTAAAAAAAAAAAAATTTTTTGTAAGAAGATGAATCAGAATTGAACCCAACATGATTGGAAAATGTGTTATATTTTTTTAAATACCTCAAAATACCTTAAAATACCTTAACTTGAAATCGCTATGCTTCTCAGCGGGAGGTAGGAATTGATTTTAGACACATAGTTTCATGGTGAAATTTTCTTAGAATTTCATCATAGATTCCGATTCTGGTGGACGCTTACCACGTGTTGTTTTGACTCGAACAAATTGACCCGCTCAAGTGTGTATTCATTAAACCGTAAATAAATAATCATTCAGAAAGTGCGGAGGGTTTGGTCAGACAAAAAAAAAGGTAAACAGAGTGGGACATATTTATACGGAGAAATAAAATGGTGTCATCGACACATACTAAGTATGCTTATGGCTGCTATAGAGGGAAGGAACTTATGTGCCAAAGAGATAAGTATGCATACGATTCATTTGCTAAATATGAGACGAAAATTGTTGGAGGCTAAGATAAGAAAAAAATATTCCTGGTAGGACAGAGAACTAATGTTTTTTACATAGCAAAACGCACAATATCTAGAGTATTTGATACAGGAAGCCAACTAGACTTTGAACTCCACAGCTCTCTATGAAAAGTAATATAATTGTCGAAGCTTTGATTATGTCCTCAGGGATCACAGTACCGCTAAAGAGTATGTATTATGTGGTTTCGTCATTCTGAAAATAGAGTCAGTAGGTACTCAGATTTTTTGGGAAATCCTTATTTTGCAATGGGCGTTTGGTTTTTAATTCCCGGAAAAGCACAGAAAAATTGCAAAAGTGTATACAATTTTTATTTAAGCTGATAAATCTATGCTTGCCGTTTACATTTTAAAGATTATTTCATGTAAATATTGACCACGACAATGTTTTGAGTGGTACATACGAAGAGTCCAATTTTGAATCACTTTTACGAGCATATTAGCTGTATTTTTTCAAAGATGACCGTCAATGGCGCCGGCTACCGTTCAATGATTTCCAACTTTTTCTTGGCCAAAATACACGAGCTGAACCTGGTCGACATGTGGTTCTAGAAAGGTGGCGCTACATGCCACACAGCATGCGAATCGATTGAAAAATGAGTTCGGTGAGCCATTTATCTCTCGTTTTGAATCGGTGAATTGGCCGTTGATTTGATGCCTTTAGACCTCTGGTTTCACCCGGTTCAGCGACGAAAATATGGCAAATAATGTCATTGCCAGAGAGGGTGATCTACCCCCGTTCATTTCGAAGGAAAGACTCCATGATATCTTCGACAAAATCAGGGCTAAGAAATCAGTGGGGACCGATGGTATTCCGGACATCGTGCTTCGGCATCTTCCTCTAGAAGCGGTGGACATTTACACCATCCTGTGTAATAATGCAATGAATAATGCACATTATCCAGCGCATTGGAAAACGGCGGTGGATCAACCTATCCCAAAAAAGGGGAAGGATAAATCCAATCCGGCGAATCTCCGGTCGATAAGTCTCCTTCCGAATACCAGTAAGGTGTTTGAAAAAGTAATAAATAGAGCTCTGTCTAGGTGAGTTGAGGACGAACATATAGTTCCGGATAATCAATTCGGTTTTAAGGCGGGACATGATATCTCATAAACTGGTTTCTGATATCCAATGGAACAAAGGCAAGAAACAGTGCACTGGTGCCTGCCTTGTTGACTTGGAGAAGGCCTTCGATACCGTATGGTTAGACGGTCTTTTCTATAAATTGACTAGGCTGGGGATCAGTAAACCACTCTTGTACATTCTTTATAATATGCTACACAACAGACAGTTCATCGTGAAGAATGGGGATGTGACTTCTGTTGGAATATTTCAAATTAAAAATGGTCTTCAGCAAGGCGCGGTCAATTCGCCGATTCTATTTAACATTTATACAAGCGACTTGATAGGTTCACTTCCCCACACTATTGCGTTCGCAGACGATTTGGTAGCGTACAGAACAGGTCCAAAAATCGAGGTTATTAATATTCTCTTGCAGCGTGACTTCGATAAGATAAGACGATTTTGCGATCACTGGAAGTTGAAAATCAATTTTCAGAAGTCGGAAACCATTAACCATTCTCTTTAGGACGCCGTTGTCTGGAGCCTCTAGGGATACCAGAAAAAATTGGCTGTTTTATAGCAGCCAACTCGATGCGAGGGTAAAGGTAATCTGCTACATGGCCCTTATCAGCCCCATGCTGGTATTTGGTTGTCCCGTGTGGTTCAATATACGAGCAAGCTTAATGGAAAAGATTCGGGTGTTTGAGAGGGCTTGCCTTAGGGCTTGTCTTCGCTTGTACAGAACACCAGAGTCGGAGTACAAGAAATTTTATCCTAATGAGGTCCTTTACAACAGGGCGAACCTAATACGAGTGGACAACTTCGTAATTAAGCTAACTCGAAGGCACATTGCAAGAGCAATGACCTCGACGAATAACCTGATATCTGCGGCTTACTACCCCAATTACCCTTACCACGAGAGTGTGCGCTCTGATGGCTTCGTTCCACCGGAAGCATTCCTCTATTTGGAGCAGATAGGGTTGATCCCGGATAGATCAGGGGTGCCGTTAATCTTCCATGTCGCTCGGACAGCTGGGGACAGACGACTCAACTACAGCAGAGACGTCGCATACGGCAGTGTGGATCGTCTCAAGTTCAGTAGGGCGGTGGGGAATCGCGATAAGAGGGATGTCGTTCGGCAGCACCAGCATTTCTGGTGGTTGAATGATGGAGAAGATGCTTCGTCGTCGTTTCCGTCAATTACGGACCAGCCTCACTAATGAGGCAGAGCTGACCAATCTGTTTTCTCTGTAAACAGCGATGGCCAGCTTACATAGGTTTAGGTTAGCATCTAAGAAATATATACATGTGTTAGTATATACAAAAGTATATACAAAAAAAGTATATACAAAAAAGTATATACAAAAGTATATACTAATATATGTATACAATTGTGTATAATGTCTATATGTGTGTATGTGTGTATTGTGCATGTAGGTTAGGTAGGCTAAGGTTTATTTTAAGTTAGATATTAAGTTTTGATAAAAAATAAAAAAATATGTCCATATGCTAAGTTTTTGTTAGCAATTTTTTTCTTAGCTTTAAGTATAGTACATAAATATTACGAGTAGTAAAGAAAATGTACATAAAGTCGAAAGACATAGTTATAAGAATTTAGAATAGCTTAGAGCGCCTGTGTGGGGCCAGTAAGTTAGTATAAGATTGTTAAGTAATTTTAAGCTGGCATTTAAGCATTTTTTGTTAGTATGTAAGAGTTAATGATTGAGGAAATAAAATGCTTTAAAACTGAAAAAAAACTGATGCCTTTAGACTACTTTTTATAGGGATACGTCAAATCAGCATCAATTGCAGCCTTGGAAAAAAACATGTGTTATTAGCGAGATAAAGCTCGAAAAATTGCTCCAAATTTGACTCTTCCTATGGATCACTTAATACGTAATCATATTCAACATTTACTTGAAATAATCCTTAAAAAACAAATAGCAAGCGTAGGTTTATGAAGTCAAGTAAAAATTGTATAAACTTTTGCTATTTTTCTATGTTTTTTTTGAGAATTAAAAAACAAACTCTTTAAAAATTCCCCTTTAGAATGTTACGTTTTTGGCGCACCGTAATTAGAAGGCCTTTGAATAAAGTGACTCCCAGGTTTTGCAGTGTTTTGGAGGACTTTAGTACGGAAATTACTTGTTCTTGGATTCTAGCTTGACTACGAAATTCATCACCTCTCCCGTCTTTGAATTAATTTCTCGAATTTTTATGTTATCAATGACCGACGTTGGTTTAGCGATGCTAGTGCAAATGTCCTTTATCAATTCCTTCTGGTCTTGTCTTTCTGTGGTTTTATTGATAGAATTAGATTATTTTCACTACAATTTTTCTGCATTTCTTCCATTTGTATATGCAGCGATTCATACTTTTGTTCTAAGGTTCTATGTGACCTTGACGGATAGTTGGTTGATCAGTGTCATAATTTTTTTTTACGTCGACGATCGCTTCTATATGGGACTTTCTTGCCATCACTTCCATTTTTGAATCGAAAATAGCATTGTGCATTTCGATGAGATGTGATTTAGTCATACCTGATACTAAACAAACATGAAACATTCAATTTCTTTTTAAAAGCCAAGAAAGCCTTTGAAGTTCGTGTATATCTCCTTTCGGATTAAGGATAGGAAAACATTTTAAATTTGAGCAGCACGATAAGAAACTTTCAGCTCACTTGAAATGTTAAACGTCAACTTTTTAAGTGCATTTTGAAGAAATCCATAGACCATTGGTCGCAATTTAAATAAGCATACTGCAACAACGTAACCTTTTTTATCTCTTCTCTCTATTTCCAAAATGGTGATCTCCTCGAAAGTCAGACACTCTTATACACGAATAAGCAACCCCCTTTTGGCCTTCCCTTACGATGTATCCTGACACCCGGTATCCATTTCAATATAATTTATTATGTAATATGTAATATACACTGGCTCTATGTTGTCGACCCCATGCCGGTAGAACTCCAAACAGAATGACAAACGAATTAAAACCGGAAACGCTTTCAATTAAGAGTAAAAAATTGCGGAAAGTAATGAACTGGGAAACTTACCAGATTATTGATTAACTTGATGAGGTACGATTTCACCTGAACAGTTATCATTTATGATCCACGTTTCATATAGAAAAAAAAACTCAAATTTCTTGATATAATTAAAAATTCATTACAAAATAGTTTAAAAATAGACCATGGGTATTATAATTTGAAATATTCAAAAAAATAAATAAAATCGCACATTTTCATTAACCGCTTCTTATATTTAAATTT
The DNA here is from genome assembly GCA_949129095.1 of Volucella bombylans. Classification (NCBI taxonomy): domain Eukaryota; kingdom Metazoa; phylum Arthropoda; class Insecta; order Diptera; family Syrphidae; genus Volucella; species Volucella bombylans. The sequence continues at coordinate 99,660,590 of OX422141.1, read as the reverse complement.
AAATAAAACAGAGTGTGTGTGAGATATCATCAACATTTTTATTCGTTTGAAAGGCATATCGATGCCATTATGTAGAATGAACTTCGTTCATATGTCCACAGCGGCTTCTCTGGGTGGCACACATCTGAAATGTTAAATTTTCTATGACACTGGAGCATAAATGTGGCTGAATTTGACCGATGGCATGGGTTATGTTGGTTCTAAGGGCCGATGTGAATTGTGGCTTATTCGCCTAGACCTGCGACTTCAGAAAACCCCACAAAAAAAAGTCTAACGGGGTCTGATCGCACGATCTCTGTGGCCAGTTCACATCACCTCCACGTGAGATGACCATGCCCTCGAATCGCTCGTGCAGAATTTCCAATGTGGCAACTGGCGCTATGTGCCACAGCGCCGTCATGTTGAAATCACATGTCTTTGGTGTCCATATCATCCAATTCAGGCCAATACAAGTTGGTAATCATAGATCTATAGCGCTCGCCATTGACGTTGATGGCCTGGCCAACGTCGTTCTCAAAGAAATATGGACCAATGACGCCGCCAGCATAAAATCCACACCAAACAGTGACTTTTTCGGGACGCATTGGGCGATCTTGGATCTCATGTGGATTGGTATGGTCCCAAATTCGACAATTTCGTTTGTCGACGTCCCCATTCATCCAGAAATGGGCCTCATCCCTGAATATGATATTTCGATTAAAATTAGGGTCAGTTTTCAACTGCTCCAGAGCCCATTCAGCGAACACACGTCGTTGTCTATGGTCGTTTACCTTCAGCTCCTGGGTCAGTTGAATTTTGTACGGGTGCAGGCCTAAGTCACGACCCAAATTCGCAAAGTGGTGGTCTGCGAAAGGATCTTGTGAGCGACGCGAAATCAACTGCCTCGGGTTCTCCTTCATACTCTCACGGACAACGGCGATGTTTTTGGTAGACCTTGCGTTTCGTCGACGTACGGGTGTTGGCTTATCATTTACTGAACCAGTGGACTCAAATTTATCCACCACACTGCGAATAGTCCCCTCGGTAGGACGAATATGGCGACCGTAAAATAGGCAAAGCGCGCGGAATTTTGATAAAACAATTTTATCATTTGCACGTGTTGTTGATCGCTATATCCATGCACCGTGATGTGGCAAGACAGACTGAATAAATGGCAGCCAATTTGACAGATGCAACTTCAACAATATGGCCGCTATCAACTATCAAAGTTCGGAAGTCCCTATTGGAAGACCCTGTACAGGAGAATCTTATTTTAAAGCTTATACTAGGCAGAATGTATTGTGTTCACTCGATAGTGTTAGGACGTATTTCTCCCTGTCTGGTAGCATCCATTGATCTGTCTCTGTTTGACGGCACTTTTAGCTCGAAATTTCTGGACATAGAGATCTAATGGTACAACACTAAAGGTAAGTCTTTAGTGCCTGCGTTGTTTCCCTGACTTTAAATTCGGTTAATTCGGTAGAAAAAATGTATATTTTTGATAATTTTTTTTGAGAACACAGTTAATATATATTTATTTGTATAGTTACTGCATGATAAATTGACTTTTCGAAAATATACTGCAACATTTTTATTAATAAATATTGAGAAATGAGCCAGTGACAACGAATCTTCCCAGACGCCTCGAAAAAAGTTCAATTGCGGTGCCCCACATAACTAATCACTGAATCATCTGAAATCAAAAAATCAAAATGATTCTAGTAGCTAATAAGTTTCTGCACTTAACCCTATCGATTTTTTTTTTTAATTTTTTACGGCACTTGGAAGTCAAAATACAGATTTTTCATTAAAACAAACCGGAAATTTTGTTATTTCAAAATTCGTTAAAATTAACAAAAAAAACTCGACAGCGTTACCTTGTCATTTATGTAAGGAAAGAGTGTGCACAGTTTCAAAAGAATCGGTGCAGTAGATTTTGAACTAGAGAGGGCACCGACTCTGAAAAAGCTAATTGTGAGAAAAACGCATTTAAAGATTTTAAAGATTTTTACACCACAAAACGAATGTTTTTTTTTTTTTTATACTTACACTGAAACATTGATGCCACCTTCATAAAGCAAAAGGCTTACAGCTAAGATGTCTATTGTATCCTTTTGCTCTTACTAACGCTGAACTCTGGCTTGTTTGCTTTCTTTGGCAGCTTCGTGCTCGGCTCGGCTTATTCGAATACTGTCTACTGTACGCAACCATTCATGAGAACTTCTACCTGTTTTAATATCCACCTCTTGCATAAATGACAGCAAGGCAAAACAGCCTTCATTGCAAATACAGGCTGCTACGTTTGCTGCGATTTCAACAACATATGAGGAACCACTAATAGTTTTGTGACTAATTTTCCATATAAGTTATTTCAGACTCTCATTACTGTTTTGAGTGAAACCTCCAACACTTCACTCTACAAGGGCGTCCTTATTCAAGTCCTCATAAATAGGTTTTATGGCTTCTAAAACCTTACTTGAATGTGCAGTATAACGATGTTTGAACGACTGCTGTAGCTTTATGCCATTCACACCATGAGTCTGCGCCGCTCGGACATTTTTGGTGCTGTGGATTGTCATCTGTCGAGCTGCAGTGATAATACTGATGCCCAAATGGCATCCTTCATTTTCTCCACAGAATCATAGTTTCGTCAAATGGCCAGCCCATAACATACAGTTAATTTGTCAATCATTTTACTTGTAAGGTTACCTTTGCCAGAAAGACTTTTTATTTTTAAAACCTTTCCCGTTGCAGTTCGTTTTTCTTCTACAGCAGTTTTTACTAAATCTCGCAAACGTTTGCCCATTCGCTATTGAACGTGTCCTACACATTCTTTTTTATTGATTATAAATGCATCACCATAAGGTTTAGAATTTAACACACTGGAGTACGTTTTTGAGTAACCGTTACCGATTTAGTTACAATTCTTCGCTCCATGACTTACATGTTTCCAGCGGGTTGAGCATGATTAGCATGGCATTTTCCTTCATTTACATAATGAATCGATAATTCATTTCATATACTCCAGATTGAATTCTTTCAGCATTCATTTATTATATTGTTCATGTGTAACTTTGATGTTGAATCCAAGACCTTCCTTTTTGCACGATTGAAAAGTAATTTTTCCATCACACTTTACACACTTCACTAAAGTTAAAATGGTCGAAAAACCAAGCAAAAAAAAAATCACGATTCTGTAATGTTTTTCAAAATCCTCTGCCACGCCGTGAGAAGTGCTCATTTTTATTTATTTTGCTGACGCACTGTTTGTTTGTACATCGTCCTTCTTCCGTATAAGTGGAGGAACTATATTTCTAGGTCAATGAAACCTTGAACTGGTGCTTTTTCGATCATCTCTGCCAACTTTTTTAGGCAATTTGTTAATAATAAATGCAAAAATTATAGCAGAAATTGAAAGAAATATTCACTGCACGTGTACAACTGCCCGATAGAACAGACAATTTTAAACTAAATTTTCGTTTCAACACAGAGTTTTTGAGGCACATGTAGAAGCATTTACGTACGTAGGAAGGGAGAATTTGGGCATAATTAGGCAAAAAGAACTCTCTAGCAGCTGTTAGAAATTTCCTTTTGTTTGCGCTAACAAACAGCAGCGCAAAACCAGACCTGAGAAGCGGAGACTCACAAGTCCATAGTCCATTTTTTTTATTATTTTATTAATTCGTAAAAAAACACAACAGAATAAGAATTCAGAATAAACCTAACAATTGAATTAATAAAGTAGCTGCAATCTATAGTTCAAAGGGAACTAGATGCGAAAGCAGTTGGTTGGTTTTACTCCAATTTTTGACACAATAATCTTAACATGTTGTACATTAATATAAGAAAATAAAAAAAATGCAAACACAAAATTTAATACCCTACTCACCCCATCAGAAGTCTTATTAATTGTTTGCAAACTCTTCGTCAACGACGCGTTTGCTCGCTAAAATTCAGAAAACTAATTCCACACTTAAACACTAAAAAGCTTTGTAGTTTATTTTCGAAAATTCTGGTTCTTTCAACCCCTTTTACCTTATTGTAGACGTATACTAACCAAATACAATTAACATTGAACCGGAAATTTTGCTACTACTCTTATGGAGTGAATTAAAATTCAAATGCACAATATATATACAATATACATTACAATATATAAAAATAAAATAAAACAAATCTCTTTTAGAAGTAGTTGCATCCCCTCCTGTAGCACACACGGTATGTGGTATACACAGCATAGATGGACATTTTAAACGAGAGCCGTATTTCATTCGCACCATTCATAGTACTCTACTATTAAAAGCTTACGCTTAAAATAATACCTAATTCCTCAGCAAAGGCAAAACCTAGTAAACTTTCGAAATTTCTGAACCCTATGCCTCCATATTGATAGCCTAGTATTGGAGCCACTGCTGGCTGCAATCTATGCAATTTATGCATAAAAATGTCACTCAAAAAAGTTTCTAAACCCTTTATGCAATATGGATTTACTCACGCTTAATGGAACTGCTGCTAGGGGTTGAAAACTGTTTCCTGTCATGTTGGCCAATATTGTTCAGGTTACCCATATTGACAGTGAATTCAAATTTAGAAATTCCATAGAACAGAAGTGCAGTGAATTATAAAACATTCTATCTCTTATACATATGTACTCGTATATCTATATTACATTTAGATATAAACATATTCATGACACGTTTTGTATTCAATTTAGAAATGTTTCATTTATCTTTTCTGAGAATAGCCTGAATTATGTAACAGCTCTTCTTGGTATCTGATATTCTGATGGGACAAACTCAGAGGGTAAATGCTTTGAAGTGATAATTACTCGCAGCGAATTGAAGCAAATATGCCTTATATCGTACTATACCAACAAAATTAGTTTACTTTACTACCATTTTACTTGCTTCTTGATATTACCGATGGAGTTCCAGGATCGGTAATGTATTTTTCCAGCAACGTTTAGAGAACTGAGAGCCAATTACGAGTAATCTTCTTCGATCAATTCAGCTGAAATCGTTTGAAAATAGTTTATGCTATTGCAATATTTTTCCTTCCCCTAAAAGCCCTCTGATTTTAAATTATATACAAAGTGTCCTTAATTCTGGTTAACCTATTTTTTGCCATTTCTTCCCACAAAATAGTCAAGAGATTTGCACGGTGACATATCTCTCCCGAAACAGTCGATGCTATCACATGTTCCTATGAATTCACAAGATTGTTCAATCTACAACAAATGAGACTCTTTTGAATGGGCCCACTATGTAGGAATATGTCTTTTACACATCGCCTATAACATATTTTTCTCCCGTATTATGTATCTAAAATCACACTGGGCCAATAGGCCTAAGTGGGTTGGTATATCCAACAGCCACTCTTACTTATGTATCTAAAACTATTCATGAAGAATTCAGAGTACTATCGATTAGATATTCACACTAGGTCAGATCTAGGAAAAAGCTGCGGAGTTTCAAATCGACACTCATCATCATATGCCAGCGTGCATAGGGCCGAGCTATACAACTCCATGTCTAGTTTAACATTCCCGCTAAATTTGTCATACTTACCGGGATGACTTTGAAAAATTTTCTCTGCTCCATCAAAGTCGGTAATAAATTGACTGAGACACTTAATGTCAAGAAATCTTTTAAAGAAGGCAACGCGCCGTCATGTGACTTTTTTAATATCGGTCTCGAAAGAATCGTGCAAAACTTATTGGCCAACGAAAAATTAATGTGATAAGCTAAACACCGCAAGCCGTCAATTAATTTTTCGTGTGCATTGAGTCGGAAGCGGCCAAAACAGGTTTGTCGGTAAGCGACGGAAGAACAAAGTATCATACATTCTGTCATTAGAAAAGGATGCACACCACCGACGACGGCTTAGCCAGAACGTTATCATTAGCAATTATAACATCGAGGTATAAGAAATCTCCGCAGTTACAACGTCAATAGAGCGGAACTTCTCCTGCTAATCAATATTTTTTTGGGGTCCAGGAGTCAATTAAGCAAAAGAGCCCTCACTCGAAAGATCAAACTGGCTTTATATATGAACCTTGTCATCCCGGTCCTGTTCTATAGCACATAGGATTGGGCCTCATCAAAAATGGATGAAGCAGAACTTTGTCGTTTCTAGAGAAAGTTACTTTGCATCTGAGATGAATGGGAAATGTTGACCGAATGGATGCCACAAGTACAACCTAAAGAGTCTGTGAAGCACGATTCATATAGAATGCTCTCAAAGGGCTTGGAATGGAGGAGATGTGCCCGTTGGGCATTATAATTTAGGATTTAGTCTTTTTGGCCTATTTTATACAGACATTTCTGGGATTAGAAAAATACTCCGTGAAACGAGAACTTAAAAAGAGGTACGAGAGAGTATTCCAGCAGAGTATTCGTCCTTAAGCTTCCTTTTACTAATTCTTGAGTATTGTCCACTGAATCAATGCAAAATGGACCACTGTGACAACTGTGATTCATATGGTTTAAATCATTGAAATATAGTGATTCACAAAGGTTAGAGAATTGGGTGTAAGCAATACTTTTATATTCTAATAATGAATGGTTAAACACTGAGGCTTCTGTAGCGTAACCGGAGAATTATTATTGAATAGTTTAGGAACGATGATAGTATTTCTTAGTCAATAGAGGAAAGGATATATTTTTGACGCACTCCATTCTGAACTTCGAATTGTTCCGATAGCAGAGTGTTAATATTCAGAAAAGTATCCGAACGGAACATCATTACCTTCGATGGAGTTCTATTCAAACTTATTCACTTAACGATTATGTTGGAAACTGTCACACAAACAGCACATAAGTTCTCCACTAGCTTTCGCACACCATAAGGATTACTTTCTCCAGAGACTTGAATATAATTCCTCTGTTTCGATATTTAGGAAAATACCCTTTCATGCAGAAGCTATGAAAATGGTGCTCTGGTTGGAACACCATCAGCTTGTTATTCTTACATGCTTTTATTTATATATTTATTCATTTCAACGCTATACATATTTAAGAATTATATTCTTTTGTTCTTGTACAGGAAATTAAAGGGTTCAATTACAATTACATATTTATTTCATATTACAATTTGTTATAAAAAACAAATGAAAAACAAAGAGAGAAAAAAAGAAAGAAGTTAAGAAAAAAAAATTGAGGTAAAGATGCATGTACATAAGTCATTTTGCTGTTAAAATTTGCTTGCAAAGTATTCAAGTAATAACTTTTTTAATGTTCTTTGTTCTTCTAAGATTTTGGGACAGATTATTCCAGAGGTGAACCGCATGTACAAAAAACTGCCTACTGCTGACTAAGGATCGATGTCTAGTAGGAACTATTTTAAGTGTTCTTTGTGAATTGTTAAATTTGATTTTAGCAAAGAGACAGTTTGGCGTTTTAGTTTTAAGAAGTTTGTGTAGTGCTAGGACTGTTCTATACTGTAATAGAGCATTGAGAGAACAACCATATATTTATTTAGCGTGCATTGAGACTTGATCATAACGGTCCAACTTCAAAACATATCTTGCACAATTATTATAAGCAACATTTAATTTCCTCAACGATTCGGAGTCTACTCGTAGTTTTGAAAAATTTTCGCAGCCATATATTATGATGGGCACAACATAAGACCTGATTAATTTGTGTTTAACATCAGTTGGAAGAAACAGTTTTGTAGGACTCAAGCCCCGCAGAATACAAAATATCTTCAACACAACATGATTAACGTGGTCCTTCCAATTAAGGTTCTCATTGAAATATATACCAAGATTCTTTGCTTTACTAACAAATTCAATAATTGAATTATTTATTTTTAAAGGTGATGGTGAAATATTGTGATGTTGCGTCTTCCATAGTGTAAGAGCTTTAGTCTTAGATGCATTAATTTCGATTTTGTTTTTTTGAGACCGTTTAAAAATGTGATTTAAGTCATTGTTCATGAGTTCTACTGCGGCAGAGTAGTTGGACTTTTTGAATTTTAGTGTCAATTGTGCGTCGTCTGCGAAAAAATGAAATTTACAATTCTCTATGCATCTTGACAGGTCATTCAGGTAAAGCGTGAAGAGAAGAGGACTCAAAATTGAACCTTGGGGAACCCCCGTAGGTACAATAAGAATGTTCGAAAAGTTATTGTTATAGTAGACCGCTTGAGTTCTATTTTCAAGATATGACTTGATAAGATTGGAGACTGAATTTTCAAAGGCAAATTGAGTTATAAGTTTGCGCAATAAAATTGGATGGTTTACCGAGTCAAATGACTTTGAGAAATCCAGCAAGACTATAAAGGACATAAAACCTTCATCAAACCCATCGCGAATATCATCACTAATTTTCATGAGGGCTGTTATACAGCTATGTTTAGATCTAAACCCCGATTGACACTCCGTTATTAGCTTTTGTTCTTCGAGATGTACCTTGATTTGACGCCTAACAATTTTTTTCAAAAGCTTTGCTAAGGAAAAGAAGAATAGCTATTGGTCTAAAATCAACATTATTTTGTGAGAGTGATTTAGGAACTGGAAGTACTTTTGCACTCTTCCACTTATCGGAAAAGGTAGATGTTGTTATTATCGTGTTATATATATGTGTTATGTGTTTTCCTATAAAAGGTAAAAGTATTTTTACAATATATGGATGAATTCCATCTAAACCAGTCGCATTCGATTTAATAGAGAGTATGACCTCTCCGACATAAACAGCATCCACGCACTGCAATGAAAAAGACCGCTGAGTGTTTGTTTCGAGTTGTTCAAATTGATCATACGAGGATGAAAACGACCCTATAAACTTCCGATTTAAATCATTAAGGTTTAAGTTATTTTTCGACATTTGATTGCCTGTATCATTTGTTCTAATGCCTGCCTCTCGGATTGTTCTTCAAAAATTTGCACTCGATTTATTGGCATGAAATTTTTTTTTATAGTAGATGCTTTTATTTTTGCGAATTAACTGTGTAACCTCATTTCGTAATCGTTTAAACTCATCATGTAGATAAGGACAGCGGTATCTTCTCCACCTGTGATAAAGTAGGTTCCGTTCCTTGATCTTATTTAGAATTTGCTGGTTAAGCCAAGATATCTCACTGTTTTTTATTTTTCTGGTTTTTAAAGGGACATATATATTTCAAACAAGTATTTCACATTTTTATTTAAAACTGAGACTTGAAAATTGACATCAGACGTGTAATAAATAGGTGACCAGTCAAGCCTGTAGTGCTCATTAAAGAGGGATGGGACGTCTGTTGATGAAAAATCCCGAAATTGGGAATTAACATCAGTTTTTCCCAAAGGAAAAACATTTAACACCAAGATTATTATATTGTGGTAAGAGAACCCCGGGCAAATGATTTGGTCATAGTATAATATTACATCAGACTTAGGTACTATGAAGATATTAATAAGTGATGGAGTTTTATTTGGAAAGAAATGGGTAGGATTTTTATTGTTCACAAATTTTAAGCCAAGTGATGCAATCGAATCTACGAACTGTTTGTTATTATTTGCCAAAATGTCCATATTCATGTCGCCAGTTATAATTATTTTTGAATAACTTGGACCTAAAATCTCAAGAATATCTCTTATCTCAGAGTAATGTGCTACGTCCGGTGCAGAATATATTGTGCCTACCAATAATTTGTGCGAGCCTGAAGTTACCTCTGCAAAGACAAACTCCGATTTATTAGTTTCATTAGATTTTTTTACAATTTCAGCCCTACAGCAGTCTTTAACATAAATTGCTGCTCCTCCGCCCCGTTTAGAAAAACAATCAGCACGAAACAATTCATATCCCTTAATTTTAAAAAGATCATTAATCATTCCTTCTTTGGTCCAGGTTTCAGAAACTCCAATTACGTCCATACAACCATTTTCAAACAATGAATGCATTTCATCAATTTTGTTAACTACACTTTGTGCATTCAAATGGCAAGTCCGAATGCCTATCTTATCTTTGCATATTATGTCGAACAGCATTCTAGATTTATCGATGCTAGTCCCCAATGGTGCATAATTTCCCCCTGCTGTATTATTGTTCATCGGATTTATTAGAAAGCAACAAATGTCTAAACAAGAACACACGGGAACATGGGACAATAAATAAGAAAGACAGATCAAGAGTTAACTCAATAATTAACAACAAAATAACTTCACAAGATGAGTACTGCATAAGAAGTTGACATTTAAAGACAGAAAAAAGAAATAAGTAAGAGAAGGGATGTAGATAATAGTAAAAAAAGAGTAAAAAGAAATTAAGAGAACTCATTGTGTAAACAAAAAATACGATTCTACTGTTAATCAGCTTTCGATGGTCCATTTCCATTTTGCCTCATGTAAAATTGTTCCAGATCATCATTACACGTTATTATACCTTATCCAACAAAACATGTCAGTACAGGGCTTATAGGAAAGCTTTTTTTCTAATAGTGGTGCCTGTAGGTGGACACAATGGCACATTATCACTAAAACACAAAGGAAGCCACTGAGCTTTGTGTACAATTGTCGTTTTAATTATTTTCAGATTTAACCACAGCCACCCTATGACTTGCTTGCCCGATAGCCGTGGGTAGAATGATCATAAAATCCCCATTCGCCATTACTGCTGGCTGTGCATTGAAAATATTCTCATCACTTAAATGTGAGCAGCGACATCTAGATTTACAGAGCAGAAGATGTCGATACTCGAAGAGCAGAAGATTTCGATACTTGAAAAGCAAAGTCTCAACCATTGATGACTGGAGGGTGGAATCGAATTTTCTAGCAAAATGGAAATTATATGGGACGCTGGATGGCGAAGAAAAAGATAAATGAAATTTATATCATTCAGCAATATTTTTATTTGTTTATTTTAAATGGGGAGATGGTAACCCTAAGCGAAATGCTCTTTCTCTTTGTGGTGATTCATCATATACACCATGGCGACCCTATGAGAGCTTTAAAGAGAGACACATTTATGAATGTTATTGCAACCAGACTAAGAGGCAAATATCCTATCTTCCCTGTACTGACATTTATTCTTGGATAAACTATAGTTTCATCATATTTCCAACAGGATGGTGTTCCAGTCCACTAGCCCACTATGGTCGTGAGGTTAAAAATTGACTAGATGAAGAGTACGAGAATCGTTGGATAGGAAGAAATGGACCAGTTCATTGGCCTGCAAGATTTTATATTTTCGTAATGGACGTATATTCTCTGAAAGTTTCAAATCGATCGAAATATCGCATATTTGTAAGGACGTCTCGGACTGTGGAGCACAAATCAGAGCAAAAGCAGCTCTTTTCTTTATTTGTGTTCCTTGGTATTCCAGGTATTCCCTTATGAGTAGTCCATTTTATTTCTGATGACTAGCTCGAGTTATTTCTTGTACAAAATAAGTGAACATCATTTCAAACAGTTCTGCTACGTTGTACAGTGGTGTGTTCAGTTTTAACTTTCAGTTCTCAGTTTTGCGTTTTTCAATTAAATTGACTTTAAATCTGAATTAAAATGCCACGCAAGCGTAGTAGAAAAGAAAGAGCTAGTAAAAAAGTGTACTTATCGCGAACAAATTCAAACTACAGAAGGAGATTTTACTTCCCCGTGATGATTCCTCTATTGAATGTAGAATTTTGAACCTTATAACAGTGTTTGCAGCAATAACTGATTTTGTAAAGTGTAAAACTTGTAAGAGAAAACTAAAATTTGACACAGCTTCACAATGAGTTCTTGGCTTTAAAATCGTTTTGCTGTGCGATAAGTGTGAGGCTCGCGCCATAAACTCCACTCCTTTGTCAAGCATTCTTATGATGAGATGGGGATTGAAAGGTGCAGCTAAATTTTGTGGATTGATGCACATGTTAGCTTGCCTGAGACAAAATACTTACGACTTGATTATTGAAAATATCTACTGTTGTGTGAAAGTAGCCACAAAGAAACCTTTTGAAAAAGCTTGTGATGAAGAAAAGGATGCCACTGGTTAAAGTTGATGAGTTCTGCTAAAAGATATGTCAGTAGACGTACGCCGCAGGGGGTGTCCTCTCTCCTCTTCTCTGGAACTTAGTAGTTAACTGATATACCTGGAAGCGGGTGGTAGCAGAGTGATTGCCTATGCGGATGACGTTGCCATAGCCGTCTCAGGAAAACATCTAAATACCATTAAAGAACTCCTCCAAGTAAATCTCAACAGATTAACCCGCTGGGCAGATCGCTGTGGATTGGGAATAAACCCCCATAAAACTGATCTTGTCCTCTTTTCTAGGAAATATAAAATTCCAATCACAGATTCTCCTTCAATAAACGGTACCAGTTTAGTTTTCTCCGATACAGCAAAATATCTGGGTCTCATTTTTGATAGGAAACTAAACTGGAAACCTAAAACTCAAGAAAGAGTCAATAAAGCTACAATAGCTTGCAAGAAAGCCATTGGGTACAAATGGGGCCTTTAACCTCGCATAACCCACTGGCTATACATCTCGGTCATAAGACCGATACTTACTATAGATACTTAAGACCGGTTGTCTGGTGGACGGCCTTGGAATATGCAGTCAACCACATTAAACTAAGCAGAGTCCAAAGAACAGCATGTCTATGCACAAGCAGAGCCTTGCGGTCTACCCCCTCTGCGGCATTAGATATTCTGCTTCACTTGACAACCCCCAACATTTTTTGCAAGCAAATAGCTGCGACTGCAGCTATTCGCCTTAAAGCGACTAAACAGTGGACAAATAATTCATTTGGCCACGCCAATATTCTTAATACATTAGGAATCCTCACAGAGAACATCGATTACACCATACCTGAACTTTGGTTTGACAAAAATTTCCATGTAAGATTCCCCTCCATTCTTGGAGGAGGATGCTTTCATGAAGGACAAGTCAATCCATCTCTACACAGATGGATCTAAAACCGATAGCGGAGTTGGTGGCGGTGTTTTCTCAGATAAGCTAAATCAAAGCCTCTCTTTCCGCCTTCCAAATCACTGTAGCGTGTTCCAGGCGGAAATTTTGGCGATTAAAGAAGCTCTGTCCTGGCTGAAGAAAAACGTGATATCTGCAAAGGATATCCGCATATATTCGGATAGTCAGGCCGCCATCAAATCCCTGGACTCAGTCTCATTATATTCTAAAACCGCCCTTGAATGCCGATCATCTCTCATGGAGATGGCAGAGCAGTCCAACATTCACCTTTGTTGGGTGCCGGGCCACAGAAACATTCCAGGGAACTGCAGAGTCGATGAACTCGCCAAAATTGGAACCACTCTACCTATCCTACCGGACAAAGGTAGTATAGGTATACCAATCGCTACGAGCAAACTAACACTAAAGCTAGATGCCAATAAAAGAACAGACCTTAGGTGGACTGCTGGACAAACATGTCTAGCGACCAAACAGATCTGGCCAAGGCTGGATCTGAGTCGCTCTAAGTGTCTGATCCTTTTAGATAGGAAACATCTCAGCGCCATAATAGGTGTCATTACTGGACACTGCCTCATAGTACGCAAGAAGGCTTGGCGCTTTTACTAATGATTTCTGTAGAAGCTGCATGGACGAGGAAGAGGAGGAGACAATCCCCCACCTACTCTGCACATGCCCAGCTCTCTCCCAGAAAGGAAGCTTCATCTAGGAGCTTTCTTCTACAACGACCTAAACGATCTAGAAAAAATTGACGTTAACAGTCTCCTACGCTTTATTATAAGCTCAAACTGGTTCCAGTAGTAAGAAGATCATAGATCCACGTGGCATCACACTGGGCCAATAGGCCTAAGTGGGTTGGTATTTCCAACAGCCACTCTTACCTAACCTAACCTAAAGTGGATGAAAGTTGTGAAAAATTAAGAGTATCTGGCGATGGGATTTGGAAAAAGCGAGGGTACACTTCTTTATAGGGATATCCAGCTTATAAAATTAAATTGCTGAAATCCGTAAACTCTGCGTACAAGAAAACAAAAAAGTAGCTTTGTTGGCATGCAATCTAACGTGTCAATCTACCTCAATGAAAGTCTTTTTGCTGCCAATCATGCAATCTATAGGAAAGATTTCCAATTAAAACATCAAAAGCAGCTGACATCTGTATTCACCCGAGGTGGGCGTCTCTATGTGAGTGTGAAGCCAAACGAAAAAGCTTTTTTGGTAAATTCTATACACAACTTGGATTCATTTACCACCATCGAATAATATGATTAATATCAACTTCACTAAAGCTAAAATTCCAGTTTTCTTTTTATACTCGTATGTCACTATTCACTTTTCACTATTCTGTTTGTTATTTGGGTCTCTTATTGAGAAGCAATTTTCCGTTGGTACCATTAATGGGTGATATCGGCGGAAATCTATCCATCTATCGAATGATCTATCTATATATCAAATGATAATCTGCGCGTTCTTCTTAAAATCTTTTGTGAACAGCAAGAAGGCCTTAGGGTATGCCACATTAATGCACAAAGTTTATCGGGGAAAATTGACGAATTTAGATATCTGTTAGTTGGTTCCTGTGTTGATGTTCTGTGTGTATCTGAGACGTGGTATGATCCGAGGGTAAGTGACGAGCCATACTCCTTGTGCGGTTATAAAATCTTTCGCGCTGACAGGAAAAATAGAATCGGTTGTCGCGTTGCTATTTATGTTTGTGATAGTTTAACTTTAAATCATCTGTTTGAGTCACCGCCCGATAGTGATTTTCAGTATTATTTTATAGAAATTGAAAAAAACGAAATGCCTATTTGGTGTCGTTTATAGACCCTACAATAATGTTGACCTGTCATCCCTCTTTGACTTATTAGAAAATTATTCGTCTTTATACATGCGAACTATTATGTGTGGTGATTTTAATTGTAATATTCTTGAATATATGAGATCTTCACTATTTATTGATTCCATTAAAATGCTTGGTCTTGATGTTGTAGATTCTACCATTCCAACGCACTTTACTGGTTCCAACAGCACACACTTGGACATCTTTACTATCAGTGACTGTCAGGAAGTGTTCTTTACCCAGGTTTCTGCTCCTGTTTTTTCTAAACATGACCTCACTTTTGCCACTTTTAATCTAGTCACCAGTAACAAACAATCGGTTTATACATTCAGGGACTTTAAAAATCTAAATGTGTAGCAACTTGAACAAGACTTTCTTTGCCAAGTTGAATTTCTCCATTACGTAGTTTTACAGCTCTTCAATAAACATGTTCCTCTAAAAAGGAAAGCTCTCAAATATAATAACATCAAGTGGTTGACCTCTGAAATTTTTGAGCTAAGAAACAGCATCACGCTGAATTCAAAAAATGGAAAAGATTTCGGATTCCCGAATACTATGACAGTTATCGGTTATTACGAAACATAGTTAACACGAAGATTAAAGAAGCAAAACGTCGCTATTATGCTAAGCACTTCGATCATAAGCTTCCAACCAAAACACTTTCGACAAACTTACGAGAATTAGGTGTAGGTTGTAACTTGAAGTCCATGGTAGACCAGGTCGATCCTAACGAACTAAACAAAGAATTCGCAAAAGTTCAAGCGATGTTACGCCCAAATAGAAACAATATCCAAACGCCACACGCTGGCTTATTTGAATTTGGCCGAGTGGAAAAAATCGACGTTGCTAGAGCTGTGCTAAAAATTAAATCAAATACTGTTGGTGTCGATAACATCGACCCAACTTTTATTAGATTAATATTACCCTATCTACTTCCAGCTTTAACATATATTTTCAATAATTTACAAACACTTTTACGTGTGCTTGGAAGCATGCTAAGATTATACCAATCCCAAAAAGGAAAGCAGTAGGCAACTTGTCAACTGAATATAGAACTATCGCTATACTTCCATATTTGTCAAAAATATTTGAAGAAGTTATACACCATGAAATATCAAGTTCTCTTCAACAAGAAGAAGTTCTTTGCGCCTACCAGTCTGGATTTCGGAAGTACCACAGCTGTTCTAAAAGTATCTGACGACATGAGAGTTGCAATAGACAAGAAACAAATCACCCTTATCGCTCTCCTAGATTTTTCTGAGGCCTTTGACACCGTTGATCGTGAACTACTTGTATTAAAATTGATAAACTTCTATAATTTCTCTGCATCAGCCGCTAATCTCATACGGTCCTATCTGGTTGAAAGAAAACAAGCAGTTCATGAAAGCAATGCTGTGTCAGATTATATTGCAATTTCAGTTGGTGTTCCACAAGGATCCATTTTGGGTCCCCTGCTTTTCGCAATTTTTATTAACGATCTTCCCAAAAGCATTAAAAGTTCAAATATTGAAATGTTTGCTTACGATATCCAGCTCTATTTAAGCTTTGAGAATGATCTTATTGATCATGCTACTTTGAAATTTAATGATGACCTAAAACGTATTCATTGCTGGTCAGATGAAAACTTTCTGCAGCTTAACCCAAGAAAAACGAAGTGCCTTCTCATAAATAGAAATACCTTATTTCTTATCAACGTTCCTTCAGTATGCCTTGGTAACGAACTTGTCGAATTTGTAAACAAAGCCAAAAATCTTGGTTTTGGTTCAATACAAAATTAACCTGGGGCGACCACGTTTGCTCAGTTGTCGTAAAAATATACGGATGTCTTAGAAATCTCTCCCAAACTCAAAGCTTCACACCAGTAAATACGAAGCCAATGTTGGACAAGTCCGTGCTCATTCCTCTGATAACGCATGGCTGCGAAATTCTTTGTTGCACCGGCGCCTTTGCCAGACGTAAGCTCAACATTGCTTTTAATAAATCATTTTGCCCATGTGTCGGCTTATACCAAAAATATTCTTAGTTGCACACTTGACCGGTATTTTGACTACTGCACAATCAAATATCTACACAGGATTATAATCAACCAACAGCCCCAATACGTATATGATAAACTAAGGTTTTCGCATTCAAGTAGATCTTTAAGTTTAATTGTACCTCGGGTTGCTTATCGAGATACCGAATTACAGTGTTTCGTTCACACCATTCGCCTTTGGAATTCACCCCCCCTTAATATAAGATGACTTTATAATACAAATAGCTTTAGTGAAACTCTCTTTCGACATATAGCAGACAACTAGCAGGAATACTTAATATAAATTTCACACCATACATATATTTTATTTTAATTGTTAAAGAAAGCTTATAATTTTTTCTCTTTGTACTCAAATTTATTTCAATCAAATGTTAATATTTTTAAAGTTTACTTTATTGAGAAAGAATTGTAATTTTAGTTTAATCTTAAATCACTTATATATTTATAGCTTAGAGATCTGAATGGTCTAATATAAAATATACTGAAATAAAAATACTGAAAATACTGAAATACTAAGTTTTTTTTAAACTAAAAAGCTATTTCTTAATATTATAAATATTAAACCAAATTGAAGTAACGATTGTAAGGCTTCGTCAATACACGAAGATTTTAGGTTTAGCTAAGAGTGTCCGAATACGTCCAGTAAGAAATAATAAAACTGTTAAGTTAATTAAGCGTTTTTTGTATATCATATAAGTTATAATGAACTTAATAAATAAAAATGCAAAGCAAAAAAAGGCCAAGTTGCCCTTTAACAAAAACCGCAACGGAGGCCATATGACTGAAATCGTGTTCAAACTATATATTAGTCACTCTTTAGAGTAAATAAAAATTTTTGTTGTAAACTCAGTTCCTATCGTAATTGTTTACAAATTGTTTACAAAAGAAACACCCTTCAATTGAAATATTCACAATAATCAAATGTTTAAATTTTAAAGATCTTTTATTTGTCTTCGGATAATAAATCCCCCCCTATTTCAAACAATTTAACTGCCATAAGTCAAAGCATATCATTGCACCGTTTCAGTTGCCTTCAACACTTTCCTCCGCAATAATCCGATTGACTAACCAGCATAAACATTAAACACACACTTGCTTTCCTATAGGATCCTCATGATGGTGACTAATGAGGGAAACTATTTATCACAGCTACTCGGATTTCATAGATTTTCAGAAAATAAATTAAACGTTCAAAAACGGTTTCGCAAAACGAAACAATAACAAAAGCACTTCAACACCATCGTATACACATACCATGTTCATGACCATTAAAATACATTTATAAATCCAAAAATCATTCACCCAGTTTTTCTTTTCCCATTTTTTTTTTAAATTCTCTTTATTGTAAACAAAGAGAAAAAATTTAATGAATTTTTTTGAAAATATTCCAAGTAATTTAGTGCATTGACGTTCACCGTTTAAATGGGCGATAATTTGAATTTTATTTCCAAATAAAACATACATATGGCAACGACCATTAAATAGAAGGTTAAGTCTTACAGCGCCAACCAGAGGGGGTGGTTATGGTAATTAAAATGTCGAAATTTTTTTTTACTTGTTATTTAAGCTATCTTTGCTGTCCGAAAAGTGATCCTAAAAAAAACACAACAAAGTCTTAATGGTCTTGAAGTTATGGACGCGCTAAAGTAATAAGTTGAGTTCTTGCTATGTCATGCTACAGCATAATCCCCGTCCTATGCCGTGCCATGTCACCATTTTATTTTACGTCATTATGGAGGGCAAACAAAAATCTCTCAAGGAGATGACATTGATGTTTTTCAGGATACGAGTATTAAGGAAGAAAAGATTGCCATTTGTGGGTACTGAGAATGCAAGTTGAAGTTTATCTTTTACCACCGATACTTGTCCATGGATTTTCAATTATTTCAGCGACTGCAGAAGGATAATAAACCACCACCGGGAGAAATTTAGGAGTGGTAAAGAGGAATCTTGGATCCACTTCCAAATGTATAAAACAAAAGCTCCGCTTAGAAAGAATCAACTTAAAATAAACTTTCAACTATTTGACGTCGTAAGAGGTTTTCACGAACTATAGGGATCACTTTAGATAAAATCCGATGGTCCACCAGGATTTTACTGAATAATATTTGTGCACATGCATGCACAGTGTAGTATGGAACCTTTTACTCCTCTGTGAACCTGCATTGCATGTACCTAAAGAACCTCCAATTCTTGTGTTGAACCTATGCAGTTGCATTCGTAGACTAATAAAATATAGGAGTGCTTATAGATACATGTTAAAATACAAACTTTTTAATGGTCGCTGGTGTCGAGTTAGTGGTTTTTAAATAAATAAATACAATAGTTAAAATAAGAATGCTCATCCCAGGTCACAAGTATTTAAAAAAAAAAAAAATTTTTTTGATAAAAGAAGCCATTTTCATTATTGATTTTGTGGGAAGTATTACTCACTTGTTTATAAACTGAATACTGGCACACTATATAAACTCGATAAATAACAAACGCTGGGTGGGATGGATGTTAAGGAGACTTTGTAGTGGAAGAACTTTATTGCCTACGTAGAAGCACTACTGATAGAAATAGAGATACAACATCGTGAAGGAAGGAACACTTCATCTTTGTTGGATAATATTGGTGTTATTTACAAATATTACCGCACGGTTTTGAATGCCTTCTAGTGAGTGCAAGAGGGTCTAAGGATTCGTTACATCGGAGTACGAAATTACTTCATGTCGCCGTGGTGGCTGATAACACGACTACCGAACTTAGCGTGCAAAAGATTGAGACCATGTATAGCATGGTGCACCATCGTGCTGAAACCAAAAATCGTCAAAGTCCATGTCTTCAATTTCAGCCCATAGGATGGTTCTGTAGCGCTTACCGATGACTGAAATGGCGTTTAAACAGTATTTTCGAAATAAAATGGGCCAGATTCAAAAATCCGCATCAAACTGCCACTCTCTGCGGATACATTGGCTTCTCGATAGTCACGTTCGGGTTTTCCGATAGCCAGATGTAGTAATTTTGCTTTTTAACATAACTGCCGAGATGAAAATGCGCCTTGTCAGAATAGATGATTTTTCTGCCAAATTCGACGTCCTATTCGAGCGCAAATTGAGAAGCAATATTCGAAACGGGTGGTCGTTTGCTTTCAATTGGTAGTCAATTGGACTTTGTAATGGAATAATCCTAGGTCTTTGTGCAAAATTCTTATCAGGCTGGTGCGTGAAATGTTGAGTTGTTGAGATCGATGGCGGGTCGATATTCCTGGGTTGAGTAGAACACTCTCGGCCACAGCAGCCATATTCTCGTACGTACACTTTTGAAATAAGTTTGCAATATTCCCCAACGTTGTTCAAGAGTAAAGCGTAAATGATACTTACTAACAGCCAAGATTTCGAGCAGGAGAGATCTGTCAGTGTCGAGATAACAAAATAACTGGACCGCCCGTTATAAATATTCCCAAGACAATGCCAGTGTAATTGAATAAAGACGAAAGATTACGAACTTATTGTTATCGACAGCTCTCAGATCACTTAAGTGATGCCATTCCATTCAGCCTCTATAACTCGGATGCACGGAATATATCTGGCATTTCAAGTTAGGAGTTGTGTGTCGGAATACTGATCACATCCATGGACAGGATTAGATCCTAGGAAGAAAAGTTTGCAAACTTAATAAACGGTCTTGAACTTCCGGGTATGATTAGAGAACAACTCCTTCCGCAAAATCTGTGAGGACACATTAATGGACAAATTTGCTTACTTCGGTATTTGGTCCGAATATTTTGTTCTGATATACTCGGATATGTATATACAATACAGATAATATGAGCTAGCTTTCTTTCTGGCGTACTCGTATACTACTAACTCGTATACTGAACTGAAATTTTCACTCCCATGTAACCGCACTTCTAAAAGAAGTCTCCACCGATAGCCTGGCCGTAATTAGTGCTCGCACAAGACAAAGACGACTCGCCTGGGTAACCGTGATTTCGGCGTAAGACTGTTTGTGGTGGAAAATTAATTCTCACGGTCACCCTTTTTAATTTAGTTTAGAAGTTGCTATGCATATTGTTCTAAGAAATTGGTTCCAATCGAAGGTAATGGATTTTAAGTTAGTAAGTTTTATTGTATTGCTCATATATGGGTTTCGAACGATAAACCTTTACGTATTTTTAACGAGAAAGAGCGGTCTGTCTTACGTCGAGTCTAACATCGCTAAGGAACACATATTTTAAAGATTAATCGGAGACAACAGTCTTTAAGATGAAATTTCTTAAAATGTAGCACAATCTTACTTACCAATACCCAACCATTATGGTGATTTATTCCGAGTCACTTGTTCTTTTGCATAACTGAAAACATGGCTTATTTATAAGAAAAGGTTGCGTGCGAAAGCAACGAGTTACAGAAAATGTCAAAAAAGAAACTGTTCCAATTCAAGAAAATTGTAATACCGCGTGAAAGGTACAACATCAAGGATCTTTGAACTGTAAATGAATAAGCAAAACACTTGTTGCCGATAATGACAGAATCAGTTTTTCATTATTCGTGTAACATCACTATTGAAAGTTATGTATCACATCAAGTAGCTAAAGAGTTTATTTATGAACCTCCGAATAAGTGCTAATTTCTCAAGGCAACTTAGAGATGAATCCGCGAGTAATTGGTATTAGCATAATGTACTCGTAGCTACCTTAGTTTGGAGAAGCCAACATGATGGTCTATCAGAACCTATTCTTTCTGGTTCTACTCTATCGTGGCAATCGTTGGACGATAAACAGAATTGCCGCGAGAAATAAACATCGTCGCATACCAGGTCCAATTTGTCATGGTGGCAGTTTAAGAAGAGGGTACAAATGTATATATACTCGTGCATATAGTCTACGCCATATCGAGATTATGAACGGTCAATGCTCCAACAAGATTACCTTTAAATCTCAGCTTCATTGTAAGGGATGTATTTAAAAGAGGACAACGGGGAGATTGGTATTCGACAGCGATATTTCTCTTATTCGAAGGTTACTTTTGCCTGCATTCATACGTCAATCAACAACAAAGATAACGTAACAACGTAAACCTTCTCAGACTAAATCTACTGAATCTTTTTTGAGTCCGAGTTTAAATTGGAATATGGGGTGGCCGTGGTGTAGTGGTAGTAGCAAACGCTTCTCACTCGGAGGGTCCAGATTCGAATCCTGCCCATGGCAAAATCAGTTTTTCATTGTATAATTGGAACTCAGACAAAAAAATTCAGCGTATGAAGGCATAACACTGACACGTAGATTTGGCTGTTATAAGAGTTTCAAGCAATGAAAAATAAATACTGGGAATTATATCTCGAATCACTCTGAGTGAAGAAAAACTCTCCGTCCTATTCGGACTCCCACCCCTGGAGAGCAAACATAGAAACCAAACACACCTGAGTTTCAAACCACTACAAAAACAATTTTCCTTTCTCCTCTTCCATCTTTCCGCCCGCGCCCTGGCAACAGTAAAAGGGTATCAACCCCTTAGGCGCGCGTAAATTATAAAAAAAAAAAAAAAAAAGATAAAACGAGCTAAGTTGAGAATATCTGGATATTTCCTGCTTCGACTTGTGGACCAGCAATTGCCAAAGTAAGAACAAAATTTATTTTTCAAAAAAATAAATCTTCATCTCTAGTTAAGCATGAGGTATTTACTCCGGATTCTCCGATCACAGACTTCAGACTATGTCAATATTGTGTCACATAATACCCGTACAGGAGTCGACTGAAACTATCGCAAAAACCGAGAATTTTTCTTTGACTGCCAAATTCACTCTCACCTTCTCAACATGGGCATTTCTGCAACTAAGGTTAAGCAGCTGCATAAGCAACGGAAAGCGGCGCAAATTCGTCATTACTTCAGTTCACTACCGTCAACTTTAAAGCTGGAATCATTTTCTTTGTTGAGCTGCGATGCTAATGCTCTTCCTTTTGAAGCAGTAGTAAATACGAGGTGAGAGGCAATCAGATCTTGGACTTCACACTACCTACGAAAGTAAGACAGTAAGTAGTCGACGCATAGGAGGTTAAAGGCTGGGAAGTACTGACAGAGGCTTTCTTCTCAAACCATAGGCGCATCTAAAATGCGAGTGTGGGACCTTATTGAAGAGGTGGATACCACATAAAAGCATCTGAATAACAAGAAATTGTTTGGAAGTTCGTTACTGCTTAGTGTAAACACAAAATGAAACCGAAGGTAAAAGAAACTATTCAGAACCTGACAGTGCCCAAAGAAGAACTCCTGCAGATCAGCTGTTCCAGCAAATCTACTGCGACTACGAAAGGAAATGCAATACTTTTTAGTAGGTTATATTATAGGAAGCTAGTTCAGATTTCGAAGAATAACTCTAACAGGGACTTGTGCGAAAAGATTAATACACTTGTTGAAATCAGGAGCCTTCAAATACACAGGTATTTCCTTCATTTGATGGTTTAAATTCGCCTTGCACTAATGGCATACATCCAGTTATACCAAGCGTCTACCTGGTCCAAAGCTTATGTAGCACCGGAATTGGGCATTTAATCCTCGCAAAATTGAAATTATTTGTCTCTACGAGACTGGGTAAACTGACCGGTCTAACCATTTAGTACTTTAACCCATCACCGCAGAAGCAAAGTATTCCGATGTCAGTCTGTATAATAACTTCATGACTTAAAAAAGACTCCCCGAAAATCCCCAACGTGTTGTATGCTTATTTCTATGGCAATAAACTGTGCTCTGAGAAGATAGCGGAGCGGCTGAAGTATCTGCATCGCCAGAGACAGCTGCGCTGAAGGTCTTAATGACCTCTGTCACCACTTCCAAGATAATTCGAGAACGTAAATCTTCTCAGACTAAATCTACTGAATCTTTTTTGAGTCCGAGGTTAAATTGGAATCGCGGCAAACAAGATCGTCGATGTATTTGATACGCAGTGTACAGAGCAGGGTTTCTTAGGACCCAGGCTTGCGTTCGGACGGCCCGCGTCCTGGGTTAGCGCTTTTATTAACAGTTGGACTTCTTGTGAGCACAACTTTATGTACATATCTTGACTCTTGACGAATGCTTCTCTAAAGAGGTCAAGGACTTTCTTGACATTCTCCTGTAGAAAAGACTCTATACTGGTAACTGGCATTTTACCTTACCAATACTCCATTAATAAACACATAAGTGTGCTAATCGAAATTAACATACCATTCTGCATGCTTAGTATGAGGTTGTTTGCGATACCACAGAGCCATACATCTTTGAGTATACAGCTTGCCCTTGTATCAGGCTGGAGGTCTTGGTGTAGGCGCTGATAGTTTTGGTGTTGGTAATGTACGCATTTAATCACTAAAGCGCTTACTCATCTTTCAAAGAGACTATCAAAAAGACTGAGCAATTCCGTTTAAGCTAAATATACAATGAGTGTCGATTGTCAATTAGCTATTGTTCTCTGATTTTAAAAATCGTTTCGAGCAACCGATTGACAATTATTCGATGAGTAAACGAATCAACATAGAATAACAGAAAAATTAGAAATGTTGTATATTATCCTCAAATCTTTTCACTGTGAGATGTGTTAATTGCTGGCAAAACCGGAAAACCCAGTTTATTTGGAAGAAGTCAAAAGTTTCAGCACTCCACTTGAAGGAATTCTTCGGATCTCATTACTTATTCCTCTTATCTCTAAAACAGAATCCTTATTCTAATTATTTAGATAAAATACTATGCCATAGAATCTGAAATACGTCAGTACATGCCGGCAAACCCACACACAATTTGCCTCAAGAACTTTTGGCATTCTACCACAGCTGTATTGATTGAAATCGTTATGAATTTCTATTATTGTATCTTGTAATATCAGTCATTCCATCTTAGAAGGGATAATTTTGTGGCCAGTGGGTTGTCACTCACCAGATGGACATTCCTAAGAAACTATGTGAATCGAATAAATTTGCACTTTTATGAATTTCAATAAATTTGAAGTACAAATTCCGAAACTAGAAACTCAACCGAGACTTGTTGTCACATTTACTGAAAATCATCCACTGACATATCCCATCTACCTAAGGTGACAACTATTTGACATTTATCCGAGATGACATGGTTAAGGTAGGGAAGTGAAAAATCCACAAAATGCCACTTTTGAAACATTTTCGAGGACCAATTGTCTGCAAACAAGTTCCTTTGCAATGGAAATGAGAATGAAAACCTATAAACGCCCACATGATGCGTCCAATTCTTACATTTGATATACATAATTAAAAGTGCGCTCTTCAGATCCTTTGCGTATCCAAAGGTTGAAAACTTTCAAAATAGTTTTTGTTGTCTGAAAAGACGTTGAATTGTACGTACCAGGATCGATAGTGTCATAGAAAATTAAGAGTAAACAATTTCAGCTCTTTTGTTTGGTGAGCAAACATCCAGAATTGGACAACAGAAGATTGCAACAAATTGAACATCAACAGATGCGCATTTGATGATGGTTTCTGTTTGCCATTAGAGGAAAATTGTTTTATTTTTGTGATGGATTTTCACAATCTGTGGACTCTATTGTCATCCATATATCCATATATTATAGTCAGATGCTATAGAGGATTTCCAGGGTATCCAGAGAAGAGTTGGATACTTGTATGCAGAGGTAGAAGGAGAAATGAGTTTGTGAAAAGGATATCAGCTCATTTAATTAATGGAAATGGAATGTATTAAAAATAACTGAATAAATTTATTTATATAGGGTATCCCTTAATTCGTCAAGGACAATTTGGGAAATGATTTTTGGGTATATTCAAAGAAAATAATCGTTCTACAGTAAGAGTCTGTCTTCAATGTTGACATCATTTATCGAGGATTTAAGAAAAAATTCACTTTGGTGTACCCTGACCCATGTTAACGGAAATTGCTCTGTTAATACTAATGGTACAAACTTCGTTTAGGAGAAATATTAGCCTTTATAACTGTGTTTAAGTAAAGTTGATAGCTTGTTTGAATTTTCAGGTAATTAATTTCTAAGCCTGTTCCATTTTTCTTGCCCACGCTAATTTTTGACTTTGAGGTCACTTTTCTCCAGATTTCCTCATTTCCTTATCATCTTCCTTAAAAGTTCTCAGAAAGAGTTAGGTTTGGGATATGGAGGCCCATTTGGAAAATTTACCAAACAAAAATCGTATAAAAGACTGGGAAGAAAATTTATTTACCATGTTTAGAAACGCTATTTGAAATGTCTGCCAAGAATAAGCAGACATTTTTTACATTAGTATATTCCTAATAAACAAATGTAAACAATTGTGTTTGCTTTACATTTAAATAAATAATAAATAAAATATGCATAACTATATGAAATGTTGTATTTTGAG
This sequence comes from Volucella bombylans, assembly GCA_949129095.1. Lineage (NCBI taxonomy): Eukaryota > Metazoa > Arthropoda > Insecta > Diptera > Syrphidae > Volucella > Volucella bombylans. The sequence continues at coordinate 99,634,517 of OX422141.1, read as the reverse complement.
CACTTCAAGTGTATAATGCCACTTAAAAGGGCTTAATTATGAATAAATTAATAGTGGGTGGGGTAAACTTAAAATAGTAAAATAGAATGATAAAAAAGCTAATGCTATGCAATTCAAATTGAATAAATATGAGACAATTATTAAAAGGAAATGTAAGATAAAAAACAAGAGATAAAAAAAAAGAAGATCCACTTTTACACCAGAATTTCAGAGAATATGTATTCCTAAGCATTAAAATCTATATCCAGAACCCAGTGCTTTACAGATTTTTCAAACACTGCAGAAAATGTAATTGTTCTGATTAGTTTGGAAGTTTATTAAAAAGTTAAAAGGACGGCAGGACGACACCGAAAAAAAATTGCCGAAAGCGGTGGGGCCAGCAAAGGGTACAGGTACAACATTTAAATAATTTTTTATGTAAATTATAATTAGAAATAAGTCTGCTATTTAAATTTCCTGATCTGAAAAAGAAGAACAGCCCATAGTGCAGTGGAATTTCAAGAAGAGCGTGGCAAAAATACAATGAATTATATCCTAACCGGCGATATCCTAGTGAAGTAGTAATTGAAAATTCGTATCAAAGGGTTTGGGATCAGTTTCAAACACATGACCTAACGCTGAAGCTCTATAAGTAAGAAGAATTTCGGCTGATGGAAGAATACTGGAAGCTGTTATAACTGATTCATCATCATTGCAATTCAATATTTCCAGACATAAAATTTGTAATGGAGAAAATCTTCATAAATACCATCATACACCTGTGCAAGAACTGCTTACCGATGATTTGGAAAAGAAACTTTAGTTTTTTAACTGGTTGCTGGAACCGAACTTAGATGATAATAATTTTATTAGCAGAATTCTTAGGAAGAATGAATCTCAATTTACAAGAGATAGGATCACAGATTTTCATAATCTTCATACATGGGCTGCGGACAATCCACATAAATCATTTCAACGCAAATAAAATACATCGCCAAAATGTGAGCAGGTGTAATTGAAAACAAGGTAATCGGCCCCTTCAAACTACTAGGCTGAATTCTAGAAACTATAATAGCTGATTTACCAGAACTATTGGATGACATTATAATGATTCACTAGCCCACTAGTGGGCTCTAGCATGCATACAAAACCAAGGTGAATACTTGAGCACCTGGTATAAAGCCATGCAAACATCTATGGTGTTTTCTGCAAACTTTTTGATGAGTTTTTTTGTTATTATTGTTACTTTCATAAGAAAAAAGTAGTAAAACCTTATTATTATTACCCATTTTGTGGAGAAAAGCGACCTCAAAGGCAAAAATTAGCATGAGCAAGAAAAATGGAACAGACTTAGATATCTGAGGACCCAAACAAGATACGAGGGCGGGTCAATAAGTCCGTGACTTTTGGAATAAAACACAGATTTTTTGATAAAAAAATAATTTTATTTTTCAACGTAGTCTCCCTTGAGCTCTATACACTTTGTCCAATGCTTCTCCAATTTTTTTATCCCTTCCAAAAAAAAATGATTTGTCGAGGTCCTCAAAATAGGCCTTTGTTTTCGAGATGACTTCATCATTGGAGTCAAATCTTTTTCCACCAAGCCATTTCTTGAGGTTTGGGAACAAGAAGTAGTCGCTCGGAGCCAAATCTGGAGAATAGGGTGGATGAGGGAGTAATTCATAGCCCAATTCATGGATTTTTGCCATGGCAACTGCACATGTGTGCACCCTTGCATTGTCTTGGTGGAAAAGAACTTTTTTCTTGGCCAAATGAGGTCGGTTTTTTTTCAAATCGTCATTGAATCGGTCCAATAAGTTGGCACAATATTCTTCATTGATTGTTCTTCCCTTTTGAAGGTAGTCAATGTGGATTATCCCGCGTGCATCCCAAAAAACAGTCGCCATAACTTTATTGGCTGACAAACCCACCTTGGCCTTCTTTGGCGCCGATTCACCCTTAGAAACCCACTGTTTTGACTGTTGTTTGTTCTCTGGTGTGTTGTGATGGATCCATGTTTCGTCCACGGTTACAAAACGGCGCAAAAACTCCTCCATATTGCGATTAAACAACGCCAAACCTTCCTGTGAAGTGAAGCACACGAAATTCACTTTTTTTCCATTTTCTCCTCAAATTAGTGAGTAGTCTGATAAAAATAGCTGTCAAACACAAACTAACTGACGCAGCAAGTTTAAATTTTGACAGGAGTCAACTGACAGATGCCTGTTGACAGGAGCAGTGTTGCTGTTTCAGGAAAGAGGTTAGAAATTCAAAAAGTCACGGACTTATTGACCCACCCTCGTATCAAATTTATTTAAACGCAGTTATATAGGTTAATATTTCCCCTTAGCGAAAATTTTACCATTGATATTAACATGGATCAGTAAGCCTTTTCTTAAATCCTTGATAAATGATGTCAACATTACTTACGTAGAACATTACTGTAGAAGGATTTTTTTCTTAAAATATACCCAAGCATCATTTTCCAAATTATCCTTGACGAATTAGGGGACACCCTGTGTTTTGAAACAAGTTTGGTGGACCGGACTGGTGGGTCAACAAGGTGCTTCGGTCCTGTCGCGGGTGAATGAAATCGTTACATAACTGACTTTGAGATAAGTCAAGTGCCTTATTCTGATCATCTCTCTGTAGTGGTGACATTCGGACTGAAGGTAAACGAATCGGAAGCTTGATATGTGACTACAGCAGCAGCAATGAACTGATCTCGATCGAATAGAGGAAATCATCAGTTCATCATATACTATTAACACCCGCGGTGGAAGTTTTGCACATCAACAGTCCGAGCCTTGGTTCGATCGTGATTGTAAAAGAGCGAGGAATATCTTTAACTTGGCTACGAGTGTTCCGTGACTCTAAGGATGGTTCTTTTAGGAAGTTTTATTCGGAAGCCAATTCGAATTATAAAGCGCTATGTAAACGTAAGAAAAAAATCTACTTTGAGGCCTAAACTAGATGAGTGGTGCGATTTACCAATGTTCAGGAATTTTGGAAATTGCTATTAAGTCTAAATGGAAAAACATAAATTCTCAATCACAAGCTCAGTTCTGACGATCTCGCAACATACTTCATACTTCTCTTCCATTACGCCACAGCTTTTTACGAGAACGAAATGTTAGATGCTCGAATTATTAAGAACAAAATAGTTGTAGCTATAAACCGACTTGAAGATGAAAAAGCTGCAGGATCCATATTTTCGTTCCAAGAAGCATAGCGGAGTCATTCCTACGAAGACGTTAAAAGCTGTTTGTACCCGTAGCTTTTATTGATTTCAATTTAGCATTTGATACTTTAGTCTACAAACTGAGTGGTATGGGCATGTCGCAGGAGTAAAGTTGTCCAACACTTATACAGGGATACACAAGTACAAGTTTGAAATGGCGAGGAACTATCGGAATGGTTTGAGACTAAATCGGTAGTGAGACAAGGATCCACTCTGAGTTCCAGCTTATTCGCGCTTTTCATGGATGATCTAATTGAATTCATTCCTGGAAGTATTGAGTATGCTGGACAATTAATCCCCTTTATATAATAATATTGTCGTTTGCGGTGATTTTAATGCCAACATACTTAAAAATAATTCGCGGTCTTATCAAGTGAAAGATATGGCATCGGCAAGTGGCCTGGAAATTATAACTAATAGCAGTTTAGACTTTGTTATTATATCTGATTCACTTTCTGTCTTACTCTTCGATTAGATTTCTTTCGAAGGTATCAGTGAACATGATATTCTATTCTGTACCTACAATGTTGTCTTTAACCACAAGTCTTCCTCAAGCTCCTTTGTTTATAGGGATTACTCATCAATAAACAAAGAAGCACTAACGACTGCAGCAAACTCGGTCCCATGGTTTGCCACTACGCTTCATAAAACTTATTTTGCGGCACGTCATAGGCCATCTAACACATATAATCAATTTTTGTATAGCAATATCTACTACACCTCTGGCATGGAAATGTGCTAAAGTTGTACCTGCTGAGCCCATTCCAATCGGGTTTTAGGAAGAACCATAGCTGTCCTTCCGACATGGTAAACATTTTGGAAGACATCAGGCTAGATTTTGACAAAGGATTTGTGATTCTGCTTTGCCTACTTAATTGCTCTAAGGCTTTCGACAAAGTGAACCATGTTATTCTTTGTTGGAAACAAAACCATTACTATGGTTTTAGTGAAAGAGCTGTAAGGCTCATTCGAACCTTTTTATGCGTACGGTCATAAATAGTCGTTGTTGGTAACAACCGCTTAGGTCTCCGATCAGTTCCTCAGAGTCCTCAGAGATCAATATTGAGCCCAATTTTGTTCTGTATGTACATAAATGACTTAGCATCGATTTGTAAGCACGAACTTATTTCCCTTCTATTGTTGAATGGGTAACTAAAAATGGACTAGCTTTACACCCAAAAAAATGCCAAGTAATTCTGATATCAAACAAGTCTTTTCAGATAAGTCTAGTCCCTGATGTTTGCTTAGCCGGTAGTAAGATTAGGTTAGTTGAGGCGGCTACAAGTCTAGGTATCACTATAAACTGAAAGCTTTCTGGCTATAACCATGTTAATATCGTTGTTGGTCGCGTGTACGGATGCTTGCCCCCGGAATACTCGCAGGAGACTAGTGCTCATTCGCATAATGCCCATTAATTCATATGCAGCAGCTGTCTCGGTATTCGAATGCCGGTTTCTTGAGAAAGTACCTTGATTTCAAAAATTGCGAATCTTTACATCAAATTATAAATACAAAGCAACCGCTATATCTTTACTCCAAACTGGAATTTTCCCTTTCCAGAAGAACTTTCAACATTAGCGCTCAGCGTTACAAATACCTCAGTTCATCGCTTTTATTTTTCTGTATGCTATTAAACTATGGAATAACTTACCATCTCATATAAAGTGCTTGTCAAATACCGCTAGCTTCAAAACTGCCTTGTATGTGTACTTTTCTTCTTAACATATCTTTTTGCTATCAACTCTGCCTCAGTCTTTCTTCAATTTCTCAATTATTTTATTTCCTCTCCTTTTTTTTTCCTTTTTAGTATTTTACTTTATTGTTATCATAATAATCGCTATTAAAACTTATCATTTTTTAATTTGTTTGTTATATTTTTTCTCTTTACTGTTTAAAACATTTTGTTACTAAATATTATTACTAGTACTAAGTAAGACAATGAGAGACAATGTCTTAGTGTTCAAATTGGTTATTGTAATAAATTGAATTGAATTCATTGGGTCTCATATGAGTACAATTGCAAATGACAGGACTCTCTATGTTTCCGGTAGACCAAAAGAATCCTTCCCGATATCTCTAAAAGAACAGTGGTTTTCTTGCTGTTCATCAATATAAAACATTGCAGGCTGCTTACTGGTATCGTGACAGGGCACTAGTGATACCACACACTGCAACATGTGAGAGAGTGATAACGTCTCCACGGATCAGGCATTCGGCGCTAACGTGTTGGATGTTGATCTTTTAAGTACTTTGTCACTGAAGCGCTTACTTTTTTCGAAAGACGGACGAATTTTTCAGTAATGGAGTAGAATAGGGAGTTCGATGGTCTAGTAATTTGTCTGAGTTTTTTTTTTTTTTTTTTTTTTTTAAATATATTGCAAGATTTATTTTATGGAATAAGCACATTAACTAGCCCAGAGCGATATCTGGATCTATTCTAAACACGACATGGCAGTCTATCAGATAATAATTTTGAAGACAAGGGGTTACAAATTACAAAGAATATCTGCGTTATCGTTTTATCCAACCCGTAACTTAACTCCTCTATTTAGATGGAGTCATCATGTCAAAATGACAATAATTTAAACACTAAGGCTCTCAAGCTAATTACCAAGTAAATACGATGTCCCACATGGAGTTACCTTGGAGTGTGCGAAAACACCACAGAAAAACGCTGTTTATTAAGGTTTATAATATGCATCGCAGTGCTGCGATGTACGAGAAATATAAAGGAAAAATGACAGCAATGGAAATGAAAAAGTTGATAAATGGCAACGGGTGTAACAAAACGAGATTTGATAAGAAGTACTGGTAGAGTACACAAAAGAGTGGCTACAATGTCCGCAAATTAGGCCGACCCCATAAGCATCGCAGTAACAACGAAAATTCGTAGTTGTATGCGCTACATATTTTGACAGTTAATAAAAGGAGAAAAAGTACGAATTAAGGGCGAAAATATCAAATGGAAGCTTTTCGGAGTTGAGAAAAAAAGTGGCAGTTTAGGTGTGCAGCCCTCTTACATCCTGGTAATAGACAGGAAGGGAATGGTAGGGCTTCTATTATGATTTCAAGATCAAGTTGTCAGAGTGGAAAGTATTTCGAGCGAAATAAGATAGTGTAAGGATCTAGTAAGAATGATATCAGCCCAGTTTGTCTGCAAAATCTCGATAGTTATATAGCGGAGGTTTGGAATCCCTTAGAAACAAACTGACCGATATTCTCCAAATTGGTATGTGGATAAGTAAAGTGTTTGGAACTTATACTAAATGTATTTAAACTTTATACAGAGTTTTTTTAATAGGGACTTCCGAACTTTGACAGTTGATAGCGACCATATTGTTGAAGCTACATCTGTCAAATTGGCTGTCATTTATTCAGTCTGTTTTGCCAAATCACCATGGATTGACATAGCGTTCAACAACACGTGCAAATGATAAAATTGTTTCATCAAAATGGGTGTTCTATTCGGGCAGCGTTTCGCGCGCTTCGACCATTTTACGGTCGTCATAATCGGCCTACCGAGCGGACTATTCGCAGTGTGGTGGGTAAATTTAAGTCCACTGGTTTAATAAACTATAAATCAACACCCTTACGTCGACGAAACGCAAACATCGCCGCTGTCCGTGAGAGTGTGTAGGAGAATCCAAGCCAGTCGATTTTGCGTCGCCCACAAGAACTCGGCTTTTCGCTGACCACAATTTGGCGGATTTTGCGTCGTGACTTAGGCCTGCACCCTTACAAAATTCAACTGACCCAGTAGCTGAAGGTAAACGACCATAGACAACGACTTGTGTTTGCTGAATGGGCCCTGGAGCAGTTGGAAACTGACCCTAATTTTCATCAAAAAATCATCTTCCATTGCTGGATGAATGAGTACGTCAACAAACAAAATTGTCGAATTTCGGACGATACTAATCCACATGAAATCCAAGAGCGTCCAATGCATCCCAAAAATGTCACTGTTTGGTGAGGATTTTGGACTGTCGGCGTCATAGGTCCATATTTCTTTGAGAACGACGTTGGCCAGGCCATCAATGTCAATGGCGAGCGCTATAGGTCTATGATTACCAACTTGTATTGGCCTGAATTGGATGATATGGACATCAACGACATGTGGTTGCAACAGGACGGAGCTACGTGCAACACAGTTATGCACCAGAGTCATGTAAAATTTGACATTTCGGAGAAGTCGCGGCTGACATTTGAATGATGTTATCTTCCATACATAATGGCATCGATAGGCCTTTCAAACGAATAAAAAATTTCGATGATATCTCATACACACTTTGTTTTATTTAAATTTAAAGATAGGAAGCGCTTAATGAAAAACCATTTACAAAGCATTTACTAACTGTTTTAACCCTTAAACTGAGACTTCTTTTCATCCTTTTTCACTGCCAAACATGACAAAACATCGACAGGTGGTATTGGATGGTTCCAGATGGAGGATGTCCCTTTGCTCTGATAGCTGAATTAGCCGAAATGCGCGGATAGGGCAATTGATATCTAGCCGTCCTAGCGAACATTTTGGGAAAAAGTACAACAAAAAAATTAACGAACTAACTAACCACAACAAGTTACAGATATAAATAAAACGAACGAGAACCACCCAAAGGACAACACATATCCATCAACCACCTCAGAAGAAGAAAACGAGACAAAGAAATCAAAACCCAAAGACGATCAAAGAACTGACAAAGAACTACAAACCAAGTGACTGTGACAAGTGACGCCCCGACATAGAGACAGGAGCGACCCCAGTAGGCAGTAAATAAGCTAAGTACCCCTTTGTATTTTTTTTTCATGAATCATATTTGTATGATCTTATCATCGATGGGATTATTTGTGGTTCACTGAATCCCGTAAGGCTCCTTACCATTCTCTTGGTAATCCCCGTTCTAAAACGTTCGCGACTGTATGATCGTACGGAATTGTGGTCCTTCCGTCGCGTCGGGCGTCAAATTCAGTGTTAATTTTTTTTGGACTAAACCTTGAGGTGAGCAACCCCATTGGTGCCAAACGATTCTGAGCCAGCCTTCGGCTTTACGTATTCTCTTTTATTTGATTACCAATTACCATCCGTGTAATTGCGGTTTTTCGTTTGCTAAATTTGTTACTTTGTTTTGTTTGGCTGCCGGTAGCGCCACACCTTTGTTTTATAAATAATTGTTTAGAGTCTAAGATTGCGGAATTTTTGCAACAAATGTAAGATCTAAGTTTCTCCTTAAGGTATAGTGTATGTTGCAGGCAGCTCAAAATTTGATCAATAATAACACCCAGCCATTTGAATTCTTTGACTATTTCAATTTTATTGTACAACAAAGTGTACTGCATTTTAAATTTTCTTTGAAGGTAAACTTCGAATCGTTTTCACTGCAATTCCACAAATGACTCACATTAAGTAGCTCTTAAATTATAAAACATTAGTTTCGTTTTGCTACGTACAATTAATTTGTGGTTAAAAAAAAAACATATATTTAGTACGGTGGTATCGTTATTTATACAATCAACTAGGTCCAGGGCGTTAGACCATGTATAGGTAATGCCTAAACCATCCGCAAAAGCCGTGATTTTGCCTTTAAACGGTTTTAAAAATATAGAGTTTGTGTATAAAAGAAACAGTATGGGTACTGTGGGCCATTCCTAAATTTACGATTGTCGTGTAATGTGCAATTTTAATTGTTTGCATTTTATTCTCGAGATATGAGGCAAACCAGCAAAATATAAGACCACGAAAGCCGGGATGTACCATATCGAACGCTTTTATAATGTCAACAAAAATACTAGCGCAACATTTCTTTTCATCTAGATATTTGTTAGTAAAAGAAGAAACCATTAAAAGGGCATCTTCTGTAGATAGTCCCTTCTTGTAACCGAATTGCTGCGGACTGAAAAAATTAATTTTATTAAGGTATTTCAGCATTCGGTTTTTAATGGATTTCTGAAAAGCTCCAAAAAAGAGAAACAAAAGAGAAATCGGTCTGTAATTATTTTTATCATTCCATTTTCCTTTTTTAAAAAAGGCAACACAATGGTACATATTTTAAGCATGGATAAGGTTAAGGCTAAGTAGATAAGCTAAGGTATCAGTAATATTAAGAGCAATCTTTTCAAGGAGAATGTCTGAAATGGCATCATTTCCGTATTAATAGGAGTTATGCAGCGAGTTGATGAACCCAAAAATTGTGGCCTGTTATATCTTTGAAAAAGAAACTGTTGCTGGGAGGCAAACACTCTACAAGAGCTTTGCTTTGACACTGACTACAAAAATTATCACAAACGCGATGACAATTGATCAACAGAGGTAAAGGTTATTTATGACTTTCCACGCCTTTTTGCATTGTATTTCACCGTGATAGAAATTACAGCTTTTTTTCTTTAATCAAATGCTTACATATTATTTTAAAGTGATTTCGAAAACTTGCGTTGAGTGGATAGGAACAAAATTGTTTAACTAATTTATTTCTGAATTGGATTTTCTTAAGTAAGTATCTGCTTATCTAAGGTTTTAACAGTAATTCTGATTTATGTTGGAGGAGTGTTTTACGAGGAATGGTTTATGGAATATTTTAAAATTTTTAGAATATTTCAAAAGCCTCTGAGAAAACATGGGACCAGTCTTCAGAACGAAACGCATTATTTAGTAGGCCATAATTTATCTTACATTTTATAGGATGAATTTTAAGTCGATTTTTATTTATTATGTTATTGAAAATAATCCCAGTTATGCAGTAATCAGTTATGTTTAAATAAAAATTTATATGTACCCTCACATTAAAAAAAAAGGGTTTTTGAAAACTTACCAAAAACATGATCAAGGCATGTACCTGAACTACGCCTAGTTAGCACATTTACAGAGGAACAAAATCCACGTTTAGCTGTAATCGCTAAATAAGAGTCAGACGCCGATGACGATACTAAGATATCTATTTTTATATCACCTAATATTACAATATTGGCTCCCTTCTCATATGGCTTGAGAAATCTTAATATCAAACGTGTGCAATCTATAAATACAAATAAAACTTAATATTTCATTGTATAAATTGTATGAAAACTTAAGAGCATCAGCACTTGAAAACTCTAATGAAAAAATATCAAATTCCAACAAGCCACGTATAAAAACTCCAACTCCGCTTGCAGGATAATTTTTATTCTGTTATGGATAATAATTGTAACCCGAAATAGAGTAATCATTTCTTTCGCAATCATAATATATCAAAATCTTCGGGACAAAAATAAGATCGGGTAAGAACGTAAGAGCTTTCAAATTCCAACAAGTCAAAATTTTGTAGCCAACTATGCATATTTTGATAAAGAGCAAACAAATTATCGTTTATGTTACCAATTGTATAAAGTAAACAGTCATTTGTGTTGGTTATAGTTTTATCAAATGTATGAAAATTGTAAAATAATTTTGTTTTTAATAAATAAACAAAGTGATGATATGTGTAACTGTTTCTTTACAATTACTAAAAATAATAATGGAAAGCAAAACTGTCCCATGACTTCAACTTCTCGTGTTATTGAAGCATTTATAAAAGCTACCTTCATGTGTTAAGTGCACAAATAATTCAATTTACATTTAAAAAAGTGATTCAAGTTGTTTTGGGATAGTTTTAAGTGAAAGTACAACACAAATCACACAAATCATAACAAAAATCGGTGGTCGCTCTTTTGAAAATTGTCCCAATAACTTTTGTTAAGTGTGTGGCCAATATATTGTAATATATTGTGGCAAAGGAAGAGCTGTAACTGAAAAAGTAAAGCAGGCTTCCCAACTTTATTTTAATCGTTCTACAATATAAAACAAGACAATGAATGAATACCGAGATTGCTTTGTATCTCGTGCTAAGTTACAATTATCGAATGGTTAAATGGCAACAAGAAATCTATGCTGTTTGCTATTCCAATGATTTGGCGTGAACAAGTGAATCATTATGATGACTGTTATTTTTGTTTAACTAAAGTCAAAGATTATTATACCCTAAGGTAGCTTCTGGGTCCATTCCAATACCTAATAGTGAAGAATTTCCTGTACCAACACCAAGAACACAAGAACCATGTGCAAAGTCAAGTGATGAGAATGACCGTGAGGAAAATTATGCGCTAGAGAAGGAAGTATCCGAATGTGTACCGGTATCTTTTTTCATCAGAAACTAAGATATCTTTGCCAAGGAAAAGGAACAAACATTTAGCTATCGTCTTCACACAGAACGAATCCATATGCTACTGTAACGACATTAACGGATTGAGGAATGAATTACAGATCACCTTGGTTTTACAGGTTCTTCTAAATAATGGTAGAGAATCCCTTCATACCAGTAGCATATTTAATCACTTTAAAAGAAACATACGATACTATGCAATTTATATTAAACTTAATAAAGTTTGTCCTGACTTAAAAGTGATAGCCTTGTTACTAGGATTACAGGGTGGTGTTAAAAAGTATTGCTGCTTTTTGTGTATAAACAGCACATTTTTCTAAGGGGCCTATAGTTTTTTATTTCTATCTTTTTTTTGCAGAACCGTTAAATTATATATAACGAAGGTTAATTTTAAAACTTAATAAAAAAAAAAACAGAGACAAAAACAAAAAAGAGGCAATTATAATGTACAGTAACAAAGTTCCTCTTCTCGTTTGGCAAAACCTTTCTCATCGAGAAGCCTCGTTGGTTGTTGCGCTGGATACAACCTCCTCTGAGGAAGGTGTTATTGACACATTTGTGGTGCTACTGACTACTGGTGGGCTGATAGCACCACCCGTAGTTAAAGTAACACCGGTAGCATCAGCGGAGGGGGAAATTTTTGACGCAGCAATAATATCTGAAGGTTTAGGAGAAGTTTGTTCATTACTGGCAGACGGAGGTGATAGTTGTGTAATGCCATCTGGCACAGTGCTATTAGGAGATGGCTTATTAGTATTGCCTGCTGCAGAATTGACAACAGTAGATGCCTGTTCGTCGGGGCTACGACGAGAGTTTTCAGGTGATGAGTTCACGATTGTTTTTGTTGAAGGCGCAACAGTAACTAGTGTTGATAACTTTTGTTTTGAAGTCTCGTCGTTTGGTGTATTTTTGATGTAGTCATTATCCTTGTTTGGAGTACCAATTTTTCCACTGGATGGTTTAATATTTACTGGGATTTCATACTTACTAGACTCTGATGCATCGGTGGCGATTGTTGTGGTTGTTGTTGTGGCGGTGCCATTCACTGGAACTAGCACCTCCAATACACGAGGCGTGATTTGATTTTGATCGAGTGAGATCGAGAGTAGTTGGCTCATTTGCGGTAACTAAGGAACCAATACCGGGGACTACTCGTATTTTATGCGCGACCGCCATTTTGATTGTGCGTGCTCGGTGGTACGGATTGTGGTTGACCGACTGAGGAGGTGGTTGGTGTGGGAATTTTTATACCACCCAATGGAGAAGAGTGGTGATTATGAGCAGCTAAAGACATCGAAATTGATGAAGATTGCTGGTGTGCTGCAGATGGTGCCATAGAGCTGACCGCATGTAACGAAGTATGATTACTAGGATAATGAACGTAGTAGAATAGAACGTAGAAGCATTCCTTCTTGGCGGCTGAACATTTATACTGTGCGAAGAGTGAGACTGGATTGCAGACGCCGATGATGTAATAATTGTGGCATCAGAGTGCTTACCAACAGAACTTTGTGTAAGATTTAAGCTACCGTATGCACAGCTGTGACATATGAGGATGAGATAAATTCAATCCATGGTGAGATAGACCCAAGGCCGCTGCTGAAAAACTTGGGTGGGTAAGTCCACTACCAGGATGACCTAATCCGAGACCTGATGTTTATACAGGCGGACGTAAACTTAAACCGATATGTGGCAACTATTAAAGTCATATAAAATGAGTTGGGATAGTGATGTGAGCCTCACGTTCTTTTTCACGCACCTCACGTTCTCGAGCTTCTTCATCCTTTTGCTCTTTTTTGTGTTTCTCTTTCTCACATTGTTCACGTTCCCGCTGTTATTTTTCATGTTGCTCGCGTTCTCTTTGCTCCCGCTCACGTTCCTTTTCTCTCTGGATTTCACGATCGAGTTCTTCTTTACAAGCAATTTGAGCTGTATGTTCCTCTTCTAATTTCATTCGTTCATACAGGACGGGTACACTTATTGGGTTGTATCACATGAAATTATTTTTCCTTAGTCGGAAATAAGAAGTTCTCGAGTAAACAACTGTGCGGCAGAACGTTAAATTTTCCTTTTTTATAAAATAAAATGGTACGAGTTCTTGATGTATGAGAATTTTAGGGTTCGTTACAAGTACCTTTATTTTTTTTTCTATTAATTATTTACCTACCATGCTGTCGCCAGTTCAAATTCGAACCCTCTTCCCTTACGAATTTAAATTGGACATAATGCGTCATTGGCAATGAAAAACATTAATTTAAGGATGTAGCGATAAACGAACGCACTATACGACGTTGGTTTGGAAAGTTCCGTTCTGGAGATTTCAACTTCGAAAATGAAGCCGGAAACGTTAGTTGACGACGATGTTTTAAGAGCAACGCTGGCGGCGGAAGCAACGAAATCGGTGAGGCAGATTGCATAAAGCATGGGAGTATACCCAATAAATATGACATCGAAAGGACCAATCCACCAATCATTTTTTTCAACAAGGAGAAACGATAAACAGTATCAAATATTGTGAGGAAATCGACATATTGCATGCCAAATTGGCTGAAGAGCAACATGCGTTGGTCAATAGGCAAGGTCCGATTCTTTTGCATGACAATGCTAGACCCCATACCTCACAAGTAATTGTGCAAAAACTGTTTCAACTGAGATTTGAAATTCTCCGCATCCACTCTGATATTTCCCCAACGGATTACAATCTTTTCCGCAATCTGGATTCATTTTGCCGGCAGAAAGTCTCCTGGAACCGAGCAGAGGTCATAAAAGCCTTTGAAGATTTCATTATCAGCACTTCTACGAAAAACCTTGTACAACGTTGAAAGAATGTCATAGATACAAACGGATCCTATTTTGATTTATGGAAAAATAATATTGGCTTTTAAATTTTTACTTTAAAAACGGACATTTCATGTGGTACAACCCAATAGATGCGATGAGTATGGCGCTACTAACAGATCGTAGAATGAAGATGCATTGGATGTGAATAATGTATGTACACCCATACGCAGCAACTGATGATGTTGATCCAATAAGAACTGTTCTGAATATGGTAGACTTGCTGGATTAAATATAGCACCAGGTGGCATACCAGGCAATCCAGTGAATGTAGCATAAGCATCCAGAGGAAATCAAATAAGATGTTCATCAGATCGATATGGTGGGAAGCCGCTATGAGCCAACAACTCTGGCTGAAGAGCTGACGTTGCACCTGAATTCATGCCAGCAACCTTTTCTGCCGGTTGAGGCTATGGTCCTGATCGTTTCTTCGCAACAGACCTATCATCTGAATTACTGCCTAAATGATTATGTACAACTAACCGGGAATCATTTGGCGAAGACACACGCGATGCAGATGAGTTTTGCACTGCCGATGATGATGATAAGCTATCTCGTTGACTTCCACCATGTGGGACAGTTGGGCTACAGAGAAACATTATCGGAATTTGTTGCTGAACAATCAGATGCCAAATATTCACCTCTGATTGAGATGTTCTTCTTACTTTTACTCATAAAGCTGGGTTTAATGAAGAATTTGGCAAAAGCTATGGACAAAATTGATGAAGGCTTTTTAAATTTAAAATCTGTATTCGCTAAATTAAGTGACGCCAAACGATGTCAATTTTGACCTTAAACTAAATACAAAGGAACTAGCAGCTTGGACTTCATTGAAAGCTGAAATGTTAGTCGCAAAGTTGTTAAAAACTTATAAGGATTTAGGCTGCAAAATGTCATTGAAAATACATTTATTACATTCACATTTTGATTTTGAGTGACGAGCAATTGGAACGCTTTCACCAGAACACGTAAAGAAGATCGAAGAACATTATCGAGATCGGTGGGATGCAGCCATGTTAGGGACTTACTGTTGGTCTTTAATACGGGAAGAATCAATAAGTCACAAACGTAAAAGCTGAATCATAGAATACATGTTTTATAATAAATAAGAATCACAAATATTTATGTTTTAGAATGAGGTAAATGAGTTTACATTTTTGAATTTTTAAGTTTTAATGCCAATAAACGTTTTTTCACTTCTAATTTTGTATGTATTTTGATATTAATTCTCGTATCCATATCACAGAAATGGTACGTGTTATAACTTATAAGATAATCATTGCTATATCCTTAAATAGAATTCCCAATTGTTAAAAATCTTTGAGTGCTTCCTTTATCAACTTTTATCAAGATTTATGAGTTCTGATACCATAAATATTTATAATTTCTTTCATTTTTATTTTTTTAGCATATATAAGCAATTCTCTATTGAAACTAGAAACTTTCATAAGTATAATACTCTACTTTTGGTACCAATAGCAAATCAAGAAGAATTAAGTTTGTTTTTTGCAGATTTCGTACTTTTCATTATCTTTGCAAAGACTATAGATAAAAGTGTATCCCTTGAACTACTTGAAATACGTCTTAATAGACTAGAAGAAACGTGATCGGACTGTTAGTGATTTACTGTAGATACTGAAAACGATTTTGCTGATTATGAGTCCAAGTATTTCGTGACTCATTCGAACATTGCTAAGGCCGCGAGCGGTAAAAAACTAATAATCCTGCTATTACCAAATTGGGGGTAGAAAAGTCAGCCAATCAGCAAGTAGATTTTCTTGTTGCATCACAAACATGAGTTTCATTATAAAAAAAACAAACACTGGCAATGCTTCCGTGGTGTTAGATGTTAAACCCAATTTAACGCCAATACAAAAATTCCAGTACTTAATATCTTTTCTTCGTGATGAAGCAAGTGGTTTAATCCGCTGTATAACTGTTACTGACGCTAACTAAGTTGTGGGAGCGTTTTGAGCAATGCCATAATCGTTCTAATTTATTCATCCAATCTCATATCCAATCGTTTTTGTCTATTCCCTTCATGAATTCTACGAACGCGTAACTCTTATGCAAAATTACCGATGGTGCTGATGAGACAATAACAGGATTAAAAAATGCTAGTCGAAACTCCTGGCTGCAAAAGTTGGATCACGCTATGAGCAACTATTGGCACAAGAAAGTGGTTCTCGGTATATTTGTACTGTCTACTACTTACTACTACTTACTTACTGCTTTGATGCTTTAGAAACATACCAATCTCTTTCTCGTCTTAATCAGTCGCGTGAGAAGACATTCAAACCTATTCATTCTCATTCATAATCAGTGCCTGAGCAAACGTCATCAATTTCTATCGCTTGACACAACAAATCGCTGTTCTTTCGTAAAGAAACATACACTGTGCTTTAACTGCCTTCGACCCGGACGCAGTTCGAATAAATTTCTGATGCAGAATTCATAATTACCATCTCTCACCCGTGCATCTTTAACCTTGATAATCTAATTTTGGAAACATCGCTTCTTCTGCTGATTTATCTAATGCTCCATTAGTCTCTGATTCTGCACTCGAAACAACACCTGCAATCTCGATCAGCTTATCAATCGTCGCAGAAAGTAATTTGTTTATTTCGTCTCGTTCTTGTCAAATGATATTTCCGACTGCTTTAGCTCAAGCTCATGATAAGGGTAGGGCTCTCCAAAGTGCTCGGTTATGCTAGATTCAAGTTTAGAAGTTTCCTTCATTACCGAGTAAACTATGCAATCGTTAGATCTTATTCGGAAACCTGCGCGTATACCTAGGTATTGGATCAACTTCAACTGGTTTTTCAAATGGGATAACAGCTCTCAGACTATGTTCTCGTTTTTCCAATAATTTTATATCTACCTATACCTCTTCCTATAATATATCGTTTCGAAACTTATATTTCTAGTTCCTGCTTCTGAATTTATAATTAACAAGCCGAATTCGTTTTCCATTTTTGTATTGACAGACTCCAAATTTAGTGTTCCAGCTTGAGCAGCTGAGAACACACATTCGAAGTGGGACGGAACCGTTCGGCGATCAACCACACCTGGGTCCACGATACACTTCCACCACGTACTTCTTGGTCTGTAGGAATTAGGAGACCAACGAGGAAACCGGCTTATTGGTGGAATGAGGAGATTGCTCGCCTAAGATCCATGTGCACACCGCATCAGGGGGGAAACCCTCCGACAGCAGCGCCATGACATATACGTGGACAGCAGACGTGCTTTAAAGAAGTCCATTAAGCGTAGAAAGCTGCGGTCAGGGATAGAGGGCTACAATACACAACAGATGTCGGTGTACAGTATTAAAGAGTGACATGCGGAGCCCCCCAAGGCTCATTGCTGGGCCCCACCCTCTGCTCGAGATTGCACTGCCCGAGGGAAACACGACCGCGGGTTACGCGGATGGATGACCTGGCAGTAGTGGTTGTGGCCAAGACTACTGAAGAAATTGCGACAAGAAGCACGGAGATGGTCGGCATGGTGACCAGTTGGCTGCAAAAAAATGGATTGGACCTGGCGGCACAGAAGACCGAAGCAGTCCTCTTGACCTTCTTAAAAATGAAAAAAAAGAAGTATTTTCCTTCAAGAGTGGCGAGGAAGAGCCTTTCCTGCGATACCTGGGAGTCCTCCTAGACGCAAGGATCTTCAACTATAAACCTAGTCCCCAGTATGTTAAGCAGCCACCGGAAATGGCAGGCTATTGAAAACTCAATCGTTACATTGATAATGGAGCTGAGAGCTATAGAACGCAGCCAGGATGAACGTTTCCAGCGAGGAGTAACTTCTCCACAAACTTGACAGTGACGACTATACGAACGCTTTGAGCCTTTGCTCTGGACATCCTTCTGACGAAATACCTAACGGTGTTTCCAGGAGGAGCTTTCCCTCCGGATGATGAGGACATGTTTTTATTGCGGTTAAAGTCCCACACTGTCCTTTAGGCTTTCGATGCATCTGATTCCTCGTTAAAAAAAAAGAAAATATCGACATTCTAGTAGGTGCAGATAAGATTGTTAGCATAATTAGCGGTGCTCCTGTAAGTCAGCAAGGAAGACTTGATTTTATTACAACTATATTTGGGGTGTTTCGCATTCATCAATTCATTGTGTACTCATTTAGACACAACGCATTCGTTCGACCTTTTGAGCGTTTATAATATAAAGACATTCATTCATTTATTCATTCATTTATTCAACTTATATATTACTTACAAAGGAAGACTGAATAATCTTATACAATAATTTGTAAGCCTTTACATTAAAAAAGAAAAAAAAATTACAGAGAGAGATGGCAAAGTTACGAGTAATATTAAAAATAAAAAAATAAAAAAAAAGTAAGAATTAAATATTATAAAACAGAAAAAGTAGTTAGTAGTAGACATTCGAGTTTAAGCAATTGTTCTTCAATGGCTGTCGGCGTCGCCAAGAATACTCGGTTCGCGGAACTACTAGTCGAGAATAAACTCAGAAGGTGTTTACACGAGTCCATATCCCAAATGTTTGCCACACTACGCCAGGAATATTATATAATCGGTGTTCATGTCAAAATATTGTAATGTCGCCCTAATATGTAATATATAAAATAATGTATGCCTGAATACATAGAGGGCACTTGACATCTCCAATTTTCACCCATGTCCTTCCTTTTTACTGACCATAACTTTCTTCTTGTATCAACCTTCATAGAGGTAAGACACGTTCCTTATTTTGACAATAAAAAGATTGTATTACTAAACTAAAGAATTTTCATTTAATTCATCCGGTACCCTTCAAACAAATTTGGTGCATCGCCTTCGGCGATCCAACAATCGGTGTCCGTCATCTTTTACGTAATGTTGTTCACAAATACATGTCGTTTTTCTGTTCTCGAAAGTTTACTCAAGGTCAACGAGTTCGTTTTGCCTGTTGTTTTAGTAAGGTTGGAATAAATTACGCGGAATCAATAACTCTAGTTCTGGTCATGGGATGAAAGCCTAAATTCCTCAAGGCTCACCTACGGCGATTGTAATCGACGGCAAAAGTATCGCCCATGCGAATGCGGATTTGTTGTTAAGCAGACTTAGGCAGACAAGTCAGGAGGCATGTGAACCATCGCCTCGTAATAATCCGTAGTAGGGCAAAATTTGCCTACATTAGCCTTATATGCGCGCATGAACCCACAGAGGAGAAAGATGACGACACGAAAGATAACTTCTACGAGATCTTAGACAAGACCTACGAGCAGTGGCCTTGCTATGACATTAAAATTGTCCTCAGCGATTTTAAGATGAAGTAAGGGCAAAGATGAAGTAAGGGCGTCTTTGGTAGTACTGTCGGAAGGTATAACTTGCACGACACAACCATCCTGCACGCCGTCGCCATATCTCGATATTCACAACGTGAATTGGAGAAATCCTGATCAATCAAGCGTCAATCAGATTAATCACATTGCTATCGACGCAAAGCACTACTCCATTATTATGGATGTTCGAACTTTCCTGAGGGCCAACATCGACTCGGACAACTACCTTGTTGCAGTCAAGGTAAGGTTACGGATATCCTAAACATCGCAAAGGCTAGCTAATACTGTGAGGAAGTTCGATGTCGGAAGGCCGATCGAGTCTCCCTTAATCTTTTAAGAGGTCCTATGCCGCCAGCATATAGTATCGAAGACCAGTATAAACATTATATCTGATGTCCTGGGTTTCACTCGGCCACCACAACGAAACCCCTGGTTTAACGACGGGTGCCGACAAGTACATGCAGCTAAGAAAGAGGCATACCAACTGGCGCTGTATAGAATGACTAGAGCTGATGGCGTGCTCTACGAGCAAAAGAGGAGAGACGAACACCGGAGGAAAAGAAGGAGGATGAAAAGCACATGGTCGAGGAAATTGAGAGATGCTACTGCAGGAATGACATTCGGAAGTTTTATCAAAATATAAAAAAAACATGCCACAGACACAAACCCCGAACCGAAGCCTGTAGAGAAGAAAAAGGAACATACGAGTAGTAGTAGAATCGCAGTCGATGCTGAGTATTTGGAAACTGTATTTCTCTAGACTGTATAACGGCTATGATGAACCAAATACCGCTGTCAGGCAGAATGAATATTTCAACCTGTACGATGCAAACCACCAGTTCCTGGAGATAACCATATCTAAGTTTAAGTCCAACAAAGTTGCTGGAGCAGATTGCCTGACTGCCGAGCGCTTCAAAGCAGCAGGTGATGAATTGATGAGGAGCATACACCAACTCATATGTAAAAGGTGGTGGGACGAAAGTATGCCCGATGAATGGAACCTTAGTATTATTTGTCCGATGGTTAGAAACGAGACCCTCTGAACTGCAACACGCATTCTTAACATTCTCTACAAGATCTTCTCTGCCATATTGTGCGAACGCCTGAAGCTGTTCGTCAACAATCTTATTGGACCATATCAGTGTAGCTTAGGCCAATAAAGCGCACCATCGACAAAATATACACACTACTGTAGATCTTGGAAGAAACCCATGAATTCAAAATCAATACAAACCACTGATTCATCTCACGTATGGCAGTATGTGTAGAGACGATCTAAACGTAGCGACGTCTAGTTTGTCATTCCTCGCAAACTCGTCCGTTTGTGCAGTATAACTATGCGGAATGCATCCTGCTCTATCAAGGTCGGTAGAGAACTCGCCGAGACCTGTTGTGCGATTTCTCTGATATAAATCTAGGGAGAACAGTGCAAAGCTCACGCGTCAAAACAGGTGATATTGACATAATCGGAAGAAAACAGAGTGATATCAGCATCGCTTTCATGGTTATTAAGGGAGAAACCGCGAAGGAGGGTTTAAAAGTAAATAAGAGTGTATATGCTATCAACAAGAAAGAACATCCAACACCAAACTTTCGGACAGAACGTCACCCTCGACAGATATAAGTTTGAGGTAGTTAAGGACTTTGTCTACCTAACCTCTGCTGTACATCCAAACAACGACACCAGCGCTGAGATCAAACGAAGAAAAACTTTTGCCAATTGACTTTATCAAAAATGGATGAGGGTACTCTCGGCTGCTTTGACAGGAAAATTCTTCGGGTGACTTTCGGGCCAGTCTGCATACACGGTGATTGGGGGAGGAGATACAACGACGAACGTACGCGATGTACGCGATGTACATCGCCATCGACTTAACCAGAATATTAAGTGAAGCTCCAACGACTGGGTTTTGTAGAGCGGATGAGCACCAATTTCTCCGATCCGAAAAGTCTTCGATTCCGCCTCCGCGGGAAAGCGCAGTAGGGGTGGTGCACGCAGGTGATAGGGAACTTCATTAAACTTAGCATGCGAAACTGGAGGGAGTTGGCTAAAGATCGAGCTGGCTTGGTCTACCCCGATCTATGGCGCCAACTTAAGTAACTAAATAAATGTTATGTGTTCCTCACCCTGATATTTGTAACAAACCCTTAAATGCACACATTAATTGGTCTGACATCGGACTATGTAAGCTACTGGAAGCGGTGGCATGCAGGGTGTTTAACGTCATTACGTTAGCGAGCTAATTGTAAAGTTAGAAGTGTTGATGTCGATGTCGTCCTATTTAAAGAAATACCCAATAAAGTGATTGCTTGCCCTCATAAAGTGTCTTTATCATGGAAGAAATCAAGGCAACAGAATTACCACAATAGTTACGCAAAGAGAAGAATTTGTTCGACCGATTTTCTCCTCTGCCATTCTCTGAAAGACCAGCGTCTTTCAGGGGGCCTGAATATTTGTAACTTCTACTAAATTTATTCAAATTTTATTTAAAATAAATAGTAACTGCTTTAGTCTTTAAACTGAGATTTGTTTTCATTCTTTTTCACTGCCAAACAATGCATACATCACATTATTTACAATTAATCAATTAACATGGATTTTCATTCTCACTATAATTATTGCAGTAGCATATGTTAAATGACATACACATAAATTAGATTATCGGTTATTTTCTTCTTTGATCTCTGCATTCTTAAAACAATAATCTCGAAGTTTATATT
This sequence comes from Volucella bombylans, assembly GCA_949129095.1. Taxonomy (NCBI): domain Eukaryota; kingdom Metazoa; phylum Arthropoda; class Insecta; order Diptera; family Syrphidae; genus Volucella; species Volucella bombylans. The sequence continues at coordinate 99,612,263 of OX422141.1, read as the reverse complement.
ATCATCAGTCTCTTTCGCGCTGTTGAATCAACAAAGGAACAGGTTGTGTTCATTACCAATAAATTAATTGTACCGCTTTTATGAAGAAAGCATTTATCTTTTCGTCGAAGTTTTTCCTTTTTATATAGTCATATAGTGTCATAATTAGTGTTCTTTAAATCAATTAAACAGAAAAAAAATAGCTAGCAAACAAAATATCCCGAAGTCAACTACTTATCTTTTTAATTCGATTGCAAAGATTAATACGTGCGTTGATGTAAAATAATTTAAAGAATGGGAGCTGTTCAAGACAATGGAGATAAGTAAAATAGCAGAAATTAATTGTAATTCCCACTTCACATTTCATTTTTTCCATTTGGCTGATTTGCATCTGTTTCTGATTCCAAAAAGAAATTTCCATTTATTACAGCGGAAATATAATTGTATCGTATACCCTCTGATTGGATGGTTTAAAATTTCTTTAGCCCATTGGTAGCTATTTAAGAAGAAGAATTTAATTCACCAAAGTATTTTAAAACACAGGTCTGCAAATATAAATATTCGTTAATCTTTGACCGATTTTTGCTGACTTTACCGCCCACTTTCGACTTCACAGCCCAACACTCCTACGAGCATTTGAAATTCACCAATTTGAAATTTTGTAATTTAAAATGAATGCTAAAGTGTATAACCCCAGGTGATACTCACGTCCAATTTGGTATATCGTCTTCATCATAAAACCATAAAACTCATTGAGGTAAACGACATGTACTTTCGTGCATGTACATAAATTTTCGTATTTTTTCGTAAATTTCCCTGAACTTGGGAATGTTGATATTTATTAAATCTTAATTATTTATTGACTTTTCAGAAATAAAAAAGTATGAAAATCACTTGACATATTTATTTTAACCTTTTTTCTCTTTCGTTCAGAAGGATTTTTTTATTAAAAATGTGTGAATAGACGGTCTGCTCAAGACAGGACGTTTTTAATTTTTTTAAACACTTTTTATAGCTTATAACAATCTAACTATTTTTTTTTAAATATTTTTAGATTTATTATAAGTTTTATTTTTTAATTCAATCAAGATTCTGCATATTTTCTATATTTAATATTTTCTCAAAATTAAATTAAGGTAAAAGTGTAAGAGCTGCAAGCAGTCTAAATGTTTTTTTGTTGTGAAAATACTCGAGATAAGCATTTTTTTTTTTTTTTTAATTTTTACGTTATGCCATTGCGGTCAAACAAACCATATCAAAAAAACATTGACCATGGACATGATAAGGGTGGTCTGAAAATTGTAGGTGTGGTTATTATCTGGCATGGCATACGTACATACTCGTACATATTGACATTGAGTCAATATTTTACCATCGTATCCACTCTACTAGCAGTAGAGCTTTTGCAGAGGCTTTTTACTGCTTTCATTTTGCATGAGTTGTTTGAGGCAACTAAATATGTGCTCTGGAATTGCCTTCAACATCAGAATTCAGAGACAAATTTTTTTGGAAAAAAAAAAGATACAAACTGAAACAAAACGTTAGCTGGTTTTTTACACAAATAATTTTGAAAATGGTCATCAGGTGTGATGCAAGTGTTTTAAGTCCTCGAAAACAGTGCAAATTCGGGTGGAAACATCTCTCTGAAAAACTTCAGATGGCGTTTAAGGTTGGCAAATTTATTTTCCCATTCATTTTATTGAAGTTGGTGGAAATGATTATTTTAGCATTTTAGCATACATCTACACAAAATTACGTAACTTTAAGTGCTTCTCGTGGGACAGAATAAACAATCAAATATTCGATTAAATGTACGAGTATTTGAGTATAAAGTATAAAAAGTAGATTGTACAAATAAGAGCTAAGCTCTTTTAACAGTACATATTACAAAAAAGTATAAAAAAGGATAGTTAAAAATAAATAAATTTCATCAGCTTCAAAAAAAAATAAATAAATAATAATACTAATAATAATAATAATAAATTTAGAGCAACTATGTAGAGTCGTACAAGTACTATTCTACTAAAAAAGTTTTAAATTATGGTAGAAAAAAAATAATAATAATAAATAAAAGTGTAGGCTGTATTATATGTTCATATTTACAAAATTATTGTTATATGCTTGTCTCCTATATGCCTCAATGATCTCTAAAAAAAACAAATAAAAAATCATTAAAATTTTTTGTTCCAAGCGAGCGTCGGATTTCAGATGGAAGCGAGTTCCACAGTCTTACGGAGTGAACAAAAAACAGACGGCTACATTCTAAATAGAAATAATTTGAAGGATTAATTCTTAAAGTTCTAGATGACCTCGGAAACTGTATCTTACGGTATAGGTAATATGGCTTCTTATTGGTTATCAATCGTGCAATGGATAGGCAGTTGTTCAGGTAGTTTAAAAATGAACACCCTAAGATGGAATTCCTATACCTGGAAATATGATCAAACTTGCGCAGGTGGAATACATATCTAATTATGGAATTAAATGCAAGTTCCAATTTTCTAAAGCATACTGAGTCTAGTGAACTGTAAACCAAGCAAAAGTACGTAATATGTGGCACAAGAAGAGATCTTACTAGTTTGAGTCGAAAGTCAGTCGGTATATAACGGGCGGATTTCCACAATAATCGCAGTGCAGCGTAAATTTTCTTTATTACAGCGTCGATATGGTCAGTAGCTGAAAGAGAATTGTTAAGAATTATGCCAAGGTTTTTGACTGTAATAGAAAAACAGATTTTTTCGGTAGACAGATAAACATCTGGGTATTCCTCAATTTGTCCAATTTTCTTACCAATTGGTAAGCACAAAGTCTTTAGCATTTAAATGAAGCCCATTTAAGGAAGCCCAAAGTCCCACTGCCTCCAGATCTTCATTTAAATGGCTGTATACATGTATACTCCGTATACATGTTCGCGGGCTGGAAACGTATAATTGGACGTCATCAGCGTATAAATGTACAGTCGCATGTTTACAAGCTAGGGGTAGGTCATTTATAAACAGAGCGAAAAGTAATGGCCCGAGTATTGAGCCGTGCGGGACGCCACAGTGAAGACTGAGCATGCTTGATACTTTGCCATTCATATGGACCTGTTGATATCTACCGCTTAGATAATTTCTAATCAGATCTACAGCTCTTATTCCTAAACCAAACCCACTAATTAGCTTCCGACAGAGCTTTTCATGATTAACCGAATCAAATGCCTTTGAAAAATCCAAGAGACATAGTAAGGTTACATGGGACTTGTCAAAGTTTAAACGAATGTCATCAATTATTTTTACAAGTGCAGTGGTACAACTGTGACTTTTACGATAAGCAGATGTTGGCTTATGTTGGCTTATTAAATTGAGTGAGTCTACGTGTGTCTGAAGTTGATTCTTTATGACGATCTCAAGAACCTTAGACAAACCCGGGAGAATGCTTATTGGGCGAAAGTCGGCCAATTCAGAAGGATTTGAATTCTTTGGAATAGGTATCACAAGTTTCCAGGCTGACAATGCAACAGTTCCAGATTTAACAATGCAACAGTTATAGATATGGGTGAGCGTATCTACCACATGCAGCAGTATTATCTTGACGAACTTCAGTGAAATACCATCTATACCTATAGCGGTAGACTTTACAGGTTTAACAGCAAAAATGATATCAACGCTGTTAACAGTTTTGAAGGAAAATGTTGAACCTGAGTACGCTGAGGGTCCACAGCTTAGATCTGTTTCAGTTGAAAGTATAGGATTAGGTAGAAAAGGTTCGCTTACAAAGAAACTATTTAGTAGATCTGGATCAGTTCTCTCATTGCTAGGAAAACAATTTTTGTCGGAAGTAATTCCCAACTCACGCAATTTTTTCCAGAGATCTTGAGGTCTTGCAGTGGTTTTAAGTTTGGAGGTGTAATAACGCTTCTTTTGTTTACGGGTCTCTGCAGTTGTTAAGTTTCTTAACTTAACAAAGGTGGCTCTATTTATAGATGTAGGATGTATCTGTTCAATCGCAATGCAAAAGAGGACTTAATTGAGACACAAATATGGATATTGAGATATATTAACATTGAAATTTAATTTAAGATGCGAAAATATCTTTCATCTTTGATCTACCTATCCAGCGTTTGAACGAAAAATGACCGATACTATTATCCGAGTCAAATTGCAATTTATAAATCTTTTTTTCTTTTTCTAGATTATATATTTAGATTACATATTATAGATTATATTTAGATTATAAATACAGATAATTAAAAAAAAAAAAAAATATTGCAGCATACGACGTTTACATAAAATAATTAGGTACATGTACATTTAAGAAGCCTTAGTGGCAAGAGGTGAATATATCAATCAATTAAAAACATAACTTTAGAAACTATTGGTGAGGTGACAATTGTTGTAATTATTGAAATAAAGGAAATACAAATTTAACCAAAATAATATATTGAACTTATACAATGGCAGTAATAGGTTAATTTTTTTGGTAAAAATATAATACAGATTGCATCTTAGATTTTCATTCAATTCATTAAATAAACGAGGCATAGTAATAAAATATAATTATTAAAACACCTTTTTTTGTATTGATGGCACATTTTAAAGATTTCTAGTATTGACACATATCTAGATTTTATTAGTTCTGATTGCATAGTATGCAGATTTGTTAAAACTTAAAAAAATGTAGGTGCTTCAAAGAAAGTAGTTTAAGACATTTGAATAATTCGAAGCTATGAGTGCTACGATTTGCTTTAAACAAAATTAGAATTGCGTGTTTTTACTTGAAAAGGCTCAATTTTATTAAGGTGTGTACCACCCCAACAAGATTGAAGCGTTGTAAGCCAGCATCTAGATTAATTGATGCCAATACAGACTGACTAACAACTAAGATGCCGAAGAACTTTGTTATGATATCATTTCAGATAAGAGGTATATTCTTTCTAACTAGTATGCTATTGCAATATGTTGCCCACATACTGAAAGTTATTCAGCACTACAATTAACATGGCAAGCTAAAGGCAATCTTGAGCACTAAGGGGTATGATATTCTAGAGGGAATATGGGTCTTCCTGAATGCCATTAATATTACCAAAAATCATAAATTTAGTTTTATAACTTACAATTCATCTAAGCAATTTGAACCACCTTCGCAGAGTATCCAAATCATTGTTTACATCAAACAGAATATTAAGATAATTATTATTGGAGTAGGTTAATGTGAATGCTGTAATTTTACATTTGAATGGTTTTAAGAATAAAGAATTCACAAAAATAAGATCTAGCACTGAGCCCTGTGGGATGCCAATATTAATCTGATTATTTAAATAGGATGCAAACCAATCATATACAAAGCCTCTACAACCAGCATTATAAAGTTTTTCCAATAATAAAAAATGGTCCTCCTTTTGTGATATCAATAAAAAGAGTGGCAGGAATATTAGATTCATTAATATTTTAAATATTTCACCACTCAGTCATAGGGAAACCTCTTTCGTGGATGTACCACTTCTAAACATAAACTGAGAATCACACAAAAGTGTGTCTTACTTAAAACGGATATCATCCTAACTTTAAAACATTTTTCAAAAACCTTTGGGAAAACAGAGTCATTCATTAGTGCAGCCTCAAAATAATTCATCATTCTTCAGAGTTACCGTCATTGCGTTGCTTCTTAGAATTGCATGTTAATTAAGAGCGCTCATCATATCATATAATATCATATATACGCCAAAGTTTTCGTGATATTTCACAGGTGATTAATAATAATTAATTTTCAATTGCTATTGCTTTTTATATTCCACAATTAAAATATCTGATCATTGTCGAGTGCAGACCCTTCTATTGCCAGCTCATCAGTCATTTCATATGTACTTTTGTTTATCAATATTACCTATGAGACAAGAGCCTTGAGTTCTTCGCAATAGTGGCGAATTATCTCAGCCCCCAAAAAATGTCAATATGGTAGTTTTGGCTTAGAATTCGAACAAATCGCTTCCGTAATTTCCAGAAACTTAACTTGAGGAACACTATGATCAGGAGTGATATTTTGTGGATTTCATTGATTCTGTACTAAATTTTTTTTAGCGCGGAAGCATGGACTGTATTAAAAGTGGATTTTTGAATCCATCGGAGTGTCTTCAAATCCCAAGGGACAACGCGATTAATGAAGACTTCGTCTAAGTATCTATCATGTTAAATAGATGGAGCTGTTGATTAAGGTCAGGTACACTTCGGAGAATAGCGTCGTCTTAAATAAAGAATGCAAACATTTTAACATATGTTCATAAAGAGAATCCAAGAATACTGGATCCTTACAAGATGAAATCACCTTCCCTTGAGTAACATGTCTTAGGTACTCGTAATTGGGTAGAATCTATTTTATCATGTTCTTGGAATGTTATTCGTGGCATCAAAGTCATAAATTGAAACATATCCTTCAAAATACATTTTTACACTAAGGCCATAAAGTAAGTTCCATTGCACCTCCTGGAAAGTGCGATCACATTTATAAGACTCGCACTCACTGAAGCAAGTAGTTTGACAATTCGTGAATGATTTATCAGTTTCCTCTTTGCAGGAACGTTGGGCGTGACATGATTTCCTGATGTGTGGGTAAAATTGTTGGATTTACTTAATCCGGGATCTTTTCGGCAGTACCAAGTTATTTCGTTATACAATTTAGTGAGTTAAATAAATGAAGTGAGTAAAAATAGTAAGCAGTTTGATCCAAAGTGGTGATCTCGACGTGATAACACATTTAATTTGTTGATATTTCATCAGCAGCTTCAAGAGGATGTCTAAAGGTACACATTGAACATTCGAAGAAACGCATGAAGTTACTTACGGATGGTGACCTTTGCCAGAGGGATGGGAGCGCCAAGTCTTCAAACATTTTGTACAAACCGATGTTATCAAATATTAGTGTAACTTCGAGCGTTTCTTTTTGCACTTTTCCGTCGTGAATTTCCGACTACAGTGCGAAAAAATCTAATAAATAAATATCTAGATTAAATTAATCGAAAATCTTATCTCGAATCAATTCAAAACACTTTGCTTGGTAATCAAAGTATCAAAATTCTGGTAACTAAGAGTAAATTTACTGGAAAAATTGTATAATTACCATTGGAGACTACATTCAATGCGGAAAGTGCAAGCTAAAATACCACTTTGAATATTTTCCTACTTCTTATAACACCTGGAGAAAGTGGGAATGTACATTCTGCAATGGAAAGAGGAAAATCCATCCCGATCGAAATCTCCGACAGGTGTAAGGGCTGAGAAAAAGATCTGCGGAGTTTGTAAAAGATCTGTGAGTCAAAGAATGTCAACTAAACAATTGAAAAACAATTGAAAAGAATTAAACGATGCTAAGTGAATATGCTAAATCTGTCGAATTTAATAGCAACATGTACGATAAATTCAACAGTACACTCCCTATGAAGAAAATTGCAGAGTATAAGAAGCAAAACCAAACAAAAGATGCACTGACAACGGATTTGTAAAAACAAGTAAGCATTGAAGGATACTGATAGTCCATATGACGTTTTGAGCAGAGTAAGCGAATTATTAGTTATAAACATAAGTGAGACAGACATTGATGACATCTATGTGCACACTGCCGGAAAAAAACAAACAAATGAAAAATGTGTTAGTCAATTTCGCCCAAAATTAATATAAAGATACTTTTATGGAAAACGCAACAACAAAAAGAACGCTCAAATTCTAAAAGCTTTGCATAAAAGGAATCAAAGGTGAGAGCTCAGTACATGGCAAGCAAAATATTTACATTAGCTGACTGCGTACTTTAAGAAATTGTTGTGGTTAGAAAAAAATAAAGTGAGAACTATCAAAAGGAAACAAAGTTCTCGCGAAAAAGTTTATCACCTGTTGAATGATTACATTTAAACATTAAGTACACTCGAAAGTGATGCAATTGAAATTGTTAATTCTATTTTACGTCGAAGAAAAAAATGAATTATCATGTCTTTTTGACAAATAAATTAAACGACTTCTATACAATTAATGGGTTTGTCCCAGAATACGTTAACAGATAAATAGCAGAGATTTGATACTCGTATGATATTATTGAGATCAGTTATAGGTTTTAGGAAAGCATTGAGGTAAACCTAATTCAAGCTACAATCGTGGATAACCCCACGCCTAAGCATACAGCGTTTTATTGAACAGGATGTTAATTGTGATATAGTAGGAGATATGAACATAAAACTAGAACGACCCAGACGTTAATAACGACCGTTCAATGATTTTCTGGAAAGGCCTATACATATAATTCTCTTCTCTCACCAACAAGGCTAGACGATGGAACTAAAACGACTGACTGATATCCATATACGAGCTAAAATTGATCCAAGACTTCTGCCTACGGCTCAATATGCCTACTGTAAAGGAAAGTCGGTGGAAACGGCTCTTCATTCACTGACTAGCCACATCGAACGATCCCTACAATATAAAGCTAAAAGATGCTAAAAGATGTGTCAGCAGAGCAGAACTGATGACATACCTGGAGGCGGGTAGTAGCAGAGTGATTGCCTATGCGGATGACCGTGCGTTGGGCAAATCACTGTGGATTGGGAACAAGCCCCCATAAAAATGATCGACAAGACCTTTCCGGGAAATACAAAATTCTAATTATATACCCTCCTTCAATAAACGGTACCAGTTTAGTATTTTCCGATACAGCAACATATCTAGGTCTCCTTTTTGACAGGAAACTAAACTGGAAACCTAACATTCAAGAAAGAGTCAATAACGCTGCAATGGCTTTGTTCTCTTGCAAAAAAGCCATTGGGCATAAATGGGGCGTTTAACCTCGCTTAACCCGCTGGCTATACATCTCGTCGTAAGACCGATACTTACTTACAACACGGTCGTCTGGGGGACGGCCTTAGAAAATACCAGAGTCCAAAGAACAGCATGTCTATGCATAAGCGGAGCCTTGGGGCCTATCCCCTCTGAGGCATTACACATTCTGTTTCATTTGACACGCCTCGATATTCTCAACAGGCAAGTAGCTGTAACTGCAGCTATTCGCCTTAAAGCGAATGGACAAATAATTCATTTGGCCACGCTAGCATTCTTAATGCATTAGGAATCCACACAGAGAACATCGATTACACCATACCTGAACTTTAGTTTGACAAAAGTTTCCATGTAAGCTTCTCCTCTAGATCCTTCTGGGAGGAAGATGCTTTCATGGAGGACAAGTCAATCCATCTCTACACAGATAGATCTAAAACCGATAGCGGAGTTGGTGGCGGTGTTTGCTCAGCTAAACTAAATCTAAGCCTCTCTTTCCATTTTCCAAATCACTGTAGCGTGTTCCAGGCGAAAATTTTGGAAATTAAAGAAGCTCTATCCTGTCTGAAGAAAAACGTGATATCTGCAAAGGATATACGCATCTTTTCTGATAGTCAGGCTGCTATCAAGTCGCTAGACTCTATCTCATTAAATTCTAAAATCGCCCTTGAATGCCGATCATCTCTTATGGAGATGGCAGAGCAGTTCAACCTTCACGCTTGTTGGATTCCAGGCCACAGAGGCATTCCAGGGGACTGTAGAGCCGATGAACTCGTCAAAATTGCAACCACTCTATCTATTCTACCGGAAAAGGGTATTATAGGTATACCAATCGCTACGTGCAAACTAACATTAAAGCTGGATGCCATTAAAGGAACAGACCTTAGGTGGACTGTTGGACAAACACGTCTAAGCGACTAAACAGATCTGGCCAAAGCTGGATCTGAATCGCTCTAAGTGTCTAATCCTTCTAAATAGGAAACATCTCAGCGCTGTCTTTGGGCACTGCCTCATAGGCAAACACGCAAGAAGGATTGGGGCTTTTACAAACGATTTCTGTAGAAGCTGCATGGACGATGAAGAGGAGGAGACAATTCTCCACCTACTCAGTACATGTCGAGCTCTCTCCCAGAGAAGAAAACTTCACTTATGAGCTTTCTTCTACAACGACCTGAACGATCTAAAAAATATAGACGCAAACACGCTTTTACGCTTCATCATAAGCTCAAGCTGGTTCCATTAGTAAGAGGATCATAGATCCACGTGGCATCACAATGGTCCAATAGGCCTAGGTGGGTTGGTATTTCCAACAGCCACTCCTACCTACGTATCTACCTACCTGCCTAGTTCGATAAACAAAAAGGGAAGTAATATCTGCAAAATACATCTGATCATGATCACTGCAAAACCTGTAACCTGGCTATAAACCTATCGAAGTCAAAGATGATGATATTCAGGAATGGCGGTGGCAGGTACGCTCGAAAAGAAAAGTAGAAAACCCTAGATGAACAGATCGAAATTGTAGAGGGTATAAATATCTTGGAGTTTTGTTAACATCTATCTTAAATATGAAAAATCATCTGCAAATCAAGCTAGGTGAAGCTAAACTGGCGATATGTGCAGTTTGGGGTGGATGTATCCATAATAATCTATTTATCCTTTTTTACGCGGCTCAAGTATGGGGATACTACTCATTTGATATCGTAGGAAAATTCCTGTGTTACCTCATAAAGCGAGTTTTTAAACTTCAGGGCAGCACACCTAACTACATGCTTCATTTGGAGATAAGAGTTGCACCTCAGTACCTAGATACACTCAATACACTCCATCTTGATCATGTGATGACAGTTATGACAATGGATCAAAAAAGGTTACCAAGAGGTGGTTACAAAAGGTGTACAAGAATGGAATAATAGCTAGTTACACTAAATGAACAGGCCGCTTCCTTAAATACGTATGCTCATAAGAAGACAAAAGACGGTAAGACAAACCACTATTTTTTTTTTTTCGTTTTAATTAGCGCACGCTCAAGGGATTTGAAATGTTTATTTTAAAATATTTGTACGAGTACACAGAGCGGGTGAAGGAAAATCAGAGCGGAAGAGAATAGAAATTCCGATGTATATAAGTCTTAAATGTTTTCAAGTTATAACTACCAGGAAATAGAGAGCTCGGGAGGGCTCCCCATAAGCGAGTTGTACGGCTTAGGAATGAATCACTATATTTCGGATTACGTCCGAAAGCGGGCTTGATTATATATTGAAGAGCATTCACAGCGAGACGTGTGTTTACGGTTGAAGGTTTGAAGGGGCGGAATGCTATTGCTTATTTCTATGGTGGTATAAATAGCCATAAATCAAAGTAAGACAGGAGACAGGAGACTGATATTAGTATCACCAATGAGTTTTAACGCAGGGTTTTGAATCCTATCTAGCAGGTGTAGAGATGTTTTAGGAGCATATGACCAGATGTTGGCATTGTACTCCAATTTTCGGCGGATGAATGCCTTGTATTGTATATTGAGGCCAGATCAGAAGGGACGAAATATTTTTTACATTACGCTTGAGGAAATCTAGACATGTCGCAGCATTTTTGACGACATCGAAGTTGTTGCTGACACACATACCGAGAATGGAAAGTTTTACGCTTTCGACGATGTATGAGTATGTGCCATTTATGGATAATGGCTGAGTATTTAACTTTAAATTTGAAAGCATTAAATTCCACTCTGTTGATAGTTCGCCAATTGGTTATGCTGTTAATATCGAACTTTAACATAAGCTGACGTTCCCCTCCTACAGCCCAAGAGCAAGGACGTGAATCCGGGAACGAATATGAAAAGAAGAGAGTACTGTCATCAGGAAAAGAATATATTGAATTAGAAGTAGCAGACAAGAGATCATTAATGAAAATCAAAAAGAGTGCCGGAGATAGAATGCAGCCCTATCAGACTTGAAGCCATCCATTGAACGTTCCGAAAGGTAATTTATGATCCAATGAAGAGAGTCATCTATCAGAAGAGCCTGATGCCCAACTCTGTCAAATGCCTTAGAAATATCAAGTACAACTATCTTGCTTTCGCCAGACTGATGTACCCTTTGGTTCCATTTTTCGGTGAGACATGCCATCAAATCACCAGTGGACCTATTGCTACGAGAGCTGTACTGCCGGACATTGAGAAGTTCTTGCGTTTCGAGATATTCCATGAACTGACGGTTTATCAGCGTTTCCATGACCTTGGAAAGAAGGGATGCATGTGCAATGGGTCTGTAAGAAGGCTGGACAAATACTGTTTTCTATCTGCTCGGAAAGAGTCGTAAAGAGTAGGGTTGATGAAAAATCTTACGCAGTGGTTTTGCCAGCAAGGAAGACCACCTTTTCAGGAGAAGGGGAGATATACCATCTGTACCAGCGGATTTGTGTATATTAATATCTTTAAGTACTCTTGCTACTACACGAGTATGACGCTGGATTAGCCGTATTGAAGATTCGACGCACTCAACTGTAGGCGGGGACAAAGCACAGTCTGGAAGTGTTGAGCTGGCTTCTAAGTGTGCAGCAAGCAGATTGGCCTTGTCCAAAGAGCTGACAGCTGGAATGTCATTATAAATGAACTTTGGGATGAAAGATGAGACAGAATTTCTTGTGTGTTAGACAAACGACCATGAAATTTTATTATTTTTAAGATGTCGCAGTGTTTTCTGCCTGAGTTTTTGGCTGTATTGAAATTTCATATGCTTAAGAAAAACTTGCGAACATTTCTGCTTCTTGTAGGATCGACAATTTTTTCTCTAAGTCCGCTCCAATTGGCTTTCTCGTATTGCCATACGGTTCTCTTAGGATTATTTTCTCTAACTGTAGCTGGTATGTCACGGTGGTCCGACGAGAATAGAAGGGAGAGCTCATCAACGGTGTTGTTATCAGGGTGAGAAGTTAAAAACAAGTCCAGGGTGTTGGCGGTATGACTATCTGTCTGTTATACGTGTGGACTTATTTACAAGTTGGGTCAAGTTCGTTAAAAGTCGAATTGATGTCCAAGTTTGGGCTCCTATAAATAAAGCAGTAGTGAATAATTTTTTTACGGAGATTTAATTTTAATGAAGTTGAATTCCGGATTGGAAAACGGATCACATTTTGGTGGAGTTTGGTAAGTTACATCAGTATGCACGTAAATGGCGAGACCATGGTGAGAGAGGAATAATGGCACTATTTCGTATCCAGGTAGCAGATCAGAGAGATCTCAGAGGTGTGGGCGGGGATCTACCTGTGTTTCACTAAGTGTTCTACGATGTGGAAGCATGAGTTTCTTATAATCAGAAGGTTTCACTGATTTCAAAGAAAATTTGATTGTGTGACTTTTCAAGTAATGCAAAGACTAGAATATAAGAATTCGGATCCAACTTCTCAGATGTGAAGAACTGTCATATTCCTGTAAGCAATGTACAGTGCAGTATTGCCCAAAAATGGAACATGACGTCGATCACAATGAAGAGTAGAAAAAACTGAACAGGGAAGATTTTTAGCAATTGAACCAGATAGGCAATGGTATTGTTTGAAGCACGGCTTGGCCCTAGAATATATTTTTTTCTGAAGTCTTCCAGAGGTATGTGGCGAAGTTTTTAGTATTTTTATTAGAACTCGTATCGCCAACTCCGCTTTATTTCTTGTTATGCTGTGCTTCAGAAGTCATTTGAAATTATTATTTTTACCCAATAATAAAACATTCCATAATTTGGATGATGCTATTTTGGATAAGGTAATCATAGTATCTATGTCATAGATTAGAGGATAATTCGTTCGTTAGAATTACGAATCTTTCATCTATAGATACTCGACAATCTTCCTAGCTTTCCCTAGTGTATGGTGAGCCATCAAAAATTGTATTAGGAAGAAAGATTTTGCTTCAAACAAATTCAGAAGCTTGCGAAGAGAAGGAAACTTAAAAAGAAAACTAAAAAGTTGATTCCGATAGCCAACTTTCATTAGATATTGTTAAGAGCGCCTATTTCACGAAAATCCACAGTAAAATCAGCTTTATATTCTCTAGATACTCAAAAAAAAAGTTTTAGGGAAAACAGTGAAGACGCTGTTATAGTTGACGAACTTCAAAAGTAGTTTTTCTTTATTTAACTAAATACTAGAGTTAATGAACAGATTTATGTATTATGGTTGTAGAAATAATGCACAGCAAAGTATCTCCGAAAGTTAGAGAGTTTTGTAGGGAAACGTTGTCGTTTAAAAGTAGTTGAAAACAAAGTTCTAACAATTTTTGAAAAAAATAACGTGATTAGTTTCAGAAAACTATTCAGTATTCGTTAAATTATTCGAGAAAAAGATTCTTATTACAAAGTCATTGCGGGCAAGCATTTTTTAACCGAAAAAATTTATTAAAAAAAAGACTTAAGGGCTAACCTAAGAACCAAAAATTACATTACGCTAATGAAGCTTCATTTTTTTTAATCAGCCTTTGGTGTGCAATTTCACATGGTGACAATGAAGCCCAACAAACAATGAAATATTCGGCAAACGTTCATATTTTTGGCGGTTTCTGTACCGAAATTATAGTATGATCCAATTGCATTGTACAAAAAAGGATTTCTGGCATCCGTTAAAATACTGTTCGGATATGGAAATTAGAATTGGCTCCCATAAGAGGACAATTATCTGGAATATCGTAATCTTATTTGTCCGAATTTCAAAGAGGAAATAACGCCAATATTTTGGATTAGCCTTTCAGTCTCTAGATGCTAATCCGATAGAAAATGTCTGGAGACCTATAAAGGAGAGGGTCACCGGAAAAGATGTAATGCTGTAGGACGATTACTAGGAATAAACCGAACAACATATTAGGTAATTTGACTAAATAAATTTAAAAAGCCTTTTAAACACAAATAATTTTTTGCCCTATGTTAAGTAGTTTTCTACTAGGCTAAACACTTTTGTCAATCACACTGTAAATTAAATTAATTTTCAGATATCTGAACTCCGATTAAGTGCGGTTTTTCAGTTATTTGAAGTTCGTTTCACGCTTAAGTGAACAAAAGGTAAATTTCCATGGTTGCAATCCTTAACATAATTCTCCTCTGGCCAAAAAACGTACACTAAATTAATTTGAGTGACTAGATCCTTCAAAAGAAATTCCACATAAATAAATAAATTAAGCATTCCTAGAAGGATTCCAGTGAACTGATCAGAACTTTTGCACAGAGTTTTTGATTGTTTTAATTACGTTTTCCGTTAAAAATTAGAATAACAAATTTGAAAAGTTATTTGTCTTATTTGTTATTTGTTTTGCAAAGTAAAAATTGTGTTTCTATTTTATTTAGCAAATTATTTATTGTTCCAAAAAATTCTAGCAAGATGTAAGTGCTCGAAATTTATGTAAATAATTAAAAATTTTTTGGATAAATTTGTATACAAAATTATAAAAAAAAATTAAATCAATAGAGCTTACAAATGTGTTAACAAATTTAACAAATCTAGACGTAAAGACTATATTTAAATCATTTTGTTTTCTAACCAGGGATTATAAATTCGTAGTAAAACGATTTCCTTCACAGAAAAGCTTTTGGAAAAAAGGCGAAAGAAAACCAATTGGATCACTCAAATGCAAAAATATCAGCAAAGCACTTTGGCATGCTAACGACGAAAAAGCGGCCTGCAGAATTGTTTTAAGTTCTGTGAATTTAGATAACCTTACAAAAGGGAGGAATACGTAGCATTAGATGTTATTATAGATATTAGACACAACATATGTATTCCTCATTGCATTATGACTAACTCGTATACAGTTCTTCTGGGTCTGCTCTGTTAAACTGGTCTTGAGAAGTAAAAATCTTGCGGCGCGTCGAAATCTTCTTCCCAAATACCTGGAAAATCCATGTACCTTGGAAGCCAACGATTTTCGTATGGGACTCGATATTTCATTCCAGAGAATGATCTTTGATCTAATGATTATGAAGTACAGAGCCTTTGTAGCTCCTCGGCTGTCCAAGTAAATCGCAATTAATTTCGCGTCGATGTCATTTTCGATTAAATTTTTCTTGTCAGGATAATAGTATACACTTCGGATTTTGAAATTATTTTTTTTCCCAAAATATACATCGTAGGGCAGTGGCTAAAACTAGTCCATGACATTAACCAAAAACACTTTAGTTCTAGTAGTATGACCACACCCATTTTTTTGATTCGCCAACACGAACATGTATCCAACCGCGTGCTCGGGGAATCTACAGGTTTTATTTCTCACAATTTTCTAATGGGTATCGTTTTATATAAAAAAATATATATATTTCAATGAATATTTCAATTAAAAAAAAAATGTCGGTTTAACTTGCAGCTGGAAAATGTTTACAAAAAACAATTTAATTTATAGTGAAAGCTTCATAAGTTTTAAAGAAAAAGTAAACAATTTTTCAATAGACAAACAAGGAAAAATAAGCATGTCATGCCAAATTGGATGGACCTTACGTTTGATTTTTGTGTTCCTTGTAATTTTATGTGTATCCAAATAATTGTTAATTTCTATTTATTTTACTTTGTCACTTAAATTTTGTTAAATTTTCTCTTCTTTAAATTGCCACTTAAAATCACACATTAAAATATTTTTAACACTTTCAACACTATAAACGATTATACATATATCCGTTCTGATATTAACTTTTACAAATTTTTAATTTTATTTATTAGGTTATTTATTAAATTTAATTTTATTGGATTATTTTATGATTTGGATTTATTTTAAAATACATGTTAACAACACTTAAAACTGATTAACGATTTTATTTTGCTCTACCAGTATATATATATATATATATACATATATATAAATATATATAAATATTTTTGTTAAGTATATTATGTATATTTAATATTTACACTTAAAAATTTATGAATATTTCTGGTTTATACAGTAAAAAAAATATCATTTAGAACTTTGATTATTACGAAACCATACAATTTTTTTATCATGTGTTTTGTTGCGCGCTGTTTTTCTTAAGTTTTTTTAAAAAGCAAAAAAAAAAACTTATTAAATTCCGTTACATTGGAGAAGTATGTGAAGTATTTTTTTATGTAACAGCAGTGTTCCCTCTTTTTTCCCCCGTGGTCACATTCAATCACAAATTCTTTGGAGGGAGATTTAAATTTCCACTCGAAACAAAAATGTGTTACATAAAACTTTATTTTTTACAAAACAAAAAAAAAACAAAGAAGAAAATTCAATAATCCATCGTCAAGAATATCCTTATTGGCACTATTCTTATATCCGTTATCTGCCTTTCGTTTATTACAAAAAAAGTAACGATTTCAAAAATAATAGACTCTGCTTTCAAAAAAAATCATTTTAAAAAAGGAAATGCGAAGGAATATTTTGTTTTTTTTTTTTGTTTAAATAACGTAGATACGCGCGAGCACATAAAACGAGAGTACTTTCAAAAAACAAAAAAAAAAAAAACAACGAGGACAATGTTGCAACGCGTTATTTTGCGTGTACGAATATGTGAAAGTGTGTAAAAAAAAAAAAAATTTTTTGTATATGTGTGCGACGGTGTTCAACCGTTTGAAAATTCGTGAATAAGGAACATAACCGAAGCGTGGGAAAAATTCAACTGAAAAGTGAAAATTTGCCCATGAGGAAGCAACACGTTGGATGGACTGCAACACAACCGCCGACGATGTGTGCGCGTCAGAGAGTATGAATCTACAAAATCAACGAGGGGGTGGTTGTATCTGAGACAATTGTGTGTTGTTGTTGCTATTTGGTTGTTTCTTTTTCCTTTTTTTCTCTCTTATTTTCTGAGTCCTCAGTGTAAGCTTTTTCCAATGTGGTTGTTCACTTGTGGGAAGTAAGTCCCACGATTAAGAGCAAACAAAAACGGCAACAATTATAAAATGACTCGTTGTTTTACTCATAGTGCGTCTTCCAATTGAGTATCAACAATTTTACTCAAAATGTTCCGAGCTTTTTGAGTGAAAGCACATTTAGATTGAGTGATTTTTCATGGTTTTGGTTTCCTTGTAGGGGGTGGCACAACTACTGTTAGATGGTTTTTGTAAGCGACGAGCGGTATGTTGTTTGTTTTATTTGTAGGACATTTTGTTTATTTTGTACCTTTCGGACTGAACATGGTGAAATCGTAAAAAAAGGTTTCGAGTGATGGCCTAAGTCAAAAATTTATTGAGCTCTTTTTTTACCCCCTTTATTTTATAGTTTTTATTTCTTATTTGGTCGCATTGTGCTCTGTGGGGCTATTGTATGTATTATTGAGAATTTTAAATTGGAAATATTGGTTTCTTAGACGTCTGTAGGATTGTTTAGGGTTGTAAGGGCTCACCGAATTGCCTAAGAGTTTTATGATGGTTTTTTTTTTAATTTAGATGATTTTCAATTGGATGACTCTAATTAGGTTTTCTGTAATTGATTTTCAAACGATTGCATGAGAAAGGCTTTTATTTTAAGGACATGCAAATGAGTACACATGTACTTACTCAACATACATATGTATGTAAAGATATTCTTTATTTTATGAAGTCTCATGAACAGCACGTGACAATTTTAAATTAAACTGGGTCGGGTGTAATATATTCCCTACAATATCAACAATTTTTTACTTATGGTTCGGTGTAAATGCTACATAAAATTTGCACAAAATGAATGTCGATTTCCGAGAATGTATGAGTGTGCTTTGAGAATGGAAAAGGTCAGCGTAATGTCGATTTGGGTGGTAGAATTCAATAAAGATCTTATGCGTTTTTTTCTGTTTTTGTTTTACGTGGTGGAAGTTTCAGTTTTTACATATGTATACGAGTATGTAGTTATGTATACTTATAGTTATTAGATTAAAATATGCACCAAATGGTTTTAAGATAGTTTTTTGAGAAATTGAACAAGCTTAGGTACCAGTAGAGTGCTCTTTGGAAATTTTAAGGATTCGAGCGTTTTTTTTTAAATCCAATCCCGCTAAAGCGGGTCTTAATTTTCGACTTATAACTACCTAATATAAATTTGGGAAAAATAATAAAAAAGTAGACATTTTTACTTACAGTGTGTTCCAGAAAAGCGTGTGTTAAATTACTTATTTTAGTTTACTCACATACACATGTTTGTGCCAAATTATTTTCAGCATTAATTTGCCGTTCGCGCATTGTATTCATTTCCTCAGTATATTTCCACACTTTGGCGGTATAACATAATTGCAAAATGAGTGCGGCTTTTAAAAATCGTTTCGAAAGCGTTTTCTTAGTAACTCAACCAAAAGAGACGCAAATGCGTATTAAGCCGGCAGCAAAATATTTAAAAACATCAGAGGCATTTGCGAGAGAAAGTGAATGAAGAGGTATTATTAATGCGGTAATGTCGATGATGGGGCAGGTAGAAGGACCAAGGTAAGCACATCCAGTAAGGACAATAAAGTAATTTGTGAATTGTGTAGGAAAAACCCTATAATTAGTCTGAGGAACGCAAAAGAAAAACTGTCCAGAAAAGGAATTAAAATGTCAATCAACACAATACGACACCGTTTGGTAGAATCTGGGATCAAAACAGAAGTACCAAACCCAAACCGCTACGGACCTAAGAACATATTGAAAATAAGCTAAGTTGGACAATGCAGAATTTAAACCGGCATTTGAGCAACATTACATTTACAGATGAGTGATATTTTTCTGATTCGAAAAGGTAGGAGTATTCTATGTCGATGTTAAGTACCTTCTCGCCCAGGAATTTAAAAGTGTTCGAATATATGCCATTCGGACAAGTTATTAATGTGAAGAACCGAAACCGTGGGAATGTTGCTTGTGTAGCAATTGGGCATATCACACTGAATTTTGCTTGTAGACTTGGGTCATAAAGACTATAAGGTTCAATTGACGCAATAACTTAAGGTTTCCGACCATCAGCAATGTCGTAACTTTGGCAATTGGGTGTTGGAAATGGATGGAATTTAACTGAAAAATCATTTTTAGCGATAGGGCTCATCAGGATTTTCTTAAAAAGGTTAATTCCGCAGGAGTCGTCATTGGACTTTATTCTTTCGAAAATAAATCGGGTTTAGCTGTTAACGTGAATATATGGCGCTGTAAAACCATGGTTTATGAGTTTTCATGGATCGAACTTGGATGTGTGGATACGGGCGATTTTTATTTAAAACAAGATGGAGCTATGTACTATAAATTAATTTAATGCTATGGAATTTTTATAAAAAAAATTATTTTTTATTTATGAACTCAAAATTTGGAACTAAATCGGCTACATGCGAATGCGTTTCCCGTAGTAAAGAACTCTGGGTTCGGATGCTGAATTTAGCTACTCTGTGAAGTTGGAAGGAAATAGGAGTTGCCTGCAAGCTCCCGTCTCTCTCCACTGCTATTACTCGTGATTGTCAAATCACTGCTTGACGCTCTCAACAGCTCTGACGTCTACACTAAAATGTATGAAGAAGATGTAGCTATATTGTCTGTTTAATCATGCCTAGCGACGTTATCGACGATTTTTGCACAAAAAACGGGCCTTCAGTCAATCCTCTCAGAACTGAGGTTGTTCTCCTTACGAGAAGTAGGAAACTTACTAGTCTAACTCATCTGGTGCTTAGAGGCATTGCTATCCGTTTCTCCAATGAAAAACGATGAGAGGGTGTCATCGAGGATAACAAACATATTTAAACCAAGAATAATACATCAAAAGACATGGGGCTTCCTACCGGGAAGGGTCTTTTGGATCTTCAAGGCATTGATATGGCTAATTATACCTTATGCGTAGGTTACCTGATGAAACAAGCTTGCACAAAAATACGTCACTCTAAAGCACGGTCTGTCTCGGCTGCCTTGGTTGCTTTTCCTAGCACACCTGGCTATGCTTAAGACCCAGTGATGGAATCCTTCTCCTTGATTTTCATATCGCCGTCTACATTTTCAAACCTTTCTTCCGTTTAAAAAGGAATGGTCTTTGGTACAACACGTACTGATGTTTCTATGACCTGGATCTTATGTAAATTCGAGAATGCAAGACTTCACTGAACGCAGTCGTAAGGCTATATTCACTGAGTCATATTTGGGTCCCCGGAAACGGTGGGAGCACGGGAAATACAATGGACTAGTTTTTTTCTTTGAGTGGTTTGAATTGTGATGAATCAAACACGCAAAATAAGTCGTTGCAATAAATTTGCCTCAATTATTATGCAGTTCAAACTCCTTTTCTTCTACCAGTAGTAACCACTTCTATCCACTATAATATTGATTTCAGCTGGAAAACTATATATATACAATTTTAAGAAGCAATTTCATGATCTCTTGGCCTCTATGAATACCACATATGTATACTTGAAGACTTCAATTCAGAATTTGATCCAAAGTGTTCTGCCGTTTACTAGTAGTAGCACCAGGTACCCCAAGAAAAAGATTCTTACCATCTGACTAATTTCAGGTGGTCAAATTGTGGTTTCTATCGACCACAAGAGTTGGCTCAGTTGTAAATACGCAACGTGAAATTCGTCGTGGTCATAATGGCATGAAGGTAACTACAAAATAAAGTCAGAATCAATTTTATATCACACACCGTTGTTGTTTTATTTTTTTTTCCTATCGTTCTTATCTGGTCACCCTTTATCTTACGGCAACAACCCGCCGTAATATTTTGATGTGCCACTACTTTCCATAAAAGCAATCAAGGAGAAATAGGAAGTAATATTATATTGTAATTTGTAATAACCCAAAAATTTATGATTTGTGTGAGTGCTGCAATGGAAACTACGAGTACAATGACGGAACAGGATGGACATAATAATTGCAGACTGTGGCTCTTAAATACATACCATATATATAGAACGGGCGCTGTATAGAGTTGCTAAAGGCTAAAACCCATAAACCGAAAATAGGAAGGTCAGACTTGGTTAATTATATTGAGTGAAAGGATGACGTTGATCCAACTAAGATGGTCTTTAGAAATCTTTGAAATTTAGAAACATCAAGAAAATCCTAATTTTTGGTTCATAATACAATCGATTACGGATACCTAGAAGCAAGCAGACGCTGAGTTGACAAGCTCGCAAGGCTGTAGTCTTCAAGGAGGCATCCAAAACGGAAAATCGCATTTCTAACACGAAAAATGTCAATAGGTTCCAGTCAAGTGAGAAAAAAAAATAGAAACTGTTCCTTGGGACTTCATATAGTCTACATAAATGTCCTAAATTGCCAGATTTTACACTTTTGTTGCTTAGTGATGTCTGCTTTTTAAGCAATTTGTCTCGAAATATGTTCACCAGTTCAAAAAAAATTAGATACAGTCTTATAGGACTTATACGCAGTCCATGAAATATTCTTTGTCTGGAACTACTTCTTAGACTTATTTCAGCCAAAAATTATATGCCGAGCACATGCCGAATGCAAATTTCGGTAATGAAAAATTGCACAATATTGTTGCGAAGTCTTTGAAACATGATATGTTCAGCAAAGTGCAGATGGGCTCGTATGTTTAAGAATCTATGCATGTATGTATATAAAAATCTAATGCAAATAAAGATTTGCACTTTACATGGGAATGCACTTAACACCACCAATGAGAATTGTATTTCGACAATGAGCATTTGTTTATATAGCTACTTCGGATTACTTTCAATGGATGGCGTTGGTGGCGAACCTATCGTTTGACAGCTGCACCAAGCATTACATACTGTGATAACCACTCAAATGTGAGCAGCGACATCTAGCAGAAAATGTCGAAACTCGAAGACTAGAAGGTTTCGATACTGGATTAGCAAAGTCAGTCGAGGAGAGTAGAATCGAATTTTCTAGCAAATTGGAAATTGTACAGAACGCTGGATGACGTGGATTGTTCTCGAAGTATGTCATTCGAGTATAAATACCAGCATCCCAAAGGTATGCAAATTAGTTCCAAAGTTGAATTTGAAGTGTTAATTAAAAGAAGTGATTAAGTGGTTTAAGTAAAAGATAAGAAAAGTATATGTGGTTGAGAAATTGAATTGTACTGAGAGAAAGAATTAAATAGTGAATTGTAACTGTACTGAATAAATGGATTTGTATTGAAAAGAATAAGTTCTATCATTTGTACCGACACAAACATTCTACAATACAATATTTCTGATTCGATTATTCGCACCAAGCGGTTGTGCTCAAAATTTGTGAAATCAAATAGATTTATAATTGTTTTGTTTTTTTCGTAAAAAAAGGTAGTGGATTTTGAGAACAGATTTGGTTAATGCGAATTTAATTACTTTTTGCAAACAATTATATTGATTAGCTATTCTATAAAGATAAATTTACTTTGCAGTCTTAGACATAACCAGGAATTCATTGAAATGTTTTTTATTATTAGTTTTGATATACGAGGATTTCAATATTGGAAAGTTCTCAGTGAAGAATAACAAGGTAATTGCGACAGATTTGGTTCGTGTACAAATGATTGTGGAAACAATTGCGTGTAGTTTTACATTACACTGCCAAAGAGAGGACGAGCTAACGCATTCAGTCAAATGCGCGGCGATCTACTTCACGTGCGAACCTCACTGATCACCAGCGAGCGATAGATAATGAAAATAATCGTATTGGCATGTCCCAATTATGTTCGAGAGCAACTAAAGATGAACTACAAGGGAATAGATTCGAAATGAAACAAGTTCGTACACATCAGATACAACGCCAGCGAGGACAATAGATCACAGCTTGCGCCAACGCAGTGCTCCTATAAATCTAGAACGAGCGGCATTCCACTGCGATTCGAAAATCGATGACAGTGCGGACAGATCAGTAACGATTGGTGAAATATTTGTCGTTTTTCCACATTGTAAGGCGTTGAAATTCAGCGGTGAAACTCCTGGATTGTGTTGCGCAGGTGGGAAAGTGAAATTTCCGCAATTGGTCCCGCCACCAGATTCATTACGCTCATTGGTTCCTGGAACAGAAAGTGATTCTACCCTTTTCCTGGCCAAATTCCAAAAATAAAACAGTAGTAACGCATATTGTACGGGACAATTTTATGCCCATTTTCAAGGTAATTACAACACAATCCCCCTTCGCATCTTTCACTGTTACAACAGAACACACATTGAAATCATTCAACATAGTCAATTTCACATAAACATAGCAGATTCAGGGGTAAATATATCATTTAGTACAAGCGCTGTTGCCATCACCGGACGCGGACCATCAATTCTTACAAATTTATTTCATGGGAAATTCGGATGCTCAAGTTAATAAGCGTTGTCCTCACAATCCGACAACGAAGCGAACCATTGTCGTAGAATTGCAAACATTTCTCCATTAGAACAACGAATTGATCAAATTGTTTAAAATTTATTTGGATCGGATGCCATCCGACAGGCACAACGTCGTCCTCGGAGCTGACAAAACGCCGGCGGGTGAGCATGGAAGTAGATTCAATTCGCCGACAATCGACCAAGTAGCTGTTGTTATTGTTGGAGAAAATTTGCAATCAAGAGATATCGTACTTCATCGTCGGAACAACGAATTGAAACACATGTCCGAAACGCACAGGACTTACGATGCGCTACAATATCCATTGATCTTTTGACAGGGCGAGGACGGATACCATTTCAACATCAAAATGGTTAATCTATTAACAGGTAAATGTTACAAGTTCAATAATTGATTAGTTGATTTTGTTACATCGACCCGTATGCCGATTGCAATAGCAGACACTGAAACCAATAAAACTGTAGGTGCTATGAATTTTTATTCATGAAGAAAATGTTCATCTCCGCGATGTGATTAATGCCGAAGGCGAATGATAATTGTGCCGGTCACTTATATCGGAAGCCTTCGCCACATACTCAAGATGCGATGTCATATGTTAGATAATATGGCCGCCAAGAAAGAACAGCTACACAGCCAAACATCAGTTGACAGACGTGGCATCACTGTCAGAGTTTTTAATCAAAAATTAAAATTTCTGATGTATCTTGTCATAAAGCACCGTGTGTATTTTTTTTTTATAATGAGCTCGCGCTCAAGGAAATTTGGGGAGGAAGAACAGAGAGGTACGGATGTACATTGCTTTTTAAATGTTTGCAAGTTATAACGACCAGGAAATACAGGGATCGACAGAGCATTCCATAAGCGAGTTGTACGGCTTAGGAACGAATCACGATATTTTAGAGTACGTCAGAAAATGGGCTTGAGGGTATACTGATGAGCATTCATAGCGAGACGTGTGTTACGGTTGAAAGTTTGAATGGGCGGATGCTACTGGCGATTTCAATGGAGCACTGGTGGTGGAAATAGCGATAAAACAAAGTGAGACAGGAGACATTACGACGGTGTTCGAGGATGTTAATTGATTAACTGGTATTAGTATCATCAATAAGTTTTATCGCACGATTTTGAATCCTATCTAACAGCTGCATACATGTTTTAGGAGCGCCTGACCAGACGTGGGCATTATACTCCAATTTTGGGCGGATGAATGCCTTATATATTGAGGCCAGATCAGAGGGGGTAAAATATTTCTTACATCGCTTGAGGAAACCAAGTTGTCATTGACATACATACCGAGAATGGAAAGTTTTTCGGTTTCGACGATGCAAGTGCCATTCATGGATAATGGCTAGGTGTTTAAATTTCGCTTTAACGACAACAGACAGCATTGTGTTTTGGAAGCATTAAATTCCACTCTGTTGATAGTTCCCCAATTGGTTATGCTTTTGATATCGGAATTTAATGAACTTAGTATACGCTGCCGCTCTCGTTCTACAGCCGAAGAGCACGGCCGTGAGTCCGGGAACGAATATGAAAAGCAGAGAGTACTGCCATCAGCAAAGGAATATATTGGATTAGAAGTAGCAGACCAGAGATCATTAATGAAAATTAAAAAGAGTGTCAGAGACAGAACAGAGCCCTGGGGCACACCAGCATTTATTTTGTGAATATAAGACTTGAAACCGTCCAAGGCAACTTGAATTGACCATTCCAAAAGGTAATTTCTAATCCATTGACGAAGAGAGTCGTCGATCCCAAATGCACGCATTTTCGACAAAAGAGCCAAAAACTGTCAAATGCCTTAGAAATATCAAGTGCAACTATCTTGATTCTGCCAGATGTACGCTTTGGTTCCACTTTTCGGTGAGACATGGCATCAAATCACCAGTGGACCTGTTGCTACGAAAACCATATTGCCGGTCATTGAAAAGTTTTCATAGTTCGAGATATTTCATGAGCTGACAAATTATCAGCGTTTCCATGACCTTGGAAAGAAGGGACGTAAGTGCCATGGGTATGTAGGAGGAGAGAGAAGATGATTCGCCTGTTTTAGGGACGGGCTGGACAAATGCTGTTTTCAATCTGCTCGGGAAGGGTCCTAAAGAGTAGGTTTGATGAAAAAGCTTACGCAGTGGTTTTGCTAGCGTGGAAGAACACCTCTTCAGAAGAAGGGGAGATATACCATCTGGACCAGCGGATTTATGTATGTTGGGATCTTTAAGTACTCTTGCTACTACACGAGTGCGAAAGTAGATTCGTCCCATTGAAGATTCGACGCACTCAAGTGTAGGCGGAGACAAAGTACAATCTGGGAGTGTTGAGCTGGCCGCAAAGTGTGCAGCAAGCAGATTGGCCTTATCCAAAGAGCTGACAGCTGGAATGTCATTGTAAATGAGCGTTGGGATGGAGGATGAGGCGGAATTTCTAATGTTTTTGACGAACGACCAAAAATTGTTACTGCCTTTGGGACATTGAAGTATTTTTTGACTCGGTTTTTGGTCGTATTGGAATTTCACACGGTTTAGAAAGTCGTTGCAGTCATTTCTGGGTCGTTTGGACTTTTTTCGGTTTTCCTCGGGTTGGTCTTGAAGGACCGAAAAAACATTTCTCTAACCCTGATAGCCTCTTTACGGCTCGAGTCGTACCACGCCTTTTCTTTTGGTTTGATACTCTTCATCTGCCGAGGGGTAAAGCATTTCATTCCAAAGAGAATAGTGTATGTAATCATATCAGATGTATGTAATCATATCCACGTCGTAATCGAGGAAACATATCGACCAGTTAAAATTCCTAAAAATTATTGTTAAAACCGCTCCAATTGGCTTTCTCGTATTGCCATACGGTTCGTTTAGGAAGTTTTCCTCTAACTGAGTGGTCGGTGTACGAGAAATTAGCTGATATGACACTATGATCCGACGAGCCTAGAGGGGAGAGCACATCAACAGTGAACTTATCAGGGTGAGGAGTTAAAAACAAGTCCAGGGTGTTGGCGGTATGACTATCAACATCTGGTGTTCGCATGGGCTCATTTACAAGCTGCGTTAAGTTGTTTTCCGCAGCGAAAATCTCAACACACCGTCCTTCGGGTGTTGTCTGTTCAGAATGTCGAAGCCACCCAGAATTGTGTGTATTGAAGTCGCCCGTAATAACGATTTCAGTATGAGGATACAGGGATACAATTCTTTGAATGGAGTCAGACAGCGCATCAAACTCGTTAAAAGTTTAATTGCTGTCCAGTTTGGGGCTTCTGTAAATAAAGCAGTAGTGGATAACTTGCTTACGGAGATGGAATTTTAACCACATGAAGTTGAGTTCCGGATTGGAACATGGATCACATTGTGGTACATCACTACGCACGTACGTAAATGGCGAGACCGCGGTGGGAGAAGAATAATGGTACTAGTTCGTAGCCAGGTAGCTTCAAATCAGAATGATCTGAGAGGTGTGGGCTGAGATCTACCTGTGTTTCACTAAGTGCCAAAACAGTTGGTCTGTACTTACAGACGCGGACGTACGCAGAAAAGTGATTACTTTTTAGCCCGCGTATATTGGCTACGTCTACCCTGAATGCCCTAGTCATAATCACAGACAAACACAGAAAACACAAACACCGACGATACTATGGCTAAGTTCGTTGTTGGATGTACTCCGTTGAATGGTAAAAACGTGGTCTGCCTCATGCGCACATTTTAATTTGATTCGTTGATGAAATCAGACCGAATGAAATCCATCGCATGATCTCAGACGAAATCCCGGATGAAGCTGCTGATCCGAAATTTCATGCAGTGGTGAATAAGAATATGATCCATGGACATTGCGGGGTTTTCAACAACGACTCACCCTGTATGATCGATGGCAAGTGTTCTAATCGATACCCGAGAGACATGACTGCCGACACCATCACAGGCAATAACATACATATATCCATTACATTGGGCGATCTACAGTTGTCAAGGTCAAAGCCAAGTTGATGTGGACAATCGTTGCATTTTGCCATATTCACCGATATTGAACAATGTGGAATACCGAAACTCCGTCAAGTCGATCAAATACATATACAAATATTTGAACGAAGGCAGCGATATGGCTGTGTTTGGTGTGACAAATGGAAATGACGAAGTATCTCAAAATCAGATGGGTCGCTTGTTGCTATGTGAGCAGCAACGAGGCGATTTGACGCATCTTCTTTGCGATTCATGAAAGACATTTTACAGTTGCACATTTAGCAGTGCATCTGGAAAACGGTCAACGAGTATATTTCAAACCAGAGAATGCAGCAGACAGAGTGGCACGTCCACCATCAATAACATTGACAAGCTTTTTCTTGGTCTATCAGGTAGATGCTTTCGCTCGCACTTTGCTGTATGCTGAAATGCAAAGCTACTACATATGGAACGCGCCATCGAAATCGTTTCAGCATCGGAAATAAGGAACATCAGTTGAAGGGCATCGAAATGTTTTTGCTTCAGACGCTCGCACATTGTTTGCGATTATCATATCCACATGTTCCCCTTCGAATTCGAACGAGTTGTATGTCAAATATAAGAACGAAGTGTCTGAGGATGTTTTACATCGTGTGCGTCGCCCAACTTCAAATCCGACATTGCAAATGACAGCAGAATTGCACAATGAGACATTGACATGCGTTTATTGATGGGGAATAAAGTGTTATCACATTTGGGCATGATATCACCTAATCGTTCAAATCGTTCAATTCCACCACGGATTACAAAGAGAATAACAATACGCCACGGAAGCAGTTCGTCCAATGTCCCGCAATTGAATCAACAACAAAAGACTGCGTACGACATTTTGATGCAAGCTGTGAACAATAGAACTGGTGGCATACCTTTCCTGGGTGCTCATGGTGGGACTTTAAAAACGTGCATAATTTCATTGCTTTTGGCGTTGATTCGATCGCAGCATAAAGTTGCCCTGGCATTGGCTTTATCTGGAATAGCAGCAACTTTGTTAGGGAACAAGCAATTCTACCATCTTGCAACATCGTTTGGGTCGAATGCACTTCCTGACAATCAAAATGTTTTTTGGTAGAGCCATGATTCTGTTGTCCCGTGATTTACGTCAGGCTCTTCCACTTATTCCACGCTCAACTACAGCTGACGAACTAAACGCGTACTTGAAATCATCAAATTTGTGGCGACCTATTAAGACCCTCCGACTGACGACTAACACACGAGTGTTTTTGCAACACAATCGAAGTCCAGATGTTTTTTCGAAGCAATTGTTGGACGTTGGTAATGGGAAAATCGCAGTTGACATCTCGACCGGTTTCATCGCATTGCCCACTGATTTCTGCCAGTTGATCGAATCGGAAGAAGAGCTCATTCGACGTATTTTTCCGAGGAACGCGACCATTCAACATTTCATTCCCGGACAGTTGTTTCCTTTCAAATCGGTTATCAGCCAGGATGACGTAGCCAACTATCCCACAGAATTCTTGAATTCGCTGGAATTGCACGGATTACCACCTCACAATTTTCAATTGAAAGTGGGCTCAGACATCATCATATTCATCAACCTCAACTATGCAATGGAATGTGACTGGCTATATAAAAGCTTATGAACAACGAGAGGATGCTTTTATTTCGCGCATCCCGATGATTCTAACGGACTTGCCATTTGAGTACAAACGGCTGCAATTCCCCGTGCGCCTGGACTTTGCGATGACCATCAACAAATCGCGAGGCTAGGTTGGAAGTTTGTGGGATTAACTTGGAGTTCCCTTGCTTCGTGCATGGACAATTGTATGTCGCGTGTTTGCGTGTCGGCAAGCCATCATCTTTTTTTGTTTACGCTCAGGAAAACAAACAAGACTTTTGTCTAGTTTATCACAAAGCTTTGCATTGAATGTTAACTTCATTTCTTTTCCATGTAAATAAAAGACATTTGAATTATGAACGAGTTTCAATTAATCATCAAACGAAACTCAAACCATATACAGTGCAGCCAATATTGCCGATCTCAATGAATTGAAGTTGGGAGGTTGATTGGGATTCATAATTGCTTATGAAGAGTTACAATCAAATCAGTTTTAGGTAGTACACAGTTCACGGTAATCGTGTCAAGAAGAATTTATACTGATATTATCGATAAAAAAAACAATTTTTCTACGAAAACGTGTTTATTACATTTTCTTGTTTTACAGATTTTCACTACTATGCATACTATATGTACGTTTGATTATTTTTTTCAATCTGAAAAAATGATGCATTGCTGTCTATTATCATATATTCAATTGAACACTTCATAACGTATCAATCAGTCAAATTTTCTGTATTTTTCTCTTTCTCAAAACAGTTTTATTCCCCCTTATTTAAAATTCATCAACTTACGCCTTTACCTTGATTAATTACGAATTCATTCAAACGCCTTACTAATTAGTAATTAGCCTTTTTCGGTTTTTTCTTTGAGAGATTTCACCCTATCATTCTCAGCATTTCTTCTTCTTTTTAAACCTACATAAAAACAGTGAAAGTGAACATTTCTCTACTTGAAGGATTAAATTACCATTAAATAAATTGTTTTTAAATCTACGAGTATGATTTTCTTTAAATTGAAAAAGTTTTCTTAATTAATAGACGCCTCTTATGTAAGCGAATGAAAAAATTCCTAGAAAAATGATAGTCCTTGGAAATTGATGTGGCAACATCAATACTTTTCCGAAGTTTTTTCACTTATTTATTAAGCGGGTGCCTTTGAAAGCGACCGTTTTGGTGTCTAACATAGACGACATGATGGCCTTTTCAGTTCTTCGACTGCGTGTATGGCTTTTAGCTTGCCAGATTAATCTACCAATTCGGTTTCCCTTGACGCCACAGACCTTCGAAGACTTTTGAAGACCATCGTTTGTTCACTCAATTTAATGTGATTTTCTAATTTTCGCATAATTCATTGCATATTTAACAGTGTCGTGCAGCAAAATTTGATTCGGAAACTTGGAGTTTCGCCGCAGAAATAAAATTCGGCGAGTAAATCTTGATCATTTGGCATGTTTACGTAAGCCAAACGGCTACGAGTTGAAGAATAGTGCCGCAGGCACTTTAACATCTTATATGGGCCTGAAGCGCACCAACATCTTATGAGACTTCCCAAAATCGTGATCAGGTAGCAACATCTCGATACTACTTACATTTATACATTCTCGAGTACCAGCGCCACACAGATGAACTACCAAATTACGGCATCATGAAAGTGAACGTATACGATTGTGATTACAAAATTCCGGGGTGAAAAGGAATATTCTGGTCAGAGGTCAGCAGTTTCCCGGGGCGATGATGCATTTTAAAAATAAATTACGAACTAAGAGTTCTGTTCATAAGTGATAAAATATTCTGAAACTATGTGAGAGTGATGACGACAACGCAGAACTTTGTGTCTGTCTGTGTCTTCCCTACTCTCGCATTATGTGCAGATACTCGGTGCTGATGTGGTGAATGCTTGTACTGTAGGCACTTTATCATTGAAGTGCTTACTCATCTTTCCACAAAATATTGATATTTTTTAAAAAAAATAATCGCTTCCCACTAGATCACCGAAATCAAGCAGTGTGGGCGTGGTAAGTACCTAGATGGTGGACCACATGGGAACTCGTTACACCGCGTGCTGTTGACAAACGCCACATTGGCATAGTACCCCACCCCCGGCGTAAAATTCTGGACTTTACAAATTCATTTGTATCGATCCCTTGAAAAATAAATAAATAAACATACAATTAATTAGTTCTTTGTCTAAGTACTCTGTTCCCCTAAAAAAGGGGAACAAATACGATTTTTAGTTCGAAAGTTTTGCTCGTCGTTCAGCAGAATGAACTGCAGCATTAATCTACAAGCTATTGACAAAAAATTAACCACCTTACCATTGAAATGCTGGAAAGCTACCATGCACAGAATAAGTAAGCTAAGCATCTCCGAAAACCTAATCAAAAACAAAATAAACCTGTGGTGCAGTAAGATCAAAATCAATTTTAAATCAATTTTCTTGGATATCCCAACATAGGAAGATAGATTTAATCAAAGAATTGCCATCTGTTCGACAACGTGCAAGTCTACCTTATTTTTTGTATCTGTACTTTTGAATTTAGGTCATAAGATTTATATCGTCGTTCTATATTCATCAACTTTTCAAAGTATCCTTCCTTCACTGTCGGCTCTGTCTACTTTTTATTATCTTCCTCCCAACAGAATTGTCGAAACCGTCAAAATTACATTTCTTTAAATATTTTTTTTTCTTTATTCGGGTAAAAAGTAGAAATTGTCCAAGATTATAAAGTTGAAAAAATTATTTTCGTCTTCATAAGGTTACTTTTCATTGATTATGAAAATTGTTTTCATTATGGAAATTAAGAGTCGTAATAGGAAGCCAAATAAATTGAAAAAAAAGAAAGAAGAACAGACCGAAGATATGGAAATGCAAACAAATAGAATCAACTGTCGAAAGTGACATCAACATTTTCTATTTGTGCTTTTATTCTATTTTTGCACAAATTTATTCTTTCAACTATTTTGACTTGGTCTCCATTTGAAGCTGCTATATTTTCGGAGCGTATTTTTGAACAAATCGAATCGATACTAGGGGAAATATTTTTTTTGTGATTTACTTTTTGAATTGAGACTTTTATTTCCGGGACTTCGGTGTGCAACAATATATTTTTGTTAAAAGTGAAAATTACTTGAGATTTGTAGTGACAGGATGAATGGCATGACGTTATAGGGCATCGCCATACATGGGCATTTCCGCCAATGGTCGATTGAAGGATTTTCCTGAAGTAATGTGATTTCCTGAACTAGTTTCACATTTTTGGGTTTTGTTACTCTTACACAATCATCGACATCCGTGTAAAGGGTTAATATAGGATCTCATGAATTTAATCGAATCACGATTTTTACGTTGAAGTGGAGAGCAATCAAGTGAAATACTCTTAAGTTAAGAGCTCGCCACGTAGAGAATTTTTTTAATTGGTGGCGTTTTGTTCTTTCTGGGACGTGCGCGATTTGATTTTAGTTTAGTTCTGACTTATGTTTCTATGATTGTTAAAGAGGAAGGTCTTTTGTTCTATTCTCCACAATAGGACGAAAATAGTCGAGTTCAATATCAGATAATACTGGAAGAGCATGGAAAGACAATGACCTAGCCACTCCTGGAACCAAAGAAATTTTTTGAATATTTTTTCAAAGTCGGTGTTCTTTAGAGAGGGGAGAGCGAGTAGGTCACGGAAGTGGAAACAATCTTAGGATCGCACTCTAATTCACAGTCGTTCATAAATCTCCGTATAGATCAGACGTGATTTGGCTTTTCTAGTGAGTGATTAAAAAAATATAAAATATCTAAAAATAAATTAGAAACAATTTTGCTAAGTGCTTCGGTGGCGCATTTATAGTGGTGTCCGGCTGATAAAGCAGGGGTTGAGGGTTTGATTCCCGTAAAGTGTCATCGACTTTTTATTTTTAAAAATTTAATCAAACAGACAATTACATTCATAAATTGAATACGAAAGTGAATCTGACAATGAGAGAGAACAAAAGGCCCGCTATTCCAATAGCGGGACCTGCATATGGCAAGATGTCACCAGAAAATGTGGCAAGAAATAGAAGGAGGAGGCTTAAGACACCTACAAATCCAAATCCTGTAAGGCGCCCCACCCTGTCAGCTACTGAAAAGTTGCCTGGTAGAGGAAGGCAAGTGGCGCCGACAACGACAACAAAGGCGGCGGCTGAGTCAGACAAAGAAGAACAACCATATATGTCTGATGGTGGGGGTGAGAATGGTTTCCAATTTCTGGCGACCACAGAGTCTGATGATGAAGACGAAGAAGTGCATGCGATCAACAGCATAATTAAAGAACTGCAATAACAAGTACTTGGCATTAAAGCCAAGCAAGTGGCGAGAAGGCAGATGGAGCAACAACAACTCGTGAGCTCTCATCAACAGCCTACTTGTAGCGAATAGAATCCGCTACAACAACAAAAACCAGCACAAGTAGAGACACAACAAAGGCAAAATATACAACAACAAAAATCACAAGCGCACCAACAATAACAGCATCAACAGCATAAGTCCCAAAATCAGCAGCAGCAGCAGCAAAATCAGCAACAACAACAGCAGAAACACCAGAAACACCAGAAACAACAACAACAGCAGAAAGTCAACAGACAGAAAGTACCTCCAATTAATACTTACAAATTGGAATTAAAAGACACCATCGAACTGTGTAAGTCGGCCATAAGCTGTAATTTTTTTATAAAAAGATTAAGTATAGATAGGCACGCGATCCACTGTAACACAGTGGAGCGCTACCACAAGATTAAAAGTCTTTTGAAAGATTCGACGACAGAGTTCTTCTCCTACACCCAGAAGGGGAACAAGCTGCAAATGGGGGTTAGCACCGTCGACTAATCTGGATGAGCTCCTTGCACTGCTGAAGGAGAAGAAGTGCGAAGGGCTCCAATTCGTGGGGGTCAAGCCTTTTACCACAGCCAGAGCCGAAAGGGAGAAGCGGCAATTGCCGATCTTCGTTGTCCAGTTAAGTCCCACCAGCAATCTGAATGGTCTAAAGAGTATTAAAGTCCTAGACTACCAGGTTGTACACTGGGAAAAATTAAAGAGGAGCGAAAACATTTTACAATGTGTTAGCTGCTAAAGGTTCGGGCACGCCGCGTTGAACTGCGAAATGCAGCCTCGATGCGTGAAGTGCGGAAAGTACCACAAGTCCGAGGAATGCGCTCTGGGTAAGAACGGAGCGTCTGAAAAAAGCCAACTCTCTTGTGCTTTATGTAAGAAAACAGGACGCACTGCAAATTATCGGGGTTGTCCCAAATTCCAGTACATCAAAAGAATAAATCTGGCCCGGCAGCAGAAAGTGGAAGTTAAACCTACGCCCAAAATGGCGGCAGGTAGGGAAAATACGGTACAGCAAGCGAAGGTTGCTTCTCAGGACCCAGCGCCCAGAGCACCTGAACCAGTACCTGACATGCTAGCTATCTTGCTCTCTATCCAGGGGCAGATGGCTCAGCTACAACGTCATTTAACTGAACAGACCGCGCGGGTGGATCAAGTATACGCGCTGCTGCCTGGCCTAACGCACCTTTTGCCGTAATCGGTACGTACATGGCGGAGCAAACCCTGAAGGTCCTTGTTGTGAATGTGAATTCACTGATTAGGCTCGAACGACGTGCCGCACTATTTAAGTTGCTTAAAGACCAAGCCCCCGATGTGCTTTTGGTTAGCGAAACTAAGCTTACCAAAAGACACAAAATGAGGCACAGAAGATACAAGATAGTACGGAGAAACCGACCCAACTCCATTCAGGGAGGTGGCGTTGCAATTTTCGTACGAAAAGGTATACGTTTTAAAAGAGTATACAGTCGTGCAGTACGTAGGTTCCAGGTGCTGGAAGCATGCATCGTGTATATCCCCCTCCGTAGTGGAAAGCGGTTGTACATGGTATCTGTCTATGCGCCTAAGGCTACTCAACCTCCCTTATTCATCTCAGAGCTCGAGACACTTTTTCGATTCCTAAGACTGGAATTGGAAGCCAACTATTTTATTTTTGGCGGAGATTTCAACGCCAAACATAGTGATTGGGGAAATAATACACCAAATACTAGAGGGAACCTACTATTCAATTGGTGGGGTCAGCACAGTGTGATGTATCGACTCGGGCTTAAGGCGACGGATAGTCCGTCGTTTCCCAGACACGGGTCCTATTTGGATCTTATGCTGTTCGACTCACGAATACAACTGGCATGCACTAACCAGCAAACTACAAACTGTCTACGCACTTTCGTGTATGACAGTGATCATTGCGGTCTCAGCACCGAGATAACTGTTCCCAACGAAATTGCGGAATTGGATGAGTTTGTTCAAAGGCATTCCTACAATTATAGTAGGGTGCGTTGGACACACTTCACCAGAACACTGACGAGAGCACTCTCCTCGAACTCGCTCTACCTACCGTCCAACAGAAATCTGTCAAACGAGGAGATTGACAGGTATCTAAGACTAATGGACGAGACAATCAAACGAACAATGGACAAAACGATACCTCGGTACCAACACACTGACGAAGAAGACTTATTCCGCAACGCAACTATTGACGCACTGCACCGACATAAAAGTAGACTGCTGTCAAGACTAAAAACCTTGTACAGACAGTTTACTGACAGACATAACCCGGAGATTATGACGCTAAAGTCGTCGATCAAAAACCTCCAAGTATTAATAAAAGAAAATTACAGAGCATCTGTAAGTTTGTATTGGAACAACAAAATTCGGGCTGTAAACACCAGCAACCCGAATATGTTCCCGCAAATAAATAAAATATTTCGGAGGAAAGATCACAACGACCTTTCGTGTCTTAAAATCGCCCGAACGACGGACAACGAGAACATACTTATAGCAGCAGGCATCGATCCAAATGAGGCCATTGATGATGACAACTTCTTTGTGATCGAGGATCCGCAGGAGAAGGTAGAGGCTATAGGAGCGACTTTCCAGGAAGTGTACAAGGCGAACGACATTATTGGCCCGAACCACGACCTGGAGGGTCGAGTCCTTCTGCACAATTTCTGCCTTCGAAATCAAATAGTGAATTGGCGATTCGAGAGCTCGGGTTTCACCCAGTTCAGTGACGAGAATATGGCAAATAGTGTCATCACCAACGATAGGGTACTACCCCCGTTCATTTTGAGGGAAGAGCTCCAAACGATCTTCGAATCACTTAGAAGTAAGAAATCAGTGGGAACCGATGAAATACCGAACATTGTGCTTCGACATCTCCCTCTAGAAGCGGTGAACATTTATACCACCCTGTTTAATAATGCAATGCATAATGCACATTATCCAGCGCATTGGAAAACTGCGGTGGTACATCCCATCTCCAAAAGGGATAAAGACACTTCCAATCCGGCGAATCTCCGCTCGATAAGTCTTCTTCCAAACATCAGTAAGGTTTTCGAGAAGGTGATCAATAGAGTCTTGACTAAGTGGGTTGAGGACAAACATATAGTTCCGTTCGGTTTCAAGGCGGGCCATGATATCATTCATGCTGCGTCTAAACTGGTTTCTGATATCCAATGGAACAAAGGCAAGAAACAGTGCACTGGTGCCTGCCTGATTGACTTGGAAAGGGCCTTCGATCCCGTATGGTTAGAGGGACTCTTTTTCAAGCTGGACAGGTTGGGCATTAGTAAACTACTGCTGTATATTCTTTTTGATATGCTCTCCAGTAGACAGTTCATCGTGAAGAATGGCGATGTGACTTCTGCTGGAACATTTAACATTAAAAACGGTCTGCAACAAGGTGCGGTAAGTTCGCCGATCCTACTCAACATGTACACAAGTGATCTGATAGGTTCACTTCACCATGCAATAGCGTACGCAGACGACTTAATCGCGTACAGATCAGGTCCAAAGATTGAGGTTATTAATATACTCTTGCAACGTGACTTCGATAAAATTAAGCGATATTGCGATGACTGGAAGTTGAAAATCAATTTTCAGAAGTCGGAAACCATTTTGTTTAGGACGCCTTTGTCTGGGGCCTCTAGGGATACCAGAAAGAATTGGCGAAAGTTCTCGATCGTGGGGCAGCATGGGCAGCCACTTGCTTGTCGAAATGTAGTCAGATACCTTGGGATCTGGCTAGATCAATATTTGTGCTTTTGCCCTTACAAAGAGACTGTTTTATAACAGCCAACTCGATGCGAGGGTGAAGGTGATCTGCTACATGGCCCTTATCAGGCCCATGCTTGTATTTGGATGTCCCGTGTGGTTCAACGTGAGAGCAAGTTTATTGGAAAAGATTCGGGTGTTTGAGGGGACTTGTCTTAGGACTTGTCTTCGGTTATACAGAACACCAGAGTCTCAGTACATCAAATTATATCCCAATGAGGTCTTGTACAATAGGGCGAGCCTAATAAGAGTGGACAATTTCGTCATTAAGTTGACTCGAAGGCACATTGCAAGAGCAATGACCTCATCGAACAACCTGATCTCCGGGACTTTCTACCCCAGTTATATGTATCACGAGAGAGTTCACTTTGTCGGCTTTATTCCTCCAAAAGCGTTCCTCTATCTAGATAGTAAAGGTCTGATCCAGGACAGATTGGCGGTGCCGCTAGTTTTCCACGTCGCTCGAACAGCTGCGGACAGGCGACTCAACTACGACGGAGACGTCGCGCATGGCAGTGCGGAGCGTCTCCGGTTCAGTAGGGCGGTAGGGAGTCGCGACAAGAGGGATGTTGCTCAGCAGCACCAGCAATTCTGGTGGCTTGTGGAAAGGGAGGATGCTTCGTCGTCGAACTCCTCCAGTGGTAGGTAGCTTCATGTGAAGCAAAGTGGGCCAGCCTAATTTTTTTTTTAGCCATGGCCGACTTACATAGTCTTAGATAGAATTAAGTTAGTTTTAAGAAAAGAAAAAAATTTATGTATGTCCATATTTGGGTTAGTTGTAAGTAGGTTAAGTAGATTAAGATTTATTTTTAGGTAGTATATAGGTTTTTTTTTTTTTAGTTTTAAGTTTTATAATAAAATAAAAAAAGGTCATGTTACTAAGTTTTTTTTTGTTAAAAAATGTTTTCTCAGTTTTAGTATTAATTAATGTTAAAATATAAATAAAATTAGACTGTAAGATACGTCGAAAGACATAGATTAAGTGTTAGGTTTAACTTAGAGTGCCCGCATGGGCCAGTAAGTTATAATAAGATATTTTTAAGTTATCTAATCAAATTTTTAAGCATTTTTTTGACTAGCAAGTAAGAGTAATTTAAGTGACATAAATAAAAATGCATAGAAACTGAAAAAAGCCCCATTTCGTGAGTCCAAACAACTGGCGTCAAAGAAAACTTCTTACGCGGGAATTTGCGTAAATGGCACTTGCCATTTGTCTGTTTTTACCCTAATGACGGCATCTGCGTAGGCTACTATACAATAACCCGAATCCAATAATTTAGTAATCAGCTCATTGAGGACTTGCTTTTATAGGAAAGTAGAGATGGTCAACCACGGGGTTTTTTCTTGTAGAGCAGCGACCAAAAGTTGCAGTAAAAACTCGAATGCTTACAACGGATTAGTTCAAGATGTATACGGAGTCATTTATGTACAGTCCATGAGAAGAGTTAATGCTCAAAAAGATACAATATTAACGTTGACGAAAGCTTCTTCGATATTAAGGATCGACACCATTGGTCGTAAGAAAAAGTACAGTGCGATAACAAGAATTTTACTTTTCCGTAAATATGCTGGGATTTTAATAGTCTTCTGTGATGGAGACCCCATTTGATATGAACACTCGAGACTGTTGCTTGGGGTCAAACCCCTAGGCAGCTACAGCAGCTGAACCCTCTGATTCCTCGTTAAGTTAACGTTCGCAAAGGCTAGCAATCGTTAACTAGTAAACATATTATTGGATGATTGAGAAGTTTAAAGAACTCAAAGGGATTTCAGAAGCGCATTGGTAATAACGAACAAGTAGTCTCTAACCAATCAAGTTGGTTACAGGTTCTCGATGAATAGGACCGGAATTGCAATATATTTTTGTTAGTCTCAGCATCTCACCGACCAACCAGTAATGCAAATAATCTAAGAGAAATGCCCTGTCGCCAAGCTTAAACTCATCAGACTACCTATTTACTATTTGCCAATCCCTTTCTGAAAGCTACTTTTAACAATGAGGGACATTGCAAGGTGGTTTTTTCTTTTCCTCGTCTCTAGAGAGGAAGGCTGTAAAGTGATAATCAATGCGAATGGCGTTGCAGTAGATATTACTGGCAAACACTTGAACACTCTTCAC